>OZ023181.1:11265746-12741012 GCA_963995505.1 Hypericum androsaemum | reverse complement strand
AACAGCTGATCAAGAAAGGGGACGAGCAAGACTAAAAGAAAGACCAAAGAGGAACTTTAACATTCTGTTTGTTAAAGCGTGGAGCTCAAGCAAGGCCGTTCTAGCCTTAGTAAGAACATACAAGTATCACGAGAGGAAAAAGGCAAGAGTGTGCGAGTACCTTAGAGAGAAAAGCCAAATATTTGAGTGCAAAACACGAGTGAACTTGAGGGCACCATACATTGAGAGTATACACGTAAGGGAGTGAGCTTGTGAGGCCATATTGTTTTTTTTACTAACCAATTTTTCTTGCAGCAAACATGTCGCATGAAGGTCAAACTATGGAAAACATAGACCTTAAGTGATGTGACCAAGCCTAAGGACGCACCTACTATCAAGCTTGTAGACTCGAAGCAAGTTCAAGTTCCGATTGGGCCAATGACAAGAGCACGAGCTAGGAAGTTGCAATCTGACTTCAATGGATTAATGGAAGAAGTTTGGGCTCAATCAAGTGCGTGGAGGACCAAGGACGTCCAAGAAGCCCAAGGGAGGCCCATGCACGTTTTGGAAGCTGAATGGGAGGCTTGACATGCACGTAATCTTCTAGATACATGCGCACATGGAGAATCAAGAGGAATCAGCCTATTTAGTCCGTGCATCTATTTTTTTTGGACGTGCACCTATTAGTTATTCTATTAGATATTATTTGCTTATATTATTCCTTATTTAGTTGAATAAGTTCGGCCAGAATCTCTTTAGAATAGGAAAGAATTTTGGCCAGCCTTAAACTCCTTATTTGGAGTTAGTTTCGTTTAGGAAAGTTGTAAGACATGAGGAGCCTATATAAAGAGGCGTCCCCCTTCAATAAACAACACATACAATTCGGAAATACTTAGCATTGGCTAGTTGAGAGTTTGATACTCGTTTGTTCTTGCTTAGGCTGGTGAGTCGTCTTGGCTAGAATTTATCCTTCACTTATCAAGCGGATATTCCATCCCCGTTTGTGGCGTGATACGACCTTAGGTCAAGGTTCAGAAGCCCTTGCAGCGGGTTGAGGTACAAATTCGTGCCTTAGTTCGTGTAAGTTCTTGTGAGTTGTGATCTGTTCCATTCTAAAGTAACAAACGGTCCGAGTTGTGAATCTTTTCCGCGGAGATTCATATCAGTTGGTATCAGAGCGATGATTTCAGTTCTATCTATCCTTTAAATTTCGTTTTTATCATTAGTTTTCAGTTAGTTGTTCTTATTGTATTCTGAGTTGGAGAAAGAAAAAAAAAGAAGAAGAAAGTCGCAAGCTAAAGAGGAAGCAAGCTAAATTGGAAGTCTCAAGCTAAAGAGGAAGCAAATCCGAGGGAAGCTAGCAAACTAAGGAGGCGCAACAGCTGATCAAGAAAGGGGACGAGCAAGACTAAAAGAAAGACCATTATTGATTGAAAAACGTGGGCTTTGCTCTCTTGGTTCTTCGGAACTGTTCGAACACAACGGAGGGATTCCGTCGAGTTCGCTATCGACTTATCAAGCGGATCTTCATCACCGTTTGTGGCGTCTTCGACATATCAAGGTTCTTTGTTTCAACTCAAGCAGCGGGTCGCAGTCTTAATACCAAGGTTCTTGTTTGGTTGTGAGCATCGGGTCGAGATCTCCATCACGAACTGATCTAGAACGATCTGGGATTTCACGCTTTGTGGCCGGGTCTCGTCGCATCGTTGGCGGGGTTCGTATCAGTTGGTATCAGAGCTTAGCTTGTTACTTTAGTTCATTATCCTTGTTATTTTTGTTCTTGTTGGTTCGTTTTGTTGCTTGTTATTTTTTTGCTCTTTGTTGGTTCGTTTTCTCTCCTCGCTGTTTGAGAGAAAAGAGAGGAAAACAAACGAGTGAAGCAAGAAAAGAAAGAAAAGAAAAGAAAAGAAAAAAAAAGGAAAAAAAAAGAAAAAGAAGAAGAAAGTCGCAAGCTAAAGAGGAAGCAAGCTAAATTGGAAGTCTCAAGCTAAAGAGGAAGCAAATCCGAGGGAAGCTAGCAAACTAAGGAGGCGCAACAGCTGATCAAGAAAGGGGACGAGCAAGACTAAAAGAAAGACCATTATTGATTGAAAAACGTGGGCTTTGCTCTCTTGGTTCTTCGGAACTGTTCGAACACAACGGAGGGATTCCGTCGAGTTCGCTATCGACTTATCAAGCGGATCTTCATCACCGTTTGTGGCGTCTTCGACATATCAAGGTCATTTGTTTCAACTCAAGCAGCGGGTCGCAGTCTTAATACCAAGGTTCTTGTTTGGTTGTGAGCATCGGGTCGAGATCTCCATCACGAACTGATCTAGAACGATCTGGGATTTCACGCTTTGTGGCCGGGTCTCGTCGCATCGTTGGCGGGGTTCGTATCAGTTGGTATCAGAGCTTAGCTTGTTACTTTAGTTCATTATCCTTGTTATTTTTGTTCTTGTTGGTTCGTTTTGTTGCTTGTTATTTTTTTGCTCTTTGTTGGTTCGTTTTCTCTCCTCGCTGTTTGAGAGAAAAGAGAGGAAAACAAACGAGTGAAGCAAGAAAAGAAAGAAAAGAAAAGAAAAAAAAAAAAGGAAAAAAAAAGAAAAAGAAGAAGAAAGTCGCAAGCTAAAGAGGAAGCAAGCTAAATTGGAAGTCTCAAGCTAAAGAGGAAGCAAATCCGAGGGAAGCTAGCAAACTAAGGAGGCGCAACAGCTGATCAAGAAAGGGGACGAGCAAGACTAAAAGAAAGACCATTATTGATTGAAAAACGTGGGCTTTGCTCTCTTGGTTCTTCGGAACTGTTCGAACACAACGGAGGGATTCCGTCGAGTTCGCTATCGACTTATCAAGCGGATCTTCATCACCGTTTGTGGCGTCTTCGACATATCAAGGTTCTTTGTTTCAACTCAAGCAGCGGGTCGCAGTCTTAATACCAAGGTTCTTGTTTGGTTGTGAGCATCGGGTCGAGATCTCCATCACGAACTGATCTAGAACGATCTGGGATTTCACGCTTTGTGGCCGGGTCTCGTCGCATCGTTGGCGGGGTTCGTATCATTCCACGAGATGATTTCTCGCCAAGGTGGAGATTGTTGGGATGGCGAGAAATAGGAAAGACTTATTTCCTATTCCTATTCCTATTCTGACTAGATTCTGGACTCCTAATTAGACCTAGATAGGTTACTTGTACACCAAGGGTTTGTCTCTATATAAAGACATGTTACCCTAAGGTTTTGCATGACTTTGTGGCTCGGAAACTCATCAATAAAATTTCTCCTTTCTCACCGTGGACGTAGGCATTAGGCCGAACCACGTAATTCTCTTGTTCCGTGTTCTTTGTGCGATCTTGTTCTCTAGTTGCTGAATTCCTAACAAGTGGTATCAAGAGCTAAGGTTGGAGGATGTCGAATCACGGCGCGAAGTTTGCTCTTGTGAAGTTCGATGGTTCATTGAATTTCAGGTTATGACAAAGGCGTGTCAGGGATCTCCGCGTGCAGCAAGGGATGGTTATCGCGCTCTCGGAGAAGAAGTCCAAGAAGATGGAGGAGCAAGAGTGGGAAGAGTTGGAGGCCAAGGCGGTAGCGAAGATTCGCTTGTGCTTGGCGGATGATGAGGAGCCACCAGCTGGGTTGTGGAAGAGGATCCAGGTCGAAGTCAAAGAAGTTCAATGGAAGTGGTTTCAAGTGCGGAGAAGGGCACATGAAGGGGACTATCCAGGACGAACTAGGGATCAAGACAACGAGGAGGGATCGGTATCCACAACCATGGCCACATGTTCAGACGGGTCGGATGGTGACTGGCTTTCTGTCTCGTCAAGTCCAATACATCTTGGTAATCTCTTTTCATTAGGGACCTTGGATTATAACAGTGATAGTTATAAAGGTATGCTAATGAAGGTGGAGAAGGATGTGATGGTAGGGATGAAGGGTGAAAGGAAATACCTACAGGTTAGTGGGGAACATTATTGTAGGTGGAGTCACACCAATGGGTCTGATGAAGTGGGAAAAAGCTCAGGTCATATGAGGTTGGTTCGTATGAGGGAGCAAAGGCTTGACATGGATGGTTTGAGTGTAGTTGGGATTCGTGAAGACATGGATAGCAAGCTATGGTTGCTTCGTGGAGGCATAGTTGGCAATGAGTCATGGTTGTCTCGAAGAAGCTTTGTTAGCTGGGCCCCGCTATGGTTGTCTAAAGGAACGTCGACGTCAAAGGTGTTGGGTAGGTTTGGCATTGGGCATGCGAAGCCATTGGTGACACCACGGGCGAATCGGGTATCTCACTCAAGGCCGAACGGTGAAGTTCGAGGCATGTCGAGGGTTCTACTTGGTGGAACAAAAGGTTGCCTTTTGTATGCTATGGCACATAGCATTGGTATGAGGCAAGAAAGTCCAGCGGAGAAGCAGTTCGAGGTTGTGGAGCATGGGGCTGACCGAAAAATAGAGGACGCGTCTATTGGTCACAAATTTGCTTCAGCAGGTGGACTTGCTAGTTGGGGAGATTGGAGGGAATAGGCCAAGCAAGTTCAGAAGCTCGAGTTTGGGGGCTGGCTCCAAGTGATTGAACAAAAGGTGAAGAGAAAGTTGAGATGGTCTTATTGATGCAGTTATCTATGGTCCGAGATGGAGTCGGTGGAGTCGGATTGGTTTTGCAAGATCTCATGGTTCTTCATGGGGCGGTATTTTGTCAAGGTGGAGTTTGTTGAAGTTCGGGTGGAGCTTCATGGTTCTTCTACGAGATGATTTCTCGCCAAGGTGGAGATTGTTGGGATGGCGAGAAATAGGAAAGACTTATTTCCTATTCCTATTCCTATTCTGACTAGATTCTGGACTCCTAATTAGACCTAAATAGGTTACTTGTACACCAAGGATTTGTCTCTATATAAAGACATGTTACCCTAAGGTTTTGTATGGCTTTGTGGCTCCGAAACTCATCAATAAAAGTTCTCCTTTCTCCCCGTGGATGTAGGCATTAGACCGAACCCCGCCAATGATGCGACGAGACCCGGCCACAAAGCGTGAAATCCCAGATCGTTCTAGATCAGTTCGTGATGGAGATCTCGACCCGATGCTCACAACCACACAAGAACTCTGGTATTAAGACCGCGACCCGCTGCTTGAGTTGAAACAAAGAACCTTGATATGTCGATGACGCCACAAACGGTGATGACGATCCGCTTGATAAGTCGATGGTGAACTCGACGGAATCCCTCCGTTGTGTTCGAATTGTTCCGAAGAACCAAGAGAGAGCAAAGCCCACGTTTTTCAATCAATAATGGTCTCTTTTTCTCATTGCATAAGCCTCTATAAATAGGCTCAATATTACAAAGAGATTCCAAATCAAACAACTCCTAAAAATCTGGCTGGAAAGGGAAACTAAAAAGGAAACAAATCTCTGCCTTTTAGGAAGGCTACAAACGAGACAAACAAGCTAAATAAGCCAAGAGTTGTTGGAATATAACTTCCTAATCAAAACTAATGGCTGAAATAAACTTCCTAAATAGAATGCCCAAATCAGAGAGAATGAATCTTCAAGATCGTTGCTGCTGAAAAGACCTTCTAGAACGAAATTTAAAGGATAGATAGAACTGAAATAGAAGTCTAAGCTCTGATACCAAATGATACGAACCCCGCCAACGATGTGACGAGACCCGGCCACCAAGCGTGAAATCCCAGATCGTTCTAGATCAGTTCGTGATGGAGATCTCGACCCGATGCTCACAACCAAACAAGAACCTTGGTATTAAGACCGCGACCCGCTGCTTGAGTTGAAACAAAGAACCTTGATATGTTTCGACTTATCAAGCGGATCTTCATCACCGTTTGTGGCGTCATCGACATATCAAGGTTCTTTGTTTCAACTCAAGCAGCGGGTCGCGGTCTTAATACCAAGGTTCTTGTTTGGTTGTGAGCATCGGGTCGAGATCTCCATCACGAACTGATCTAGAACGATCTGGGATTTCACGCTTGGTGGCCGGGTCTCGTCGCATCGTTGGCGGGGTTCGTATCATTAGTTTTCAGTTAGTTGTTCTTATTGTATTCTGAGTTGGAGAAAGAAAAAAAAAATCAAAAAAAGAGAGAAAAATCCGGAAAAAGGAAAGAAAGAAAAGAAGGCAGCCTACAAAGGAAGAAAAGAGGCTGAAAAAAAAAGTTTGCAAAAAAGTGGAAAGAAAAAAAAGGAGAATCTGCAAGAATGTCTTATAACTACTCAAAAAGATCCGTTGAAGGTGTTGCACCATTGGTTGGTGATCCACACACGTTTATGGACGCCCTTCTTAGTGGGATGAGGCATATAATGAGAACGGAGGTCAAGAAGCTCAGCGAAAAGGTGGACCGGATAGTGTGCAAACAAGAGAGGATACATGATGTTCCTAATGTATGCAGGGATACAAGAGCTCAACAAAGAAAGATTGGGGTTAGAGGTGATAGCACTCTTAGAGTTACAGCATGGGATGATGAAGACAGCTGGGAGAAACTTATGTCTTTTGCAAGGAAAATTGACTTGCATACAAGAGAAGTTAGTGAAGTACAACAAGAGAAGATCATTCAATCTATGTGCAACATTGAGGAAAAGGTATGTTGTTCTGAAATTGGTATGACTTCAGATGAAGTTTTTGAAGAGGTTTTGATATGGGAGGAGTTTGGTGAATTTTCCATTGATTTATTTGATGGAGATTATTTTGATGACCATACCATGTCACTACTTTACCTAAGAGATTTATTTGACAAATCATCTGTGGTGGATATTGTTCACATGAAGAAGTGCACAATTCCTATTGATGGTAAACATGAAGAACTTATTGTTGCTGTTAACAAGGAAGAGGATCAACCCATATCTTACATGTTTCCAAATTTTCACGTTGAATATGTTGAGCATATTGACTTCTTGGGAGTTGACAAGTTTGAATATGTTGGAGGATCAGCATTGATCAACTTATGGAATAGTTTGAAGATTGGTGAAAGGCTTATTCAAAAAAGTAAGTCTTTAACTTTTGATTTGGAGATGAATTCAGATTGTTTATGTTCGAAGTACTTATTCTGTTGGAGCGGAAGATATCAAGTACAACCACGACGTTCAAAGACTCAACCTTGTTCCAGTATGGCTGTTAATTTGTGGCAGCTTGCCATATGTGAGGATTTGAGGACAAATCCCTTTCAAGAGGAGGGGAATGATATGAATCCTAGCAGCCCTATAAAGTACAAATCTGACCAATTGTGAGAGCATGTGCAAAACACTTCAAGTTACAATTTAACGGGCTGATTTCCAAGCTTATATTGAAGAGTTGGACTCAAGTGAGTTCATTGAAGTCCATTGTGGAAGAACCACGAATTTGAGAGCATTAATTCATGTTAAAGAAGGAAATTCCAGCAGCAAAGATCTTGAAGATTCATTCTCTCTGATTTTGGGCATTCTATTTAGGAAAGTTATTTCAGCCATTAGTTTTGATTAGGAAGTTATATTCCAACAACTCTTGGCTTATTTAGCTTATTTGTCACGTTTGTAGCCTTCCTAAAAGGCATAGATTTGTTTCCTTTTTAGTTTCCCTTTCCAGCCAGATTTTTAGGAGTTGTTTGATTTGGAATCTCTTTGTAATATTGAGCCTATTTATAGAGGCTTATGCAATGAGAAAAGTAGACCATTATTGATTGAAAAACGTGGGCTTTGCTCTCTTGGTTCTTCGGAACAGTTCGAACACAACGGAGGGATTCCGTCGAGTTCACCATCGACTTATCAAGCGGATCTTCATCACCGTTTGTGGCGTCATCGACATATCAAGGTTCTTTGTTTCAACTCAAGCAGCGGGTCGCGGTCTTAATACCAAGGTTCTAGTTTGGTTGTGAGCATCGGGTCGAGATCTCCATCACGAACTGATCTAGAACGATCTGGGATTTCACGCTTTGTGGCCGGGTCTCGTCGCATCGTTGGCGGGGTTCGTATCATTAATGATATGAATATGGGAAGCACTCATATGATGATTTCAAGTGCCAATCTGACCAAGTGAGAGAGCACACACAAAGCACTTCAAGTCACAACTTTGTGGGCTGATTTCCAAGCATACTTTAGAGAGTTGGGCTCAAGCAAATTTATTAAAGTCCATGGACCAAGAGCCACGAAATTCAGCTGAGTTTATGACCTTAAATACAAGTTCTAGAAGGTCCTTTCAGCTGCAAAGATCTTGAAGATTCATTCTCTCTGATTTGGGCATTCTATTTAGGAAGTTTATTTCAGCCATTAGTTTTGATTAGGAAGTTATATTCCAACAACTCTTGGCTTATTTAGCTTGTTTGTCACGTTTTTAGCCTTCCTAAAAGGCTGAGATTTGTTTCCTTTTTAGTTTCCCTTTCCAGCCAGATTTTTAGGAGTTGTTTGATTTGGAATCTCTATGTAATATTGAGTCTATTTATAGAGGCTTATGCAATGAGAAAAGGAGACCATTATTGATTGAAAAACGTGGGCTTTGCTCTCTTGGTTCTTCGGAACTGTTCGAACACAACGGAGGGATTCCGTCGAGTTCACTATCGACTTATCAAGCGGATCTTCATCACCGTTTGTGGCGTCTTCGACATATCAAGGTTCTTTGTTTCAACTCAAGCAGCGGGTCGCAGTCTTAATACCAAGGTTCTTGTTTGGTTGTGAGCATCGGGTCGAGATCTCCATCACGAACTGATCTAGAACGATCTGGGATTTCACGCTTTGTGGCCGGGTCTCGTCGCATCGTTGGCGGGGTTCGTATCATTTGGTATCAGAGCTTAGACTTCTATTTCAGTTCTATCTATCCTTTTAATTTTGTTTTTATCATTAGTTTTCAGTTAGTTGTTCTTATTGTATTCTGAGTTGGAGAAAGAAAAAAAAAATCAAAAAAAGAGAGAAAAATCCGGAAAAAGGAAAGAAAGAAAAGAAGGCAGCCTACAAAGGAAGAAAGAGGCTGAAAAAAAAAGTTTGCAAAAAAGTGGAAAGAAAAAAAAGGAGAATCTGCAAGAATGTCTTATAACTACTCAAGAAGATCCGTTGAAGGTGTTGCACCATTGGTTGGTGATCCACACACGTTTATGGACGCCCTTCTTAGTGGGATGAGGCATATAATGAGAACGGAGGTCAAGAAGCTCAGCGAAAAGGTGGACCGGATAGTGTGCAAACAAGAGAGGATACATGATGTTCCTAATGTATGCAGGGATACAAGAGCTCAACAAAGAAAGATTGGGGTTAGAGGTGATAGCACTCTTAGAGTTACAGCATGGGATGATGAAGACAGTTGGGAGAAACTTATGTCTTTGGCAAGGAAAATTGACTTGCATACAAGAGAAGTTAGTGAAGTACAACAAGAGAAGATCATTCAATCTAAGTGCAACATTGAGGAAAAGGTATGTTGTTCTGAAATTGGTATGCCTTCAGATGAAGTTTTTGAAGAAGTTTTGACATGGGAGGAGTTTGGTGAATATTCCATTGATTTATTTGATGGAGATTATTTTGATGACCATACCATGCCACTACTTTACCTAAGAGATTTATTTGAGGAATCATCTGTGGTGGATATTGTTCACATGAAGAAGTGCATAATTCCTATTGATGGTGAACATGAAGAACTTATTGTTGCTTTTAACAAGGAAGAGGATCAACCCATATCTTACATGTTTCCAGATTTTCAAGTTGAATATGTTGAGCATATTGACTTCTTGGGAGTTGACAAGTTTGAATATGTTGGAGGATCAGCATTGATCAATTTATGGAATAGTTTGAAGATTGGTGAAAGGCTTATTCAAAAAAGTAAGTCTTTAAACTTTTGAGTTGGAGATGACTTCAGATTCTTTAAGATCGAAGTACTTATTCTGTTGGAGCGGAAGATATCAAGTACAACCACGACGTTCAAAGACTCAACCTTGTTCCAGCATGGTTGTTAATTTTTGGCACTATGACATATGCGAGGATTTGAGGACAAATCCCTTTCAAGAGGAGGGGAATGATATGAATATGGGAAGCACTCATATGATGATTTCAAGTGCCAATCTGACCAAGTGAGAGAGCACACACAAAGCACTTCAAGTCACAACTTTGTGGGCTGATTTCCAAGCATACTTTAGAGAGTTGGGCTCAAGCAAATTTATTAAAGTCCATGGACCAAGAGCCACGAAATTCAGCTGAGTTTATGACCTTAAATACAAGTTCTAGAAGGTCCTTTCAGCTGCAAAGATCTTGAAGATTCATTCTCTCTGATTTGGGCATTCTATTTAGGAAGTTTATTTCAGCCATTAGTTTTGATTAGGAAGTTATATTCCAACAACTCTTGGCTTATTTAGCTTGTTTGCCACATGTTGAATTTGCTTACAATCGATCAGTTCATTCTGCTACTCAATTCTCACCATTTGAGCTTGTTTATGGATTTAATCCTTTGACTCCATTGGATTTGTCACCTTTACCTTTGAGTGAGCATGTTAATTTAGATGGCAAGAAGAAGGCAGAATTTGTCAAGCAATTACATGAAAAGGCAAGGCTGAATATTGAGAAGAGAATGGAGCACTATGCAAGGCAAGCCAACAAAGGACGGCACAAAGTTGTCTTTGAGCCTGGTGAATGGGTTTGGTTGCATATGCGAAAGGAGCGTTTTCCCGTTCAACGTCGCTCCAAGTTACTACCTCGTGGAGATGGTCCATTCCAAGTTTTAGAGCGCATTAATGACAATGCCTACAAGCTTGTTCTACCTGGTGAGTATAATGTAAGTGCTACATTTAATGTTGCTGACTTAAGCCCTTTTGATGTAGGTGAAGATTTGAGGGCAAATCCTTTTCAAGAGAGGGGGAATGATGTGAGACCATCCAACAACGAGCATGGAGCATTGCGTGTTCCAATTGGGCCGATTACAAGAGCACGGGCCAAGAAGCTTCAAGCTGAACTGAATGGATTTATTAAAGGCATTCGGACTCAAGTTGAATCAAGCAAGCCCAAGGACGACCTAGAAGGCCATGTTAAGCCCATACACGTTATTGGTGCTATTTTAGAAGCCTAGCATGCGCAAGATTCTTTTGGATGCATGCAAACAGAATTTCAGCTTATCTTGGACATGCATCCCTAAATTTTAGGAACTTCTTTTCCTATGTTTTAGGACGTGATATTTACTAGATATTCTAGTATCTATCTTAGTTTAGTTTGTTTTTCCTACTTAGTGAATAATTAGGCCAGAATCCCTTTTATTTAGGAAGGTGAGTTTTGGCCAGCTTTGAACTCCTTATTTGGAGTTAGTTTTTGTTTAGGAATGTTTGAGACTTTTGGGGCCTATATAAAGGGACTCCTAGCAATAAAAACGTGGACAATCTTTTATTCATTCAGAATATACTTAGCTATTGCTAGTTTGTGAGTTTTGATACTCATTGTGTGTTCTTGGTTAGGCTAGTGCGTCGCTTAGCTAGGGCAACGTATTTCACTTATCAAACAGATTATCCACCTCTGTTTGTGGCGTGATTCGACTTAAGGACTTGGGTTCTTGACTTCCATTGTTCGGGTTGCGGTGAGACATCACCAAGGTTCGTGCATTGCGTAGTTGGAGTTGGAGTCTTTCTCATCCATCAAGTAGCAGCGGTCCGTTCGTGTGGAATTCCCAGCGAGTTCTACATCATTAAGGCAAGAAAAAGAAAGAAAAGGCATGAAAAGACAAGATAAGGAATGAAAGGGCAAGATAAGGCAAGAAAAGGCAAGATATGGCAAGAAAAGGCATGAAAAGGCAAGAAAAGGACAGATTAGTCAAGAAAATGCAAGAAAGAGAAGAAAAGGCAAGGAAAGATAAGGTAGGAAAAGAGAAGAAAAGGCAAGAAAAGGAAAGGGAAGGCAAGAAAAGGAAAGGAAAGGCATGAAAAGGCAAGAAAAGGAAAGAAAAGGCAAGAAAAGGAATGAAAATGTAAGAAAAGGAAAGAAAAGGCAAGGAAACAGCAAGAAAAGGAAGGATAAGGCAAGAAAAAGAAAGAAAATGCAAGGAAAAGGCAAGAAAAGACAAGATAAGGAAAGAAAAGGCATGGAAAAGGCATGAAAAGGCAAGGGACAGGCGAGAAAAGGTAAGAAAAGTCAAGGAAAAGGCAAGAAAAGGCAAGATAAGGCAAGAAAAGGCAAGGAAAAGGCATGAAATGGCAAAACAAAGAAAAGAAAAGGCAAGAAAAGGCAAGAAAATGTAAGAAAAGGAAAGATAAGGCAAGAAAAGGATAGAAAAGGAAAGATAAGGCAAGAAAAGGCAAGAAAAGACAAGGAAAAGGCAAGCAAAGGTATGAAAAGGCAAGAAAAGGAAAAAAAGGCAAGGAAAATGCACGAAAAGGCAAGAAAAGGCTAGAAAAGGAAAGAAAAGGCAAGATAAGGCAAGAAAAGGTAAGGTAAGGCAAGGTAAGGCAAGAAAAGGCAAGAAAAGGAAAGATAAGGCAAGATAAGGCAAGATTAGGCAAGAAAAGGCAATAAAAGAAAAGAAAAGGCATGAAAAGGCAAGAAAAGGCAATAAAAGAAAAGAAAAGGCATGAAAAGGCATGAAAAGGGAAGAATAGGCAAGGAAAAGGCATGAAAAGGCATAAAAAGGCAAGAAAAGGCAAGAAATGCAAGAAAAAGGCAAGATAAGGGAAGAATAGGTAAGGAAAAGGCAAGAAAAGGCAAAAAAAGAAAAGATAAGGCAAGAAAAGGTAAGATCAGGCAGGAAAAGGCATGGAATAGGCAAGGAATAGGCAAGAAAAGGAAAGAAAATGCAATGAAATGCAAGGAAAAGTCATGTAAAGGTAAGAAAAGGCAAGAAAAAGGCAAGATAAGGTAAGAAAAGGCAAGGAAAAGGGAAGAAAAGCCAAAAAAAGGAAAGATAAGGCAAGAAAAGAGAAGGAAATGGCAAGAAAAGGCATAAAAAGGCAAGAAAAGGGGTGAAAAGGTGTGAAAAGGCAAGATAAGGCAAGAAAAGGCAAGAAAAGGAAATATTAGGCAAAATAAGGCAAGAAAAGGCAAGGAAAGGCAAGATAAGGAAAGAAAAGGAAAGATAAGGCAAGAAAAGGAAAGAAAAGTTGATAAGGAAAGAAAAGGCAAGATTAGGCAAGGTAAGGCAAGAAAAGTGAAGGAAAGGCAAGGAAAAGTCAAGAAAAGGCAAGATAAGGAAAGAAAAGGCAAGAAAAGGAAAGATAAGGCAAGAAAAGGCAAGATAAGGAAAGAAAAGGAAAGAAAACCAAGAAAAAGGCAAGATACGGAAAGATAAGGCAAGATAAGGCAAGAAAAGGAAAGAAAAGGCAAGGAAAAGGCAAGAAAAGGCAAGATAAGGCGAGAAAAGGCATGAAAAAGGCAAGATAATGCAAGAAAAGGCATGAAAAATGCAAGAAAATGCACAAAAAAAGCACTAAAAGGCAAGAAAAGGAAAGGAAAAGGCAAGGAAGGGCATGGAAAAGGCATGAAAAGGCAAGAATAGGCAGGAACAAGGCAAGATAAGGCAAGAAAAGGGAAGAAAAGGGAAGAAAAGGTAAGAAAAGGAAAGATTAGGCAAGAAAAGGCAAGAAAATGCAAGGAAAAGTCAAGATAAGGCAAGAAAAAGGCAAGGAAAGGAAAGATAAGGGAAGAAAAGGCAAGAAAAATGCAACAAAAGGCATGAAAAGGCAAGATAAGGTAAGATTAGGCAAGAAAAGGCATGAAAAGGCAAGATAAGGCAAGAAAAGGAAAGAAAAGGCAAGGAAAAGGAAAAAACATTGATAAGGAAAGAAAAGTCAAGATTAGGCAAGATAAGGCAAGAAAAGGGAAGGAAAGACAAGAAAAGGAACAAAAATGAAAGATGAGGCAAGAAAAGGCAAGAAAAGGAAAGAAAAGGGAAGGAAAAGGCAAGATAAGGCAAGATAAGGAAAGAAAAGGCAAGAAAAGGCAAGGAAAAGGCATGAAAAGAAAGGAAAAGGAAAGATAAGGCAAGAAAAGGCATGAAAAGGCAAGGAAAAGGCATGAAAAGGAAAGAAAAGGAAAGAAAAGGCAAGAAAAGGCATGAAATGGTAAGGAAAAGGCAAGAAAAGGCATGAAAAGGAAAGAAAAGGCAAGATAAGGTAAGAAAAGGCAAGATAAGGAATGAATGGGCAAGATAAGGCAAGAAAAGGACAGATAAGTCAAGAAAATGCAAGAAAAGGCAACCAAAGGTTAGAAAAGGAAAGATAAGGTAGGAAAAGAAAAGAAAAGGTAAGAAAAGGAAAGGAAAGGCATTAAAAGACAAGAAAAGGAAAGATAAGGAAAGAAAAGATAAGATAAGGCACGAAAAGGGAAGAAAAGGCAAGGAAAAGGCAAGGAAAATGTAAGATAAGGAAAGAAAATGCATGGAAAAGGCATGAAAAGGCAAGGAAAATGCAAGAAAAGGTAAGAAAAGGCAAGGAAAAGGCAAGATAAGGCAAGAAAAGGCAAGGAAAAGGCATGAAAAGGTAAAAAAAAAGAAAAGGCAAGAAAAGGAAAGAAAAGGCAAGAAAAGGTAAGAAAAGGAAAGATAAGGCAAGAAAACACAAGGAAAAGGCAAGAAATGGAAAGAAAATGCAAGAAAAGGTAAGAAAAGAAAAGATTAGGCAGGAAAAGGCAAGATAAGTTACAGAATAGGCAAGAAAAGGCGAGAAAAGGTAAGAAAAGGAAAGAAAAGGCGGAGAAAGGCATGGAAAAAGAAAGAAAGGCAAGAAAAAGGTAAGATAAGGGAAGAATAGGCAAGGAAAAGGCAAGCAAAGACAAAAAAATAAGAGATAAGGCAAGAAAAGTCAAGATCAGGCAGAAAAAGGCTAGGAAAGGCAAGGAATGGGCAAGAAAAGGCAAGAAAAGGAATGAAAATGCAAGAAATGGCATGGAAAATGCATGAAAATGTAAGAAAAGGCAATAAAAGGCAAGGAAAAGGCAAGAAAGGGAAAAAAAGGAAAGATATGGCAAAAAAAGGCAAGGAAAAAGCAAGAAAAGGCAAGAAAAAGCATAAAAAGGTAAGAAAAGGCAAGAAAATGCCTGAAAAGGTAAGAAAAAGGCAAGATAAGGAAAGAAAAGGAAAGAAAATGTAAGAAAAAGCAAGATAAGGAAAGAAAAGGAAAGATTATGTAAGATAAGTTAAGAAAAGGCAAGAAAAGGCAAGAGAAGGCAAGAAATGGAAAGGAAAAGACAAGGAAATGCAAGAAAAGGAAAGAAAAGGCAAGAAAAGGCAAGAAAAAGAAAAGAAAATGCAAGAAAAGGAAAGATAAGGCAAGAAAAAGAAAAGAAAATGCAAGAAAAGGAAAGATAAGGCAAGAAAAGGTAAGAAAAGGAAAGGAAAAGGTAAGAAATGGCAAGATAAGGAAAGAAAAGGCAAGGAAAATGCATGAAAAGGCAAGAAAAGGCAAGATAAGGTTAGAAAAGGCAAGATAAGGATTGAAATGGCAAGAAAAGGCAAGAAAAGGCAAAAAAATGACAGATAAGTCAAGAAAAGGCAAGAAAAGGCAAGAAAGGGCAAGAAAGGGCAAGAAAAGTCAGGCAAAGGCAAGAAAAGGAAAGATAAGACAAGAAAAGGCATGGAAAAGGCATGAAAAAGGCATGAAAAGGCAAGAAAAGGAAAGATAAGGCAAGAAAAGGAAAGAAAAGGCTTAGAAAAGGCAAGAAAAGGCAAGAAAAAGAAAGAAAAGGCAAGGAAAAGGTAATAAAAGGCAAGAAAAGGCAAGAAAAAGGAAAGAAAAGGCATGGAAAAGGCACAAAAAGGAAGAAAAAGCAAGGAAAAGGCAAGAAAACACATGAAAAAGGCAAGAAAAGGCAAGAATAGGCAAGAAAAAGGCAAGAAAAGGCAAGAAAAAGAAAGAAAAGGAAAGATTAGGTAAGATAAGGCAAGAAATGGCAAGAAATGGCAAGAAAATGCAAGGAAAAGGCAAGATAAGGCAAGAAAATGCAAGGAAAGGGCAAGAAAAGGCATGGAAAAGGCATGAAAAGGTAAGAAAAGGAAAGATAAGGCAAGAAAAGGCATGAAAAGGCAAGAAAAGGAAAGAAAGGGCAAGAAAAAGGTAAGAAAAGGCAAGATAAGGCAAGAAAAGAAAAGAAAAGGCAAGGAAGAGGAATGAAAAGGGAAGGAAAAGGCATGAAAAGGCAAAAAATGGAAAGAAAAGGCAAGAAAAAAAAAGAAAATGCAAGAAAATGCAAGAAAAGGTACGAAAAGGCAAGAAAAGGCAAGAAAAGGAATGAAAATGAAAGAAAAGGAAAGATATGGCAAGAAAAGATGAGGAAAAGGCAAGAAAAGGAAAGAAAAGGCAAGCAAAGGTATGAAAGGGCAAGAAAAGGAAAGAAAAGGCGAGAAAAGGCAAGATAAGGAAAGAAAAGGCAAGGAAAAGGCAAGAAAAGGTAAGAAAAGAAAAGAAAAGGCAAGAAAAGGCAAGGAAAAGGCATGAAAAGGTAAGAAAAGAAAAGAAAAGAAAAGGCAAGAAAAGGCAAGATAAGGTTAGAAAAGGCAAGATAAGGAATGAAAGGGCAAGAAAAGGCAAGATAAGCCAAGAAAAGGCAAGAAAATGACAGATAAGGCAAGAAAAGGCAAGAAAGGGCAAGAAAGGGCAAGAAAGGGCAAGAAAAGGCAAGAAAAGGAAAGATAAGGCAAGAAAAAGTATGAAAAAGGCATGAAAAGGCAAGAAAAGGAAAGATAAGGCAAGAAAAGGCAAGAAGAGGCAAGAAAAGGCTAGGAAAAGGCAATAAAAGGCAAGAAAAGGCATGGAAAATGTACAAAAAGGGAAGAAAAGACATGGAAAAGGCAAGAAAAGACATGGAAAAGGCAAGAATAGGCAAGAAAAAGGTAAGATAAGGCAAGAAAAGGCAAGAAAAGGAAAGAAAAGGAAAGATTAGGCAAGATAAGGCAAGAAATGGCAAGGTAAGGTAAGAAAATGAAAGGAAACGGCAAGAAAGGCATGAAAAGGCAAGAAAAGGAAAGATAATGATATGAACCTCGGCAGGAGATTCACAACGGACCGTGCTACTTTGGATGGAAGAGACCGCAACCCCCGAACTCGAGCCTTGCAAGAACTTTGGTCTAGGAGATCCACAACCCAAGCAATGGAAATTCGAGAACCTATGGTCCAAGTCGAACCACGCCACAAACGATGATGGATGAATCGTTTGATAAGTGAAAAGTTTTGCTCAAGCTAAGCAATCCAGCAATTAGCAAGAACACATAAGGAGTATCTAACTCACAAAATTATCAATCTCAAAAGTTGTGTACGTTTTATTACTAGGAGACCTCCTTATATAGGCTCCAAAGTACCAAAGTATTCCTAAACAAGCTAACTCCTTAAAAGGAGTTCAAAGGCTGGCCAAAACTCTCTTTCCTAATCTAAGGATATTCTGGCCGAATTATTCAACTAAAATAGGAAATAATCTAAGCAAATAATATCTAATAGAATAACTAATAGTTGCACGTCCTAACAAGTAGATGCACGGCCTAAATAGGTTGATTCTTTCTGATTCACCATGTGTGCATGCATCCAGAAGTTTGCGTGCATATCAAGCTTCCAAAATAGCCTCTATCACGTGCATGGGCTTTGCGTGGGCCTCATGCACGTCCTTGCACTTGTACGCACCATCTTGAGCCCAGACTTCTTGCATTAATCCATTAAATTCTGCCTGAAACTTTTTGGCTCTTGCTCGTGTCACCGGTCCAATTGGTACGTGCACTTGCCGTGAGTCTTGTGGCTTGAATGTAGATGTGTTCATAGGTGTGCTCACATCATTCCCCTCCTCTTGAAAAGGATTTGTCCTCAAATCTTCACCTACATCAAACGGATCTCAAATCAGTAACATTGAAAGAAGCACTAACATTATACTCACCTGGCAGGTCAAGCTTGTAGGCATTGTCATTGATGCGTTCAAGCACTTGTAATGGACCATCTCCCCGTGGTAGCAACTTTGAACGTCATTGCGCGGGAAAGCGTTCCTTTCTCATGTGCAACCAAACCCAATCACCAGGCTCAAAGACAACCTTGTGCCGTCCTTTCTCCGTTTCTCTATGTTCATTCGCGCCCTCTCATGCAGTTGCTTGAAAAATTCAGCCTTCCTCTTGCCATCTAAGTTAACATGCTCACTCGAAGGCAAAGGTGATAAATCCAATGGAGTCAAAGGATTAAATCCATAAACAAGCTCAAATGGGGAGAACTGAGTAGCAGAATGAACTGAGATTCTTCCCAAGTCTTAATGTTATGCTTGATAAGTGCTCTCAATAAAGTAGACAAAGTCCTATTCACAACTTCAGTTTGACCAACAGTTTGTGGATGACAAGTAGTAGAAAATAACAACTTGGTACCTAACTTACTCCACAAGGTCTTCCAAAAGTAACTCAAGAACTTAGCATCTCTATCAGAAATAATAGTTCTAGGCATACCATGCAACCTAACAACTTCTCTAAAGAACAAATCAGCAATGTTTGAAGCATCATCAGTCTTATGACATGGAATAAAATGTGCCATCTTAGAAAACCTATCCACTACCACAAAGATTGAATCCCTTCCACGTTTAGTCCTAGGCAGTCCTAACACAAAATCCATAGAGATATCAATCCAAGGCTCACTAGGTATAGGTAGTGGGGTATACAAACCGTGGGGTTTTACCTTCGACTTGGCTTGCTTGCATGTGATGCAACGTCCACAAACTCTTTCAACGTCATGCTTCATGTGCGGCCAATAGAAGTTATCTTGTAGCATTGCCAAAGTCTTTGCGATTCCAAAGTGCCCCATCAATCCGCCTCCATGTGCCTCCTGAATTATCAACTCTCGCATAGAACAATTAGGCACACAAAGTTTGTTCTCACGAAATAGGTAACCTTCAGTCTGAAAAAATTTACCACTTGCACTCTTCTCCGTAGCTCGGAACAGATCACCAAAATCAGTATCATCAGCATACAACTCTTTAAGGTGTTCAAAACCAATTAACTTCGCATCAAGAGTTGAGATCAAAGCATACCTTCGCGATAGGGCATCAGCTACTACATTTTCCTTACCTTGCTTGTAGCGAATGACATAAGGAAATGTCTCAATGAACTCCACCCATCGTGCATGCCTTTTATTCAGCTTGTGTTGCCCCTTTAAGTGCTTGAGTGATTCATGATCAGTGTGGATCACGAATTCCTTGGGCCACAAGCAATGCTGCCATGTTTCCAACGCTCGAACTAGTGCATACAACTCTTTGTCATAAGTTGGATAGTTCAAGGTTGCTCCACTTAGTTTCTCACTAAAGTAGGCAATTGGTCTCCCTTCTTGCATGAGGACAGCTCCAATCCCTATACCCGAGGCATCACATTCAACTTCAAAGGTTTTAGTAAAGTTAGGCAAAGCTAACAAAGGAGCATTAGTCAACTTCTCTTTTATGAGTTGGAATGCATTCTCTTGAGCTTCTCCCCAATCCAACGTTCTTCTTGATGACTTCAGTGAAGGGCGCGGCTAAGCTGCTAAAATCTTTCACAAATCTCCTGTAAAAGCTAGCTAAGCCATGAAAACTTCGAACGTTAGCAACACTTCTAGGACTTGGCCAGTCCTGGATGGCTCGGATCTTTTCCTCATCAACCTGTATCCCGTGAGTACTAACAACAAATCCCAAGAATACAAGTTTATCTGTGCAAAAGGTGCACTTCTTCAAGTTGGCAAACAATTGATCCTCTCTAAGTGCATCTAGGACAGATTTCAAATGCTCTACATGATCCTCTAAACTCGTACTATAAATGAGTATATCATCAAAGTACACAACGACAAATTTGCCAATGAATGGACGTAAGACATGATTCATAAGGCGCATGAATGTACTAGGTGCATTAGATAACCCGAACGGCATGACCATCCACTCATACAACCCATATTTTGTTTTAAAAGCAGTCTTCCACTCATCTCCTTCTTTCATCCTAATCTGATGATAACCACTTTTTAATTCAATCTTAGAAAACATGCAAGAGCCATGCAACTCATCTAACATGTCATCTAAGCGAGGAATAGGGTGACGATATTTTACCGTGATGTTGTTGACAGCTCGGCAATCAACACACATCCTCCATGATCCATCCTTCTTTGGCACAAGTAGGACTTGACGTAGCTAGAAACGTAGCGGACAAACTTGGAACTGAGTTCGGACCAACAAGATAAACCTTCAGCCAAATCCTTCCGAATTTGATTGAAGATTGGCCTAAAAGTTTAGGCAGCCAGCAAAGGGCAAAGACTCTAACACGACATATGCAAATCCATGCATAAAAGGGAGCTAAACTCACGGAAGTTTTGGGATTAAAATCTGTCTTCTTTATTCAGGAAAACGAGTTTAAATAGGCCAAGCAAGACCTTTCAAACGACGGTGGCAGTTACAAATCCTTCCAGCTGCCACAAATGATAACTAACGCCTTAAAGGTGTCACAAATGCTAGCTAAGGCCTTAAAGGCATTTATTCCGCACATCTAATGGCTGCATGCACACGTTACATCCAGCCATGCATACGTAAAGAAACCAAGGTCAACACAACCAGGTATGATGTGCACAAACGCACTTATTCAAACGTGAGAAAATAAAGATGTCCTACATCATCCTCCCCTTCTTAGGATGAAGCTTGACCACGAGCAGCAAGACGGGAGGGCACGGGAAAGGCATCGAAATATGGGGTAAGATCAGCAACGTTGAAGCTCTTTAACACTCCAAACTCGTCCGGAAGATCAATCACATAGGCATTGTCACTTATGCGCCTGAGCACCTTGAATGGCCCGAACTTCCGAGCTTGCAACTTGCCCCCCATGTTACTTGGCATCCTTTCCTTCCTAAAGTGAACCATAACTTGCTCACCTGGTTGGAAAATCTGCACTCGCCTGTGCGCATCGACTCGTGCCTTCTCCTTGCTATAAGCCTCTTCCAACCTTTTGCGGACGCCATCAATGACACCTTGAGCTTGCTCCGCGAAGTCAACCGCATTGGGATGTGCTTTAGGAAACTTGGGGACTGAGGCAACATCAACAAAGTGGTTAGGCTCCTTCGTATACACCAAAGAGAAAGGTGTCTTCCCTGTAACACGATGAACCGCTCCATTGTAAGCAAACTCCGCAATGGGCAAGGCCAAGTCCCATTGTCTCTTCTTCTCATGACATAAGCTTCGTAGCATATTGCCAAGGGTTCTATTGGTAACCTCGGTCTGCCCATCAGTTTGTGGATGAGCCGTGGTGCTAAATTGGAGGGTTGCTTCAAACATCTTCCAAAGAGTCTTCCAAAAGCTGGCTAGGAACTTGACATCCCGATCAGAAGTGATGGTTTTAGGCACTCCATGCAATCTCACCACCTCCTTAAAGAAATGCTTGGCAATTCCATGCGCATCATTAGTCTTCTTGCAAGGAACGAAGTGTGCCATCTTGGATAACCTGTCCACAATCACAAAAATAGAATCCACACCACGAGGGGTGCGGGGTAAGCCAAGTATGAAATCCATACTGAGATCTTCCCAAATTGCTTTTGGAATAGGCAACGGTGTATAGAGGCCCGTGTTATGCACAGTGCCTTTAGTCTCTTGGCAGACCCTACAATGCTTGACCATGCGAGCCACATCTCTTGCCATCCTTGGCCAATAAAAACGAGCAACCAAGGCTGCCATTGTCTTATCCCTTCCCAAATGAGCTGAGAGACCTCCTCCGTGCATTTCCCACATCAAATGTTCTCGGAGGGAGGTCTTTGGAATGCACAATTGATTCCCTCGCATAAGGAAACCATCATGCACAAAATAATCTGCCACGGCCCTTCCATTTGTGCATTGATCCCAAATCACTCCAAAATCTTCGTCTTCCTCATAGAGTTCTTTTAAGCACTCAAAGGCAGTGATCGAACCTTTAAGCTCGACAAGAAGGCTCTCTCTCCTGCTCAATGCATCAGCCACAATATTCTGAGTCCCACTCTTATGAGCAATCTTGAATGGGAACTTTTGCAAGTACGTGCTCCACCTCGCATGCATATGGTTGCTCAGCTTGGATTGATCATTCAAAAACTTGAGGGCTTTATGATCAGTGTACAACACGAATTCTTTCCCAATCAGATAGTGCTCCCACGTCTTCAGAGCTCTGATACCACTTGACGTAGCTAGAAACGTAGCGGACAAACTTGGAACTGAGTTCGGACCAACAAGATAAACCTTCAGCCAAATCCTTCCGAATTTGATTGAAGATTGGCCTAAAAGTTTAGGCAGCCAGCAAAGGGCAAAGACTCTAACACGACATATGCAAATCCATGCATAAAAGGGAGCTAAACTCACGGAAGTTTTGGGATTAAAATCTGTCTTCTTTATTCAGGAAAACGAGTTTAAATAGGCCAAGCAAGACCTTTCAAACGACGGTGGCAGTTACAAATCCTTCCAGCTGCCACAAATGATAACTAACGCCTTAAAGGCGTCACAAATGCTAGCTAAGGCCTTAAAGGCATTTATTCCGCACATCTAATGGCTGCATGCACACGTTACATCCAGCCATGCATACGTAAAGAAACCAAGGTCATCACAACCAGGTATGATGTGCACAAACGCACTTATTCAAACGTGAGAAAATAAAGATGTCCTACATCAGGACTGGAACAGCACATGGGCTCATGCTTTCTCTCACGTACCCTTTTTCCAAAAGCTCATTGACTTGCCTCTCAAGTTCCTTTGTTTCCTCCAGATTACTTCTATATGCGGGGCGGTTAGGTATCGTAGCTCCTGGAACAAGGTCAATTTGATGCTCAATCCCTCGTATAGGTGGTAATCCAGCTGGTAGCTCTTCGGGAAAGACATCCTTGTAGTGCTGCAAGAGAGAAACAATCACACTAGGCAAGTGTGGCTCAAGTTCGTTAGTGATAAAAAGTGTCTCCCTATACCGGAGTAAGATCATAGACTTTTTTTCAAAACAAGCTTGTTTGATTTCACTTGCTCCCACATAGTAGTTCTTTTTCCATCCCTCGGATTTTCTCTCAATGGCCGATTTCAATTCTGTTTTCCCGGCTTCTTTTGTTCGCTCCATTGTATCCTCTCTTTTGGCCATTTTTCCTTTCTATTTTTCGGCTTCTTCTCTCCTCTCAATTCGTTTCTTTTGCTCACTTTTTTTTCTCTCATCACTTTCTTTTTGCAACTTCATCTGATCTTCACAAACTTGTGATGGCGCTAAGGGTGCCAAAGTGAACACACGCCTATTGAGTGTGAATGAGTACTTGTTGGTGTGTCCGTCATGAGTTACTCTTCTATCAAACTGCCACGGCCTCCCCAACAGTAGATGACTAGCTTGCATTGGCACAACATCGCACAACACTTCATCTTCGTACTTGCCAATGCGGAATGTCACTAGCACTTGCTTCTCCACTCGTACTTCTCCACTATCATTCAGCCATTGCAGCTTGTAAGGCTTACGGTATTTTTTCATGAGTAACCCTAACTTCTCAACCATAGTAGTGCTTGCCACGTTAGCACAGTTGCCTCCATCAATGAGGACACTACACACCTTGTCCTTGACATAACACCTTGTATGGAAGATATTCTCCCTTTGTGCTTTGTCATCTTCTTCTCTTGCTTGCAAGTTCAAGGCTCTTCTTGCCACTAGAGTGAGTCCTTCAGGAACTTGAATTTCCTCTTCGGATACGTCTTCCAATGAAGGCATATTATCATGATCTGAATCTTCTCCTTCTGTTACGACCTCCCCACTCTCTCTAATCACCATAATCTATTTGTTAGGGCATTGACTTGAGATGTGCCCCCTTCCTTGGCACTTGAAGCACTTGATATCACGGTTTTGTGTGGGAGTGGCTTCCACCTTCTTTTGAGAGTTGGCATTGGAACTCTCAGTCTTGTGCTCTATCTTGGTTGCCTGTGGTTTGTCAAATTTCTTTGAATAGTTTGGCTTCCAATTAGCACTTGATGTGGCTCTTGTCCCTCCTCCTCCTCTCTTCAGTTGCTTCTCAATTTTCGTGGCCATATGCACCATGTCCTCCAACTCCACATAGTGTTGCAACTCTACTTTGTCATGGATCTCAGGATTGAGTCCATTCAAGAACCTTGCCATGGTAGCTTCTCTATCTTCCTCCACATCAGCTCTTATCATGGCCATCTCCATTTGTTTGTAATATTCTTCCATGCTCAGACTTCCTTGTCTCATCCATTGAAACTTCTTGTATAGCTCTCGGTAGTAATGACTTGGAACAAAACGTTTCCTCATCACCACTTTCATCTCCTCCCATGTAGCTATGGGATGCTCTCTATTACGCCTCCTGCTTGTGACAAGTTGATCCCACCACGTTATAGCATAATCAGCGAATTCAGTCACAGCTAGCTTTACCTTTTTTGCTTCGGAACAATTGTGGCAATCAAACACGAACTCAATCTTCTTCTCCCACTCTAGGTATGCCTCCGGGTCAGAACGACCTGTAAAGGAAGGTATCTTCAGCTTAATACTTCCCAAGTTGTCATCTCCTCTTCGCCTTGTTTCTCTAGGTGGGCGGTCAGTCCTTGCTCGCCTAAGATTCCTTGTAGAGCCTATGTCCTCCTCCTGAAAAGGGTCGGAATCTTCTTCACTTGTGCTTCCCAAAGGTGCTCTCCTTCTTTGTGCACGGAATTCTCCTCCACTTGTGCCTCCCAAAGGTGCAAACCTTCGTTGTGCTTGGACTTCTCTTCTTGGTTGTTGGCTGTTGCGAGTGTCCTCCATTGCATCTATGCGTTGTTGCAACGGCTCCATCTCCGCTCGCATCATTTGTTGGAATTTTCCTGTCAGGGCCTCCACAAATACCTTAAGACCAACATCAGCCAACGTACCCTCTTTTTCTCTTTGATCTTCGTAAGACATCTTGCTGCAAGAAAATTTCGTTAGTAAAAAAAAATTGATGGCCTCACAAGTTCACTCCCTTACGTGTTTACTCTCAATGTAAGTTGCACTCAAGTTCACTCGTGTTTGCACTCAATTATTTGGCTTTTCTCTCTAATTGCACTCACAAACTCTTCCCTTTTTCCTCTCGTGATACCCTTATATGTTCTTACTAAGCTAACCAGGCTTTGCTTGAACTATACGGATCACTATCAAAGGTAGTTCCTTGTTTTCTTGCGCTCCACGTAGACTAATTCGGGCTGACTTCCCCTTGTTTTATGTCCGCCTATCTGTTTTGCTTCTTGCTTCCTCTTTTGTTTCTCTTGCGTTCTTCTTGCTTCTTCTTTTCTTGCGTTTCCTCTTTAATTCGCAAGCTTCCTAATTTGTCTTGTTCTTACAATTTCCTGTTTTGGTCTTGCTTCTTCTTCTTTTTTCCGCTTCTTTTCTTCTTCTTTTTTTCTTTTTTTTTTCTCTTTTGATCAGAATACACAACCTAGAATAACTAAGTCACGAATCTGATTGCTCGAAACACAAACGAATCAAACTACTTATAAAAAAATTGAATTGGATACTAGACCAACAAAAAAAAGGAAAGGTAAAGATAGATAGTAGCAAGCCGTAGATCTGATACCAAATGATATGAACCTCAGCAGGAGATTCACAACGGACCGTGCTACTTTGGATGGAAGAGACCGCAACCCCCGAACTCGAGCCTTGCAAGAACCTTGGTCTAGGAGATCCGCAACCCAAGCAATGGAAATTCGAGAACCTATGGTCCAAGTCGAACCACGCCACAAACGTTGATGGATGAATCGTTTGATAAGTGAAAAGTTTCGCTCAAGCTAAGCAATCCAGCAATTAGCAAGAACACGCAAGGAGTATCTAACTCACAAAATTTTCAATCTGAAAAGTTGTGTACGTTTTATTGCTAGGAGACCTCCTTATATAGGCTCCAAAGTACCAAAGTATTCCTAAACAAGCTAACTCCTTAAAAGGAGTTCAAAGGCTGGCCAAAACTCTCTTTCCTAATCTAAGGATATTCTGGCCGAATTATTCAACTAAAATAGGAAATAATCTAAGCAAATAATATCTAATAGAATAACTAATAGTTGCACGTCCTAACAAGTAGATGCACGGCCTAAATAGGTTGATTCTTTCTGATTCTCCATGTGTGCATGCATTCAGAAGTTTGCGTGCATATCAAGCTTCCAAAATAGCCTCTATCACGTGCATGGGCTTTGCGTGGGCCTCATGCACGTCCTTGCACTTGTACGCACCATCTTGAGCCCAGACTTCTTGCATTAATCCATTAAATTCTGCCTGAAACTTTTTGGCTCTTGCTCGTGTCACCGGTCTAATTGGTACGTACACTTGCCGTGAGTCTTGTGGCTTGAATGTAGGTGTGTTCACATCAGATAAGGCAAGAAAAGGCATGAAAAGGCAAGAAAAGGAAAGAAAGGGCAAGAAAAAGGTAAGAAAAGGCAAGAAAAGAAAAGAAAAGGCAAGGAAGAGGAATGAAAAGGCAAAGAAAAGGCATGAAAAGGTAAAAAATGGAAAGAAAAGGCAAGAAAAGGAAAGAAAAGGCAAGAAAAGGAAAGAAAAGGCAAGAAAAGGCAAGAAAAGCTAAGAAAAGGAAAGATAAGGCAAGAAAAAGCAAGAAAATGATAGAAAATGAAAGAAAAGATAAGTAAGGCAAGAAAAGACAAGGAAAAGGGAAGAAAAGGAAAGAAAAGGCAAGCAAAGGTATGAAAAGGCAAGTTAAGGACAGAAAACGCAAGCAAAGGTATGAAAAGGCTAGAAAAGGAAAGAAAAGAAAAGAAAAGGCGAGAAAAGGCAAGATAAGGCAAGAAAAGGCGAGGAAAATGCACGAAAAGGAAAGAAAAGGCTAGAAATGGCAAGAAAAGGTAAGAAATGGCAAGATAAGGCAAGAAAAGGCAAGAAAAGCAAAGATTAGGTAGGAAAAGGCAAAATAAGGCAAGCAATAGGCAAGAAAAGGCAAGAAAAGTAAAGAAAAGCAAAAAAAGGTGAGAAAAGCCAAGATTAGGCAGGAAAAGGCATAAAAAGGAAAAATAAGGCAATAAAAGGAAAGGAAAAGGCAACAAAAGGCATGAAAGGCATAAAAAGGCAAGAAAAGGCAACAAAAGGCATGAAAGGCATAAAAAGGCAAGAAAAGGCATCAAAAGGCAAGATAAGGCAAGAAAAGGTAAGAAAAGGAAAGAAAAGTAAAGATAAGGCAAGATAAGGCAAGAAAAGGCAAGGTAAGGCAAGAAAAGGCAAGGAAAAGTGAAGATAAGGCAAGAAAAGGCAAGATAAGGCAAGAGAAGGCAAGATAAGGCACGTTAGGGCAAGAAAAGGGAAGGAAAGGTAAGAAAAGAAAAGAATATGAAAGATGAGGTAAGATAAGGCAAGAAAAGGAAAGAAAAGGCAAGGAAAAGGCAAGATAAGGAAAGAAAAGGCAAGAAAAAGCAAGTAAAAGGCATGAAAAGGTAAGAAAATGAACGAAAAGGAAAGAAAAGGCATGAAAATGCAAGATAAGGTAAGAAAAGGCAAGATAAGGAATGAAAGTGCAAGAAAAGGTAAGAAAAGGCCTGAAAAAGCCTGAAAAGGAATGATAAGGCAAGAAAAGGCATGAAAAGGGAAGGTAAGGCAAGAAAAGGGAAGGAAAGGGAAAGATAAGGCAAGAAAAGGCCTTTTCATGCCTTTTCTTGCATTCTCTTTCCTTTTCTTGCCTTTTGATGCCCTTTCCATGTCTTTTCTTGCCTTTTCTCTCCTTATCTTGCCTTTTCCTTGCCTTTTCTTGCCTTACCTTGCCTTATCTTTTCTTATCTTGCCTTTTCTTGCCTTATCTTTCCTTTTCTTGCCTTATCTTGCCTTTTCTTACCTTTTCATGCCTTTTCTTGCCTTTTCATGCCTTTTCCTTGCCTTTTCTTGCCATTTCTTTCCTTTTCTTGCCTTTTGATTTATTTTCCATGCCTTTTCTTGCTTTATCTTTCCTTATCTTTCCTTTTCTTGCCTTATCTTGTCTTTTCTTACTGTTTCATGCCTTTTCTTGCCTTTTCATGCCTTTTCTTGCCTTTTCCTTACCTTTTCTTTCCTTTTCTTGCCTTTTCCTTGCCTTTCTTACCTTATCTTGCCTTTTTCTTGCCTTTTCTTCCATTTTTATGCCTTTTCCATGCCATTTCTTTCCTTTTCTTGCTTTTTCTTGCCTATTCCTTTCCTTTTTTTGCATTTTCCTTGCCTTTTCCCGCCTAATCTTGCCTTTTATTGCCTTATCTTGCCATATCTTTCTTTTTCTTTCCTTTTCTTACCTTATCTTGCCTTTTCTTGCCTTTTCTTGCCTTTTCTTTACTTTTCTTACCTTATCTCGCCTTTTCTTTTCCTTTCTTGCCTTTTCATGACTTTTCCTTGCCTATTCTTGCCTTATTTTACCATTTCTTACCTTTTCTTCCCTTTTCTTGCCTTTTCCTTGCCTTATCTTGCCTTTTCTTACCTTATCTTTCCTTTTCTTGCCATTTCCATGCCTTTTCTTTCCTTATCTTTCCCTTTCTTGCCTTTTCTTTCCTTTTCTTGCCTTATCTTGCCTTTTCTTACCGTTTCCTTGCCTTTTCTTTAATTTTCTTGCCTTTTCATGCCTGTTCTTGCCTTATCTTTCCTTTTCTTGCCTTTTCATGCCTTTTCTTGCCTTTTCTTTCCTTTTCTTTCCTTTTCATTGCCTTTTCTTGCCTTATCTTTCCTTTTCTTGCTTTTGATTGCCTTATCTTGCCATTTCTTTCCTTTTCTTAACGTATCTTACCTTTTCTTCCCTTTTCATGCCTTTTCTTGCCTTATTTTTCCTTTTCTTGCCTTTTCTTTCCTTTTCTTGCCTTATCATGCCTTTTCATGCCTTTTATTGCTTTATCTTGCCTTTTCTGGCCTTATCTTACCTTTCTTGCCTTTTCTTCCCTTATCTTATCTTTTCAAGCCTTTTCCTCCCTTATGTTACCATTTCATGTCTTTTCCTTGCCTCTTATTGCCTTTTCTTTCCTTATCTTGCATTTTCCTTGCCGTTTCTTCCCTTTTCTTGCCTTATCTTGCCTCATCTTTCATTTTCTTTTCTTTTCTTGCCCTACCTTGCCTTATCTTGCCTTTTCTTACCTTATCCTGCCTTTTGTTTCCTTTTCCTTGCCTTATCTTGCCTTATCTTGCCTTTTCAATGCCCTTTAATTCCTTTTCTTCCCTTTTCATGCCTTTTCTTGCCTTTTCCTTCCTTTTCTTGCCTTTTCTTTTCTTTTCTTACCTTTTCATGCCTTTTTAATAGCTTTTCTACGCTTTTCTTGCCTTATCTTTCCATTTCTTGCCTTATCTTGCCATTTCCTTGCCTTTTCTTGCCTTACCTTGCCTTATCTTGCCTTATCTTGGCTTATCTTTACTTTTCTTTCCTAATCTTGCCTTTTCTTACCTTTTCATGCCTGTTCTTGCCTTTTCTAGCCTTTTTATGCTTTTTCTTGCCTTTTCTTACCTTTTCATGCCTTTGCTTGCCTTTTCTTGCCTTATCTTTCCTTTTTTACCTTTTCTTGCCTTTTCCTTGCCTTTCTTACCTTATCATGCCTTTTTCTTGCCTTTTCATGCCTTTTCTTGGCTTTCTTTCCTTTTCTTGTGATATGAATCTTCGCGGAAAAGACTCACAACTCGGACCGTTTGTTACTTTAGAATGGAACAGATCACAACTCACAAGAACACACAAGAACTAAGGCACGAAATTGAACCTTAACCCGCTGCAAGAGCTTCTGAACCTTGACCTAAGGTCGTATCACGCCACGAGCGGGGATGGATGATCCGCTTGATAAGTGAAAGATAAATTCTAGCCAAGACGACTCACCAGCCTAGGCAAGAACAAACGAGTATCAAAACTCTCAATTAGCCAATGCTAAGCAATTTCCGAATTGTTGTGTGTACGTTTTATTGCTAGGAGTCCTCTTTATATAGGCTCCCAAAGTACCAAAATATTCCTAAACAAGCTAACTCCTTAAAAGGAATTCAAAGGCTGGCCAAAACTCTCTTTCCTATTCTAAGGAGATTCTGGCCGAACTTATGCAACTAAACAAGGAATAATATAAGCAAATAATATCTAATAGAATAGCTACTAGTTGCACGTCCAAAACAATTAGATGCATGGCCTAAATAGGCTGATTCTTCTTGATTCTCCATGTGCGCATGCATCTAGAAGCTTTCGTGCATGTCAAGCTTCCCATTCAGCCTCCAAAACGTGCATGGGCCTCCCTTGGGTTTCTTGGACGTCCTTGGTCCTCCACGAACTTGCTTCAGCCCAAACTTCATGCATTAGTCCATTGAAATCAGATTGCAACTTCCTAGCTCTTGCTCTTGTCATTGGCCCAATTGGAACTTGAACTTGCTTCGAGTCTACAAGCTTGATAGTTGGTGCATCCGTAGGCTTGCTCACATCAGTCCCCTCCTCTTGAAAAGGATTTGTCCTCAAATCATCACCTACATCAAACGGACTCAAGTCAGCCACGTTAAACGAAGCACTTACATTATACTCACCCGGAAGGTCTAGCTTGTAGGCATTATCATTGATGCGTTCTATCACTTGGAATGGACCATCTCCCCGTGGTAGCAACTTTGAACGTCTTTGGACAGGAAAACGCTCCTTCCTCATATGTAGCCAAACCCAATCTCCCGGCTCAAAGACAACTTTGTGCCTTCCTTTGTTTGCTTGCCTCGCATAGTGCTCCGTGCGCTTCTCGATGTTCATCCGTGCTTTCTCATGTAACTGCTTGACAAATTCAGCTTTCTTCTTTCCATCTAAGTTAACATGCTCACTCGAAGGTAGAGGTGATAAATCCAATGGAGTCAAAGGATTAAATCCATAAACAAGCTCAAATGGTGAGAATTGAGTAGCAGAATGGACAGAACGATTATAAGCAAACTCAACATGAGGCAAACATTCTTTCCAAGTCTTAATGTTATGCTTAATGAGTGCTCTCAAAAGTGTAGACAAAGTCCTATTCACTACTTCAGTTTGACCATCAGTTTGAGGATGACAAGTAGTAGAAAACAACAACTTAGTACCTAACTTGCACCACAAGGTCTTCCAAAAGTAACTTAGGAACTTAGCATCTCTATCAGAGATAATTGTCCTAGGCATGCCATGCAACCTAACAACCTCTCTAAAGAACAAATCAGCAATGTTTGAAGCATCATCAGTCTTATGACATGGAATGAAATGTGCCATCTTAGAAAACCTATCCACTACCACAAAAATTGAATCTCGTCCACGCTTAGTCCTAGGTAGTCATAACACAAAATCCATAGAGATATCAATCCAAGGCTCACTAGGTATAGGTAGTGGGGTGTACAAACCATGGGGTTTTACCTTTGACTTGGCTTGCTTGCAAGTGATGTAACGACCACAAACTCTCTCAACGTCTCTCTTCATTTGTGGCCAAAAGAAATGATCTTGTAGCATTGCCAAGGTCTTTGCAATTCCAAAATGCCCCATTAAGCCACCTCCATGTGCCTCTTGAATTAGTAATTCTCGCATCGAACAATTAGGCACACAAAGTTTGTTTTCACGAAATAGGTAACCTTCATTACGAAAGAACTTACCAAATGCACTTCTTTCAGTTGATCTAAACAACTCGCCAAAATCAACATCATCAACATACATCTCTTTAATGTGTTCAAAGCCAAGTAGTTTAGCATCAAGAGTTGAGATCAAGGCGTACCTTCGTGATAGTGCATCAGCCACTACATTTTCCTTACCTTGCTTGTAGCGAATGACATAAGGAAATGTCTCAATGAATTCCACCCATCGTGCATGCCTCTTGTTCAACTTGTGTTGCCCCTTTAAGTGCTTGAGTGACTCATGATCAGTGTGAATCACGAACTCCTTGGGCCACAAATAATGTTGCCAGGTCTCCAATGCTCGAACAAGTGCGTACAACTCCTTGTCATAGGTCGGGTAATTCAAGGTTGCACCACTTAGTTTCTCACTAAAGTATGCAATAGGTCTTCCTTCTTGCATAAGGACAGCTCCAATTCCTACACCAGAAGCATGCTCTATTTCAAAAGTCTTAGTGAAATTAGGTAAAGCTAACAAGGGTGCATTAGTCAACCTCCCTTTTAGTAGTTGGAAAGCCTTCTCTTGAGCTTCTCCCCAAGTAAAGCCTACGTTCTTCTTGATGACTTCAGTTATGGGTGCGGCTATGCTACTAAAGTCCTTCACAAATCTCCTATAAAAGCTAGCTAGTCCATGAAAGCTCCTAACATTAGCAACACTTGTAGGGCTTGGCCGTTCACGGATAGCTCGGATCTTTTCTTCATCAACCTGTATTCCGTTAGCTCCAACAACAAAACCCAAGAATACAAGTTTATCCGTACAAAAGGTGCACTTCTTCAAGTTAGCAAACAATTGTTCTTCTCTAAGTGCATCTAAGACAGATTTCAAATGTTCTAGATGATCCTCCATGCTCTTGCTATAAATGAGTATATCATCAAAGTAAACAACCACAAATTTACCAATGAATGGACGTAGAACATGATTCATGAGTCGCATAAACGTGCTAGGTGCGTTGGACAAACCAAATGGCATGACCATCCACTCATACAACCCATACTTTGTTTTAAAAGCAGTTTTCCACTCATCTCCTTCTTTCATCCTAATTTGATGATAACCACTCTTCAAATCAATCTTAGAAAACATGCAAGAACCATGCAACTCATCTAACATGTCATCTAAACGAGGGATAGGGTGACGATATTTTACTGTTATGTTGTTGACTGCTTGGCAATCAACACACATTCTCCATGTTTTATCCTTCTTGGGCACAAGTAGGACTGGAACAGCACATGGACTCATGCTCTCTCTCACGTACCCTTTCGCCAATAGCTCGTTGACTTGCTTCTCAAGCTCCTTTGTTTCTTCAGGATTGCTTCTATATGCGGGACGGTTAGGTATGGCAGCTCCCGGAACAAAGTCTATTTGATGTTCAATCCCACGAATAGGTGGCAAACCAGGTGGTAGCTCGTCGGGAAAGACATCCTTGTAATCCTGCAAAAGAGACACAACCGTACTAGGTACATGTGGTTCAAGCTCGTTAGTGTTTAAAAGTGCCTCCCTATACCGAAGTAAGATCATAGGCTTCTTTGCAAAGCATGCTTGCTTAATATCACTTGTTCCCACATAGTAACTCTTTTTCCAACTCTCGTTTTTTCTCTCTTTGGCCGTTTTAATTTCTGTTTTTCCGGCTTCTTTTATTTTCTCAATCTTTTCCTCTCCATTGGCCATTTTTCTTATCCTTTTTTCGGCTTCTTCTCTCTTCTCATTCTTTTTCTTTTTGTCACTCTCTCTTTGCTCATCACTTTCTTGTTGCAACAGTCGTTGATCTTCACAAACTTGTGATGGTGACAAGGGTGCCAAGGTGATTACTCTCTTCTTAAGTATAAATGAGTATTTGTTGGTGTAGCCATCATGATGCACTTTCCTATCAAACTGCCATGGCCTTCCTAACAATAGGTGACCAGCTTGCATTGGTACAACATCACACAACACTTCATCCTCATAGTTGCCAATGCGGAATGTTACCTGATGTGAGCAAGCCTAAGGACGCACCTACTATCAAGCTTGTAGACTCGCAGCAAGTTCAAGTTCTAATTGGGCCAATGACAAGAGCAAGAGCTAGGAAGTTGCAATCTGACTTCAATGGACTAATGCAAGAAGTTTGGGCTCAAGCAAGTGCGTGGAGGACCAAGGACGTCCAAGAAGTCCAAGGGAGGCCCATGCACGTTTTGGAAGCTAAATGGGAAGTTTGAGATGCACGCAATCTCCTGGATGCATGCGCACGTGAATTTCAAGCTTATCTTGGACATGCGTCCCTAAATTTTAGGAATTGCATCTACTATGTTTTAGGACGTGATATTTACTAGATATTCTATTAGTTATCTATGTTTAGATTGTTTTCCTACTTAGTTGAATATTTCGGCCAGAATCCCTTTAAATTAGGAAGGAGAGTTTTGGCCAGCCTTGAACTCCTTATTTGGAGTTAGTTTTCGTTTAGGAAGTTGTAAGACTTATGGAGCCTATATAAAGAGGCATCCTCATTCAATAAAGATATAACAATTCGGAGAATTACTTAGCATTGGCTAATTGTGAGTTTAGATACTCGTTTGTTCTTGCTTAGGCTGGTGAGTCGTCTTGGCTAGAATTTATCTTTCACTTATCAAGCGGATCATCCATCCCCGCTCGTGGCGTGATACGACCTTAGGTCAAGGTTCAGAAGCTCTTGCAGCGGGTTAAGGTTCAATTTCGCGCCTTAGTTCTTGTGAGTTCTTTGTGAGTTGTGATCTGTTCCATTCTGAAGTAACAAACGGTCCGAGTTGTGAGTCTTTTCCGCTGAGATTCATATCATTTGGTATCAGAGCTTAGCTTGTTACTTTAGTTCATTATCCTTGTTATTCTTGTTCTTTTTTTTTTTGGGGTTCGTTTTGTTGCTTACTAATCCGTGAGGTTCTTCGCTGTTCGAGAGAAAAGAGAGGAAAACAAACGAGTGAAGCAAGAAAAGGGACAAGCAAGACTAAAGAGCAAAGAAAGGCCAAAAGGGGAACTTTAACATTCTGTGAAGCGTGAAGTTCAAGCAAAGGCTGTTCTAGCTTTAGTAAGAACATACAAGTATCACGAGAGGAAAAAGGCAAGAGTGTGCGAGTACCTTAGAGAGAAAAGCCAAATATTTGAGTGCAAACACGAGTGAACTTGAGTGCACCTTACATTGAGAGTATACACGTAAGGGAGTGAGCTAGTGAGGCCATAATTTTTTTACTAACCAAATTTTCTTGTAGCAAACATGTCGCATGAAGGTCAAACTATGGGAAGCATAGACCTTAAGTTATTAGTGGATGCCTTGGCCGGGAAGCTCGAGCAGATGGTGCAAGCTCAGATGGAGCCTTTGCAACTACGCGTGGATGCCGTGGAGAATTCTCGTGACAACCCCTAAACGCGAGGCAAACTCCAAAGGCGTAGGAGAGGAGTACCTATTGGAGAGTCGAGCGGAGCTGATTCTGAATCTGAAGAAGGCGTAGGCTCTACAAGGAGTCTTAGGAGAGCAAGAACAAACCGCCCACCTAGGGAGGCGAGGCAAAAGAGAGACGACAACATAGGGAGTATCAAACTGAAGATACCCTCCTTTGCTGGTCGTTCTGACCCGGAGGCGTACTTAGAGTGGGAGAAGAAGATTGAGTTCGTGTTTGATTGCCACAATAGCTCCGAAGCAAAGAAGGTAAAACTTGCCATCACCGAATTCACTGATTATGCTATAACTTGGTGGGATCAACTTGTGACAAGCAGGAGGAGAAATGGAGAATGCCCTATAGCTACTTGGGAAGACATGAAAGTGGTGATGAGGAAGAGATTTGTTCCAAGTCATTACTATAGAGGGCTGTATAAGAAGTTACAAGGAATGAGGCAAGGAAATTTGAGCGTGGAGGAGTATTTCAAACAGATGGAGATGGCCATGATAAGAGCTGATATAGATGAAGATAGAGAAGTTACAATGGCAAGATTCTTGAATGGACTCAATCCTGAAATTCAAGACAAAGTTGAGTTGCAACACTATGTGGAGTTGGAGGACATGGTGCATATGGCAACAAAAATTGAGAAGCAACTCAAGAGAGGAGAGGGGAGAACAAGAGCTACATCGAGTTCTACTTGGAAGCCAAACTACCAAAAGAAGTTTGACAAGCCACAAGCAGCCAAAGTAGAGCATAAATCCGAGAGTTCTCAAGCTAATTCTCAAAGGAAAGTGGAAGTCACTCCAGCTAGGAACCGAGACATCAAGTGCTTTAAGTGTCAAGGAAGAGGGCACATCTCAAGTCAATGCCCTAACAAGCAAGCAATGGTGATCAAGGAAAGTGGAGAGATTAAAACTGAAGAAGACAATTCGGAGCATGAAAGCATGCCTTCTTTGGAGGACGTATCCGAGGAAGAGTACCAAGCTGCTGAGAGGCTTACTCTTGTGTCTAGAAGAGCATTGAATGTGCAAGTAAAAGAAGAAAATGATGTGGCTCAAAGAGAAAATATTTTTCACACAAGGTACTATGTCAAAGACAAGGTGTGTAGTGTCATCATGGATGGAGGAAGTTGTGCTAATGTCGCAAGCACTACTATGGTGGAGAAGTTAGGGTTACTCACTGGAAAACACCCTAAGCCTTACAAACTACAATGGCTGAATGATAGTGGAGAAGTACGAGTGATGAAGCAAGTATTGGTAACATTCCGCATTGGCAACTATGAGGATGAAGTGTTGTGTGATGTTGTACCAATGCAAGCTGGTCATCTATTGTTAGGAAGGCCATGGCAGTTTGATAGGAAAGTGCATCATGATGGCTACACCAACAAATATTCATTTATACTTAAGAAGAGAGTAATCACCTTGGCACCCTTGTCACCATCACAAGTTTGTGAAGATCAACGACAGTTGCAAAAAGAAAGTGATGAGCAAAGAGAGCGTGACAAAAAGAAAAAGATTGAGAGGAGAGAAGAAGCCGAAAAAAAGATAAGAAAAACGGCCAATGGAGAGGAAAAGATTGAGAAAACAAAAGAAGCCGGAAAAACAGAAATTAAAACGGCCAATGAGAGAAAAACCGAGAGTTGGAAAAGGAGTTACTATGTGGGAGCAAGTGATATTAAGCAAGCATGCTTTGAAAAGAAGCCTATGATCTTACTTCGGTATAGAGAGGCGCTTTTGAACACTAACGAGCTTGAACCACATGTACCTAGTACGGTTGTGTCTCTTTCGCAGGACTACAAGGATGTCTTTCCCGACGAGCTACCACCTGGTTTGCCACCTATTCGTGGGATTGAACATCAAATAGACTTTGTTCCGGGAGCTGCCATACCTAACCGTCCCGCATATAGAAGCAATCCTGAAGAAACAAAGGAGCTTGAGAAGCAAGTCAACGAGCTATTGGAGAAAGGGTACGTGAGACAGAGCATGAGTCCATGTGCTGTTCCAGTCCTACTTGTGCCCAAGAAGGATAAATCATGGAGAATGTGTGTTGATTGCCGAGCAGTCAACAACATAACGGTAAAATATCGTCACCCTATTCCTCGTTTAGATGACATGTTAGATGAGTTGCATGGTTCTTGCATGTTTTCTAAGATTGATTTGAAGAGTGGTTATCATCAAATTAGGATGAAAGAAGGAGATGAGTGGAAGACTGCTTTTAAAACAAAGTATGGGTTGTATGAGTGGATGGTCATGCCATTTGGTTTGTCCAACGCACCTAGCACGTTTATGCGACTCATGAATCATGTTCTACGTCCATTCATTGGTAAATTTGTGGTTGTTTACTTTGATGATATACTCATTTATAGCAAGAGTATGGAGGATCATTTAGAACATTTGAAATCTGTCTTAGATGCACTTAGAGAAGATCAATTGTTTGCTAACTTGAAGAAGTGTACCTTTTGTACGGATAAGCTTATATTCTTGGGTTTTGTTGTTGGAGCTAACGGAATACAGGTTGATGAAGAAAAGAACCGAGCTATCCGTGAATGGCCAAGCCCTACAAGTGTTGCTAATGTTAGGAGCTTTCATGGACTAGCTAGTTTTTATAGGAGATTTGTGAAGGACTTTAGTAGCATAGCCGCACCCATAACTGAAGTCATCAAGAAGAACGTGGGCTTTACTTGGGGAGAAGCTCAAGAGAAGGCCTTCCAACTACTAAAAGGGAAGTTGACTAATGCACCCTTGTTAGCTTTACCTAATTTCTCTAAGACTTTTGAAATAGAGTGTGATGCTTCTGGTATAGGAATTGGAGCTGTCCTTATGCAAGAGGGAAGACCCATTGCATACTTTAGTGAGAAACTAAGTGGTGCAACCTTGAATTACCCGACCTATGACAAGGAGTTGTACGCACTAGTTCGAGCATTGGAGACATGGCAGCATTACTTGTGGCCAAAGGAGTTCGTGATTCACACTGATCATGAGTCACTCAAGCACTTAAAGGGGCAACACAAGCTGAACAAGAGGCATGCACGATGGGTGGAATTCATTGAGACATTTCCTTATGTCATTCGCTACAAGCAAGGTAAGGAAAATGTAGTGGCTGATGCACTATCACGAAGGTACGCCTTGATCTCAACTCTTGATGCTAAACTACTTGGCTTTGAACACATTAAAGAGATGTATGTTGATGATGTTGATTTTGGCGAGTTTATATCCACCGAAAGAAGTGCATTTGGTAAGTTCTTTCGTAATGAAGGTTACCTATTTCGTGAAAACAAACTTTGTGTGCCTAAGTGTTCGATGCGAGAATTACTAATTCAGGAGGCACATGGAGGTGGCTTAATGGGGCATTTTGGAATTGCAAAGACCTTGGCAATGCTACAAGATCATTTCTTTTGGCCACACATGAAGAGAGACGTTGAGAGAGTTTGTGGTCGTTGCATCACTTGCAAGCAAGCCAAGTCAAAGGTAAAACCCCATGGTTTGTACACCCCACTACCTATACCTAGTGAGCCTTGGATTGATATCTCTATGGATTTTGTGTTAGGACTACCTAGGACTAAGCGTGGAAGAGATTCAATTTTTGTGGTAGTGGATAGGTTTTCTAAGATGGCACATTTCATTCCATGTCATAAAACTGATGATGCTTCAAACATTGCTGATTTGTTCTTTAGAGAGGTTGTTAGGTTGCATGGCATGCCTAGGACAATTATCTCTGATAGAGATGCTAAGTTCCTAAGTTACTTTTGGAAGACCTTGTGGTGCAAGTTAGGTACTAAGTTGTTGTTTTCTACTACTTGTCATCCTCAAACTGATGGTCAAACTGAAGTAGTGAATAGGACTTTGTCTACACTTTTGAGAGCACTCATTAAGCATAACATTAAGACTTGGGAAGAATGTTTGCCTCATGTTGAGTTTGCTTATAATCGTTCTGTCCATTCTGCTACTCAATTCTCACCATTTGAGCTTGTTTATGGATTTAATCCTTTGACTCCATTGGATTTATCACCTCTACCTTCGAGTGAGCATGTTAACTTAGATGGCAAGAAGAAAGCTGAATTTGTCAAGCAGTTACATGAGAAAGCACGGATGAACATCGAGAAGCGCACGGAGCACTATGCGAGGCAAGCAAACAAAGGAAGGCACAAAGTTGTCTTTGAGCCGGGAGATTGGGTTTGGCTACATATGAGGAAGGAGCGTTTTCCTGTCCAAAGACGTTCAAAGTTGCTACCACGGGGAGATGGTCCATTCCAAGTGATAGAACGCATCAATGATAATGCCTACAAGCTAGACCTTCCGGGTGAGTATAATGTAAGTGCTTCGTTTAACGTGGCTGACTTGAGTCCGTTTGATGTAGGTGATGATTTGAGGACAAATCCTTTTCAAGAGGAGGGGACTGATGTGAGCAAGCCTACGGATGCACCAACTATCAAGCTTGTAGACTCGAAGCAAGTTCAAGTTCCAATTGGGCCAATGACAAGAGCAAGAGCTAGGAAGTTGCAATCTGATTTCAATGGACTAATGCATGAAGTTTGGGCTCAAGCAAGTTTGTGGAGGACCAAGGACGTCCAAGAAACCCAAGGGAGGCCCATGCACGTTTTGGAGGCTGAATGGGAAGCTTGACATGTGATGTGAGCAAGCCTAAGGACGCACCAACTATCAAGCTTGTAGACTCGAAGCAAGTTCAAGTTCCAATTGGGCCAATGACAAGAGCAAGAGCTAGGAAGTTGCAATCTGATTTCAATGGACTAATGCATGAAGTTTGGGCTCAAGCAAGTTTGTGGAGGACCAAGGACGTCCAAGAAACCCAAGGGAGGCCCATGCACGTTTTGGAGGCTGAATGGGAAGCTTGACACGTGATGTGAGCAAGCCTAAGGACGCACCAACTATCAAGCTTGTAGACTCGAAGCAAGTTCAAGTTCCAATTGGGCCAATGACAAGAGCAAGAGCTAGGAAGTTGCAATCTGATTTCAATGGACTAATGCATGAAGTTTGGGCTCAAGCAAGTTCGTGGAGGACCAAGGACGTCCAAGAAACCCAAGGGAGGCCCATGCACGTTTTGGAGGCTGAATGGGAAGCTTGACATGCACGAAAGCTTCTAGATGCATGCGCACATGGAGAATCAAGAAGAATCAGCCTATTTAGGCCGTGCATCTAATTGTTTTGGACGTGCAACTAGTAGCTATTCTATTAGATATTATTTGCTTATATTATTCCTTGTTTAGTTGCATAAGTTCGGCCAGAATCTCCTTAGAATAGGAAAGAGAGTTTTGGCCAGCCTTTGAATTCCTTTTAAGGAGTTAGCTTGTTTAGGAATATTTTGGTACTTTGGGAGCCTATATAAAGAGGACTCCTAGCAATACAACGTACACACACAATTCGGAAATACTTAGCATTGGCTAGTTGAGAGTTGATACTCGTTTGTTCTTGCTTAGGCTGGTGAGTCGTCTTGGCTAGAATTTATCCTTCACTTATCAAGCGGATATTCCATCCCCGCTTGTGGCGTGATACGACCTTAGGTCAAGGTTCAGAAGCCCTTGCAGCGGGTTGAGGTACAAATTCGTGCCTTAGTTCGTGTAAGTTCTTGTGAGTTGTGATCTGTTCCATTCTAAAGTAACAAACGGTCCGAGTTGTGAATCTTTTCTGCGGAGATTCATATCAGTTGGTATCAGAGCTTAGCTTGTTACTTTAGTTCATTATCCTTGTTATTTTTGTTCTTGTTGGTTCGTTTTGTTGCTTGTTATTTTTTTTTGTTCTTGTTGGTTCGTTTTCTTTCCTCGCTGTTTGAGAGAAAAGAGAGGAAAACAAACGAGTGAAGCAAGAAAAGAAAGAAAAGAAAAGAAAGAAAAAAAAAAGAAAAGAAAAGAAAAAAAAAGAAAAAAAAAGGAAAGAAAAGAAAAAGAAAAAGGAAGCCGCAAGCTAAAGAGGAAGCAAGCTAAATTGGAAGTCTCAAGCTAAAGAGGAAGCAAATCCGAGGGAAGCTAGCAAACTAAGGAGGCGCAACAGCTGATCAAGAAAGGGGACGAGCAAGACTAAAAGAAAGACCAAAGAGGAACTTTAACATTCTGTTTGTTAAAGCGTGAAGCTCAAGCAAGGCCGTTCTAGCCTTAGTAAGAACATACAAGTATCACGAGAGGAAAAAGGCAAGAGTGTGCGAGTACCTTAGAGAGAAAAGCCAAATATTTGAGTGCAAACACGAGTGAACTTGAGTGCACCATACATTGAGAGTATACACGTAAGGGAGTGAGCTTGTGAGGCCATATTTTTTACTAACCAATTTTTCTTGCAGCAAACATGTCGCATGAAGGTCAAACTATGGAAAACATAGACCTTAAGTTATTAGTGGATGCCTTGGCCGGGAAGCTCGAGCGGATGGTGCAAGCTCAGATGGAGCCTTTGCAACTATGCGTGGATGCCGTGGAGAATTCTCGTGACAACCCCCATACGCGAGGCGAACTCCTAAGGCGTAGGAGAGGAGTACCTATTGGAGAATCGAGCGGAGCTGATTCTGAATCTGAAGAAGGCGTAGGCTCTACAAGGAGTCTTAGGAGAGCAAGAACAAACCGTCCACCTAGGGAGGCAAGGCCAAAGAGAGACGACAACATAGGGAGTATCAAACTGAAGATACCTTCCTTTGCTGGTCGTTCTGACCCGGAGGCGTACTTAGAGTGGGAGAAGAAGATTGTGTTCGTGTTTGATTGCCACAATAGCTCCGAAGAAAAGAAGGTAAAACTTGCCATCACCGAATTCACTGATTATGCTATAACTTGGTGGGATCAACTTGTGACTAGCAGGAGGAGAAATAGAGAACGCCCTATAGCTACTTGGGAAGACATGAAAGTGGTGATGAGGAAGAGATTTGTTCCAAGTCATTACTATAGAGAGCTGTATAAGAAGTTACAAGGAATGAGGCAAGGAAGTTTGAGTGTGGAGGAGTATTTCAAACAGATGGAGATGGCCATGATAAGAGCTAATATAGAAGAAGATAGAGAAGTTACAATGGCAAGGTTCTTGAATGGACTCAATCCTGAAATTCAAGACAAAGTTGAGTTGCATTACTATGTGGAGTTGGAGGACATGGTGCATATGGCAACGAAAATTGAGAATCAACTCAAGAGAGGAGAAGGGAGAACAAGAGCTACATCGAATTCTACTTGGAAGCCAAACTACCAAAAGAAGTTTGACAAGCCACAAGCAGCCAAAGTAGAGCATAAATCCGAGAGTTCTCAAGCTAATTCTCAAAGGAAAGTGGAAGTCACTCCAGCTAGGAACCGTGACATCAAGTGCCTTAAGTGTCAAGGAAGAGGGCACATCTCAAGTCAATGCCCTAACAAGCAAGTAATGGTGATCAAGGAAAGTGGAGAGATTGAAACTGAAGAAGAGGATTCGGAGCATGAGAGCATGCCTTCTTTGGAGGACGTATCCGAGGAAGAGTACCAAGCTGCTGAGAGGCTTACTCTTGTGTCTAGAAGAGCATTGAATGTGCAAGTAAAAGAGGAAAATGATGTGGCTCAAAGAGAAAATATTTTTCACACAAGGTGCTATGTCATAGACAAGGTGTGTAGTGTCATCATAGATGGAGGAAGTTGTGCTAATGTTGCAAGCACTACTATGGTGGAGAAGTTAGGGTTACTCACGGGAAAACACCCTAAGCCTTACAAACTACAATGGCTGAATGATAGTGGAGAAGTACGAGTGATGAAGCAAGTATTGGTAGCATTCCGCATTGGCAACTATGAGGATGAAGTGTTGTGTGATGTTGTACCAATGCAAGCTGGTCACCTATTGTTAGGAAGGCCATGGCAGTTTGATAGGAAAGTGCATCATGATGGCTACACCAACAAGTATTCATTTATACTTAAGAAGAGAGTAATCACCTTGGCACCCATGTCACCATCACAAGTTTGTGAAGATCAACGACTGTTGCAACAAGAAAGAGATGAGCAAAGAGAGCGTGACAAAAAGAAAAAGAATGAGAGGAGAGAAGAAGCCGAAAAAAGGATAAGAAAAACGGCCAATGGAGAGGAAAAGATTGACAAAACAAAAGAAGCCGGAAAAACAGAAATTAAAATGGCCAATGAGAGAAAAAACGAGAGTTGGAAAAAGAGTTACTATGTGGGAACAAGTGATATTAAGCAAGCATGCTTTGCAAAGAAGCCTATGATCTTACTTCGGTATAGGGAGGCACTTTTAAACACTAACGAGCTTGAACCACATGTACCTAGTACGGTTGTGTCTCTTTTGCAGGATTACAAGGATGTCTTTCCCGACGAGCTACCACCTGGTTTGCCACCTATTCGTGGGATTGAACATCAAATAGACTTTGTCCCGGGAGCTACCATACCTAACCGTCCCGCATATAGAAGCAATCCTGAAGAGACAAAGGAGCTTGAGAAGCAAGTCAACGAGCTGTTGGAGAAAGGGTACGTAAGAGAGAGCATGAGTCCATGTGCTGTTCCAGTCCTACTTGTGCCCAAAAAGGATAAAACATGGAGAATGTGTGTTGATTGCCGAGCAGTCAACAACATAACGGTAAAATATCGTCACCCTATCCCTCGTTTAGATGACATGTTAGATGAGTTGCATGGTTCTTGCATGTTTTCTAAGATTGATTTGAAGAGTGGTTATCATCAAATTAGGATGAAAGAAGGAGATGAGTGGAAGACTGCTTTCAAAACTAAGTATGGGTTGTATGAGTGGATGGTCATGCCATTTGGTTTGTCGAACGCACCTAGCACGTTTATGCGACTCATGAATCATGTTCTACGTCCATTCATTGGTAAATTTGTAGTTGTTTACTTTGATGATATACTCATTTATAGCAAGAGCATGGAGGATCATCTAGAACATTTGAAATCTGTCTTAGATGCACTTAGAGAAGAACAATTGTTTGCTAACTTGAAGAAGTGCACCTTTTGTACGGATAAGCTTGTATTCTTGGGTTTTGTTGTTGGAGCTAACGGAATACAGGTTGATGAAGAAAAGATCCGAGCTATCTGTGAATGGCCAAGCCCTACAAGTGTTGCTAATGTTAGGAGCTTTCATGGACTAGCTAGTTTTTATAGGAGATTTGTGAAGGACTTTAGTAGCATAGCCGCACCCATAACTGAAGTCATCAAGAAGAACGTGGGCTTTACTTGGGGAGAAGCTCAAGAGAAGGCTTTTCAACTACTGAAAGGGAAGTTGACTAATTGATGTGAGCAAGCCTACGGATGCACCAACTATCAAGCTTGTAGACTCGAAGCAAGTTCAAGTTCCAATTGGGCCAATGACAAGAGCAAGAGCTAGGAAGTTGCAATCTGATTTCAATGGACTAATGCATGAAGTTTGGGCTCAAGCAAGTTCGTGGAGGACCAAGGACGTCCAAGAAACCCAAGGGAGGCCCATGCACGTTTTGGAGGCTGAATGGGAAGCTTGACATGCACGAAAGCTTCTAGATGCATGCGCACATGGAGAATCAAGAAGAATCAGCCTATTTAGGCCATGCATCTAATTGTTTTGGACGTGCAACTAGTAGCTATTCTATTAGATATTATTTGCTTATATTATTCCTTGTTTAGTTGCATAAGTTCGGCCAGAATCTCCTTAGAATAGGAAAGAGAGTTTTGGCCAGCCTTTGAATTCCTTTTAAGGAGTTAGCTTGTTTAGGAATATTTTGGTACTTTGGGAGCCTATATAAAGAGGACTCCTAGCAATAAAACGTACACACAATTCGGAAATACTTAGCATTGGCTAGTTGAGAGTTTGATACTCGTTTGTTCTTGCTTAGGCTGGTGAGTCGTCTTGGCTAGAATTTATCCTTCACTTATCAAGCGGATATTCCATCCCCGCTTGTGGCGTGATACGTCCTTAGGTCAAGGTTCAGAAGCCCTTGCAGCGGGTTGAGGTACAAATTCGTGCCTTAGTTCGTGTAAGTTCTTGTGAGTTGTGATCTGTTCCATTCTAAAGTAACAAACGGTCCGAGTTGTGAATCTTTTCCGCGGAGATTCATATCAGTTGGTATCAGAGCTTAGCTTGTTACTTTAGTTCATTATCCTTGTTATTTTTGTTCTTGTTGGTTCGTTTTTGTTGCTTGTTATTTTTTTTGTTCTTGTTGGTTCGTTTTCTCTCCTCGCTGTTTGAGAGAAAAGAGAGGAAAACAAACGAGTGAAGCAAGAAAAGAAAGAAAAAAAAAGAAAAGAAAAGAAAAAAAAGGGAAAGAAAAGAAAAAGAAAAAAGGAAGCCGCAAGCTAAAGAGGAAGCAAGCTAAATTGGAAGTCTCAAGCTAAAGAGGAAGCAAATCCGAGGGAAGCTAGCAAACTAAGGAGGCGCAACAGCTGATCAAGAAAGGGGACGAGCAAGACTAAAAGAAAGACTAAAGAGGAACTTTAACATTCTGTTTGTTAAAGCGTGGAGCTCAAGCAAGGCCGTTCTAGCCTTAGTAAGAACATACAAGTATCACGAGAGGAAAAAGGCAAGAGTGTGCGAGTACCTTAGAGAGAAAAGCCAAATATTTGAGTGCAAAACACGAGTGAACTTGAGTGCACCATATATTGAGAGTATACACGTAAGGGAGTGAGCTTGTGAGGCCATATTTTTTTTACTAACCAATTTTTTCTTGCAGCAAACATGTCGCATGAAGGTCAAACTATGGAAAACATAGACCTTAAGTTATTTGATGTAGGACATCTTTATTTTCTCACGTTTGAATAAGTGCGTTTGTGCACATCATACCTGGTTGTGTTGACCTTGGTTTCTTTACGTATGCATGGCTGGATGTAACGTGTGCATGCAGCCATTAGATGTGCGGAATAAATGCCTTTAAGGCCTTAGCTAGCATTTGTGACGCCTTTAAGGCGTTAGTTATCATTTGTGGCAGCTGGAAGGATTTGTAACTGCCACCGTCGTTTGAAAGGTCTTGCTTGGCCTATTTAAACTCGTTTTCCTGAATAAAGAAGAGAGATTTTAATCCCAAAACTTCCGTGAGTTTAGCTCCCTTTTATGCATGGATTTGCATATGTCGTGTTAGAGTCTTTGCCCTTTGCTGGCTGCCTAAACTTTTAGGCCAATCTTCAATCAAATTCGGAAGGATTTGGCTGAAGGTTTATCTTGTTGGTCCGAACTCAGTTCCAAGTTTGTCCGCTACGTTTCTAGCTACGTCAAGTGGTATCAGAGCCTGAATACGATCAGATCAATTCCCATATTGATCGGGAGTGAATGCTATCACCTAGTGAGTTTGAGAGAGCCCCATCTACGAACCGATCCACAAGACTTTGTGATCTCCTGATCCAAGTCTCATTCTTACCCACCTAGCACCACCAAAATCCGTTGCAATATGGCCGATCCTAATGACACTCCAAGACCCGATATGAACCAGAGATTCACTCAAATGGAGGCGGCAATTCAGGCCATCCTTACCCGCCTGGACAACCTCGCGGTGCAACCCCCTCCAGCTGGGGTACGTAATGAACAAAGAGAGGAAGAGGAGGATGTAGATTCTGATGCTACCCTTAATGTGAGAAGGGCAGGGAGAGTGTTGAGGGGACGAGGTAGAGGAGGTGGTAGACACGGTGATCTGGGACGTGTTCCTGGAAGAGAAGTCTATAGGGAGGATTATGAGCGCGGAGGAGAATATAGAAGGGTGGATCGTCCTTTCAAAATGAACATAGAGAAATTCTATGGTGATGCGGACGTAGAAGGCTTTCTCAACTGGTTGGACTCGGTGGAAAAATATTTTGATTGCATGCAACTCACGGAAGAACAGAAGGTGAGCTACGTAGCCTTCAAGCTAGAGTCCGGAGCTGCCGTGTGGTGGAGGAAGGAACAAGAGTCTCGTAGGAGAAGAGGAGATCTACCAATCAGAGACTGGCCGACCATGGAGCAAGCCTTGAGGGAGAGGTTTTTGCCAGTGGACTACCATCAGACCCTCTACAGTCAATTCCTTACGTGCACTCAAGGAAATCGTTCGGTGGAAGAGTACATGACTGAATTCATGAGGTTGGCGTCGAGGAACGATGTGGAAGAGAATGAGGATCAGATGATTGCACGGTTTGTTGAGGGCCTCAGTTATGAGATCAAGAGCAAGATGGAGTTTGACACGTTTTTGTTTTTCAACGATGCGTGTGCCAAGGCACGTAAGATAGGGGCTGCCTTGAGGAAGAAGAAAGTGGTGCCAACTCGTTTTTCAGGCCCTGGTCAGGTGTCCACCGTTGCAAGAGGAGGAGTGGAGAGGAGTGCACCTCACGCATCCGAGCCTAAACCCCTTCCAAGCAAGCCTGCCCCTGTGGTAGCATCAAGGAAAGGTAAGGAAGTGGCATCAAGTTCCTCAAACTTTCGTTGTTTTAAGTGCAATGAGATGGGACACAAATCCAGCGAATGCCCTAGAAGGAAATTTAACCAATTGTGTGAAAAGGAAAATTCGGATGAAGAGCAGGCTGGATCCTACCTTTGTGCACCCGTAGGAGGAAGTAGTGAGGAGGAGGATGAAATGTCCGAAGAAGGGGAGGAGTATTGTGGTGTTATGCGAAAGCTGGTTTTGACAACCTCAAAAGGTAACGAGTCTCAACGTCACAATTTGTTTCGGACTCGATGCCATGTAGGAGAGGAGGTGTGCGAAGTAATTGTGGATGGAGGCAGCCAAGAGAATTTTGTGAGCAAGCAGATTGTTGACAAGCTTGGTTTGAAGGTTACACCTCATCCAGCCCCGTATTCCATTGGATGGATTCGCTCAGGGGGAGGAATCAAGGTGAAGGACAGATGTGTTGTACCAATTACCATTGGAAGGTTTCGAGACACGGTCACTTGTGACGTGCTGGAAATGGATGCTTGTCACATACTGCTTGGACGTCCTTGGGAGTTTGATAATCAAGCTATCCATAGAGGGAAGGAAAACACCTATGAGGTTAAGAAGGAGGGACAACAATTCACCCTTTTGCCGAGAAGCCCTAAGCATGGAAAACTCAAGTTGAACAGTTCCACGCAAACTGTTACGTTGGTGACTTCCTCGAGAAGTTTCCTTGACTCCATGAAGGAGTTTGGAGGTTGTCATGTCCTTGTTGCCGTGAATTCTGATCCGCAACACGAAGGGAAGATGGAGAAGTTACCGGATCAAGTGGAGGAATTGTTGAAGTTGTTCCCTGAAGTTGCGCCAAAGGATGAACCCAAGGGCTTACCACCTTTGAGGGATATCCAGCACCAAATTGATCTAATTCCGGGTGCAACATTGCCAAATTTACCCCACTATCGTATGAGTCCTCAGGAGAACCAGATCGTGAGAGATCAAGTCCAAGAATTGCTCGAGAAGGGACACATCCAGGAGAGTCTCAGTCCCTGTGGTGTGCCCGCTCTTTTGGTACCCAAGAAGGATGGTACGTGGAGAATGTGTGTGGACAGTCGAGCAATCAACAAAATAACCATAGGGTACAGATTCCCTATCCCTCGTCTTGATGATATGCTTGATAATTTGAGTGGATCTGTTGTGTTCTCGAAGATAGACTTGAAGAGTGGCTATCACCAGATCAGAATCCGCCCTGGGGACGAGTGGAAAACGGCTTTCAAGACTCGAGATGGCTTGTACGAGTGGTTGGTCATGCCCTTTGGCTTGACGAACGCACCAAGCACCTTCATGAGACTGATGCACCAAGTCTTGAAACCCTTCCTTGATCGGTTCGTGGTGGTATATTTCGATGATATCTTGGTGTATAGCAAGTCAGAAGAAGAACATCGAGAACACTTGATGCACGTTTTTTAAGCTCTAAAAGGTAACAGCCTCGTTGTGAACCTGAAAAAGTGCATCTTTTGGAAAGAAAAACTTGTGTTTCTTGGTTTTGTTGTGGGGAAAGAAGGAGTGCAGGTTGATCAGGCCAAGATTGAGGCCATTCAGAGGTGGCCTACTCCCCTTAATGTGAGGCAAGTGCGGAGTTTCCTCGGATTAGCCACGTTCTATCGAAGATTTATCCGCAACTTTAGCTCTATTGCCGCACCATTGACTTCCTTGTTGAAGAAGCAAGCTAAATTTGAATGGGGGGGAGCGGCCCGTGAAGCTTTTGAAGAGCTTAAAGAGAAATTAAGCTCAGCCCCGGTACTTGCACTTCCTGATTTTTCTAAGTTGTTTCAGGTTGATGTAGATGCCTGCGGTATGGGAATTGGAGCTGTGTTGTCTCAAGAGAAGCGTCCGATAGCTTTCTTTAGTGAAAAGCTAAGTGAGCATAGGCAGACCTGGTCCACCTATGATATGAATCTATGCGGAAAAGATTCACAACTCGGACCGTTTGTTACTTTAGAATGGAACAGATCACAACTCACAAGAACTCACTCGAACTAAGGCACGAAATTGAACCTTAACCCGCAACAAGAACTTCTGAACCTTGACCTAAGGTCGAATCACGCCACAAGCGAGGATGGATGGTCCGCTTGATAAGTGAAAGATAAATTCTAGCCAAGACGACTCACCAGCCTAAGCAAGAACAAACGAGTATCTAAACTCTCAATTAGCCAAAGCTATGTAATTCTGAATTGTTGTGTACGTTTTTATTGCTAGGAGTCCTCTTTATATAGGCTCCCAAAGTACCAAAGTATTCCTAAACAAGCTAACTCCTAAAAAGGAGTTCAAAGGCTGGCCAAAACTCTCTTTCCTATTCTAAGGAGATTCTGGCCGAATTATTCAACTAAAATAGGAAATAATCTAAACAAATAATATCTAATAGAATAACAATTAATTGCACGTCCTAACAAGAAGATGCATGGCCTAAATAGGTTGATTCTTGCTGATTCTCCATGTGCGCATGCATCCAGAAGTTGGTGTGCATATTAAGCTTCCAAAATAGCCTCTATCACGTGCATGGGCTTTGCATGTGCCTCATGCACGTCCTTGCACTTGTACGCACCAACTTGAGCCCAAACTTCTTGCATTAGTCCATTGAAATCAGATTGCAACTTCCTAGCTCGTGCTCTTGTCATTGGCCCAATTGGAACTTGAACTTGCTGCGAGTCTACAAGCTTGATAGTAGGTGCGTCCTTAGGCTTGCTCACATCAGTCCCCTCCTCTTGAAAAGGATTTGTCCTCAAATCATCACCTACATCAAACGGACTCAAGTCAGCCACGTTAAACGAAGCACTTACATTATACTCACCCGGAAGGTCTAGCTTGTAGGCATTATCATTGATGCGTTCGATCACTTGGAATGGACCATCTCCCCGTGGTAGCAACTTTGAACGTCTTTGTACAGGAAAACGCTCCTTCCTCATATGTAGCCAAACCCAATCTCCCGGCTCAAAGACAACCTTGTGCCTTCCTTTGTTTGCTTGCCTTGCATAGTGCTCCGTGCGCTTCTCGATGTTCATTCTTGCTTTCTCATGTAACTGCTTGACAAATTCAGCTTTCTTCTTGCCATCTAAGTTAACTTGCTCACTCGAAGGTAGAGGTGATAAATCCAATGGAGTCAAAGGATTAAATCCATAAACAAGCTCAAATGGTGAGAATTGAGTAGCAGAATGGACAGAACGATTATAAGCAAACTCAACATGAGGCAAACATTCTTCCCAAGTCTTAATGTTATGCTTAATGAGTGCTCTCAAAAGTGTAGACAAAGTCCTATTCACTACTTCAGTTTGACCATCAGTTTGAGGATGACAAGTAGTAGAAAACAACAACTTAGTACCTAACTTGCACCACAAGGTCTTCCAAAAGTAACTTAGGAACTTAGCATCTCTATCAGAGATAATTGTCCTAGGCATGCCATGCAACCTAACAACCTCTCTAAAGAACAAATCAGCAATGTTTGAAGCATCATCAGTTTTATGACATGGAATGAAATGTGCCATCTTAGAAAACCTATCCACTACCACAAAAATCGAATCTCTTCCACGCTTAGTCCTAGGTAGTCCTAACACAAAATCCATAGAGATATCAATCCAAGGCTCACTAGGTATAGGTAGTGGGGTGTACAAACCATGGGGTTTTACCTTCGACTTGGCTTGCTTGCAAGTGATGCAACGACCACAAACTCTCTCAACGTCTCTCTTCATGTGTGGCCAAAAGAAATGATCTTGTAGCATTGCCAAGGTCTTTGCAATTCCAAAATGCCCCATTAAGCCACCTCCATGTGCCTCCTGGATTAGTAATTCTCGCATCGAACAATTAGGCACACAAAGTTTGTTTTCACGAAAGAGGTAACCTTCATTACGAAAGAACTTACCAAATGCACTTCTTTCAGTTGATCTAAACAACTCGCCAAAATCAACATCATCAACATACATCTCTTTAATGTGTTCAAAACCAAGTAGTTTAGCATCAAGAGTTGAGATCAAGGCGTACCTCCGTGATAGTGCATCAGCTACTACATTTTCCTTACCTTGCTTGTAGCGAATGACATAAGGAAATGTCTCAATGAATTCCACCCATCGTGCATGCCTCTTGTTCAGCTTGTGTTGCCCCTTTAAGTGCTTGAGTGACTCATGATCAGTGTGAATCACGAACTCCTTGGGCCACAAGTAATGTTGCCATGTCTCCAATGCTCGAACTAGTGCGTACAACTCCTTGTCATAGGTCGGGTAATTCAAGGTTGCACCACTTAGTTTCTCACTAAAGTATGCAATAGGTCTTCCTTCTTGCATAAGGACAGCTCCAATTCCTACACCAGAAGCATCACACTCTATTTCAAAAGTCTTAGTGAAATTAGGCAAAGCTAACAAGGGTGCATTAGTCAACTTCTCTTTTAGTAGTTGGAAAGCCTTCTCTTGAGCTTCTCCCCAAGTAAAGCCTACGTTCTTCTTGATGACTTCAGTTATGGGTGCGGCTATGCTACTAAAGTCCTTCACAAATCTCCTATAAAAGCTAGCTAGTCCATGAAAGCTCCTAACATTAGCAACACTTGTAGGGCTTGGCCATTCACGGATAGCTCGGATCTTTTCATCATCAACCTGTATTCCGTTAGCTCCAACAACAAAACCCAAGAATACAAGTTTATCCGTACAAAAGGTGCACTTCTTCAAGTTAGCAAACAATTTTTCTTCTCTAAGTGCATCTAAGACAGATTTCAAATGTTCTAGATGATCCTCCATGCTCTTGCTATAAATGAGTATATCATCAAAGTAAACAACCACAAATTTACCAATGAATGGACGTAGAACATGATTCATGAGTCGCATAAACGTGCTAGGTGCGTTGGACAAACCGAATGGCATGACCATCCACTCATACAACCCATACTTTGTTTTAAAAGCAGTTTTCCACTCATCTCCTTCTTTCATCCTAATTTGATGATAACCACTCTTCAAATCAATCTTAGAAAACATGCAAGAACCATGCAACTCATCTAACATGTCATCTAAACGAGGGATAGGGTGACGATATTTTACCGTTATGTTGTTGACTGCTCGGCAATCAACACACATTCTCCATGTTTTATCCTTCTTGGGCACAAGTAGGACTGGAACAGCACATGGACTCATGCTCTCTCTCACGTACCCTTTCTCCAATAGCTCGTTGACTTGCTTCTCAAGCTCCTTTGTTTCTTCAGGATTGCTTCTATATGCGGGACGGTTAGGTATGGCAGCTCCCGGAACCAAGTCTATTTGATGTTCAATCCCACGAATAGGTGGCAAACCAGGTGGAAGCTCGTCGGGAAAGACATCCTTGTAATCCTGCAAAAGAGACACAACCGTACTAGGTACATGTGGTTCAAGCTCGTTAGTGTTTAAAAGCGCCTCCCTATACCGAAGTAAGATCATAGGCTTCTTTTCAAAGCATGCTTGCTTAATATCACTTGTTCCCACATAGTAACTCTTTTTCCAACTCTCGGTTTTTCTCTCTTTGGCCGTTTTAATTTCTGTTTTTCCGGCTTCTTTTGTTTGCTCAATCTTTTCCTCTCCATTGGCCGTTTTTCTTATCTTTTTTTCGGCTTCTTCTCTCCTCTCATTCTTTTTCTTTTTATCACGCTCCCTTTGCTCATCACTTTCTTTTTGCAACTGACGTTGATCTTCACAAACTTGTGATGGTGACAAGGGTGCCAAGGTGATTACTCTCTTCTTAAGTATAAATGAATACTTATTGGTGTAGCCATCATGATGCACTTTCCTATCAAACTGCCACGGCCTTCCTAACAATAGGTGACCAGCTTGCATTGGTACAACATCACACAACACTTCATCCTCATAGTTGCCAATGCGGAATGCTACCAATACTTGCTTCATCACTCGTACTTCTCCACTATCATTCAGCCATTGTAGTTTGTAAGGCTTAGGGTGTTTTCCCGTGAGTAACCCTAACTTCTCCACCATGGTCGTGCTTGCAACATTAGCACAACTTCCTCCATCTATGATGACACTACACACCTTGTCTTTAACATAGCACCTTGTGTGAAAAATATTTTCTCTTTGAGCCACATTATCTTCTTCTTTCACTTGCACATTCAATGCTCTTCTAGACACAAGAGTAAGCCTCTCAGCAGCTTGGTACTCTTCCTCGGATACGTCCTCCAAAGAAGGCATGCTTTCATGCTCCGAATCCTCTTCTTCAGTTTCAATCTCTCCACCTTCCTTGATCACCATTGCTTGCCTGTTAGGACATTGACTTGAGATGTGCCCCCTTCCTTGACACTTAAAGCACTTGATGTCACGGTTCCTAGCTGGAGTGACTTCCACTTTCCTTTGAGAATTAGCTTGAGAACTCTCGGGTTTATGCTCTACTTTGGCTGCTTGTGGCTTGTCAAACTTCTTTTGGTAGTTTGGCTTCCAAGTAGAATTCGATGTAGCTCTTGTTCTCCCCTCTCCTCTCTTGAGTTGCTTCTCAATTTTCATTGCCATATGCACCATGTCCTCCAACTCCACATAGTGTTGCAACTCAACTTTGTCTTGAATTTCAGGATTGAGTCCATTCAAGAACCTTGCCATTGTAACTTCTCTATCTTCATCTATATCAGCTCTTATCATGGCCATCTCCATCTGTTTGAAATACTCCTCCACACTCAAATTTCCTTGCCTCATTCCTTGTAACTTCTTATACAGCTCTCTATAGTAATGACTTGGAACAAATCTCTTCCTCATCACTACTTTCATGTCTTCCCAAGTAGCTATAGGGCGTTCTCTATTTCTCCTCCTGCTTGTCACAAGTTGATCCCACCAAGTTATAGCATAATCAGTAAATTCGGTGATGGCAAGTTTTACCTTCTTTTCTTCGGAGCTATTGTGGCAATCAAACACGAACTCAATCTTCTTCTCCCACTCTAAGTACGCCTCCGGGTCAGAACGACCGGCAAAGGAAGGTATCTTCAGTTTGATACTCCCTATGTTGTCGTCTCTCTTTGGCCTCGCCTCCCTAGGTGGACGGCTTGTTCTTGCTCTCCTAAGACTCCTTGTTGAGCCTACGCCTTCTTCCGATTCAGAATCAGCTCCGCTTGACTCTCCAATAGGTACTCCTCTCCTACGCCTTTGGAGTTCGCCTCGCGTTGGGGGGATGTCACGAGAATTCTCCACGGCATCCACGCGTAGTTGCAAAGGCTCCATCTGAGCTTGCACCATCTGCTCGAGCTTCCCGGCCAATGCATCCACTAATAACTTAAGGTCTATGTTTCCCATGGTTTGACCTTCATGTGACATGTTTGCTGCAAGAAAAATTGGTTAGTAATAAAAAAAATATGGCCTCACAAGCTCACTCCCTTACGTGTATACTCTCAATGTAAGGTGCACTCAAGTTCACTCGTGTTTGCACTCAAATATTTGGCTTTTCTCTCTAAGGTACTCGCACACTCTTGCCTTTTTCCTCTCGTGATACTTGTATGTTCTTACTAAGGCTAGAACGGCCTTGCTTGAGCTTCACGCTTTAACAACCAGAATGTTAAAGTTCTTCTTGGGTCTTTCCTTTAGTCTTGCTCGCTTCCTTTTTGATTTTGTTTCCTCTTTAAGCTTGCTTGCGGCCTTGCTTCCTCTTTAGACTTGCTTGCGGCCTTGCTTCCTCTTTAGACTTGCTTGCGGCCTTTGCTTCCTCTTTAGGCTTCACGCACTTTTTCTTTTCTTTCCTTTTTCGTTTCTTTTCTTTTCTTTTCTTTTTTTTTTCTTTCTTTTCTTTTCTTTTTTTTTTTCTTTCTTTTCTTTTCTTTTCTTGCTTCACTCGTTTGTTTCCCTCTCTTTTCAAACAGCGAAGAGAAAAAAAAAACGAACCAATAAGAACAAAAATAACGAGCAACTAAACGAACCAACAAGAACAAAAATAACAAGGATAGTGAACTAAAGTAACAAGCTAAGCTCTGATACCAACTGATATGAATCTATGCGGAAAAGATTCACAACTCGGACCGTTTGTTACTTTAGAATGGAACAGATCACAACTCACAAGAACTCACTCGAACTAAGGCACGAAATTGAACCTTAACCCGCAACAAGAACTTCTGAACCTTGACCTAAGGTCGAATCACGCCACAAGCGAGGATGGATGGTCCGCTTGATAAGTGAAAGATAAATTCTAGCCAAGACGACTCACCAGCCTAAGCAAGAACAAACGAGTATCTAAACTCTCAATTAGCCAAAGCTATGTAATTCTGAATTGTTGTGTACGTTTTTATTGCTAGGAGTCCTCTTTATATAGGCTCCCAAAGTACCAAAGTATTCCTAAACAAGCTAACTCCTAAAAAGGAGTTCAAAGGCTGGCCAAAACTCTCTTTCCTATTCTAAGGAGATTCTGGCCGAATTATTCAACTAAAATAGGAAATAATCTAAACAAATAATATCTAATAGAATAACAATTAATTGCACGTCCTAACAAGAAGATGCATGGCCTAAATAGGTTGATTCTTGCTGATTCTCCATGTGCGCATGCATCCAGAAGTTGGTGTGCATATTAAGCTTCCAAAATAGCCTCTATCACGTGCATGGGCTTTGCATGTGCCTCATGCACGTCCTTGCACTTGTACGCACCAACTTGAGCCCAAACTTCTTGCATTAGTCCATTGAAATCAGATTGCAACTTCCTAGCTCGTGCTCTTGTCATTGGCCCAATTGGAACTTGAACTTGCTGCGAGTCTACAAGCTTGATAGTAGGTGCGTCCTTAGGCTTGCTCACATCAACCTATGAACAAGAATTTTATGCCGTGTTTAGAGCTCTGAAGACGTGGGAGCACTATCTGATTGGGAAAGAATTCGTGTTGTACACTGATCATAAAGCCCTCAAGTTTTTGAATGATCAATCCAAGCTGAGCAACCATATGCATGCGAGGTGGAGCACGTACTTGCAAAAGTTCCCATTCAAGATTGCTCATAAGAGTGGGACTCAGAATATTGTGGCTGATGCATTGAGCAGGAGAGAGAGCCTTCTTGTCGAGCTTAAAGGTTCGATCACTGCCTTTGAGTGCTTAAAAGAACTCTATGAGGAAGACGAAGATTTTGGAGTGATTTGGGATCAATGCACAAATGGAAGGGCCGTGGCAGATTATTTTGTGCATGATGGTTTCCTTAAGCGAGGGAATCAATTGTGCATTCCAAAGACCTCCCTCCGAGAACATTTGATGTGGGAAATGCACGGAGGAGGTCTCTCAGCTCATTTGGGAAGGGATAAGACAATGGCAGCCTTGGTTGCTCGTTTTTATTGGCCAAGGATGGCAAGAGATGTGGCTCGCATGGTCAAGCATTGTAGGGTCTGCCAAGAGACTAAAGGCACTGTGCATAACACGGGCCTCTATACACCGTTGCCTATTCCAAAAGCAATTTGGGAAGATCTCAGTATGGATTTCATACTTGGCTTACCCCGCACCCCTCGTGGTGTGGATTCTATTTTTGTGATTGTGGACAGGTTATCCAAGATGGCACACTTCGTTCCTTGCAAGAAGACTAATGATGCGCATGGAATTGCCAAGCATTTCTTTAAGGAGGTGGTGAGATTGCATGGAGTGCCTAAAACCATCACTTCTGATCGGGATGTCAAGTTCCTAGCCAGCTTTTGGAAGACTCTTTGGAAGATGTTTGAAGCAACCCTCCAATTTAGCACCACGGCTCATCCACAAACTGATGGGCAGACCGAGGTTACCAATAGAACCCTTGGCAATATGCTACGAAGCTTATGTCATGAGAAGAAGAGACAATGGGACTTGGCCTTGCCCATTGCGGAGTTTGCTTACAATGGAGCGGTTCATCGTGTTACAGGGAAGACACCTTTCTCTTTGGTGTATACGAAGGAGCCTAACCACTTTGTTGATGTTGCCTCAGTCCCCAAGTTTCCTAAAGCACATCCCAATGCGGTTGACTTCGCGGAGCAAGCTCAAGGTGTCATTGATGGCGTCCGCAAAAGGTTGGAAGAGGCTTATAGCAAGGAGAAGGCACGAGTCGATGCGCACAGGCGAGTGCAGATTTTCCAACCAGGTGAGCAAGTTATGGTTCACTTTAGGAAGGAAAGGATGCCAAGTAACATGGGGGGCAAGTTGCAAGCTCGGAAGTTCGGGCCATTCAAGGTGCTCAGGCGCATAAGTGACAATGCCTATGTGATTGATCTTCCGGACGAGTTTGGAGTGTCAAAGAGCTTCAACGTTGCTGATCTTACCCCATATTTCGATGCCTTTCCCGTGCCCTCCCGTCTTGCTGCTCGTGGTCAAGCTTCATCCTAAGAAGGGGAGGATGATGTAGGACATCTTTATTTTCTCACGTTTGAATAAGTGCGTTTGTGCACATCATACCTGGTTGTGTTGACCTTGGTTTCTTTACGTATGCATGGCTGGATGTAACGTGTGCATGCAGCCATTAGATGTGCGGAATAAATGCCTTTAAGGCCTTAGCTAGCATTTGTGACGCCTTTAAGGCGTTAGTTATCATTTGTGGCAGCTGGAAGGATTTGTAACTGCCACCGTCGTTTGAAAGGTCTTGCTTGGCCTATTTAAACTCGTTTTCCTGAATAAAGAAGAGAGATTTTAATCCCAAAACTTCCGTGAGTTTAGCTCCCTTTTATGCATGGATTTGCATATGTCGTGTTAGAGTCTTTGCCCTTTGCTGGCTGCCTAAACTTTTAGGCCAATCTTCAATCAAATTCGGAAGGATTTGGCTGAAGGTTTATCTTGTTGGTCCGAACTCAGTTCCAAGTTTGTCCGCTACGTTTCTAGCTACGTCATTATTAGTGGATGCCTTGGCCGGGAAGCTCGAGCGGATGGTGCAAGCTCAGATGGAGCCTTTGCAACTACGCGTGGATGCCGTGGAGAATTCTCGTGACAACCCCCATACGCGAGGCGAACTCCAAAGGCGTAGGAGAGGAGTACCTATTGGAGAATCGAGCGGAGCTGATTCTGAATCTGAAGAAGGCGTAGGCTCTACAAGGAGTCTTAGGAGAGCAAGAACAAACCGTCCACCTAGGGAGGCAAGGCCAAAGAGAGACGACAACATAGGGGGTATCAAACTTAAGATACCTTCCTTTGCTGGTCGTTCTGACCCGGAGGCGTACTTAGAGTGGGAGAAGAAGATTGAGTTCGTGTTTGATTGCCACAATAGCTCCGAAGAAAAGAAGGTAAAACTTGCCATCACCGAATTCACTGATTATGCTATAACTTGGTGGGATCAACTTGTGACTAGCAGGAGGAGAAATAGAGAACGCCCTATAGCTACTTGGGAAGACATGAAAGTGGTGATGAGGAAGAGATTTGTTCCAAGTCATTACTATAGAGAGCTGTATAAGAAGTTACAAGGAATGAGGCAAGGAAGTTTGAGTGTGGAGGAGTATTTCAAACAGATGGAGATGGCCATGATAAGAGCTGATATAGATGAAGATAGAGAAGTTACAATGGCAAGGTTCTTGAATGGACTCAATCCTGAAATTCAAGACAAAGTTGAGTTGCAACACTATGTGGAGTTGGAGGACATGGTGCATATGGCAACGAAAATTGAGAAGCAACTCAAGAGAGGAGAGGGGAGAACAAAAGCTACATCGAATTCTACTTGGAAGCCAAACTACCAAAAGAAGTTTGACAAGCCACAAGCAGCCAAAGTAGAGCATAAATCCGAGAGTTCTCAAGCTAATTCTCAAAGGAAAGTGGAAGTCACTCCAGCTAGGAACCGTGACATCAAGTGCTTTAAGTGTCAAGGAAGAGGGCACATCTCAAGTCGATGCCCTAACAAGCAAGCAATGGTGATCAAGGAGAGTGGAGAGATTGAAACTGAAGAAGAGGATTCGGAGCATGAAAGCATGCCTTCTTTGGAGGACGTATCCGAGGAAGAGTACCAAGCTGCTGAGAGGCTTACTCTTGTGTCTAGAAGAGCATTGAATGTGCAAGTAAAAGAAGAAAATGATGTGGCTCAAAGAGAAAATATTTTTCACACAAGGTGCTATGTCAAAGACAAGGTGTGTAGTGTCATCATAGATGGAGGAAGTTGTGCTAATGTCGCAAGCACTACTATGGTGGAGAAGTTGGGGTTGCTCACTGGAAAACACCCTAAGCCTTACAAACTACAATGGCTGAATGATAGTGGAGAAGTACGAGTGATGAAGCAAGTATTGGTAGCATTCCGCATTGGCAACTATGAGGATGAAGTGTTGTGTGATGTTGTACCAATGCAAGCTGGTCACCTATTGTTAGGAAGGCCGTGGCAGTTTGATAGGAAAGTGCATCATGATGGCTACACCAACAAGTATTCACTTATACTTAAGAAGAGAGTAATCACCTTGGCACCCTTGTCACCATCACAAGTTTGTGAAGATCAACGTCAGTTGCAAAAAGAAAGTGATGAGCAAAGAGAGCGTGACAAGAAGAAAAAGAATGAGAGGAGAGAAGAAGCCGAAAAAAAGATAAGAAAAACGGCCAATGGAGAGGAAAAGATTGAGAAAACAAAAGAAGCCGGAAAAACAGAAATTAAAACGGCCAAAGAGAGAAAAACCGAGAGTTGGAAAAAGAGTTACTATGTGGGAACAAATGATATTAAGCAAGCATGCTTTGAAAAGAAGCCTATGATCTTACTTCGGTATAGAGAGGCGCTTTTAAACACTAACGAGCTTGAACCACATGTACCTAGTACGGTTGTGTCTCTTTTGCAGGATTACAAGGATGTCTTTCCCGACGAGCTACCACCTGGTTTGCCACCTATTCGTGGGATTGAACATCAAATAGACTTTGTCCCGGGAGCTACCATACCTAACCGTCCCGCATATAGAAGCAATCCTGAAGAGACAAAGGAGCTTGAGAAGCAAGTCAACGAGCTGTTGGAGAAAGGGTACGTAAGAGAGAGCATGAGTCCATGTGCTGTTCCAGTCCTACTTGTGCCCAAGAAGGATAAAACATGGAGAATGTGTGTTGATTGCCGAGCAGTCAACAACATAACGGTAAAATATCGTCACCCTATCCCTCGTTTAGATGACATGTTAGATGAGTTGCATGGTTCTTGCATGTTTTCTAAGATTGATTTGAAGAGTGGTTATCATCAAATTAGGATGAAAGAAGGAGATGAGTGGAAGACTGCTTTCAAAACTAAGTATGGGTTGTATGAGTGGATGGTCATGCCATTTGGTTTGTCCAACGCACCTAGCACGTTTATGCGACTCATGAATCATGTTCTACGTCCATTCATTGGTAAATTTGTAGTTGTTTACTTTGATGATATACTCATTTATAGCAAGAGCATGGAGGATCATCTAGAACATTTGAAATCTGTCTTAGATGCACTTAGAGAAGAACAATTGTTTGCTAACTTGAAGAAGTGCACCTTTTGTACGGATAAGCTTGTATTCTTGGGTTTTGTTGTTGGAGCTAACGGAATACAGGTTGATGAAGAAAAGATCCGAGCTATCCGTGAATGGCCAAGCCCTACAAGTGTTGCTAATGTTAGGAGCTTTCATGGACTAGCTAGTTTTTATAGGAGATTTGTGAAGGACTTTAGTAGCATAGCCGCACCCATAACTGAAGTCATCAAGAAGAACGTGGGCTTTACTTGGGGAGAAGCTCAAGAGAAGGCTTTCCAACTATTGAAAGGGAAGTTGACTAATGCACCCTTGTTAGCTTTACCTAATTTCTCTAAGACTTTTGAAATAGAGTGTGATGCTTCTGGTGTAGGAATTGGAGCTGTCCTTATGCAAGAAGGAAGACCTATTGCATACTTTAGTGAGAAACTAAGTGGTGCAACCTTGAATTACCCGACCTATGACAAGGAGTTGTACGCACTAGTTCGAGCATTGGAGACATGGCAGCATTATTTGTGGCCCAAGGAGTTCGTGATTCACACTGATCATGAGTCACTCAAGCACTTAAAGGGGCAACACAAGCTGAACAAGAGGCATGCACGATGGGTGGAGTTCATTGAGACATTTCCTTATGTCATTCGCTACAAGCAAGGTAAGGAAAATGTAGTGGCTGATGCACTATCACGAAGGTACGCCTTGATCTCAACTCTTGATGCTAAACTACTTGGCTTTGAACACATTAAGGAGATGTATGTTGATGATGTTGATTTTGGCGAGTTGTTTAGATCAACTGAAAGAAGTGCATTTGGTAAGTTCTTTCGTAATGAAGGTTACCTATTTCGTGAAAACAAACTTTGTGTGCCTAATTGTTCGATGCGAGAATTACTAATTCAGGAGGCACATGGAGGTGGCTTAATGGGGCATTTTGGAATTGCAAAGACCTTGGCAATGCTACAAGATCATTTCTTTTGGCCACACATGAAGAGAGACGTTGAGAGAGTTTGTGGTCGTTGCATCACTTGCAAGCAAGCCAAGTCAAAGGTAAAACCCCATGGTTTGTACACCCCACTACCTATACCTAGTGAGCCTTGGATTGATATCTCTATGGATTTTGTGTTAGGACTACCTAGGACTAAGCGTGGAAGAGATTCAATTTTTGTGGTAGTGGATAGGTTTTCTAAGATGGCACATTTCATTCCATGTCATAAAACTGATGATGCTTCAAACATTGCTGATTTGTTCTTTAGAGAGGTTGTTAGGTTGCATGGCATGCCTAGGACAATTATCTCTGATAGAGATGCTAAGTTCCTAAGTTACTTTTGGAAGACCTTGTGGTGCAAGTTAGGTACTAAGTTGTTGTTTTCTACTACTTGTCATCCTCAAACTGATGGTCAAACTGAAGCAGTAAATAGGACTTTGTCTACACTTTTGAGAGCACTCATTAAGCATAACATTAAGACTTGGGAAGATTGTTTGCCTCATGTTGAGTTTGCTTATAATCGTTCTGTCCATTCAGCTACTCAATTCTCACCATTTGAGCTTGTTTATGGATTTAATCCTTTGACTCCATTGGATTTATCACCTCTACCTTCGAGTGAGCATGTTAACTTAGATGGCAAGAAGAAAGCTGAATTTGTCAAGCAGTTACATGAGAAAGCTAGAATGAACATCGAGAAGCGCACGGAGCACTATGCAAGGCAAGCAAACAAAGGAAGGCACAAGGTTGTCTTTGAGCCGGGCGATTGGGTTTGGCTACATATGAGGAAGGAGCGTTTTCCTGTCCAAAGACGTTCAAAGTTGCTACCACGGGGAGATGGTCCATTCCAAGTGCTAGAACGCATTAATGATAATGCCTACAAGCTAGACCTTCCGGGTGAGTATAGTGTAAGTGCTTCGTTTAATGTGGCTGACTTGAGTCCGTTTGATGTAGGTGATGATTTGAGGACAAATCCTTTTCAAGAGGAGGGGAATGATGTGAGCAAGCCTAAGGACGCACCAACTATCAAGCTTGTAGACTCGAAGCAAGTTCAAGTTCCAATTGGGCCAATGACAAGAGCAAGAGCTAGGAAGTTGCAATCTGATTTCAATGGACTAATGCATGAAGTTTGGGCTCAAGCAAGTTCGTGGAGGACCAAGGACGTCCAAGAAACCCAAGGGAGGCCCATGCACGTTTTGGAGGCTGAATGGGAAGCTTGACATGCACGAAAGCTTCTAGATGCATGCGCACATGGAGAATCAAGAAGAATCAGCCTATTTAGGCCGTGCATCTAATTGTTTTGGACGTGCAACTAGTAGCTATTCTATTAGATATTATTTGCTTATATTATTCCTTGTTTAGTTGCATAAGTTCGGCCAGAATCTCCTTAGAATAGGAAAGAGAGTTTTGGCCAGCCTTTGAATTCCTTTTAAGGAGTTAGCTTGTTTAGGAATATTTTGGTACTTTGGGAGCCTATATAAAGAGGACTCCTAGCAATAAAACGTACACACACAATTCGGAAATACTTAGCATTGGCTAGTTGAGAGTTGATACTCGTTTGTTCTTGCTTAGGCTGGTGAGTCGTCTTGGCTAGAATTTATCCTTCACTTATCAAGCGGATATTCCATCCCCGCTTGTGGCGTGATACGACCTTAGGTCAAGGTTCAGAAGCCCTTGCAGCGGGTTGAGGTACAAATTCGTGCCTTAGTTCGTGTAAGTTCTTGTGAGTTGTGATCTGTTCCATTCTAAAGTAACAAACGGTCCGAGTTGTGAATCTTTTCCGCGGAGATTCATATCAACATGCACGAAAGCTTCTAGATGCATGCGCACATGGAGAATCAAGAAGAATCAGCCTATTTAGGCCGTGCATCTAATTGTTTTGGACGTGCAACTAGTAGCTATTCTATTAGGTATTATTTGCTTATATTATTCCTTGTTTAGTTGCATAAGTTTGGCCAGAATCTCCTTAGAATAGGAAAGAGAGTTTTGGCCAGCCTTTGAATTCCTTTTAAGGAGTTAGCTTGTTTAGGAATATTTTGGTACCTTGGGAGCCTATATAAAGAGGACTCCTAGCAATAAAACGTACACACACAATTCGGAAATACTTAGCATTGGCTAGTTGAGAGTTTGATACTCGTTTGTTCTTGCTTAGGCTGGTGAGTCGTCTTGGCTAGAATTTATCCTTCACTTATCAAGCGGATATTCCATCCCCGCTTGTGGCGTGATACGACCTTAGGTCAAGGTTCAGAAGCCCTTGCAGCGGGTTGAGGTACAAATTCTCGCCTTAGTTCGTGTAAGTTCTTGTGAGTTGTGATCTGTTCCATTCTAAAGTAACAAACGGTCCGAGTTGTGAATCTTTTCCGCGGAGATTCATATCATTTATCTTGCCATTTTTTACCTTTTCTTGCCTTTTTATGCATTTTCTTGCCTTTTCTTTCCTTTTCTTGCCTTTTCCTTGCCTTTTCTTGGCATATCTTTCCTTTTCTTGCTTTTTCTTGCCATATCTTGCCTTTTCTTTCCTTTTCTTGCCTTTCCTACATTTCTTTCCTTTTCTTTCCTTTTCATGCCTTTTCCTAGCCTTTTCATGCCATTTCCATGCCATTTCTTTCCTTATCTCGCCTTTCCTTGCCTTTTCTTGCCTTTTCCTTGTCTTTTCTTTTGTTGTCTTATCTTGCCTTTTCTTGCCTTATCTTGCCTTTTCCTTATCTTTTCTTTCCTTTTCTTGTCTTTTCAATCCTTTTCTTGACTTATCTTTCCTTTTCATGCCTTTTCCATGCCTTTTCGTTCCTTTCCTTGCCTGAATGTTTGAATTTTCTTGCCTTATCTTGCCTTTTCTTACCTTTTATTACCTTTTCCTTGCCATTTCATGCCTTTTCCATATCTTTTCATTCCTTTTCCATGCCTTATCTTGCCTTCTCATGCATTATCTTGCCTTTTCCTTGCCATTTCTTTCCTTTTCTTACCTTATCTTACCTTTTCCTTATCTTTTCTTTCCTTTTCTTGTCTTTTCAATCTTTTCTTGACTTATCTTTCCTTTTCTTGCCTTTTCATGCCATTTCCATGCCTTTTCGTTCCTTTCCTTGCCTTTTCTTGCCTTTTCTCACTTTTTCATGCCTTTCTTTCCTTTTCCTGTCCTTTTCTTGCCTTATCTTGCCTTTTTTGCCTTTTCTTGCCTTTTCCTTGCCTTTTCTTACCTTTTCTTGCCTTTTCTTACCATTTCATGCCTTTTCCATGCTTTTTTCAAGCCTTTTATTTCCTTTTTCTTGCCTTTTCTTGCCTTTTCCATGCCTTTTCATGCCTTATCTAGCCTTTTCCTTGCCTTTTCTTTCCTTTTCTTGCCTTTTCTTGCCTTTTCCATGCCTTTTTATACCTTATCTTGCCTTTTCCTTACCTTTTCTTTCCCTTTCTTGCCTTTTCCTTTTTCTTTCATTTTCTTGCATTTTCTTGCCTTATCTTACCTTTTCTTGCCTTTTCATTCCTTTTCCATTCCTTTTCTTGCCTTATCTTTCCTTTTATTGCCTTTTCATTCCTTTTCCTTGCCTTTTCCTTGCCTTTTCTTGCGTTTTCCTTGCCTTCTCTTGTCTTTTCTTGCCTTATCTTTCCTTTTCTTTTGTTTTCGTGCCATTTCTTGCCTTATCTTGCCTTTTCTTACCTTTTCTTGGCTTTTCCTTGCCTTTTCATGCCTTTTCCATATCTTTTCATGCCTTTTCCATGCCTTATCTTGCCGTATCTTGCCTTTTCCTTGCCTTTTCTTTCCTTTTCTTGCCATTTCTTTCCAATTCCTTATCTTTTCTTTCCTTTTCTTGTATTTTCCATGCCTTTTTGATCCTTTCCTTGCCTTATCTTACCTTATCTTGCCCTTTCTTATATTTTCTTTCCTTTTAGTATCTTTCTTTCCTTTTCCTTGCCTTATCTTTCCTTTTTTGGCCTTTCCTTGCCTATTCCTTGCCTTTTCTTGCCTTTTCCATACTTTTTCTAGCCTTTTCTTACGTTTCCTTGCAATTTCTTACCTTTTTCTTGCCTTATCCTTGCCTTTTCTTGCCTTATCTTGCCTTTCCTTGCCTTTTTCTTGCCTTTCTATCCTTTTTTTTTTCCATTTCTTGCCTTTCCTTCCCTTTTCTTGCATTATCTTGCCTTTTCTTGCCTTATTTTGCCTTTTCCTTGCCTTTTCTTTCCTTTTCCTGCCTTATCTTACCTTATCTTGCCTTTTCTTGCATTTTCATTCCTTTTCCTTGCCTTTTCTTGCCTTTTCCTTGCTTTTTCTTTCCTTTTCTTACCTTTTTATGCCTTTTCTTGCCTTTTTCTTGCCTTTTCCTTGCCTTATCTTTCCTTTTCTTGCCTTTTCTTGCCTTTTATTGCCTTTTCTTGCCTTATCTATCCTTTTCTTTCTTTCATTTTCTAGCCTGATATTGCCTTTTCTTACCTTTTCTTACCTTTTCTTTCTTTTTCTTACCTTTTCTCGCCTTATCTTACCTTTTCGTGCCTTTTCTTTTTCTTTTCTTGCCTTATCTTACCATTTCTTGCCTTTTCTTGCCTTTTCATGCCTTTTCTTGCCTTTTCTTTCCTTTTCTTGCCTTTTCTTGCCTTTTCCTTGCCTTTTCTTGCCTTTTCCTTGCCTTTTCTTGCCTTTTCTTGCATTATCTTGCCTTTTCTTGTCTTTTCTTTCCTTTTCATGCCTTTTCCTTGCCTTTTCATGCCATTTCCATGGCATTTTTTTCCTTATCTTGCCTTTTCCTTGTCTTTTCCGTGCCTTTTCTTGCCTTTTCTTCCTTATCTTGCATTTTCCTTGCCTTTTCTTTCCTTTTCTTACCTTTTCATGCCTTTTCTTGCCTTATCTTTGCTTTTCTTCCCTCGTCATGCATTTTCTTTCCTTTTCTTGCCTTTTCTTGCATTTTCTTTCCTTTTCGTTTCCTTTTCTTGCCTTTGCTTGCCTTATCTTGCCTTTTTTTGACTTATCACGCCAATTCTTGACTTATCTTGCCTTTTCTTTCCTTTTCTTACATTTTCTTTCTTTTTCTTGCCTTTTCGTGCCCTTTCTTTCCTTTTCATGCCTTTTCCTTGCCTTTTCTTACATTTTCTTACCTTATCTTGCCTTAACTTGCCTCATCTTTCATTTTCTTTTATTTTCTTGCCTTTCCTTGCCTTTTCTTACCTTAACTTGCCTTTTCTTACCTTTTCCTTACCCTTTCATTTCCTTTTTTGCCTTTTCATGCCTTATCTTTCCTTTTCTTCCCTTTTCATTCCTTTTCCATGCCTTTACTTACCTTATCTTGCCTTTTCTTACCGTTTCATGCCATTTCTTGCCTTTTCTTTCCTTTTTTGCCTTTTCTTGCCTTTTGCTTGCCTTTCTTACTTATCTTGCCTTTTTCTTGCCTTTTCTTGTGATGTGAGCAAGCCTAAGGACGCACCTACTATCAAGCTTGTAGACTCGAAGCACGTTCAAGTTCCAATTGGGCCAATGACAAGAGCACGAGCTAGGAAGTTGCAATCTGACTTCAATGGATTAATGCAAGACGTTTGGGCTCAAGCAAGTGCGTGGAGGACCAAGGACATCCAAGAAGCCCAAGGGAGACCCATGCACGTTTTGGAAGCTAAATAGCAAGCTTGACATGCACGTAAGCTTCTAGATGCATGCGCACATGGAGAATCAAGGAGAATCAGCCTATTTAGTCCGTGCATCTACTTGTTTTGGACGTGCAGCTAGTAGTTATTCTATTAGATATTATTTGCTTATATTATTCCTTATTTAGTTGAATAAGTTCGGCCAGAATCTCTTTAGAATAGGAAAGAGAGTTCTGACGAGCCTTAAACTCCTTATTTGGAGTCAGTTTCGTTTAGGAAAGTTGTAAGATTTATGGAGCCTATATAAAGAGGCGTCCCCCTTCAATAAACAACAACAATTCGGAGAATTACTTAGCATTGGCTAATTGTGAGTTTTGATACTCGTTTGTTCTTGCTTAGGCTGGTGAGTCGTCTTGGCTAGAATTTATCTTTCACTTATCAAGCGGATCATCCATCCCCGCTCGTGGCGTGATACGACCTTAGGTCAAGGTTCAGAAGCTCTTGCTGCGGGTTAAGGTTCAACTTCGCACCTTAGTTCGTGTGAGTTCTTGTGAGTTGTGATCTGTTCCATTCTAAAGTAACAAACGGTCTGAGTTGTGAGTCTTTTCCGAGAAGATTCATATCAGTTGGTATCAGAGCTTAGCTTGTTACTTTAGTTCATTATCCTTGTTATTTTTGTTCTTGTTGGTTCGTTTTGTTGCTTGTTATTTTTGTTCTTGTTGGTTCGTTTTCTCTCTTCGCTGTTTGAGAGAAAAGAGAGGAAAACAAACGAGTGAAGCAAGAAAAGAAAAGAAAAGAAAAGAAAAGAAAAAGGAAAGAAAAAGAAAAAGAAAAGGAAGCCGCAAGCTAAAGAGGAAGCAAGCTAATTTGGAAGCCGCAAGCTAAAGAGGAAGCAAATCCGAGGGAAGCTAGCGAACCAAGAAGGCGCAGCAGCTGATCAAGAAAAGGGACAAACAAGACCAAAAGAGGAACTTTAACATTCTGTTGTTAAAGCGTGAAGCTCAAGCAAGGCCGTTCTAGCCTTAGTAAGAACATACAAGTATCACGAGAGGAAAAAGGCAAGAGTGTGCGAGTATCTTAGAGAGAAAAGCCAAATATTTGAGTGCAAACACGAGTGAACTTGAGTGCACCATACATTGAGAGTATACACGTAAGGGAGTGAGCTTGTGAGGCCATATTTTTTTTATTACTAACCAATTTTTCTTGCAGCAAACATGTCGCATGAAGGTCAAACTATGGGAAGCATAGACCTTAAGTTATTAGTGGATGCCTTGGCCAGGAAGCTCGAGCAGATGGTGCAAGCTCAGATGGAGCCTTTGCAACTACGCGTGGATGCCGTGGAGAATTCTCGTGACAACCCCCATACGCGAGGCGAACTCCAAAGGCGTAGGAGAGGAGTATCTATTGGAGAATCGAGCGGAGCTGATTCTGAATCTGAAGAAGGCGTAGGCTCTACAAGGAGTCTTAGGAGGGCAAGAACAAACCGTCCACCTAGGGAGGCAAGGCCAAAGAGAGACGACAACATAGGGAGTATCAAACTGAAGATACCTTCCTTTGCTGGTCGTTCTGACCCGGAGGCGTACTTAGAGTGGGAGAAGAAGATTGAGTTCGTGTTTGATTGCCACAACAGCTCCGAAGAAAAGAAGGTAAAACTTGCCATCACCGAATTCACTGATTATGCTATAACTTGGTGGGATCAACTTGTGACAAGCAGGAGGAGAAATAAAGAACGCCCTATAGCTACTTGGGAAGACATGAAAGTGGTGATGAGGAAGAGATTTGTTCCAAGTCATTACTATAGAGAGCTGTATAAGAAGTTACAAGGAATGAGGCAAGGAAATTTGAGTGTGGAGGAGTATTTCAAACAGATGGAGATGGCCATGATAAGAGCTGATATAGATGAAGATAGAGAAGTTACAATGGCAAGATTCTTGAATGGACTCAATCCTGAAATTCAAGACAGAGTTGAGTTGCAACACTATGTGGAGTTGGAGGACATGGTGCATATGGCAACGAAAATTGAGAAGCAACTCAAGAGAGGAGAGGGGAGAACAAAAGCTACATCGAATTCTACTTGGAAGCCAAACTACCAAAAGAAGTTTGACAAGCCACAAGCAGCCAAAGTAGAGCATAAATCCGAGAGTTCTCAAGCTAATTCTCAAAGGAAAGTGGAAGTCACTCCAGCTAGAAACCGTGACATCAAGTGCTTTAAGTGTCAGGGAAGAGGGCACATCTCAAGTCAATGCCCTAACAAGCAAGCAATGGTGCTCAAGGAAAGTGGAGAGATTGAAACTGAAGAAGAGGATTCGGAGCATGAAAGCATGCCTTCTTTGGAGGACGTATCCGAGGAGGAGTACGGAGCTGCTGAGAGGCTTACTCTTGTGTCTAGGAGAGCATTGAATGTGCAAGTGAAAGAAGAAAATGATGTGGCTCAAAGGGAAAATATTTTTCACACAAGGTGCTATGTCAAAGACAAGGTGTGTAGTGTCATCATAGATGGAGGAAGTTGTGCTAATGTCGCAAGCACTACTATGGTGGAGAAGTTAGGGTTACTCACTGGAAAACACCCTAAGCCTTACAAACTACAATGGCTGAATGATAGTGGAGAAGTACGAGTGATGAAGCAAGTATTGGTAACATTCCGCATTGGCAACTATGAGGATGAAGTGTTGTGTGATGTTGTACCAATGCAAGCTGGTCATCTATTGTTAGGAAGGCCATGGCAGTTTGATAGGAAAGTGCAACATGATGGCTACACCAACAAATATTCATTTATACTTAAGAAGAGAGTAATCACCTTGGCACCCTTGTCACCATCACAAGTTTGTGATGATCAACGACAGTTGCAAAAAGAAAGTGATGAGCAAAGAGAGCGTGACAAAAAGAAAAAGATTGAGAGGAGAGAAGAAGCCGAAAAAAAGATAAGAAAAACGGCCAATGGAGAGGAAAAGATTGAGAAAACAAAAGAAGCCGGAAAAACAGAAATTAAAACGGCCAATGAGAGAAAAACCGAGAGTTGGAAAAGGAGTTACTATGTGGGAGCAAGTGATATTAAGCAAGCATGCTTTGAAAAGAAGCCTATGATCTTACTTCGGTATAGAGAGGCGCTTTTAAACACTAACGAGCTTGAACCACATGTACCTAGTACGGTTGTGTCTCTTTTGCAGGACTACAAGGATGTCTTTCCCGACGAGCTACCACCTGGTTTGCCACCTATTCGTGGGATTGAACATCAAATAGACCTTGTTCAGGGAACTGCCATACATAACCGTCCCGCATATAGAAGCAATCCTGAAGAAACAAAGGAGCTTGAGAAGCAAGTCAACGAGCTATTGGAGAAAGGGTATGTGAGAGAGAGCATGAGTCCATGTGCTGTTCCAGTCCTACTTGTGCCCAAGAAGGATAAATCATGGAGAATGTGTGTTGATTGCCGAGCAGTCAACAACATAATGGTAAAATATCGTCACCCTATTCCTCGTTTAGATGACATGTTAGATGAGTTGCATGGTTCTTGCATGTTTTCTAAGATTGATTTGAAGAGTGGTTATCATCAAATTAGGATGAAAGAAGGAGATGAGTGGAAGACTGCTTTTAAAACAAAGTATGGGTTGTATGAGTGGATGGTCATGCCATTTGGTTTGTCCAACGCACCTAGCACGTTTATGCGACTCATGAATCATGTTCTACGTCCATTCATTGGTAAATTTGTGGTTGTTTACTTTGATGATATACTCATTTATAGCAAGAGCATGGAGGATCATTTAGAACATTTGAGATCTGTCTTAGATGCACTTAGAGAAGATCAATTGTTTGCTAACTTGAAGAAGTGTACCTTTTGTACGGATAAGCTTGTATTCTTGGGTTTTGTTGTTGGAGCTAACGGAATACAGGTTGATGAAGAAAAGATCCGAGCTATCCGTGAATGGCCAAGCCCTACAAGTGTTGCTAATGTTAGGAGCTTTCATGGACTAGCTAGTTTTTATAGGAGATTTGTGAAGGACTTTAGTAGCATAGCCGCACCCATAACTGAAGTCATCAAGAAGAACGTGGGCTTTACTTGGGGAGAAGCTCAAGAGAAGGCCTTCCAACTACTAAAAGGAATTGGAGCTGTCCTTATGCAAGAAGGAAGACCCATTGCATACTTTAGTGAGAAACTAAGTGGTGCAACCTTGAATTACCCGACCTATGACAAGGAGTTGTACGCACTAGTTCGAGCATTGGAGACATGGCAGCATTACTTGTGGCCAAAGGAGTTCGTGATTCACACTGATCATGAGTCACTCAAGCACTTAAAGGGGCAACACAAGCTGAACAAGAGGCATGCACGATGGGTGGAATTCATTGAGACATATCCTGATGTAGCACAACGGAGGCGTGCGAATCAACACCTCAAACGAACGAGGCTCGAACAGTTGAAAGAAATAAACGATGGACAATTCCACTTGGATCTTCCGAAATAAGATGGAAGGTTTGCTTGAGTCCACAAGCAGCCAACCAACGGTCAAGGTAGGAAATTCTCGCGCACGAAGCGCACTCAGCTCACTTGCACGTTTTTGGATTCCAAAAATCTGTCCTCATTATTTCCTGTCCGCCAGATACAAATAGAAGGCGGGAGTTAAGGCGAGAATTATGGCAAGCCTCTTCACACGCCTCCTGTCCGTAACCTCCCCTCTAACCCCCACTAATTGGCATTTAAATGTGCCTTATTACAATCACGAAATTAAACGCGGAATTAAGTGCAATAATTGAAACCACAAACTCCACGCGTTCCAGGCACACGTCCAACGCACAAACATGTTGACCAACGTACATTCGTCCTACGGCATCCTCCCCCCCTTAAGAGCCTGCTAGTCTCGAGCAGCTAAACGGCTTGGCAAAGGAAGAGGATTGAAATATGGCGTGAGATCAGCTACGTTGAAGGTCCTCGATACGCCTAGATCTTCCGGAAGGTCAATCACATATGCATTGTCGTTGACACGCCGGAGCACCTTGTATGGACCAAACCGTCGTGCTTGAAGCTTGCCTCCCCAGCCTGCGGGCATGCGTTCCTTGCGAAAGTGCACCATAACCTGTTCTCCGGGTTGAAATATTTGCACCTTTCGCTTTGCATCCACTCGCTCTTTCTCCTTAGCGTACATTGTGCTAAGTCTTTTCTTCACAGCTTCCAGTATGGCTTGCACGTCTTCAGCATAGGCGAGGGCACTTGTGTTGGCGCGAACAGGTCGTGGCACGCTGGAGACATCAACCAAATGGTTAGGGGCCTTTGTATACACCAAAGCAAAGGGAGGCTTCCCCGTAGACCTGTGAACAGCTCCATTATACGCGAATTCCGCAATAGGCAAAGCAAGATCCCACTGCCTTAGCCTCTCATGACACAAGCTGCGAAGAAGGTTGCCAAGGGTGTGGTTGGTTGCTTCCGTTTGACCATCTGTCTGAGGGTGCGCGGTGGTGCTGAATTGGAGCGTGGCATCGAACATCCTCCAAAGTGTCTTCCAAAAGCTGGCAAGAAACTTGGTGTCTCGATCAGAAACAATCGTTTTAGGCACGCCATGCAAACGCACCACCTCTCTAAAGAAATACCTTGCCACCGCGGCCGCATCATTCGTCTTCTTGCATGGCACAAAATGCGCCATCTTTGACAACCTGTCAACAATAACAAAAATAGAATCCGCCCCTCTTGGAGTGCGGGGTAAGCCAAGGATAAAATCCATGCTAAGGTCTTCCCATATGGCATTGGGAATTGGCAAAGGCGTGTACAGGCCAGCATTGTTGACTCCTCCCTTCGTTTCTTGGCACACACGGCAGTGTCGCACAAACTTAGCAACATCCTTGTACATCTTTGGCCAATGGAAACGCTCTTGCAACGAGGACAAGGTCTTGTCACGTCCCAAATGAGCTGCCAAGCCTCCCGCGTGCATCTCTTGCATCACATGAGCACGTAGGGATGACTTTGGTACACACAACTGATTCCCTCTCATTAGGAACCCATCTTGCAAGAAATAATCTCCTACACCCTTTCCTTCCTTGCACTTCATCCAGATATCACCAAAGTCTCCATCTTCCTCATACATATCTCGAACACAATCAAAGGCAGTAATCACACCTCGTAACTCAGTAAGCAATGCAAGTCTCCTACTCAAAGCATCAGCAACTATATTCTGAGTTCCGCTTTTATGAGAGATCTTAAAAGGGAATTTCTGTAAGTAGGTACACCAACGAGCATGCATGGCATTGGTTTGCCCCTTCACGTGCTTAGGCTTCTTCGGCAACAAAGTAAACTTCTCTCCCCCTTTTCTGACCTCGTACGTGTTCTCTTCGCCTCGATGCACGACCTTATTATCAAACTCCCAAGGTCTGCCTAACAGAATGTTGCATGCATCCATCTCAAGGACATCACATACAACTTGGTCAGAATACTTCCCAATTGTGATTGGGACAGTGCACCTCGAGTTGACCTTGATTCCCCCTCCGGATCTGACCCATCCAATGGAATATGGAGTGGGGTGAGGTGAGATCTTCAAGCCAAGCTTTTCCACTGTCTTGCTACTCACAAAGTTCTCCTGGCTGCCTCCATCTATTATCACTTCACACACCACTTTCCCAACATGACAACTCGTGCGAAACAAGTTATTACGTTGGGAATCATCTCTCTTGGTTGCGGTCAATGCTACCTTCTGTATGACCCCGCAATACTCTTCTCCTTCAGAAGTCTCCTCCTCTTCATCACCCTCGTCCACGGGTGCACACAAATACGCCCCTTCCTCCTCCTCATCCGAATCTTCCTTCTCGCATAGTTGTGTAAACTTGCGTTTAGGACAATCACTAGACTTGTGGCCCATTTCATTGCATTTGAAACATCGGATTGATGAGGTTGTGGCTACCTCTTTTCCCTTTCTTTGTGCAAACACAGGGGCAGGCTTGCTAGGAGGGGGTTTAGGCTCGGAAGCTTGGGGTGTGCTCCTTTCCACACCTCCCCTTGAATAGGTGGAAGCCTGGCCAGGCCCTGAAAAATGGATAGAGGGCGTTTTCTTCCTCTTCAAGGCAGCCCCGATCTTTCTGGCTTTGGCACATGCGTCGTTAAAAAACAAAAACGTGTCAAACTCCATCTTGCTCTTGATCTCATAACTGAGTCCCTCAACAAACCGTGCAATCATCTGATCCTCATTCTCTTCCACATCGTTCCTCGACGCCAACCTCATGAATTCAGTCATGTATTCTTCCACCGAACGATTTCCTTGAGTGCACGTAAGGAATTGACTGTAGAGGGTCTGATGGTAGTCCACTGGCAAAAACCTCTCCCTCAAGGCTTGCTCCATGGTCGGCCAGTCTCTGATTGGTAGATCTCCTCTTCTCCTACGACACTCTTGTTCCTTCCTCCACCACACGGCAGCTCCGGACTCCAGCTTGAAGGCTACGTAGCTCACCTTCTGTTCTTCCGTGAGTTGCATGCAATCAAAATATTTTTCCACCGAGTCCAACCAGTTGAGAAAGCCTTCTACGTCCGCATCACCATAGAATTTCTCTATGTTCATTTTGAATGGACGATCCACCCTTCTATATTCTCCTCCACGCTCATATTCCTCCCTGTAAACTTCTCTTCTAGGAGCACATCCTAGATCACCGTGTCTACCACCTCCTCTACCTCGTTCCCTCAACACTCTCCCTCCCCTTCTCACATTAAGGGTAGCATCAGAATCTACATCCTCCTCTTCCTCTCTTCGTTCATTACGTACCTCAGCTGGAGGGGGTTGCACCGCGAGGTTGTCCAGGCGGGTAAGGATGGCCTGAATTGCCGCCTCCATTTGAGTGAATCTCTGGTTCATATCGGGTCTTGGAGTGTCATTAGGATCGGCCATATTGCAACGGATTTTGGTGGTGCTAGGTGGGTAAGAATGAGACTTGGATCAGGAGATCACAAAGTCTTGTGGATCGGTTCGTAGATGGGGCTCTCTCAAACTCACTAGGTGATAGCATTCACTCCCGATCAATATGGGAATTGATCTGATCGTATTCAGGCTCTGATACCACTTGATGTAGCACAACGGAGGCGTGCGAATCAACACCTCAAACGAACGAGGCTCGAACAGTTGAAAGAAATAAACGATGGACAATTCCACTTGGATCTTCCGAAACAAGATGGAAGGTTTGCTTGAGTCCACAAGCAGCCAACCAACGGCCAAGGTAGGAAATTCTCGCGCACGAAGCGCACTCAGCTCACTTGCACGTTTTTGGATTCCAAAAATCTGTCCTCATTATTTCCTGTCCGCCAGATACAAATAGAAGGCGGGAGTTAAGGCAGGAGTTAAGGCGAGAATTATGGCAAGCCTCTTCACACGCCTCCTGTCCGTAACCTCCCCTCTAACCCCCACTAATTGGCATTTAAATGTGCCTTATTACAATCACGAAATTAAACGCGGAATTAAGTGCAGTAATTGAAACCACAAACTCCACGCGTTCCAGGCACACGTCCAACGCACAAACATGTTGACCAACGCACATTCGTCCTACGGCATTTCCTTATGTCATTCGCTACAAGCAAGGTAAGGAAAATGTAGTGGCTGATGCACTATCACGAAGGTACGCCTTGATCTCAACTCTTGATGCTAAACTACTTGGCTTTGAACACATGAAGAGAGACGTTGAGAGAGTTTGTGGTCGTTGCATCACTTGCAAGCAAGCCAAGTCAAAGGTAAAACCCCATGGTTTGTACACCCCACTACCTATACCTAGTGAGCCTTGGATTGATATCTCCATGGATTTTGTGTTAGGACTACCTAGGACTAAGCGTGGAAGAGATTCAATTTTTGTGGTAGTGGATAGGTTTTCTAAGATGGCACATTTCATTCCATGTCATAAGACTGATGATGCTTCAAACATTGCTGATTTGTTCTTTAGAGAGGTTGTTAGGTTGCATGGCATGCCTAGGACAATTATCTTTGATAGAGATGCTAAGTTCCTAAGTTACTTTTGGAAGACGTTGTGGTGCAAGTTAGGTACTAAGTTGTTGTTTTCTACTACTTGTCATCCTCAAACTGATGGTCAAACTGAAGTAGTGAATAGGACTTTGTCTACACTTTTGAGAGCACTCATTAAGCATAACATTAAGACTTGGGAAGAATGTTTGCCTCATGTTGATTTTGCTTATAATCGTTCTGTCCATTTTGCTACTCAATTCTCACCATTTGAGCTTGTTTATGGATTTAATCCTTTGACTCCATTGGATTTATCACCTCTACCTTCGAGTGAGCATGTTAACTTAGATGGCAAGAAGAAAGCTAAATTTGTCAAGCAGTTACATGAGAAAGCAAGAATGAATATCGAGAAGCGCATGGAGCACTATGCGAGACAAGCAAACAAAGGAAGGCACAAGGATGTCTTTGAGCCGGGAGATTGGGTTTGGCTACATATGAGGAAGGAGCGTTTTCCTGTCCAAAGACATTCAAAGTTGCTACCACGGGGAGATGGTCCATTCCAAGTGATAGAACGCATCAATGATAATGCGTACAAGCTAGACCTTCCGGGTGAGTATAATGTAAGTGCTTCGTTTAACGTGGCTGACTTGAGTCCGTTTGATGTAGGTGATGATTTGAGGACAAATCCTTTTTAAGAGGAGGGGACTGATGTGAGCAAGCCTAAGGACGCACCTACTATCAAGCTTGTAGACTCGAAGCACGTTCAAGTTCCAATTGGGCCAATGACAAGAGCACGAGCTAGGAAGTTGCAATCTGACTTCAATGGATTAATGCAAGACGTTTGGGCTCAAGCAAGTGCGTGGAGGACCAAGGACGTCCAAGAAGCCCAAGGGAGACCCATGCACGTTTTGGAAGCTAAATAGGAAGCTTGACATGCACGTAAGCTTCTAGATGCATGCGCACATGGAGAATCAAGGAGAATCAGCCTATTTAGTCCGTGCATCTACTTGTTTTGGACGTGCAGCTAGTAGTTATTCTATTAGATATTATTTGCTTATATTATTCCTTATTTAGTTGAATAAGTTCGGCCAGAATCTCTTTAGAATAGGAAAGAGAGTTCTGACCAGCCTTAAACTCCTTATTTGGAGTTAGTTTTGTTTAGGAAAGTTGTAAGACTTATGGAGCCTATATAAAGAGGCGTCCCCCTTCAATAAACAACAACAATTCGGAGAATTACTTAGCATTGGCTAATTGTGAGTTTTGATACTCGTTTGTTCTTGCTTAGGCTGGTGAGTCGTCTTGGCTAGAATTTATCTTTCACTTATCAAGCGGATCATCCATCCCCGCTCGTGGCGTGATACGACCTTAGGTCAAGGTTCAGAAGCTCTTGCTGCGGGTTAAGGTTCAACTTCGCACCTTAGTTCGTGTGAGTTCTTGTGAGTTGTGATCTGTTCCATTCTAAAGTAACAAACGGTCCGAGTTGTGAGTCTTTTCCGGGAAGATTCATATCATCTTGCATTTTCATGCCTTTTCCATGCCTTTTCTTTCCTTTTTTTTTGCCTTTTCTTCCCTATTCCTTGCCTTTTCTTGCCTTTTCCTTGCCTTTTCTTTCATTTTCTTACCTTTTTATGCCATTTCTTGCCTTATCTTTCCTTATCCTGCCTTATCCTTCCTTTTCTTTCCTTTTCTTGCCTTATATTGCTTTTTCTTACCTTTTCTTACCTTTTCTTGCTTTTTCTTACCTTTTCTCGCCTTTTCTTTCCTTTTCTTACCTTTTCTCGCCTTTACTTGCCTTTTCCAAGGAAAAGGCAAGAAAAGGCATGAAAAGGCTTGAAAAGAAAAGATAAGGCAAGAAAAGGCAAGAAAAGGAAAGAAAAGGAAAGAAAGGGCATGGAAAAGGCAAGAAAAGCCAAGAAAAGGAAAGAAGAGGCAAGATAAGGCAAGAAAAGGCAAGATATGGCAAGAAAAGGAAAGAAAAGGCAAGAAAAGGTAAGATAACGAAACAAAAGGCAAGAAAAGGCAATGAAAAGGTAAGAAAAGGAAAGAAAAGGTATGAAAAGGCAAGAAAAGGAAAAATAAGGTAAGAATAGGGAAGATAAGGAATGGAAAGGCAAGATATGGCAAGAAAAGGCAAGATAAGGCATGAAAAGTCAAGAAAAGACAAGAAAAGTCAAGAAAAGGCAAGAAAAGGCAAGAAAAGGCAAGATAATGCAAGAAAAGGCAAGAAAAGGAAAGAAAAGGCAAGGAAAAGGCAAGAAAAGGAAAGTTAAGGAAACAAAAGGAATGGAAAAGGCATGAAAAGGCAAGCAAAGGTAAGAAAAGATAAGAAAAAGGCAAGAAAATGGAAGATAAGGCAAGAAAAGGCATGAAAAGTTAAGATAAGGGAACAAAAGGCGAGAAAAGGGAAGAAAGGGAAAGAAAAGGCAAGGAAAAGGCAAGAAAAGGTATGAAAAGGCAAGAAAAAGGCAAGAATAGGCAACATAAGGCAAGAAAAGGCATGGAAAGGCGAGAAAAGGTAAGAAAAGGCAAGAAAAGGCAAGAAAAGGAAAGATAAGGCAAGAAAAGGCAAGAAAAGGAAAGAAAAGGAAAGATAAGGCAAGATAAAGCAAGACAAGGCAAGCAAAAGGAAAGAAAAGGCAAAAAAAGGAAACAAAAGGCAAAAAAAGGAAACAAAAGGTAAGAAAAGGCAAGAAAAGGTAAGAAAAGGCAAGAAAAGGCAAGAAAAGTAATGAAAAGGAAAGATAAGGCAAGAAAAGGAATGAAAAGGCAAGATAAGGCAAGAAAGGCAAGAAAATGCAAGAAAATGAAAGAAAGGGCAAGAAAAGGTAAGAAAAGGCAAGAAAAGGCAAGATAAGGCAAGAAAAGGAAAGAAAAGAAAATGAAAGATGAGGCAAGAAAAGGCAAGATAAGGCAAGAAAAGGAAAGAAAAGGCAAGGAAAAGGTAAGAAAAGGCAAGATAAGGCAAGGAAAAGGCATGAATAGGCAAGAAAAGGAAAGAAAAGGCAAGAAAAGGTATGAAAAGGCAAAAGAAGGTAAGAAAAGGCAAGATAAGGAATGGAAAGGCAAGATATGGCAAGAAAAGGCATGAAAAGTCAAGAAAAGGCAAGAGAAGTCAAGAAAAGGCAAGAAAAGGCAAGAAAAGGAAAGAAAAGGCAAGAAAGGGCATGGAAATGGCAAGAAAAGGCAAGAAAAGGAAAGAAAAGGCAAGGAAAAGGCAAGATAAGGCAAGAAAAGGAATGAAAAGGCAAGAAAAAGGAAAGAAAAGGTAAGAAAAGGCAAGGAAAAGGCAAGATAAGGCAAGGAAAAGGCGAGAAAAGGCAAGAAAATGGAAGAAAAGGCAAGAAAATGAAAGAAAAGGCAAGGAAAAGGCAAGAAAAGGTAAGAAAAGGCAAGGAAAAGGCAACATAAGGCAAGAAAATGCAATGAAAAGGCATGAAAAGGTAAGAAAAGGGACGAAAAGGCAAGAAAAGGAAAGAAAAGGAAAGATAAGGCAAGAAAAGGTAAGAAAAGGAAATAAAAGGAAAGAAAGGCAAGAAAAGGCATGAAAAGGCATGAAAAGGTAAGAAGATGCAAGAAAAAGGCTAGATAAGGTAAGAAAGGGCAAGGAAAAGGCATGAAAAGGAAAGAAAATGCAAGAAAAGGTAAGAAAAGGTAAGGAAAAGGCAAGAAAAGGTAAGATAAAGTAAGAAAAGGCAAGAAAAAGGCATGAAAAGGCAAGAAAAGGGAAGAAAAGGTGAGAAAAGATAAGAAAACAAAAGAAAAGGCAAAGAAAAGGCAAGAAAATGTAAGAAAAGGCAAGAAAAGGGAAGAAATGGCAAGGAAAAGGCAAGAGAAGGCAAGGAAAAGGCAAGAAAAGGTGAGAAAAGGCAAGAAAAGGAAAGAAAAGGCAAGAAAAGGTAAGAAAAGGCAAGGAAAAGGCAAGAAAAGGTAAGGAAAAGGTAAGTAAAGGGAAGAAAAGATGAGAAAAGGCAAGAAAAGGAAAGAAAAGGCAAGAAAAGGCAAGATAAGGCAAGAAAAGGCAAGAAAAGGAAATAAAAGGCTAGAAAAGGCATGGAAAAGGCATGAAAAGGCAAGAAAAAGCAAGAAAAAGGCTAGATAAGGTACGAAAGGGCAAGGAAAAGGCAAGAAAAAGCAAGAAAAAGGCTAGATAAGGTACGAAAGGGCAAGGAAAAGGCAAGAAAATGCAAGAAAAGGAAAGAAAATACAAGAAATGGGAAGAAAAGGTAAGAAATGGCAAGGAAAAGGCAAGAAAAGGTAAGATAAAGCAAGAAAAGGAAAGAAAAAGGCATGAAATGGCAAGAAAATGGAAGAAAAGCGAGAAAAGATAAGAAAAGGAAAGAAAAGGCAAGGAAAAGGCAAGAAAACGTAAGAAAAGGCAAGGAAAAGGCATGAAAAGGCAAGAAAAGGGAAGAAAAGGCGAGAAAAGGCAAGAAAAGGCAAGAAAAGGAAAGATAAGGCAAGAAAAGGCATAAAAAAGCAAGAAAAGGAAAGAAAGGGCAAGGAAAAGGCAAGATAAGGCAAGAAAAGGAAAGAAAAGGCAAGATAAAGCAAGAACAGAGAAGGAAATGCAAGAAAAGGAAAGAAAGGGCAAGGAAATGTCAAGAAAATGCAAGAAAAGGAAAGAAAAGGCAAGGAAAATGAAAGATAAGGCAAGATAAGGTAAGCAAATGCAGGAAAAGAAAAGAAAATGAAAGATGAGGCAAGGAAAGGCAAGAAAAGGCAAGAAAAAGGCATAAATAGGCAAGAAAAGGAAAGAAAAGGCAAGAAAGATTAAGAAAAGGCAATATATGGTAAGAAAAGGCAAGATATGGCAAGAAAAGGAAAGAAAAGTCAAGAAAAGGAAAGAAAAGGTAAGAAAAGCCATGGAAATGGCAAAAAAAGGCAAAAACGAAAGATATGGCAAGAAAAGGCAAGGAAAAGGCAAGAAATGGCAAAATAAGGCAAGAAAAGTAATGAAAAGGCAAGGAAAAGACAAGAAAAGGCAAGATAAGAAAAGAAAAGGCAAGAAAAGACATGAAAAGGAAAGAAAAGGCAAGATAAGGCAAGAAAAAGGCAAGAAAAGGTAAGAAAAGGCAAGTTAAGGGAAGATAAGGCAAGGAAAAGGCAAGAAAAGGGAAGAAAAGGCGAGAAAAGGCAAGAAATGGAAAGAAAAGGCAAGGAAAAGGCAAGAAAAGGTAAGAAATGGCATGGAAAAGGCAAGAAAAGGCAACATAAGGCAAGAAAAGTCAAGGAAAAGTCATGAAAAGGTAAGAAAAGGGAAGAAAAGTCGAGCAAAGGCAAGGAAAGGAAAGAAAAGACAAGAAATGGAAATAAAAGGAAAGATAAGGCAAGAAAAGGCAAGAAAAGGAAATAAAAGGAAAGAAAAGGCATTGAAAAGGCATGAAAAGACAAGAAAATGCAAGAAAAAGGCTAGATAAGGTAAGAAAAGGCAAGGAAAAGGCAAGAAAAGGAAAGAAAATGCAAGAAAAGGCAAGAAAAGGCAAGGAAAAGGAAAGAAAATGTAAGATAAGGCAAGGAAAAGGCAAGAAAAAGGCATGAAAAGGCAAGAAAATGGAAGAAAAGGCGAGAAAAGATAAGAAAAGAAAAGAAAAGGCAAGAAAAGGTAAGAAAAGGCAGAAAAAAGGCAAGGAAAAGGCATGAAAAGGCAAGAAAATGAAAGAAAATGCGAGAAAAGGCAAGAAAAGGAAAGAAAAGGCAAGAAAAGGCAAGAAAAGGTAAGAAAAGGAAAGATAAGGGAAGAAAAGGCATGAAAAAGTAAGAAAAGGAAAGAAAGGGCAAGGAAAAGGAAAAGGAAAGAAAAGGAAAGAAAAGGCAAGAAAAGGCAAGATAAGGCAAGATAAAGCAAGAAAAGAGAAGGAAAGGCAAGAAAAGGAAAGAAAGGGCAAGAAAAAGGCAAGAAAAGGCAAGAAAAGGAAAGAAAAGGCAAGATAAGGTAAGGAAATGCAAGAAAAGAAAAGAAAAGAAAATGAAAGATGAGGCAAGAAAAGGCAAGAAAAGGAAAGAAAAGTATGAAAAGGCAAGAAAAGGCAATATAAGGTAATAAAAGGCAAGATAAGGAATGGAAAGGCAAGATATGGCAAGAAAAGGTATGAAAAGTCAAGAAAAGGTAAGAGAAGTCAATAAAAGGCAAGAAAAGGCAAGAAAAGGCATGGAAATGGCAAGAAAAGGCAAGAAAAGGAAAGACAAGGCATGAAAAGGTAAGAAAAGGCAAGGAAAAGGCAAGAAAAGGAATGAAAAGGCAAGGAAAAGGCAAGAAAATGCAAGATATGAAAAGAAAAGGCGTGGAAAAGACATGAAAAGGCAAGAAAAAGGCAAGGAAAAGGCAAGATAAGGCAAGGAAAAGTCAAGAAATGGGAAGAAATGGCGAGAAAAGGCAAGAAAAGCAAAGAAAAGGCAAGGAAAAGGCAAGAAAAGGGAACATAAGGCAAGAAAAGTCAAGGAAAAGGCATGAAAAGGTAAGGAAAAGGGAAGAAAAGGCGAGCAAAGGCAAGAAAAGAGAAGAAAAGGCAAGAAAAGGAAAGAAAAGGCAAGAAAAGGCATGAAAAAGCAAGAAAATGAAAGAAAGGGCAAGGTAAAGGCAAGAAAAGGCAAGAAAAGGAAAGAAAAGGCAAGATAAGGCAAGATTAAGCAAGAAAAGGAAAGGTAAAGCAAGAAAAGGAAAGAAAGGGCAAGGAAAACGCAAGAAAATGCTAGAAAAGGAAAGAAAAGGCAAGGAAAAGGAACGATACGGCAAGTTAAGGTAAGGAAATGCAAGAAAAGAAAAGAAAATGAAAGATGAGGCAAGAAAAGGCTAGGAAAAGGCATAAATAGCCAAGAAAAGTGAAGAAAAGGCAAGAAAAAGTATAAAAAGGCAATATAAGGTAAGAAAAGGCAATATCAGGAATGGAAAGGCAAGATAAGTCAAGAAAAGGCATGAAAAGTCAAGAAAAGGCAAGAGAAGTCAAGAAAAGTCAAGAAAAGGCAAGAAAAGGAAAGAAAAGGCAAGAAAAGGCATGGAAATGGCAAGCAAAGGCAAGAAAAGGAAAGATAAGGCAAGAAAAGGCAAGAAAAGGAAAGAAAAGGCAAATAAGGCAAGAAAATGCATGAAAAGGCAAGGAAAAGGCAAGAAAAGGCAAGATAAGAAAAGAAAAGGCATGGAAAAGATATGAAAAGGCAAGAAAAGGCAAGAAAAAGGCAAGAAAAGGTAAGAAAATGCAAGGAAAAGGCAAGATAAGGCAAGGTAAGGCAAGGAAAAGGCAAGAAAAGGGAAGAAAAGGCGAGAAAAGGAAAGAAAAGGAAAGAAAAGTCAAGGAAAAGGAATGAAAGGGCATGGAAAAGGCAAGATAAGGTAAGAAAAGGAAAGAAAGGGGATGGAAAAGGCAAGATAAGGCAAGAAAAGGCAAGATAAGGCAAGATATGGCAAGAAATGGAAAGAAAAGGCAAGGAAAAGGCAAGAAAAGGTAAGATAAGGAAACAAAATGATATGAATCTATGCGGAAAAGATTCACAACTCGGACCGTTTGTTACTTTAGAATGGAACAGATCACAACTCACAAGAACTCACTCGAACTAAGGCACGAAATTGAACCTTAACCCGCAACAAGAACTTCTGAACCTTGACCTAAGGTCGAATCACGCCACAAGCGAGGATGGATGGTCCGCTTGATAAGTGAAAGATAAATTCTAGCCAAGACGACTCACCAGCCTAAGCAAGAACAAACGAGTATCTAAACTCTCAATTAGCCAAAGCTATGTAATTCTGAATTGTTGTGTGTACGTTTTATTGCTAGGAGTCCTCTTTATATAGGCTCCCAAAGTACCAAAATATTCCTAAACAAGCTAACTCCTTAAAAGGAATTCAAAGGCTGGCCAAAACTCTCTTTCCTATTCTAAGGAGATTCTGGCCGAACTTATGCAACTAAACAAGGAATAATATAAGCAAATAATATCTAATAGAATAGCTACTAGTTGCACGTCCAAAACAATTAGATGCATGGCCTAAATAGGCTGATTCTTCTTGATTCTCCATGTGCGCATGCATCTAGAAGCTTTCGTGCATGTCAAGCTTCCCATTCAGCCTCCAAAACGTGCATGGGCCTCCCTTGGGTTTCTTGGACGTCCTTGGTCCTCCACGAACTTGCTTGAGCCCAAACTTCATGCATTAGTCCATTGAAATCAGATTGCAACTTCCTAGCTCTTGCTCTTGTCATTGGCCCAATTGGAACTTGAACTTGCTTCGAGTCTACAAGCTTGATAGTTGGTGCATCTGTAGGCTTGCTCACATCAGTCCCCTCCTCTTGAAAAGGATTTGTCCTCAAATCATCACCTACATCAAACGGACTCAAGTCAGCCACACTAAACGAAGCACTTACACTATACTCACCCGGAAGGTCTAGCTTGTAGGCATTATCATTAATGCGTTCTAGCACTTGGAATGGACCATCTCCCCGTGGTAGAAACTTTGAACGTCTTTGGACAGGAAAACGCTCCTTCCTCATATGTAGCCAAACCCAATCGCCCGGCTCAAAGACAACCTTGTGCCTTCCTTTGTTTGCTTGCCTTGCATAGTGCTCCGTGCGCTTCTCGATGTTCATTCTAGCTTTCTCATGTAACTGCTTGACAAATTCAGCTTTCTTCTTGCCATCTAAATTAACATGCTCACTCGAAGGTAGAGGTGATAAATCCAATGGAGTCAAAGGATTAAATCCATAAACAAGCTCAAATGGTGAGAATTGAGTAGCTGAATGGACAGAACGATTATAAGCAAACTCAACATGAGGCAAACATTCTTCCCAAGTCTTAATGTTATGCTTAATGAGTGCTCTCAAAAGTGTAGACAAAGTCCTATTTACTACTTCAGTTTGACCATCAGTTTGAGGATGACAAGTAGTAGAAAACAACAACTTAGTACCTAACTTGCACCACAAGGTCTTCCAAAAGTAACTTAGGAATTTAGCATCTCTATCAGAGATAATTGTCCTAGGCATGCCATGTAACCTAACAACCTCTCTAAAGAACAAATCAGCAATGTTTGAAGCATCATCAGTTTTATGACATGGAATGAAATGTGCCATCTTAGAAAACCTATCCACTACCACAAAAATTGAATCTCTTCCACGCTTAGTCCTAGGTAGGCCTAACACAAAATCCATAGAGATATCAATCCAGGGCTCACTAGGTATAGGTAGTGGGGTGTACAAACCATGGGGTTTTACCTTTGACTTGGCTTGCTTGCAAGTGATGCAACGACCACAAACTCTCTCAACGTCTCTCTTCATGTGTGGCCAAAAGAAATGATCTTGTAGCATTGCCAAGGTCTTTGCAATTCCAAAATGCCCCATTAAGCCACCTCCATGTGCCTCCTGAATTAGTAATTCTCGCATCGAACAATTAGGCACACAAAGTTTGTTTTCACGAAATAGGTAACCTTCATTACGAAAGAACTTACCAAATGCACTTCTTTCAGTTGATCTAAACAACTCGCCAAAATCAACATCATCAACATACAACTCCTTAATGTGTTCAAAGCCAAGTAGTTTAGCATCAAGAGTTGAGATCAAGGCGTACCTTCGTGATAGTGCATCAGCCACTACATTTTCCTTACCTTGCTTGTAGCGAATGACATAAGGAAATGTCTCAATGAATTCCACCCATCGTGCATGCCTCTTGTTCAGCTTGTGTTGCCCCTTTAAGTGCTTGAGTGACTCATGATCAGTGTGAATCACGAACTCCTTGGGCCACAAACAATGCTGCCATGTCTCCAATGCTCGAACTAGTGCGTACAACTCCTTGTCATAGGTCGGGTAATTCAAGGTTGCACCACTTAGTTTCTCACTAAAGTATGCAATAGGTCTTCCTTCTTGCATAAGGACAGCTCCAATTCCTACACCAGAAGCATCACACTCTATTTCAAAAGTCTTAGAGAAATTAGGTAAAGCTAACAAGGGTGCATTAGTCAACTTCCCTTTCAGTAGTTGGAAAGCCTTCTCTTGAGCTTCTCCCCAAGTAAAGCCCACGTTCTTCTTGATGACTTCAGTTATGGGTGCGGCTATGCTACTAAAGTCCTTCACAAATCTCCTATAAAAACTAGCTAGTCCATGAAAGCTCCTAACATTAGCAACACTTGTAGGGCTTGGCCATTCACGGATAGCTCGGATCTTTTCTTCATCAACCTGTATTCCGTTAGCTCCAACAACAAAACCCAAGAATACAAGCTTATCCGTACAAAAGGTGCACTTCTTCAAGTTAGCAAACAATTGTTCTTCTCTAAGTGCATCTAAGACAGATTTCAAATGTTCTAGATGATCCTCCATGCTCTTGCTATAAATGAGTATATCATCAAAGTAAACAACTACAAATTTACCAATGAATGGACGTAGAACATGATTCATGAGTCGCATAAACGTGCTAGGTGCGTTGGACAAACCAAATGGCATGACCAGCCACTCATACAACCCATACTTTGTTTTAAAAGCAGTCTTCCACTCATCTCCTTCTTTCATCCTAATTTGATGATAACCACTCTTCAAATCAATCTTAGAAAACATGCAAGAACCATGCAACTCATCTAACATGTCATCTAAACGAGGGATAGGGTGACGATATTTTACCGTTATGTTGTTGACTGCTCGGCAATCAACACACATTCTCCATGTTTTATCCTTCTTGGGCACAAGTAGGACTGGAACAGCACATGGACTCATGCTCTCTCTTACGTACCCTTTCTCCAACAGCTCGTTGACTTGCTTCTCAAGCTCCTTTGTCTCTTCAGGATTGCTTCTATATGCGGGACGGTTAGGTATGGTAGCTCCCGGGACAAAGTCTATTTGATGTTCAATCCCACGAATAGGTGGCAAACCAGGTGGTAGCTCGTCGGGAAAGACATCCTTGTAATCCTGCAAAAGAGACACAACCGTACTAGGTACATGTGGTTCAAGCTCGTTAGTGTTTAAAAGTGCCTCCCTATACCGAAGTAAGATCATAGGCTTCTTTGTAAAGCACGCTTGCTTAATATCACTTGTTCCCACATAGTAACTCTTTTTCCAACTCTCGTTTTTTCTCTCTTTGGCCGTTTTAATTTCTGTTTTTCCGGCTTCTTTTGTTTTCTCAATCTTTTCCTCTCCATTGGCCGTTTTTCTTATCTTTTTTTCGGCTTCTTCTCTCCTCTCATTCTTTTTCTTCTTGTCACGCTCTCTTTGCTCATCACTTTCTTTTTGCAACTGACGTTGATCTTCCCAAACTTGTGATGGTGACAAGGGTGCCAAGGTGATTACTCTCTTCTTAAGTATAAATGAATACTTGTTGGTGTAGCCATCATGATGCACTTTCCTATCAAACTGCCACGGCCTTCCTAACAATAGGTGACCAGCTTGCATTGGTACAACATCACACAACACTTCATCCTCATAGTTGCCAATGCGGAATGCTACCAATACTTGCTTCATCACTCGTACTTCTCCACTATCATTCAGCCATTGTAGTTTGTAAGGCTTAGGGTGTTTTCCCGTGAGTAACCCTAACTTCTCCACCATAGTAGTGCTTGCAACATTAGCACAACTTCCTCCATCTATGATGACACTACACACCTTGTCTTTGACATAGCACCTTGTGTGAAAAATATTTTCTCTTTGAGCCACATCATTTTCTTCTTTTACTTGCACATTCAATGCTCTTCTAGACACAAGAGTAAGCCTCTCAGCAGCTTGGTACTCTTCCTCGGATACGTCCTCCAAAGAAGGCATGCTTTCATGCTCCGAATCCTCTTCTTCAGTTTCAATCTCTCCACTCTCCTTGATCACCATTGCTTGCTTGTTAGGGCATTGACTTGAGATGTGCCCTCTTCCTTGACACTTAAAGCACTTGATGTCACGGTTCCTAGCTGGAGTGACTTCCACTTTCCTTTGAGAATTAGCTTGAGAACTCTCGGAGTTATGCTCTACTTTGGCTGCTTGTGGCTTGTCAAACTTCTTTTGGTAGTTTGGCTTCCAAGTAGAATTCGATGTAGCTTTTGTTCTCCCCTCTCCTCTCTTGAGTTGCTTCTCAATTTTCGTTGCCATATGCACCATGTCCTCCAACTCCACATAGTGTTGCAACTCAACTTTGTCTTGAATTTCAGGATTGAGTCCATTCAAGAACCTTGCCATTGTAACTTCTCTATCTTCATCTATATCAGCTCTTATCATGGCCATCTCCATCTGTTTGAAATACTCCTCCACACTCAAACTTCCTTGCCTCATTCCTTGTAACTTCTTATACAGCTCTCTATAGTAATGACTTGGAACAAATCTCTTCCTCATCACCACTTTCATGTCTTCCCAAGTAGCTATAGGGCGTTCTCTATTTCTCCTCCTGCTAGTCACAAGTTGATCCCACCAAGTTATAGCATAATCAGTGAATTCGGTGATGGCAAGTTTTACCTTCTTTTCTTCGGAGCTATTGTGGCAATCAAACACGAACTCAATCTTCTTCTCCCACTCTAAGTACGCCTCCGGGTCAGAACGACCAGCAAAGGAAGGTATCTTCAGTTTGATACTCCCTATGTTGTCGTCTCTCTTTGGCCTTGCCTCCCTAGGTGGACGGTTTGTTCTTGCTCTCCTAAGACTCCTTGTAGAGCCTACGCCTTCTTCCGACTCAGAATCAGCTCCGCTCGATTCTCCAATAGGTACTCCTCTCCTACGCCTTTGGAGTTCGCCTCGCGTTTGGGGGTTGTCACGAGAATTCTCCACGGCATCCACGCGTAGTTGCAAAGTGATATGAATATGAAGAGCACTCATATGATTATTTCAAGTGCCAATCTGACCAAGTGAGAGAGCACACACAAAGCGCTTCAAGTCATAACTTAATGGGCTGATTTCCAAGCATACTTTAGAGAGTTGGGCTCAAGCAAATTTATTAAAGTCCATGGACCAAGAGCCACGAAATTCAGCCAAGTTTATGACCTTAATACAAGTTCTAGAAGGTCCTTTCAATAGCAAAGATCTTGAAGATTCATTCTCTCTGATTTGGGCATTCTATTTAGGAAGTTTATTTCAGCCATTAATTTTGATTAGGAAGTTATATTCCAACAACTCTTGGCTTATTTAGCTTGTTTGTCACGTTTTTAGCCTTCCTAAAAGGCTGAGATTTGTTTCCTTTTTAGTTTCCCTTTCCAGCCAGATTTTTAGGAGTTGTTTGATTTGGAATCTTTTTGTAATATTGAGCCTATTTATAGAGGCTTATGCAATGAGAAAAGGAGACTATTATTGATTGAAAAACGTGGGCTTTGCTCTCTTGGTTCTTCGGAACAGTTCGAACACAACGGAGGGATTCCGTCGAGTTCACCATCGACTTATCAAGCGGATCTTCATCACCGTTTGTGGCGTCATCGACATATCAAGGTTCTTTGTTTCAACTCAAGCAGCGGGTCGCGGGTTAATACCAAGGTTCTTGTTTGGTTGTGAGCATCGGGTCGAGATCTCCATCACGAACTGATCTAGAACGATCTGGGATTTCACGCTTTGTGGCCGGGTCTCGTCGCATCGTTGGCGGGGTTCGTATCATTTGGTATCAGAGCTTAGACTTCTATTTCAGTTCTATCTATCCTTTAAATTTCGTTTTTATCATTAGTTTTCAGTTAGTTGTTCTTATTGTATTCTGAGTCGGAGAAAGAAAAAAAATCAAAAAAAGAGAGAAAAATCCGGAAAAAGGAAAGAGAGAAAAGAAGGCAGCCTACAAAGGAAGAAAAGAGGCTGAAAAAAATTTTTTGCAAAAAAGTGGAAAGAAAAAAAAGGAGAATCTGCAAGAATGTCTTATAACTACTCAAGAAGATCCGTTGAAGGTGTTGCACCATTGGTTGGTGATCCACACACGTTTATGGACGCCCTTCTTAGTGGGATGAGGCATATAATGAGAACGGAGGTCAAGAAGCTCAGCGAAAAGGTGGACCGGATAGTGTGCAAACAAGAGAGGATACAAGTTGTTCCTAATGTATGCAGGGATACAAGAGCTCAACAAAGAAAGATTGGGGTTACAGGTGAAAGCACTCTTAGAGTTACAGCATGGGATGATGAAGACAGCTGGGAGAAACTTATGTCTTTGGCAAGGAAAATTGACTTGCATACAAGAGAAGTTAGTGAAGTACAACAAGAGAAGATCATTCAATCTAAGTGCAACATTGAGGAAAAGGTATGTTGTTCTGAAATTGGTATGCCTTCAGATGAAGTTTTTGAAGAGGTTTTGACATGGGAGGAGTTTGGTGAATATTCCATTGATTTATTTGATGGAGATTATTTTGATGACCATACCATGTCACTACTTTACCTAAGAGATTTATTTGACGAATCATCTGTGGTGGATATTGTTCACATGAAGAAGTGCACAATTCCTATTGATGGTAAACATGAAGAACTTATTGTTGCTGTTAACAAGGAAGAGGATCAACCCATATCTTACATGTTTCCAAATTTTCACGTTGAATATGTTGAGCATATTGACTTCTTGGGAGTTGACAAGTTTGAATATGTTGGAGGATCAGCATTGATCAACTTATGGAATAGTTTGAAGATTGGTGAAAGGCTTGTTCAAAAAAGTAAGTCTTTAACTTTTGATTTGGAGATGAATTCAGATTGTTTATGTTCGAAGTACTTATTCTGTTGGAGCGGAAGATATCAAGTACAACCACGATGTTCAAAGACTCAACCTTGTTCCAGTATGGCTGTTAATTTGTGGCAGCTTGCCATATGTGAGGATTTGAGGACAAATCCCATTCAAGAGGAGGGGAATGATATGAATATGAAGAGCACTCATATGATTATTTCAAGTGCCAATCTGACCAAGTGAGAGAGCACACACAAAGCGCTTCAAGTCATAACTTAATGGGCTGATTTCCAAGCATACTTTAGAGAGTTGGGCTCAAGCAAATTTATTAAAGTCCATGGACCAAGAGCCACGAAATTCAGCCAAGTTTATGACCTTAATACAAGTTCTAGAAGGTCCTTTCAATAGCAAAGATCTTGAAGATTCATTCTCTCTGATTTGGGCATTCTATTTAGGAAGTTTATTTCAGCCATTAATTTTGATTAGGAAGTTATATTCCAACAACTCTTGGCTTATTTAGCTTGTTTGTCACGTTTTTAGCCTTCCTAAAAGGCTGAGATTTATTTCCTTTTTAGTTTCCCTTTCCAGCCAGATTTTTAGGAGTTGTTTGATTTGGAATCTTTTTGTAATATTGAGCCTATTTATAGAGGCTTATGCAATGAGAAAAGGAGACTATTATTGATTGAAAAACGTGGGCTTTGCTCTCTTGGTTCTTCGGAACAGTTCGAACACAACGGAGGGATTCCGTCGAGTTCACCATCGACTTATCAAGCGGATCTTCATCACCGTTTGTGGCGTCATCGACATATCAAGGTTCTTTGTTTCAACTCAAGCAGCGGGTCGCGGGTTAATACCAAGGTTCTTGTTTGGTTGTGAGCATCGGGTCGAGATCTCCATCACGAACTGATCTAGAACGATCTGGGATTTCACGCTTTGTGGCCGGGTCTCGTCGCATCGTTGGCGGGGTTCGTATCACAAAGGCTCCATCTGAGCTTGCACCATCCGCTCGAGCTTCCCGGCCAAGGCATCCACTAATAACTTAAGGTCTATGCTTCCCATAGTTTGACCTTCATGCGACATGTTTGCTACAAGAAAAATTGGTTAGTAAAAAAAATTATGGCCTCACAAGCTCACTCCCTTACGTGTATACTCTCAATGTAGGGTGCACTCAAGTTCACTCGTGTTTGCACTCAAATATTTGGCTTTTCTCTCTAAGGTACTCGCACACTCTTGCCTTTTTCCTCTCGTGATACTTGTATGTTCTTACTAAGGCTAGAACGGCCTTGCTTGAGCTCCACGCTTTAACAAACAGAAGGTTAAAGTTCCTCTTTGGTCTTTCTTTTAGTCTTGCTCGTCCCCTTTCTTGATCAGCTGTTGCGCCTCCTTAGTTTGCTAGCTTCCCTCGGATTTGCTTCCTCTTTAGCTTGAGACTTCCAATTTAGCTTGCTTCCTCTTTAGCTTGAGACTTCCAATTTAGCTTGCTTCCTCTTTAGCTTGCGGCTTCCTTTTTTTCTTTTTCTTTTCTTTCCTTTTTTTTTCTTTTCTTTTCTTTTCTTTTCTTTTTTTTTTTCTTTCTTTTCTTTTCTTTCTTTTCTTGCTTCACTCGTTTGTTTTCCTCTCTTTTCTCTCAAACAGCGAGGAGAGAAAACGAACCAACAAGAACAAAAAAATAACAAGCAACAAAACGAACCAACAAGAACAAAAATAACAAGGATAATGAACTAAAGTAACAAGCTAAGCTCTGATACCAACTGATATGAATCTATGCGGAAAAGATTCACAACTCGGACCGTTTGTTACTTTAGAATGGAACAGATCACAACTCACAAGAACTCACTCGAACTAAGGCACGAAATTGAACCTTAACCCGCAACAAGAACTTCTGAACCTTGACCTAAGGTCGAATCACGCCACAAGCGAGGATGGATGGTCCGCTTGATAAGTGAAAGATAAATTCTAGCCAAGACGACTCACCAGCCTAAGCAAGAACAAACGAGTATCTAAACTCTCAATTAGCCAAAGCTATGTAATTCTGAATTGTTGTGTGTACGTTTTATTGCTAGGAGTCCTCTTTATATAGGCTCCCAAAGTACCAAAATATTCCTAAACAAGCTAACTCCTTAAAAGGAATTCAAAGGCTGGCCAAAACTCTCTTTCCTATTCTAAGGAGATTCTGGCCGAACTTATGCAACTAAACAAGGAATAATATAAGCAAATAATATCTAATAGAATAGCTACTAGTTGCACGTCCAAAACAATTAGATGCATGGCCTAAATAGGCTGATTCTTCTTGATTCTCCATGTGCGCATGCATCTAGAAGCTTTCGTGCATGTCAAGCTTCCCATTCAGCCTCCAAAACGTGCATGGGCCTCCCTTGGGTTTCTTGGACGTCCTTGGTCCTCCACGAACTTGCTTGAGCCCAAACTTCATGCATTAGTCCATTGAAATCAGATTGCAACTTCCTAGCTCTTGCTCTTGTCATTGGCCCAATTGGAACTTGAACTTGCTTCGAGTCTACAAGCTTGATAGTTGGTGCATCTGTAGGCTTGCTCACATCACAAAAGGCAATGAAAAGGCAAGAAAAGGAAAGAAAAGGTATGAAAAGGCAAGAAAAGGAAAAATAAGGTAAGAATAGGCAAGATAAGGAATGGAAAGGCAAGATATGGCAAGAAAAGGCAAGATAAGGGATGAAAAGTCCAGAAAAGGCAAGAAAAGTCAAGAAAAGGCAAGAAAAGGAAAGAAAATGCAAGAAAAGTCATGGAAAAGGCATGAAAATGCAAGATAAAACAAGAAAAGGCAAGAAAAGTGATGTGAGCAAGCCTAAGGACGCACCTACTATCAAGCTTGTAGACTCGAAGCAAGTTCAAGTTCCGATTGGGCAAATGACAAGAGCACGAGCTAGGAAGTTGCAATCTGACTTCAATGGATTAATGGAAGAAGTTTGGGCTCAATCAAGTGCGTGGAGGACCAAGGACGTCCAAGAAGCCCAAGGGAGGCCCATGCATGTTTTGGAAGCTGAATGGGAGGCTTGACATGCACGTAAGCTTCTAGATGCATGCGCACATGGAGAATCAAGAAGAATCAGCCTATTTAGGCCGTGCATCTACTTGTTTTGGACGTGCAGCTAGTAGTTATTCTATTAGATATTATTTGCTTATATTATTCCTTATTTAGTTGAATAAGTTCGGCCAGAATCTCTTTAGAATAGGAAAGAGAGTTTTGACCAGCCTTAAACTCCTTATTTGGAGTTAGTTTCGTTTAGGAAAGTTGTAAGACTTATGGAGCCTATATAAAGAGGCGTCCCCCTTCAATAAACACACAACAATTCGGAAATTACTTAGCATTGGCTAATTGAGAGTTTTGATACTCGTTTGTTCTTGCTTAGGCTGGTGAGTCGTCTTGGCTAGAATTTATCTTTCACTTATCAAGCGGATCATCCATCCCCGCTCGTGGCGTGATACGACCTTAGGTCAAGGTTCAGAAGCTCTTGCAGCGGGTTAAGGTTCAATTTCGTGCCTTAGTTCTTGTGAGTTCTTGTGAGTTGTGATCTGTTCCATTCTAAAGTAACAAACGGTCCGAGTTGTGAGTCGTTTCCGCGAAGATTCATATCAGTTGGTATCAGAGCTTAACTTGTTACTTTAGTTCATTATCCTTGTTATTTTCCGCGAAGGCCATGTTAAGCCCATACACGTTATTGGTTGCCGTAGGACGAATGTGCATTGGTCGACATGCTTGTGCGTTGGACGTGTGCATGGAACGCGTGGAGTTTGTGGTTTCAATTATTGCACTTAATTCAGCGTTTAATTTCGTGGTTGTAATAAGGCACATTTAAATGCCAATTAGTGGGGGTTAAAGGGGAGGTTACGGACAGGAGGCGTGTGAAGAGGCTTGCCATAATTCTCGCCTTAACTCCTGCCTTAACTCCCGCCTTCTATTTGTATCTGGCGGAGAGGAAATAATGGGACAGATTTTGAATCCAAAAACGTGCAAGTGAGTTGAGTGCGCTTCGTGCGCGAGAATTTCCTACCTTGGCCGTTGGTTGGCTGCTTGTGGACTCAAGCAAACCTTCCATCTTGTTTCGGAAGATTCAAGTGGAATTGTCCATCGTTTTGTTTCTTTCAATTGTTCGAGCCTTGTTCGTTTGAAGTGTTGATTCGCACGCCTCCGTTGTGCTACATCAAGTGGTATCAGAGCTTGAATACGATCAGATCAATTCCCATATTGATCGAGAGTGAATGCTATCACCTAGTGAGTTTGAGAGAGCCTCATCTACGAGCCGATCCACAAGACTTTGTGATCTCCTGATCCAAGTCTCATTTTTACCCACCTAGCACCACCAAAATCCGTTGCACTATGGCCGATCCTAATGACACTCCAAGACCCGATATGAACCAGAGATTCACTCAAATGGAGGCGGCAATTCAGGCCATCCTTACCCGCCTGGACAACCTCGCGGTGCAACCCCCTCCAGCTGAGGTACGTAATGAACGAAGAGAGGAAGAGGAGGATGTAGATTCTGATGCTACCCTTAATGTGAGAAGGGGAGGGAGAGTGTTGAGGGAACGAGGTAGAGGAGGTGGTAGACACGGTGATCTAGGACGTGCTCCTGGAAGAGAAGTTTATAGGGAGGAATATGAGCGTGGAGGAGAATATAGAAGGGTGGATCGTTCATTCAAAATGAACATAGAGAAATTCTATGGTGATGCGGACGTAGAAGGCTTTCTCAACTGGTTGGACTCGGTGGAAAAATATTTTGATTGCATGCAACTCACGGAAGAACAGAAGGTGAGCTACGTAGCCTTCAAGCTTGAGTCCGGAGCTGCCGTATGGTGGAGGAAGGAACAAGAGTCTCGTAGGAGAAGAGGAGATCTACCAATCAGAGACTGGCCGACCATGGAGCAAGCCTTGAGGGAGAGGTTTTTGCCAGTGGACTACCATCAGACCCTCTACAGTCAATTCCTTACGTGCACTCAAGGAAGTCGTTCGGTGGAAGAGTACATGACTGAATTCATGAGGTTGGCGTCGAGGAACGATGTGGAAGAGAATGAGGATCAGATGATTGCACGGTTTGTTGAGGGCCTCAGTTATGAGATCAAGAGCAAGATGGAGTTTGACACGTTTTTGTTTTTCAACGACGCATGTGCCAAAGCCAGAAAGATCGGGGCTGCCTTGAAGTGGAAGAAAGCGCCCTCTATCCGTTTTTCAGGGCCTGGCCAGGCTTCCACCTATTCAAGGGGAGGTGTGGAAAGGAGCACACCCCAAGCTTCCGAGCCTAAACCCCCTCCTAGCAAGCCTGCCCCTGTGTTTGCACAAAGAAAGGGAAAAGAGGTAGCCACAACCTCATCAATCCGATGTTTCAAATGCAATGAAATGGGCCACAAGTCTAGTGATTGCCCTAAACGCAAGTTTACACAACTTTGCGAGAAGGGAGATTCGGATGAGGAGGAGGAAGGGGCGTATTTGTGTGCACCCGTGGACGAGGGTGATGAAGAGGAGGAGACCTCTGAAGGAGAAGAGTATTGCGGGGTCATACAGAAGGTAGCATTGACCGCAACCAAGAGAGATGATTCTCAACGTAATAACTTGTTTCGCACGAGTTGTCATGTTGGGAAAGTGGTGTGTGAAGTGATAATAGATGGAGGCAGCCAGGAGAACTTTGTGAGTAGCAAGACAGTGGAAAAGCTTGGCTTGAAGACCTCACCTCACCCCACTCCATATTCCATTGGATGGGTCAGATCCGAAGGTGGAATCAAGGTCAACTCGAGGTGCACTGTCCCAATCACAATTGGGAAGTATTCTGACCAAGTTGTATGTGATGTCCTTGAGATGGATGCGTGCAACATTCTATTAGGCAGACCTTGGGAGTTTGATAATAAGGTCGTGCATCGAGGCGAAGAGAACACGTACGAGGTCAGAAAAGGAGGAGAGAAGTTTACTTTGTTGCCGAAGAAGCCTAAGCACGTGAAGGGGCAAACCAATGCCATGCAGCTCGTATCTATTGTGACCTCTGTGCACGAGATGGTGAACTACACGCGAGAAGCAGGTTGTTTCCATGTGCTTATTATGACAAATCCTCCAGCCAAGGAAGATGAAGGCTTGGAGTCTCTCCCTGAAGTGGTGCTGGAATTATTTGAGCTCTTTCCAGAGCTCGTGGATGAAAGCTTGCAGAAGGGGCTACCACCCTTGCGTGACATCCAGCACCAAATTGACCTTATACCTGGCGCAACCCTTCCAAACTTGCCGCACTACCGGATGAGTCCGAAGGAGAACCAAATTATCCGAGAGCAAGTGCAAGAGTTACTGGACAAGGGCTATGTGCAAGAGAGCCTAAGTCCTTGTGGCGTGCCAGCTTTGCTCGTACCAAAGAAAGATGGCACTTGGAGAATGTGCATCGACAGCAGGGCGATCAACAAGATCACAATCGGGTACAGATTTCCCATCCCTCGCCTCGATGATATGCTGGACAACCTGAGTGGAGCCACCATATTCTCCAAGATTGATCTACGAAGCGGGTATCATCAGATCCGAATTCGGCCTGGTGATGAATGGAAGACCACGTTTAAAACGCGAGATGGTTTGTATGAGTGGCTCGTGATGCCTTTCGGGCTCACTAATGCCCCAAGCACGTTCATGAGGCTAATGCACCAAGTCCTGAAGCCTTTCCTAGACAAGTACGTGGTGGTTTATTTTGATGACATCATGGTGTATAGCAAGACCAAAGAAGACCACATGGTGCATTTGAAGGAAGTGTTCTCAACCTTGCGAGCGAATCAACTGTACGTGAACCTGAAGAAGTGTAGTTTTTGGAAGAGCCAACTTCTGTTTTTGGGGTTCCGGGTTGGAAAGGAAGGAGTCCATGTTGATCAGGCCAAGATAGAAGCAATACGCTCCTGGCCAGCTCCTTTAAATGTGAGCCAGACCCGTAGCTTTCTTGGCTTGGCATCCTTCTACCGCCGGTTCATTCGGGATTTTAGCATGATTGCTGCCCCTCTCACGGCCCTATTGAAGAAGCAGACCCCCTTCGTTTGGGGAGAAGAAGCTGAGCATGCCTTTCAGACATTGAAGGAGAAGCTTAGCACCGCACCTGTGCTCGCACTCCCTGACTTTGCCAAGCTATTTGAAGTTGAGGTGGATGCATCCGGGCTTGGCATTGGGGCCGTGCTCTCGCAAGAGAAGAAACCTGTGGCTTTCTTCAGTGAGAAGCTTAGTGAAGCAAGATTGAAGTGGACGACGTACGAGAAAGAATTCTACGCTGTTTTCCAAGCTCTCAAGACGTGGGAGCACTACCTTGTTGGTAAGGAGTTCATTCTCTACTCAGATCACAAGGCTTTGAAGTTCTTGCATGACCAGTCTAGGCTTAGCAATCCGATGCATGCTCGTTGGTGTACCTACTTACAGAAATTCCCTTTTAAGATCTCTCATAAAAGCGGAACTCAGAATATAGTTGCTGATGCCTTGAGTAGGAGACTTGCATTGCTTACTGAGTTACGAGGTGTGATTACTGCCTTTGATTGTGTCCGAGATATGTATGAGGAAGATGGAGACTTTGGTGATATCTGGATGAAGTGCAAGGAAGGAAAGGGGGTAGGAGATTATTTCTTGCAAGATGGGTTCCTAATGAGAGGGAATCAGTTGTGTGTACCAAAGTCATCCCTACGTGCTCATTTGATGCAAGAGATGCACGCGGGAGGCTTGGCAGCTCATTTGGGGCGTGACAAGACCTTGTCCTCGTTGCAAGAGCGTTTCCATTGGCCAAAGATGTACAAGGATGTTGCTAAGTTTGTGCAACACTGCCGTGTGTGCCAAGAAACGAAGGGAGGAGTCAACAATGCTGGCCTGTATACGCCTTTGCCAATTCCCAATGCCATATGGGAAGACCTTAGCATGGATTTTATCCTTGGCTTACCCCGCACTCCAAGAGGGGCGGATTCTATTTTTGTTATTGTTGACAGCTTGTCAAAGATGGCGCATTTTGTACCATGCAAGAAGACGAATGATGCAGCCGCGGTGGCAAGGCATTTCTTTAGAGAGGTGGTGCGTTTGCATGGCGTGCCTAAAACGATTGTTTCTTGCCAGCTTTTGGAAGACGCTTTGGAGGATGTTCGATGCCACGCTCCAATTCAGCACCACCGCGCACCCTCAGACAGATGGTCAAACGGAAGCAACCAACCGCACCCTTGGCAACCTTCTTCGCAGCTTGTGTCATGACAGGCTAAGGCAGTGGGATCTTGCTTTGCCTATTGCGGAATTCGCGTATAATGGAGCTGTTCACAGGTCTACGGGGAAGGCTCCCTTTGCTTTGGTGTATACAAAGGCCCCTAACCATTTGGTTGATGTCTCCAGCGTGCCACGACCTGTTCGAGCCAACACAAGTGCCCTCGCCTATGCTGAAGACGTGCAAGCCATACTGGAAGCTGTGAAGAAGAGACTTAGCACAATGTACGCTAAGGAGAAAGAGCGAGTGGATGCAAAGCGAAAGATGCAAATATTTCAACCCGGAGAACAGGTTATGGTGCACTTTCGCAAGGAACGCATGCCCGCAGGCTGGGGAGGCAAGCTTCAAGCACGACGGTTTGGTCCATACAAGGTGCTCCGGCGTGTCAACGACAATGCATATGTGATTGACCTACCGGAAGATCTAGGCGTATCGAGGACCTTCAACGTAGCTGATCTCACGCCATATTTCAATCCTCTTCCTTTGCCAAGCCGTTTAGCTGCTCGAGACTAGCAGGCTCTTAAGGGGGGGAGGATGCCGTAGGACGAATGTGCATTGGTCGACATGCTTGTGCGTTGGACGTGTGCATGGAACGCGTGGAGTTTGTGGTTTCAATTATTGCACTTAATTCAGCGTTTAATTTCGTGGTTGTAATAAGGCACATTTAAATGCCAATTAGTGGGGGTTAAAGGGGAGGTTACGGACAGGAGGCGTGTGAAGAGGCTTGCCATAATTCTCGCCTTAACTCCTGCCTTAACTCCCGCCTTCTATTTGTATCTGGCGGAGAGGAAATAATGGGACAGATTTTGAATCCAAAAACGTGCAAGTGAGTTGAGTGCGCTTCGTGCGCGAGAATTTCCTACCTTGGCCGTTGGTTGGCTGCTTGTGGACTCAAGCAAACCTTCCATCTTGTTTCGGAAGATTCAAGTGGAATTGTCCATCGTTTTGTTTCTTTCAATTGTTCGAGCCTTGTTCGTTTGAAGTGTTGATTCGCACGCCTCCGTTGTGCTACATCATTGGTGCTATTTTAGAAGCCTAGCATGCGCAAGATTCTTTTGGATGCATGCAAACAGAATTTCAGCTTATCTTGGACATGCATCCCTAAATTTTAGGAACTTCTTTTCCTATGTTTTAGGACGTGATATTTACTAGATATTCTAGTATCTATCTTAGTTTAGTTTTTTTTTCCTACTTAGTGAATAATTAGGCCAGAATCCCTTTCATTTAGGAAGGTGAGTTTTGGCCAGCTTTGAACTCCTTATTTGGAGTTAGTTTTTGTTTAGGAATGTTTGAGACTTTTGGGGCCTATATAAAGGGACTCCTAGCAATAAAAACGGGGACAACCTTTTATTCATTCAGAATATACTTAGCTATTGCTAGTTTGTGAGTTTTGATACTCATTGTGTGTTCTTGGTTAGGCTAGTGCGTCGCTTAGCTAGGGCAACGTATTTCACTTATCAAACAGATTATCCACCTCTGTTTGTGGCGTGATTCGACTTAAGGACTTGGGTTCTTGACTTCCATTGTTCGGGTTGCAGTGAGACATCACCAAGGTTCGTGCATTGCGTAGTTGGAGTTCGAGTCTTTCTCATCCATCAAGTAGCAACGGTCCGTTCGTGTGGAATTCCCAGCGAGTTTTTACATCATTTGGTATCAGAGCTACGGCTTGCTACTACCTTTAATTTCGTTTTACTAAGTTCAGCTTACAATTCGTCTTTGTTTTGTTGCCGAACTTGAGTAGAGTTTGTTTGGTTGCATTTGGTTGAGACAAGAGAGAAAAGAAAGAGAGCGAATACAATCAGAAAAGAAAAGAAAAAAAAAAGAAAAGAAAAGAAAGAAAAGGGAAAAGAAAAGAAAGGAAAGAAAGAAAAGAGAGAGTACGTGATATGAATCTTCGCGGAAAAGACTCACAACTCGGACCGTTTGTTACTTTAGAATGGAACAGATCACAACTCACAAGAACTCACAAGAACTAAGGCACGAAATTGAACCTTAACCCGCTGCAAGAGCTTCTGAACCTTGACCTAAGGTCGTATCATGCCACGAGCGGGGATGGATGATCCGCTTGATAAGTGAAAGATAAATTCTAGCCAAGACGACTCACCAGCCTAGGCAAGAACAAACGAGTATCAAAACTCTCAATTAGCCAATGCTAAGCAATTTCTGAATTGTTGTGCTCTTTATTGAAGGGGGACGCCTCTTTATATAGGCTCCTCATGTCTTACAACTTTCCTAAACGAAACTAACTCCAAATAGCTACTAGGTGCACGTCCAAAACAAATAGATGCACGGACTAAATAGGCTGATTCTTCTTGATTCTCCATGTGTGCATGCATCTAGAAGCTTACGTGCATGTCAAGCCTCCCATTCAGCTTCCAAAACGTGCATGGGCCTCCCTTAGGCTTCTTGGACGTCCTTGGTCCTCCACGCACTTGATTGAGCCCAAACTTCTTCCATTAATCCATTGAAGTCAGATTGCAACTTCCTAGCTCGTGCTCTTGTCATTGGCCCAATCGGAACTTGAACTTGCTTCGAGTCTACAAGCTTGATAGTAGGTGCGTCCTTAGGCTTGCTCACATCATTCCCCTCCTCTTGAAAAGCATTTGTCTTCAAATCATCACCTACATCAAACGGACTCAAGTCAGCCACATTAAACGAAGCACTTACACTATACTCACCCGGAAGGTCTAGCTTGTAGGCATTATCATTAATGCGTTCTAGCACTTGGAATGGACCATCTCCCCGTGGTAGCAACTTTGAACGTCTTTGGACAGGAAAACGCTCCTTCCTCATATGTAGCCGAACCCAATCGCCCGGCTCAAAGACAACCTTGTGCCTTCCTTTGTTTGCTTGCCTTGCATAGTGCTCCGTGTGCTTCTCGATGTTCATTCTAGCTTTCCCATGTAACTGCTTGACAAATTCAGCTTTCTTCTTGCCATCTAAGTTAACATGCTCACTCGAAGGTAGAGGTGATAAATCCAATGGAGTCAAAGGATTAAATCCATAAACAAGCTCAAATGGCGAGAATTGAGTAGCTGAATGGACAGAACGATTATAAGCAAACTCAACATGAGGCAAACAATCTTCCCAAGTCTTAATGTTATGCTTAATGAGTGCTCTCAAAAGTGTAGACAAAGTCCTATTTACTACTTCAGTTTGACCATCGGTTTGAGGATGACAAGTAGTAGAAAACAACAACTTAGTACCTAACTTGCACCACAAGGTCTTCCAAAAGTAACTTAGGAATTTAGCATCTCTATCAGAGATAATTGTCCTAGGCATGCCATGGAACCTAACAACCTCTCTAAAGAACAAATCAGCAATGTTTGAAGCATCATCAGTTTTATGACATGGAATGAAATGTGCCATCTTAGAAAACCTATCCACTACCACAAAAATTGAATCTCTTCCACGCTTAGTCCTAGGTAGGCCTAACACAAAATCCATAGAGATATCAATCCAGGGCTCACTAGGTATAGGTAGTGGGGTGTACAAACCATGGGGTTTTACCTTTGACTTGGCTTGCTTGCAAGTGATGCAACGACCACAAACTCTCTCAACGTCTCTCTTCATGTGTGGCCAAAAGAAATGATCTTGTAGCATTGCTGACGTAGGACGTCCCAAATCAAGGTACAAGGACGTGCACAAGGGTGTGCATGAGCTGCATGGGATCCTCAAGTCATTTATTTAATGTGTTGCTTTTATTTCCAAATCCAAATCTGGATTGTAATAATTAGGACATGTTTCGTTTTCTTTCCTTCTGTTGCTAAAGGGGGTTTAGCAACTAATAATGAGGCGTGTTAATGTTAGTTATGGCTGTCCTAATATGGACGTGGGAGGGGGAAAGATTGTAACAGCTGGAGCCTTAATTTCTGGCTGGAATTTAGCTCGTTTAAATTGAGCATCACAAAGAAGGAAAGGACAGGTTGAATTAATCCAGAATATTCTGAGTTTGCTAAGGCAAAGAGGAGCACGTTTTGTGCTTGTTGTTTTCTGCCTTTGATTGGCCGCCTAGCAATAGGCAAACCTCAATCACCCTACGAAAGTTGGTGATTGTTGTAGATCTTCATTGAGTTCGTTCCAGAATTCACCAACACACAAGTTAATTCCGCTGTGCAACATTAGGTGGTATCAGAGCATAGATTACGATCAGATCAGTTTCTACATTGATCTTGAGTGAACGCTATCACCACAGAGAGTTGTGAGAGACCCTACCTACGAGCCGATCCACAAGGTTTCGCGATCCCCTGATCCGTGCCTCTAATACCAAACCAAGCTCCACCAGAATCCGATGCACTATGGCCGACCCCATGGACAACCAGAATCCGGATCTACGTCAAAGATTTGACACCTTGGAGGCTGCCATCTTGGAGATCCGCACGCAGCTTGCTAATTTGGTGGTGCAACCTCCAGCACCCCCCCTCCAGTGGTACGTAATCCACCTTTAGATCTTGATGAAGATGGGGATGTAGAATCTGATGCTACGTTGGATGTGAGGAGGGGAGGAAGGGCTGTACGTGGGTTGAGAGGACGTGGGAGAGGAGATGGAGGCCATGGTGATGCTGGCCGTGGCCCTAGGAGGGAGCTGTATAGAATGGATGATCGTGGAGATGATTATGTTTGGAGGATAGATCGTCCGTTTAAAATGAACATTGAGAAGTTTTATGGGGAGGCAGATGATGTGAGCAAGCCTAAGGACGCACCTACTATCAAGCTTGTAGACTCGAAGCAAGTTCAAGTTCCGATTGGGCCAATGACAAGAGCACGAGCTAGGAAGTTGCAATCTGACTTCAATGGATTAATGGAAGAAGTTTGGGCTCAATCAAGTGCGTGGAGGACCAAGGACGTCCAAGAAGCCCAAGGGAGGCCCATGCACGTTTTGGAAGCTGAATGGGAGGCTTGACATGCACGTAAGCTTCTAGATACATGCGCACATGGAGAATCAAGAAGAATCAGCCTATTTAGTCCGTGCATCTATTTGTTTTGGACGTGCACCTAGTAGTTATTCTATTAGATATTATTTGCTTATATTATTCCTTATTTAGTTGAATAAGTTCGGCCAGAATCTCTTTAGAATAGGAAAGAATTTTGGCCAGCCTTAAACTCCTTATTTGGAGTTAGTTTCGTTTAGGAAAGTTGTAAGACATGAGGAGCCTATATAAAGAGGCGTCCCCCTTCAATAAAGAACACAACAATTCGGAAATTGCTTAGCATTGGCTAATTGAGAGTTTTGATACTCGTTTGTTCTTGCTTAGGCTGGTGAGTCGTCTTGGCTAGAATTTATCTTTCACTTATCAAGCGGATCATCCATCCCCGCTCGTGGCGTGATACGACCTTATGTCAAGGTTCAGAAGCTCTTGCAGCGGGTTAAGGTTCAATTTCGTGCCTTAGTTCTTGTGAGTTCTTGTGAGTTGTGATCTGTTCCATTCTAAAGTAACAAACGGTCCGAGTTGTGAGTCTTTTCCGCGAAGATTCATATCAGTTGGTATCAGAGCTTAGCTTGTTACTTTAGTTCATTATCCTTGTTATTTTTGTTCTTGTTGGTTCGTTTTGTTGCTTGTTATTTTTTTGTTCTTTGTTGGTTCGTTTTTCTCTCCTCGCTGTTTGAGAGAAAAGAGAGGAAAACAAACGAGTGAAGCAAGAAAAGAAAAGAAAAGAAAAGAAAAGAAAAGAAAAGAAAAGAAAAGAAAAAAAAAAGGAATGAAAAGAAAAAGAAGAAGGAAGCCGCAAGCTAAAGAGGAAGCAAGCTAAATTGGAAGTCTCAAGCTAAAGAGGAAGCAAATCCGAGGGAAGCTAGCAAACTAAGGAGGCGCAATAGCTGATCAAGAAAGGGGACGAGCAAGACTAAAAGAAAGACCAAAGAGGAACTTTAACATTCTGTTTGTTAAAGCGTGAAGCTCAAGCAAGGCCGTTCTAGCCTTAGTAAGAACATACAAGTATCACGAGAGGAAAAAGGCAAGAGTGTGCGAGTACCTTAGAGAGAAAAGCCAAATATTTGAGTGCAAACACGAGTGAACTTGAGTGCACCATACATTGAGAGTATACACGTAAGGGAGTGAGCTTGTGAGGCCATATTTTTTTACTAACCAATTTTTCTTGCAGCAAACATGTCGCAAGAAGGTCAAACTATGGAAAACATAGACCTTAAGTTATTAGTGGATGCCTTGGCCGGGAAGCTCGAGCGGATGGTGCAAGCTCAGATGGAGCCTTTGCAACTACGCGTGGATGCCGTGGAGAATTCTCGTGACAACCCCCATACGCGAGGCAAACTCCAAAGGCGTAGGAGAGGAGTACCTATTGGAGAATCGAGCGGAGCTGATTCTGAATCTGAAGAAGGCGTAGGCTCTACAAGGAGTCTTAGGAGAGCAAGAACAAACCGTCCACCTAGGGAGGCAAGGCCAAAGAGAGACGACAACATAGGGAGTATCAAACTGAAGATACCTTCCTTTGCTGGTCGTTCTGACCCGGAGGCGTACTTAGAGTGGGAGAAGAAGATTGAGTTCGTGTTTGATTGCCACAATAGCTCCGAAGAAAAGAAGGTAAAACTTGCCATCACCGAATTCACTGATTATGCTATAACTTGGTGGGATCAACTTGTGACTAGCAGGAGGAGAAATAGAGAACGCCCTATAGCTACTTGGGAAGACATGAAAGTGGTGATGAGGAAGAGATTTGTTCCAAGTCATTACTATAGAGAGCTGTATAAGAAGTTACAAGGAATGAGGCAAGGAAGTTTGAGTGTGGAGGAGTATTTCAAACAGATGGAGATGGCCATGATAAGAGCTGATATAGAAGAAGATAGAGAAGTTACAATGGCAAGGTTCTTGAATGGACTCAATCCTGAAATTCAAGACAAAGTTGAGTTGCAACACTATGTGGAGTTGGAGGACATGGTGCATATGGCAACGAAAATTGAGAAGCAACTCAAGAGAGGAGAAGGGAGAACAAGAGCTACATCGAATTCTACTTGGAAGCCAAACTACCAAAAAAAGTTTGACAAGCCACAAGCAGCCAAAGTAGAGCATAAATCCGAGAGTTCTCAAGCGAATTCTCAAAAGAAAGTGGAAGTCACTCCAGCTAGGAACCGTGACATCAAGTGCTTTAAGTGTCAAGGAAGAGGGCACATCTCAAGTCAATGCCCTAACAAGCAAGCAATGGTGATCAAGGAAAGTGGAGAGATTGAAACTGAAGAAGAAGATTCGGAGCATGAAAGCATGCCTTCTTTGGAGGAAGTATCCGAGGAAGAGTACCAATCTGCTGAGAGGCTTACTCTTGTGTCTAGAAGAGCATTGAATGTGCAAGTAAAAGAGGAAAATGATGTGGCTCAAAGAGAAAATATTTTTCACACAAGGTGCTATGTCAAAGACAAGGTGTGTAGTGTCATCATAGATGGAGGAAGTTGTGCTAATGTTGCAAGCACTACTATGGTGGAGAAGTTAGGGTTACTCACGGGAAAACACCCTAAGCCTTACAAACTACAATGGCTGAATGATAGTGGAGAAGTACGAGTGATGAAGCAAGTATTGGTAGCATTCCGCATTGGCAACTATGAGGATGAAGTGTTGTGTGATGTTGTACCAATGCAAGCTGGTCACCTATTGTTAGGAAGGCCGTGGCAGTTTGATAGGAAAGTGCATCATGATGGCTACACCAACAAGTATTCACTTATACTTAAGAAGAGAGTAATCACCTTGGCACCCTTGTCACCATCACAAGTTTGTGAAGATCAACGTCAGTTGCAAAAAGAAAGTGATGAGCAAAGAGAGCGTGACAAGAAGAAAAAGAATGAGAGGAGAGAAGAAGCCGAAAAAAAGATAAGAAAAACGGCCAATGGAGAGGAAAAGATTGAGAAAACAAAAGAAGCCGGAAAAACAGAAATTAAAACGGCCAAAGAGAGAAAAACCGAGAGTTGGAAAAAGAGTTACTACGTGGGAACAAATGATATTAAGCAAGCATGCTTTGAAAAGAAGCCTATGATCTTACTTCGGTATAGAGAGGCGCTTTTAAACACTAACGAGCTTGAACCACATGTACCTAGTACGGTTGTGTCTCTTTTGCAGGATTACAAGGATGTCTTTCCCGACGAGCTACCACCTGGTTTGCCACCTATTCGTGGGATTGAACATCAAATAGACTTTGTCCCGGGAGCTACCATACCTAACCGTCCCGCATATAGAAGCAATCCTGAAGAGACAAAGGAGCTTGAGAAGCAAGTCAACGAGCTGTTGGAGAAAGGGTACGTAAGAGAGAGCATGAGTCCATGTGCTGTTCCAGTCCTACTTGTGCCCAAGAAGGATAAAACATGGAGAATGTGTGTTGATTGCCGAGCAGTCAACAACATAACGGTAAAATATCGTCACCCTATCCCTCGTTTAGATGACATGTTAGATGAGTTGCATGGTTCTTGCATGTTTTCTAAGATTGATTTGAAGAGTGGTTATCATCAAATTAGGATGAAAGAAGGAGATGAGTGGAAGACTGCTTTCAAAACTAAGTATGGGTTGTATGAGTGGATGGTCATGCCATTTGGTTTGTCCAACGCACCTAGCACGTTTATGCGACTCATGAATCATGTTCTACGTCCATTCATTGGTAAATTTGTAGTTGTTTACTTTGATGATATACTCATCTATAGCAAGAACGTGGGGGATCATCTAGAACATTTGAAATCTGTCTTAGATGCACTTAGAGAAGAACAATTGTTTGCTAACTTGAAGAAGTGCACCTTTTGTACGGATAAGCTTGTATTCTTGGGTTTTGTTGTTGGAGCTAACGGAATACAGGTTGATGAAGAAAAGATCCGAGCTATCCGTGAATGGCCAAGCCCTACAAGTGTTGCTAATGTTAGGAGCTTTCATGGACTAGCTAGTTTTTATAGGAGATTTGTGAAGGACTTTAGTAGCATAGCCGCACCCATAACTGAAGTCATCAAGAAGAACGTGGGCTTTACTTGGCTCCAAGCACAAGAGAAGGCTTTCCAACTACTGAAAGGGAAGTTGACTAATGCACCCTTGTTAGCTTTACCTAATTTCTCTAAGACTTTTGAAATAGAGTGTGATGCTTCTGGTGTAGAAATTGGAGCTGTCCTTATGCAAGAAGGAAGACCCATTGCATACTTTAGTGAGAAACTAAGTGGTGCAACCTTGAATTTCCCGACCTATGACAAGGAGTTGTACGCACTAGTTCGAGCACTGGAGACATGGCAGCATTACTTGTGGCCAAAGGAGTTCGTGATTCACACTGATCATGAGTCACTCAAGCACTTAAAGGGGCAACACAAGCTGAACAAGAGGCATGCACGATGGGTGGAATTCATTGAGACATTTCCTTATGTCATTCGCTACAAGCAAGGTAAGGAAAATGTAGTGGCTGATGCACTATCATGAAGGTACGCCTTGATCTCAACTCTTGATGCTAAACTACTTGGCTTTGAACACATTAAGGAGATGTATGTTGATGATGTTGATTTTGGCGAGTTGTTTAGATCAACTGAAAGAAGTGCATTTGGTAAGTTCTTTCGTAATGAAGGTTACCTATTTCGTGAAAACAAACTTTGTGTGCCTAATTGTTCGATGCGAGAATTACTAATTCAGGAGGCACATGGAGGTGGCTTAATGGGGCATTTTGGAATTGCAAAGACCTTGGCAATGCTACAAGATCATTTCTTTTGGCCACACATGAAGAGAGACGTTGAGAGAGTTTGTGGTCGTTGCATCACTTGCAAGCAAGCCAAGTCAAAGGTAAAATCCCATGGTTTGTACACCCCACTACCTATACCTAGTGAGCCCTGGATTGATATCTCTATGGATTTTGAGTTAGGCCTACCTAGGACTAAGCGTGGAAGAGATTCAATTTTTGTGGTAGTGGATAGGTTTTCTAAGATGGCACATTTCATTCCATGTCATATGACTGATGATGCTTCAAACATTGCTGATTTGTTCTTTAGAGAGGTTGTTAGGTTACATGGCATGCCTAGGACAATTATCTCTGATAGAGATGCTAAGTTCCTAAGTTACTTTTGGAAAACCTTGTGGTGCAAGTTAGGTACTAAGTTGTTGTTTTCTACTACTTGTCATCCTCAAACTGATGGTCAAACTGAAGTAGTAAATAGGACTTTGTCTACACTTTTGAGAGCACTCATTAAGCATAACATTAAGACTTGGGAAGACTGTTTGCCTCATGTTGAGTTTGCTTATAATCGTTCTGTTCATTCTGCTACTCAATTCTCACCATTTGAGCTTGTTTATGGATTTAATCCTTTGACTCCATTGGATTTATCACCTCTACCTTCGAGTGAGCATGTTAACTTAGATGGCAAGAAGAAAGCTGAATTTGTCAAGCAGTTACATGAGAAAGCTAGAATGAACATCGAGAAGCGCACGGAGCACTATGCAAGGCAAGCAAACAAAGGAAGGCACAAGGTTGTCTTTGAGCCGGGCGATTGGGTTTGGCTACATATGAGGAAGGAGCGTTTTCCTGTCCAAAGACGTTCAAAGTTGCTACCACGGGGAGATGGTCCATTCCAAGTGCTAGAACGCATTAATGATAATGCCTACAAGCTAGACCTTCCGGGTGAGTATAGTGTAAGTGCTTCGTTTAATGTGGCTGACTTGAGTCCGTTTGATGTAGGTGATGATTTGAGGACAAATCCTTTTCAAGAGGAGGGGAATGATGTGAGCAAGCCTAAGGAGGCACCTACTATCAAGCTTGTAGACTCGAAGCAAGTTCAAGTTCCGATTGGGCCAATGACAAGAGCACGAGCTAGGAAGTTGCAATCTGACTTCAATGGATTAATGGAAGAAGTTTGGGCTCAATCAAGTGCGTGGAGGACCAAGGACGTCCAAGAAGCCCAAGGGAGGCCCATGCACGTTTTGGAAGCTGAATGGGAGGCTTGACATGCACGTAAGCTTCTAGATACATGCGCACATGGAGAATCAAGAAGAATCAGCCTATTTAGTCCGTGCATCTATTTGTTTTGGACGTGCACCTAGTAGTTATTCTATTAGATATTATTTGCTTATATTATTCCTTATTTAGTTGAATAAGTTCGGCCAGAATCTCTTTAGAATAGGAAAGAATTTTGGCCAGCCTTAAACTCCTTATTTGGAGTTAGTTTCGTTTAGGAAAGTTGTAAGACATGAGGAGCCTATATAAAGAGGCGTCCCCCTTCAATAAAGAACACAACAATTCGGAAATTGCTTAGCATTGGCTAATTGAGAGTTTTGATACTCGTTTGTTCTTGCTTAGGCTGGTGAGTCGTCTTGGCTAGAATTTATCTTTCACTTATCAAGCGGATCATCCATCCCCGCTCGTGGCGTGATACGACCTTAGGTCAAGGTTCAGAAGCTCTTGCAGCGGGTTAAGGTTCAATTTCGTGCCTTAGTTCTTGTGAGTTCTTGTGAGTTGTGATCTGTTCCATTCTAAAGTAACAAACGGTCCGAGTTGTGAGTCTTTTCCGCGAAGATTCATATCAGCAGATGTGGAAGCCTTTCTGAATTGGCTTGACTCCGTAGAGAAGTATTTTGATTGTATGGAGCTCACGGAAGAACAAAAAGTAAGCTACGTTGCTTTCAAGCTAGAATCTGGTGCTGCGGTGTGGTGGCGTAAAGAGCAAGAATCTCGCAGAAGGAGAGGTGATCTACCTATTCGTGATTGGCCAACCATGGAGCAAGCACTTAGGGAAAGATTTCTGCCCGTAGACTATCATCAGACTTTGTTCTCCCAGTTCTTGTCTTGCACGCAAGGTAACAAGTCTGTTGTTGAGTATATTGCTGAATTTATGAGATTGGCTGCCCGGAATGATGTGGAAGAACATGAGGACCAAATGATTGCGAGGTTCATTGATGGCTTGCACTATGAAGTGAAGAGTCGTATGGAGTTTGACACGTTCCTGTATTTCCAAGACGTGTGCAACAAGGCACGCAAGATTGGAGCTGCCCTAAAGAAGAAGAGAGTGGTTGGCAATCGTTACACCCCTGGCCAGACTTCAAATTTTGCTCGTGGACCAGAAAAGAGCCCCACGCCAACTGGAGATGCAAGAGTTGTGCCTCGGCCCAGGCCAGCCCTTTCTAATACCGAGCAAGTTCAGAGGAAAGGCAAGGAGGTTGCTGAGGGTTCTTCGCGAATAAAATGCTTCAAGTGCAATGAAATAGGGCACAGATCAAGTGAGTGTCCAAAAAGAAAGTTTGTGCAATTGTGTGAGGCTGAAGGAGATCAGGAGGATGCTCTCTTTTGCGCACCTGTTGAGGAAAGTGAGGAGGAGTCACAAGATGAATTTGGTGATGATGAGGAATACTGTGGAGTCATGAGGAAGTTGGCTTTGTCCGTGGAGAAAAAAGATGCAACTCAGCGTCACAACCTGTTCCGCACAAGATGTCATGTAGGAAAGGAAGTTTGTGATGTTATTGTTGATGGAGGAAGTCAGGAGAACTTCATAAGTGCAAGCACGGTAGAGAAACTCGGGTTGAAAACCACCCCACATCCTGCTCCTTACTCTATTGGGTGGGTGCAATCTGGAGGAAGTATTCGGGTTGATTCACGTTGCCAAGTGCCAATCTCCATTGGACAATTCACTGATGTTGTGACTTGCGATGTGCTTTGCATGGATGCATGCAATATTCTGCTTGGGAGGCCTTGGGAGTATGATAATAAGGCAGTGCATAAGGGAGAGGAGAACACGTACGAAGTGATTAAAAATGGTCAGAAGTTCACGTTGCTTCCAAGAAAACCGAAGAATCTTGGCAAGAAGGGGAGCAACCTTGTGCAAATGGTGACGCTACTGACTTCGTTCAAGGAATTCCAACTCTCCCTAAAGGAGGCAGGAGTATGCCACGTCCTTCTATTGGACAACATTCTGAAGCAAGACACAAGGAGCAAAGAAGTCCTTCCATACGAAGTCCAAGTGCTCCTACGAGACTTCGTGGATGTCTTTCCCTCAGATCTGCCTAAGGGACTACCTCCTATGCGTGAAATTCAGCACAACATTGACCTTGTTCCAGGTGCCACCCTCCCAAGTTTACCTCATTATAAAATGAGTTCTGAAGAGCACAAAGTTTTAAAGTTGCAAGTGCAAGAGCTTCTGGAGCGTGGATCAATACGTGAGAGCCTTAGTCCTTGTGGAGTTCCTGCCTTGTTAGTTCCTAAAAAGGATGGCTCTTGGCGAATGTGCGTGGACAGCAGAGCCATCAACAAGATCACAGTGGGGTATAGATTTCCTATCCCTAGACTTGAAGATATGCTTGATAATCTGAGTGGTTCCACTATTTTCTCTAAGATAGATTTAAAAAGTGGTTACCATCAGATTAGAATAAGGCCTGGTGATGAGTGGAAAACGGCCTTTAAGACCAAGGAGGGGCTGTACGAATGGTTGGTCATGCCATTCGGGTTGACAAATGCCCCTAGTACGTTTATGAGGCTGATGCACCAAGTTTTACGACCATTTCTTGATAAGTTGTGGTGGTCTATTTTGATGACATTCTGGTGTATAGCAAGACGAAAGAAGATCATGTCAAGCATCTTCGTGAAGTCCTTGCCACCCTGAGGAGGAATGAGCTGTATGCAAACCTTGCCAAGTGCACATTTTGGCAAGAAGAACTTCTGTTCTTAGGATTTATCGCTGGAAAGGAAGGTGTACGAGCTGATCAAGCAAAGGTGGAAGCAATTCAAGCCTGGCCTCAGCCAAAAAGTGTCTCGCAAGTAAGAAGTTTCCTTGGCTTGGCTTCATTTTATAGGCGTTTCATACGTGGGTTTAGTGTGATCGCTGCCCCTATTACATCATTGCTTAAGAAGGGAGTGCCTTTTGAATGGAGTGAAGAAGTAGACAAAGCTTTTGCTACCTTGAAAGAACAATTAAGCTCCGCACCAGTTTTGGCTCTTCCTGATTTTGGCAAGCTATTTGAAGTAGAAGTGGATGCTTCCGGAGTTGGCATAGGCGCTGTTCTTAGTCAAGAGAAGAGGCCTATTGCTTATTTCAGCGAAAAACTCAGCGAGCACAGGCAGACTTGGAGCACCTATGAAAAGGAGTTCTACGCTGTGTTTAGAGCATTGAAAACATGGGAGCACTACCTGGTGGGCAAGGAGTTTGTTTTGTACACGGATCATCGTGCTTTGAAGTTTCTGAATGATCAAACACGATTGGCAAGCCATATGCATGCGAGGTGGTCAACTTATTTGCAACGATTTCCTTTCAAGATTGCGCACAAGAGTGGCAAGACCAGCCTGGTTGCTGATGCACTAAGTAGGAGGGTCTTATTGCTCACGGAGCTTAAGAGTGAGATCACGGCTTTTGAGAGCCTTCGTGAGCTCTATGAAGAAGATGAGGACTTTGGTGCAATCTGGAAGTCGTGCAAGGGAGGGAAGGGCGTGCGAGACTACCACATGCATGATGGGTATCTTATGAAGGGAAATCAGTTGTGTGTGCCAAAGACTTCATTGAGAGAACATTTAGTGTGGGAGTTGCACGGAGGAGGGCTGTCCGCACATTTGGGGCGTGATAAAACACTTGCTGCTTTGTCTTCACGTTTCTATTGGCCTAGAATCAGCAAGGACGTGGAGAGGACGGTTAGACACTGTCGTGTGTGTCAAGAAACCAAGGGGCAAGTACAAAACACCGGGCTGTACACCCCTCTCCCGATTCCGAAGCAAGTGTGGGAGGACTTGAGCATGGATTTCGTGCTTGGCTTGCCTCGCACCCCGCGTGGCTTTGACTCTATTTTTGTTGTGGTAGACAGGTTGTCAAAGATGTCCCATTTCATACCATGCTGCAAGACATCAGATGCCACGGGAGTTGCAAGACTATTCTTTAAAGAGATAGTTCGCCTACACGGAGTTCCTCGCACCATCACATCTGATCGTGACACGAAGTTCCTCTCTAGCTTTTGGCAAACATTGTGGCGAATGTTTGATGCGACTTTGCAATTCAGCACCACGGCACACCCTCAGACTGATGGGCAAACGGAGGCCACAAATCGCACACTCGGAAGCATGCTACGAAGCCTATGTCACGAGAAGAAAAGGCAATGGGATCTTGCAATCCCTATTGCTGAGTTTGCATACAACGGAGCAGTGCACCGTTCTACAGGAGAGTCACCTTTCTCATTGGTGTATATTAAGGTTCCTAATCACCTTGTTGATGTTTCTAGCATTCGCAAGCCAACAGGAGCAAATGCAACCGCGGTGACATTCGCTGAGCATGCACATGATGTGTTGGAGGCTGTTAAGAAGAGGTTGGCTATGACTTATGCCAAGGAGAAGGCCAAAGTGGATGCTCACCGAAGAGTGCAACTTTTCCAACCTGGAGAAGAGGTGATGGTGTACTTCAGGAAGGAGCGGATGCCCTCCCATTTAGGAGGCAAGTTGCAACAACGAAGATTTGGACCCTACAAAGTGCTAAGAAGGGTGAATGACAATGCGTATGTGATCGATTTGCCAGACGAGTTTGGCATCTCCAAAACTTTTAATGTGGCCGATTTGACACCATACTACAATCCCTTGCCTTTGCCTTCCAGACTAGCAACTCGAGACGAGTCCAATTTTAAGAAGGGGAGGCTGACGTAGGACGTCCCAAATCAAGGTACAACGACGTGCACAAGGGTGTGCATGAGCTGCATGGGATCCTCAAGTCGTTTATTTAATGTGTTGCTTTTATTTCCAAATCCAAATCTGGATTGTAATAATTAGGACATGTTTCGTTTTCTTTCCTTCTGTTGCTAAAGGGGGTTTAGCAACTAATAATGAGGCGTGTTAATGTTAGTTATGGCTGTCCTAATATGGACGTGGGAGGGGGAAAGATTGTAACAGCTGGAGCCTTAATTTCTGGCTGGAATTTAGCTCGTTTAAATTGAGCATCACAAAGAAGGAAAGGACAGGTTGAATTAATCCAGAATATTCTGAGTTTGCTAAGGCAAAGAGGAGCACGTTTTGTGCTTGTTGTTTTCTGCCTTTGATTGGCCGCCTAGCAATAGGCAAACCTCAATCACCCTACGAAAGTTGGTGATTGTTGTAGATCTTCATTGAGTTCGTTCCAGAATTCACCAACACACAAGTTAATTCCGCTGTGCAACATTAATTGCCAAGGTCTTTGCAATTCCAAAATGCCCCATTAAGCCACCGCCATGTGCCTCCTGAATTAGTAATTCTCGCATCGAACAATTAGGCACACAAAGTTTGTTTTCACGAAATAGGTAACCTTCATTACGAAAGAACTTACCAAATGCACTTCTTTCAGTTGATCTAAACAACTCGCCAAAATCAACATCATCAACATACATCTCCTTCTTTCATCCTAATTTGATGATAACCACTCTTCAAATCAATCTTAGAAAACATGCAAGAACCATGCAACTCATCTAACATGTCATCTAAACGAGGGATAGGGTGACGATATTTTACCGTTATGTTGTTGACTGCTCGGCAATCAACACACATTCTCCATGTTTTATCCTTCTTGGGCACAAGTAGGACTGGAACAGCACATGGACTCATGCTCTCTCTTACGTACCCTTTCTCCAACAGCTCGTTGACTTGCTTCTCAAGCTCCTTTGTCTCTTCAGGATTGCTTCTATATGCGGGACGGTTAGGTATGGTAGCTCCCGGGACAAAGTCTATTTGATGTTCAATCCCACGAATAGGTGGCAAACCAGGTGGTAGCTCGTCGGGAAAGACATCCTTGTAATCCTGCAAAAGAGACACAACCGTACTAGGTACATGTGGTTCAAGCTCGTTAGTGTTTAAAAGTGCCTCCCTATACCGAAGTAAGATCATAGGCTTCTTTGCAAAGCATGCTTGCTTAATATCACTTGTTCCCACATAGTAACTCTTTTTCCAACTCTCGTTTTTTCTCTCTTTGGCCGTTTTAATTTCTGTTTTTCTGGCTTCTTTTATTTTCTCAATCTTTTCCTCTCCATTGGCCGTTTTTCTTATCCTTTTTTCGGCTTCTTCTCTCCTCTCATTCTTTTTCTTTTTGTCACGCTCTCTTTGCTCATCACTTTCTTGTTGCAACAGTCGTTGATCTTCACAAACTTGTGATGGTGACAAGGGAGCCAAGGTGATTACTCTCTTCTTAAGTATAAATGAGTATTTGTTGGTGTAGCCATCATGATGCACTTTCCTATCAAACTGCCATGGCCTTCCTAACAATAGGTGACCAGCTTGCATTGGTACAACATCACACAACACTTCATCCTCATAGTTGCCAATGCGGAATGTTACCAATACTTGCTTCATCACTCGTACTTCTCCACTATCATTCAGCCATTGTAGTTTGTAAGGCTTAGGGTGTTTTCCAGTGAGCAACCCCAACTTCACCACCATAGTAGTGCTTGCGACATTAGCACAACTTCCTCCATCTATGATGACACTACACACCTTGTCTTTGACATAGTGATACGAACCCCGCCAACGATGCGACGAGACCCGGCCACAAAGCGTGAAATCCCAGATCGTTCTAGATCAGTTCGTGATGGAGATCTCGACCCGATGCTCACAACCAAACAAGAACCTTGGTATTAAGACCGCGACCCGCTGCTTGAGTTGAAACAAAGAACCTTGATATGTCGATGACGCCACAAACGGTGATGAAGATCCGCTTGATAAGTCGATGGTGAACTCGACGGAATCCCTCCGTTGTGTTCGAACTGTTCCGAAGAACCAAGAGAGCAAAGCCCACGTTTTTCAATCAATAATGGTCTCCTTTTCTCATTGCATAAGCCTCTATAAATAGGCTCAATATTACAAAGAGATTCCAAATCAAACAACTCCTAAAAATCTGGCTAGAAAGGGAAACTAAAAAGGAAACAAATCTCAGCCTTTTAGGAAGGCTAAAAACGTGACAAACAAGCTAAATAAGCCAAGAGTTGTTGGAATATAACTTCCTAATCAAAACTAATGGCTGAAATAAACTTCCTAAATAGAATGCCCAAATCAGAGAGAATGAATCTTCAAGATCTTTGCTATTGAAAGGACCTTCTAGAACTTGTATTAAGGTCATAAACTTGGCTGAATTTCGTGGCTCTTGGTCCATGGACTTTAATAAATTTGCTTGAGCCCAACTCTCCAAAGTATGCTTGGAAATCAGCCCATTAAGTTATGACTTGAAGCGCTTTGTGTGTGCTCTCTCACTTGGTCAGATTGGCACTTGAAATAATCATATGAGTGCTCTTCATATTCATATCATTCCCCTCCTCTTGAATGGGATTTGTCCTCAAATCCTCACATATGGCATGCTGCCACAAATTAACAACCATGCTGGAACAAGGTTGAGTCTTCGAACGGCGTGGTTGCACTTGATACCTTCCTCTCCAACAAAATAGATACTTCGAACATAAATAATCTGATATCATCTCCAAATCAAAAGTTAAAGACTCTCTTTTTCGAATAAGCCTTTCACCAATCTTCAAAGCATTCCACAAGTTGATCAATGCTGATCCTCCAACATATTCAAACTTGTCAACTCCCAAGAAGTCTAAATGCTCAACATATTCAACATGAAAATCTGGATATATGTAAGATATGGGCTGAACCTCTTCCTTCGCAACCACAACAACAAATTCTTCATGATCACCATCAATTGGAGTTATACACTTCTTCATGTGAACAACATTATTTTCCACAGATGATTCATCAAATAAATCCTTTAAGTAAAGTAGTGACATTGTATGCTCATCAAAGCAATCTCCATCAAATAAGTCAATGGAGTATGCACCAAACTCCTCCCATGTCAAAGCCTCTTCAAGAACTTCAAAAGAAGAAGCTTTCATATCAACTTCAGAACCACATACCTTATTCTCAATGTCGCACTTAGTGTGAATGATCTTCTCACGTTGCACTTCACAACCTTCTCTTGCATGCAAGTCAATTTTCCTTGCCAATGACATAAGCTTCTCCCAGCTGTCTTGATCATCCCACGCTGTAACTCTAAAAGTGTCATCACCTCTAACCCCAATCTTCCTTTGTTGAGCTCTTGTATCCCTACATACACTGGGAACAACTTCTACCTGCTCTGAAAGTTTACTCTCTATTCGGTCTATCCGTCTGTGAAACTTCTTGATTTCCTCACTCACCATACACTTCATCTCACTCATCACAGCCTCCATAAACTTTTGTGGATCAGCCAATGACTCATCACCTTCAAAGTTTCTTCTTGAGTAATCGTAGGACATGTTTTTGCACATTCTCTTTTTTTTTCTTTCCACTTTTTTTTCAAACTTTTTTTTTTAAAACTCCTTTCTTCCTTTGTAGGCTGCCTTCTTTTCTTTCTTTCTTTTTTCCGGATTTTTCTCTCTTGTTTTTGATTTTTTTTCTTTCTCCAAATCAGAATACAATAAGAACAACTAACTAAAAACTAATGATAAAAACGAAATTTAAAGGATAGATAGAACTGAAATAGAACCTTGAGCTCTGATACCAAATGATACGAACCCCGCCAACGATGCGACGAGACCCGGCCACAAAGCGTGAAATCCCAGATCGTTCTAGATCAGTTCGTGATGGAGATCTCGACCCGATGCTCACAACCAAACAAGAACCTTGGTATTAAGACCGCGACCCGCTGCTTGAGTTGAAACAAAGAACCTTGATATGTCGATGACGCCACAAACGGTGATGAAGATCCGCTTGATAAGTCGATGGTGAACTCGACGGAATCCCTCCGTTGTGTTCGAACTGTTCCGAAGAACCAAGAGAGCAAAGCCCACGTTTTTCAATCAATAATGGTCTCCTTTTCTCATTGCATAAGCCTCTATAAATAGGCTCAATATTACAAAGAGATTCCAAATCAAACAACTCCTAAAAATCTGGCTAGAAAGGGAAACTAAAAAGGAAACAAATCTCAGCCTTTTAGGAAGGCTAAAAACGTGACAAACAAGCTAAATAAGCCAAGAGTTGTTGGAATATAACTTCCTAATCAAAACTAATGGCTGAAATAAACTTCCTAAATAGAATGCCCAAATCAGAGAGAATGAATCTTCAAGATCTTTGCTATTGAAAGGACCTTCTAGAACTTGTATTAAGGTCATAAACTTGGCTGAATTTCGTGGCTCTTGGTCCATGGACTTTAATAAATTTGCTTGAGCCCAACTCTCCAAAGTATGCTTGGAAATCAGCCCATTAAGTTATGACTTGAAGCGCTTTGTGTGTGCTCTCTCACTTGGTCAGATTGGCACTTGAAATAATCATATGAGTGCTCTTCAAGGCGTAGGCCAAAGAGAGACGACAACATAGGGAGTATCAAACTGAAGATACCTTCCTTTGCTGGTCGTTCTGACCCGGAGGCATACTTAGAGTGGAAGACTGCTTTTAAAACTAAGTATGGGTTGTATGAGTGGATGGTCATGCCATTTGGTTTGTCCAACGCACCTAGCACGTTTATGCGACTCATGAATCATGTTCTACGTCCATTCATTGGTAAATTCGTAGTTGTTTACTTTGATGATATACTCATCTATAGCAAGAGCATGGGGGATCATCTAGAACATTTGAAATCTGTCTTAGATGCACTTAGAGAAGAACAATTGTTTGCTAACTTGAAGAAGTGCACCTTTTGTACGGATAAACTTGTATTCTTGGGTTTTGTTGTTGGAGCTAACGGAATACAGGTTGATGCAGAAAAGATCCGAGCTATCCGTGAATGGCCAAGCCCTACAAGTGTTGCTAATGTTAGGAGCTTTCATGGACTAGCTAGTTTTTATAGGAGATTTGTGAAGGACTTTAGTAGCATAGCCGCACCCATAACTGAAGTCATCAAGAAGAACGTGGGCTTTACTTGGGGAGAACAAAAGCTACATCGAATTCTACTTGGAAGCCAAACTACCAAAAGAAGTTTGACAAGCCACAAGCAGCCAAAGTAGAGCATAAATCCGAGAGTTCTCAAGCTAATTCTCAAAGGAAAGTGGAAGTCACTCCAGCTAGGAACCGTGACATCAAGTGCTTTAAGTGTCAAGGAAGAGGGCACATCTCAAGTCAATGCCCTAACAAGCAAGCAATGGTGATCAAGTGATGTGAGCAAGCCTACGGATGCACCAACTATCAAGCTTGTAGACTCGAAGCAAGTTCAAGTTCCAATTGGGCCAATGACAAGAGCAAGAGCTAGGAAGTTGCAATCTGATTTCAATGGACTAATGCATGAAGTTTGGGCTCAAGCAAGTTCGTGGAGGACCAAGGACGTCCAAGAAACCCAAGGGAGGCCCATGCACGTTTTGGAGGCTGAATGGGAAGCTTGACATGCACGAAAGCTTCTAGATGCATGCGCACATGGAGAATCAAGAAGAATCAGCCTATTTAGGCCATGCATCTAATTGTTTTGGACGTGCAACTAGTAGCTATTCTATTAGATATTATTTGCTTATATTATTCCTTGTTTAGTTGCATAAGTTCGGCCAGAATCTCCTTAGAATAGGAAAGAGAGTTTTGGCCAGCCTTTGAATTCCTTTTAAGGAGTTAGCTTGTTTAGGAATATTTTGGTACTTTGGGAGCCTATATAAAGAGGACTCCTAGCAATAAAACGTACACACACACAATTCGGAAATACTTAGCATTGGCTAGTTGAGAGTTTGATACTCGTTTGTTCTTGCTTAGGCTGGTGAGTCGTCTTGGCTAGAATTTATCCTTCACTTATCAAGCGGATATTCCATCCCCGCTTGTGGCGTGATACGACCTTAGGTCAAGGTTCAGAAGCCCTTGCAGCGGGTTGAGGTACAAATTCGTGCCTTAGTTCGTGTAAGTTCTTGTGAGTTGTGATCTGTTCCATTCTAAAGTAACAAACGGTCCGAGTTGTGAATCTTTTCCGCGGAGATTCATATCAGTTGGTATCAGAGCTTAGCTTGTTACTTTAGTTCATTATCCTTGTTATTTTTGTTCTTGTTGGTTCGTTTTGTTGCTTGTTATTTTTTTTGTTCTTTGTTGGTTCATTTTCTCTCCTCGCTGTTTGAGAGAAAAGAGAGGAAAACAAACGAGTGAAGCAAGAAAAGAAAGAAAAGACAAGAAAAAAAAAAGAAAAGAAAAGAAAAGAAAAGAAAAGAAAAAAAAAGGAAAGAAAAGAAAAAGAAAAAGGAAGCCGCAAGCTAAAGAGGAAGCAAGCAATGGTGATCAAGGAAAGTGGAGAGATTGAAACTGAAGAAGAAGATTCGGAGCATGAAAGCATGCCTCCTTTGGAGGAAGTATCCGAGGAAGAGTACCAAGCTGCTGAGAGGCTTACTCTTGTGTCTAGAAGAGCATTGAATGTGCAAGTAAAAGAGGAAAATGATGTGGCTCAAAGAGAAAATATTTTTCACACAAGGTGCTATGTCAAAGACAAGGTGTGTAGTGTCATCATAGATGGAGGAAGTTGTTCTAATGTTGCAAGCACTACTATGGTGGAGAAGTTAGGGTTACTCACGGGAAAACACCCTAAGCCTTACAAACTACAATGGCTGAATGATAGTGGAGAAGTACGAGTGATGAAGCAAGTATTGGTAGCATTCCGCATTGGCAACTATGAGGATGAAGTGTTGTGTGATGTTGTACCAATGCAAGCTGGTCACCTATTGTTAGGAAGGCCATGGCAGTTTGATAGGAAAGTGCATCATGATGGCTACACCAACAAGTATTCACTTATACTTAAGAAGAGAGTAATCACCTTGGCACCCTTGTCACCATCACAAGTTTGTGAAGATCAACGTCAGTTGCAAAAAGAAAGTGATGAGCAAAGAGAGCGTGACAAGAAGAAAAAGAATGAGAGGAGAGAAGAAGCCGAAAAAAAGATAAGAAAAATGGCCAATGGAGAGGAAAAGATTGAGAAAACAAAAGAAGCCGGAAAAACAGAAATTAAAACGGCCAAAGAGAGAAAAACCGAGAGTTGGAAAAAGAGTTACTATGTGGGAACAAATGATATTAAGCAAGCATGCTTTGAAAAGAAGCCTATGATCTTACTTCGGTATAGAGAGGCGCTTTTAAACACTAACGAGCTTGAACCACATGTACCTAGTACGGTTGTGTCTCTTTTGCAGGATTACAAGGATGTCTTTCCCGACGAGCTACCACCTGGTTTGCCACCTATTCGTGGGATTGAACATCAAATAGACTTTGTCCCGGGAGCTACCATACCTAACCGTCCCGCATATAGAAGCAATCCTGAAGAGACAAAGGAGCTTGAGAAGCAAGTCAACGAGCTGTTGGAGAAAGGGTACGTAAGAGAGAGCATGAGTCCATGTGCCGTTCCAGTCCTACTTGTGCCCAAGAAGGATAAAACATGGAGAATGTGTGTTGATTGCCGAGCAGTCAACAACATAACGGTAAAATATCGTCACCCTATCCCTCGTTTAGATGACATGTTAGATGAGTTGCATGGTTCTTGCATGTTTTCTAAGATTGATTTGAAGAGTGGTTATCATCAAATTAGGATGAAAGAAGGAGATGAGTGGAAGACTGCTTTCAAAACTAAGTATGGGTTGTATGAGTGGATGGTCATGCCATTTGGTTTGTCCAACGCACCTAGCACGTTTATGCGACTCATGAATCATGTTCTACGTCCATTCATTGGTAAATTTGTAGTTGTGTACTTTGATGATATACTCATTTATAGCAAGAGCATGGAGGATCATCTAGAACATTTGAAATCTGTCTTAGATGCACTTAGAGAAGAACAATTGTTTGCTAACTTGAAGAAGTGCACCTTTTGTACGGATAAGCTTGTATTCTTGGGTTTTGTTGTTGGAGCTAACGGAATACAGGTTGATGAAGAAAAGATCCGAGCTATCCGTGAATGGCCAAGCCCTACAAGTGTTGCTAATGTTAGGAGCTTTCATGGACTAGCTAGTTTTTATAGGAGATTTGTGAAGGACTTTAGTAGCATAGCCGCACCCATAACTGAAGTCATCAAGAAGAACGTGGGCTTTACTTGGGGAGAAGCTCAAGAGAAGGCTTTCCAACTACTGAAAGGGAAGTTGACTAATGCACCCTTGTTAGCTTTACCTAATTTCTCTAAGACTTTTGAAATAGAGTGTGATGCTTCTGGTGTAGGAATTGGAGCTGTCCTTATGCAAGAAGGAAGACCTATTGCATACTTTAGTGAGAAACTAAGTGGTGCAACCTTGAATTACCCGACCTATGACAAGGAGTTGTACGCACTAGTTCGAGCATTGGAGACATGGCAGCATTATTTGTGGCCCAAGGAGTTCGTGATTCACACTGATCATGAGTCACTCAAGCACTTAAAGGGGCAACACAAGCTGAACAAGAGGCATGCACGATGGGTGGAATTCATTGAGACATTTCCTTATGTCATTCGCTACAAGCAAGGTAAGGAAAATGTAGTGGCTGATGCACTATCACGAAGGTACGCCTTGATCTCAACTCTTGATGCTAAACTACTTGGCTTTGAACACATTAAGGAGATGTATGTTGATGATGTTGATTTTGGCAAGTTGTTTAGATCAACTGAAAGAAGTGCATTTGGTAAGTTCTTTCGTAATGAAGGTTACCTATTTCGTGAAAACAAACTTTGTGTGCCTAATTGTTCGATGCGAGAATTACTAATTCAGGAGGCACATGGAGGTGGCTTAATGGGGCATTTTGGAATTGCAAAGACCTTGGCCATGCTACAAGATCATTTCTTTTGGCCACACATGAAGAGAGACGTTGAGAGAGTTTGTGGTCGTTGCATCACTTGCAAGCAAGCCAAGTCAAAGGTAAAACCCCATGGTTTGTACACCCCACTACCTATACCTAGTGAGCCCTGGATTGATATCTCTATGGATTTTGTGTTAGGCCTACCTAGGACTAAGCGTGGAAGAGATTCAATTTTTGTGGTAGTGGATAGGTTTTCTAAGATAGCACATTTCATTCCATGTCATAAGACTGATGATGCTTCAAACATTGCTGATTTGTTCTTTAGAGAGGTTGTTAGGTTACATGGCATGCCTAGGACAATTATCTCTGATAGAGATGCTAAGTTCCTAAGTTACTTTTGGAAAACCTTGTGGTGCAAGTTAGGTACTAAGTTGTTGTTTTCTACTACTTGTCATCCTCAAACTGATGGTCAAACTGAAGTAGTAAATAGGACTTTGTCTACACTTTTGAGAGCACTCATTAAGCATAACATTAAGACTTGGGAAGAATGTTTGCCTCATGTTGAGTTTGCTTATAATCGTTCTGTCCATTCTGCTACTCAATTCTCACCATTTGAGCTTGTTTATGGATTTAATCCTTTGACTCCATTGGATTTATCACCTCTACCTTCGAGTGAGCATGTTAACTTAGATGGAAAGAAGAAAGCTGAATTTGTCAAGCAGTTACATGAGAAAGCTAGAATGAACATCGAGAAGCGCACGGAGCACTATGCAAGGCAAGCAAACAAAGGAAGGCACAAGGTTGTCTTTGAGCCGGGCGATTGGGTTTGGCTACATATGAGGAAGGAGCGTTTTCCTGTCCAAAGACGTTCAAAGTTGCTACCACGGGGAGATGGTCCATTCCAAGTGCTAGAACGCATTAATGATAATGCCTACAAGCTAGACCTTCCGGGTGAGTATAGTGTAAGTGCTTCGTTTAATGTGGCTGACTTGAGTCCGTTTGATGTAGGTGATGATTTGAGGACAAATCCTTTTCAAGAGGAGGGGACTGATGTGAGCAAGCCTACGGATGCACCAACTATCAAGCTTGTAGACTCGAAGCAAGTTCAAGTTCCAATTGGGCCAATGACAAGAGCAAGAGCTAGGAAGTTGCAATCTGATTTCAATGGACTAATGCATGAAGTTTGGGCTCAAGCAAGTTCGTGGAGGACCAAGGACGTCCAAGAAACCCAAGGGAGGCCCATGCACGTTTTGGAGGCTGAATGGGAAGCTTGACATGCACGAAAGCTTCTAGATGCATGCGCACATGGAGAATCAAGAAGAATCAGCCTATTTAGGCCATGCATCTAATTGTTTTGGACGTGCAACTAGTAGCTATTCTATTAGATATTATTTGCTTATATTATTCCTTGTTTAGTTGCATAAGTTCGGCCAGAATCTCCTTAGAATAGGAAAGAGAGTTTTGGCCAGCCTTTGAATTCCTTTTAAGGAGTTAGCTTGTTTAGGAATATTTTGGTACTTTGGGAGCCTATATAAAGAGGACTCCTAGCAATAAAACGTACACACACACAATTCGGAAATACTTAGCATTGGCTAGTTGAGAGTTTGATACTCGTTTGTTCTTGCTTAGGCTGGTGAGTCGTCTTGGCTAGAATTTATCCTTCACTTATCAAGCGGATATTCCATCCCCGCTTGTGGCGTGATACGACCTTAGGTCAAGGTTCAGAAGCCCTTGCAGCGGGTTGAGGTACAAATTCGTGCCTTAGTTCGTGTAAGTTCTTGTGAGTTGTGATCTGTTCCATTCTAAAGTAACAAACGGTCCGAGTTGTGAATCTTTTCCGCGGAGATTCATATCATCAAGGAAAGTGGAGAGATTGAAACTGAAGAAGAGGATTCGGAGCATGAAAGCATGCCTTCTTTGGAGGACGTATCCGAGGAAGAGTACCAAGCTGCTGAGAGGCTTACTCTTGTGTCTAGAAGAGCATTGAATGTGCAAGTAAAAGAAGAAAATGATGTGGCTCAAAGAGAAAATATTTTTCACACAAGGTGCTATGTCAAAGACAAGGTGTGTAGTGTCATCATAGATGGAGGAAGTTGTGCTAATGTCGCAAGCACTACTATGGTGGGGAAGTTGGGGTTGCTCACTGGAAAACACCCTAAGCCTTACAAACTACAATGGCTGAATGATAGTGGAGAAGTACGAGTGATGAAGCAAGTATTGGTAACATTCCGCATTGGCAACTATGAGGATGAAGTGTTGTGTGATGTTGTACCAATGCAAGCTGGTCACCTATTGTTAGGAAGGCCATGGCAGTTTGATAGGAAAGTGCATCATGATGGCTACACCAACAAATACTCATTTATACTTAAGAAGAGAGTAATCACCTTGGCACCCTTGTCACCATCACAAGTTTGTGAAGATCAACGACTGTTGCAACAAGAAAGTGATGAGCAAAGAGAGCGTGACAAAAAGAAAAAGAATGAGAGGAGAGAAGAAGCCGAAAAAAAGATAAGAAAAACGGCCAATGGAGAGGAAAAGATTGAGAAAACAAAAGAAGCCGGAAAAACAGAAATTAAAACGGCCAAAGAGAGAAAAAACGAGAGTTGGAAAAAGAGTTACTATGTGGGAACAAGTGATATTAAGCAAGCATGCTTTGCAAAGAAGCCTATGATCTTACTTCGGTATAGGGAGGCACGTTTAAACACTAACGAGCTTGAACCACATGTACCTAGTACGGTTGTGTCTCTTTTGCAGGATTACAAGCATGTCTTTCCCGACGAGCTACCACCTGGTTTGCCACCTATTCGTGGGATTGAACATCAAATAGACTTTGCCCCGGGAGCTACCATACCTAACCGTCCCGCATATAGAAGCAATCCTGAAGAGACAAAGGAGCTTGAGAAGCAAGTCAACGAGCTGTTGGAGAAAGGGTACGTAAGAGAGAGCATGAGTCCATGTGCTGTTCCAGTCCTACTTGTGCCCAAGAAGGATAAAACATGGAGAATGTGTGTTGATTGCCGAGCAGTCAACAACATAACGGTAAAATATCGTCACCCTATCCCTCGTTTAGATGACATGTTAGATGAGTTGCATGGTTCTTGCATGTTTTCTAAGATTGATTTGAAGAGTGGTTATCATCAAATTAGGATGAAAGAAGGAGATGTATGTTGATGATGTTGATTTTGGCGAGTTGTTTAGATCAACTGAAAGAAGTGCATTTGGTAAGTTCTTTCGTAATGAAGGTTACCTATTTCGTGAAAACAAACTTTGTGTGCCTAATTGTTCGATGCGAGAATTACTAATTCAGGAGGCACATGGAGGTGGCTTAATGGGGCATTTTGGAATTGCAAAGACCTTGGCAATGCTACAAGATCATTTCTTTTGGCCACACATGAAGAGAGACGTTGAGAGAGTTTGTGGTCGTTGCATCACTTGCAAGCAAGCCAAGTCAAAGGTAAAACCCCATGGTTTGTACACCCCACTACCTATCCCTAGTGAGCCTTGGATTGATATCTCTATGGATTTTGTGTTAGGACTACCTAGGACTAAGCGTGGAAGAGATTCAATTTTTGTGGTAGTGGATAGGTTTTCTAAGATGGCACATTTTATTCCATGTCATAAAACTGATGATGCTTCAAACATTGCTGATTTGTTCTTTAGAGAGGTTGTTAGGTTGCATGGCATGCCTAGGACAATTATCTCTGATAGAGATGCTAAGTTCCTAAGTTACTTTTGGAAGACCTTGTGGTGCAAGTTAGGTACTAAGTTGTTGTTTTCTACTACTTGTCATCCTCAAACTGATGGTCAAACTGAAGTAGTAAATAGGACTTTGTCTACACTTTTGAGAGCACTCATTAAGCATAACATTAAGACTTGGGAAGACTGTTTGCCTCATGTTGAGTTTGCTTATAATCGTTCTGTTCATTCTGCTACTCAATTCTCACCATTTGAGCTTGTTTATGGATTTAATCCTTTGAGTCCATTGGATTTATCACCTCTACCTTCGAGTGAGCATGTTAACTTAGATGGCAAGAAGAAAGCTGAATTTGTCAAGCAGTTACATGAGAAAGCTAGAATGAACATCGAGAAGCGCACGGAGCACTATGCAAGGCAAGCAAACAAAGGAAGGGACAAGGTTGTCTTTGAGCCGGGCGATTGGGTTTGGCTACATATGAGGAAGGAGCGTTTTCCTGTCCAAAGACGTTCAAAGTTGCTACCACGGGGAGATGGTCCATTCCAAGTGCTAGAACGCATTAATGATAATGCCTACAAGCTAGACCTTCCGGGTGAGTATAGTGTAAGCGCTTCGTTTAATGTGGCTGACTTGAGTCCGTTTGATGTAGGTGATGATTTGAGGACAAATCCTTTTCAAGAGGAGGGGAATGATGTGAGCAAGCCTAAGGACGCACCTACTATCAAGCTTGTAGACTCGAAGCAAGTTCAAGTTCCGATTGGGCCAATGACAAGAGCACGAGCTAGGAAGTTGCAATCTGACTTCAATGGATTAATGGAAGAAGTTTGGGCTCAATCAAGTGCGTGGAGGACCAAGGACGTCCAAGAAGCCCAAGGGAGGCCCATGCACGTTTTGGAAGCTGAATGGGAGGCTTGACATGCACGTAAGCTTCTAGATGCATGCGCACATGGAGAATCAAGAAGAATCAGCCTATTTAGTCCGTGCATCTATTTGTTTTGGACGTGCACCTAGTAGTTATTCTATTAGATATTATTTGCTTATATTATTCCTTATTTAGTTGAATAAGTTCGGCCAGAATCTCTTTAGAATAGGAAAGAATTTTGGCCAGCCTTAAACTCCTTATTTGGAGTTAGCTTGTTTAGGAATATTTTGGTACTTTGGGAGCCTATATAAAGAGGACTCCTAGCAATAAAACTTACACACACAATTCGGAAATACTTAGCATTGGCTAGTTGAGAGTTTGATACTCGTTTGTTCTTGCTTAGGCTGGTGAGTCGTCTTGGCTAGAATTTATCCTTCACTTATCAAGCGGATATTCCATCCCCGCTTGTGGCGTGATACGACCTTAGGTCAAGGTTCAGAAGCCCTTGCAGCGGGTTGAGGTACAAATTCGTGCCTTAGTTCGTGTAAGTTCTTGTGAGTTATGATCTGTTCCATTCTAAAGTAACAAACGGTCCGAGTTGTGAATCTTTTCCGCGGAGATTCATATCACATAGCACCTTGTGTGAAAAATATTTTCTCTTTGAGCCACATCATTTTCCTCTTTTACTTGCACATTCAATGCTCTTCTAGACACAAGAGTAAGCCTCTCAGCAGCTTGGTACTCTTCCTCGGATACTTCCTCCAAAGAAGGCATGCTTTCATGCTCCGAATCCTCTTCTTCAGTTTCAATCTCTCCACTTTCCTTGATCACCATTGCTTGCTTGTTAGGGCATTGACTTGAGATGTGCCCTCTTCCTTGACACTTAAAGCACTTGATGTCACGGTTCCTAGCTGGAGTGACTTCCACTTTCTTTTGAGAATTAGCTTGAGAACTCTCGGATTTATGCTCTACTTTGGCTGCTTGTGGCTTGTCAAACTTCTTTTGGTAGTTTGGCTTCCATGTAGAATTCGATGTAGCTTTTGTTCTCCCCTCTCCTCTCTTGAGTTGCTTCTCAATTTTCGTTGCCATATGCACCATGTCCTCCAACTCCACATAGTGTTGCAACTCAACTTTGTCTTGAATTTCAGGATTGAGTCCATTCAAGAACCTTGCCATTGTAACTTCTCTATCTTCATCTATATCAGCTCTTATCATGGCCATCTCCATCTGTTTGAAATACTCCTCCACACTCAAACTTCCTTGCCTCATTCCTTGTAACTTCTTATACAGCTCTCTATAGTAGTGACTTGGAACAAATCTCTTCCTCATCACCACTTTCATGTCTTCCCAAGTAGCTATAGGGCGTTCTCTATTTCTCCTCCTGCTAGTCACAAGTTGATCCCACCAAGTTATAGCATAATCAGTGAATTCGGTGATGGCAAGTTTTACCTTCTTTTCTTCGGAGCTATTGTGGCAATCAAACACGAACTCAATCTTCTTCTCCCACTCTAAGTACGCCTCCGGGTCAGAACGACCAGCAAAGGAAGGTATCTTCAGTTTGATACTCACTATGTTGTCGTCTCTCTTTGGCCTTGCCTCCCTAGGTGGACGGTTTGTTCTTGCTCTCCTAAGACTCCTTGTAGAGCCTACGCCTTCTTCAGATTCAGAATTAGCTCCGCTCGATTCTCCAGTAGGTACTCCTCTCCTACGCCTTTGGAGTTCGCCTCGCGTATGGGGGTTGTCACGAGAATTCTCCACGGCATCCACGCGTAGTTGCAAAGGCTCCATCTGAGCTTGCACCATCCGCTCGAGCTTCCCGGCCAAGGCATCCACTAATAACTTAAGGTCTATGTTTTCCATAGTTTGACCTTCATGCGACATGTTTGCTGCAAGAAAAATTGGTTAGTAAAAAAAATATGGCCTCACAAGCTCACTCCCTTACGTGTATACTCTCAATGTATGGTGCACTCAAGTTCACTCGTGTTTGCACTCAAATATTTGGCTTTTCTCTCTAAGGTACTCGCACACTCTTGCCTTTTTCCTCTCGTGATACTTGTATGTTCTTACTAAGGCTAGAACGGCCTTGCTTGAGCTTCACGCTTTAACAAACAGAATGTTAAAGTTCCTCTTTGGTCTTTCTTTTAGTCTTGCTTCCTCTTTAGCTTGCGGCTTCCTTTTTCCTTTTCTTTTCTTTCCTTTTTTTTTTTCTTTTCTTTTCTTTTCTTTTCTTTTTTTTTCTTTCTTTTCTTTTCTTTCTTTTCTTGCTTCACTCGTTTGTTTTCCTCTCTTTTCTCTCAAACAGCGAGGAGAGAAGACGAACCAACAAGAACAAAAAAATAACAAGCAACAAAACGAACCAACAAGAACAAAAATAACAAGGATAATGAACTAAAGTAACAAGCTAAGCTCTGATACCAACTGATATGAATCTTCGCGGAAAAGACTCACAACTCGGACCGTTTGTTACTTTAGAATGGAACAGATCACAACTCACAAGAACTCACAAGAACTAAGGCACGAAATTGAACCTTAACCCGCTGCAAGAGCTTCTGAACCTTGACCTAAGGTCGTATCACGCCACGAGCGGGGATGAATGATCCGCTTGATAAGTGAAAGATAAATTCTAGCCAAGACGACTCACCAGCCTAGGCAAGAACAAACGAGTATCAAAACTCTCAATTAGCCAATGCTAAGCAATTTCCGAATTGTTGTGCTCTTTATTGAAGGGGGACGCCTCTTTATATAGGCTCCTCATGTCTTACAACTTTCCTAAACGAAACTAACTCCAAATAAGGAGTTTAAGGCTGGCCAAAATTCTTTCCTATTCTAAAGAGATTCTGGCCGAACTTATTCAACTAAATAAGGAATAATATAAGCAAATAATATCTAATAGAATAGCTACTAGGTGCACGTCCAAAACAAATAGATGCACGGACTAAATAGGCTGATTCTTCTTGATTCTCCATGTGCGCATGCATCTAGAAGCTTACGTGCATGTCAAGCCTCCCATTCAGCTTCCAAAACGTGCATGGGCCTCCCTTGGGCTTCTTGGACGTCCTTGGTCCTCCACGGACTTGATTGAGCCCAAACTTCTTCCATTAATCCATTGAAGTCAGATTGCAACTTCCTAGCTCGTGCTCTTGTCATTGGCCCAATCGGAACTTGAATGCCTCATCCCACTCATCATGGCCTCTATAATCTTTGGATCAAGCTTTGACAAATCAGCTTCAAAATCTCTTCTTGTGTAGTTATAAGACATTCTTGCAGATTCTCCTTTTTTCTACTTTCAACTTTTCTTTTTTTGATTTTTTTTTCAGCCTTCTTTCTTCTTCTTTTCTTCGCTGCCTTCTTCTCTATCTTACTTTTTTTTTTCGGAATTTTTCTCTTTTTTTTGTTTTTTTCTTACAACTCAGAATACAATAAGAACAAAGAAAACTAATGATAAAACGAAATTTAAAGGATAGATAGAACTGAAATAGAAGTCTAAGCTCTGATACCAAATGATACGAACCCCGCCAAAGATTCGACGAGACCCGTCCAAGAAGCGTTGAAATCCCAGATCGTTCTAGATCAGTTCGTGATGGAGATCTCGACCCGATGCTCACAACCAAACAAGAACCTTGGTATTAAGACCGCGACCCGCTGCTTGAGTTGAAACAAAGAACCTTGATATGTCGATGACGCCACAAACGGTGATGAAGATCCGCTTGATAAGTCGATAGTGAACTCGACGGAATCCCTCCGTTGTGTTCGAACAGTTCCGAAGAACCAAGAGAGCAAAGCCCACATTTTTCAATCAATAATAGTCTACTTTTCTCATTGCATAAGCCTCTATAAATAGGCTCAATATTACAAAGAGATTCCAAATCAAACAACTCCTAAAAATCTGGCTGGAAAGGGAAACTAAAAAGGAAACAAATCTCAGCCTTTTAGGAAGGCTAAAAACATGTCCAACAATCTAAATAAGCCAAGAGTTGTTGGAATATAACTTCCTAATCAAAACTAATGGCTGAAATAAACTTCCTAAATAGAATGCCCAAATCAGAGAGAATGAATCTTCAAGATCTTTGCTGCTGAAATTTCCTTCTTTAACATGAATTAATGCTCTCAAATTCGTGGTTCTTCCACAATGGACTTCAATGAACTCACTTGAGTCCAATTCTTCAATATAAGCTTGGAAATCAGCCCGTTAAATTGCAACTTAAAGTGCTTTGCACATGCTCTCACAATTGGTCAGACTAGTGCTTTATAAAGCTGCTAGGATTCATATCATTCATTCTATTTAGGAAGTTTATTTCAGCCATTAGTTTTGATTAGGAAGTTATATTCCAACAACTCTTGGCTTATTTAGATTGTTGGACACGTTTTTAGCCTTCCTAAAAGGCTGAGATTTGTTTCCTTTTTAGTTTCCCTTTCCAGCCAGATTTTTAGGAGTTGTTTGATTTGGAATCTCTTTGTAATATTGAGCCTATTTATAGAGGCTTATGCAATGAGAAAAGTAGACAATTATTGATTGAAAAACGTGGGCTTTGCTCTCTCTTGGTTCTTCGGAACTGTTCGAACACAACGGAGGGATTCCGTCGAGTTCACTATCGACTTATCAAGCGGATCTTCATCACCGTTTGTGGCGTCATCGACATATCAAGGTTCTTTGTTTCAACTCAAGCAGCGGGTCGCGGTCTTAATACCAAGGTTCTTGTTTGGTTGTGAGCATCGGGTCGAGATCTCCATCACGAACTGATTTAGAACGATCTGGGAATTCACGCTTTGTGGCCGGGTCTCGTCGCATCGTTGGCGAGGTTCGTATCATTTGGTATCAGAGCTTAGACTTCTATTTCAGTTCTATCTATCCTTTAAATTTCGTTTTTATCATTAATTTTTAGTTAGTTGTTCTTATTGTATTCTGAGTTGGAGAAAGAAAAAAAAATCAAAAAAAGAGAGAAAAATCCGGAAAAAGGAAAGAAAGAAAAGAAGGCAGCCTACAAAGAAAGAAAAAAGGCTGAAAAAAAAAAGTTTGCAAAAAAGTGAAAGTAGAAAAAAAGAGAATCTGCAAGAATGTCTTATAACTACTCAAGAAGATCCTTTGAAGGTGTTGCACCATTGGTTGGTGATCCACACACGTTTATGGACGCCCTTCTTAGTGGGATGAGGCATATAATGAGAACGGAGGTCAAGAAGCTCAGCGAAAAGGTGGACCGGATAGTGTGCAAACAAGAGACGATACATGATGTTCCTAATATCTGTAGCGGAAAACAAATTCAACAAAGAAAGATGAGGGTCAGAGATGAGAAAAATTCAGGAGCTGATTTTGTTGGAGAAGTCGATGTAAAGAGGGAGAACACCAATGACACTAAGCACGACATTGAGGAGAAGGTACGTAGTTCTGACGATTTGGAGGTTACACCTGAAGTGATTGTTGAGGAAGGGGTTTTGACATGGGAGGAATTTGGTGAATATTCTGTTGACTTGTTCGATAGAGAATGTTTTGATGACCATGCCGTGTCAGTTCTTTACTTGAGGGATTTGTTCAATGAATCAGAATTGGTGGATGTTGTTCATATGAAGAAGTGCTTAACTGCTATTGATGGTGAACAAGAAGAAGACCTTGTTGTTTTGGTTGACAAGGAAGATGTCCAACCCATATCTTACACGTCTCCTGATTTACATGTTAAACATATTGACTTCTTAGGTGTGGACAAGTTTGATTATATTGGAGGTTCATCGTTGATCAACATCTGGAATAGTTTGAAGTTCAAAGAAAGGCTTAAACGGATTAGTAAGTCTCTAACTATTGAATTGGAGATGAATTTAGATTGTTTATGTTCAAAGTATCTATTCTGTTGGAGTGGAAGATATCAAGTACAACCACGACGTTCAAAGACTCAACCTTGTTCCAACATGATGATTAATTGGCAAAGGCATGGCATATGCGAGGATTTGAGGACAAATCCCTTTCAAGAGGAGGGAAATGATATGAATCCTAGCAGCTTTATAAAGCACTAGTCTGACCAATTGTGAGAGCATGTGCAAAGCACTTCAAGTTGCAATTTAACGGGCTGATTTCCAAGCTTATATTGAAGAGTTGGACTCAAGTGAGTTCATTGAAGTCCATTGTGGAAGAACCACGAATTTGAGAGCATTAATTCATGTTAAAGAAGGAAATTTCAGCAGCAAAGATCTTGAAGATTCATTCTCTCTGATTTGGGCATTCTATTTAGGAACTTTATTTCAGCCATTAGTTTTGATTAAGAAGTTATATTCCAACAACTCTTGGCTTATTTAGATTGTTGGACACGTTTTTAGCCTTCCTAAAAGGCTGAGATTTGTTTCCTTTTTAGTTTCCCTTTCCAGCCAGATTTTTAGGAGTTGTTTGATTTGGAATCTCTTTGTAATATTGAGCCTATTTATAGAGGCTTATGCAATGAGAAAAGTAGACTATTATTGATTGAAAAACGTGGGCTTTGCTCTCTTGGTTCTTCGGAACTGTTCGAACACAACGGAGGGATTCCGTCGAGTTCACTATCGTATTTTCAAGCGGATCTTCATCACCGTTTGTGGCGTCATCGACATATCAAGGTTCTTTGTTTCAACTCAAGCAGCGGGTCGCGGTCTTAATACCAAGGTTCTTGTTTGGTTGTGAGCATCGGGTCGAGATCTCCATCACGAACTGATCTAGAACGATCTGGGATTTCAACGCTTCTTGGACGGGTCTCGTCGAATCTTTGGCGGGGTTCGTATCACCCAAGGACGACCTAGAAGGCCATGTTAAGCCCATACACGTTATTGGTGCTATTTTAGAAGCCTAGCATGCGCAAGATTCTTTTGGATGCATGCAAACAGAATTTCAGCTTATCTTGGACATGCATCCCTAAATTTTAGGAACTTCTTTTCCTATGTTTTAGGACGTGATATTTACTAGATATTCTAGTATCTATCTTAGTTTAGTTTTTTTTTCCTACTTAGTGAATAATTAGGCCAGAATCCCTTTTATTTAGGAAGGTGAGTTTTGGCCAGCTTTGAACTCCTTATTTGGAGTTAATTTTTGTTTAGGAATGATTGAGACTTTTGGGGCCTATATAAAGGGACTCCTAGCAATAAAAACGGGGACAACCTTTTATTCATTCAGAATATACTTAGCTATTGCTAGTTTGTGAGTTTTGATACTCATTGTGTGTTCTTGGTTAGGCTAGTGCGTCGCTTAGCTAGGGCAACGTATTTCACTTATCAAACAGATTATCCACCTCTGTTTGTGGCGTGATTCGACTTAAGGACTTGGGTTCTTGACTTCCATTGTTCGGGTTGCAGTGAGACATCACCAAGGTTCGTGCATTGCGTAGTTGGAGTTGGAGTCTTTCTCATCCATCAAGTAGCAGCGGTCCGTTCGTGTGGAATTCCCAGCGAGTTTCATATCAGGAGTGAGCTTGTGAGGCCATATTTTTACTAACCAATTTTTCTTGCAGCAAACATGTCGCATGAAGGTCAAACTATGGAAAACATAGACCTTAAGTTATTAGTGGATGCCTTGGCCGGGAAGCTCGAGCAGATGGTGCAAGCTCAGATGGAGCCTTTGCAACTACGCGTGGATACCGTGGAGAATTCTCGTGACAACCCCCAAACGCGAGGCGAACTCCAAAGGCGTAGGGGAGGAGTACCTATTGGAGAGTCGAGCGGAGCTGATTCTGAATCAGAAGAAGGCGTAGGCTCTACAAGGAGTCTTAGGAGAGCAAGAACAAACCGTCCACCTAGGGAGGCGAGGCCAAAGAGAGACGACAACATAGGGAGTATCAAACTGAAGATACCTTCCTTTGCTGGTCGTTCTGACCCGGAGGCGTACTTAGAGTGGGAGAAGAAGATTGAGTTCGTGTTTGATTGCCAAAACAGCTCCGAAGAAAAGAAGGTAAAACTTGCCATCACCGAATTCACTGATTATGCTATAACTTGGTGGGATCAACTTGTGACAAGCAGGAGGAGAAATAGAGAACGCCCTATAGCTACTTGGGAAGACATGAAAGTGGTGATGAGGAAGAGATTTGTTCCAAGTCATTACTATAGAGAGCTGTATAAGAAGTTACAAGGAATGAGGCAAGGAAATTTGAGTGTGGAGGAGTATTTCAAACAGATGGAGATGGCCATGATAAGAGCTGATATAGATGAAGATAGAGAAGTTACAATGGCAAGGTTCGTGAATGGACTCAATCCTGAAATTCAAGACAAAGTTGAGTTGCAACACTATGTGGAGTTGGAGGACATGGTGCATATGGCAACGAAAATTGAGAAGCAACTCAAGAGAGGTGAGGGGAGAACAAAAGCTACATCGAATTCTACTTGGAAGCCAAACTACCAAAAGAAGTTTGACAAGCCACAAGCAGCCAAAGTAGAGCATAAATCCGAGAGTTCTCAAGCTAATTCTCAAAGGAAAGTGGAAGTCACTCCAGCTAGGAACCGTGACATCAAGTGCTTTAAGTGTCAAGGAAGAGGGCACATCTCAAGTCAATGCCCTAACAAGCAAGCAATGGTGATCAAGGAAAGTGGAGAGATTGAAACTGAAGAAGAGGATTCGGAGCATGAAAGCATGCCTTCTTTGGAGGACGTATCCGAGGAAGAGTACCAAGCTGCTGAGAGGCTTACTCTTGTGTCTAGAAGAGCATTGAATGTGCAAGTAAAAGAAGAAAATGATGTGGCTCAAAGAGAAAATATTTTTCACACAAGGTGCTATGTCAAAGACAAGGTGTGTAGTGTCATCATAGATGGAGGAAGTTGTGCTAATGTCGCAAGCACTACTATGGTGGAGAAGTTAGGGTTACTCACTGGAAAACACCCTAAGCCTTACAAACTACAATGGCTGAATGATAGTGGAGAAGTACGAGTGATGAAGCAAGTATTGGTAACATTCCGCATTGGCAACTATGAGGATGAAGTGTTGTGTGACGTTGTACCAATGCAAGCTGGTCATCTATTGTTAGGAAGGCCATGGCAGTTTGATAGGAAAGTGCATCATGATGGCTACACCAACAAATACTCATTTATACTTAAGAAGAGAGTAATCACCTTGGCACCCTTGTCACCATCACAAGTTTGTGAAGATCAACGACTGTTGCAACAAGAAAGTGATGAGCAAAGAGAGCGTGACAAAAAGAAAAAGAATGAGAGGAGAGAAGAAGCCGAAAAAAGGATAAGAAAAACGGCCAATGGAGAGGAAAAGATTGAGAAAACAAAAGAAGCCGGAAAAACAGAAGTTAAAACGGCCAAAGAGAGAAAAAACGAGGGTTGGAAAAAGAGTTACTATGTGGGAACAAGTGATATTAAGCCAGCATGCTTTGAAAAGAAGCCTATGGTCTTAGTTCGGTATAGGGAGGCACTTTTAAACACTAACGAGCTTGAACCACATGTACCTAGTACGGTTGTGTCTCTTTTGCAGGATTACAAGGATGTCTTTCCCGATGAGCTACCACCTGGTTTGCCACCAATTCGAGGGATTGAACATCAAATAGACTTTGTCCCGGGAGCTGCCATACCTAACCGTCCCGCATATAGAAGCAATCCTGAAGAGACAAAGGAGCTTGAGAAGCAAGTCAACGAGCTGTTGGAGAAAGGGTACGTAAGAGAGAGCATGAGTCCATGTGCTGTTCCAGTCCTACTTGTGCCCAAGAAGGATAAAACATGGAGAATGTGTGTTGATTGCCGAGCAGTCAACAACATAACGGTAAAATATCGTCACCCTATCCCTCGTTTAGATGATATGTTAGATGAGTTGCATGGTTCTTGCATGTTTTCTAAGATTGATTTGAAGAGTGGTTATCATCAAATTAGGATGAAAGAAGGAGATGAGTGGAAGACTGCTTTTAAAACAAAGTACGGGTTGTATGAGTGGATGGTCATGCCATTTGGTTTGTCCAACGCGCCTAGCACGTTTATGCGACTCATGAATCATGTTCTACGTCCATTCATTGGTAAATTTGTAGTTGTTTACTTTGATGATATACTCATCTATAGCAAGAGCGTGGGGGATCATCTAGAACATTTGAAATCTGTCTTAGATGCACTTAGAGAAGAACAATTGTTTGCTAACTTGAAGAAGTGCACCTTTTGTACGGATAAGCTTGTATTCTTGGGTTTTGTTGTTGGAGCTAACGGAATACAGGTTGATGAAGAAAAGATCCGAGCTATCCGTGAATGGCCAAGCCCTACAAGTGTTGCTAATGTTAGGAGCTTTCATGGACTAGCTAGTTTTTATAGGAGATTTGTGAAGGACTTTAGTAGCATAGCCGCACCCATAACTGAAGTCATCAAGAAGAACGTGGGCCTTACTTGGGGAGAAGCTCAAGAGAAGGTTTTCCAACTACTGAAAGGGAAGTTGACTAATGCACCCTTGTGTTAGCTTTACCTAATTTCTCTAAGACTTTTGAAATAGAGTGTGATGCTTCTGGTGTAGGAATTGGAGCTGTCCTTATGCAAGAAGGAAGACCCATTGCATACTTTAGTGAGAAACTAAGTGGTGCAACCTTGAATTACCCGACCTATGACAAGGAGTTGTACGCACTAGTTCGAGCATTGGAGACATGGCAGCATTACTTGTGGCCAAAGGAGTTCGTAATTCACACTGATCATGAGTCACTCAAGCACTTAAAAGGGCAACACAAGCTGAAAAAGAGACATGCACGATGGGTGGAATTCATTGAGACATTTCCTTATGTCATTCGCTACAAGCAAGGTAAGGAAAATGTAGTGGCTGATGCACTATCACGAAGGTACGCCTTGATCTCAACTCTTGATGCTAAACTACTTGGCTTTGAACACATTAAGGAGATGTATGTTGATGATGTTGATTTTGGCGAGTTGTTTAGATCAACTGAAAGAAGTGCATTTGGTAAGTTCTTTCGTAATGAAGGTTACCTATTTCGTGAAAACAAACTTTGTGTGCCTAATTGTTCAATGCGAGAATTACTAATTCAGGAGGCACATGGAGGTGGCTTAATGGGGCATTTTGGAATTGCAAAGACCTTGGCAATGCTACAAGATCATTTCTTTTGGCCACACATGAAGAGAGACGTTGAGAGAGTTTGTGGTCGTTGCATCACTTGCAAGCAAGCCAAGTCAAAGGTAAAACCCCATGGTTTGTACACCCCACTACCTATACCTAGTGAGCCCTGGATTGATATCTCTATGGATTTTGTGTTAGGCCTACCTAGGACTAAGCGTGGAAGAGATTCAATTTTTGTGGTAGTGGATAGGTTTTCTAAGATGGCACATTTCATTCCATGTCATAAAACTGATGATGCTTCAAACATTGCTGATTTGTTCTTTAGAGAGGTTGTTAGGTTGCATGGCATGCCTAGGACAATTATCTCTGATAGAGATGCTAAGTTCCTAAGTTACTTTTGGAAGACCTTGTGGTGCAAGTTAGGTACTAAGTTGTTGTTTTCTACTACTTGTCATCCTCAAACTGATGGTCAAACTGAAGTAGTGATGTGAGCAAGCCTAAGGACGCACCAACTATCAAGCTTGTAGACTCGAAGCAAGTTCAAGTTCCGATTGGGCCAATGACAAGAGCACGAGCTAGGAAGTTGCAATCTGACTTCAATGGATTAATGGAAGAAGTTTGGGCTCAATCAAGTGCGTGGAGGACCAAGGACGTCCAAGAAGCCCAAGGGAGGCCCATGCACGTTTTGGAAGCTGAATGGGAAGCTTGACATGCACGAAAGCTTCTAGATGCATGCGCACATGGAGAATCAAGAAGAATCAGTCTATTTAGGCCGTGCATCTAATTGTTTTGGACGTGCAACTAGTAGCTATTCTATTAGATATTATTTGCTTATATTATTCCTTGTTTAGTTTCATAAGTTCGGCCAGAATCTCCTTAGAATAGGAAAGAGAGTTTTGGCCAGCCTTTGAATTCCTTTTAAGGAGTTAGCTTGTTTAGGAATATTTTGGTACTTTGGGAGCCTATATAAAGAGGACTCCTAGCAATAAAACGTACACACACAATTCGGAAATACTTAGCATTGGCTAGTTGAGAGTTTGATACTCGTTTGTTCTTGCTTAGGCTGGTGAGTCGTCTTGGCTAGAATTTATCCTTCACTTATCAAGCGGATATTCCATCCCCGCTTGTGGCGTGATACGACCTTAGGTCAAGGTTCAGAAGCCCTTGCAGCGGGTTGAGGTACAAATTCGTGCCTTAGTTCGTGTAAGTTCTTGTGAGTTGTGATCTGTTCCATTCTAAAGTAACAAACGGTCCGAGTTGTGAATCTTTTTCCGCGGAGATTCATATCAAGTAGTAAATAGGACTTTGTCTACACTTTTGAGAGCACTCATTAAGCATAACATTAAGACTTGGGAAGACTGTTTGCCTCATGTTGAGTTTGCTTATAATCGTTCTGTTCATTCTGCTACTCAATTCTCACCATTTGAGCTTGTTTATGGATTTAATCCTTTGACTCCATTGGATTTATCACCTCTACCTTCGAGTGAGCATGTTAACTTAGATGGCAAGAAGAAAGCTGAATTTGTCAAGCAGTTACATGAGAAAGCAAGAATGAACATCGAGAAGCGCACGGAGCACTATGCAAGGCAAGCAAACAAAGGAAGGCACAAGGTTGTCTTTGAGCCGGGCGATTGGGTTTGGCTACATATGAGGAAGGAGCGTTTTCCTGTCCAAAGACGTTCAAAGTTGCTACCACGGGGAGATGGTCCATTCCAAGTGCTAGAACGCATTAATGATAATGCCTACAAGCTAGACCTTCCTGGTGAGTATAGTGTAAGTGCTTCGTTTAACGTGGCTGACTTGAGTCCGTTTGATGTAGGTGATGATTTGAGGACAAATCCTTTTCAAGAGGAGGGGAATGATGTGAGCAAGCCTAAGGACGCACCTACTATCAAGCTTGTAGACTCGAAGCAAGTTCAAGTTCCGATTCGGCCAATGACATGAGCACGAGCTAGGAAGTTGCAATCTGACTTCAATGGATTAATGGAAGAAGTTTGGGCTCAATCAAGTGCGTGGAGGACCAAGGACGTCCAAGAAGCCCAAGGGAGGCCCATGCACGTTTTGGAAGCTGAATGGGAGGCTTGACATGCACGTAAGCTTCTAGATGCATGCGCACATGGAGAATCAAGAAGAATCAGCCTATTTAGGCCGTGCATCTACTTGTTTTGGACGTGCAGCTAGTAGTTATTCTATTAGATATTATTTGCTTATATTATTCCTTATTTAGTTGAATAAGTTCGGCCAGAATCTCTTTAGAATAGGAAAGAGAGTTTTGACCAGCCTTAAACTCCTTATTTGGAGTTAGTTTCGTTTAGGAAAGTTGTAAGACTTATGGAGCCTATATAAAGAGGCGTCCCCCTTCAATAAACACACAACAATTCGGAAATTACTTAGCATTGGCTAATTGAGAGTTTTGATACTCGTTTGTTCTTGCTTAGGCTGGTGAGTCGTCTTGGCTAGAATTTATCTTTCACTTATCAAGCGGATCATCCATCCCCGCTCGTGGCGTGATACGACCTTAGGTCAAGGTTCAGAAGCTCTTGCAGCGGGTTAAGGTTCAATTTCGTGCCTTAGTTCTTGTGAGTTCTTGTGAGTTGTGATCTGTTCCATTCTAAAGTAACAAACGGTCCGAGTTGTGAGTCTTTTCCGCGAAGATTCATATCAAAAAGGCAAGAAAAGGAAAGAAAAGGCAAGGAAAAGGCAAGAAACAGGCAGGAAAAGGAAAGATAAGGAAAGAAAAGGAATGAAAAATGCATGAAAAGGCAAGAAAAGGTAAGAAAAGGCAAGAAAAAGGCAAGAAAATGGAAGATAAGGCAAGAAATGGCAAGGAAATGGCATGAAAAAACAAGATAAGGGAAGAAAAGGCGAGAAAAGGGAAGAAAGTGATAGAAAAGGCAAGGTAAAGGCAATAAAAGGTATGAAAACGCAAGGAAAAGGCAAGAATAGGCAACATAAGGCAAGAAAAGGCAAGGAAAAGGCATGGAAAGGCGAGAAAAGGAAAGAAAAGGCAAGATAAGGCAAAAAAAGGCAAGAAAAGGAAAGAAAAGAAAGATAAGGAAAGAAAAGGCAAGAAAAGGCAAGAAAAGGAAAGACAAGGCAAGATAAGGTAAGAAAAGGTAAGAAAAGGCAAGGAAAAGGAAAGAAAATGCAAAAAAAGGAAAGAAAAGGCAGAGGAAAAGGCAAGAAAAGGCAAAAAAAGTTGAGATAAGGCAAGATAAGGCAAGAAAAGGCAAGGAAAAGGCATGAAAAGGCAAGAAAAGGCTTGAAAAGGTAAGAAAAGTAAGATAAGCCAAGAAAAGGCAAGAAAAGGAAAGATAAGGCAAAATAAGACAAGAAAAGGAAGGAAAAGGCAAGGAAAAGGCAAGATAAGGCAAGATAAGGCAAGGAAAAGGCAAGAAAAGGCATGAAAAGGCTTGAAAAGGAAAGATAAGGCAAGAAAAGGCATGAAAAGGCAAGAAAAGGAAAGAAAGGGCATGGAAAAGGCAAGATAAGGCAAGAAAAGGAAAGAAAAGGCAAGATAAGGCAAGAAAAGGCAAGATAAGGCAAGATATGGCAAGAAATGGAAAGAAAAGGCAAGAAAAGGTAAGATAAGGAAACAAAAGGCAAGAAAAGGCAAGAAAAGGAAAAATAAGGTAAGAATAGGCAAGATAAGGAATAGAAAGGCAAGATATGGCAAGAAATGGCAAGATAAGGCATGAAAAGGCATGAAAAGTCAAGAAAAGGCAAGAACATTCAAGAAAAGGCAAGAAAAGGCAATACAAGGAAAGAAAATGCAAGAAAAGGCATGGAAAAGGCATGAAAAGGCAAGGATAGGAAAGATAATGCAAGAAAAGGCAAGAGAGGGCAAGAAAAGGAAAGAAAAGGCAAGGAAAAGGCAAGAAAAGGAAAGATAAGGCATGGAAAAGGCAAGAAAATGCAAGAAAAGGAAAAGGCAAGAAAAAGGCAAGATACGGTAAGAAAAGGCAAGAAAAGGCAGGGAAAAGGAAAGAAAAGGCAAAAAAAGGAAACAATAGGTAAGATAAGGCAAGAAAAGGCACGAAAAGGCAAGGAAAAGGCACGAAAAGGCAATAAAAGGAAAGAAAAGGCAAGAAAAGGTAAGAAAAGGCAAGAAAAGGATTGAAAAGGAAATATAAGGAAATATAAGGCAAGATAAGGCAAGAAAGGCAAGGAATAGGCAAGAAAATGCAAGAGAATGAAAGATAGGGCAAAAAAAGGCAAGAAAAGGCAAGATAAGGCAAGAAAAGGAAAGAAATGGCAAGGAAAAGCAAGAAAAAGCAAGAAAAGGAAAGAAAAGGCCAGGAAAAGGAAAGATAAGGCAAGATAAGGTAAGGAAATGCAAGAAAAGGTAAGAAAAGGAAAGAAAAGGAAAGAAAAGGCAAGATAAGGCAAGGAAAAGGCATGAATAGGCAAGAAAATGAAAGAAAAGGCAAGAAAAGGTATGAAAAGGCAATATAATGTAAGAAAAGGCAAGATAAGGAATGGAAAGGCAAGATATGGCAAGAAAAGGCATGAAAAGTCAAGAAAAGGAAAGAGAAGTCAAGAAAAGGAAAGAAAAGGCAAGAAAGGGCATGGAAATGGCAAGAAAAGGCAAGAAAAGGAAAGATAAGGCAAGAAAAGGCAAGAAAAGGAAAGAAAAGGCAAGGAAAAGGCAAGATAAGGCAAGAAAAGGAATGAAAAGGAAAGAAAAAGGCAAGAAAAAGCAAGATAAGAAAAGAAAAGGCATGGAAAAGATATGAAAAGGTAAGAAAAAGGAAAGAAAATGAATGAAAAGGCAAGGAAAAGGCAAGAAAAGGTAACATAAGGTAAGAAAAGGTAAGAAAACGCATGGAAAAGGCAACATAAGGCAAGAAAAGGCAAGGAAAAGGCATGAAAAGGTAAGAAAAGGGACGAAAAGGCAAGAAAAGGAAAGAAAAGGCAAGATAAGGCAAGATAAGGCAAGAAAAGGTAAGAAAAGGAAAGAAAAGGCAAGAAAAGGCATGGAAAAGGCATGAAAAGGCAAGAAAATGCAAGAAAAAGGCTAGATAAGGTAAGAAAGGGCAAGAAAAGGAAAGATGAGGAGAGAAAAAGAAAGAAAAGGCATGGAAAAGGTAAGAAAAGGCAAGGTAAGGCAAGAAAAGGCAAGATAAGGCAAGAAAAGGCAAGAAAAAGGAATGAAAAGGCAAGGAAAGGCAAGAAAAGGCACGAAAAGGCAAGAAGAGTCAAGAAAAGGAAAGAAATGGCAAGAAAAGGCAAGAAAAAGGTAAAAAAGGAAAGATAAGGCAAAAAAAGGTAGGAAAACGCAAGGAACAGGCAAGAAAAGGCATGAAAAGGAAAGAAAAGGCAAGATAAGGAAAGATAAGATATGATAAGGCAAGAAAAGGAAAGAGAAGGCAAGGAAAAGGAAAGAAAAGGCATGATAAGGCAAGAAAAGGGAAGGAAAGGCATGAAAAGGAAAGAAAAGGCAAGGAAAGGTTATGAAAAGGCATGAAAAGGAAAGAAATGGCTAGAAATGGCATGAAAAGGAAAGATAAGGAAAGATAAGACATGATAAGGCAAGAAAAGGCAGGAAAATGCAAGAAAAGGTAAGAAAAAGCAAGCTAAGTAATAAAATGGCAAGATAAGGCAAGATAAATTAAGAAAAGGCAAAAAAAGGGAAGGAAAGGCAAGAAAAGAAATGAAAAGGAAAGATGAAGCAAGAAAAGGCAAGATAATGCAAGAAAAGGAAGGAAAAGGTAAGAAAAGTCAAGAAATGGAAAGAAAAGGCAAGAAAAGGCAAGGAAAGGTAAGAAAAGGCAAGAAAATGAAAGAAAAAGTAAGATAAAGCAAGAAAAGGCAAGAAAAGGAAAGAAATGGAAAGAAAAGGTAAGAAAAGGCAAGGAAAAGGAAAGATAAAGCAAGAAAAGGCTAGAAAAGGCAAGGAAAAGGCAAGAAAAGGCATGAAAAGGAAGAAAAGGAAAAAAAGGTAGAATAGGAAAGATAAGGAATGATAAGACATGATAAGGGAAGAAAAGGAAAGAAAAGGCAAGGAAAAGGCAAGATAAGGCAAGATAAAGCAAGAAAAGGGAAGGAAAGGCAAAAAAAGGAAAGATGAGGCAAGAAAAGTCAAGATAAGGCAAGAAAAGGGAAGGAAAGGCAAAAAAAGGAAAGATGAGGCAAGAAAAGTCAAGATAAGGCAAGAAAAGGAAAGAAAAGGCAAGAAAAATTCAAGAAAAGGGAAGATAAAGCAAGAAAAGGTATGAAAAAGCAAGAAAAGGCAAGATAAGTCAAGAAAAGGGAGGGAAAAGGCAAGAAAAGTAAAGATGAGGCAAGAAAAGGCAAGATAAGGAAAGAAAAGGCAAGGAAAAGGCATGAAAAGGCAAGATATGGTAAGAAAAGCAAGATAAGGCATAAAAGGGCAAGATAAGGCAAGAAAAGGTTAGATAAGGTAAGAAAAGGCATGAAAAGGCAAGAAGAGGCAAGAAAGGGCAAGATAAGGCATGATAAGGAATGAAAAAAAAAGGCAAGAAAAGGCAAGAAAAATGCAAGATTATGCAAGAAAAGGGAAGGGAAGGAAAGAACAGGTAAGAAAAGGAAAGATGAGGCAAGAAAAGGGAAATAAGGAGAGGAAAGAAAAGAAAAGGCATCGAAAAGGTAAGAAAACGTAAGATAAGGCAAGAAAAGGAATGAAAAGGCAAGGAAAGGAATGAAAAGGCACGAAAAGGCAAGAAAAGGCAAGAAAAGTTAAGAAAAGGAAAGAAATGGAAAGAAAAGGCAAGAAAAGGCAAGAAAATGCCAGAAAAGGAAATGAAAAGGAAAAAAAGGAAAGATAAGGCAAGAAAAGACAGGAAAAGGCAAGGAAAAGGCAGGAAAAGGCAAGAAAAGGCAAGATAAGGAAAGATAAGACATGATAAGGCAAGAAAAGGAAACAAAAGGCAAGGAAAAGGAAAGAAAATGCAAGATAAGGCAAGTTAAGGCAAGAAAAGGGAAGGAAAGGCAAGAAAAGGAAAGAAAAGTCAAGGAAAAGGCATGAAAAGGCAAGATAAGGAAAGAAAACGCAAGGAAAAGTTATGAAAAGGCATGAAAAGGAAAGAAAAGGCTAGAAAAGGCATGAAAAGGCAAGAAAAGGTAAGAAAATGTAAGAAAAGGCAAGCTAAGGTATAAAATGGCAAGATAAGGCAAGAAAAGGGAAGGAAAGGCAAGAAAAGGAATGAAAAGGAATGATGAGGCAAGATAAGGCAAGAAAAGAAGGAAAAGGTAAGAAAAGTCAAGAAATGGAAAGAAAAGGCAAGGAAAGGCAAGAAAAGGCAAGAAAATGAAAGAAAAAGCAAGATAAGGCAAGAAAAGGCAAGAAAAGGAAAGAAATGGCAAGATAAGGCAAGAAAAGACCAGAAAATGTAAGAAATAGCAAGATAAGGCACGAAAAGGCAATTAAAAGACAAGAAAAGTTAAGAAAAGGCAAGAAAATGATAGATAAGGCACAAAAAGGGAAGAAAAAGGCAAGAAAATGAAAGAAAAGGAAAGAAAAGGCATGGAAAGGCATGAAAAGGCAAGAAAAAGCATGAAAAGGCAAGAAAAGGCAAGAAAAGAAAAGAAAAGGCAAGGCAAGACAAGAAAAGGAAAGAAAAGGCAAGGAAAATGCATGATAAGACAAGAAAAGGAAATAAAAAGCAAGGAAAAGGAAAGAAAAGATAAGATAAGGCAAGAAAAGGCTAGAAAAGGTAAGGTAAGGAAAGAAAAGGCTAGATAAGGAAAGATAAGGCAAGAAAAGGAAAGAAAAGGGAATGAAAAGGCAAGATAAGGCATGAAAAAGCAAGATAAGGCAAGATAAGGCAAAAAAAGGGAAGGAAAGGCAAGAAAAGACTGATGAGGTAAGAAAAGGCAAGATAAGGCAAGAAAAGGAAAGAAAAGGCAAGGAAAAGGCAAGAAAAGGAACGAAAAGGCAAGGAAAATGTCACGACCCAAATTTGGAGTCGGTGACCGGCGCTAGACCCTAACCCGTTTACAAAACTAAATGAGTCTAGCCAGCCTCAAAACATATTTTGACTTTACAAAGTCTCATTCAAATACAATTTTTCTTTACATTTATTCCAGGATTAAATTGAACTCGGTGGCTACGGAGCTGCTAGACAAAGAACCTGCAAAACTGGAGAGCGGGGGGGGGGGGGGGGGGGGGGGGCTTGAGTGTTTTGGAACACTCCGTAAGCACATAGCGCATAACATATCAGTTATGTCAGATACATATGGGAGAGACAGAACTTAACTACGTCTCACATCAAATTCAACCATTACGAACACAAAGCTAACACAACAAAAGACCATCTCACAAATAAGGTCATTAAGCAATCACATATCAAACATAATGATATTAACCTCGGCAGGAGATTCACAATGGACCGTGCTACTTTGGATGGAAGAGACCGCAACCCCCGAACTCGAGCCTTGCAAGAACCTTGGTCTAGGAGATCCGCAACCCAAGCAATGGAAATTCGAGAACCTATGGTCCAAGTCGAACCACGCCACAAACGATGATGGATGAATCGTTTGATAAGTGAAAAGTTTCGCTCAAGCTAAGCAATCCAGCAATTAGCAAGAACACATAAGGAGTATCTAACTCACAAAATTATCAATCTCAAAAGTTGTGTCCGTTTTATTGCTAGGAGACCTCTTTATATAGGCTCCAAAGTACCAAAGTATTCCTAAACAAGCTAACTCCTTAAAAGGAGTTCAAAAGCTGGCCAAAACTCTCTTTCCTAATCTAAGAATATTCTGGCCGAATTATTCAACTAAAATAGGAAATAATCTAAGCAAATAATATCTAATAGAATAACTAATAGTTGCACGTCCTAACAAGTAGATGCACGGCCTAAATAGGTTGATTCTTTCTGATTCTCCATGTGCGCATGCATCCAGAAGTTTGCGTGAAAACGTAAGATAAGGCAAGAAAAGGCAAGATAAGGAAAGAAAAGGCAAGGAAAAGGTAAGAAAAGGCAAGATAAGGAAAGAAAAGGCAAAGAAAAGGAATGAAAAGGCATGGTAAGGTAAGAAAAGGCAAGATAAGGAATAAAAAGGCAAGCTAAGGCAAGGAAAGGCAAGAAAGGGCAAGATAAGCCAAGATAAGGAAATCAAAGACAAGAAAAGGCAAGATAAGGCAAGAAAAGGGAAGAAAAGGCAAGAAAAGGAAAGATGAGGCAAGAAGAGGCAAGATAAGGAGAGAAAAGGAAACAAAAAGCATGGAAAAGTTAAGAAAAGGCAAGATAAGGCAAGAAAGGGCCAGGAAAACGTAAGAAAAGGCAAGGAAAAGGCATGAAAAGGCAAGGAAAGGAAAGAAAAGGCACGAAAAGGCAAGAAAAGTCAAGGGAAGGAAAGAAAAGGCAAGAATATGCAAGCAAAGGAAAGAAAAGGAAAGACAAGGAAAGATAAGGGTAAGAAAAGGAAAGAAATGGAAAGAAAAGGAAAGAAAAGGAAAGAATAGGCAAGGAAAAGGCAAGAAAAGGAGAGAAAAGGCAAGGAAAAGGCAAGAAAATTTAAGAAAAAGCAAGATTAGGAAAGATAAGACTTTATAAGTAATGAAGAGGCAAGAAAAGGCAAGGAAAAGGCAAGAAAAGGCAAGATAAGCGAAGAAAATGGAAGGAAAGTCAAGGAAAGGAAAGGAAAGATGATGCAAGAAAAGGAAAGATAATGTTGCACAGCGGAATTAACTTGTGTGTTGGTGAATTCTGGAACGAACTCAATGAAGATCTACAACAATCACCAACTTTCGTAGGGTGACTGAGGTTTGCCTATTGCTAGGCGGCCAATCAAAGGCAGAAAACAACAAGCACAAAACGTGCTCCTCTTTGCCTTAGCAAACTCAGAATATTCTGGATTAATTCAACATGTCCTTTCCTTCTTTGTGATGCTCAATTTAAACGAGCTAAATTCCAGCCAGAAATTAAGGCTCCAGCTGTTACAATCTTTCCCCCTCCCACGTCCATATTAGGACAGCCATAACTAACATTAACACGCCTCATTATTAGTTGCTAAACCCCCTTTAGCAACAGAAGGAAAGAAAACGAAACATGTCCTAATTATTACAATCCAGATTTGGAAATAAAAGCAACACATTAAATAAACGACTTGAGGATCCCATGCAGCTCATGCACACCCTTGTGCACGTCCTTGTACCTTGATTTGGGACGTCCTATGTCAGCCTCCCCTTCTTAAAATTGGACTCGTCTCGAGTTGCTAGTCTGGAAGGCAAAGGCAAGGGATTGTAGTATGGTGTCAAATCGGCCACATTAAAAGTTTTGGAGATGCCAAACTCGTCTGGCAAATCGATCACATACGCATTGTCATTCACCCTTCTTAGCACTTTGTAGGGTCCAAATCTTCGTTGTTGCAACTTGCCTCCTAAATGGGAGGGCATCCGCTCCTTCCTGAAGTACACCATCACCTCTGATATGAATCTCCGCGGAAAAGATTCACAACTCGGACCGTTTGTTACTTTAGAATGGAACAGATCACAACTCACAAGAACTTACACGAACTAAGGCACGAATTTGTACCTCAACCCGTAATGTAGCACAGCGGAATTGACTTGTGTGTTTGTGAATTCTGGAACGAACTCAAGGAAAGAGTTACAACAATCACCAACTTACGTAGGGTGATTGAGGCTTGCCTATTGCTAGGCGGCCAATCAATGGCGAAAAGAACAACAGGCACGAAACGTGCTCCTCCTTGCCTTAGCAAATTCAGAATATTCTAGATTAATCCAACATGTCATTTCCTTCTTTGTGATGCTCAATTTAAACGAGCTAAATTCCAGCCAGAAATTAAGGCTCCAGCTGTTACAATCTTTTCCCTTCCCACGTCCATATTAGGACAGCCATAACTATCATTAACACGCCTCATTATTAGTTGCTAAACCCCCTTTAACAACAGAAGGAAAGAAAACGAAACATGTCCTAATTATTACAATCCAGATTCGGAAATAAAAGCAACCATTAAGTAACCGACTTGAGGATCCCATGCAGCTCATGCACACCCGTGTGCTCGTCCTTGTACCTTGATTTGGGACGTCCTACGTCAGCCTCCCCTTCTTAAAATTGGACTCGTCTCGAGTCGCTAGTCGTGAAGGCAAAGGCAAGGGATTGTAGTATGGTGTCAAATCGGCCACATTAAAAGTTTTGGAGATGCCAAACTCGTCCGGCAAATCGATCACATACGCATTGTCATTCACCCTTCTTAGCACTTTGTAGGGTCCAAATCTTCGCTGTTGCAACTTGCCTCCTAAATGGGAGGGCATCCGCTCCTTCCTGAAGTACACCATCACCTCTTCTCCAGGTTGGAAAAGTTGCACTCTTCGGTGAGCATCCACTTTGGCCTTCTCCTTGGCATAAGTCATAGCCAACCTCTTCTTAACAGCCTCCAACACATCATGTGCATGCTCAGCGAATGTCACCGCGGTTGCATTTGCTCCTGTTGGCTTGCAAATGCTAGAAACATCAACAAGGTGATTAGGAACCTTAATATACACCAATGAGAAAGGTGACTCTCCTGTAGAACGGTGGACTGCTCCGTTGTATGCAAACTCAGCAATAGGGATTGCGAGATCCCATTGCCTTTTCTTCTCGTGACATAGGCTTCGTAGCATGCTTTCGAGTGTGCGATTTGTGGCCTCCGTTTGCCCATCCGTCTGAGGGTGTGCCGTGGTGCTGAATTGCAAAGTCGCATCAAACATTCGCCACAATGTTTGCCAAAAGCTAGAGAGGAACTTCTTGTCACGATCAGATGTGATGGTTCGAGGAACTCCGTGTAGGCGAACTATCTCTTTAAAGAATAGTCTTGCAACTCCCGTGGCATCTGATGTCTTGCGGCATGGTATGAAATGGGACATCTTTGACAACCTGTCTACCACAACAAAAATAGAGTCAAAGCCACGCGGGGTGCGAGGCAAGCCAAGCACGAAATCCATGCTCAAGTCCTCCCACACTTGCTTCGGAATCGGGAGAGGGGTGTACAGCCCGGTGTTTTGTACTTGCCCCTTGGTTTCTTGACACACACGGCAGTGTCTAACCATCCTCTCCACGTCCTTGCTGATTCTAGGCCAATAGAAACGTGAAGACACAGCAGCAAGTGTTTTATCACGCCCCAAATGTGCGGACAGCCCTCCTCCGTGCAATTCCCACACTAAATGTTCTCTCAATGAAGTGTTTGGCACACACAACTGATTTCCCTTCATAAGATACCCATCATGCATGTGGTAGTCTCGCACGCCCTTCCCTCCCTTGCACGACTTCCAGATTGCACCAAAGTCCTCATCTTCTTCATAGAGCTCACGAAGGCTCTCAAAAGCCGTGATCTCACTCTTAAGCTCCGTGAGCAATAAGACCCTCCTACTAAGTGCATCAGCAACCAGGTTGGTCTTACCACTCTTGTGCGCAATCTTGAAAGGAAAACGTTGCAAATAAGTTGACCACCTCGCATGCATATGGCTTGCCAATCGTGTTTGATCATTCAGAAACTTCAAAGCACGATGATCCGTGTACAAAACAAACTCCTTGCCCACCAGGTAGTGCTCCCATGTTTTCAATGCTCTAAACACAGCGTAGAACTCCTTTTCATAGGTGCTCCAAGTCTGCCTGTGCTCGCTGAGTTTTTCACTGAAATAAGCAATAGGCCTCTTCTCTTGACTAAGAACAGCGCCTATGCCAACTCCGGAAGCATCCACTTCTACTTCAAATAGCTTGCCAAAATCAGGAAGAGCCAGAACTGGTGCGGAGCTTAATTGTTCTTTCAAGGTAGCAAAAGCTTTGTCTACTTCTTCACTCCATTCAAAAGGCACTCCCTTCTTAAGCAATGATGTAATAGGGGCAGCGATCACACTAAACCCACGTATGAAACGCCTATAAAATGAAGCCAAGCCAAGGAAACTTCTTACTTGCGAGACACTTTTTGGCCGAGGCCAGGCTTGAATTGCTTCCACCTTTGCTTGATCAGCTCGTACACCTTCTTTTCCAACGATAAATCCTAAGAACAGAAGCTCTTCTTGCCAAAATGTGCACTTGGCACGGTTTGCATACAGCTCATTCCTCCTCAGGGTGGCAAGGACTTCACGAAGGTGCTTGACATGATCTTCTTTCGTCTTACTATACACCAGAATGTCATCAAAATAGACCACCACAAACTTATCAAGAAATGGTCGTAAAACTTGGTGCATCAGCCTCATAAACGTACTAGGGGCATTTGTCAACCCGAATGGCATGACCAACCATTCGTACAGCCCCTCCTTGGTCTTAAAGGCCGTTTTCCACTCATCACCAGGCCTTATTCTAATCTGATGGTAACCACTTTTTAAATCTATCTTAGAGAAAATAGTGGAACCACTCAGATTATCAAGCATATCTTCAAGTCTAGGGATAGGAAATCTATACCCCACTGTGATCTTGTTGATGGCTCTGCTGTCCACGCACATTCGCCAAGAGCCATCCTTTTTAGGAACTAACAAGGCAGGAACTCCACAAGGACTAAGGCTCTCACGTATTGATCCACGCTCCAGAAGCTCTTGCACTTGCAACTTTAAAACTTTGTGCTCTTCAGGACTCATTTTATAATGAGGTAAACTTGGGAGGGTGGCACCTGGAACAAGGTCAATGTTGTGCTGAATTTCACGCATAGGAGGTAGTCCCTTAGGCAGATCTGAGGGAAAGACATCCGCGAAGTCTCGTAGGAGCACTTGGACTTCGTTTGGAAAGACTTCTTTGCTCCTTGTGTCTTGCTTCAGATTGTTGTCCAATAGAAGGACGTGGCATACTCCTGCCTCCTTTAGGGAGAGTTGGAATTCCTTGAACGAAGTCAGTAGCGTCACCATTTGCACAAGGTTGCTCCCCTTCTTGCCAAGATTCTTCGGTTTTCTTGGAAGCAACGTGAACTTCTGACCATTTTTAATCACTTCGTACGTGTTCTCCTCTCCCTTATGTACTGCCTTATTATCATACTCCCAAGGCCTTCCAAGCAGAATATTGCATGCATCCATGCAAAGCACATCGCAAGTCACAACATCAGTGAATTTTCCAATGGAGATCGGCACTTGGCAACGTGAATCAACCCGAATACTTCCTCCAGATTGCACCCACCCAATAGAGTAAGGAGCAGGATGTGGGGTGGTCTTCAATCCGAGTTTCTCCACCGTGCTTGCACTTATGAAGTTCTCCTGACTTCCTCCATCAACAATAACATCACAAACTTCCTTTCCTACATGACATCTTGTGCGGAACAGGTTGTGACGCTGAGTTGCATCTTTTTTCTCCACGGACAAAGCCAACTTCCTCATGACTCCACAGTATTCCTCATTATCACCAAATTCATCTTGTGACTCCTCCTCACTTTCCTCAACAGGTGCGCAAAAGAGAGCATCTTCCTGATCTCCTTCAGCCTCACACAATTGCACAAACTTTCTTTTCGGACACTCACTTGATCTGTGCCCTATTTCATTGCATTTGAAGCATTTTATTCGCGAAGAACCCTCAGCAACCTCCTTGCCTTTCCTCTGAACTTGCTCGGTATTAGAAAGGGCTGGCCTGGGCCGAGGCACAACTCTTGCATCTCCAGTTGGCGTGGGGTTCTTCTCTGGTCCACGAGCAAAATTTGAAGTCTGGCCAGGGGTGTAACGATTGCCAACCACTCTCTTCTTCTTTAGGGCAGCTCCAATCTTGCGTGCCTTGTTGCACACATCTTGAAAATACAGGAACGTGTCAAACTCCATACGACTCTTCACTTCATAGTGCAAGCCGTCAATGAACCTCGCAATCATTTGATCCTCATGTTCTTCCACATCATTCCGGGCAGCCAATCTCATAAATTCAGCAATATACTCATCAACAGACTTGTTACCTTGCGTGCAAGACAAGAATTGGGAGAACAAAGTCTGATGATAGTCTACGGGCAGAAATCTTTCCCTAAGTGCTTGCTCCATGGTTGGCCAATCACGAATAGGTAGATCACCTCTCCTTCTGCGAGATTCTTGCTCCTTACGCCACCACACCGCAGCACCAGATTCTAGCTTGAAAGCAACGTAGCTTACTTTTTGTTCCTCCGTGAGCTCCATACAATCAAAATACTTCTCTACGGAGTCAAGCCAATTCAGAAAGGCTTCCACGTCGGCCTCCCCATAAAACTTCTCAATGTTCATTTTAAACGGACGATCTATCCTCCTAACATAATCATCTCCACGATCATCCATTCTATACGCCTCCCTCCTAGGGCCACGGCCAGCATCACCTCGGCCTCCATCTCCTCTCCCACGTCCTCTCAACCCACGTACAGCCCTTCCTCCCCTCCTCACATCCAACGTAGCATCAGATTCTTCATCCCCATCTTCATCAAGATCTAAAGGCGGATTACGTACCACTGGAGGGGGGGTGCTGGAGGTTGCACCACCAAATTAGCAAGCTGCGTGCGGATCTCCAAGATGGCAGCCTCCAAGGTGGCAAATCTTTGACGTAGATCCGGATTCTGGTTGTCCATGGGGTCGGCCATAGTGCATCGGATTCTGGTGGAGCTTGGTTTGGAATTAGAGGCACGGATCAGGGGATCGCGAAACCTTGTGGATCGGCTCGTAGGTAGGGTCTCTCACAACTCTCTGTGGTGATAGTGTTCACTCAAGATCAATGTAGAAACTGATCTGATCGTAATCTAGGCTCTGATACCACCTAATGTAGCACAGCGGAATTGACTTGTGTGTTTGTGAATTCTGGAACGAACTCAAGGAAAGAGTTACAACAATCACCAACTTACGTAGGGTGATTGAGGCTTGCCTATTGCTAGGCGGCCAATCAATGGCGAAAAGAACAACAGGCACGAAACGTGCTCCTCCTTGCCTTAGCAAATTCAGAATATTCTAGATTAATCCAACATGTCATTTCCTTCTTTGTGATGCTCAATTTAAACGAGCTAAATTCCAGCCAGAAATTAAGGCTCCAGCTGTTACAATCTTTTCCCTTCCCACGTCCATATTAGGACAGCCATAACTATCATTAACACGCCTCATTATTAGTTGCTAAACCCCCTTTAACAACAGAAGGAAAGAAAACGAAACATGTCCTAATTATTACAATCCAGATTCGGAAATAAAAGCAACCATTAAGTAACCGACTTGAGGATCCCATGCAGCTCATGCACACCCGTGTGCTCGTCCTTGTACCTTGATTTGGGACGTCCTACGTCAACCCGCTGCAAGGGCTTCTGAACCTTGACCTAAGGTCGTATCACGCCACAAGCGGGGATGGAATATCCGCTTGATAAGTGAAGGATAAATTCTAGCCAAGACGACTCACCAGCCTAAGCAAGAACAAACGAGTATCAAACTCTCAACTAGCCAATGCTAAGTATTTCCGAATTGTGTGTGTACGTTTTATTGCTAGGAGTCCTCTTTATATAGGCTCCCAAAGTACCAAAATATTCCTAAACAAGCTAACTCCTTAAAAGGAATTCAAAGGCTGGCCAAAACTCTCTTTCCTATTCTAAGGAGATTCTGGCCGAACTTATGCAACTAAACAAGGAATAATATAAGCAAATAATATCTAATAGAATAGCTACTAGTTGCACGTCCAAAACAATTAGATGCACGGCCTAAATAGGCTGATTCTTCTTGATTCTCCATGTGCGCATGCATCTAGAAGTTTTCGTGCATGTCAAGCTTCCCATTCAGCCTCCAAAACGTGCATGGGCCTCCCTTGGGTTTCTTGGACGTCCTTGGTCCTCCACGAACTTGCTTGAGCCCAAACTTCATGCATTAGTCCATTGAAATCAGATTGCAACTTCCTAGCTCTTGCTCTTGTCATTGGCCCAATTGGAACTTGAACTTGCTTCGAGTCTACAAGCTTGATAGTTGGTGCATCCGTAGGCTTGCTCACATCAGTCCCCTCCTCTTGAAAAGGATTTGTCCTCAAATCATCACCTACATCAAACGGACTCAAGTCAGCCACGTTAAACGAAGCACTTACATTATACTCACCCGGAAGGTCTAGCTTGTAGGCATTATCATTGATGCGTTCTATCACTTGGAATGGACCATCTCCCCGTGGTAGCAACTTTGAACGTCTTTGGACAGGAAAACGCTCCTTCCTCATATGTAGCCAAACCCAATCTCCCGGCTCAAAGACAACTTTGTGCCTTCCTTTGTTTGCTTGCCTCGCATAGTGCTCCGTGCGCTTCTCGATGTTCATCCGTGCTTTCTCATGTAACTGCTTGACAAATTCAGCTTTCTTCTTTCCATCTAAGTTAACATGCTCACTCGAAGGTAGAGGTGATAAATCCAATGGAGTCAAAGGATTAAATCCATAAACAAGCTCAAATGGTGAGAATTGAGTAGCAGAATGGACAGAACGATTATAAGCAAACTCAACATGAGGCAAACATTCTTCCCAAGTCTTAATGTTATGCTTAATGAGTGCTCTCAAAAGTGTAGACAAAGTCCTATTTACTACTTCAGTTTGACCATCAGTTTGAGGATGACAAGTAGTAGAAAACAACAACTTAGTACCTAACTTGCACCACAAGGTCTTCCAAAAGTAACTTAGGAACTTAGCATCTCTATCAGAGATAATTGTCCTAGGCATGCCATGCAACCTAACAACCTCTCGAAAGAACAAATCAGCAATGTTTGAAGCATCATCAGTTTTATGACATGGAATGAAATGTGCCATCTTAGAAAACCTATCCACTACCACAAAAATTGAATCTCTTCCAGGCTTAGTCCTAGGTAGTCCTAACACAAAATCCATAGAGATATCAATCCAAGGCTCACTAGGTATAGGTAGTGGGGTGTACAAACCATGGGGTTTTACCTTTGACTTGGCTTGCTTGCAAGTGATGCAACGACCACAAACTCTCTCAACGTCTCTCTTCATGTGTGGCCAAAAGAAATGATCTTGTAGCATTGCCAAGGTCTTTGCAATTCCAAAATGCCCCATTAAGCCACCTCCATGTGCCTCCTGAATTAGTAATTCTCGCATCGAACAATTAGGGACACAAAGCTTGTTTTCACGAAATAGGTAACCTTCATTACGAAAGAACTTGCCAAATGCACTTCTTTCAGTTGATCTAAACAACTCGCCAAAATCAACATCATCAACATACATCTCCTTAATGTGTTCAAAGCCAAGTAGTTTAGCATCAAGAGTTGAGATCAAGGCGTACTTTCGTGATAGTGCATCAGCCACTACATTTTCCTTACCTTGCTTGTAGCGAATGACATAAGGAAATGTCTCAATGAATTCCACCCATCGTGCATGCCTCTTGTTCAGCTTGTGTTGCCCCTTTAAGTGCTTGAGTGACTCATGATCAGTGTGAATCACAAACTCCTTTGGCCACAAGTAATGCTGCCATGTCTCCAATGCTCGAACTAGTGCGTACAACTCCTTGTCATAGGTCAGGTAATTCAAGGTTGCACCACTTAGTTTCTCACTAAAGTAGGCAATAGGTCTTCCTTCTTGCATAAGGACAGCTCCAATTCCTACACCAGAAGCATCACACTCTATTTCAAAAGTCTTAGAGAAATTAGGTAAAGCTAACAAGGGTGCATTAGTCAACTTCCCTTTCAGTAGTTGGAAAGCCTTCTCTTGAGCTTCTCCCCAAGTAAAGCCCACGTTCTTCTTGATGACTTCAGTTATGGGTGCGGCTATGCTACTAAAGTCCTTCACAAATCTCCTATAAAAACTAGCTAGTCCATGAAAGCTCCTAACATTAGCAACACTTGTAGGGCTTGGCCATTCACGGATAGCTCGGATCTTTTCTTCATCAACCTGTATTCCGTTAGCTCCAACAACAAAACCCAAGAATACAAGCTTATCCGTACAAAAGGTGCACTTCTTCAAGTTAGCAAACAATTGTTCTTCTCTAAGTGCATCTAAGACAGATTTCAAATGTTCTAGATGATCCTCCATGCTCTTGCTATTAATGAGTATATCATTAAAGTAAACAACTACAAATTTACCAATGAATGGACGTAGAACATGATTCATGAGTCGCATAAACGTGCTAGGTGCGTTGGACAAACCAAATGGCATGACCATCCACTCATACAACCCATACTTAGTTTTAAAAGTAGTCTTCCACTCATCTCCTTCTTTCATCCTAATTTGATGATAACCACTCTTCAAATCAATCTTAGAAAACATGCAAGAACCATGCAACTCATCTAACATGTCATCTAAACGAGGGATAGGGTGACGATATTTTACCGTTATGTTGTTGACTGCTCGGCAATCAACACACATTCTCCATGTTTTATCCTTCTTGGGCACAAGTTGGACTGGAACAGCACATGGACTCATGCTCTCTCTCACGTACCCTTTCGCCAATAGCTCGTTGACTTGCTTCTCAAGCTCCTTTGTCTCTTCAGGATTGCTTCTATATGCGGGACGGTTAGGTATGGCAGCTCCCGGGACAAAGTCTATTTGATGTTCAATCCCACGAATAGGTGGCAAACCAGGTGGTAGCTCGTCGGGAAAGACATCCTTGTAATCCTGCAAAAGAGACACAACCGCACTAGGTACATGTGGTTCAAGCTCGTTAGTGTTTAAAAGCGCCTCTCTATACCGAAGTAAGATCATAGGCTTCTTTTCAAAGCATGCTTGCTTAATATCACTTGTTCCCACATAGTAATTCTTTTTCCAACTCTCGGTTTTTCTCTCTTTGGCCATTTTAATTTCTGTTTTTCCGGCTTCTTTTGTTTTCTCAATCTTTTCCTCTCCATTGGCCGTTTTTCTTATCTTTTTTTCGGCTTCTTCTCTCCTCTCATTCTTTTTCTTCTTGTCACGCTCTCTTTGCTCATCACTTTCTTTTTGCAACTGACGTTGATCTTCACAAACTTGTGATGGTGACAAGGGTGCCAAGGTGATTACTCTCTTCTTAAGTATAAATGAATACTTGTTGGTGTAGCCATCATGATGCACTTTCCTATCAAACTGCCACGGCCTTCCTAACAATAGGTGACCAGCTTGCATTGGTACAACATCACACAACACTTCATCCTCATAGTTGCCAATGCGGAATGCTACCAATACTTGCTTCATCACTCGTACTTCTCCACTATCATTCAGCCATTGTAGTTTGTAAGGCTTAGGGTGTATTCCCGTGAGTAACCCTAACTTCTCCACCATAGTAGTGCTTGCAACATTAGCACAACTTCCTCCATCTATGATGACACTACACACCTTGTCTTTGACATAGCACCTTGTGTGAAAAATATTTTCTCTTTGAGCCACATCATTTTCTTCTTTCACTTGCACATTCAATGCTCTTCTAGAAACAAGAGTAAGCCTCTCAGCAGCTTGGTACTCTTCCTCGGATACGTCCTCCAAAGAAGGCATGCTCTCATGCTCCGAATCCTCTTCTTCAGTTTCAATCTCTCCACTTTCCTTGATCACCATTGCTTGCTTGTTAGGGCATTGACTTGAGATGTGCCCTCTTCCTTGACGCTTAAAGCACTTGATGTCACGGCTCCTAGCTGGAGTGACTTCCACTTTCCTTTGAGAATTAGCTTGAGAACTCTCGGATTTATGCTCTACTTTGGCTGCTTGTGGCATGTCAAACTTCTTTTGGTAGTTTGGCTTCCAAGTAGAATTCGATGTAGCTCTTGTTCTCCCTTCTCCTCTCTTGAGTTGCTTCTCAATTTTCGTTGCCATATGCACCATGTCCTCCAACTCCACATAGTGTTGCAACTCAACTTTGTCTTGAATTTCAGGATTGAGTCCATTCAAGAACCTTGCCATTGTAACTTCTCTATCTTCTTCTATATCAGCTCTTATCATGGCCATCTCCATCTGTTTGAAATACTCCTCCACACTCAAATTTCCTTGCCTCATTCCTTGTAACTTTTTATACAGCTCTCTATAGTAATGACTTGGAACAAATCTCTTCCTCATCACCACTTTCATGTCTTCCCAAGTAGCTATTGGGCGTTCTCTATTTCTCCTCCTGCTTGTCACAAGTTGATCCCACCAAGTTATAGCATAATCAGTGAATTCGGTGATGGCAAGTTTTACCTTCTTTTCTTCGGAGCTATTGTGGCAATCAAACACGAACTCAATCTTCTTCTCCCACTCTAAGTATGCCTCCGGGTCAGAACGACCAGCAAAGGAAGGTATCTTCAGTTTGATACTTCCTATGTTGTCGTCTCTCCTTAGCCTTGCCTCCCTAGGTGGACGGTTTGTTCTTGCTCTCCTAAGACTCCTTGTAGAGCCTACGCCTTCTTCCGACTCAGAATCAGCTCCGCTCGATTCTCCAATAGGTACTCCTCTCCTACGCCTTTGGAGTTCGCCTCGCGTTTGGGGGTTGTCACGAGAATTCTCCACGGCATCCACGCGTAGTTGCAAAGGCTCCATCTGAGCTTGCACCATCTGCTCAAGCTTCCCGGCCAAGGCATCCACTAATAACTTAAGGTCTATGTTTCCCATATTTTGACCTTCATGCGACATGTTTGCTGCAAGAAAAATTGGTTAGTAAGAAAAAAATATGGCCTCACAAGCTCACTCCCTTACGTGTATACTCTCAATATAAGGTGCACTCAAGTTCACTCGTGTTTGCACTCAAATATTTGGCTTTTCTCTCTAAGGTACTCGCACACTCTTGCCTTTTTCCTCTCGTGATACTTGTATGTTCTTACTAAGGCTAGAACGGCCTTGCTTGAGCTTCACGCTTTAACAAACAGAATGTTAAAGTTCCTCTTTGGTCTTTCTTTTAGTCTTGCTCGTCTCCTTTCTTGATCAGCTGTTGCGCCTCCTTAGTTTGCTAGCTTCCCTCGGATTTGCTTCCTCTTTAGCTTGAGACTTCCAATTTAGCTTGCTTCCTCTTTAGCTTGCGGCTTCCTTTTTCTTTTTCTTTTCTTTCCTTTTTTTCTTTTCTTTTCTTTTCTTTTCTTTTCTTTTCTTTTCTTTTTTTTTTCTTTCTTTTCTTTTCTTTCTTTTCTTGCTTCACTCGTTTGTTTTCCTCTCTTTTCTCTCAAACAGCGAGGAGAGAAAACGAACCAACAAGAACAAAAAAAATGACAAGCAACAAAACGAACCAACAAGAACAAAAAAATGACAAGCAACAAAACAAACCAACAAGAACAAAAATAACAAGGATAATGAACTAAAGTAACAAGCTAAGCTCTGATACCAACTGATATGAATCTCCGCGGAAAAGATTCACAACTCGGACCGTTTGTTACTTTAGAATGGAACAGATCACAACTCACAAGAACTTACACGAACTAAGGCACGAATTTGTACCTCAACCCGCTGCAAGGGCTTCTGAACCTTGACCTAAGGTCGTATCACGCCACAAGCGGGGATGGAATATCCGCTTGATAAGTGAAGGATAAATTCTAGCCAAGACGACTCACCAGCCTAAGCAAGAACAAACGAGTATCAAACTCTCAACTAGCCAATGCTAAGTATTTCCGAATTGTGTGTGTACGTTTTATTGCTAGGAGTCCTCTTTATATAGGCTCCCAAAGTACCAAAATATTCCTAAACAAGCTAACTCCTTAAAAGGAATTCAAAGGCTGGCCAAAACTCTCTTTCCTATTCTAAGGAGATTCTGGCCGAACTTATGCAACTAAACAAGGAATAATATAAGCAAATAATATCTAATAGAATAGCTACTAGTTGCACGTCCAAAACAATTAGATGCACGGCCTAAATAGGCTGATTCTTCTTGATTCTCCATGTGCGCATGCATCTAGAAGTTTTCGTGCATGTCAAGCTTCCCATTCAGCCTCCAAAACGTGCATGGGCCTCCCTTGGGTTTCTTGGACGTCCTTGGTCCTCCACGAACTTGCTTGAGCCCAAACTTCATGCATTAGTCCATTGAAATCAGATTGCAACTTCCTAGCTCTTGCTCTTGTCATTGGCCCAATTGGAACTTGAACTTGCTTCGAGTCTACAAGCTTGATAGTTGGTGCATCCGTAGGCTTGCTCACATCAACCTCTTCTCCAGGTTGGAAAAGTTGCACTCTTCGGTGAGCATCCACTTTGGCCTTCTCCTTGGCATAAGTCATAGCCAACCTCTTCTTAACAGCCTCCAACACATCATGTGCATGCTCAGCGAATGTCACCGCGGTTGCATTTGCTCCTGTTGGCTTGCGAATGCTAGAAACATCAACAAGGTGATTAGGAACCTTAATATACACCAATGAGAAAGGTGACTCTCCTGTAGAACGGTGCACTGCTCCGTTGTATGCAAACTCAGCAATAGGGATTGCAAGATCCCATTGCCTTTTCTTCTCGTGACATAGGCTTCGTAGCATGCTTCCGAGTGTGCGATTTGTGGCCTCCGTTTGCCCATCAGTCTGAGGGTGTGCCGTGGTGCTGAATTGCAAAGTCGCATCAAACATTCGCCACAATGTTTGCCAAAAGCTAGAGAGGAACTTCGTGTCACGATCAGATGTGATGGTGCGAGGAACTCCGTGTAGGCGAACTATCTCTTTAAAGAATAGTCTTGCAACTCCCGTGGCATCTGATGTCTTGCGGCATGGTATGAAATGGGACATCTTTGACAACCTGTCTACCACAACAAAAATAGAGTCAAAGCCACGCGGGGTGCGAGGCAAGCCAAGCACGAAATCCATGCTCAAGTCCTCCCACACTTGCTTCGGAATCGGGAGAGGGGTGTACAGCCCGGTGTTTTGTACTTGCCCCTTGGTTTCTTGACACACACGACAGTGTCTAACCATCCTCTCCACGTCCTTGCTGATTCTAGGCCAATAGAAACGTGAAGACAAAGCAGCAAGTGTTTTATCACGCCCCAAATGTGCGGACAGCCCTCCTCCGTGCAACGCCCACACTAAATGTTCTCTCAATGAAGTCTTTGGCACACACAACTGATTTCCCTTCATAAGATACCCATCATGCATGTGGTAGTCTCGCACGCCCTTCCCTCCCTTGCACGACTTCCAGATTGCACCAAAGTCCTCATCTTCTTCATAGAGCTCACGAAGGCTCTCAAAAGCCGTGATCTCACTCTTAAGTTCCGTGAGCAATAAGACCCTCCTACTTAGTGCATCAGCAACCAGGTTGGTCTTGCCACTCTTGTGCGCAATCTTGAAAGGAAATCGTTGCAAATAAGTTGACCACCTCGCATGCATATGGCTTGCCAATCGTGTTTGATCATTCAGAAACTTCAAAGCACGATGATCCGTGTACAAAACAAACTCCTTGCCCACCAGGTAGTGCTCCCATGTTTTCAATGCTCTAAACACAGCGTAGAACTCCTTTTCATAGGTGCTCCAAGTCTGCCTGTGCTCGCTGAGTTTTTCGCTGAAATAAGCAATAGGCCTCTTCTCTTGACTAAGAACAGCGCCTATGCCAACTCCGGAAGCATCCACTTCTACTTCAAATAGCTTGCCAAAATCAGGAAGAGCCAAAACTGGTGCGGAGCTTAATTGTTCTTTCAAGGTAGCAAAAGCTTTGTCTACTTCTTCACTCCATTCAAAAGGCACTCCCTTCTTAAGCAATGATGTAATAGGGGCAGCGATCACACTAAACCCACGTATGAAACGCCTATAAAATGAAGCCAAGCCAAGGAAACTTCTTACTTGCGAGACACTTTTTGGCTGAGGCCAGGCTTGAATTGCTTCCACCTTTGCTTGATCAGCTCGTACACCTTCCTTTCCAACGATAAATCCTAAGAACAGAAGTTCTTCTTGCCAAAATGTGCACTTGGCAAGGTTTGCATACAGCTCATTCCTCCTCAGGGTGGCAAGATGATGTAGGACATCTTTATTTTCTCACGTTTGAATAAGTGCGTTTTTGCACATCATACCTGGTTGTGTTGACCTTGGTTTCTTTACGTATGCATGGCTGGATGTAACGTGTGCATGCAGCCATTAGATGTGCGGAATAAATGCCTTTAAGGCCTTAGCTAGCATTTGTGACGCCTTTAAGGCGTTAGTTATCATTTGTGGCAGCTGGAAGGATTTGTAACTGCCACCGTCGTTTGAAAGGTCTTGCTTGGCCTATTTAAACTCGTTTTCCTGAATAAAGAAGAGAGATTTTAATCCCAAAACTTCCGTGAGTTTAGCTCCCTTTTATGCATGGATTTGCATATGTCGTGTTAGAGTCTTTGCCCTTTGCTGGCTGCCTAAACTTTTAGGCCAATCTTCAATCAAATTCGGAAGGATTTGGCTGAAGGTTTATCTTGTTGGTCCGAACTCAGTTCCAAGTTTGTCCGCTACGTTTCTAGCTACGTCAAGTGGTATCAGAGCCTGAATACGATCAGATCAATTCCCATATTGATCGGGAGTGAATGCTATCACCTAGTGAGTTTGAGAGAGCCCCATCTACGAACCGATCCACAAGACTTTGTGATCTCCTGATCCAAGTCTCATTCTTACCCACCTAGCACCACCAAAATCCGTTGCAATATGGCCGATCCTAATGACACTCCAAGACCCGATATGAACCAGAGATTCACTCAAATGGAGGCGGCAATTCAGGCCATCCTTACCCGCCTGGACAACCTCGCGGTGCAACCCCCTCCAGCTGGGGTACGTAATGAACAAAGAGAGGAAGAGGAGGATGTAGATTCTGATGCTACCCTTAATGTGAGAAGGGCAGGGAGAGTGTTGAGGGGACGAGGTAGAGGAGGTGGTAGACACGGTGATCTGGGACGTGTTCCTGGAAGAGAAGTCTATAGGGAGGATTATGAGCGCGGAGGAGAATATAGAAGGGTGGATCGTCCTTTCAAAATGAACATAGAGAAATTCTATGGTGATGCGGACGTAGAAGGCTTTCTCAACTGGTTGGACTCGGTGGAAAAATATTTTGATTGCATGCAACTCACGGAAGAACAGAAGGTGAGCTACGTAGCCTTCAAGCTAGAGTCCGGAGCTGCCGTGTGGTGGAGGAAGGAACAAGAGTCTCGTAGGAGAAGAGGAGATCTACCAATCAGAGACTGGCCGACCATGGAGCAAGCCTTGAGGGAGAGGTTTTTGCCAGTGGACTACCATCAGACCCTCTACAGTCAATTCCTTACGTGCACTCAAGGAAATCGTTCGGTGGAAGAGTACATGACTGAATTCATGAGGTTGGCGTCGAGGAACGATGTGGAAGAGAATGAGGATCAGATGATTGCACGGTTTGTTGAGGGCCTCAGTTATGAGATCAAGAGCAAGATGGAGTTTGACACGTTTTTGTTTTTCAACGATGCGTGTGCCAAGGCACGTAAGATAGGGGCTGCCTTGAGGAAGAAGAAAGTGGTGCCAACTCGTTTTTCAGGCCCTGGTCAGATGTCCACCGTTGCAAGAGGAGGAGTGGAGAGGAGTGCACCTCACGCATCCGAGCCTAAACCCCTTCCAAGCAAGCCTGCCCCTGTGGTAGCATCAAGGAAAGGTAAGGAAGTGGCATCAAGTTCCTCAAACTTTCGTTGTTTTAAGTGCAATGAGATGGGACACAAATCCAGCGAATGCCCTAGAAGGAAATTTAACCAATTGTGTGAAAAGGAAAATTCGGATGAAGAGCAGGCTGGATCCTACCTTTGTGCACCCGTAGGAGGAAGTAGTGAGGAGGAGGATGAAATGTCCGAAGAAGGGGAGGAGTATTGTGGTGTTATGCGGAAGCTGGTTTTGACAACCTCAAAAGGTAACGAGTCTCAACGTCACAATTTGTTTCGGACTCGATGCCATGTAGGAGAGGAGGTGTGCCCGCTCTTTTGGTACCCAAGAAGGATGGTACGTGGAGAATGTGTGTGGACAGTCGAGCAATCAACAAAATAACCATAGGGTACAGATTCCCTATCCCTCGTCTTGATGATATGCTTGATAATTTGAGTGGATCTGTTGTGTTCTCGAAGATAGACTTGAAGAGTGGCTATCACCAGATCAGAATCCGCCCTGGGGACGAGTGGAAAACGGCTTTCAAGACTCGAGATGGCTTGTACGAGTGGTTGGTCATGCCCTTTGGCTTGACGAACGCACCAAGCACCTTCATGAGACTGATGCACCAAGTCTTGAAACCCTTCCTTGATCGGTTCGTGGTGGTATATTTCGATGATATCTTGGTGTATAGCAAGTCAGAAGAAGAACATCGAGAACACTTGATGCACGTTTTTGAAGCTCTAAAAGGTAACAGCCTCGTTGTGAACCTGAAAAAGTGCATCTTTTGGAAAGAAAAACTTGTGTTTCTTGGTTTTGTTGTGGGGAAAGAAGGAGTGCAGGTTGATCAGGCCAAGATTGAGGCCATTCAGAGGTGGCCTACTCCCCTTAATGTGAGGCAAGTGCGGAGTTTCCTCGGATTAGCCACGTTCTATCGAAGATTTATTCGCAACTTTAGCTCTATTGCCGCACCATTGACTTCCTTGTTGAAGAAGCAAGCTAAATTTGAATGGGGGGGAGCGGCCCGTGAAGCTTTTGAAGAGCTTAAAGAGAAATTAAGCTCAGCCCCGGTACTTGCACTTCCTGATTTTTCTAAGTTGTTTCAGGTTGATGTAGATGCCTGCGGTATGGGAATTGGAGCTGTGTTGTCTCAAGAGAAGCGTCCGATAGCTTTCTTTAGTGAAAAGCTAAGTGAGCATAGGCAGACCTGGTCCACCTATGAACAAGAATTTTATGCCGTGTTTAGAGCTCTGAAGACGTGGGAGCACTATCTGATTGGGAAAGAATTCGTGTTGTACACTGATCATAAAGCCCTCAAGTTTTTGAATGATCAATCCAAGCTGAGCAACCATATGCATGCGAGGTGGAGCACGTACTTGCAAAAGTTCCCATTCAAGATTGCTCATAAGAGTGGGACTCAGAATATTGTGGCTGATGCATTGAGCAGGAGAGAGAGCCTTCTTGTCGAGCTTAAAGGTTCGATCACTGCCTTTGAGTGCTTAAAAGAACTCTATGAGGAAGACGAAGATTTTGGAGTGATTTGGGATCAATGCACAAATGGAAGGGCCGTGGCAGATTATTTTGTGCATGATGGTTTCCTTATGCGAGGGAATCAATTGTGCATTCCAAAGACCTCCCTCCGAGAACATTTGATGTGGGAAATGCACGGAGGAGGTCTCTCAGCTCATTTGGGAAGGGATAAGACAATGGCAGCCTTGGTTGCTCGTTTTTATTGGCCAAGGATGGCAAGAGATGTGGCTCGCATGGTCAAGCATTGTAGGGTCTGCCAAGAGACTAAAGGCACTGTGCATAACACGGGCCTCTATACACCGTTGCCTATTCCAAAAGCAATTTGGGAAGATCTCAGTATGGATTTCATACTTGGCTTACCCCGCACCCCTCGTGGTGTGGATTCTATTTTTGTGATTGTGGACAGGTTATCCAAGATGGCACACTTCGTTCCTTGCAAGAAGACTAATGATGCGCATGGAATTGCCAAGCATTTCTTTAAGGAGGTGGTGAGATTGCATGGAGTGCCTAAAACCATCACTTCTGATCGGGATGTCAAGTTCCTAGCCAGCTTTTGGAAGACTCTTTGGAAGATGTTTGAAGCAACCCTCTAATTTAGCACCACGGCTCATCCACAAACTGATGGGCAGACCGAGGTTACCAATAGAACCCTTGGCAATATGCTACGAAGCTTATGTCATGAGAAGAAGAGACAATGGGACTTGGCCTTGCCCATTGCGGAGTTTGCTTACAATGGAGCGGTTCATCGTGTTACAGGGAAGACACCTTTCTCTTTGGTGTATACGAAGGAGCCTAACCACTTTGTTGATGTTGCCTCAGTCCCCAAGTTTCCTAAAGCACATCCCAATGCGGTTGACTTCGCGGAGCAAGCTCAAGGTGTCATTGATGGCGTCCGCAAAAGGTTGGAAGAGGCTTATAGCAAGGAGAAGGCACGAGTCGATGCGCACAGGCGAGTGCAGATTTTCCAACCAGGTGAGCAAGTTATGGTTCACTTTAGGAAGGAAAGGATGCCAAGTAACATGGGGGGCAAGTTGCAAGCTCGGAAGTTCGGGCCATTCAAGGTGCTCAGGCGCATAAGTGACAATGCCTATGTGATTGATCTTCCGGACGAGTTTGGAGTGTCAAAGAGCTTCAACGTTGCTGATCTTACCCCATATTTCGATGCCTTTCCCGTGCCCTCCCGTCTTGCTGCTCGTGGTCAAGCTTCATCCTAAGAAGGGGAGGATGATGTAGGACATCTTTATTTTCTCACGTTTGAATAAGTGCGTTTGTGCACATCATACCTGGTTGTGTTGACCTTGGTTTCTTTACGTATGCATGGCTGGATGTAACGTGTGCATGCAGCCATTAGATGTGCGGAATAAATGCCTTTAAGGCCTTAGCTAGCATTTGTGACGCCTTTAAGGCGTTAGTTATCATTTGTGGCAGCTGGAAGGATTTGTAACTGCCACCGTCGTTTGAAAGGTCTTGCTTGGCCTATTTAAACTCGTTTTCCTGAATAAAGAAGACAGATTTTAATCCCAAAACTTCCGTGAGTTTAGCTCCCTATTATGCATGGATTTGCATATGTCGTGTTAGAGTCTTTGCCCTTTGCTGGCTGCCTAAACTTTTAGGCCAATCTTCAATCAAATTCGGAAGGATTTGGCTGAAGGTTTATCTTGTTGGTCCGAACTCAGTTCCAAGTTTGTCCGCTACGTTTCTAGCTACGTCACAAGGACTTCACGAAGGTGCTTGACATGATCTTCTTTCGTCTTGCTATACACCAGAATGTCATCAAAATAGACCACCACAAACTTATCAAGAAATGGTCGTAAAACTTGGTGCATCAGCCTCATAAACGTACTAGGGGCATTTGTCAACCCGAATGGCATGACCAACCATTCGTACAGCCCCTCCTTGGTCTTAAAGGCCGTTTTCCACTCATCACCAGGCCTTATTCTAATCTGATGGTAACCACTTTTTAAATCTATCTTAGAGAAAATAGTGGAACCACTCAGATTATCAAGCATATCTTCAAGTCTAGGGATAGGAAATCTATACCCCACTGTGATCTTGTTGATGGCTCTGCTGTCCACGCACATTCGCCAAGAGCCATCCTTTTTAGGAACTAACAAGGCAGGAACTCCACAAGGACTAAGGCTCTCACGTATTGATCCACGCTCCAGAAGCTCTTGCACTTGCAACTTTAAAACTTTGTGCTCTTCAGGACTCATTTTATAATGAGGTAAACTTGGGAGGGTGGCACCTGGAACAAGGTCAATGTTGTGCTGAATTTCACGCATAGGAGGTAGTCCCTTAGGCAGATCTGAGGGAAAGACATCCACGAAGTCTCGTAGGAGCACTTGGACTTCGTATGGAAGGACTTCTTTGCTCCTTGTGTCTTGCTTCAGAATGTTGTCCAATAGAAGGACGTGGCATACTCCTGCCTCCTTTAGGGAGAGTTGGAATTCCTTGAACGAAGTCAGTAGCGTCACCATTTGCACAAGGTTGCTCCCCTTCTTGCCAAGATTCTTCGGTTTTCTTGGAAGCAACGTGAACTTCTGACCATTTTTAATCACTTCGTACGTGTTCTCCTCTCCCTTATGCACTGCCTTATTATCATACTCCCAAGGCCTCCCAAGCAGAATATTGCATGCATCCATGCAAAGCACATCGCAAGTCACAACATCAGTGAATTGTCCAATGGAGATTGGCACTTGGCAACGTGAATCAACCCGAATACTTCCTCCAGATTGCACCCACCCAATAGAGTAAGGAGCAGGATGTGGGGTGGTTTTCAACCCGAGTTTCTCCACCGTGCTTGCACTTATGAAGTTCTCCTGACTTCCTCCATCAACAATAACATCAAAAACTTCCTTTCCTACATGACATCTTGTGCGGAACAGGTTGTGACGCTGAGTTGCATCTTTTTTCTCCACGGACAAAGCCAACTTCCTCATGACTCCACAGTATTCCTCATCATCACCAAATTCATCTTGTGACTCCTCCTCACTTTCCTCAACAGGTGCGCAAAAGAGAGCATCCTCCTGATCTCCTTCAGCCTCACACAATTGCACAAACTTTCTTTTTGGACACTCACTTGATCTGTGCCCTATTTCATTGCACTTGAAGCATTTTGTTCGCGAAGAACCTTCAGCAACCTCCTTGCCTTTCCTCTGAACTTGCTCGGTATTAGAAAGGGCTGGCCTGGGCCGAGGCACAACTCTTGCATCTCCAGTTGGCGTGGGGTTCTTTTCTGGTCCACGAGCAAAATTTGAAGTCTGGCCAGGGGTGTAACGATTGCCAACCACTCTCTTCTTCTTTAGGGCAGCTCCAATCTTGCGTGCCTTGTTGCACACGTCTTGGAAATACAGGAACGTGTCAAACTCCATACGACTCTTCACTTCATAGTGCAAGCCATCAATGAACCTCGCAATCATTTGGTCCTCATGTTCTTCCACATCATTCCGGGCAGCCAATCTCATAAATTCAGCAATATACTCATCAACAGACTTGTTACCTTGCGTGCAAGACAAGAACTGGGAGAACAAAGTCTGATGATAGTCTACGGGCAGAAATCTTTCCCTAAGTGCTTGCTCCATGGTTGGCCAATCACGAATAGGTAGATCACCTCTCCTTCTGCGAGATTCTTGCTCTTTACGCCACCACACCGCAGCACCAGATTCTAGCTTGAAAGCAACGTAGCTTACTTTTTGTTCTTCCGTGAGCTCCATACAATCAAAATACTTCTCTACGGAGTCAAGCCAATTCAGAAAGGCTTCCACATCTGCCTCCCCATAAAACTTCTCAATGTTCATTTTAAACGGACGATCTATCCTCCTAACATAATCATCTCCACGATCATCCATTCTATACACCTCCCTCCTAGGGCCACGGCCAGCATCACCACGGCCTCCATCTCCTCTCCCACGTCCTCTCAACCCACGTACAGCCCTTCCTCCCCTCCTCACATCCAACGTAGCATCAGATTCTACATCCCCATCTTCATCAAGATCTAAAGGTGGATTACGTACCACTGGAGGGGGGGTGCTGGAGGTTGCACCACCAAATTAGCAAGCTGTGTGCGGATCTCCAAGATGGCAGCCTCCAAGGTGTCAAATCTTTGACGTAGATCCGGATTCTGGTTGTCCATGGGGTCGGCCATAGTGCATCGGATTCTGGTGGAGCTTGGTTTGGTATTAGAGGCACGGATCAGGGGATCGCGAAACCTTGTGGATCGGCTCGTAGGTAGGGTCTCTCACAACTCTCTGTGGTGATAGCGTTCACTCAAGATCAATGTAGAAACTGATCTGATCGTAATCTATGCTCTGATACCACCTAATGTTGCACAGCGGAATTAACTTGTGTGTTGGTGAATTCTGGAACGAACTCAATGAAGATCTACAACAATCACCAACTTTCGTAGGGTGACTGAGGTTTGCCTATTGCTAGGCGGCCAATCAAAGGCAGAAAACAACAAGCACAAAACGTGCTCCTCTTTGCCTTAGCAAACTCAGAATATTCTGGATTAATTCAACATGTCCTTTCCTTCTTTGTGATGCTCAATTTAAACGAGCTAAATTCCAGCCAGAAATTAAGGCTCCAGCTGTTACAATCTTTCCCCCTCCCACGTCCATATTAGGACAGCCATAACTAACATTAACACGCCTCATTATTAGTTGCTAAACCCCCTTTAGCAACAGAAGGAAAGAAAACGAAACATGTCCTAATTATTACAATCCAGATTTGGAAATAAAAGCAACACATTAAATAAACGACTTGAGGATCCCATGCAGCTCATGCACACCCTTGTGCACGTCCTTGTACCTTGATTTGGGACGTCCTACGTCAAAAGATAATGCAAGAAAAGGAAAGATAAGGCAAGGAAAGGAAAGATGATGCAAGAAAAGGAAAGATAAGGCAAGATAAAGCGGTTAATCACCAGCTTGAAAATTTAGACTCGTTGATTAATTTCATTTTAGAAAATCAAATCCCATGGATTGCTAAATGGGATTATCATCTTCAAAATGAGGTTACTGATAACCAAGGTTATAGTCTCAACTCTCTCACTCTCGTCAGAAGAATTTTTATTCATTGGTGGGAGAAGTTTGATTTTGTCCCTAAAGAGGTTAAGAACCTTGCAAACCCTTCAAAGATGCAGAAGGGAAATCATACTAAAGATGATCTTAAGGAACTATTTAAAGATCTAGTTGGTAATTCTTCAAAGGATCTTGTCCAAAAATCCCTTCTTGCCGCTCTCAATAAAATTAATCAAGAAATGGACAAGGCTATCTTTCAGGATTCGCAAGATCCTGAAGATGATGATGACCCTCTTGATGAAGAATTTTACCAAGGAAGAGACTGAGTAAAGATTTTTAAAAGGGCCCTGTAGTTTACAATAAAAGCTTAATGAGCTGTCCTATTATCTACAGTAAAAGTTTAATGAGCTGTCCTGTTGTCTGCAGAAAAATCTTAATGAGTTTACCTTGTCGCCTTTTGATAATTGAAGACTCGTTGCATGTGACGATGGGGCCCATGGCGTACCCGACATCAACTTTCTTTCAATTATTGTACCTTTTACTATTTGCTTTTGGCCACTTCTGTAAAGATAAGATTCTATCTTATCTCTTTGGCCACGTAGTTACTTTTGCTAGGCTATAAATAGATCTTTCGTAGTTGCGGAGGGCATCACTTAGCCAGAGCCTTCCAGTGCTTTAGAAAGAGAACTCTCCCCACTTGTAATATTTCCTTCTCTGTTTGCAAATAAGGGGCATCGCAACCCCGTAGCCAGGAGTTGCTATTGTAATCTCTCTCTCTATGTAAGTTTTCTTCTCAGCTTGTAATAATATGTATCCAAGTATGAAATCTGGTATCAAAGCCATGTCGTAGGGAAGGAGACGTTAGTACCCTTCATTGATCTCTGCAGAGGATAATTTGTATTTGATCTGCAAATTTTGATTACTGGCCGATGATAAAGACTGGGCTATTTTTTGAAAATATCGAGAGGGTACTAACCCTTCATTGATGCAATTTAAGTCTGCTCCTGAATCAACAAGGGCAGCAACTTCTAGAGTGTAAGACTTGTCCACAATAATGGTAACCTTAACGTACCATTTTTGAATGATCGATCCAAGTATGAAATCTGGTATCAGAGCCATGTCGTAGGGAAGGAGACGTTAGATTCTTTTGCGCAAATTTGGTCCATAAAAAAAAAATTTTCGAAGCTATAGTGCGTAAGTTGTCGTTGAGGCAGGGAAGCCGTTTAGACACTGCAGAAGCCTTGAAAATTCGCCCTTTTTTATGGAAAAATTTGCTAAAAGTTTTTCTCGTTCTTCCTCTTCTTCGTCTTTATCTGATAGGCCGCCCAGAAATAAAGAAATATTAACTGTAGAAAATATAGAAAAAAAGCTAAACAAATGGAATATGCCATGTTCTTCCTTGTCTAGTATTTATAAGTCTGGAAGTTTTAAATTAATTTCTGATTATGTGATCAAAACCGAAGAGCGTACGATATCCCTTAAAGAGGGATTTCCAAATTTTAATTTGCTCTCCGAAAAACTCATTGAGTCACATAAGAAAAAATATAAATACCTCCATTTTGGATTAGTAGAAGTAGGTTTAAAACCGTTAACTAGAACAGGGCTGAACACTTCAGCTTTAGTCATGGTTCGCGATCAAAGACACAATAAAATAGAAGACTCTATAATTGGAGTCATTGAATCAAATCTAGCTCACGGTCCTATTTTCTTTAAGTGTTTTCCGAATTTCTCGGTTTCACTTGAAGATTAGACAATTATGCATTCTTTAACATTAAATGTTAAAACCCACGGCTATGATATGATGTATGGATCTGAACATGTAGCCTTAATCTACAGGATCTCATATAAAGCTATGAACACTATAGCACCTAAGGTTGAAAACCAGATAAATTTAATAAGTTCACAAAAGGGTGAAACCACCCTTTTACTCACAGATCTTAACCGATCTAACGCTGTCGTACCTAAAGCTATTCAATGGGATAAGCTATCTTTTCCTGATGAATGGATTTTAGAAAAAGCAGCACCACCAGTTCCAGGAGAACAAAGATCCTTAAAAGGAATCTGGCAAGAATCAGATGGAAGCATAGCAGTACAATTTTCCTCTGATCGAAAAATCAAAGTTAACCTACCTGACGAATATTTTAGGAATCCAATTCCTAGAATGCCCTCTGTTATTCCTTTCATGGAACCCAGAGTTTCCACTTCGGTACTTGAAAAGATGACTACACCAACCACTGAGTTAAAACTCAAAGGGATTTCTAGAACTACTTCTCAGATTAGTACTCCTAAGTACACTGAGGAGAAAAAGGTAGAATCACCTACAGCCTCAGATATGGGTTATAACCCATCAGAAGTTGAAAGAGACTTCTCTATCCTAACTATAGAGGCCACAAGACAATTGAATATCCCTAAAAAATTAAAAAATCAGTTTTATGATCCTCTAAACAAGGATAAAACAATATGGTTTTGTAGGAGGTATAACCTTAACCAACAACAAGCTTTTGTTGATGCTTTCATCATACACTATAACCTTCAAAAGAAAATTAAGAATTTCTTTGAATGGTTTGCAAAGAAATACAAAAGCAAATATGATAAAATACCAAGTTCGAATAAAGTTCCACAAATTTCTGTCTTGCAGAATAAAAGAGTTTTTCACACAACTAATAACCAGCTGATAAGTGCCTCTTTGCCTCCTGAGCAATCAATAATCGTTTCTATTGGTGATGAGCAAGTAAAGGCAACTCCCTATCTAAAGGAGTTAACAGACGGAAGTGTCACGAACCACCTTAATCAGGTTGTTAAACAAAATAATTACACTAACCTCTTCCTAAAATCATTGGGAGACGAAATTGCTAAGATAGAGCATCTACTCACAAAAAAAATTCCCTTAAAGGATACACCCTCTACCTCCAAAAATAGTCCACCTAAACCCTCATCCGAAGCAATCATGTTTAAACCACCTCCTATCCTGAAAAAAGAAAGTCATAAATTAGGAGATGAATTTATTGACGAACTTGCCTCTAGACTAGAGAAATTTAGATTATCAGATAAAGAGAAACTCACTATAAATACCTTAAACGAGGTAGGAGAATCATCTGTACCAGCAGAAGTTAGTAAACTATCCTTTAAAAAGGTAACCAACACGCCCCAAACTAAGAACTATTATCCGAGACCCTCACCTGTAGACCTTCAATATGAAGAAGAAGTCTTCACTACGGTCGACTTCTCCAGTGATCGGATTTGTGAATGGTCCATAGATGGACTTTCTGAGTACCGAATAAAGGATGTATTAAAATACATGATGATGTTTGCCTCAGCATCCCGTCTTAAAGGCAATGGTGACAAAGGTATTACTGAAGCTATTGTTTGTGGTTTCACCGGGTAACTGCATGGTTGGTGGGACTTTTATCTCACCAAGGAAGCAAAAAATGGCATCCTGAATGCCACCTTCATTAAAGAAGAAGGAACAAATAACATACTTGAGCATACTGCTCTCGTTTCTGATGCGGTTAACACCCTCGTCTATAAAATAGCTACTCATTTTATTGGAGCTGCGAGTCTCATGCAAGACCGTACTCAAGAACAGCTAATGAATCGTAAGTGCCCATCTCTATCTCATTTTAGATGGTATAAAGATGTTTTCTTCTCCAAAGTCATAACAAGATCAGACTGTAATGAAGATTTTTGGAAAGAAAAATTTATCTCCGGCTTACCAGCCATGTTTGCCGAGCGGGTAAGAACTCGCCTTAGAGACAATAATGGTAGAATATCCTATTCTAGGCTTACCTATGGAGATTTAGCCGCTGTTGTCACAGCTGAGGGTATAGCCTTGTGTAATGATATAAAAATAAAAAAGCTCCTAGAAAGAAACAAGCTCAATAATAAGCAAGTCCTAGGAGATTTCTTTGAACAAATTGGTTATCCACCACTTTGGAAGACAGGTTCCACCACAGGCAAAAGAAAAGATAAGAGATTTAAAAAATCCAAATTTAAAAGTTTAAAAGCAGATTATACATCTACCAAGAAATGGTCTAAACGGCACAAAAGGAATTTTGAGAACTACAAAAACACCTCAGAATCCTTTAATAGAAAAGCCCCGGTCTGCTATAAGTGTGGAAAAGTTGGGCATTTCCAAAAGGACTGCCGAGTTAAAAAGAAAATTAATGCTCTACAATTGGATGAAGGCCTTAAAAGGTCCCTCTGCCAACTCCTTTTAAATGAGTATCATAGAGATGATTTAGTTGTCAATCTTGAGCACGATGACGAAGAGACAACAGAAAATAGCTCGACTTCGTCTTCTTCCTCTGATTCTGAAGGTTGTGGTAGTAGCTGCGATTGTGACAATTGCCTATCTCATAACCTATTAGGATTAAGCGATAACACGCTCACCGCCGAGCAAGACTATTTCTTGGAAATCTTGGATAAATTACCAGATAATGAGTTCAAACAACAACTCATAAGGGAACAAATAAACAAGAAGGCTACCCAAGTTGCCTCAACCTCCTCACAAAAAAGGAGCAAAAGGGCCTCATCAACTCCAAAATTGGCTAAAAAGGTTGAAGAACACACTACCAGGTATTCTCTTCAGAATGTCTTAAATAGAATTCGATCTGAAGCCTCACAAGAACAACCAAGCCTCCCTCAATTAAAAACAGAGATTAATAATCTCAAACAAGAAATAGCTCAAGTAAATGGAATGGCAAAAGGTAAGAAAAGGAAAGAAAAGGCAAGATGAGGAGAGAAAAGGAAAGAAATGGAATGGCAAAGTAAGGTAAGAAAAGGCAAGGAAAAGGCAAGAAAAGCAAAGATAAGGCAAGGAAAAGGCATGAAAAGGAAAGGAAAGGAAAGAAAAGGCACGAAAAGGTAAGAAAAGGCAAGAAAAGGAAAGAAAAGACAAGATAAGGCAAGAAAAGAAAAGGAAACAAATGGAAAGAAATGGAAAGAAAAGGCAAGATAAGGCAAGTAAAAGGCAAGGAAAAGGCAAGAAAAGGCAAGATAAGGAAAGTTAAGACATGATACGACAACAAAAGGAAAGAAAAGGCAAGACAAGGCAAGAAAAGGCAAGATTAGGGAAGGAAAGGCAAGAAAAGGAAAGATGAGGCAAGAGAAGGCAAGATAAGGCAAGAAAATGAAAGAAAAGGCAAGGAATAGGCATGAAAAGGCAAGATAAGGAAAGAAAAGACATGAAAAGGCATGAAAAGGTAAGAAAAGGTAAGATAAGGAATAAAATGGTAAGATGAGGCAAGAAAAGCCAAAATAAGGAAAGAAAAGGATGGATGAGGCAAAAAAGGAAAGAAAAGGGAAGGAAAAGGCATTTAAAGGCAAGATAAGGAAATAAAAGGAACGAAAAGGCAAGATAAGGAATAAAATGGTAAGATGAGGCAAGAAAAGGCAAGATAAGGAAAGAAAAGGCAAGAAAAGGGAAGGAAAGGCAAAAAAAGGAATGAAAAGGAAAGATGAGGCAAGAAAAGGAAAGAAAAGGCAAGGAAAAGACAAGATAAGGAAAGAGAAGGCATGAAAACGCAAGATAAGGCAAGAAAAAGGCAAGAAATGGCAAGTTAAGGTAAGAAAAGGCAAGATAAGGAATGAAAAGGTAAGATAAGGCAAGAAAAGGCAAGAATAGGCATGAAAAGCCAAGAAAATGCAAGAAAATTAAAGAATAAGCAAGATAAGGCACGATAAAGGAAGGGAAAGGCGAGATAAGGCAAGAAAAGGAAATAAAAGGCAAGAAAAAGCATGGAAAAGGCATGAAAAAGAAAGAAAAGGAAAGATAAGGCAAGAAAAGACAAGAAAAGGCATGAAAAGGCAAGAAAAGGAAAGAAAAGAAAAGAAAAGGCAAGATAAGGCAAGAAAAGGTAAGGAAAAGACAAGAAAAGGCAAGATAATGCATGATACGGATAGAAAAGGCAAGATAAGGCAAGAAAGTTGATGGAATGTAAGAAAAGGAAAGAAAAGGAATGATGAGGCAAGAAAAGGCAAGATAAGGCAAGAAAAGGAAAGAAAAGGCAAGGAAAAGGTAAGAAAAGGCAAGATAAGGAAAGAAATGGCAATGCAAAGGCAATAAAAGGCAAGATGAGGCAAAAAAAGGTAAGGTAGGGCAAGATAAGGCAAGAAAAGGAGAGAAAAGGAAGGATGAGGCAAGAAAAGGGAAGGAAAAGGTATTTAAAGGCAAGAAAAGGAACGAAAAGGCAAGAAAAGGCATGAAAATGCAAGAAAAGGCAAGATAGGGTAAGAAAAGGCAAGAAAAGGCAAGATAAGGCAAGAAAAGGCGAGATAAGGCAAGAAATGGATGGAAAGGAAAGAAAAGGAAAGATGAGGCAAGAAAAGGCAAGATAAGGCAAGATAAGGCAAGAAAGGGAAAGAAAAGGCAAGATAAGGAAAGAAAAGGCAAGAAAAGGCCTGAAAAGGCAAGAAAAGGAAAGAAAAGGCAAAGAAAAGGCCTGAAAAGGCAAGGAAAAGGTAAGAGAAGGCAAAATAAGGAAAGAAAAGGCAAGGAAAAGGCAAGGAAAGGCAAGGAAAAGACAAGGAAAAGGCAAGAAAAGGAAAGGAAAAGGCAAGAAAAGGCAAGAAAAAGGCAAGAAAAGGAAAGAAAAGGCATGGAAAAGGTAAGAAAAAGGCAAGAAAAGGTAAGAAAAGGCTAGATAAGTAAAGTTAAGACATGATAAGGCAAGAAAAGGAAAGAAAAGGCAAGGAAAAGGCAAGATAAAGCAAGAAAAGGTAAGATAAGGCAAGAAAAGGAAACAAAAGGCAAGGAAAAGGCAAGATAAAGCAAGAAAAGGTAAGATAAGGCAAGAAAAGGAAACGAAAGGCAAGAAAAGGAAAGATGAGGCAAGCTAAGGCAAGCAAAGGAAAGAAAAGGCAAGGATAAGGAAAGAAAAGGCAGGAAAAGGCAAGGAAATGGCATGAAAAGGCATGAAAAGACAAGAAATGGCATGAAAAGGCAAGAAAGGGCAAGAAAAGGTAAAAAAAAGGCAAGATGGTAAGATTAGGAAAGAAAAGGCAAGAAAAGGCAAGGAAAAGGCAAGGAAAAGGAAAGAAAACGCATGAAAAGGCAAGAAAAGGAAAGAAAATGTAAGAAGCATGATAAGGAATAAAATGGTAAGATAAGGAAAGAAAAGCCAAGATAAGGCAAGAAAAGGAAAGGAAAGGCAATTAAAGGAATGAAAAGGAAAGATGAGGCAAGAAAAGGCAAGATAAGGTAAGAAAAGGGAAGAATAGGCGAGGAAAAGGCTAGATAAGGAAAGAAAAGGCATGAAAAGGGAAGGAAAGGCAAGAAATGGAAAGAAAAGGATAGAAAAGGCAAGAAAAGGCAATATAACGCATGAAAAGGGAAAATAAGGAATGAAAAGGCAAGATAAGTAAAGAAAAGGCAAGATAAGGCAAGAAACCACTAAAAAAGGTAAGAAATTCCAAGATAAGGCAAGAAAAGGCCAGGAAAAGGCATGAAAAGGCTAAAAAGAAATAAAAGGCAAGAAATGGCATGAAAAGGCAAGAAAATGCTGAAAAGTTAAGAAAAGGCAAGATAAGGCAAGGAAAAGGCAAGAAAAGGAAAGAGAAAGCAAGAATAGGCATGGAAAAGGCATGAAAAGGCAAGAAAAGGAAAGATAAGGCAAGAAAAGGCCAAAAAAGTTAAGAAAAGGCAAGATAAGGTAAGGAAAAGGCAAGAAAAGGAAAGAGAAAGCAAGAATAGGCGTGGAAAAGGCATGAAAATGCAAGAAAAGGAAAGATAAGGCAAGAAAAGGCAAGAAAAGGAAAGAAAAAAAAAGAAAAGGCAAGAAAAGGGTAAGAAAAGGAAATAAAAGGCATGGAAAAGGCAAGATAATGCATGATAAGGCAAGAAAAGGAAAGAAAAGGCAAAGAAATAGCAAGAAAAGGCAAGAAAATGTAAGATAAGGCAAGAAAAGGGATGGAAAGGAAGGAAAAGGAAAGATGAGGCAAGAAAAGGCAAGGAAACGGCAAGAAAAGGCAAGATAAGGAAAGAAAAGGCAAGAAAAGGCAAGGAAAAGGCATGAAAAGGCAAGGAAAAGGCATGAAAAGGCAAGAAAAGGCAAGATAAAGGTAAGAAAAGGCAAGATAAGGCCAGAAAAGGAAAGATAAGGTGATAAAAGGCATAGGCATGAAAAGGCAAGATAAAGCAAGAAAAGACTTGCAAAGATAATAAAATGCAAAATAAGGCAAGAAAATGGCAAGATAAGGCAAGAAAAGGGAAGGAGAGGCAAGAAAAGGCAAGGAAAAGGCAAGATAAGGCAAGAAAAATCAAGATAATGTAATAAAATGCAAGATAAAGGAAGAAAAGGCAAGAAAGGGAAGGAAAGGCAAGAAATCGAAAGAAAAGGATAGGGAAGTCAAGAAAAGACAAGATAACACAAGAAAAGGCAAGATAAGGAATGAAAAGGCAAGATAAGGCAAGAAAAGGCAAGATAAGATAAGAAAAGAGTAAAAAAGGCAAGAACTTCCTGATGTAAAACTCGCTGGGAATTCCACACGAACGGACCGCTGCTACTTGATGGATGAGAAAGACTCCAACTCCAACTACGCAATGCACGAACCTTGGTGATGTCTCACCGCAACCCGAACAATGGAAGTCAAGAACCCAAGTCCTTAAGTCGAATCACGCCACAAACAGAGGTGGATAATCTGTTTGATAAGTGAAATACGTTGCCCTAGCTAAGCGACGCACTAGCCTAACCAAGAACACACAATGAGTATCAAAACTCACAAACTAGCAATAGCTAAGTATATTCTGAATGAATAAAAAGGTTGTCCACGTTTTTATTGCTAGGAGTCCCTTTATATATTCCCCAAAAGTCTCAAACATTCCTAAACAAAAACTAACTCCAAATAAGGAGTTCAAAGCTGGCCAAAACTCACCTTCCTAAATAAAAGGGATTCTGGCCTAATTATTCACTAAGTAGGAAAAACAAACTAAACTAAGATAGATACTAGAATATCTAGTAAATATCACGTCCTAAAACATAGGAAAAGAAGTTCCTAAAATTTAGGGATGCATGTCCAAGATAAGTTGAAATTCTGTTTGCATGCATCCAAAAGAATCTTGCGCATGCTAGGCTTCTAAAATAACACCAATAACGTGTATGGGCTTAACATGGCCTTCTAGGTCGTCCTTGGGCTTGCTTGATTCAACTTGAGTCCGAATGCCTTCAATAAATCCATTCAGTTCAGCTCGAAGCTTCTTGGCCCGTGCTCTTGTAATCGGCCCAATTGGAACACGCAATGCTCCATGCTCGTTGTTGGATGGTCTCACATCATTCCCCCTCTCTTGAAAAGGATTTGCCCTCAAATCTTCACCTGCATCAAAAGGGCTTAAGTCAGCAACATTAAATGTAGCACTTACATTATACTCACCAGGTAGATCAAGCTTGTAGGCATTGTCATTAATGCGCTCTAAAACTTGGAATGGACCATCTCCACGAGGTAGTAACTTGGAGCGACGTTGAACGGGAAAACGCTCCTTTCGCATATGCAACCAAACCCATTCACCAGGCTCAAAGACAACTTATTGCCGTCCTTTGTTGGCTTGCCTTGCATAGTGCTCCGTTCTCTTCTCAATATTCAGCCTTGCCTTTTCATGTAATTGCTTGACAAATTCTGCCTTCTTCTTGCCATCTAAATTAACATGCTCACTCAAAGGTAAAGGTGACAAATCCAATGGAGTCAAAGGATTAAATCCATAAACAAGCTCAAATGGTGAGAATTGAGTAGCAGAATGAACTGATCGATTGTAAGCAAATTCAACATGTGGCAAACATTCCTCCCAATTCACAACTTCAGTTTGACCATCAGTTTGTGAATCTCGTTACGGATCCACGCGAAAGCCGGATCTATCTACGTTCAGATTGATGGAAATCTCAACCCATTGTTTGCACCTTTGCAAGAACCTCGGTATGAACAACCTCGACCCGCTGCTGTAGGGAAACAAGAACCTTGATTGATGAAGACGCCACAAACGGTGATGTAGATCCGCTTGATAAGTCGAAGGTGAACGAACGGAATCCCTCCGCTGTGTTCGAACAGTTCCAAAGAACCATGAGAGCAAAGCCCACGTTTTTGTACTCAAATTATTCTCCCCATTCTCATTGATAAAGCCTTTATATATAGGCAGATTGTTACAAAGAGATTCCTAATTAAATATAACTTCTAACTAGATAAATATGACTTAAAAAGGAAAACTAAAAAGGAAAACAAGTCTAGTACTCCTATGATTGCTAAAAACGTGATTATCACATAATCACATTCCTAAACTGACTTGAACTCTTAAATAAACGAAATTCTCAAATTATTGACTTCCTAAAGAGACTAGAACTTTTATAAAACGAAAATAACATATAATTAACTTCCTAAACAGACTCAAAAACCTCAAAAACGAAATTAATCTTCTTGCTGATCAGATTCATATCATTCCTGATATGAATCTTCGCGGAAAAGACTCACAACTCGGACCGTTTGTTACTTTAGAATGGAACAGATCACAACTCACAAGAACTCACAAGAACTAAGGCACGAAATTGAACCTTAACCCGCTGCAAGAGCTTCTGAACCTTGACCTAAGGTCGTATCACGCCACGAGCGGGGATGGATGATCCGCTTGATAAGTGAAAGATAAATTCTAGCCAAGACGACTCACCAGCCTAGGCAAGAACAAACGAGTATCAAAACTCTCAATTAGCCAATGCTAAGCAATTTCCGAATTGTTGTGCTCTTTATTGAAGGGGGACGCCTCTTTATATAGGCTCCTCATGTCTTACAACTTTCCTAAACGAAACTAACTCCAAATAAGGAGTTTAAGGCTGGCCAAAATTCTTTCTTATTCTAAAGAGATTCTGGCCGAACTTATTCAACTAAATAAGGAATAATATAAGCAAATAATATCTAATAGAATAGCTACTAGGTGCACGTCCAAAACAAATAGATGCACGGACTAAATAGGCTGATTCTTCTTGATTCTCCATGTGCGCATGCATCTAGAAGCTTACGTGCATGTCAAGCCTCCCATTCAGCTTCCAAAACGTGCATGGGCCTCCCTTGGGCTTCTTGGACGTCCTTGGTCCTCCACGCACTTGATTGAGCCCAAACTTCTTCCATTAATCCATTGAAGTCAGATTGCAACTTCCTAGCTCGTGCTCTTGTCATTGGCCCAATCGGAACTTGAACTTGCTTCGAGTCTACAAGCTTGATAGTAGGTGCGTCCTTAGGCTTGCTCACATCATTCCCCTCCTCTTGAAAAGGATTTGTCCTCAAATCATCACCTACATCAAACGGACTCAAGTCAGCCACATTAAACGAAGCACTTACACTATACTCACCCGGAAGGTCTAGCTTGTAGGCATTATCATTAATGCGTTCTAGCACTTGGAATGGACCATCTCCCCGTGGTAGCAACTTTGAACGTCTTTGGACAGGAAAACGCTCCTTCCTCATATGTAGCCAAACCCAATCGCCCGGCTCAAAGACAACCTTGTGCCTTCCTTTGTTTGCTTGCCTTGCATAGTGCTCCGTGCGCTTCTCGATGTTCATTCTAGCTTTCCCATGTAACTGCTTGACAAATTCAGCTTTCTTCTTGCCATCTAAGTTAACATGCTCACTCGAAGGTAGAGGTGATAAATCCAATGGAGTCAAAGGATTAAATCCATAAACAAGCTCAAATGGTGAGAATTGAGTAGCTGAATGGACAGAACGATTATAAGAAAACTCAACATGAGGCAAACAATCTTCCCAAGTCTTAATGTTATGCTTAATAAGTGCTCTCAAAAGTGTAGACAAAGTCCTATTTACTACTTCAGTTTGACCATCAGTTTGAGGATGACAAGTAGTAGAAAACAACAACTTAGTACCTAACTTGCACCACAAGGTCTTCCAAAAGTAACTTAGGAATTTAGCATCTCTATCAGAGATAATTGTCCTAGGCATGCCATGTAACCTAACAACCTCTCTAAAGAACAAATCAGCAATGTTTGAAGCATCATCAGTTTTATGACATGGAATGAAATGTGCCATCTTAGAAAACCTATCCACTACCACAAAAATTGAATCTCTTCCACGCTTAGTCCTAGGTAGGCCTAACACAAAATCCATAGAGATATCAATCCAGGGCTCACTAGGTATAGGTAGTGGGGTGTACAAACCATGGGGTTTTACCTTTGACTTGGCTTGCTTGCAAGTGATGCAACGACCACAAACTCTCTCAACGTCTCTCTTCATGTGTGGCCAAAAGAAATGATCTTGTAGCATTGCCAAGGTCTTTGCAATTCCAAAATGCCCCATTAAGCCACCTCCATGTGCCTCCTGAATTAGTAATTCTCGCATCGAACAATTAGGCACACAAAGTTTGTTTTCACGAAATAGGTAACCTTCATTACGAAAGAACTTACCAAATGCACTTCTTTCAGTTGATCTAAACAACTCGCCAAAATCAACATCATCAACATACATCTCCTTAATGTGTTCAAAGCCAAGTAGTTTAGCATCAAGAGTTGAGATCAAGGCGTACCTTCGTGATAGTGCATCAGCCACTACATTTTCCTTACCTTGCTTGTAGCGAATGACATAAGGAAATGTCTCAATGAATTCCACCCATCGTGCATGCCTCTTGTTCAGCTTGTGTTGCCCCTTTAAGTGCTTGAGTGACTCATGATCAGTGTGAATCACAAACTCCTTTGGCCACAAGTAATGCTGCCACGTCTCCAATGCTCGAACTAGTGCGTACAACTCCTTGTCATAGGTCGGGTAATTCAAGGTTGCACCACTTAGTTTCTCACTAAAGTATGCAATGGGTCTTCCTTCTTGCATAAGGACAGCTCCAATTCCTACACCAGAAGCATCACACTCTATTTCAAAAGTCTTAGAGAAATTAGGTAAAGCTAACAAGGGTGCATTAGTCAACTTCCCTTTTAGTAGTTGGAAAGCCTTCTCTTGAGCTTCTCCCCAAGTAAAGCCCACGTTCTTCTTGATGACTTCAGTTATGGGTGCGGCTATGCTACTAAAGTCCTTCACAAATCTCCTATAAAAACTAGCTAGTCCATGAAAGCTCCTAACATTAGCAACACTTGTAGGGCTTGGCCATTCACGGATAGCTCGGATCTTTTCTTCATCAACCTTTATTCCGTTAGCTCCAACAACGAAACCCAAGAATACAAGCTTATCCGTACAAAAGGTGCACTTCTTCAAGTTAGCAAACAATTGTTCTTCTCTAAGTGCATCTAAGACAGATTTCAAATGTTCTAGATGATCCTCCATGCTCTTGCTATAAATGAGTATATCATCAAAGTAAACAACTACAAATTTACCAATGAATGGACGTAGAACATGATTCATGAGTCGCATAAACGTGCTAGGTGCGTTGGACAAACCAAATGGCATGACCATCCACTCATACAACCCATACTTAGTTTTGAAAGCAGTCTTCCACTCATCTCCTTCTTTCATCCTAATTTGATGATAACCACTCTTCAAATCAATCTTAGAAAACATGCAAGAACCATGCAACTCATCTAACATGTCATCTAAACGAGGGATAGGGTGACGATATTTTACCGTTATGTTGTTGACTGCTCGGCAATCAACACACATTCTCCATGTTTTATCCTTCTTGGGCACAAGTAGGACTGGAACAGCACATGGACTCATGCTCTCTCTTACGTACCCTTTCTCCAATAGCTCATTGACTTGCTTCTCAAGCTCCTTTGTCTCTTCAGGATTGCTTCTATATGCGGGACGGTTAGGTATGGTAGCTCCCGGGACAAAGTCTATTTGATGTTCAATCCCACGAATAGGTGGCAAACCAGGTGGTAGCTCGTCGGGAAAGACATCCTTGTAATCCTGCAAAAGAGACACAACCGTACTAGGTACATGTGGTTCAAGCTCGTTAGTGTTTAAAAGTGCCTCCCTATACCGAAGTAAGATCATAGGCTTCTTTGCAAAGCATGCTTGCTTAATATCACTTGTTCCCACATAGTAACTCTTTTTCCAACTCTCGTTTTTTCTCTCTTTGGCCGTTTTAATTTCTGTTTTTCCGGCTTCTTTTATTTTCTCAATCTTTTCCTCTCCATTGGCCGTTTTTCTTATCCTTTTTTCGGCTTCTTCTCTCCACTCATTCTTTTTCTTTTTGTCACGCTCTCTTTGCTCATCACTTTCTTGTTGCAACAGTCGTTGATCTTCACAAACTTGTGATGGTGACAAGGGTGCCAAGGTGATTACTCTCTTCTTAAGTATAAATGAGTATTTGTTGGTGTAGCCATCATGATGCACTTTCCTATCAAACTGCCATGGCCTTCCTAACAATAGGTGACCAGCTTGCATTGGTACAACATCACACAACACTTCATCCTCATAGTTGCCAATGCGGAATGTTACCAATACTTGCTTCATCACTCGTACTTCTCCACTATCATTCAGCCATTGTAGTTTGTAAGGCTTAGGGTGTTTTCCAGTGAGCAACCCCAACTTCTCCACCATAGTAGTGCTTGCGACATTAGCACAACTTCCTCCATCTATGATGACACTACACACCTTGTCTTTGACATAGCACCTTGTGTGAAAAATATTTTCTCTTTGAGCCACATCATTTTCCTCTTTTACTTGCACATTCAATGCTCTTCTAGACACAAGAGTAAGCCTCTCAGCAGCTTGGTACTCTTCCTCGGATACTTCCTCCAAAGAAGGCATGCTTTCATGCTCCGAATCCTCTTCTTCAGTTTCAATCTCTCCACTTTCCTTGATCACCATTGCTTGCTTGTTAGGGCATTGACTTAAGATGTGCCCTCTTCCTTGACACTTAAAGCACTTGATGTCACGGTTCCTAGCTGGAGTGACTTCCACTTTCTTTTGAGAATTAGCTTGAGAACTCTCGGATTTATGCTCTACTTTGGCTGCTTGTGGCTTGTCAAACTTCTTTTGGTAGTTTGGCTTCCAAGTAGAATTCGATGTAGCTTTTGTTCTCCCCTCTCCTCTCTTGAGTTGCTTCTCAATTTTCGTTGCCATATGCACCATGTCCTCCAACTCCACATAGTGTTGCAACTCAACTTTGTCTTGAATTTCAGGATTGAGTCCATTCAAGAACCTTGCCATTGTAACTTCTCTATCTTCATCTATATCAGCTCTTATCATGGCCATCTCCATCTGTTTGAAATACTCCTCCACACTCAAACTTCCTTGCCTCATTCCTTGTAACTTCTTATACAGCTCTCTATAGTAGTGACTTGGAACAAATCTCTTCCTCATCACCACTTTCATGTCTTCCCAAGTAGCTATAGGGCGTTCTCTATTTCTCCTCCTGCTAGTCACAAGTTGATCCCACCAAGTTATAGCATAATCAGTGAATTCGGTGATGGCAAGTTTTACCTTCTTTTCTTCGGAGCTATTGTGGCAATCAAACACGAACTCAATCTTCTTCTCCCACTCTAAGTACGCCTCCGGGTCAGAACGACCAGCAAAGGAAGGTATCTTCAGTTTGATACTCCCTATGTTGTCGTCTCTCTTTGGCCTTGCCTCCCTAGGTGGACGGTTTGTTCTTGCTCTCCTAAGACTCCTTGTAGAGCCTACGCCTTCTTCAGATTCAGAATCAGCTCCGCTCGATTCTCCAATAGGTACTCCTCTCCTACGCCTTTGGAGTTCGCCTCGCGTATGGGGGTTGTCACGAGAATTCTCCACGGCATCCACGCGTAGTTGCAAAGGCTCCATCTGAGCTTGCACCATCCGCTCGAGCTTCCCGGCCAAGGCATCCACTAATAACTTAAGGTCTATGTTTTCCATAGTTTGACCTTCATGCGACATGTTTGCTGCAAGAAAAATTGGTTAGTAAAAAAAATATGGCCTCACAAGCTCACTCCCTTACGTGTATACTCTCAATGTATGGTGCACTCAAGTTCACTCGTGTTTGCACTCAAATATTTGGCTTTTCTCTCTAAGGTACTCGCACACTCTTGCCTTTTTCCTCTCGTGATACTTGTATGTTCTTACTAAGGCTAGAACGGCCTTGCTTGAGCTTCACGCTTTAACAAACAGAATGTTAAAGTTCCTCTTTGGTCTTTCTTTTAGTCTTGCTCGTCCCCTTTCTTGATCAGCTGTTGCGCCTCCTTAGTTTGCTAGCTTCCCTCGGATTTGCTTCCTCTTTAGCTTGAGACTTCCAATTTAGCTTGCTTCCTCTTTAGCTTGCGGCTTCCTTTTTCCTTTTCTTTTCTTTCCTTTTTTTTTTCTTTTCTTTTCTTTTCTTTTCTTTTCTTTTTTTTTCTTTCTTTTCTTTTCTTTCTTTTCTTGCTTCACTCGTTTGTTTTCCTCTCTTTTCTCTCAAACAGCGAGGAGAGAAAACGAACCAACAAGAACAAAAAAATAACAAGCAACAAAACGAACCAACAAGAACAAAAATAACAAGGATAATGAACTAAAGTGACAAGCTAAGCTCTGATACCAACTGATATGAATCTTCGCGGAAAAGACTCACAACTCGGACCGTTTGTTACTTTAGAATGGAACAGATCACAACTCACAAGAACTCACAAGAACTAAGGCACGAAATTGAACCTTAACCCGCTGCAAGAGCTTCTGAACCTTGACCTAAGGTCGTATCACGCCACGAGCGGGGATGGATGATCCGCTTGATAAGTGAAAGATAAATTCTAGCCAAGACGACTCACCAGCCTAGGCAAGAACAAACGAGTATCAAAACTCTCAATTAGCCAATGCTAAGCAATTTCTGAATTGTTGTGCTCTTTATTGAAGGGGGACGCCTCTTTATATAGGCTCCTCATGTCTTACAACTTTCCTAAACGAAACTAACTCCAAATAAGGAGTTTAAGGCTGGCCAAAATTCTTTCCTATTCTAAAGAGATTCTGGCCAAACTTATTCAACTAAATAAGGAATAATATAAGCAAATAATATCTAATAGAATAGCTACTAGGTGCACGTCCAAAACAAATAGATGCACGGACTAAATAGGCTGATTCTTCTTGATTCTCCATGTGCGCATGCATCTAGAAGCTTACGTGCATGTCAAGCCTCCCATTCAGCTTCCAAAACGTGCATGGGCCTCCCTTGGGCTTCTTGGACGTCCTTGGTCCTCCACGCACTTGATTGAGCCCAAACTTCTTCCATTAATCCATTGAAGTCAGATTGCAACTTCCTAGCTCGTGCTCTTGTCATTGGCCCAATCGGAACTTGAACTTGCTTCGAGTCTACAAGCTTGATAGTAGGTGCGTCCTTAGGCTTGCTCACATCAATTCCCCTCCTCTTGAAATGGATTTGTCCTCAAATCCTCGCATCCATCATGCTGCCAATTAACAAACATGCTGAAAATAGATTGAATCTTCGATCTTCGTGGCTGCACTTGATACCTTCCTTTCCAACAGAATAGATACTTCGAGCATAAGCAATCTAAAGTCATCTCCAATTCAAAAACCAAAATCTTACTTATTTGCCCAAGCTTTTCTTTGAACTTCAAACTATTCCAGAAGTTGATCAACGGTGAACCTCCAACATAATCAAACTTTTCCACACCCAAGAAGTCAATATGTTCAACATGTAAATCAGGAGACATGTAAGATATGGGTTGAACGTCTTCCTTGTCAACCAAAACAACAAGTTCTTCTTGTTCACCATCAATAGCAGTTAAGTGCTTCTTCATATGAACGACATCCATCAATTCTGATTCATTGAACAAATCCCTCAAGTAAAGAAGTGACATGGCATGTTCATCAAAACAATCTCCATCGAACAAGTCAATAGAATATTCACCAAATTCCTCCCATGTCATAACCTCTTCTTCAATAATATCTTCAGATGTAACCTCCAAATCATCAGAACTACATACCTCGTTCCCAATAGTGGGAATGGTGTTCTCCATAATCTTCCTTGGATGAATTCGTTTTCCTCTACAGAGGTGAGGAACATCATGTGGTTGCTCTTGTTTGCACCATATCCGGTCCATCTTTTCGCTGAGTGATATGAATCTCCGCGGAAAAGATTCACAACTCGGACCGTTTGTTACTTTAGAATGGAACAGATCACAACTCACAAGAACTTACACGAACTAAGGCACGAATTTGTACCTTAACCCGCTGCAAGGGCTTCTGAACCTTGACCTAAGGTCGTATCACGCCACAAGCGGGGATGGAATATCCGCTTGATAAGTGAAGGATAAATTCTAGCCAAGACGACTCACCAGCCTAAGCAAGAACAAACGAGTATCAAAACTCTCAATTAGCCAATGCTAAGTATTTCCGAATTGTGTGTGTGTACGTTTTATTGCTAGGAGTCCTCTTTATATAGGCTCCCAAAGTACCAAAATATTCCTAAACAAGCTAACTCCTTAAAAAGGAGTTCAAAGGCTGGCCAAAACTCTCTTTCCTATTCTAAGGAGATTCTGGCCGAATTATTCAACTAAAATAGGAAATAATCTAAACAAATAATATCTAATAGAATAACAATTAATTGCACGTCCTAACAAGAAGATGCATGGCCTAAATAGGTTGATTCTTGCTGATTCTCCATGTGCGCATGCATCCAGAAGTTGGTGTGCATATTAAGCTTCCAAAATAGCCTCTATCACGTGCATGGGCTTTGCATGTGCCTCATGCACGTCCTTGCACTTGTACGCACCAACTTGAGCCCAAACTTCTTGCATTAGTCCATTGAAATCAGATTGCAACTTCCTAGCTCGTGCTCTTGTCATTGGCCCAATTGGAACTTGAACTTGCTGCGAGTCTACAAGCTTGATAGTAGGTGCGTCCTTAGGCTTGCTCACATCAGTCCCCTCCTCTTGAAAAGGATTTGTCCTCAAATCATCACCTACATCAAACGGACTCAAGTCAGCCACGTTAAACGAAGCACTTACATTATACTCACCCGGAAGGTCTAGCTTGTAGGCATTATCATTGATGCGTTCGATCACTTGGAATGGACCATCTCCCCGTGGTAGCAACTTTGAACGTCTTTGTACAGGAAAACGCTCCTTCCTCATATGTAGCCAAACCCAATCTCCCGGCTCAAAGACAACCTTGTGCCTTCCTTTGTTTGCTTGCCTTGCATAGTGCTCCGTGCGCTTCTCGATGTTCATTCTTGCTTTCTCATGTAACTGCTTGACAAATTCAGCTTTCTTCTTGCCATCTAAGTTAACTTGCTCACTCGAAGGTAGAGGTGATAAATCCAATGGAGTCAAAGGATTAAATCCATAAACAAGCTCAAATGGTGAGAATTGAGTAGCAGAATGGACAGAACGATTATAAGCAAACTCAACATGAGGCAAACATTCTTCCCAAGTCTTAATGTTATGCTTAATGAGTGCTCTCAAAAGTGTAGACAAAGTCCTATTCACTACTTCAGTTTGACCATCAGTTTGAGGATGACAAGTAGTAGAAAACAACAACTTAGTACCTAACTTGCACCACAAGGTCTTCCAAAAGTAACTTAGGAACTTAGCATCTCTATCAGAGATAATTGTCCTAGGCATGCCATGCAACCTAACAACCTCTCTAAAGAACAAATCAGCAATGTTTGAAGCATCATCAGTCTTATGACATGGAATGAAATGTGCCATCTTAGAAAACCTATCCACTACCACAAAAATTGAATCTCTTCCACGCTTAGTCCTAGGTAGGCCTAACACAAAATCCATAGAGATATCAATCCAGGGCTCACTAGGTATAGGTAGTGGGGTGTACAAACCATGGGGTTTTACCTTTGACTTGGCTTGCTTGCAAGTGATGCAACGACCACAAACTCTCTCAACGTCTCTCTTCATGTGTGGCCAAAAGAAATGATCTTGTAGCATTGCCAAGGTCTTTGCAATTCCAAAATGCCCCATTAAGCCACCTCCATGTGCCTCCTGAATTAGTAATTCTCGCATCGAACAATTAGGCACACAAAGTTTGTTTTCACGAAATAGGTAACCTTCATTACGAAAGAACTTACCAAATGCACTTCTTTCAGTTGATCTAAACAACTCGCCAAAATCAACATCATCAACATACATCTCCTTAATGTGTTCAAAGCCAAGTAGTTTAGCATCAAGAGTTGAGATCAAGGCGTACCTTCGTGATAGTGCATCAGCCACTACATTTTCCTTACCTTGCTTGTAGCGAATGACATAAGGAAATGTCTCAATGAATTCCACCCATCGTGCATGCCTCTTGTTCAGCTTGTGTTGCCCCTTTAAGTGCTTGAGTGACTCATGATCAGTGTGAATCACGAACTCCTTGGGCCACAAATAATGCTGCCATGTCTCCAATGCTCGAACTAGTGCGTACAACTCCTTGTCATAGGTCGGGTAATTCAAGGTTGCACCACTTAGTTTCTCACTAAAGTATGCAATAGGTCTTCCTTCTTGCATAAGGACAGCTCCAATTCCTACACCAGAAGCATCACACTCTATTTCAAAAGTCTTAGAGAAATTAGGTAAAGCTAACAAGGGTGCATTAGTCAACTTCCCTTTCAGTAGTTGGAAAGCCTTCTCTTGAGCTTCTCCCCAAGTAAAGCCCACGTTCTTCTTGATGACTTCAGTTATGGGTGCGGCTATGCTACTAAAGTCCTTCACAAATCTCCTATAAAAACTAGCTAGTCCATGAAAGCTCCTAACATTAGCAACACTTGTAGGGCTTGGCCATTCACGGATAGCTCGGATCTTTTCTTCATCAACCTGTATTCCGTTAGCTCCAACAACAAAACCCAAGAATACAAGCTTATCCGTACAAAAGGTGCACTTCTTCAAGTTAGCAAACAATTGTTCTTCTCTAAGTGCATCTAAGACAGATTTCAAATGTTCTAGATGATCCTCCATGCTCTTGCTATAAATGAGTATATCATCAAAGTAAACAACTACAAATTTACCAATGAATGGACGTAGAACATGATTCATGAGTCGCATAAACGTGCTAGGTGCGTTGGACAAACCAAATGGCATGACCAGCCACTCATACAACCCATACTTTGTTTTAAAAGCAGTCTTCCACTCATCTCCTTCTTTCATCCTAATTTGATGATAACCACTCTTCAAATCAATCTTAGAAAACATGCAAGAACCATGCAACTCATCTAACATGTCATCTAAACGAGGGATAGGGTGACGATATTTTACCGTTATGTTGTTGACTGCTCGGCAATCAACACACATTCTCCATGTTTTATCCTTCTTGGGCACAAGTAGGACTGGAACAGCACATGGACTCATGCTCTCTCTTACGTACCCTTTCTCCAACAGCTCGTTGACTTGCTTCTCAAGCTCCTTTGTCTCTTCAGGATTGCTTCTATATGCGGGACGGTTAGGTATGGTAGCTCCCGGGACAAAGTCTATTTGATGTTCAATCCCACGAATAGGTGGCAAACCAGGTGGTAGCTCGTCGGGAAAGACATCCTTGTAATCCTGCAAAAGAGACACAACCGTACTAGGTACATGTGGTTCATGCTCGTTAGTGTTTAAAAGCGCCTCTCTATACCGAAGTAAGATCATAGGCTTCTTTTCAAAGCATGCTTGCTTAATATCACTTGTTCCCACATAGTAACTCTTTTTCCAACTCTCGGTTTTTCTCTCTTTGGCCGTTTTAATTTCTGTTTTTCCGGCTTCTTTTGTTTTCTCAATCTTTTCCTCTCCATTGGCCGTTTTTCTTATCTTTTTTTCGGCTTCTTCTCTCCTCTCATTCTTTTTCTTCTTGTCACGCTCTCTTTGCTCATCACTTTCTTTTTGCAACTGACGTTGATCTTCACAAACTTGTGATGGTGACAAGGGTGCCAAGGTGATTACTCTCTTCTTAAGTATAAATGAATACTTGTTGGTGTAGCCATCATGATGCACTTTCCTATCAAACTGCCACGGCCTTCCTAACAATAGGTGACCAGCTTGCATTGGTACAACATCACACAACACTTCATCCTCATAGTTGCCAATGCGGAATGCTACCAATACTTGCTTCATCACTCGTACTTCTCCACTATCATTCAGCCATTGTAGTTTGTAAGGCTTAGGGTGTTTTCCCGTGAGTAACCCTAACTTCTCCACCATAGTAGTGCTTGCAACATTAGCACAACTTCCTCCATCTATGATGACACTACACACCTTGTCTTTGACATAGCACCTTGTGTGAAAAATATTTTCTCTTTGAGCCACATCATTTTCTTCTTTTACTTGCACATTCAATGCTCTTCTAGACACAAGAGTAAGCCTCTCAGCAGCTTGGTACTCTTCCTCGGATACGTCCTCCAAAGAAGGCATGCTTTCATGCTCCGAATCCTCTTCTTCAGTTTCAATCTCTCCACTCTCCTTGATCACCATTGCTTGCTTGTTAGGGCATTGACTTGAGATGTGCCCTCTTCCTTGACACTTAAAGCACTTGATGTCACGGTTCCTAGCTGGAGTGACTTCCACTTTCCTTTGAGAATTAGCTTGAGAACTCTCGGATTTATGCTCTACTTTGGCTGCTTGTGGCTTGTCAAACTTCTTTTGGTAGTTTGGCTTCCAAGTAGAATTCGATGTAGCTTTTGTTCTCCCCTCTCCTCTCTTGAGTTGCTTCTCAATTTTCGTTGCCATATGCACCATGTCCTCCAACTCCACATAGTGTTGCAACTCAACTTTGTCTTGAATTTCAGGATTGAGTCCATTCAAGAACCTTGCCATTGTAACTTCTCTATCTTCATCTATATCAGCTCTTATCATGGCCATCTCCATCTGTTTGAAATACTCCTCCACACTCAAACTTCCTTGCCTCATTCCTTGTAACTTCTTATACAGCTCTCTATAGTAATGACTTGGAACAAATCTCTTCCTCATCACCACTTTCATGTCTTCCCAAGTAGCTATAGGGCGTTCTCTATTTCTCCTCCTGCTAGTCACAAGTTGATCCCACCAAGTTATAGCATAATCAGTGAATTCGGTGATGGCAAGTTTTACCTTCTTTTCTTCGGAGCTATTGTGGCAATCAAACACGAACTCAATCTTCTTCTCCCACTCTAAGTACGCCTCCGGGTCAGAACGACCAGCAAAGGAAGGTATCTTCAGTTTGATACTCCCTATGTTGTCGTCTCTCTTTGGCCTTGCCTCCCTAGGTGGACGGTTTGTTCTTGCTCTCCTAAGACTCCTTGTAGAGCCTACGCCTTCTTCCGACTCAGAATCAGCTCCGCTCGATTCTCCAATAGGTACTCCTCTCCTACGCCTTTGGAGTTCGCCTCGCGTTTGGGGGTTGTCACGAGAATTCTCCACGGCATCCACGCGTAGTTGCAAAGGCTCCATCTGAGCTTGCACCATCCGCTCGAGCTTCCCGGCCAAGGCATCCACTAATAACTTAAGGTCTATGCTTCCCATAGTTTGACCTTCATGCGACATGTTTGCTACAAGAAAAATTGGTTAGTAAAAAAAATTATGGCCTCACAAGCTCACTCCCTTACGTGTATACTCTCAATGTAGGGTGCACTCAAGTTCACTCGTGTTTGCACTCAAATATTTGGCTTTTCTCTCTAAGGTACTCGCACACTCTTGCCTTTTTCCTCTCGTGATACTTGTATGTTCTTACTAAGGCTAGAACGGCCTTGCTTGAGCTCCACGCTTTAACAAACAGAAGGTTGAAGTTCCTCTTTGGTCTTTCTTTTAGTCTTGCTCGTCCCCTTTCTTGATCAGCTGTTGCGCCTCCTTAGTTTGCTAGCTTCCCTCGGATTTGCTTCCTCTTTAGCTTGAGACTTCCAATTTAGCTTGCTTCCTCTTTAGCTTGAGACTTCCAATTTAGCTTGCTTCCTCTTTAGCTTGCGGCTTCCTTTTTTTCTTTTTCTTTTCTTTCCTTTTTTTTCTTTTCTTTTCTTTTCTTTTCTTTTTTTTTTCTTTCTTTTCTTTTCTTTCTTTTCTTGCTTCACTCGTTTGTTTTCCTCTCTTTTCTCTCAAACAGCGAGGAGAGAAAACGAACCAACAAGAACAAAAAAATAACAAGCAACAAAACGAACCAACAAGAACAAAAATAACAAGGATAATGAACTAAAGTAACAAGCTAAGCTCTGATACCAACTGATATGAATCTATGCGGAAAAGATTCACAACTCGGACCGTTTGTTACTTTAGAATGGAACAGATCACAACTCACAAGAACTTACACGAACTAAGGCACGAATTTGTACCTTAACCCGCTGCAAGGGCTTCTGAACCTTGACCTAAGGTCGTATCACGCCACAAGCGGGGATGGAATATCCGCTTGATAAGTGAAGGATAAATTCTAGCCAAGACGACTCACCAGCCTAAGCAAGAACAAACGAGTATCAAAACTCTCAATTAGCCAATGCTAAGTATTTCCGAATTGTGTGTGTGTACGTTTTATTGCTAGGAGTCCTCTTTATATAGGCTCCCAAAGTACCAAAATATTCCTAAACAAGCTAACTCCTTAAAAAGGAGTTCAAAGGCTGGCCAAAACTCTCTTTCCTATTCTAAGGAGATTCTGGCCGAATTATTCAACTAAAATAGGAAATAATCTAAACAAATAATATCTAATAGAATAACAATTAATTGCACGTCCTAACAAGAAGATGCATGGCCTAAATAGGTTGATTCTTGCTGATTCTCCATGTGCGCATGCATCCAGAAGTTGGTGTGCATATTAAGCTTCCAAAATAGCCTCTATCACGTGCATGGGCTTTGCATGTGCCTCATGCACGTCCTTGCACTTGTACGCACCAACTTGAGCCCAAACTTGTTGCATTAGTCCATTGAAATCAGATTGCAACTTCCTAGCTCGTGCTCTTGTCATTGGCCCAATTGGAACTTGAACTTGCTGCGAGTCTACAAGCTTGATAGTAGGTGCGTCCTTAGGCTTGCTCACATCACTGAGCTTCTTGACCTCAGTTCTCATTATATGCCTAATCCCACTCATCATGGCCTCTATAATCGTTGGATCAAGCATTGACAAATCAGCTTCAAAATCTCTTCTTGTGTAGTTGCAAGACATCTTCTTTTTTTCTACTCTTTTTTTTTCAGATTTTTTTGTTTCAGCCTTCTTTCTTCTTCTTTTCTTGGCTGCCTTCTTCTCTATCTTTCTTTTTTTTCGGAATTTTTTTTCCTCTTTTTTTATTTTTTTTCTTTCTCCAACTCAGAATAAAATAAGAACAATAATTGAAAACTAATGAAAATAAAAACGAAATTTAAAGATAGATGATCTGAAGTAGAGCCTAAGCTCTGATACCAAATGATGTAAAACTCGCTGGGAATTCCACACGAACGGACCGCTGCTACTTGATGGATGAGAAAGACTCCAACTCCAATTACGCAATGCACGAAGCTTGGTGATGTCTCACCGCAACCCGAACAATGGAAGTCAAGAACCCAAGTCCTTAAGTCAAATCACGCCACAAACAGAGGTGGATAATCTGTTTGATAAGTGAAATACGTTGCCCTAGCTAAGCGACGCACTAGCCTAACCAAGAACACACAATGAGTATCAAAACTCACAAACTAGCAATAGCTAAGTATATTCTGAATGAATAAAAAGGTTGTCCACGTTTTTATTGCTAGGAGTCCCTTTATATAGGCCCCAAAAGTCTCAAACATTCCTAAACAAAAACTAACTCCAAATAAGGAGTTCAAAGCTGGCCAAAACTCACCTTCCTAAATAAAAGGGATTCTGGCCTAATTATTCACTAAGTAGGAAAAACAAACTAAACTAAGATAGATACTAGAATATCTAGTAAATATCACGTCCTAAAACATAGGAAAAGAAGTTCCTAAAATTTAGGGATGCATGTCCAAGATAAGTTGAAATTCTGTTTGCATGCATCCAAAAGAATCTTGCGCATGCTAGGCTTCTAAAATAACACCAATAACGTGTATGGGCTTAACATGGCCTTCTAGGTCGTCCTTGGGCTTGCTTGATTCAACTTGAGTCCGAATGCCTTCAATAAATCCATTCAGTTCAGCTTGAAGCTTCTTGGCCCGTGCTCTTGTAATCGGCCCAATTGGAACACGCAATGCTCCATGCTCGTTGTTGGATGGTCTCACATCACTTCCAAGTTAAGGCAAGAAAAGGCCAGGAAAAGGCATGAAAAGGCAAGAAAATGCCGAAAAAGTTAAGAAAAGGCAAGATAAGGCTAGAAAAGGCAAGAAAAAGAAATTAAAGGATAGATAAGGCAAGATAAGGCAAGGAAAAGGCAATAAAAGGAAAGAGAAAGCAAGAAAAGGCATGGAAAAGGCATGAAAAGGCAAGAAAAGGAAAGATAAGGCAAGAAATGGCAAGAAAATGAATGAAAAGGCAAGAAAAGGAAAGAAAAGAAAAGAAAAGGTAAGAAAAGGCAAGAAAAGACAAGATAGGGTAAGAAAAGGAAAGAAAAGGCAAGGAAAATGCAAGATAACGCATGATAGGGCAAGAAAAGGAAAGAAAAGGCAAGGAAAAAGCAAGATATGGCAAGATAAGGCAAGAAAAGGTAAGATAAGTGATGCGAATCACAAATAATTGGATCAGATTAGCATGGGGTCTATCGGAGCTACAAATGATGTTGTTCAAATGCCAATTGGACCTGTTGATGTGAGCAAGCCTACGGATGCACCAACTATCAAGCTTGTAGACTCGAAGCAAGTTCAAGTTCCAATTGGGCCAATGACAAGAGCAAGAGCTAGGAAGTTGCAATCTGATTTCAATGGACTAATGCATGAAGTTTGGGCTCAAGCAAGTTCGTGGAGGACCAAAGACGTCCAAGAAACCCAAGGGAGGCCCATGCACGTTTTGGAGGCTGAATGGGAAGCTTGACATGCACGAAAGCTTCTAGATGCATGCGCACATGGAGAATCAAGAAGAATCAGCCTATTTAGGCCGTGCATCTAATTGTTTTGGACGTGCAACTAGTAGCTATTCTATTAGATATTATTTGCTTATATTATTCCTTGTTTAGTTGCATAAGTTCGGCCAGAATCTCCTGAGAATAGGAAAGAGAGTTTTGGCCAGCCTTTGAATTCCTTTTAAGGAGTTAGCTTGTTTAGGAATATTTTGGTACTTTGGGAGCCTATATAAAGAGGACTCCTAGCAATAAAACGTACACACACAATTCGGAAATACTTAGCATTGGCTAGTTGAGAGTTTGATACTCGTTTGTTCTTGCTTAGGCTGGTGAGTCGTCTTGGCTAGAATTTATCTTTCACTTATCAAGCAGATCATCCATCCCCGCTCGTGGCGTGATACGACCTTAGGTCAAGGTTCAGAAGCTCTTGCAGCGGGTTAAGGTTCAATTTCGTGCCTTAGTGATATGAATCTCTGGGAAAAGATTCACAACTCGGACCGTTTGTTACTTTAGAATGGAACAGATCACAACTCACAAGAACTTACACGAACTAAGGCACGAATTTGTACCTCAACCCGCTGCAAGGGCTTCTGAACCTTGACCTAAGGTCGTATCACGCCACAAACGGGGATGGAATATCCGCTTGATAAGTGAAGGATAAATTCTAGCCAAGACGACTCACCAGCCTAAGCAAGAACAAACGAGTATCAAACTCTCAACTAGCCAATGCTAAGTATTTCCGAATTGTATGTGTACGTTTTATTGCTAGGAGTCCTCTTTATATAGGCTCCCAAAGTACCAAAATATTCCTAAACAAGCTAACTCCTTAAAAGGAATTCAAAGGCTGGCCAAAACTCTCTTTCCTATTCTAAGGAGATTCTGGCCGAACTTATGCAACTAAACAAGGAATAATATAAGCAAATAATATCTAATAGAATAGCTACTAGTTGCACGTCCAAAACAATTAGATGCATGGCCTAAATAGGCTGATTCTTCTTGATTCTCCATGTGCGCATGCATCTAGAAGCTTTCGTGCATGTCAAGCTTCCCATTCAGCCTCCAAAACGTGCATGGGCCTCCCTTGGGCTTCTTGGACGTCCTTGGTCCTCCACGCACTTGATTGAGCCCAAACTTCATGCATTAGTCCATTGAAATCAGATTGCAACTTCCTAGCTCTTGCTCTTGTCATTGGCCCAATTGGAACTTGAACTTGCTTCAAGTCTACAAGCTTGATAGTTGGTGCATCCGTAGGCTTGCTCACATCAGTCCCCTCCTCTTGAAAAGGATTTGTCCTCAAATCATCACCTACATCAAACGGACTCAAGTCAGCCACGTTAAACGAAGCACTTACACTATACTCACCCGGAAGGTCTAGCTTGTAGGCATTATCATTAATGCGTTCTAGCACTTGGAATGGACCATCTCCCCGTGGTAGCAACTTTGAACGTCTTTGGACAGGAAAACGCTCCTTCCTCATATGTAGCCAAACCCAATCGCCCGGCTCAAAGACAACCTTGTGCCTTCCTTTGTTTGCTTGCCTTGCATAGTGCTCCGTGCGCTTCTCGATGTTCATTCTAGCTTTCTCATGTAACTGCTTGACAAATTCAGCTTTCTTCTTTCCATCTAAGTTAACATGCTCACTCGAAGGTAGAGGTGATAAATCCAATGGAGTCAAAGGATTAAATCCATAAACAAGCTCAAATGGTGAGAATTGAGTAGCAGAATGGACAGAACGATTATAAGCAAACTCAACATGAGGCAAACATTCTTCCCAAGTCTTAATGTTATGCTTAATGAGTGCTCTCAAAAGTGTAGACAAAGTCCTATTTACTACTTCAGTTTGACCATCAGTTTGAGGATGACAAGTAGTAGAAAACAACAACTTAGTACCTAACTTGCACCACAAGGTTTTCCAAAAGTAACTTAGGAACTTAGCATCTCTATCAGAGATAATTGTCCTTGGCATGCCATGTAACCTAACAACCTCTCTAAAGAACAAATCAGCAATATTTGAAGCATCATCAGTCTTATGACATGGAATGAAATGTGCCATCTTAGAAAACCTATCCACTACCACAAAAATTGAATCTCTTCCACGCTTAGTCCTAGGTAGGCCTAACACAAAATCCATAGAGATATCAATCCAGGGCTCACTAGGTATAGGTAGTGGGGTGTACAAACCATGGGGTTTTACCTTTGACTTGGCTTGCTTGCAAGTGATGCAACGACCACAAACTCTCTCAACGTCTCTCTTCATGTGTGGCCAAAAGAAATGATCTTGTAGCATTGCCAAGGTCTTTGCAATTCCAAAATGCCCCATTAAGCCACCTCCATGTGCCTCCTGAATTAGTAATTCTCGCATCGAACAATTAGGCACACAAAGTTTGTTTTCACGAAATAGGTAACCTTCATTACGAAAGAACTTACCAAATGCACTTCTTTCAGTTGATCTAAACAACTCGCTAAAATCAACATCATCAACATACAACTCTTTAATGTGTTCAAAGCCAAGTAGTTTAGCATCAAGAGTTGAGATCAAGGCGTACCTTCGTGATAGTGCATCAGCCACTACATTTTCCTTACCTTGCTTGTAGCGAATGACATAAGGAAATGTCTCAATGAATTCCACCCATCGTGCTGCCTCTTGTTCAGCTTGTGTTGCCCCTTTAAGTGCTTGAGTGACTCATGATCAGTGTGAATCACGAACTCCTTTGGCCACAAGTAGTGCTGCCATGTCTCCAATGCTCGAACTAGTGCGTACAACTCCTTGTCATAGGTCGGGTAATTCAAGGTTGCACCACTTAGTTTCTCACTAAAGTATGCAATGGGTCTTCCTTCTTGCGTAAGGACAGCCCCAATTCCTACACCAGAAGCATCACACTCTATTTCAAAAGTCTTAGAGAAATTAGGTAAAGCTAACAAGGGTGCATTAGTCAACTTCCCTTTCAGTAGTTGGAAAGCCTTCTCTTGAGCTTCTCCCCAAGTAAAGCCCACGTTCTTCTTAATGACTTCAGTTATGGGTGCGGCTATGCTACTGAAGTCCTTCACAAATCTCCTATAAAAACTAGCTAGTCCATGAAAGCTCCTAACATTAGCAACACTTGTAGGGCTTGGCCATTCACGGATAGCTCGGATCTTTTCTTCATCAACCTGTATTCCGTTAGCTCCAACAACAAAACCCAAGAATACAAGCTTATCCGTACAAAAGGTGCACTTCTTCAAGTTAGCAAACAATTGTTCTTCTCTAAGTGCATCTAAGACAGATTTCAAATGTTCTAGATGATCCTCCACGTTCTTGCTATAGATGAGTATATCATCAAAGTAAACAACTACAAATTTACCAATGAATGGACGTAGAACATGATTCATGAGTCGCATAAACGTGCTAGGTGCGTTGGACAAACCAAATGGCATGACCATCCACTCATACAACCCATACTTAGTTTTAAAAGCAGTCTTCCACTCATCTCCTTCTTTCATCCTAATTTGATGATAACCACTCTTCAAATCAATCTTAGAAAACATGCAAGAACCATGCAACTCATCTAACATGTCATCTAAACGAGGGATAGGGTGACGATATTTTACCGTTATGTTGTTGACTGCTCGGCAATCAACACACATTCTCCATGTTTTATCCTTCTTGGGCACAAGTAGGACTGGAACAGCACATGGACTCATGCTCTCTCTTACGTACCCTTTCTCCAACAGCTCGTTGACTTGCTTCTCAAGCTCCTTTGTCTCTTCAGGATTGCTTCTATATGCGGGACGGTTAGGTATGGTAGCTCCCGGGATAAAGTCTATTTGATGTTCAATCCCACGAATAGGTGGCAAACCAGGTGGTAGCTCGTCGGGAAAGACATCCTTGTAATCCTGCAAAAGAGACACAACCGTACTAGGTACATGTGGTTCAAGCTCGTTAGTGTTTAAAAGTGCCTCCCTATACCGAAGTAAGATCATAGGCTTCTTTGTAAAGCACGCTTGCTTAATATCACTTGTTCCCACATAGTAACTCTTTTTCCAACTCTCGTTTTTTCTCTCTTTGGCCGTTTTAATTTCTGTTTTTCCGGCTTCTTTTGTTTTCTCAATCTTTTCCTCTCCATTGGCCGTTTTTCTTATCTTTTTTTCGGCTTCTTCTCTCCTCTCATTCTTTTTCTTCTTGTCACGCTCTCTTTGCTCATCACTTTCTTTTTGCAACTGACGTTGATCTTCACAAACTTGTGATGGTGACAAGGGTGCCAAGGTGATTACTCTCTTCTTAAGTATAAATGAATACTTGTTGGTGTAGCCATCATGATGCACTTTCCTATCAAACTGCCACGGCCTTCCTAACAATAGGTGACCAGCTTGCATTGGTACAACATCACACAACACTTCATCCTCATAGTTGCCAATGCGGAATGCTACCAATACTTGCTTCATCACTCGTACTTCTCCACTATCATTCAGCCATTGTAGTTTGTAAGCCTTAGGGTGTTTTCCCGTGAGTAACCCTAACTTCTCCACCATAGTAGTGCTTGCAACATTAGCACAACTTCCTCCATCTATGATGACACTACACACCTTGTCTTTGACATAGCACCTTGTGTGAAAAATATTTTCTCTTTGAGCCACATCATTTTCTTCTTTTATTTGCACATTCAATGCTCTTCTAGACACAAGAGTAAGCCTCTCAGCAGCTTGGTACTCTTCCTCGGATACGTCCTCCAAAGAAGGCATGCTTTCATGCTCCGAATCCTCTTCTTCAGTTTCAATCTCTCCACTCTCCTTGATCACCATTGCTTGCTTGTTAGGGCATTGACTTGAGATGTGCCCTCTTCCTTGACACTTAAAGCACTTGATGTCACGGTTCCTAGCTGGAGTGACTTCCACTTTCCTTTGAGAATTAGCTTGAGAACTCTCGGATTTATGCTCTACTTTGGCTGCTTGTGGCTTGTCAAACTTCTTTTGGTAGTTTGGCTTCCAAGTAGAATTCGATGTAGCTTTTGTTCTCCCCTCTCCTCTCTTGAGTTGCTTCTCAATTTTCGTTGCCATATGCACCATGTCCTCCAACTCCACATAGTGTTGCAACTCAACTTTGTCTTGAATTTCAGGATTGAGTCCATTCAAGAACCTTGCCATTGTAACTTCTCTATCTTCATCTATATCAGCCCTTATCATGGCCATCTCCATCTGTTTGAAATACTCCTCCACACTCAAACTTCCTTGCCTCATTCCTTGTAACTTCTTATACAGCTCTCTATAGTAATGACTTGGAACAAATCTCTTCCTCATCACCACTTTCATGTCTTCCCAAGTAGCTATAGGGCGTTCTCTATTTCTCCTCCTGCTAGTCACAAGTTGATCCCACCAAGTTATAGCATAATCAGTGAATTCGGTGATGGCAAGTTTTACCTTCTTTTCTTCGGAGCTATTGTGGCAATCAAACACAAACTCAATCTTCTTCTCCCACTCTGAGTATGCCTCCGGGTCAGAACGACCAGCAAAGGAAGGTATCTTCAGTTTGATACTTCCTATGTTGTCGTCTCTCCTTGGCCTTGCCTCCCTAGGTGGACGGTTTGTTCTTGCTCTCCTAAGACTCCTTGTAGAGCCTACGCCTTCTTCCGACTCAGAATCAGCTCCGCTTGATTCTCCAATAGGTACTCCTCTCCTACGCCTTTGGAGTTTGCCTCGCGTTTGGGGGTTGTCACGAGAATTCTCCACGGCATCCACGCGTAGTTGCAAAGGCTCCATCTGAGCTTGCACCATCCGCTCGAGCTTCCCGGCCAAGGCATCCACTAATAACTTAAGGTCTATGTTTTCCATAGTTTGACCTTCATGCGACATGTTTGCTGCAAGAAAAATTGGTTAGTAAAAAAAAATATGGCCTCACAAGCTCACTCCCTTACGTGTATACTCTCAATGTATGGTGCACTCAAGTTCACTCGTGTTTTGCACTCAAATATTTGGCTTTTCTCTCTAAGGTACTCGCACACTCTTGCCTTTTTCCTCTCGTGATACTTGTATGTTCTTACTAAGGCTAGAACGGCCTTGCTTGAGCTCCACGTTTTAACAAACAGAATGTTAAAGTTCCTCTTTGGTCTTTCTTTTAGTCTTGCTCGTCCCCTTTCTTGATCAGCTGTTGCGCCTCCTTAGTTTGCTAGCTTCCCTCGGATTTGATTCCTCTTTAGCTTGAGACTTCCAATTTAGCTTGCTTCCTCTTTAGCTTGCGGCTTCCTTTTTTCTTTTTCTTTTCTTTCCCTTTTTTTTTTCTTTTCTTTTTTTTTTTTTTTCTTTTCTTTCTTTTCTTGCTTCACTCGTTTGTTTTCCTCTCTTTTCTCTCAAACAGCGAGGAGAGAAAACGAACCAACAAGAACAAAAAAAATAACAAGCAACAAAAACGAACCAACAAGAACAAAAATAACAAGGATAATGAACTAAAGTAACAAGCTAAGCTCTGATACCAACTGATATGAATCTCAGGGAAAAGATTCACAACTCGGACCGTTTGTTACTTTAGAATGGAACAGATCACAACTCACAAGAACTTACACGAACTAAGGCACGAATTTGTACCTCAACCCGCTGCAAGGGCTTCTGAACCTTGACCTAAGGTCGTATCACGCCACAAACGGGGATGGAATATCCGCTTGATAAGTGAAGGATAAATTCTAGCCAAGACGACTCACCAGCCTAAGCAAGAACAAACGAGTATCAAACTCTCAACTAGCCAATGCTAAGTATTTCCGAATTGTATGTGTACGTTTTATTGCTAGGAGTCCTCTTTATATAGGCTCCCAAAGTACCAAAATATTCCAAACAAGCTAACTCCTTAAAAGGAATTCAAAGGCTGGCCAAAACTCTCTTTCCTATTCTAAGGAGATTCTGGCCGAACTTATGCAACTAAACAAGGAATAATATAAGCAAATAATATCTAATAGAATAGCTACTAGTTGCACGTCCAAAACAATTAGATGCATGGCCTAAATAGGCTGATTCTTCTTGATTCTCCATGTGCGCATGCATCTAGAAGCTTTCGTGCATGTCAAGCTTCCCATTCAGCCTCCAAAACGTGCATGGGCCTCCCTTGGGCTTCTTGGACGTCCTTGGTCCTCCACGCACTTGATTGAGCCCAAACTTCATGCATTAGTCCATTGAAATCAGATTGCAACTTCCTAGCTCTTGCTCTTGTCATTGGCCCAATTGGAACTTGAACTAGCTTCGAGTCTACAAGCTTGATAGTTGGTGCATCCGTAGGCTTGCTCACATCACTTAGTTCTTGTGAGTTCTTGTGAGTTGTGATCTGTTCCATTCTAAAGTAACAAACGGTCCGAGTTGTGAGTCTTTTCCGCGAAGATTCATATCAGTTGGTATCAGAGCTTAGCTTGTTACTTTAGTTCATTATCCTTGTTATTTTTGTTCTTGTTGGTTCGTTTTGTTGCTTGCTATTTTTTTGTTCTTGTTGGTTCGTTTTCTCTCCTCGCTGTTTGAGAGAAAAGAGAGGAAAACAAACGAGTGAAGCAAGAAAAGAAAGAAAAGAAAGAAAAGAAAAGAAAAGAAAAGAAAAGAAAAAAAAAGGAAAGAAAAGAAAAAGAAAAAAAAGGAAGCCGCAAGCTAAAGAGGAAGCAAGCTAAATTGGAAGTCTCAAGCTAAAGAGGAAGCAAATCCGAGGGAAGCTAGCAAACTAAGGAGGCGCAACAGCTGATCAAGAAAGGGGACGAGCAAGACTAAAAGAAAGACCAAAGAGGAACTTTAACATTCTGTTTGTTAAAGCGTGAAGCTCAAGCAAGGCCGTTCTAGCCCTAGTAAGAACATACAAGTATCACGAGAGGAAAAAGGCAAGAGTGTGCGAGTACCTTAGAGAGAAAAGCCAAATATTTGAGTGCAAACACGAGTGAACTTGAGTGCACCATACATTGAGAGTATACACGTAAGGGAGTGAGCTTGTGAGGCCATATTTTTTTTTACTAACCAATTTTTCTTGCAGCAAACATGTCGCATGAAGGTCAAACTATGGAAAACATAGACCTTAAGTTATTAGTGGATGCCTTGGCCGGGAAGCTCGAGCGGATGGTGCAAGCTCAGATGGAGCCTTTGCAACTACGCGTGGATGCCGTGGAGAATTCTCGTGACAACCCCCATACGCGAGGCGAACTCCAAAGGCGTAGGAGAGGAGTACCTATTGGAGAATCGAGCGGAGCTGATTCTGAATCTGAAGAAGGCGTAGGCTCTACAAGGAGTCTTAGGAGAGCAAGAACAAACCGTCCACCTAGGGAGGCAAGGCCAAAGAGAGACGACAACATAGGGAGTATCAAACTGAAGATACCTTCCTTTGCTGGTCGTTCTGACCCGGAGGCGTACTTAGAGTGGGAGAAGAAGATTGAGTTCGTGTTTGATTGCCACAATAGCTCCGAAGAAAAGAAGGTAAAACTTGCCATCACCGAATTCACTGATTATGCTATAACTTGGTGGGATCAACTTGTGACTAGCAGGAGGAGAAATAGAGAATGCCCTATAGCTACTTGGGAAGACATGAAAGTGGTGATGAGGAAGAGATTTGTTCCAAGTCATTACTATAGAGAGCTGTATAAGAAGTTACAAGGAATGAGGCAAGGAAGTTTGAGTGTGGAGGAGTATTTCAAACAGATGGAGATGGCCATGATAAGAGCTGATATAGAAGAAGATAGAGAAGTTACAATGGCAAGGTTCTTGAATGGACTCAATCCTGAAATCCAAGACAAAGTCGAGTTGCAACACTATGTGGAGTTGGAGGACATGGTGCATATGGCAACGAAAATTGAGAAGCAACTCAAGAGAGGAGAAGGGAGAACAAGAGCTACATCGAATTCTACTTGGAAGCCAAACTACCAAAAGAAGTTTGACAAGCCACAAGCAGCCAAAGTAGAGCATAAATCCGAGAGTTCTCAAGCTAATTCTCAAAGGAAAGTGGAAGTCACTCCAGCTAGGAACCGTGACATCAAGTGCTTTAAGTGTCAAGGAAGAGGGCACATCTCAAGTCAATGCCCTAACAAGCAAGCAATGGTGATCAAGGAAAGTGGAGAGATTAAAACTGAAGAAGAGGATTCGGAGCATGAGAGCATGCCTTCTTTGGAGGACGTATCCGAGGAAGAGTACCAAGCTGCTGAGAGGCTTACTCTTGTGTCTAGAAGAGCATTGAATGTGCAAGTGAAAGAAGAAAATGATGTGGCTCAAAGAGAAAATATATTTCACACAAGGTGCTATGTCAAAGACAAGGTGTGTAGTGTCATCATAGATGGAGGAAGTTGTGCTAATGTCGCAAGCACTACTATGGTGGAGAAGTTGGGGTTGCTCACTGGAAAACACCCTAAGCCTTACAAACTACAATGGCTGAATGATAGTGGAGAAGTACGAGTGATGAAGCAAGTATTGGTAACATTCCGCATTGGCAACTATGAGGATGAAGTGTTGTGTGATGTTGTACCAATGCAAGCTGGTCACCTATTGTTAGGAAGGCCATGGCAGTTTGATAGGAAAGTGCATCATGATGGCTACACCAATAAATACTCATTTATACTTAAGAAGAGAGTAATCACCTTGGCACCCTTGTCACCATCACAAGTTTGTGAAGATCAACGACTGTTGCAACAAGAAAGTGATGAGCAAAGAGAGCGTGACAAAAAGAAAAAGAATGAGAGGAGAGAAGAAGCCGAAAAAAGGATAAGAAAAATGGCCAATGGAGAGGAAAAGATTGAGAAAACAAAAGAAGCCGGAAAAACAGAAATTAAAACGGCCAAAGAGAGAAAAACCGAGAGTTGGAAAAAGAGTTACTATGTGGGAACAAGTGATATTAAGCAAGCATGCTTTGCAAAGAAGCCTATGATCTTACTTCGGTATAGGGAGGCACTTTTAAACGCTAACGAGCTTGAACCACATGTACCTAGTACGGTTGTGTCTCTTTTGCAGGATTACAAGGATGTCTTTCCCGACGAGCTACCACCTGGTTTGCCACCTATTCGTGGGATTGAACATCAAATAGACTTTGTCCCGGGAGCTACCATACCTAACCGTCCCGCATATAGAAGCAATCCTGAAGAGACAAAGGAGCTTGAGAAGCAAGTCAACGAGCTGTTGGAGAAAGGGTACGTAAGAGAGAGCATGAGTCCATGTGCTGTTCCAGTCCTACTTGTGCCCAAGAAGGATAAAACATGGAGAATGTGTGTTGATTGCCGAGCAGTCAACAACATAACGGTAAAATATCGTCACCCTATCCCTCGTTTAGATGACATGTTAGATGAGTTGCATGGTTCTTGCATGTTTTCTAAGATTGATTTGAAGAGTGGTTATCATCAAATTAGGATGAAAGAAGGAGGTGAGTGGAAGACTGCTTTTAAAACTAAGTATGGGTTGTATGAGTGGATGGTCATGCCATTTGGTTTGTCCAACGCACCTAGAACATTTATGCGACTCATGAATCATGTTCTACGTCCATTCATTGGTAAATTTGTGGTTGTTTACTTTGATGATATACTCAATTATAGCAAGAGCATGGAGGATCATCTAGAACATTTGAAATCTGTCTTAGATGCACTTAGAGAAGAACAATTGTTTGCTAACTTGAAGAAGTGCACCTTTTGTACGGATAAGCTTGTATTCTTGGGTTTCGTTGTTGGAGCTAACGGAATACAGGTTGATGAAGAAAAGATCCGAGCTATCCGTGAATGGCCAAGCCCTACAAGTGTTGCTAATGTTAGGAGCTTTCATGGACTAGCTAGTTTTTATAGGAGATTTGTGAAGGACTTTAGTAGCATAGCCGCACCCATAACTGAAGTCATTAAGAAGAACGTGGGCTTTACTTGGGGAGAAGCTCAAGAGAAGGCTTTCCAACTACTAAAAGGGAAGTTGACTAATGCACCCTTGTTAGCTTTACCTAATTTCTCTAAGACTTTTGAAATAGAGTGTGATGCTTCTGGTGTAGGAATTGGAGCTGTCCTTATGCAAGAAGGAAGACCCATTGCATACTTTAGTGAGAAACTAAGTGGTGCAACCTTGAATTACCCGACCTATGACAAGGAGTTGTACGCACTAGTTCGAGCATTGGAGACGTGGCAGCATTATTTGTGGCCCAAGGTGTTTGTGATTCACACTGATCATGAGTCACTCAAGCACTTAAAAGGGCAACACAAGCTGAACAAGAGGCATGCACGATGGGTGGAATTCATTGAGACATTTCCTTATGTCATTCGCTACAAGCAAGGTAAGGAAAATGTAGTGGCTGATGCACTATCACGAAGGTACGCCTTGATCTCAACTCTTAAAGTATTTACATGACCAGTCCAAGTTCACAAGTCAGATGCACGCGAGGTGGACCACTTACCTTCAGAAATTTCCATTCAAAATCATGCACAAAAGTGGTGCACACAATGTGGTGGCCGACGCACTGAGTAGAAGAGTAGCGTTGCTAACTGAATGGCGTGGAAGAGTCACTTCATTTGATGAGCTCCGAGAGTTATATGACGAGGACGCGGACTTCGGGAGCATTTGGAGCAGGTGCAATGATGGAAAGGGAGAAGGAGAATTCTACGTGCATGATGGTTTCCTTATGCGAGGTAATCAATTATGTATTCCACGAACTTCACTTCGTGAGCATTTGCTATGGGAATTGCATGGTGGTGGACTTGCGGGACATTTAGGCCGTGATAAAACTCTCGCTGCTGTAGTTGAACGATTTTATTGGCCTAACATGATAAAAGAAGTGGCCAGATTAGTGAAGCATTGTCGGGTATGTCAAGAAACTAAGGGCGGAGTGCACAACACGGGATTGTATTTGCCTTTGCCCATTCCGCAAGCAATTTGGGAAGATTTGAGCATGGACTTCATTTTAGGATTACCACGAACTCCACGGGGTGCGGACTCCATCTTTGTTGTTGTTGATAGGCTGAGCAAGATGGCACACTTCATACCTTGCAAGAAGACGTCGGATGCTCGTGCCATTGCTCGCTTGTTCTTCAAGGAAGTAGTGAAGTTGCATGGTGTCCCCAAGAGTATAACTTCGGATAGAGATGTGAAGTTCCTTGCCACATTTTGGAAAACCTTGTGGATTATATTTGATGCAACTCTTCAATATAGTTCAACCGCACACCCTCAAACTGACGGGCAAACTGAGGCAACCAATAGAACTCTTGGAAGTCTACTTCGGAGTCTTTGTCATGACAAAAAGAGGCAATGGGATCTTGCCTTGCCTATTGCTGAATTCGCCTACAATGGCGCGGTGCACAGGTCCACGGGTCACTCGCCCTTTTCCTTGGTGTATACAAAAGTGCCTAATTTGCTTGTTGATGTAGCTGAATTACCAAGACCGAAGAAAGCTAATTCTTCCGCATTAGAATTCGCCGAGCATGCACAAGGAGTCCTTGAAGCCGTGAGAAGCAGGCTGAATTCAACTTATGAGAAGGAAAAGAAGCGAGTTGATAAACATCGAAGGATGCAAATCTTCCAACCAGGCGAGCTCGTGATGGTGCATTTCAGAAAGGAGAGGATGCCAGCTCACATGGGAGGCAAATTGCAGGCTAGGAAGTTCGGTCCTTTCAAGGTGCTAAGGAGAATCAATGACAATGCATACAAGATCGATCTACCCGCCGAATATGGCGTCTCCAACACCTTCAATGTGGCTGACTTAACCCCTTATTTCGATGCTTTTCCTATGCCGTCCAAGTTAGCTTCTCGAGACGAGAAGCATTCCAAGGAGGGGCGGATGACGTAGGAACGTCGTACTATTGCCAACTTTCATGCCTTGTCCGACCGTTTGCATGTGATCGTTTCCGTTATTTGGTCTATTTCCTTGTCTTTATTTCCGTGTAATAAATTGTCATGATGTGGGAGGGTTAGATTTCGGACGTTGGAAGCTTATAAGGCAACGAATTAACTTGCCTTTAATCTTGCCATTAGGAGCGAAGGTTAAAGATGGACGGCTGGAATAATTGTGGCCGTTTCACACCTTCCTTATATTGTACCTTCCATTCCAGAAATAAAGTATTGACAAAAAGGAAAAATTAATCCCAGAGAGAGGAGAGAATCAAGCGAAATAACTTCGCAAGGGAGCGTCCCTGATTTGGTTACGAACGCCCCAGCTGGCCGTTCCACTTGCGGAACCCCTCGTGTTTGATCGACGGTAGTTGTCGTGATTCACGAGTTCTTATCTATCCTTACTCACGAGATCGAGCGAGTTTGTAGAGAGACCTTGATTGACACGCGTTCAAGCTGCGTCACTCTCCCTTGGTTCTACGGAACTTCTCGAACACAGCGGAGCGATTCCGTCGAGTTCACCTTCGACTTATCAAGCGGATCTTCATACCGTTTGTGGCGTCATCGATATATCAAGGTTCTTTGTTTCAACACAAGGAGCGGGTCGCGGTCTTAATACCAAGGTTCTTGTTTGATTGTGAGCATCAGGTCGAGATCTCCATCACAAACTGATCTAGAACGATCTGGGATTTCAACGCTTCTTGGACGGGTCTCGTGCATCGTTGGCGGGGTTCGTATCAATAAGGCAAGAAAAGGGATGGAAAGGTAAGAAAAAGAAAGATGAGGCAAGAAAAGGCAAGATAAGGCAAGAAAAGGAAAGAAAAGGCAAGGAAAATGCAAGAAAATGAAGGAAAGGCAAGAAAAGGCTTGGAAAAGGCTTGAAAAGGCAAGATAAGGAATAAAAAAAGGGAAGATAAGGCCAGAAAAGGAAAGATGAGGTAAGAAAAGGCATAGGCATGAAAGGGCAAGATAAGGAAAGAAAAGATGAGAAAAGGCAAGAAAATGCAAGATAAGGTAAGAAGAGGCAAGAAAAGGAAAGAAAAGTAAAGATAAGGCAATATAAGGCAAGAAAAGGGAAGGAAAGGCAAGAAAAGACAAGATGAGGCAAGAAAAGGCAATATAAGTAGAGAAAAGGAAAGAAAAGGCATGGAAAAGATAAGAAAAAGCAGGATAAGGCAAGGTAAGTTAAGAAAAGGCAAGGAAACGACAAGTTAAGTTAAGAAAAGGCAAGGAAAAGGCAAGAAAAGGCAAGGAAAGGAAAGGCATGAAATGGTAAGATAAGGCAAAAAAAAGAAAGAAAAGACAAGATAAGGCAAGAAAAGGCAAGAAAAGGAAATAAATGGAAAGAAAAGGCAAGATAAGGCAAGAAAAGGGCAAGAAAAGGAAAGTTAAGACATGATAAGGCAAGGAAAAGGCAAGAAAGGTGAAGATATGGCAAGACAAGGCAAGATAAGGAAAGATAAGGCAAGAAAAGGGAAGGAAAGGCAAGAAAAGGAAAGATGAGGCAAGAAGAGGAAATAAAAGGCAAGGAAAGGCAAGAAAAGGCAAGATAAGGAAAGAAATGGCAAGAAAAAGGCATGAAAAGGCAAGAAAATGCAAGGAAAAGGCATGAAAAGGCGAGGAAAGGCATGAAAAGGTTAGAAATGGCATGAGATGGCAAAAAAAGGCAAGAAAATGTAAGAAAAGGCAAGATAAGGAATAAAATGGCAAGAAAAGGCACGAAAATGCAAGAAAATGAAAGAAAAGGCAAGAAAAGGAATGAAAAGGAAAGATGAGGCAACAAAAGGCAAGATAAGGCAAGGAAAGGAAAGAAAAGGCAAGATAAGGAAAGAATAGGCAAGAAAAGGCAAGGAAAAGGCAAGGAAATGGCATGAAAAGGCAAGAAAAGGCAAGTTAAGGAATGAAAAGGCAAGATAAGAAAAGAAAAGGCATGAAAAGGTAAGAAAATGCAAGAAAAGTTAAAAAAGGCAAGATATGGCATAAAAAGGAAAGAAAAGGATAGATAAGGGACAATAAGGGAAGGAAAAGGCGAGATAAGGCAAGAAAATGCATGGAAAAGGCATGAAATGGCAAGCAAAGGCATGGAAAAGGCATGAAAAGGCAAGAAAAAGAAAGATAAGGCGAGAAAAGGCATGAAAAGGTAAGAAAAGAAAAGAAAATGCAAGATAAGGTAAGAAAAGGAAAGCTAAGGCAAGGAAAAGTCAAGAAAAGGCAAGATAAGGAAAGAAAAGGCAAGGAAAAGGAAAGAAATGGGAAGATAAGGCAAGAAAAGGCATGATAAGGAAAGAAAAGGCAAGAAAAGGTAAGAAAAAGCAAGATAAGAAATAAAAAGGGAAGAAAAGGCATGAAATGGCATGAAACGAAAAAGATAAGGCAAGAAAAGGAAGGAAAAGGAAAGAAATGGTAAGAAATTGAAAGAAAAGGCAAGATAAGGCAAGAAAAGGCAACGAAAAGGCAAGAAAAGGAAAGAAAGGAAAGATAGGGCAATAAAAGATAGGAAAAGGCAAGGAAAAGGCAAGAAAAGGTATGAAAGGGTAAGAAAAGGCAAGAAAAGGCATGAAAAGGTAAGAAAATGTAAGAAAAGGCAGGAAAAGGAAAGAAAAGCAAGGAAAATGCAAGATAAGGCAAGAAAAGAAAAGATAAGGCAAGAAAAGGTAAGATAAGGCAAGAACATGCAAGGAAAAGGCAAGATAAGGCAAGAAAAGGTAAGAAAAGGCATGGAAAAGGCATGAAAAGGAAAGAAAAGGCAAGGAAAAGGCGAGAAAAGGCGAGAAAAGGAAAGATAAGCAAGAAAAGGCTAGAAAAGGTATGAAAAGGCAAGATAAGGCAAGAAAAGGCAAGAAAAGGAAAGATAAGGCAAGTTAAGGCAAAAAAAATGCAAGAAAAGGCAAGGAAAATGAAAGAAAAGGCAAGATAAGGCATGGAAAAGGTATGAAAAGGGAAGAAAAAGAAAGATAAGGCAAGAAAAGGCATGAAAAGGCAAGAAAATGGAAGAAAGGGCGAGGAAAAGGCAAGAAAAGGCAAGATAAGGCAAGAAAAGGAAAGGAAAAGGAAAGAAAAGGTATGGAAAAGGCATGAAAAGATAAGAAAAGGCAAGAAAAGGCAACAAAAGGCATAAGGCAAGAAAAGGCATGAAAAGATAAGAAAAGGGAACAAAAGGTTAGATAAGGCAAGAAAAGGAAAGAAAAGGCCAGGAAAAGGCAAGAAAATGACAGATAAGGAAAGAAAAGGCATGAAAAGGCAAGGAAAATGATGTGAGCAAGCCTAAGGACGCACCTACTATCAAGCTTGTAGACTCGAAGCACGTTCAAGTTCCAATTGGGCCAATGACAAGAGCACGAGCTAAGAAGTTGCAATCTGACTTCAATGGATTAATGCAAGACGTTTGGTCTCAAGCAAGTGCGTGGAGGACCAAGGACGTCCAAGAAGCCCAAGGGAGACCCATGCACGTTTTGGAAGCTAAATAGGAAGCTTGACATGCACGTAAGCTTCTAGATGCATGCGCACATGGAGAATCAAGAAGAATCAGCCTATTTAGTCTGTGCATCTACTTGTTTTGGACGTGCAGCTAGTAGTTATTCTATTAGATATTATTTGCTTATATAATTCCTTATTTAGTTGAATAAGTTCGGCCAGAATCTCTTTAGAATAGGAAAGAGAGTTCTGACCAGCCTTAAACTCCTTATTTGGAGTTAGTTTCGTTTAGGAAAGTTGTAAGACTTATGGAGCCTATATAAAGAGGCGTCCCCCTTCAATAAACAACAACAATTCAGAGAATTACTTAGCATTGGCTAATTGTTAGTTTTGATACTCGTTTGTTCTTGCTTAGGCTGGTGAGTCGTCTTGGCTAGAATTTATCTTTCACTTATCAAGCGGATCATCCATCCCCGCTCGTGGCGTGATACGACCTTAGGTCAAGGTTCAGAAGCTCTTGCTGCGGGTTAAGGTTCAACTTCGCACCTTAGTTCGTGTGAGTTCTTGTGAGTTGTGATCTGTTCCATTCTAAAGTAACAAACGGTCCGAGTTGTGAGTCTTTTTCGCGAAGATTCATATCAGTTGGTATCAGAGCTTAGCTTGTTACTTTAGTTCATTATCCTTGTTATTTTTGTTCTTGTTGGTTCGTTTTGTTGCTTGTTATTTTTGTTCTTATTGGTTCGTTTTCTCTCTTCGCTGTTTGAGAGAAAAGAGAGGAAAACAAACGAGTGAAGCAAGAAAAGAAAAGAAAAGAAAAGAAAAGAAAAGAAAAGAAAAGAAAAAGGAAAGAAAAAGAAAAAGAAAAGGAAGCCGCAAGCTAAAGAGGAAGCAAGCTAATTTGGAAGCCGCAAGCTAAAGAGGAAGCAAATCCGAGGGAAGCTAGCGAACCAAGAAGGCGCAGCAGCTGATCAAGAAAAGGGACAAACAAGATCAAAAGAGGAACTTTAACATTCTGTTGTTAAAGCGTTAAGCTCAAGCAAGGCCGTTCTAGCCTTAGTAAGAACATACAAGTATCACGAGAGGAAAAAGGCAAGAGTGTGCGAGTATCTTAGAGAGAAAAGCCAAATATTTTGATGTAGCACAACGGAGGCGTGCGAATCAACACCTCAAACGAACGAGGCTCGAACAGTTGAAAGAAATAAACGATGGACAATTCCACTTGGATCTTCCGAAACAAGATGGAAGGTTTGCTTGAGTCCACAAGCAGCCAACCAACGGCCAAGGTAGGAAATTCTCGCGCACGAAGCGCACTCAGCTCACTTGCACGTTTTTGGATTCCAAAAATCTGTCCTCATTATTTCCTGTCCGCCAGATACAAATAGAAGGCGGGAGTTAAGGCAGGAGTTAAGGCGAGAATTATGGCAAGCCTCTTCACACGCCTCCTGTCCGTAACCTCCCCTCTAACCCCCACTAATTGGCATTTAAATGTGCCTTATTACAATCACGAAATTAAACGCGGAATTAAGTGCAATAATTGAAACCACAAACTCCACGCGTTCCAGGCACACGTCCAACGCACAAACATGTTGACCAACGCACATTCGTCCTACGGCATCCTCCCCCCCTTAAGAGCCTGCTAGTCTCGAGCAGCTAAACGGCTTGGCAAAGGAAGAGGATTGAAATATGGCGTGAGATCAGCTACGTTGAAGGTCCTCGATACGCCTAGATCTTCCGGAAGGTCAATCACATATGCATTGTCGTTGACACGCCGGAGCACCTTGTATGGACCAAACCGTCGTGCTTGAAGCTTGCCTCCCCAGCCTGCGGGCATGCGTTCCTTGCGAAAGTGCACCATAACCTGTTCTCCGGGTTGAAATATTTGCACCTTTCGCTTTGCATCCACTCGCTCTTTCTCCTTAGCGTACATTGTGCTAAGTCTTTTCTTCACAGCTTCCAGTATGGCTTGCACGTCTTCAGCATAGGCGAGGGCACTTGTGTTGGCGCGAACAGGTCGTGGCACGCTGGAGACATCAACCAAATGGTTAGGGGCCTTTGTATACACCAAAGCAAAGGGAGGCTTCCCCGTAGACCTGTGAACAGCTGCATTATACGCGAATTCCGCAATAGGCAAAGCAAGATCCCACTGCCTTAGCCTCTCATGACACAAGCTGCGAAGAAGGTTGCCAAGGGTGCGGTTGGTTGCTTCCGTTTGACCATCTGTCTGAGGGTGCGCGGTGGTGCTGAATTGGAGCGTGGCATCGAACATCCTCCAAAGTGTCTTCCAAAAGCTGGCAAGAAACTTGGTGTCTCGATCAGAAACAATCGTTTTAGGCACGCCATGCAAACGCACCACCTCTCTAAAGAAATGCCTTGCCACCGCGGCCGCATCATTCGTCTTCTTGCATGGCACAAAATGCGCCATCTTTGACAACCTGTCAACAATAACAAAAATAGAATCCGCCCCTCTTGGAGTGCGGGGTAAGCCAAGGATAAAATCCATGCTAAGGTCTTCCCATATGGCATTGGGAATTGGCAAAGGCGTGTACAGGCCAGCATTGTTGACTCCTCCCTTCGTTTCTTGGCACACACGGCAGTGTCGCACAAACTTAGCAACATCCTTGTACATCTTTGGCCAATGGAAACGCTCTTGCAACGAGGACAAGGTCTTGTCACGTCCCAAATGAGCTGCCAAGCCTCCCGCGTGCATCTCTTGCATCACATGAGCACGTAGGGATGACTTTGGTACACACAACTGATTCCCTCTCATTAGGAACCCATCTTGCAAGAAATAATCTCCTACACCCTTTCCTTCCTTGCACTTCATCCAGATATCACCAAAGTCTCCATCTTCCTCATACATATCTCGAACACAATCAAAGGCAGTAATCACACCTCGTAACTCAGTAAGCAATGCAAGTCTCCTACTCAAAGCATCAGCAACTATATTCTGAGTTCCGCTTTTATGAGAGATCTTAAAAGGGAATTTCTGTAAGTAGGTACACCAACGAGCATGCATGGCATTGGTTTGCCCCTTCACGTGCTTAGGCTTCTTTGGCAACAAAGTAAACTTCTCTCCCCCTTTTCTGACCTCGTACGTGTTCTCTTCGCCTCGATGCACGACCTTATTATCAAACTCCCAAGGTCTGCCTAACAGAATGTTGCATGCATCCATCTCAAGGACATCACATACAACTTGGTCAGAATACTTCCCAATTGTGATTGGGACAGTGCACCTCGAGTTGACCTTGATTCCCCCTCCGGATCTGACCCATCCAATGGAATATGGAGTGGGGTGAGGTGAGATCTTCAAGCCAAGCTTTTCCACTGTCTTGCTACTCACAAAGTTCTCCTGGCTGCCTCCATCTATTATCACTTCACACACCACTTTCCCAACATGACAACTCGTGCGAAACAAGTTATTACGTTGGGAATCATCTCTCTTGGTTGCGGTCAATGCTACCTTCTGTATGACCCCGCAATACTCTTCTCCTTCAGAAGTCTCCTCCTCTTCATCACCCTCGTCCACGGGTGCACACAAATACGCCCCTTCCTCCTCCTCATCCGAATCTTCCTTCTCGCATAGTTGTGTAAACTTGCGTTTAGGACAATCACTAGACTTGTGGCCCATTTCATTGCATTTGAAACATCGGATTGATGAGGTTGTGGCTACCTCTTTTCCCTTTCTTTGTGCAAACACAGGGGCAGGCTTGCTAGGAGGGGGTTTAGGCTCGGAAGCTTGGGGTGTGCTCCTTTCCACACCTCCCCTTGAATAGGTGGAAGCCTGGCCAGGCCCTGAAAAACGGATAGAGGGCGTTTTCTTCCTCTTCAAGGCAGCCCCGATCTTTCTGGCTTTGGCACATGCGTCGTTAAAAAACAAAAACGTGTCAAACTCCATCTTGCTCTTGATCTCATAACTGAGGCCCTCAACAAACCGTGCAATCATCTGATACTCATTCTCTTCCACATCGTTCCTCGACGCCAACCTCATGAATTCAGTCATGTACTCTTCCACCGAACGATTTCCTTGAGTGCACGTAAGGAATTGACTGTAGAGGGTCTGATGGTAGTCCACTGGCAAAAACCTCTCCCTCAAGGCTTGCTCCATGGTCGGCCAGTCTCTGATTGGTAGATCTCCTCTTCTCCTACGACACTCTTGTTCCTTCCTCCACCACACGGCAGCTCCGGACTCCAGCTTGAAGGCTACGTAGCTCACCTTCTGTTCTTCCGTGAGTTGCATGCAATCAAAATATTTTTCCACCGAGTCCAACCAGTTGAGAAAGCCTTCTACGTCCGCATCACCATAGAATTTCTCTATGTTCATTTTGAATGGACGATCCACCCTTCTATATTCTCCTCCACGCTCATATTCCTCCCTGTAAACTTCTCTTCTAGGAGCACGTCCTAGATCACCGTGTCTACCACCTCCTCTACCTCGTTCCCTCAACACTCTCCCTCCCCTTCTCACATTAAGGGTAGCATCAGAATCTACATCCTCCTCTTCCTCTCTTCGTTCATTACGTACCTCAGCTGGAGGGGGTTGCACCGCGAGGTTGTCCAGGCGGGTAAGGATGGCCTGAATTGCCGCCTCCATTTGAGTGAATCTCTGGTTCATATCGGGTCTTGGAGTGTCATTAGGATCGGCCATATTGCAACGGATTTTGGTGGTGCTAGGTGGGTAAGAATGAGACTTGGATCAGGAGATCACAAAGTCTTGTGGATCGGTTCGTAGATGGGGCTCTCTCAAACTCACTAGGTGATAGCATTCACTCCCGATCAATATGGGAATTGATCTGATCGTATTCAGGCTCTGATACCACTTGATGTAGCACAACGGAGGCGTGCGAATCAACACCTCAAACGAACGAGGCTCGAACAGTTGAAAGAAATAAACGATGGACAATTCCACTTGGATCTTCCGAAACAAGATGGAAGGTTTGCTTGAGTCCACAAGCAGCCAACCAACGGCCAAGGTAGGAAATTCTCGCGCACGAAGCACACTCAGCTCACTTGCACGGTTTTGGATTCCAAAAATCTGTCCTCATTATTTCCTGTCCGCCAGATACAAATAGAAGGCGGGAGTTAAGGCAGGAGTTAAGGCGAGAATTATGGCAAGCCTCTTCACACGCCTCCTGTCCGTAACCTCCTCTCTAACCCCCACTAATTGGCATTTAAATGTGCCTTATTACAATCACGAAATTAAACGCGGAATTAAGTGCAATAATTGAAACCACAAACTCCACGCGTTCCAGGCACACGTCCAACGCACAAACATGTTGACCAACGCACATTCGTCCTACGGCATATTTGAGTGCAAACACGAGTGAACTTGAGTGCACCATACATTGAGAGTATACACGTAAGGGAGTGAGCTTGTGAGGCCATATTTTTTTTATTACTAACCAATTTTTCTTGCAGCAAACATGTCGCATGAAGGTCAAACTATGGGAAGCATAGACCTTAAGTTATTAGTGGATGCCTTGGCCGGGAAGCTCGAGCAGATGGTGCAAGCTCAGATGGAGCCTTTGCAACTACGCGTGGATGCCGTGGAGAATTCTCGTGACAACCCCCATACGCGAGGCGAACTCCAAAGGCGTAGGAGCGGAGTACCTATTGGAGAATCGAGCGGAGCTGATTCTGAATCTGAAGAAGGCGTAGGCTCTACAAGGAGTCTTAGGAGGGCAAGAACAAACCGTCCACCTAGGGAGGCATGGCCAAAGAGAGACGACAACATAGGGAGTATCAAACTGAAGATACCTTCCTTTGCTGGTCGTTCTGACCCGGAGGCGTACTTAGAGTGGGAGAAGAAGATTGAGTTCGTGTTTGATTGCCACAACAGCTCCGAAGAAAAGAAGGTAAAACTTGCCATCACCGAATTCACTGATTATGCTATAACTTGGTGGGATCAACTTGTGACAAGCAGGAGGAGAAATAGAGAACGCCCTATAGCTACTTGGGAAGACATGAAAGTGGTGATGAGGAAGAGATTTGTATCAAGTCATTACTATAGAGAGCTGTATAAGAAGTTACAAGGAATGAGGCAAGGAAATTTGAGTGTGGAGGAGTATTTCAAACAGATGGAGATGGCCATGATAAGAGCTGATATAGATGAAGATAGAGAAGTTACAATGGCAAGATTCTTGAATGGACTCAATCCTGAAATTCAAGACAAAGTTGAGTTGCAACACTATGTGGAGTTGGAGGACATGGTGCATATGGCAACGAAAATTGAGAAGCAACTCAAGAGAGGAGAGGGGAGAACAAAAGCTACATCAAATTCTACTTGGAAGCCAAAACTACCAAAAGAAGTTTGACAAGCCACAAGCAGCCAAAGTAGAGCATAAATCCGAGAGTTCTCAAGCTAATTCTCAAAGGAAAGTGGAAGTCACTCCAGCTAGAAACCGTGACATCAAGTGCTTTAAGTGTCAGGGAAGAGGGCACATCTCAAGTCAATGCCCTAACAAGCAAGCAATGGTGCTCAAGGAAAGTGGAGAGATTGAAACTGAAGAAGAGGATTCGGAGCATGAAAGCATGCCTTCTTTGGAGGAAGTATCCTAGGAGGAGTACGGAGCTGCTGAGAGGCTTACTCTTGTGTCTAGGAGAGCATTGAATGTGCAAGTGAAAGAAGAAAATGATGTGGCTCAAAGGGAAAATATTTTTCACACAAGGTGCTATGTCAAAGACAAGGTGTGTAGTGTCATCATAGATGGAGGAAGTTGTGCTAATGTCGCAAGCACTACTATGGTGGAGAAGTTAGGGTTACTCACTGGAAAACACCCTAAGCCTTACAAACTACAATGGCTGAATGATAGTGGAGAAGTACGAGTGATGAAGCAAGTATTGGTAACATTCCGCATTGGCAACTATGAGGATGAAGTGTTGTGTGATGTTGTACCAATGCAAGCTGGTCATCTATTGTTAGGAAGGCCATGGCAGTTTGATAGGAAAGTGCAACATGATGGCTACGCCAACAAATATTCATTTATACTTAAGAAGAGAGTAATCACCTTGGCACCCTTGTCACCATCACAAGTTTGTGATGATCAACGACAGTTGCAAAAAGAAAGTGATGAGCAAAGAGAGCGTGACAAAAAGAAAAAGATTGAGAGGAGAGAAGAAGCCGAAAAAAAGAAAAGAAAAACGGCCAATGGAGAGGAAAAGATTGAGAAAACAAAAGAAGCCGGAAAAACAGAAATTAAAACGGCCAATGAGAGAAAAACCGAGAGTTGGAAAAGGAGTTACTATGTGGGAGCAAGTGATATTAAGCAAGCATGCTTTGAAAAGAAGCCTATGATCTTACATCGGTATAGAGAGGCGCTTTTAAACACTAACGAGCTTGAACCACATGTACCTAGTACGGTTGTGTCTCTTTTGCAGGACTACAAGGATGTCTTTCCCGACAAGCTACCACCTGGTTTGCCACCTATTCGTGGGATTGAACATCAAATAGACCTTGTTCCGGGAGCTGCCATACCTAACCGTCCCGCATATAGAAGCAATCCTGAAGAAACAAAGGAGCTTGAGAAGCAAGTCAACGAGCTATTGGAGAAAGGGTATGTGAGAGAGAGCATGAGTCCATGTGCTGTTCCAGTCCTACTTGTGCCCAAGAAGGATAAATCATGGAGAATGTGTGTTGATTGCCGAGCAGTCAACAACATAACGGTAAAATATTGTCACCCTATTCCTCGTTTAGATGACATGTTAGATGAGTTGCATGGTTCTTGCATGTTTTCTAAGATTGATTTGAAGAGTGGTTATTGATGTAAAACTCGCTGGGAATTCCACACGAACGGACCGCTGCTACTTGATGGATGAGAAAGACTCCAACTCCAACTACGCAATGCACGAACCTTGGTGATGTCTCGCCGCAACCCGAACAATGGAAGTCAAGAACCCAAGTCCTTAAGTCGAATCACGCCACAAACAGAGGTGGATAATCTGTTTGATAAGTGAAATACGTTGCCCTAGCTAAGCGACGCACTAGCCTAACCAAGAACACACAATGAGTATCAAAACTCACAAACTAGCAATAGCTAAGTATATTCTGAATGAATAAAAGGTTGTCCTTGGGCTTGCTTGATTCAACTTGAGTCCGAATGCCTTCAATAAATCCATTCAGTTCAGCTTGAAGCTTCTTGGCCCGTGCTCTTGTAATCGGCCCAATTGGAACACGCAATGCTCCATGCTCGGTGTTGGATGGTCTCACATCATTCCCCCTCTCTTGAAAAGGATTTGCCCTCAAATCTTCACCTGCATCAAAAGGGCTTAAGTCAGCAACATTAAATGTAGCACTTACATTATACTCACCAGGTAGATCAAGCTTGTAGGCATTGTCATTAATGCGCTCTAAAACTTGGAATGGACCATCTCCACGAGGTAGTAACTTGGAGCGACGTTGAACGGGAAAACGCTCCTTTCGCATATGCAACCAAACCCATTCACCAGGCTCAAAGACAACTTTGTGCCGTCCTTTGTTGGCTTGCCTTGCATAGTGCTCCGTTCTCTTCTCAATATTCAGCCTTGCCTTTTCATGTAATTGCTTGACAAATTCTGCCTTCTTCTTGCCATCTAAATTAACATGCTCACTCAAAGCTAAAGGTGACAAATCCAATGGAGTCAAAGGATTAAATCCATAAACAAGCTCAAATGGTGAGAATTGAGTAGCAGAATGAACTGATCGATTGTAAGCAAATTCAACATGTGGCAAACATTCCTCCCAATTCTTAATGTTATGCTTAATAAGTGCACTTAAGAGTGTAGATAGAGTTCTACTCACAACTTCAGTTTGACCATCAGTTTGTGGATGACAAGTAGTAGAGAATAACAACTTAGTACCTAACTTGCACCACAAGTTCTTCCAAAAATAGCTCAAGAATTTAGCATCTCTATCAGAAATAATTGTCCTAGGCATGCCATGCAATCTAACAATTTCTCTAAAGAACAAATCAGCAACATTAGAAGCATCATCAGTTTTATGACATGGAATAAAATGTGCCATCTTAGAAAATCTATCCACTACCACAAAGATAGAATCTCGTCCACGCTTAGTCCTAGGAAGTCCTAACACAAAGTCCATAAAAATATCAATCCAAGGCTCACTAGGTATAGGTAGTGGCGTATACAAACCATGGGGTTTTACCTTTGACTTGGCTTGCTTGCAAGTGATGCAACGGCCACAAACTCTTTCAACATCCCTCTTCATGTGTGGCCAAAAGAAATGATCTTGTAGCATTGCCAAGGTCTTTGCGATTCCAAAGTGCCCCATCAATCCTCCTCCATGTGCCTCCTGCATAAGCAATTCTCGCATAGAACAATTAGGCACACAAAGTTTATTTTCACGAAATAGGTAACCTTCATTCCGAAAGAATTTATTACTCGCACCCTTCTCCATAGCTCGGAATAGATCACCAAAATCAATATCTTCAGCATACAACTCTTTGATGTGTTCAAAACCAAGTAACTTAGCATCAAGAGTTGAGATCAAGGCATACCTCCGTGATAGTGCATCGGCAACCACATTTTCCTTACCTTGCTTGTAGCGAATGACATAAGGAAATGTCTCAATGAATTCTACCCAGCGTGCATGCCTCTTATTCAGCTTGTGTTGCCCTTTCAAGTGCTTCAACGATTCATGATCAGTGTGTATCACGAATTCCTTGGGCCACAAGTAGTGCTGCCATGTCTCCAATGTCCGAATTAAAGCATACAACTCTTTGTCATAGGTCGGATAGTTTAGAGGTGCTCCGCTTAATTTCTCGCTGAAATAGGCAATTGGCCGTCGATCTTGCATGAGTACAGCGCCAATTCCTACACCTGAAGCATCACACTCAACTTCAAACGTTTTAGAAAAATTAGGTAAAGCTAATAAAGGAGCATTCGTCAACTTCTCTTTGAGTAATTGAAATGCTTTCTCTTGCGCTTCTCCCCAGCTGAATCCAACGCTCTTCTTAATGACTTCGGTGAGTGGTGCGGCTATGGTGCTAAAATCTTTCACAAATCTTCGGTAGAAGCTTGCTAGTCCATGGAAGCTTCGAACATGTGCAATGTTTGTGGGGGTCGGCCAATCCCTAATTGCCTTTATCTTTTCTTCATCAACCTGTATTCCTTCAGCACTAACAACAAAACCCAAGAATACAAGCTTATCTGTGCAAAAGGTGCACTTCTTCAAGTTAGCAAATAATTGATCCTCCCTAAGTGCAATCAAAACAGATTTCAAGTGCTCTACGTGCTCCTCAATGCTCTTGCTATAAATGAGTATATCATCAAAGTAAACAACTACAAATTTGCCAATGAATGGACGTAAAACATGATTCATAAGGCGCATGAATGCACTAGGTGCATTAGATAATCCAAAAGGCATGACCATCCATTCATACAAACCATACTTCGTTTTAAACGCTGTTTTCCATTCATCACCTTCTTTCATGCGAATCTGATGATAACCACTTTTCAAATCAATCTTTGAAAACATGCAAGAACCATACAACTCATCCAACATGTCATCTAAACGAGGAATAGGGTGACGATATTTTACCGTAATGTTGTTGACAGCGCGACAATCAACACACATCCTCCATGATCCATCTTTCTTTGGCACAAGTAAGACCGGAACAGCGCATGGACTCATGCTCTCTCTCACGTACCCTTTCTCCAAAAGTTCATTGACTTGCTTCTCAAGTTCTTTCGTCTCCTCCGGATTGCTTCTATAAGCTGGTTGGTTTGGAATTGATGCTCCCGGAACGAAGTCAATCTGATGTTCAATTCCCCTTATTGGTGGCAAACCTGGTGGTAGCTCATTGGGGAATACATCCTCAAAATCCTGTAAAAGAGATTTAACCATGCTTGGCAAATGTGGCTCAAGCTCGTTAGCAACCAAAAGTGTCTCCCTATACCGAAGTAAGATCATAGACTGTTTTTCAAAACAAGCTTGCTTAATCTCACTTGCTCTCACATAGTAGTTTCTTTTCCATCCCTCGGATTTTCTCTCAATGGCCGACTTTATTTCTGTTTTTCCGGCTTCTTTTGTTTTCTCAAGTATTTCCTCTCTTTTGGCCATTTTTTCTTTCTGTTTTTCGGCTTCTTCTCTCCTCTCAATCTTTTTCTTTTGATCACTCCTTTTCATTTCATCACATTCAATTTGCAACTTCCTTTGATCCTCACAGACTTGTGATGGTGCCAAGGGTGCTAAGGTGATCAGCCGCTTCTTGAGTATGAACGAGTACTTGTTGGTGTAGCCATTATGAGTTACTCTTCTATCAAACTGCCATGGCCTTCCCAACAGTAGGTGACCCGCTTGCATTGGTACCACGTCACATAACACCTCATCTTCATAATTGCCAATGCGAAAGGCCACTAACACTTGCTTCATCACTCTCACTTCTCCACTATCATTCAGCCATTGTAGCTTGTATGGTTTAGGGTGTTTTTCAGTGCGCAACCCTAGCTTCTCAACCATAGTGGTACTTGCTACATTAGCACAACTCCCTCCATCAATGATGACACTACACACTTTGTCTTTAACATAACACCTTGTGTGAAAGATGTTTTCTCTTTGGGCTGCATCATCTTCTTCTTTGGCTTGGGAGTTCAAGGCTCGCCTACTGACTAGGGTAAGTCCCCCGGGTGCGTGATACTCCTCCTCGGACAGATCCTCCAATGAGGGTAGGCTTTCATGCTCTGACTCCTCTCCTTCAGTTTCAATCTCCCCATTTTCTCTAATCACCATGATCTGCTTGTTGGGGCATTGACTAGATATATGACCCCTTCCTTGACACTTAAAGCACTTAATGTCACGGTTTCTTGCGGGAGGGGCCTCCACCTTCTTCTGAGAGTTGGTGTTGGAACTCTCGGATTTTTGCCCTTCTTTGGTAGCCTGTGGTTTGTCAAACTTCCTTGGATAACTCGGCTTCCAATTAGAACCTGATGTAGCTCTTGTTCCTCCTCCTCTCTTTAGTTGCTTCTCAATCTTGGTGGCCATGTGCACCATGTCCTCCAACTCCACATAGTGTTGCAACTCTACTTTGTCTTGGATCTCAGAATTGAGTCCATTCAGAAATCTTGCCATGGTAGCTTCTCTATTTTCCTCAACATCAGCTCTTATCATGGCTAGCTCCATTTGCTTGTAAAATTCCTCCACACTCAAGCTCCCTTGCCTCATGCCTTGTAACTTCTTGTATAGCTCCCTATAGTAATGACTTGGAACAAACCTCTTCCGCATCACCACTTTCATTCCCTCCCAAGTAGCTATAGGGCGCTCTCCATTACGCCTCCTGCTTGTCACAAGTTGATCCCACCAAGTTATAGCATAATCAGTAAACTCAGTGATGGCAAGTTTTACCTTCTTTGCTTCGGAATGATTGTGGCAATCAAACACAAATTCAATTTTCTTCTCCCACTCCAAGTAAGCTTCCGGATCAGAACGACCAGCAAAGGTAGGTATTTTTAGTTTAATGCTTCCTATGTTGTCATCCTCTCTTCGCCTTGCCTCCCTAGGATGGCGTTCAACTCTCGGCCTCCTATAGTTCCTTGTGGATCTTGCATCTTCGTCATGGTCAGATTCTTCTTCACATGCTTCTATAGGCGCTCTCCCTCTACGTGCATGAATTTCGCCTCGTATGGGTTGTTCAACTCTCGGCCTCCTATAGTTCCTTGTGGATCTTGCATCTTCTTCATGGTCAGAATCTTCTCCACTTGACTCTTTTGGTGCTCTCCTTCTTGGTGCATGACTTGTGCTAGCTCGCTCCATTACACTCATTTGTTCGCGTATAGGCTCAATTTCAGCTTGCATCATGCGTTGGAAATTCCTTGTTAGAGCCTCCGTGAGCAACTTAATGTCAACTTGGGCCAAGGTTCCCTCCTTTTCTCCCTCGCCTTCGTGAGACATGCTGCAAGAAAACTTGGTTAGTAAAAAAAAATATGGCCTCACAAGTTCACTCCCTTACGTGTTTCTCTCAATGTAAGGTGCACTCAAGTTCCCTCGTGTTTGCGCTCAAATATTTGGCTTTTCTCTCTAATGAGCTCACACACTCTTGCCTTTTTCCACTCGTGATACTTGTATGTTCTTACTAAAGCTAGCACCGCCTTTGCTTGAACTACAAATTTCACCAAACAAACAGAATGTTATCCGCTTGTTTTCTTGCGTTTAGAAGGCTCTACTTGGTCTCCCTCTTTGGTCTTGCACGTTTCTCCTTGCCCTAGGCGCTTCCTCTTTCTTCCGAATGCCTATTTAGTCTTGCAATTCCTGTTTGGTGCGTACTCTCTCTTTTCTTTCTTTCCTTTCTTTTCTTTTCCCTTTTCTTTCTTTTCTTTTCTTTTTTTTTCTTTTCTTTTCTGATTGTATTCGCTCTCTTTCTTTTCTCTCTTGTCTCAACCGAATGCAACCAAACAAACTCTACTCAAGTTCGGCAACAAAACAAAGACGAATTGTAAGCTGAACTTAGTAAAACGAAATTAAAGGTAGTAGCAAGCCGTAGCTCTGATACCAAATGATGTAAAACTCGCTGGGAATTCCACACGAACGGACCGCTGCTACTTGATGGATGAGAAAGACTCCAACTCCAACTACGCAATGCACGAACCTTGGTGATGTCTCGCCGCAACCCGAACAATGGAAGTCAAGAACCCAAGTCCTTAAGTCGAATCACGCCACAAACAGAGGTGGATAATCTGTTTGATAAGTGAAATACGTTGCCCTAGCTAAGCGACGCACTAGCCTAACCAAGAACACACAATGAGTATCAAAACTCACAAACTAGCAATAGCTAAGTATATTCTGAATGAATAAAAGGTTGTCCTTGGGCTTGCTTGATTCAACTTGAGTCCGAATGCCTTCAATAAATCCATTCAGTTCAGCTTGAAGCTTCTTGGCCCGTGCTCTTGTAATCGGCCCAATTGGAACACGCAATGCTCCATGCTCGGTGTTGGATGGTCTCACATCAGTTATCATCAAATTAGGATGAAAGAAGGAGATGAGTGGAAGACTGCTTTTAAAACAAAGTATGGGTTGTATGAGTGGATGGTCATGCCATTTGGTTTGTCCAACGCACCTAGCACGTTTATGCGACTCATGAATCATGTTCTACGTCCATTCATTGGTAAATTTGTGGTTGTTTACTTTGATGATATACTCATTTATAGCAAGAGCATGGAGGATCATTTAGAACATTTGAGATCTGTCTTAAATGCACTTAGAGAAGATCAATTGTTTGCTAACTTGAAGAAGTGTACCTTTTGTACGGATAAGCTTGTATTCTTGGGTTTTGTTGTTGGAGCTAACGGAATACAGGTTGATGAAGAAAAGATCCGAGCTATCCGTGAATGGCCAAGCCCTACAAGTGTTGCTAATGTTAGGAGCTTTCATGGACTAGCTAGTTTTTATAGGAGATTTGTGAAGGACTTTAGTAGCATAGCCGCACCCATAACTGAAGTCATCAAGAAGAACGTGGGCTTTACTTGGGGAGAAGCTCAAGAGAAGGCCTTCCAACTACTAAAAGGGAAGTTGACTAATGCACCCTTGTTAGCTTTACCTAATTTCTCTAAGACTTTTGAAATAGAGTGTGATGCTTCTGGTATAGGAATTGGAGCTGTCTTTATGCAAGAAGGAAGACCCATTGCATACTTTAGTGAGAAACTAAGTGGTGCAACCTTGAATTACCCGACCTATGACAAGGAGTTGTACGCACTAGTTCGAGCATTGGAGACATGGCAGCATTACTTGTGGCCAAAGGAGTTCGTGATTCACACTGATCATGAGTCACTCAAGCACTTAAAGGGGCAACACAAGCTGAACAAGAGGCATGCACGATGGGTGGAATTCATTGAGACATTTCCTTATGTCATTCGCTACAAGCAAGGTAAGGAAAATGTAGTGGCTGATGCACTATCACGAAGGTACGCCTTGATCTCAACTCTTGATGCTAAACTACTTGGCTTTGAACACATTAAAGAGATGTATGTTGATGATGTTGATTTTAGCGAGTTGTTTAGATCAACTGAAAGAAGTGCATTTGGTAAGTTCTTTCGTAATGAAGGTTACCTATTTCGTGAAAACAAACTTTGTGTGCCTAATTGTTCGATGCGAGAATTACTAATTCAGGAGGCACATGGAGGTGGCTTAATGGGGGCATTTTGGAATTGCAAAGACTTTGGCAATGCTACAAGGTCATTTCTTTTGGCCACACATGAAGAGAGACGTTGAGAGAGTTTGTGGTCGTTGCATCACTTGCAAGCAAGCCAAGTCAAAGGTAAAACCCCATGGTTTGTACACCCCACTACCTATACCTAGTGAGCCTTGGATTGATATCTCCATGGATTTTGTGTTAGGACTACCTAGGACTAAGCATGGAAGAGATTCAATTTTTGTGGTAGTGGATAGGTTTTCTAAGATGGCACATTTCATTCCATGTCATAAGACTGATGATGCTTCAAACATTGCTGATTTGTTCTTTAGAGAGGTTGTTAGGTTGCATGGCATGCCTAGGACAATTATCTCTGATAGAGATGCTAAGTTCCTAAGTTACTTTTGGAAGACCTTGTGGTGCAAGTTAGGTACTAAGTTGTTGTTTTCTACTACTTGTCATCCTCAAACTGATGGTCAAACTGAATAGTGAATAGGACTTTGTCTACACTTTTGAGAGCACTCATTAAGCATAACATTAAGACTTGGGAAGAATGTTGGCCTCATGTTGAGTTTGCTTATAATCGTTCTGTCCATTCTGCTACTCAATTCTCACCATTTGAGCTTGTTTATGGATTTAATCCTTTGACTCCATTGGATTTATCACCTCTACCTTCGAGTGAGCATGTTAACTTAGATGGCAAGAAGAAAGCTGAATTTGTCAAGCAGTTACATGAGAAAGCAAGAATGAATATCGAGAAGCGCACGGAGCACTATGCGAGACAAGCAAACAAAGGAAGGCACAAGGTTGTCTTTGAGCCGGGAGATTGGGTTTGGCTACATATGAGGAAGGAGCGTTTTCCTGTCCAAAGACGTTCAAAGTTGCTACCACGGGGAGATGGTCCATTCCAAGTGATAGAACGCATCAATGATAATGCCTACAAGCTAGACCTTCCGGGTGAGTATAATGTAAGTGCTTCGTTTAACGTGGCTGACTTGAGTCCGTTTGATGTAGGTGATGATTTGAGGACAAATCCTTTTCAAGAGGAGGGGACTGATGTGAGCAAGCCTAAGGACGCACCTACTATCAAGCTTGTAGACTCGAAGCACGTTCAAGTTCCAATTGGGCCAATGACAAGAGCACGAGCTAGGAAGTTGCAATCTGACTTCAATGGATTAATGCAAGACGTTTGGGCTCAAGCAAGTGCGTGGAGGACCGAGGACGTCCAAGAAGCCCAAGGGAGACCCATGCACGTTTTGGAAGCTAAATAGGAAGCTTGACATGCACGTAAGCTTCTAGATGCATGCGCACATGGAGAATCAAGGAGAATCAGCCTATTTAGTCCGTGCATCTACTTGTTTTGGACTAGCAGCTAGTAGTTATTCTATTAGATATTATTTGCTTATATTATTCCTTATTTAGTTGAATAAGTTCGGCCAGAATCTCTTTAGAATAGGAAAGAGAGTTCTGACCAGCCTTAAACTCCTTATTTGGAGTTAGTTTCGTTTAGGAAAGTTGTAAGACTTATGGAGCCTATATAAAGAGGCGTCCCCCTTCAATAAACAACAACAATTCGGAGAATTACTTAGCATTGGCTAATTGTGAGTTTTGATACTCGTTTGTTCTTGCTTAGGCTGGTGAGTCGTCTTGGCTAGAATTTATCTTTCACTTATCAAGCGGATCATCCATCCCCGCTCGTGGCGTGATACGACCTTAGGTCAAGGTTCAGAAGCTCTTGCTGCGGGTTAAGGTTCAACTTCGCACCTTAGTTCGTGTGAGTTCTTGTGAGTTGTGATCTGTTCCATTCTAAAGTAACAAACGGTCCGAGTTGTGAGTCTTTTCCGCGAAGATTCATATCAGAAAAGGCATGAAAAGGCAAGAAAAGGAAAGATAAAGCAAGAAAAGGCAAGATAAGGCAAGAAAAGGAAAGATGAGGTAAGAAAAGGCACGCGCGTTGGGTGGAGTTCATTGAGACGTTCCCGTACGTCATCCGATATAAGCAAGGTAAGGAGAATGTGGTTGCTGATGCACTTTCTCGCAGGTATGCATTACTTTCTACTCTTGATGCAAAATTACTAGGCTTTGAACATATTAAAGAGTTATATGCTGATGATAAAGACTTTAATGAGGAATACCGAGCTTCTGAGAAGATTGCATTTGGAAAGTTTTATAGGCATCATGGATTTCTATTCCGAGAAAGTTATGTGTGCCTAATTGTTCTATGCGAGAGTTATTACTTCATGAATCCCATGGTGGAGGATTAATGGGGCATTTTGGAGTTGCAAAAACTTTGCATGTTTTGCAGGAGCATTTTTATTGGCCGCATATGAAGAAAGACGTGGAGAGAATATGTGGTAGGTGTGTCACATGTCGGCAAGCTAAATCTCGCGTGCAACCTAATGGTTTGTATACTCCTTTACCAATTCCTAGTGAACCTTGGATTGATATTTCAATGGATTTTGTGTTAGTGCTCCCTAGGACTAAACGTGGTAGAGATTCAATTTTTGTGGTTGTGGATAGGTTCTCTAAGATGGCACACTTTATTCCATGTAACAAAACTGATGATGCTTCTCATATTGCTGAGTTGTTCTTTAAGGAGGTTGTGAAACTACATGGTATGCCTAGAACAATTGTTTCTGATAGGGATGCAAAGTTCTTAAGCTATTTTTGGAAGACTTGGTGGTGCAAGCTAGGTACTAAGCTCTTGTTTTCTACTACTTGTCATCCACAAACTGATGGTCAAACAGAAGTAGTTAATCGAACATTGTCCACTTTGTTAAGAGCAATCATTAAGAAGAACATCAAAACTTGGGAAGAATGTTTACCACATGTTGAGTTTGCCTATAATCGATCTATTCATTCTGCTACTCAATTTTCGCCTTTTGAAATTGTGTATAGATTTAATCCTTTGACCCCATTTGATTTAACTCCTTTACCACCAATTGAGCGTGTTAATTTAGATGGGAAAAAGAAGGCTGAGTTTGTCAAGCAGATTCACGAGAAAGCAAGGCTCAACATTGAGAGACGAACGGAGCAATACGCTAAACAAGCAAACAAGGGGCGTCATAAGGTGGTCTTTGAACCTGGGGATTGGGTTTGGTTGCATATGCGAAAAGAGCGCTTTCCAGCGCAAAGGCGTTCCAAGTTGCTTCCAAGAGGAGATGGTCCTTTCCAATTGATCCAACGCGTTAATGACAATGCTTACAAGTTGGATTTATCTTGTGAGTATAACGTGAGTGCAACTTTCAATGTTTCTGACTTGAGTTTGTTTGATGTAGGCGCTGAAGATTTGAGGACAAATCCTTTTCAAGAGGAGGGGAATGATGCGAATCACAAATCAATGGATCAGATTAGCATGGGGTCTAGCGGAGCTACAAATGATGTTGTTCAAGTGCCAATTGGACCTGTTACAAGAGCACCTGCAAAGCGCTTCAAGTCACAACTTAATGGGCTGATTTCCAAGCTTACATTGGAGAGTTGGGCCCAAGCAAATTTATTAAAGTCCATGGACCAAGAGCCACGAAATTCAGCTGAGTTTATGACCTTAATACAAGTTCTAGAAGGTCCATTCAGCAGCCAAGATCCACAAGAGTGATTCTCTCTTATTTGGGAATTCTATTTAGGAAATAAAATTTCAGCCATGAGTATTGTTTAGGAAATTAGTTCCAGCAACTTTTGGCTTGCTTGTCACGTTTTGGCCTTCCTAAAAGGTTTAGATTTGATTCCCTTTTTAGTTTATCTTTACAGCCAAAATTCTGGCCAATTTAGGAAGTATTTTGATTTGAAATCTCTTTGTAATATTGAGCCTATTTATAGAGGCTTATGCAATGAGAAGAGGCAGAATATTTTGATCAAAAAACGTGAGCAAGTCTCTCCCTTGGTTCTACGGAACTTCTCGAACACAGCGGAGCGATTCCATCGAGTTCACCTTCGACTTATCAAGCGGATCTTCATACCGTTTGTGGCGTCATCGATATATCAAGGTTCTTTGTTTCAACACAAGGAGCGGGTCGCGGTCTTAATACCAAGGTTCTTGTTTGATTGTGAGCATCGGGTCGAGATCTCCATCACAAACTGATCTAGAACGATCTGGGATTTCAACGCTTCTTGGACGGGTCTCGCGCATCGTTGGCGGGGTTCGTATCAATAAGGCAAGAAAAGGGATGGAAAGGTAAGAAAAAGAAAGATGAGGCAAGAAAAGGCAAGATAAGGAAAGAAAAGGAAAGAAAAGGCAAGGAAAAGGCAAGAAAATGAAGGAAAGGCAAGAAAAGGCTTGGAAAATGCTTGAAAAGCCAAGATAAGGAATAAAAAGGGAAGATAAGGCCAGAAAAGGAAAGATGAGGTAAGAAAAGGCATAGGCATGAAAGGGCAAGATAAGGAAAGAAAAGATGAGAAAAGGCAAGAAAATGCAAGATAAGGTAAGAAGAGGCAAGAAAAGGAAAGAAAAGTAAAGATAAGGCAATATAAGGCAAGAAAAGGGAAGGAAAGGCAAGAAAAGGCAAGATGAGGCAAGAAAAGGCAATATAAGTAGAGAAAAGGAAAGAAAAGGCATGGAAAAGATAAGAAAAAGCACGATAAGGCAAGGTAAGTTAAGAAAAGTCAAGGAAACGACAAGTTAAGTTAAGAAAAGGCAAGGAAAAGGCAAGAAAAGGCAAGGAAAAGGCAAGAAAAGGCAAGGAAAGGAAAGGCATGAAATGGTAAGATAAGGCAAAAAAAAAGAAAGAAAAGACAAGATAAGGCAAGAAAAGGCAAGAAAAGGAAAGTTAAGACATGATAAGGCAAGGAAAAGGCAAGAAAGGTGAAGATATGGCAAGACAAGGCAAGATAAGGAAAGATAAGGCAAGAAAAGGGAAGGAAAGGCAAGAAAAGGAAAGATGAGGCAAGAAGAGGAAAGAAAAGGCAAGGAAAGGCAAGAAAAGGCAAGATAAGGAAAGAAATGGCAAGAAAAAGGCATGAAAAGGCAAGAAAATGCAAGGAAAAGGCGAGGAAAGGCATGAAAAGGTTAGAAATGGCATGAGATGGCAAAAAAAGGCAAGAAAATGTAAGAAAAGGCAAGATAAGGAAATCAGCGGATGAGTTGTGGTTAGGGGTGAAATAAAAAGATCTAAATGCCCTTTCTGTTTTATTTTGGATTAGTTTCGGGAAACTCTCATAAAAAGTAAAAGTCAAAAGGGGTATTTCCGGCAATTGCAATAGCTTCTTTATTTCTTTATGTTCAAAAAAACAAGATTCTTTAGATCTGATGGGAAAATGTTTCATCGCTATAAAATGGCAAGAAAAGGCACAAAAATGCAAGAAAATGAAAGAAAAGGCAAGAAAAGGAATGAAAAGGAAAGATGAGGCAACAAAAGGCAAGATAAGGCAAGGAAAGGAAAGAAAAGGCAAGATAAGGAAAGAATAGGCAAGAAAAGGCAAGGAAATGGCATGAAAAGGCAAGAAAAGGCAAGTTAAGGAATGAAAAGGCAAGATAAGAAAAGAAAAGGCATGAAAAGGTAAGAAAATGCAAGAAAAGTTAAGAAAAGGCAAGATATGGCATAAAAAGGAAAGAAAAGGATAGATAAGGGACAATAAGGGAAGGAAAAGGCGAGATAAGGCAAGAAAATGCATGGAAAAGGCATGAAATGGCAAGCAAAGGCATGGAAAAGGCAAGAAAAAGAAAGATAAGGCGAGAAAAGGCATGAAAAGGTAAGAAAAGAAAAGAAAATGCAAGATAAGGTAAGAAAAGGAAAGCTAAGGCAAGGAAAAGTCAAGAAAACGCAAGATAAGGAAAGAAAAGGCAAGGAAAAGGAAAGAAATGGGAAGATAAGGCAAGAAAAGGCATGATAAGGAAAGAAAAGGCAAGAAAAGGTAAGAAAAAGCAAGATAAGAAATAAAAAGGGAAGATAAGGCAAGAAAAGGCATGAAATGGCATGAAACGAAAAAGATAAGGCAAGAAAAGGAAGGAAAAGGAAAGAAATGGTAAGAAATTGAAAGGAAAGGCAAGATAAGGCAAGAAAAGGCAACGAAAAGGCAAGAAAGGAAAGATAGGGCAATAAAAGATAGGAAAAGACAAGGAAAAGGCAAGAAAAGGTATGAAAGGGTAAGAAAAGGTAAGAAAAGGCATGAAAAGGTAAGAAAATGTAAGAAAAGGCAGGAAAAGGAAAGAAAAGCAAGGAAAATGCAAGATAAGGCAAGAAAAGAAAAGATAAGGCAAGAAAAGGTAAGATAAGGCAAGAACATGCAAGGAAAAGGCAAGATAAGGCAAGAAAAGGTAAGAAAAGGCATGGAAAAGGCATGAAAAGGAAAGAAAAGGCAAGGAAAAGGCAAGAAAAGGCGAGAAAAGGCGAGAAAAGGAAAGATAAGCAAGAAAAGGCTAGAAAAGGTATGAAAAGGCAAGAAAAGGAAAGATAAGGCAAGTTAAGGCAAAAAAATGCAAGAAAAAGGCAAGAAAAGGCAAGGAAAAGGAAAGAAAAGGCAAGATAAGGCATGGAAAAGGTATGAAAAGGCAAGAAAAAGAAAGATAAGGCAAGAAAAGGCATGAAAAGGCAAGAAAATGGAAGAAAGGGCGAGGAAAAGGCAAGAAAAGGCAAGATAAGGCAAGAAAAGGAAAGGAAAAGGAAAGAAAAGGCATGGAAAAGGCATGAAAAGATAAGAAAAGGCAAGAAAAGGCAACAAAAGGCATAAGGCAAGAAAAGGATTGAAAAGATAAGAAAAGGCAACAAAAGGTTAGATAAGGCAAGAAAAGGAAAGAAAAGGCAGGAAAAGGCAAGAAAATGACAGATAAGGAAAGAAAAGGCATGAAAAGGCAAGGAAAAGGCACGAAAAGGCAAGAAAAGGAAAGATAAAGCAAGAAAAGGCAAGATAAGGCAAGAAAAGGAAAGATGAGGTAAGAAAAGGCACGCGCGTTGGGTGGAGTTCATTGAGACGTTCCCGTACGTCATCCGATATAAGCAAGGTAAGGAGAATGTGGTTGCTGATGCACTTTCTCGCAGGTATGCATTACTTTCTACTCTTGATGCAAAATTACTAGGCTTTGAACATATTAAAGAGTTATATGCTGATGATAAAGACTTTAATGAGGAATACCGAGCTTCTGAGAAGATTGCATTTGGAAAGTTTTATAGGCATCATGGATTTCTATTCCGAGAAAGTTATGTGTGCCTAATTGTTCTATGCGAGAGTTATTAGTTCATGAATCCCATGGTGGAGGACTAATGGGGCATTTTGGAGTTGCAAAAACTTTGCATGTTTTGCAGGAGCATTTTTATTGGCCGCATATGAAGAAAGACGTGGAGAGAATATGTGGTAGGTGTGTCACATGTCGGCAAGCTAAATCTCGCGTGCAACCTAATGGTTTGTATACTCCTTTACCAATTCATAGTGAACCTTGGATTGATATTTCAATGGATTTTGTGTTAGGGCTCCCTAGGACTAAACGTGGTAGAGATTCAATTTTTGTGGTTGTGGATAGGTTCTCTAAGATGGCACACTTTATTCCATGTAACAAAACTGATGATGCTTCTCATATTGCTGAGTTGTTCTTTAAGGAGGTTGTGAAACTACATGGTATGCCTAGAACAATTGTTTCTGATAGGGATGCAAAGTTCTTAAGCTATTTTTGGAAGACTTTGTGGTGCAAGCTAGGTACTAAGCTCTTGTTTTCTACTACTTGTCATCCACAAACTGATGGTCAAACAAAAGTAGTTAATCGAATATTGTCCACTTTGTTAAGAGCAATCATTAAGAAGAACATCAAAACTTGGGAAGAATGTTTACCACATGTTGAGTTTGCCTATAATCAATCTATTCATTCTGCTACTCAATTTTCGCCTTTTGAAATTGTGTATGGATTTAATCCTTTGACCCCATTTGATTTAACTCCTTTACCACCAATTGAGCGTGTTAATTTAGATGGGAAAAAGAAGGCTGAGTTTGTCAAGCAGATTCACGAGAAAGCAAGGCTCAACATTGAGAGACGAATGGAGCAATACGCTAAACAAGCAAACAAGGGGCGTCATAAGGTGGTCTTTGAACCTGGGGATTGGGTTTGGTTGCATATGCGAAAAGAGCGCTTTCCAGCGCAAAGGCGATCCAAGTTGCTTCCAAGAGGAGATGGTCCTTTCCAAGTGATCCAACGCGTTAATGACAATGCTTACAAGTTGGATTTATCTTGTGAGTATAACGTGAGTGCAACTTTCAATGTTTCTGACTTGAGTTTGTTTGATGTAGGCGCTGAAGATTTGAGGACAAATCCTTTTCAAGAGGAGGGGAATGATGCGAATCACAAATCAATGGATCAGATTAGCATGGGGTCTAGCGGAGCTACAAATGATGTTGTTCAAGTGCCAATTGGACCTGTTACAAGAGCACCTGCAAAGCGCTTCAAGTCACAACTTAATGGGCTGATTTCCAAGCTTACATTGGAGAGTTGGGCCCAAGAAAATTTATTAAAGTCCATGGACCAAGAGCCACGAAATTCAGCTGAGTTTATGACCTTAATACAAGTTCTAGAAGGTCCATTCAGCAGCCAAGATCCACAAGAGTGATTCTCTCTTATTTGGGAATTCTATTTAGGAAATAAAATTTCAGCCATGAGTATTGTTTAGGAAATTAGTTCCAGCAACTTTTGGCTTGCTTGTCACGTTTTGGCCTTCCTAAAAGGTTTAGATTTGATTCCCTTTTTAGTTTATCTTTACAGCCAAAATTCTGGCCAATTTAGGAAGTATTTTGATTTGAAATCTCTTTGTAATATTGAGCCTATTTATAAAGGCTTATGCAATGAGAAGAGGCAGAATATTTTGATCAAAAAACGTGAGCAAGTCTCTCCCTTGGTTCTACGGAACTTCTCGAACACAGCGGAGCGATTCCGTCGAGTTCACCTTCGACTTATCAAGCGGATCTTCATACCGTTTGTGGCGTCATCGATATATCAAGGTTCTTTGTTTCAACACAAGGAGCGGGTCGCGGTCTTAATACCAAGGTTCTTGTTTGATTGTGAGCATCGGGTCGAGATCTCCATCACAAACTGATCTAGAACGATCTGGGATTTCAACGCTTCTTGGACGGGTCTCGCGCATCGTTGGCGGGGTTCGTATCAATAAGGCAAGAAAAGGGATGGAAAGGTAAGAAAAAGAAAGATGTGGCAAGAAAAGGCAAGATAAGGCAAGAAAAGGAAAGAAAAGCCAAGGAAAAGGCAAGAAAATGAAGGAAAGGCAAGAAAAGGCTTGGAAAATGCTTGAAAAGGCAAGATAAGGAATAAAAAGGGAAGATAAGGCCAGAAAAGGAAAGATGAGGTAAGAAAAGGCATAGGCATGAAAGGGCAAGATAAGGAAAGAAAAGATGAGAAAAGGCAAGAAAATGCAAGATAAGGTAAGAAGAGGCAAGAAAAGGAAAGAAAAGTAAAGATAAGGCAATATAAGGCAAGAAAAGGGAAGGAAAGGCAAGAAAAGGCAATATAAGTAGAGAAAAGGAAAGAAAAGGCATGGAAAAGATAAGAAAAAGCAGGATAAGGCAAGGAAACGACAAGTTAAGGCAAGGAAAAGGCAAGGAAAAGGCAAGAAAAGGCAAGGAAAAGGCAAGAAAAGGCAAGGAAAGGAAAGGCATGAAATGGTAAGATAAGGCAAAAAAATGAAAGAAAAGACAAGATAAGGCAAGAAAAGGCAAGAAAAGGAAATAAATGGAAAGAAAAGGCAAGATAAGGCTTGAGGGCAAGAAAAGGAAAGTTAAGACATGATAAGGCAAGGAAAAGGCAAGAAAGGTGAAGATATGGCAAGACAAGGCAAGATAAGGAAAGATAAGGCAAGAAAAGGGAAGGAAAGGCAAGAAAAGGAAAGATGAGGCAAGAATAGGAAAGAAAAGGCAAGGAAAGGCAAGAAAAGGCAAGATAAGGAAAGAAATGGCAAGAAAAAGGCATGAAAAGGCAAGAAAATGCAAGGAAAAGGCATGAAAAGGCGAGGAAAGGCATGAAAAGGTTAGAAATGGCATGAGATGGCAAAAAAAGGCAAGAAAATGTAAGAAAAGGCAAGATAAGGAATAAAGTGGCAAGAAAAGGCACGAAAATGCAAGAAAATGAAAGAAAAGGCAAGAAAAGGAATGAAAAGGAAAGATGAGGCAACAAAAGGCAAGATAAGGCAAGGAAAGGAAAGAAATGGCAAGATAAGGAAAGAATAGGCAAGAAAAGGCAAGGAAATGGCATGAAAAGGCAAGTTAAGGAATGAAAAGGCAAGATAAGAAAAGAAAAGGCATGAAAAGGTAAGAAAATGCAAGAAAAGTTAAGAAAAGGCAAGATAATGCATAAAAAGGAAAGAAAAGGATAGATAAGGGACAATAAGGGAAGGAAAAGGCGAGATAAGGCAAGAAAATGCATGGAAAAGGCATGAAATGGCAAGCAAAGGCATGGAAAAGGCATGAAAAGGCAAGAAAAAGAAAGATAAGGCGAGAAAAGGCATGAAAAGGTAAGAAAAGAAAAGAAAATGCAAGATAAGGTAAGAAAAGGAAAGCTAAGGCAAGGAAAAGTCAAGAAAAGGCAAGATAAGGAAAGAAAAGGCAAGGAAAAGGAAAGAAATGGGAAGATAAGGCAAGAAAAGGCATGATAAGGAAAGAAAAGGCAAGAAAAGGTAAGAAAAAGCAAGATAAGAAATAAAAAGGGAAGATAAGGCAAGAAAAGGCATGAAATGGCATGAAACGAAAAAGATAAGGCAAGAAAAGGAAGGAAAAGGAAAGAAATGGTAAGAAATTGAAAGAAAAGGCAAGATAAGGCAAGAAAAGGCAACGAAAAGGCAAGAAAAGGAAAGAAAGGAAAGATAGGAAAAGACAAGGAAAAGGCAAGAAAAGGTATGAAAGGGTAAGAAAAGGCAAGAAAAGGCATGAAAAGGTAAGAAAATGTAAGAAAAGGCAGGAAAAGGAAAGAAAAGCAAGGAAAATGCAAGATAAGGCATGAAAAGAAAAGACAAGGCAAGAAAAGGTAAGATAAGGCAAGAACATGCAAGGAAAAGGCAAGATAAGGCAAGAAAAGGTAAGAAAAGGCATGGAAAAGGCATGAAAAGAAAAGAAAAGGTAAGGAAATGCAAGAAAATGCGAGAAAAGGCGAGAAAAGGAAAGATAAGCAAGAAAAGGCTAGAAAAGGTATGAAAAGGCAAGAAAAGGCAAGAAAAGGCAAGAAAAGGAAAGATAAGGCAAGTTAAGGCAAAAAAATGCAAGAAAAAGGCAAGAAAAGGCAAGGAAAAGGAAAGAAAAGGCAAGATAAGGCATGGAAAAGGTATGAAAATGCAAGAAAAAGAAAGATAAGGCAAGAAAAGGCAAGAAAATGGAAGAAAGGGCGAGGAAAAGGCAAGAAAAGGCAAGATAAGGCAAGAAAAGGAAAGGAAAAGGAAATGACGTAGGAACGTCCAGCTTGCCACATTCCTGATTGGCGCCATTCTGAGTTTGAATAATTGGCGCCACCTTGTACTTAGTTCGTTTAAATAAGTGCTTATATGCACGTTGGCTCATTTAGAACTTAAACTCTTTATGATTGGTTTTAATTGCTTTTAATTTCCAATTCCAGCTTGGGACTGTCCAGCTGATGAACGTGGGTTGTTAGTGCCAACTTATGGCATTAGATGCGTGCCTTAAAGGCATTAGATGCTTGGGGCGTTCTGTTTTGTAACCTCCAGCTTGCATTCTTTTTATAGCTCGCTCAAATAAAGGAAACGGACAGATTTGAAAACCCAGAATATTGAGAGTGATTCTCTTACCTTGTGTGCATGGATTTGCATGGTTGTCACATTAAACACGCCCTTTAGAGGCTGCCAAACTCATTAGGCCCCTCCTTTTGTCAATTGCGGAAACTCTTGCCTTAGGAGTTCTATCTTTTATTTTTGTTTCGTTCTGATTCATTCCAGATCACTCTCATCACTCAAAATTGACGTGTTCCTACACTAAGTGGTATCAGAGCTTTAGTTTCGATCAAATCAATCTCCGTATTGATTTTTAGGCTGAGAGTTTAACGTTATCACCTGGTAAGATTTTGAGAGAGCCCATCCACGATCTGTGCAACAAGGAAACATGATCCCCTGATCCGTTCCTCATTAACCCACCTAGCACCACCAAAATCCGAGCTCATGGCCGACCAAGACCCCAGACCTGATATGAATCAACGGTTCACTAATTTGGAGGCTGCTATCATGGAGATCCGCACGCAACTTGCCAATCTGGTCGTGCAACAACCTCAACCAGCAAGGCGAGACCACCCTCTAGTAGCTGAAGAAGAAGAAGAAGGTGATTCGGATGCTACCCTTTATGCAAGAGGGAACCGAGGTGCTCGTGGAAGAGGCCGTGGAGCTGCTGTCCCAGTTGCAAGAAGAGAAGTCATTAGGCCAGAAGAGAGGTATGAAAGGAGAATTGATAGGCCTTTTAAGATGAACATAGAGAAGTTTTATGGAGATGTAGATGTGGAGACTTTTCTGAATTGGCTGGATTCAGTAGAGAAGTATTTCGATTGCATGGAGCTAACTGAAGAACAGAAGGTTAACTACGTAGCCTTTAAGTTAGAATCTGGTGCAGCCGTTTGGTGGAGGAAGGAACAAGAGACAAGGAGGAGGAGAGGAGAGGCTCCTATTCGTGATTGGCCTTCAATGGAACAAGCCCTCAGGTCTCGTTTTCTTCCTGTGGATTACCACCAATCGTTGTATCTTCAGTTCTTGTCATGCTCTCAAGGAAGCAGATCCGTGGATGAGTATACAGCCGAGTTCATGAGGCTTGCTGCCCGGAATGATATTGAAGAGAATGAAGATCAACAGATTGCACGCTATATTGATGGCCTGAATTTTGAAGTGAAAAGTAGAATGGAATTTGACACTTTTCTCTTCTTCCAAGATGCGTGCCACAAAGCAAGAAAAATTGGAGCAACCCTTAAGAAGAAGAAGACTTCTTTTCCACGTTATTCAGGACCTAGTCAGCCTTCAACTTTTCAACGAGGAGGAGCGGAGAAGATTGTTCCTCAAGCAACCAGGCCTAGGGTTGCTACGGATGCCCCTCAATGAAAAGGAAAAGAGGTGGAGGGCACTTCCACGATCAGATGCTTTAAGTGCAATGAACTTGGTCACAAATCAAGTGATTGTCCTAAGAGGAAGTTCGTGCAAGTTTGTGAAAAGGATGATGAGGGCGAGCAACATGAGTCACTCTATTGTGCCCCGGTGGAAGAAAGTGCGGAGGAAGAGTCTGAGGATCAGTATGAGGAGGAAGACTATTGTGGTGTCATTCGGAAGGTGGCACTAACCACAACAAAGAAAGAGGATTCTCAGAGGCACAATCTATTTTGCACCAAGTGCCATGTTGGAGAGGAGGTGTGCGAAGTGATTATTGATGGAGGGAGCCAGGAGAATTTTGTGAGCAAGCATGTTGTGGACAAGCTTGGTCTCAAAGTCACACCTCATCCAGCTCCTTACTCCATTGGTTGGGTGCGTTCTGGTGGAGGACTCAAGGTCAATTCCAAGTGCGTGGTTCCTATTTCCATTGGCAAGTTCAATGACGTGGTGACATGTGATGTGTTGGAGATGGATGCTTGCCACATTCTGTTGGGACGCCCTTGGGAATTTTACAACCAGGCTGTCCATAAAGGAAAGGAGAACACCTATGAAGTGAAGAAAGGAAATCAGCAATTCACTCTCCTTCCAAGGAAGCCTAAGCAAGGGAGGATCCACCTGAATAGTACCATGCAGATTGTGTCCCTCGTGACTTCCACGGGATTTCTCAATTCTGCCATCAAGGAGGTTGGAGAATTTTACTTGTTCGTGATGAAGGATGCCTCGGAGCTTGAGGAGAATTCGGAGGACAACTTCCCCAACCAGATTAAAGAGTTGCTTGAACTCTTTCCAGAAGTTGCACCTGAAGAGTTGCCAAAGGGTTTGCCACCCTTAAGGGAGATACAACATCAGATTGACTTGATCCCTGGTGCAACTTTGCCAAACTTGCCTCATTACAAGATGAGTCCGCAAGAGAACCAGGAGCTAAGGAGGCAGATCCAAGAGTTGTTGGAGAGAGGCTACCTACAGGAGAGCCTTAGTCCATGCGGAGTTCCTGCCCTCTTGGTCCCGAAGAAGGATGGCACTTGGAGGATGTGTGTGGACAGTCGCGCCATCAACAAGATAACCGTGGGGTACCGCTTTCCAATTCCTCGTCTAAACGACATGTTTGACAGTTTGAGCGGATCAATTATCTTTTCAAAGATAGACCTGAAGAGTGGATACCACCAGATCCGCATCCGCCCTGGTGATGAGTGGAAGACGGCCTTCAAGATGAAGGATGGATTGTACGAGTGGCTTGTCATGCCATTCGGGCTGACCAATGCTCCAAGTACCTTCATGCGCTTGATGCACCAAGTCATGAAGCCGTTCTTGGACAAGTTTGTTGTCGTATACTTCGATGACATTCTTGTGTTTAGCAAGTCAGAGGAGGAGCACATGGACCACTTGAAGCAAGTATTTGAAGCCTTGAAGAGCAACAGCTTGATAATCAACTTGAAGAAGTGCATTTTCTGGAAGGAAAAGCTACTATTTCTAGGCTTCGTGGTGGGAAAAGATGGAGTTCAAGTGGACCAGTCCAAAGTTGAAGCCATTCGCACATGGCCAATACCTTCCAATGCAAGGCAGGTGCGAAGCTTCCTTGGCTTAGCAAGTTTCTATCGGAGATTCATCCGCAACTTCAGCTTGATCGCGGCCCCTCTCACTGCCTTGCTCAAGAAGCAAGCGAAGTTTGAATGGAGCAAAGAATCAGGGCGCGCATTTGCTGAATTGAAGGAGAAACTGAGTTCTACAACGGTACTTGCACTTCCTGATTTTGCTAAACTCTTTGAAGTAGATGTTGATGCATGTGGAGTAGGCATAGGAGCTGTTCTATCTCAGGAGAAACGCCCTATAGCTTATTTTAGTGAGAAGTTGAGTGAGCATAGGCAAACTTGGACCACTTATGAGCAAGAGTATTATGCTGTTTTCCGAGCTCTAAGGATTTGGGAACATTATCTCGTGGGAAAAGAGTTTGTTTTGTACACTGATCACAAGGCGCTGAAGTTTGTGAATGACCAGTCTAAGTTCGTGAATCATATGCATGCTAGATGGTGCACATATCTACAGAAATTTCCCTTCAAGATAGCTCATAAAAGTGGGAGTCATAATGTGGTGGCTGATGCTCTTAGTAGAAGAACGAGCTTGCTTGTGGAGCTGAGGGGAAGTGTTACTGCTTTTGAGTGCATTAAGGAGCTTTATGAAGATGATGATGATTTCGGTGAAGTTTGGAAGAAATGTAAGAGTGGTAAGGCTGTGGCAGATTACTTCTTGCATGATGGATACCTAATGAAGGGAAATCAGCTTTGTATTCCCAACACATCACTACGGCAACAACTTATGTGGGAAATGCATGGTGGTGGACTTTCTGCCCACTTTGGAAGAGACAAGACGTTGGCCTTTCTAACTGAAAGGTTCTATTGGCCTAAGCTAGGCAAGGAGGTTGAGAAGATGGTGAGACATTGTAGAGTGTGCCAAGAGACCAAGGGGACAGTGCACAACACGGGACTCTACACGCCACTACCCGTTCCTAAGGCAATTTGGGAGGACCTGAGCATGGACTTTGTGCTTGGCTTACCTCGCACCCCTCGTGGTGTGGATTCTATCTTTGTGGTTGTTGACAGGTTGTCCAAAATGGCGCACTTCATTCCTTGCCGAAAGACCAATGATGCAAGCGGTGTAGCAAGACATTTCTTCAAGGAAGTGGTCAGATTGCATGGAGTTCCACGCACCATCACTTCTGATCGTGATGTGAAGTTCTTGGCAAGCTTTTGGAAGACGTTGTGGAAGATGTTCGATGCCACCTTGCAATTCAGTACCACGGCACATCCACAAACTGATGGCCAGACCGAAGCCACCAATAGAACACTTGGGAACTTGCTGAGGAGCCTTTGCCACGAGAAGAAACGACAATGGGACTTAGCTTTGCCTATAGCTGAGTTCGCATATAATGGGGCAGTGCATCGCATGACAGGAAAGTCACCTTTCTCCTTAGTTTATACTAAGGTTCCTAACCATTTGGTGGATGTATCTTTAGTCCCAAGACCAAGCAAGAGCAATCCTTCAGCCGTGGCATTCGCTGAGCAAGCACAGGCTGTGATTGAAGAGGTGCGCAAGAAGTTAGAGGAAGCGTATGCCAAGGAGAAGGCGAGAGTAGATGAGCATCGTCGTGTCCAAATCTTTCAGCCTGAGCAAGTCATGGTTCACTTCAGGAAGGAGAGATTACCAAGCAACATCGCAGGTGGCAAGTTGCAAGCTAGGAAGTACGGACCATTCAAGGTGTTAAGGCGTATAAATGACAATGCATATGTCATTGATCTGCCCGAAGAGTATGGAGTATCCAAAAGCTTCAACGTTGCTGACCTCACGCCTTATTATGATGCCTTTCCCATGCCATCCAGACTTGCAACTCGAGGACAAGTTCCACTCCAAGGTGGGGAGGATGACGTAGGAACGTCCAGCTTGCCACATTCCTGATTGGCGCCATTCTGAGTTTGAATAATTGGCGCCACCTTATACTTAGTTCGTTTAAATAAGTGCTTATATGCACGTTGGCTCATTTAGAACTTAAACTCTTTATGATTGGTTTTAATTGGTTTTAATTTCCAATTCCAGCTTGGGACTGTCCAGCTGATGAACGTGGGTTGTTAGTGCCAACTTATGGCATTAGATGCGTGCCTTAAAGGCATTAGATGCGTGCCTTAAAGGCATTAGATGCTTGGGGCGTTCTGTTTTGTAACCTCCAGCTTGCATTCCTTTTATAGCTCGCTCAAATAAAGGAAACGGACAGATTTGAAAACCCAGAATATTGAGAGTGATTCTCTTACCTTGTGTGCATGGATTTGCATGGTTGTCACATTAAACACGCCCTTTAGAGGCTGCCAAACTCATTAGGCCCCTCCTTTTGTCAATTGCGGAAGCTCTTGCCTTAGGAGTTCTATCTTTTATTTTTGTTTCGTTCTGATTCATTCCAGATCACTCTCATCACTCAAAATTGACGTGTTCCTACACTAGGAAAGAAAAGGCATGGAAAAGGCATGAAAAGATAAGAAAAGGCAAGAAAAGGCATAAGGCAAGAAAAGGCATGAAAAGATAAGAAAATGACAGATAAGGCAAGAAAAGGAAAGAAAAGGCCAGGAAAAGGCAAGAAAATGACAGATAAGGAAAGAAAAGGCATGAAAAGGCAAGGAAAAGGCATGAAAAGGCAAGAAAAGGAAAGATAAAGCAAGAAAAGGCAAGAAAAGGAAAGAAAAGGAAAGATGAGGTAAGAAAAGGCAAGATAATGCAAGATAAGGCAAGAAAAGGCAAAAAAAGGAAAGGAAAGAAAAGCAAAGGAAAGATGAGGTAAGAAAAGGCTAGGAAAAGGCAAGAAAAGGAAAGAAAAGGCAAGAAAAGGAAAGGAAAGAAAAGAAAAGGAAAGATGAGGTAAGAAAAGGCTAGGAAAAGGCACGAAAATGCAAGAAAAGGGAAAGAAAAGGCAAGGAAAAGGCAAGAAAAGGAAAGAAAAGGCAAGAAAAGGAAAAAAATGCGAGAAAAGGTAAGAAAAGACAAGAAAAGGTAGGATAAAGCAAGATTGGGCAAGAAAAGGGAAGATCGGGCAGGAAAAGGCAAGGAGAAGTCAAGAAAAGGCAAAGTAAAGGCAAGAAATGGAATGAAAATGCAAGAAAAGGCATGGAAAAGGCATGAAAAGCAAGAAAAAGGTAAGATTAGGCAAGAAATGGCAAGGTAAATGTAACAAAAAGGAAAGATAAAGCAAGAAAAGGCAACAAATAGAAAGAAAAAGGTAAGAAAATGCATGAAAAGGCAAGAAAAGGCCAGAAAAGGTAAGATAAGGCAAGAAAAGTAAAGGAAAGGAAAGATAAGGAAAGAAAAGGCAAGAACAGGCAAGCAAAAGGCAAGATAAGGCAAGAAAAGCAAGAAAAGGGCAAGATAAGGCAATAAAAGGCAAGAAAAGGAAAGAAAAGGATAGATAAGGCTGGATAAGGTATGGAAAAAGCAAGAAAAGGCTAGAAAAGTAATGAAAGTGTAAGAAAATGCATGAAAAGGCAAGAAAAGGAAAGATAAGAAAAGAAAAGGCATTAAAAGATAAGAAAAAAAAGAAAAGAAAAGAAAAGGCAAGGAAAAGGCACGAAAAGACAAGATAAGTCATGATAAGGAAAAAAAAGGAAAGAAAAGGCATGGAAAAGGCAAGATAAGGCTAGATAAGGCTAGAAAAGGGAAGGAAAGGCAAGAAAAGGAATGAAAAGGAAAGATGAGGCAAGCAGAGGCAAGATAAGGCAAGAAAAGGAAAGTTGAGGCTAGAAAAGGCAAGAAAATAAAAGAAAAGGCAAGGAAAAGGAAAGAAAATGCAAGAAAAGGTTTTCCACCAAAAAAACGAGGAAGGAAAAGGCAAGAAAAGGCAAGAAAAAGGCATGAAAAGGCAAGAAAAGGCATGAAAAGGCAAGAACAGGCAAGAACAGGCAAGAAAAGAAAAGATAAGGCAAGATAAGGCAAGACAAGGAAAGAAAAGGCAAGATAAGTAAATAAAATGTAAGATAAGGCAAGAAAAGGCAAGGAAAAGGCAAGAAAAGGCATGGAAAAACATGAAAAGGCAAGAAAAGGAAAGAAAGGGCAAGGAAAAGGCAAGAAAATGCAAGAAAAAGCAAGGAAAAAGGAAAGAAAAGGAAAGATAATGCAAGAAAAGGCAAGATAAGGCAAGAAAAGGGTAGGAAAGGCAAGAAAGGGAAAGAATATGAAAGATGAGGCAAGATAAGGTAAGATAAGGCAAGAAAAGGTATGAAAAGGCAAGGAAAAGGCAAGAAAAGGAAAGAAAAGACAAGAAAAGGTAAGGGAAAGGCATGAAAAGGTAAGAAAAGTAAAGAAAAGACAAGAAAAGGCAAGAAAAGGTACGAAAAAGGCATGAAATGGCAAGAAAAGGAAAGATAAGGGAAGAAAAGGCATGAAACGGCAAAAAAATGTAAGAAAAGGCAAGGAAAAAGCAAGAAAAGGCAAGATAAGGCAAGAAAATGAAAGAAAAGGCATGGAAAAGGCAAGAAAAGGCAAGAAAAGGCATGAAAAGACAAGAAAAAGCAAAAAAAAGGCAAGAAAAGTTAAGAAAAGGCCAGATAAAGCAAGAAAAGGCAAGAAAAGGATAGAAAAGGTAAGATAAGGCAAGAAAAAGAAAGAAAAGGCAAGGAAAAAGGCAAGTAAAGGAAAGAAAAGGCAAGGAAAAGGCAAGAAAAGGCAAGAAAAGGAAAGAAACGGCAAGGAAAAGGAATGAAAAGGCAAGAAAAGGAAAGAAAAGGCAAGGAAAAGGAAAGACAATGTAAGAAAATGAAAGATAAGGCAAGAAAATGAAAGAAAAGGCAAGGACAAGGCAAGATAAGATAAGAAAAGTCAAGATAAGGCAAGAAAAGGCAAGAAAAGGGAAGGAAAGGCAAGAAAAGGGAAGATGAGGCAAGAAAAGGCAAGATGAGGCAAGAAAAAGGCACGAAAAGACAAAAACAAGAAAGAAAAGGCGAGAAATGGGACGAGAGGGAAAAAAAGGGAAGAAATGGCAAGAAATGGCAAGATAAGGTAAGAAAATGGAAGAAAAGCCAATATAAGTCAAGAAAAGCCAAGATAAGGCAAGAAAAGACAAGAAAAGGCAAGAAAAGGAAATATAAGAAAAGAAAGGGCATGAAATGGCAAGGAAAGGAAAGAAATGGCAAGAAAATGCAAGATAAGGAATGAAAGGGCAAGGAATGAAAGGGCAAGATAGGTCAAGAAAAGGCAAGGAAAGCCATGAAAAGGCAAGGAAAGCCATGAAAAGGCAAGAAAAGGTCAGATAAGTCAAGAAAAGGATATATAAGGCCAGGAAAAAGCATGAAAATGCTATAAAAGGAAAGAAAAGGTAAGCAATGTTAAGAAAAGGCAAGAAAAGGATATATAAGGCAAAGAAAAGGCAAGAAACGGAAAGAAAAAGCAAGAAAAAGTATGGAAAAGGCATGAAAAGGCGTGATAAGGCAAGAAAAGGAATGAAAAGCCAAGGAAAAGGCAAGATAAGACAAGAAAATGCAAGAAAATGCAATACTGATAAGGCAAGATAAGGAAAGAAATGGAAAGAAAAGGCAAGAAAAGTCATAAAAAGGCAAAAAAAGGAAAGAAAAGGCAAGAAAAGGCATGAAAAGGTAAGAAAAGGCAAGATAAGGAATAAAAAGGCAAGATAAGGTAAGAAAAGGGAAGGAAAGGCAAGAAAAGGAAAGAAAAGGAAAAATGTGGCAAGATAAGGCAAGAAAAGGAAAGAAACAGCATGGAAAAGGGAAGATAAGGAAAGAAAAGGCAAGAATAGGCAAGGAAAAGGCAAGAAAAGGAAAGATAAAGCAAGAAAAGGAAAGAAAAGGCAAGAAATGGAAAGATAAGGTAAGAAAATGGAAGAAAAGGCAAGATAAGTCAAGAAAAGGTAAGATAAGGCAAGAAAAGACAAGAAAAGGCAAGAAAAGGCAAGATAAGGCCAGAAAAGGCCAGGAAAAGCATGAAAATGCTAGAAACGGAAAGAAAAGGCAAGAAAAGGATAGATAAGGCACGATAAGGCAAAGAAAAGGCAAGAAAAGGAAAGAAAAAGTAAGAGAAAGTATGGAAAAGGCTTGATAACGCAAGAAAAGGAATGAAAAGCCAAGGAAAAGGCAAGATAAGACAAAAAAAGGCAAGATAATGCAAGACAAGGCCAGATAAGGCAAGAAAAGGAAAGATAAGGCAAGAAAAGGAAAGATGAGGCAAGAAAAGGCAAGATAAGGCAAGATAAGGAAAGAAAAGGCAAGAAAAGTTATGAAAAGGCAAGAAAAGGAAAGAAAAGGCATGAAAAGGTAAGAAAAGGCAAGATAAGGAATAAAAAGGCAAGATAAGGCAAGAAAAGGGAAGGAAATGCAAGAAAAGGAAAGATGTGGCAAGATAAGGCAAGATAAAGAAAGAAACAGCATGGAAAAGGAAAGATAAGGAAAGAAAAGGCAAGAATAGGTAAGGAAAAGGCAAGAAAAGTTAAGAAAAGGCCAGATAAAGTAAGAAAAGGAAAGAAAAGGAAAGATAAGGCAAGAAAAGGAAAGATAAGGCAAGGAAAAGGCAAGAAAAGGAAAGATAAGGCAAGAAAATGGAAGAAAAGGCAAGATAAGTCAAGAAAAGGTAAGATAAGGCAAGAAAAGACAAGAAAAGGTAAGAAAAGGAAAGATAAGGCAAGATAAGGCCTGAAAAGGCCAGGAAAAAGCATGAAAATGGTAGAAAAGGAAAGAAAAGGCAAGAAATGTTAACAAAAGGCAAGAAAAGGATAGATAAGGCACGATAAGGCAAAGAAAAGGCAAGAAAAGGAAAGAAAAAGCAAGAGAAAGTATGGAAAAGGCATGATAAGGCAAGAAAAGGAATGAAAAGCCAAGGAAAAGGCAAGATAAGACAAGAAAAGGCAAGATAATGCAAGACAAGGCCAGATAAGGTAAGAAAAGGAAAGATGAGGCAAGATAAGGTAAGATAAGGAAAGAAAAGGCAAGAAAAGTCATGAAAAGGCTAGAAAAGGAAAGAAAAGGTAAGAAAAGGCATGAAAAGGTAAGAAAAGGCATAAAATAGTAAGAAAAGGGAAGATAAGGAATAAAAAGGCAAGATAAGGAAAGAAAAGGAAAGAAAAGGAACGATGAGGCAAGATAAGGCAAGAAAAGGAAAGAAACAGCATGGAAAAGGGAAGATAAAGAAAGACAAGGCAACAAAAGGAAAGATAAGGCAAGAATAGGCAAGGAAAAGGCAACTAAAGGAAAGATAAGGCAAGAAAAGGCAGGAAAAAGGTAAGAAAAGGCATGAAAAGGCTAGAAAAGGCTTGAAACGGTAAATAAAGGCAAGATAAGGCAAGTAAAGGCAAGAAAAGGAAAGAAAAGGCATGAAAATGCAAGAAAAGGAAAGTAAGGGCAAGATAAGGCAAGAAAATATAAGAAAAGGCAAGGAAAAGATAAGAAAAGGCAAGTTAAGATAAGAAAAGGAAAGAAAAGGTAAGAAAAAGCAAGATAAGGAACAAAATGGCAAGATAAGGAAAAAAAAGGCAAGATAAGGCAAGAAAAGGAATGAAAAGGATAGATGTGGCAAGAAAAGGCTAGATAAGGCAAGAAAAGGAAAGAAAGGGCAAGGTAAAGGCAAGATAAGGAAAGAAAAGGCATGATAAGGCAAGGAAAAAGCAAGGAAAGGGCTTGAAAAGTCAAGAATAGGGAAGTTAAGGTAAGAAAATGAAAGAAAATGCAAAAAAAGTTAAGAAAAGGCAAGATAAGGCATGAAAAGGAAAGAAAAGGATAGATAAGGCACGATAAGGGAAAGGAAAGGTGAGATAAGGGAATAAAAGGCAAGCAAAGGCATGGAAAAGGCATGAAAAGGCAAGAAAAGGAAAGATAAGGCGAGAAAAGGAAAGAAAAGGAAAAAAATAAAACAAAAGAAAATGCAAGATAAGGAAGGAAAAGGAAAGAAAAGGCAAGGAAAAGGCAAGATAAGGCATGATCAGGCAAGAAAAGGAAAGAAAAGGCAAGGAAAAGGAAAAGAAAGGGAAGATAAGGCAAGAAAAGGCAAGGTAAGGAAAGAAAAGGCAAGATAAGGAAAGATTAGGAAAGATAAGGCATGATACGGCAAGAAAATGCAAGAAAATGCATGATAAGGAAAGAAAAGGCAAGAAAAGGTAAGAAAGGGCAAGATAAGGAATAAAAAGGGAAGGTAAGGCAAGAAAAGGCATGAAATGGCATGAAAAGGCAAGTTTAGGCAAAAAAGGAAGGAAAAGGAAAGAAATGGAAAGAAAAGGGAAGAAAAAGTAAGGTAAAGGCAAGAAAAGGAAAAAAAGGAAAGATAAGGAAAGAAAAGGCATGAAAAGGTAAAAAAAGGCAAGATTAGGAACGATAAGGCAAGAAAAGGAAAGAAAAGGCAAGGATAAGGCAAGAAAAGGCAAGATAAGGCATGAAAAGAATAGAAAAGGAAAGATAAGGGAAGAAAAGGTAAACTAAGGCAAGAAAATGCTAGGAAAAGGCAAGCAAATGCAAGGAAAAGGCAAGATAAGGCAAGAAAAGGCAAGGAAAGACAAGAAAAGGCAAGAAAAGGAAAGAAAAGGCAAGCAAAGGTATGAAAAGGCAAGCAAAGGTAAGAAAAGGCAAGCAAAGGCAAGAAAAGGAAAGAAAAAGAAAGATAATGCAATAAAAGGCCTGGAAAATGCAAGATAAGGTAAGGAAAAGGCAAGAAAAGGTAAGATCAGGAATGGAAAAGGCATGAAAAGTAAAGAAAAGGAATGATAAGGCAAGAAAAGGCATGAAAAGGCAAGAAAATGGAAGAAAGGGTAAGGAATAGGCGAGAAAAGGAAAGGAAAAGAAAAGAAAAGGAAAAGAAAAGAAAAGGAAATAAAAAGCATGGAAAAGGCAAGAAAATGAATGATAAGGCAAGAAAAGGCATGAAAAGACAAGAAACGGAAAGAAAAGGCAAGTAAAAGGCAAAAAAGGTTAGATAAGGCAAGAAAAGAAAAGAAAAGGCATGGAAAATGCATGAAAAGGCAAGGAAATGGCATGAAAAGGTAAGAAAAGGCAAGATAAGGCAAGAAATGGAAAGAAAAGGAAAGAAAAGGAAAGATAATGTAAGAAAAGGCAAGAAAAGTCAAGGAAAAGGCAAGCAAGAAAAGGTATGAAAAAGGCATGAAAAGGTAAGAAAAGGAAAGAAAAGGCAAGAAAAGGCAAGAAAAGGAATGAAAAGGCAAGAAAAGGAAAGAAAAGCAAAGAAAAGGCAAGAAAAGGCAAGATAGGGTAAGAAAAGGAAAGAAAAGGCAAGGAAAAGGGAAGATAAGACATGATAAGGCAAGAAAAGGCAAGAAAAGGCAAGATAGTGGTAGAAAAGGAAAGAAAAGGCAAGGAAAAGGCAAGATAAGACATGATAAGGCAAGAAAAGGAAAGAAAAGGCCAGGAAAATGCAAGAAAATGCAAGATAAGGCAAGAAAAGGCAAGAAAAGGTCAGATAAAGCAAGAAAAGGGATGGAAAGGTAAGAAAAAGAAAGATGAGGCAAGAAAAGGCAAGATAAGGAAAGAAAAGGCAAGAAAAGGCAAGGAAAAGGCAAGAAAATGAAAGAAAAGGCAAGAAAAGGCTTGGAAAAGGCATGAAAAGGAAAGAAAAGGCAAGAAAAGGAAAGAAAAGGCAAGAAAAGGCATGAAAAGGAAAGAAAAGGCAAGAAAAGGCATGAAAAGGCAAGATAAGGAAAGAAAAGGCAGGAAAAGGCAAGAAAAGGAAAGAAAAGGCAAGAAAAGGAAAGAAAAGGCAGGAAAAGGAAAGAAAAGGCAAGAAAAGGAAAGAAAAGGCATGAAAAGGCAAGATAAGGTAAGAAAAGGCAATATAAGGACTAAAAAGGCAAGATTAGGCCGGAAAAGGAAAGATAAGGTAAGAAAAGGCATAGGCATGAAAATGCACGAAAATGTAAGAAAGGGCAAGATAGGGCAAGATAAGGCAAGATGAGGAAAGAAAAGACAAGAAAATGCAAGAAAATTCAAGATAAGGCAAGAAAAGGCAAGGAAAGGTAAGAAAAGGCAAGATAAGGCAATATAAGGCAAGAAAAGGGAAGGAACGCCAAGAAAAGGAAAGATGAGGCAAGAAAAGGGAAGATAAGGAGAGAAAAGGAAAGAAAAGGCATGGAAAAGGTAAGAAAAGGCAGGATAAGGCAAGGTAAGGCAAGAAAAGGCATGAAAATGCAAAGAAAGGAAAGAAAAGGCACGAAAAGGCAAGATAAGGCAAGAAAAGGAAATAAATGGAAAGAAAAGGCAAGAAAAGGCATGGAAAAGGTAAGAAAAGGCAAGGAAAAGGCAAGAAAAGGAAAGATAAGGCAAGGAAAGGTAAGAAAAGGCAAGATAAGGCAATATAAGGCAAGAAAAGGGAAGGAAAGCCAAGAAAACGAAAGAAAAGGAAAGATGAGGCAAGAAAAGGGAAGAAAAGGCACGAAAAGGAAAGAAAAAGAAAGAAAAGGCAAGATAAGGCACGAAAAGGAAATAAATGGAAAGAAAAGGCAAGAAAAGGCATGGAAAAGGAAAGAAAAGGCAAGGAAAAGGCATGAAATGGCAAGAAAAGGCAAGAAAAGGCAAGGAAAAGGCATGAAAAGGCAAGGAAAAGGCATGAAATGGCAAGAAAAGGCAAGAAAAGGCAAGGAAAAGGCATGAAAAGGCAAGAAAAGGAAAGAAAAGGCTAGTAAAGGCATGAAATGGCAAGAAAAGGCAAGAAAAGGTAAGAAAAGGCAAGATAAGGAATAAAATGGCAAGATAAGGCACGAAAAGGCAAGATAAGGAAAGAAAAGGCAAGAAAAGGGAAGGAAAAACAAGAAAAGGAATGAAAAGGAAAGATGTGGCAAGAAAAGGTAAGATAAGGCAAGAAAAAGAAAGAAAAGGCAAGGAAAAGGCAAGATAAGGAATGAAAAGGCAACAAAAGGCAAGGAAAAAGCAAGGAAAGGGCATGAAAATGCAAGAATAGGAAAGTTCAGGTAAGAAAAGGCAAGATAAGGAATGAAAAGGAAAGATAAGGCAAGAAAAGGGAAGATAAGGCAAGAAAAGGCATGAAAAAGTAAGAAAATGCAAGAATAGTTAAGAAATGGCAAGATAAGGCATGAAAAGGAAAGAAAAGGAAAGATAAGGCATGATAAGGGAAGGGAAAGGCGAGATACGACAAGAAAAGGAAATAAAAGGCAAGTAAAGGCATGGAAAAGGCATTAAAAGGCAAGAAAAAGAAAGATAAGGAGAGAAATGGCATGAAAAGGCACGAAAAAGAAAGAAAAGAAAATACAAGATAAGACAAGAAAAGGAAAGAAAAGGCGAGGAAAAGGAAAGAAAAGGGAAGATATGGCAAGAAAAGGCAAGGTAAGGAAAGAAAATGCAAGATAAGAAAAGATTAGGAAATATAAGGCATGATAAGGCAAGAAAATGCAAGAAAAGGCATGATAAGGAAAGTAAAGGCAAGAAAAGGTAAGAAATGGCAAGATAAGGAATAAAAAGGGATGATAAGGCAAGAAAAGGCATGAAATGGCATGAAAAGGCAAGATAAGGTAAGAAAAGGAAGGAAAAGGAAAGAAATGGAAAGAAAAGGAAAGAAAAGGCAAGATAAGGCAAGAAAAGGCAAGGAAAAGGCCAGAAAATGAAAAAAGGAAAGATAAGGCAAGAAAAGATAAGAAAAGACAAGGAAAACACAAGAAAAGGCATGAAAAGGTAAGAAAAGGTAAGAAAAGGAAAGAAAAGTCAAGATAAGGCAAGAAAAGGAAAGAAAAGGCAAGGAAAAGGCAAGAAAAGGCAAGAAAAGGAAATAAATGGAAAGAAAAGGCAAGAAAAGGCAAGAAAAGGCAAGGAAAAGGAAAGAAAAGGCAAGATAAGGCAAGAAAAGGCAAGGTAAGGAAAGAAAAGGCAAGATAAGGAAAGATTAGGAAATATAAGGCATGATAAGGCAAGAAAATGCAAGAAAAGGCATGATAAGGAAAGAAAAGGCAAGAAAAGGTAAGAAAGGGCAAGATAAGGAATAAAAAGGGAAGATAAGGCAAGAAAAGGCATGAAATGGCATGAAAAGGCATGAAATGGCATGAAAAGGCAAGATAAGGCAAGAAAAGGAAGGAAAAGGAAAGAAATGGAAAGAAAAGGAAAGAAAAGGCAAGATAAGGCTAGAAAAGGCAAGGAAAAGGCCAGAAAAGGAAAAAAGGAAAGATAAGGCAAGAAAAGATAAGAAAAGACAAGGAAAACGCAAGAAAAGGCAAGAAAAGGAAAGAAAAGGAAAGAAAAGGAAAGAAAATGCAAGGAAAATGCAAGAAAAGGCAAGAAAAGGAAAGATAAGGCAAGAAAAGGTAAGATAAGGCAAGAAAATGCAAGGAAAAGGCAAGAGAAGGCAAGATAAGGAAAGAAAAGGCATGGATAAGGCATGAAAAGGAAAGAAAAGGAAAGCTGAGGTAAGAAAAAGCAAGGAAAAGGTAAGAAAAGGCAAGAAAAGGTGAAAAAAAGGAAAGAAAAGGCAAGAAAAGGTATGAAAAGGTATGAAAAGGCAAGATAAGGCAAGAAAAGGAAAGAAAAGGAAATAAAAGGAAAGATAAGGATAGATAAGGCAAGAAAAGGCAAGGAAAATGCAAGAAAAGGCAAGATAAGGTATGGAAAGGAAAGGAAAGAAAAGGAATGATAAGGCAAGAAAATGGAATAAAGGGCAAGGAAAAGGTAGGAAAAGGCAAGATAAGGCCACAAAAGGAAAGGAAAAGGAAAGAAAAGGCATAAAAAGGCAAGAAAAGGAATGATAAGATAAGAAAAGGCATGAAAAGACAAGAAAAGGAATGAAAAGGCAAGGAAAAGGCAACAAAAGGTTAGATAAGGCAAGAAAAGGAAAGAAAAGGCCAAGAAAAGGCAAAAAAAGGACAGATAAGGAAAGAAAAGGCATGGACAATGCATGAAAAGGTAAGAAAAAGGCATGAAATGGTAAGAAAAGGCAAGATAAGGCAAGAAAAGGCAAGAAAGGGAAAAAAAGAAAAGAAAAGGAAAGATAATGTAAGAAAAGGCTAGAAAAGTCAAGGAAAAGGCAAGCAAAGGAAAGAAAAGGCAAGAAAAAGGCAAAAAAAAGCAAGAAAAGGAAAGAAATGGAAAGAAAAGGAAAGGAAAAGGAATGAAAAGGCAAGAAAAGGAAAGGAAAGATGAGGTAAGAAAAGGCAAGGAAAAGGCACGAAAATGCAAGAAAAGGGAAAGTAAAGGCAAGGAAAAGGCAAGGAAAAGGCAAGAAAAGGAAAGAAAAGGCAAGAATAGGAAATAAAATGCGAGAAAAGGTAAGAAAGGGTAAGAAAAGGCTAGAAAAGGCCAGAAAAAGCAAGAAAAGGAAAGAAAATGCAAGATAAAGAAAGATTAGGCAAGAAAAGGGAAGATCAGGCAGGAAAAGGCAAGGAAAAGACAAGAAAAGGCAAAGTAAAGGGAAGAAAAGGAAAGAAAATTTAAGAAAAGTCATGGAAAAGGCATGAAAAGGCAAGAAAAAGGCAAGATTAGGCAAGGAAAGGCAAGGAAAAGGCAAAAAAAGGAAAGATAAGGCAAGAAAAGGAAAGAAAAGGAAAGATAAGGCAAGCAATGCAAAATAAGGCAAGGAAAGGGAAGGAAAAGGCAAGATAAGAAAGAAAAGCAAGGAAAAGGAAAGATAAGGCAAGAAAAGGAAAGAAAAGGCGTGAAAAGGAATGAAAAGGCGAGAAAAGGAAAGAAAAGGCAAGAAAATACATGAAAAGGTAAGAAAAGGTAAGATAGGGCAAGAAAAGGAAAGAAAAGGAAAGAAAAGGCAAGAAAAGGCAGGATAAGGCAAGATAAGGCAAGATAAGGCAAGAAAAGGCAAGGAAAAGGAAAAATAAGGCAAGAAAAGGCAAGGAAAAGGCAAGAAAATGCAAGAAATGGCATGGAAAAGGCATGAAAAGGCAAGAAAAGGAAATATAAGGCAAGAAAATCCATGAAAAGGCAAGAAAAGGAAAGAAAGCGCAAGAAAAAGGTAAGAAAAGGCAAGATACGGCAAGATAACGCAAGAAAAGGTAAGAAAAGGCAAGGAAAAGGCAAGAAAAGGCATGTAAAAGGAATGAAAAGGCAAGAGAAGGAAAGATAAGGCAAGAAAACGCATAAAAAGATAAGAAAAGGAAAGAAAAGGCAAGATAAGGTAAGAAAAGGCAAGATAAAAAATAAAAAGACAAGATAAGGTCAGAAAAGGAAAGATAAGGTAAGAAAAGGCATAGGCATGAAATGGCAAGAAAAGGCAAGAAATGGTAAGATAAGGCAAGATAAGGCAAGATAAGTAAAGAAAAGATAAGAAAAGGCAAGAAAATGCAAGATAAGGCCAGAAAAGGAAAGAAAACGTAAGAAAAGGCAGGATAAGGCAATATAAGGCAAGAAAAGGGAAGGAAAGGCAAGAAAAGGAAAGAAAAGGAAAGATGAGGCAAGAAAAGGCAAGATAAGGAGAGAAAAGGAAAGAAAAGGCATGGAAAAGGTAAGAAAAGGCAAGATAAGGCATGGAAAAGGCATGAAAAGGTAAGGAAATGAAAGAAAAGGCAAGATAAGGAAAGATTAGGAAAGATAAGGCATAATAAGGCAAGAAAATGCAAGAAAAGGTATAATAAGAAAAGAAAAGGCAAGAAAAGGCATGAAATGGCATGAAAAGGCAATAAAAGGAAGGAAAAGGAAAGAAATGGAAAGAAAAGGCAAGGAAAAGGCAAGAAAAAGGCAAGATAAGAAAAAAAAGGAAAGATAAGTCAAGAAAAGACATGAAAAGGTAAGAAAAGGCAATAAAAGGAAAGAAAAGGCAAGGTAAGGAAAGATAAGGCAAGAAATGGTAAGAAAAAGGCAAGATAAGGCAAGAAAAGAAAAGAAAAGGAAAGATAAGGGAAGAAAAGGTAAGATAAGGCAAGAAAATGCAAAGAAAAGGCAAGATAAGGCAAGAAAAGGCATGGAAAGGAAAGAAAAGGAAAGCTGAGGTAACAAAAGGCAAGAAAAAGGCAAGAAAAGGCGAGAAAAGGCAAGCAAAGGTATGAAAAGGCAAGAAAAGGAAAGAAAAGGCAAGATAAGGCAAGAAAAGGCAAGGAAAAGGCAAGATAAGGCAAGAAAAGGCATGAAAAGGCAAGAAAATGGAAGAAAGGGCAAGGAAAAGGCGAGAAAAGGCAAGATAAGGCCAGATAAGGCAAGAAAAGGAAAGGAAAAGAAAAGAAAAGGAAAGAAAAGGCATGAAAAGGCAAGAAAGGGAATGATAAGGCAAGAAAAGACATGGAAAATGCATGAAAAGGCAAGGACAAGGCAAGAAATGGCAAGAAATGGATGGAAAAGGCAAGAAATGGATGGAAAAGAAAAGAAAAGGAAACATAATGTAAGAAAAGTCGAGGAAAAAGCAAGAAAAGGCAAGAAAAGGCAAGAAAAGGAAGGAAAAGGCAAGATAAAGCAATATTAGGCTAGAAAAGGGAAGATCAGGCAGGAAAAGGCAAGGAAAAGACAAGAAAAGGCAAAGTAAAGGCAAGAAAAGGAAAGAAAATGCAAGAAAAGGCATGGAAAAGGCATGAAAAGGCAAGATTAGGCAAGAAAAGGCAAGGAAAAGGCAAAAAAGGAAAGATGAGGTAAGAAAAGGCAAGAAAAGGAAAGAAAAAGGTTAGAAAAGGCCTGAAAAGGCAAGATAATGTAAGAAAAGGCAAGAAAAGGCGAGATAACGCAAGAAAAGATAAGGAAAAGGCAAATAAGGCAAAAAAGACAAGGAAAGGAAAGAAAAGGCAAGAAAAGGCAAGGAAAAGGAATGAAAAGGCAAGAAAAGGAAAGATAAGGCAAGAAAAGATACGAAAAGGCAAGAAAAGCAAAAAAAGGAAAGAATAGGAAAGAAATGGAAAGAAAAGGATTGATAAGGCAAGAAAAGGCAAGAAAAGGTAAAGAAAAGGTAAGAAAAGCCAAAAAAATGAAAGAAAAGGCCGGATAATGCAAAAAGGTAAAAAAAGGCAAGAAAAGGCAAGGAAAGGCAAGAAAGGCGAAGGAAAAGGAATGAAAAGGAAAGAAAAGGCAAGAAAATGCAAGAAAAGGATTGAAAAGGAAAGAAAAGGAAAGATAAGGCAAGAAAAGGGAAGATGAGGCAAGAAAAGGCAATGAAAAGGAATGAAACGATAAGAAAAGGAAAGAAAAGAAAAGGCAAGACAAGGCATGGAAAAGGCATGTAAAGGCAAAAAAAGGAAAGATAAGGCATGAAAAGGCATGAAAAGGAAAGAAAAGGCGAGGAAAAGGCATGATGATGCAGCTTGAACGCGTGTCAATCAAGGTCTCTCTACAAACTCGCTCGATCTCGTGAGTAAGGATAGATAAGAACTCGTGAATCACGACAACTACCGTTGATCAAACACGAGGGGTTCCGCAAGTGGAACGGCCAGCTGGGGCGTTCGTAACCAAATCAGGGACGCTCCCTTGCGAAGTTATTTCGCTTGATTCTCTCCTCTCTCTGGGATTAATTTTTCCTTTTTGTCAATACTTTATTTCTGGAATGGAAGGTACAATATAAGGAAGGTGTGAAACGGCCACAATTATTCCAGCCGTCCATCTTTAACCTTCGCTCCTAATGGCAAGATTAAAGGCAAGTTAATTCGTTGCCTTATAAGCTTCCAACGTCCAAAATCTAACCCTCCCACATCATGACAATTTATTACACGGAAATAAAGACAAGGAAATAGACCAAATAACGGAAACGATCACATGCAAACGGTCGGACAAGGCATGAAAGTTGGCAATAGTACGACGTTCCTACGTCATCCGCCCCTCCTTGGAATGCTTCTCGTCTCGAGAAGCTAACTTGGACGGCATAGGAAAAGCATCGAAATAAGGGGTTAAGTCCGCCACATTGAAGGTGTTGGAGACGCCATATTCGGCGGGTAGATCGATCTTGTATGCATTGTCATTGATTCTCCTTAGCACCTTGAAAGGACCGAACTTCCTAGCCTGCAATTTGCCTCCCATGTGAGCTGGCATCCTCTCCTTTCTGAAATGCACCATCACGAGCTCGCCTGGTTGGAAGATTTGCATCCTTCGATGTTCATCAACTCGCTTCTTTTCCTTCTCATAAGTTGAATTCAGCCTGCTTCTCACGGCTTCAAGGACTCTTTGTGCATGCTCGGCGAATTCTAATGCGGAAGAATTAGCTTTCTTCGGTCTTGGTAATTCAGCTACATCATTAAGCAAATTAGGCACTTTTGTATACACCAAGGAAAAGGGCGAGTGACCCGTGGACCTGTGCACCGCGCCATTGTAGGCGAATTCAGCAATAGGCAAGGCAAGATCCCATTGCCTCTTTTTGTCATGACAAAGACTCCGAAGTAGACTTCCAAGAGTTCTATTGGTTGCCTCAGTTTGCCCGTCAGTTTGAGGGTGTGCGGTTGAACTATATTGAAGAGTTGCATCAAATATAATCCACAAGGTTTTCCAAAATGTGGCAAGGAACTTCACATCTCTATCCGAAGTTATACTCTTGGGGACACCATGCAACTTCACTACTTCCTTGAAGAACAAGCGAGCAATGGCACGAGCATCCGACGTCTTCTTGCAAGGTATGAAGTGTGCCATCTTGCTCAGCCTATCAACAACAACAAAGATGGAGTCCGCACCCCGTGGAGTTCGTGGTAATCCTAAAATGAAGTCCATGCTCAAATCTTCCCAAATTGCTTGCGGAATGGGCAAAGGCAAATACAATCCCGTGTTGTGCACTCCGCCCTTAGTTTCTTGACATACCCGACAATGCTTCACTAATCTGGCCACTTCTTTTATCATGTTAGGCCAATAAAATCGTTCAACTACAGCAGCGAGAGTTTTATCACGGCCTAAATGTCCCGCAAGTCCACCACCATGCAATTCCCATAGCAAATGCTCACGAAGTGAAGTTCGTGGAATACATAATTGATTACCTCGCATAAGGAAACCATCATGCACGTAGAATTCTCCTTCTCCCTTTCCATCCTTGCACCTGCTCCAAATGCTCCCGAAGTCCGCGTCCTCGTCATATAACTCTCGGAGCTCATCAAATGAAGTGACTCTTCCACGCCATTCAGTTAGCAACGCTACTCTTCTACTCAGTGCGTCGGCCACCACATTGTGTGCACCACTTTTGTGCATGATTTTGAATGGAAATTTCTGAAGGTAAGTGGTCCACCTCGCGTGCATCTGACTTGTGAACTTGGACTGGTCATGTAAATACTTTAAGGCACGATGATCCGAGTAAAGTACGAACTCTTTTCCAATAAGGTAATGCTCCTACGTCTTCAGAGCACGGAAAAGAGCATAAAATTCCTTTTCATATGTTGTCCAAGTCTGGCGGTGTGTGTTCAACTTCTCACTGAAGTAGGCTATAGGATGTTTTTCCTGAGACAGCACACCTCCAATTCCTGCTCCGGAAGCGTCCACATGAACTTCAAAAACCTTCTCAAAGTCTGGCAATGCTAGTACTGTAGTGGAACTCAATTTCGCCTTCAACTCCCTGAAGGCGTGATCAACTTCTTTGCTCCATTCAAATACAACTCCCTTCTTCGTCAATGAAGTCAAGGGAGAAGCAATCTCACTGAACCCCTTGATGAAACGCCTATAAAATGATGCAAGGCCGAGGAAGCTCCTGACTTGAGACACGTTTTGCGGGGTTGGCCAACTCTGAATCACTTCTACCTTGCTTTGATCTACTTGAATGCCATCCGCGCCAATAATGAACCCAAGAAAGAGCAAGTTTTTCTGCCAAAACACGCACTTCTTCAGATTGGCAACGAGCTCATTTTCTTTCAAAGCCTGGAAGACTTCCTTTAAGTGCTCGACATGATCTGACTCGGACTTGCTATACACCAATATGTCGTCGAAATAGACGACCACAAACTTGTCTAGGAACGGCTTCAATACTTGGTGCATTAGTCTCATGAAAGTGCTCGGGGCATTTGAGAGTCCGAATGGCATTACAAGCCACTCGTATAAGCCATCTCGCGTTTTAAACGCGGTCTTCCACTCATCACCCGGTCGAATCCTTATCTGATGATAGCCACTCCGTAGATCCACCTTGGAGAAGATCTTAGAACCACTTAGATTATCCAACATGTCATTCAGACGTGGTATTGGAAACCTATAGCCTATAGTGATCTTGTTGATGGCTCTACTATCCACGCACATACGCCATGTGCCATCTTTCTTCGGCACCAACAAGGCAGGTACGCCACAAGGGCTTAAACTCTCTCGGATAAAGCCCTTGTTTAGAAGCTCTTGGACTTGGTCTCTTAGAATCTGATTCTCCATAGGACTGAGGCGATAATGTGGCAAGTTTGGAAGTGTGGATCCCGGGATCAGATCGATCCTATGTTGAATATTGCGAAGAGGAGGTAACCCCCTTTGCAAATCTTCCTCAACCACTTCAGGAAAGTCTTGTAAAATTTCAATCACAGGTTGTGGAAGCTCTTCCTTTCGCATTTCCGCGTCCGCACCTCCACCCTTGATCACCATAACATGACATCCTCCCATTTCTTCAATAAGTTTCTTCATGGTCTTCTCCGAAGTAATCATAGTAACGAGCTGCATGGCACTGTTACATTGGGGCTTCACGTGCTTCGGTTTGCTTGGAAGCAAAGTAAACCGTTCTCCGCCCTTCCTTACTTCATACGTGTTCTCCTCCCCTTTGTGAATGATCTTATTATCGTACTCCCAAGGTCTTCCTAATAGGATGTTACACGCATCCATTTCCAGCACGTCACACTCTACTCGATCCGAATATTTGCCAATTGAAATGGGAATGGAGCATTTCGAAGTCACCTTGATGCCTCCTCCTGTACGGATCCATCCAATTGCGTAAGGAGAAGGGTGTGGTGTGGTTTTAAGTCCAAGCTTCTCCACCGTAGCCAGGCTCACAAAGTTTTCCTGACTTCCTCCATCTATGATTACATCACACACCTCCTTCCCAACGTAGCATTTGGTGCGAAAAAGATTATTCCTTTGCGAATCAACTTTCTTTGCCGCGGTCATCACAAGCCTCCTTAACACCCCGCAATACTCCTCCTCCTCTTCGGAATCCTCATGTTCCTCATCCCCACTTTCTTCAACAGGAGCACAGAGATACGCACCCGCAGACTCTTCTTCTTCACCTACTTCGCACAATTGTGCAAACTTGCGCTTGGGACAGTCACTAGACTTGTGACCATACTCGTTACATTTGAAACAACGCATGCCTGAAGTTGCTACGGGTGCCTTGCCTTTAGATGAGGCAACTTCAGGTACAGTCTTCGTCGGAGAAGGTCTAGTGTCAGTTGCTTGCGTATCTCTTCTCTCAACTCCTCCTCTTGATGTTTGTCCGGGAGTGTTAAAGCGAGTCAAGACAGGTTTCTTCTTCTTCAAGGCCGATCCTATCTTCCTCGCTTTCGAACAAGCATCATTAAAAAATAGAAAAGTGTCAAACTCCATCCGACTCTTCACTTCAAAATTGAGACCTTCAACGTAACGAGCAATCATTTGATCCTCGTTCTCTTCCACGTTATTCCTCGCAGCCAGCCTCATGAACTCGGATGTATACTCCTCTACACTCTTCCCTCCTTGAGTGCACGTCAAGAATTGAGAATAAAGGGTCTGATGGTAGTCAATAGGTAAGAATCTCTCTCGGAGAGCTTGCTCCATAGTAGGCCAATCACGGATGGCTCTTTCTCCCCTCCTTCGCCGTGATTCTTGTTCTTTTCTCCACCAAACGGCAGCTCCTGATTCTAGCTTGAAGGCCACGTAATTGACCTTTTGATCATCCGTCAAGTCCATACATTCAAAGTACTTCTCGACCGTGTCAAGCCAGTTCAAGAATCCCTCCACATCGGCATCTCCATAAAACTTTTCAATATTCATCTTAAAAGGTCGATCCACCCTTCGATAATAGTCCTCCCTTCGATCCTCCTCCCGCAAAACTTCTCTACGTGGAACAGGCCCAAGGTTCCCTCGGCCTCCTACTCCTCTACCTCGTCCTCGCAATCCTCGGCCTCCCCTTCGCACATACAAAGTAGCATCTGAATCACCTTCCTCCTCTTCTTCATTATTACGTACCTCAACTGGCGGAGGTTGTCCCACCGGAGGTTGCACAACAAGAGTGTCGAGGCGAGTCAGAATGGCTTCAATGGACGCCTCCATAAGCGCAAAGCGTTGATTCATGTTCATTTCAGGTCGCGGAACATCATTTGGATCGGCCATATTGCAACGGCTTTTAGTGGAGCTTGGTAGATAATGGAGACTCGGATCAGGAGATCTCGAAGACTTGTGGATCGGCTCTTGGATGGGGTCTCTCTCAACTCTCGGGCGATAACGAGTTCAATCTCAATACAAGGATTGAGACGATCTAAACTCTCGCTCTGATACCACTTGACGCAGCTTGAACGCGTGTCAATCAAGGTCTCTCTACAAACTCGCTCGATCTCGTGAGTAAGGATAGATAAGAACTCGTGAATCACGACAACTACCGTCGATCAAACACGAGGGGTTCCGCAAGTGGAACGGCCAGCTGGGGCGTTCGTAACCAAATCAGGGACGCTCCCTTGTGAAGTTATTTCGCTTGATTCTCTCCTCTCTCTGGGATTAATTTTTCCTTTTTGTCAATACTTTATTTCTGGAATGGAAGGTACAATATAAGGAAGGTGTGAAACGGCCACAATTATTCCAGCCGTCCATCTTTAACCTTCGCTCCTAATGGCAAGATTAAAGGCAAGTTAATTCGTTGCCTTATAAGCTTCCAACGTCCGAAATCTAACCCTCCCACATCATGACAATTTATTACACGGAAATAAAGACAAGGAAATAGACCAAATAACGGAAACGATCACATGCAAACGGTCGGACAAGGCATGAAAGTTGGCAATAGTACGACGTTCCTACGTCACATGAAAAGACATTATAAGGAAAGAAAAGGAAAGAAAAGGCAAAGAAAAGGCCAAAAAAGGCAAGATAAGGCAAGGAATGGCAAGGAAAAGGCAAAAAAGGAAATAACAAGCAAGGAAAATGAATGAAAAGGCAAGAAAAGGATAGATGAGGTAAGAAAAGGCAAGATAATGCAAGAAAAGGAAAGAAAAGGCAAGATGAGGCAAGAAAAGGCAACATAAGGCAAGAAAAGGCAAAGAAAAGGCAAGAAAAGGAAAGATAAGGGAAGATAAGGCAAGAAAAGGCAAGATAAGGCATGAAAAGGCAAGGAAAAGGAAAGAAAATGCAAGGAAAAGGCAAGAAAAGGAAAGAAAAGGCAAGAAAAGGAATTAAAAGGCGAGAAAAGGTAAGAAAAGGAAAGAAAAGGCAAGAAAAGGCAAGTAAGGTAAGAAAAGGAAAAACACGGGGAGAAAAGGCAAGAAAAGGAAAGAAAAGGCAAGGCAAGATAAGGCAAGAAAAAGGCATGAAAAGGCAAAACAAGGAAAGAAAAGGCAAGAGAAGGCAAGAAATGGAAAGAAAATGTGAGAAAAGGTAAGAAAGGGAAAGAAAAGACAAGAAAATGCAAGATAAGGCAAGAAAAGGCAAGATAACGCAAGAAAAGGCAAGGAAAAGGCAAGGAAAGGCAAGAAAAGGTAAGGAAAAGGAAGGAAAAGGCAAGAAAAGGAAAGATAAGGCAAGAAAAGATAAGAAAAGGAAGGAAACAAAAAAAGGAAAGAAAAGGAATGATAAGGCAAGAAAAGGCAACATAATGTAAGAAAAGGTGATGAAAAGGTAAGAAAAGCAAAGAAAAGGAAAGAAAAGGCAAGAAAATGCAAAAAGGTAAGAAAAGGCAAGAAAAGGCCAAAGACAAGAAAAGCGAAGGAAAAGGCATGAAAAGGAAAGGTAAGAAAAGGCAAGATAAGGCAAATAAGGTAAGAAAAGGCAAGGAAAAGGAAAGAAACGACTAGAAAAGGAAAGAAAAGGCAAGAAATGGCATGGAAAAGGCAAGATAAGGAAAGAAAAGGAAAGATAAGGTAAGAAAAGGCATGAAAAGGAAAGAAAAAGTAAGGAAAAGGCAAGAAAAGACAAGATAAGGCAAGAAAAGGAAAGAAAAGGCAAGGAAAAGGATAGAAAAGGTAAGATAAGGATAGAAAAGGAAAGAAAATGCAAGGAAAAGGCAAAGAAAAAGAAAGATAAGGGAGAAAAAGGTATGAAAAGTTAATGAAAAGGCAAGAGAAAGTAAGAAAAGGCAAGATAAGGCAAGAAAAGGAAAGACAAGGAAAGATAAAGCAAGAAAAGGTAGTAAAGGGCAAGAAAAAGTAATAAAAGGCAAGATAAGGCAAGAAAAGAAAAGACAAGGAAAGATAAGGCAAGAAAAGGCAAGGAAAAGGCAAGAAAAGTCAAGAAAAGGCAAGAAAAGGCAAGGAAAAAGAATGAAAACGCAAGAAAAGGAAAGATAAGGCAAGAAAAGGCATGGAAACAGCAGGAAAAGGCAAGAAAAGGCAGCATAAGGCAAGAAAAGGAAAGATGAGGCAAGAACAAGCAAGATAAGGCAAGAAAAAGAAAGAAAAGGCAAGGAAAAGGCAAGATAAGCCAAGAAAAAGAAAGAAAAAGGTAAGGAAAAGTTAAGATAACGCAAGGAAAAGGCATAAAAATGCAAGAAAAGGCAAGAAAAGTAATTAAAAGGCAAGAAAAGTAATAAAATGTAAGATCAGGCAAGAAAAGGCAAGAAAAGAAAGAAAAGGCAAGGAAAAGGCAATATAAGGCAAGTAAAGGCAAGGAAAAGGAAAGAAAAGGAAAGAAAAGGCAAGAAAAGGCAAGATAAGGCCAGAAAAAGAAAGATAAGGCAAGAAAAGATAAGAAAAGGAAAGAAAAGGCAAGAAAAGGAAAGAAAAAAAAAGGAAAAGGAAAAGGAATGAAAGGGCAAGAATAGAAATGATTAGGCAAGAAAAGGTAAGAAATGGCAAGGAAAAGGAATGAAAAGGCAAGGAAAAGACAAGAAAAGTTAAAAAAAAGGCAAGATAAGGCAAGAAATGACAAGTAAAGAAAGAAAAGGAAAGATAAGGCAAGGGATGGCAAGGAAACGGCAAAAAAAGGAAAGAAAAGGCAAGGAAAAGGAATGAAAAGGCAAGAAAAGGAAAGAAAAGGAAAGATGAGGCAAGATAATGCAAGAAAAGGCAAGATAAGGCAAGAAAAGGAAAGAAAAGGCAAGGAAAAGACATGAAAAGGCATAAAAAGGAAACAAAAGGCAAGAAAAGGAATTAAGAGGCTAGAAAAGGAAAGAAAAGGAAAGACAAGGCAAGAAAAGGCAAGAAAAGGAAAGAATAGGAAAGAAATGGAAAGAAAAGGAATGATAAGGCCAGAAAAGGCAACATAAGGCAAGAAAAGGTAGGGAAAAGGTAAGAAAAGGCAAGGAAATGGAAGGAAATGGCATGAAATGGCAAGAAAAGGCAAGAAAAGATAAGAAGAGGCATGATAAGTCAAGAAAAGGAAAGAAAAGGAAAGTTAAGGCAAGATAAGGCAAGGAAAAGGAAAGAAACGATAAGAAAAAGAAAGAAAAGGCAAGAAAAGGCATGGAAAAGACATGAAATGGCAAGAAAAGGAAAGATAAGGCAAGAAAAGGCATGAAAAGGAAAGTAAAGGCGAGGAAAATTCATGAAAAGACAAGCTAAGGCAAGAAAAGGAAATAAAAGGCAAGGAAAGGGCAAGAAAAGGTAAGATAAGGGAAGAAAAGGAAAGAAAAGGCAAGGAAAAGGCAAAAAAAGGGCAAGAAAAGGCAAGATAAGGGAGGAAAAGGCATGAAAGTTCAATGAAAAGGCAAGAAAAGGCAAGAAAAGGCAAGATAAGGCAAGAAAAGGAAAGATAAGGCAAGAAATAGCAAGAGAAGATAAGGCAAGGAATGGTAACGAAAAGGCAAAAAAAGGAAAGAAAAGGCAAGAAAAGGTAAGATAAGGTAAAAAAAGGAAAGAAAAGGCAAGAAAAGGTAAGAAAAGGTAAGATGAGGCATGAAAAGGCAAAATAATGCTAGAAAAGGTAAGATAAGGTAAAAAAAGGAAAGAAAAGGCAAGATAAGGAAAGAAAATGCATGCAAAAGGCAAGAAAATGAATTAAAAGGCCAGAAAAGAAAAGAAAAGGAAAGATAAGGCAAGAAAAGGCAAGGAAAGGCAAGGAAAAGGCATGAAAAGGCAAGAAAAAGAAAGAAAAAGCAAGATAAGAAAAGAAAAAGGCAAGATAATGCAAAAAAAGGAAAGGACAAGGCATGAAAAGGCAAGAAAAGGCAAGAAAATGCAAGATAAGGCAAAAAAAGGCAAGGAAAGGAAAGAAAAGGCAAGGAAAGGAATGAAAAGGCAAGAAAAGGAAAGATAAGGCAAGAAAAGGTAAGAAAAGGCAAGAAAAGCAAAAAAAAGGAAAGAATAGGAAAGAAATGGAAAGAAAAGGAATATTAAGGCAAGAAAAGGCAACATAAGGCAAGAAACGGTAAAGAAAAGGTAAGAAAAGAAAAAAAATGACAGAAAAGGCAAGACAATGCAAAAAGGTAAAAAAAGGCAAGAAAAGGCAAGGACAGGCAAGAAAGGCAAAGGAAAAGGAATGAAAAGGAAAGAAAAGGGAAGAAAAGGCAAGAAAAGGGAAGAAAAGGCAAGAGAAGGAAAGAAAAGGAAATATAAGGCAAGAAAAGGCATGAAAAGGCAAGGAAAATGCAAGAAAAGACAAGATAAGGCATGAAAAGGAAATAAAAGGCAAGGAAAAGGCGAGAAAAGGCAAGAAAAGGAAAGAAAAGGCAAGGAAAAGGCAAGAAAATGCATGATAAGGGAGGAAAAGGCATGAAAATTCAACAAAAAGTTAAGAAAAGGCAAGATAAGGCAAGAAAAGGAATGATAAAGCAAGAAAAGGCAAGGAAAAGGTAAGAAAAGGAAAGAGAAGGCAAGGAAAAAGAATGAAACGGCAAGAAAAGGAAAGATAAGGCAAGAAAAGGCAAGAAAAGGAATGGAAAGGCAGGAAAAGGCAAGAAAAGGCAAGATAAGGCAAGAAAAGGCAAGAAAAGGCAAGAAATGGAATTAAAAGGCAAGAAAAGGAAAGAAAGGTAAGATAAGGTAAGATAAGGCTGGAAAAGGCAAGAAAAGAAAGAAAAGGCAAGGAAAAGGCAAGATAAGGCAAGGAAAAGGCAAGAAAAGGAAAGCAAAGGCAAGATAAGGCAAGAAAAGGCAAAAAAAGGAAAGATAAGGAAAGATAAGGCCAGATAAGGCAAGAAAAGGCAAGATAAGGCAAGAAAAAGCAAGGAAAAGGAAAGAAACGACAAGAAAAGGAAAGTAAAGGCGAGAAAGGGCATGAAAAGGCAAGAAAAAGAAAGATAAGGCAAGAAAAGGCATGAATAGGCAAGAAAAGGAAAGAAAAGCCAAGGAAAAGGCAAGAAAAGGCAAGATAAGGCAAGAAAATGAAAGAAAAGGCAAGGAAAAGGCTAGAAAAAATAAGATAAGGCAAGAAAAGGCAAGAAAAATGCAAAGAAAAGGCAAGAAAAGGCAACATAAGGGAGGAAAAGGCATGGAAAAGGCATGAAATGTTAATGAAAAGGCAAGAAAAGGTACAAAAAGGCAAGATAAGGAAAGATAAACCAAGAAAAGGCAAAGAAAAGGCAAGAAAAGCCAAGGAAAAAGAATGAAAAGTCAAGAAAAGGCAAGGAAAAGGCAATATAAGGCAAGATAAGGCAAGAAAAAGAAAGAAAAAGGCATGGGAAAGGCAAGATAAGGCAAGAAAAGGCAAGGAAAAGGCATGAAAAGGCAAGAAAAGGAATTAAAAGGTAAGAAAAGGCAAGAAAGGTAAAAAAAAGGTAATATAAAGAAGGAAAAGGCAAGGAAAGAAAGAAAAGGCAAGGAAAAGGCAAAATAAGGCAAGAAAAGGCAAGGAAAATGCAAGAAAAGGAAAGAAAAGCCAAGATAAGGCAAGAAAAGGCAAGATAAGGTAAGGAAAGGGAAAGAAAAGGCAAGAAAAGGAAAGAAAAGGCAAGGAAAAGGAATGAAAGGGTAAGAATTGGAAAGATTAGGCAAGGAAAAGTAATAAAAAGGCAAGGAAAAGGAATGAAAAGGAAGGAAAAGGCAAGATAAGGTAAGATAAGGCAAGAAAAGGGAAGAAAATGCAAGGAAAAGGCAAGATAAGGCAAGGAAAGGCAAGATAAGGCAAGGAAAAGGTAAGAAAAGGTAAGAAAAGTCAAGATAAGGCAATGAAACGAAAAGAAAAGGCCAGATAAGGCAAGAAAAGGCAAGGAAAGAAAAGAAAAGGCAAAAAAACCCAAGAAAAAGCAAGATAAGCAAGAAAAGAAAAGAAATGGAAAGAGAAGGAAAGATAAGGCAAGAAAAGGCTAGATAAGGCAAGAAAAAGCAAGGAAAAAGTAAGAAAAGGAAAAAAAAGTAAAGAAAAGGCAAGAAAACCCAAGAAAAAGCAAGATAAGCAAGAAAAGAAAAGAAATGGAAAGAGAAGGAAAGATAAGGCAAGAAAAGGCCAGATAAGGCAAGGAAAAAGTAAGAAAAGGAAAAAAAGTAAAGAAAATATAAGGAAAAGGCAAGGAAAGGCAAGATAAGGCAAAAAAAAAGGGCTAGGAAAAGGCATGAAAAGGCAAAAAAAGACAAGAAAATGCAAGAAAAGGCAAGAAAAGGTGAAGAAAAGGAAAGATAAGGAAAGAAAAGGCAAGGAAAAGGCAAGAAAAGGCAAGAAATGGCAAGAAAAGGCAAGGAAAGGAAACAAAAGGCAAGAAAAGGCAAGGAAAGGAAACAAAAGGCAAGAAAAGGAATGAAAAGGCAAGAAAAGGAAAGAAAAGGCAAGAAAAGGTAAGAAAGTGTAGAAAAGGTAAGAAAATGTAAGCAAAAGGCAAGGAAAGGTAAGAAAATTTAAGGAAAAGGCAAGAAAGGAATGAAAATGCAAGAAAATGTAAGAATAGGCAAGATAAGGCAAGAAAAGGAAAGAAAAAGAAACATAAGGCAAGATAAGGCAAAAAAAGGCAAGAAAAGGCAAGGAAACTGAAAGAAACGAGAAGAAAAGGCAAGATAAGGCAAGGAAACGGCAAGAAAAGGAAAGATAAGGAAAGATAAGGCGAGGAAAAGGCAGGAAAAGGCAAGAAAAGGATTTAAAAAAAGCAAGAAAAGGCAAGATAATGCAAGAAAAGGAAAGATAAGGAAAGATGAGGCAAGAAAAGGCATGAAAAGGAAAGTAAAGGCAAGAAAATGCAAGGAAAAGGAATGAAAAGGCAAGAAAGGGAAAGATAAAGTAAGAAAAGGTAAGAAAAGGCAAGAAAAAGGAATGAAAAGGCAAGCAAAGGCGAAATAAGGTAAGATAAGGCAAGAAAAGGAAATAAAAGGCAAGGAAAAGTGAAGATAAGGCAAGATAAGGCAAGAAAAGGCAAGATAAGGCAGGATAAGGCAAGAAAAGGCAATATAAGGCAAGATAAGGCAAGATAAGGAAGGATAAGGCAAGAAAAGGCAAGGAAACGGAATAAAAAGGTTAGAAAAGGTAAGAAAAGGCAAGGAAAAGGAATGAAAAGCCAAGATAAGGTAAGATAAGGCAAGAAAAGGCAAGAAAAGGCATGAAAAAGGTAAGATAAGGAAAGAAAAGGCAAGAAAAGGAATTAAATGGCTAGAAAAGGAAAGAAAAGGCAAGAAAAGGCAAGAAAGGGAAGAAAAGGAAAGATACGGCAAGAAAAGGAAAGAAAAGGAAAGAAAAGGCAAGGTAAGATAAGGCAAGAAAAGGCAAGGAAAAGGCATGAAAAGGTAAGAAAAGGAAAGAAAAAGCAAAAAAAGGAAAGAAAATGCAAGATAAGGCAAGAAAAGGCAAGATAACGAAAGAAAAGGCAAGGAAAAGGCAAGATAAGGCAAAAAAAGGCAAGGAAAGGAAAGAAATGGCAAGAAAAGGAAAGATAAATCAAGAAAAGATAAGAAAAGACAAGAAATGCAAAAAAGGAAAGAATAGGAAAGAAATGGAAAGAAAAGGAATGATAAGGCAAGAAAAGGCAACATAAGGCAAGAAAATGCAAGAAAATGCAAAAAGGTAAGATAAGGTAAGGAAAGGAAAGATAAGGCAAGAAAAGGCAAGGAAAAGGAAAGAAATGACAAGAAAAGGAAAGAAATGACAAGAAAAGGAAAGAAAATGCAAGAAAAGGCTTGGAAAAGGCAAGAAAAGGAAAGAAAAGGCAAGGAAAAGGCAAGAAAAGACAAGATAAGGCAAGAAATGGAAAGAAAAGGCAAGGAAAAGGCTAGAAAAGGAAAGATAAGGCAAGAAAAGGAAAGAAAAGGCAAGGAAAAGGCAAGATAAGAGAGGAAAAGGCATGAAAAAGTAAGAAAAGGCAAGATAAGGCAAGAAAAGGAAAGAAAAGGAAAGATAAAGTAAGAAAAGGCAAGAAAAGGCAAGGAAAAGGCTAGAAATGGCAAGAAAAGGAAAAAAAGGCAAGAAAAGGCAAGAAAAAAGAATGAAAAGGCAAGGAAAGGAAAGATAAGGCAATAAAAGGCATGGAAAAGGCAAGAAAAGGCAAGATAAGGCAAGAAAAAGAAAGAAAAAGGCAAGGAACAGGCAAGATAAGGCAAGAAAGGTAAGAAAAGGTAAGATAAGGCAGGAAAAGGCAAGAAAAGGCAAGGAAAAGGCAAGATAAGGTAAGAAAAGGCAAGGAAAAGGCAAGAAAAGCCAAGAAAAGGCAAGATAAGGCAAGAAAAGGTAAGAAAAGGCAAGAAAAGGCAAGAAAAGGCAAGAAAAGGTAAGAAAAGGCAAGAAAAGGAAAGAAAAGGCAAGGAAAACAAATGAAAGGGCAAGAATAGGAATGATTAGGCAAGAAAAGGTAAGAAATGGCAAGGAAAAGGAATGAAAAGGCAAGGAAAAGGCAAGATAAGGCAAGTAAAGGAAAGATAAGGCAAGAAAACGTAAAAAAAGACAAGATAAGGCAAGATAAGGCAAGATAAGGCAAGTAAAGGAAAGATAAGGCAAGAAAACGTAAAAAAATACAAGATAAGGCAAGTAAAGGAAAGATAAGGCAAGGAATGTCAAGGAAAAGGAAAAGAAAGGAAAGAAAAAGCAAGGAAAAGGAATGAAAAGGCAAGAAAAGGCAAGAAAAGGAAAGATGAGGCAAGAAAAGGCAAGATAATGCAAGAAAAGGCAAGAAAAGGCAAGATAAGGCAAGAAAAGGAAAGAAAAGACTAGGAAAAAACAAGATCAGGAAAGAAAAGGCAAGGAAAAGGCATGAAAAGGGAAGAAAAGGAAAGAAAAGGAAAGATAAGGCAAGAAAAGGCAAGAAAAGGAAAGATAAGGCAAGGCAAAATAAGGCAAGAAAATGCAATGAAAAGGCATGAAAAGGTAAGAAAAGGAAAGAAAATATGAGAAAAAGTAAGAAAGGGAAAGATAAGGCAAGAAAAGGCAAGATAACACAAGAAAAGGCAAGGAAAAGACAAGATAAGGCAAAAAAAGGCAAAGAAAGGAAAGAAAAGGCAAGGAAAGGAATGAAAAGGCAAGAAAATGAAAGATAAGGCAAGAAAAGGTAAGAAAAGGCAAGAAAAGAAAAAAAAAGGAAAGAATAGGAAAGAAATGAAAAGAAAAGGAATGATAAGGCAAGAAAAAGCAACATACGGCAAGAAAAGGTCAGTAAAAGGTAAGAAAAGCCAAAAAAAAAGGAAAGAAAAGGCAAGAAAATGCAAAAAGGTAAGAAAATGCAAGAAAAGGCAAGGAAAGGGAAGGAAAAGCCATGAAAAGGCAAGAAAAGGCAGGAAAAGGTAAGAAAAGGCAAGAAAAGAAAAGAAAAGGAAAGATAAGGCAAGATAAGGCAAGGAAAAGGAAAGAAACGACAAGAAAAGGAAAGACAAGGCAAGGAAAATGCAAGAAAAGACAAGATAAGGAAAAAAAGAAATAAAAGGCAAGGAAAAGGTAAGAAAATGCAAGAAAAGGAAATAAAAGGCAAGGAAAAGGCATGAAAATTCAATGAAAGGGCAAGAAAAGGCAAGAAAAGGCAAGAAAAGAAAAGATAAAGAAAGAAAAGGCAAGGAAATGGCAAGAAAAGGCAGGAAAAGGAAAGAAAAGGCAAGGAAAAAGAATGAAAAGGCAAGAAAAGGAAAGATAAGGCAAGAAAAGGCAAGGAAAAGGCCAGAAAAGGCAAGAAAAAGAAAGACGAGGCAAGAAAAGGCAAGATAAGGCAAGAAAAGCAAAGAAAAGGCAAGGAAAAGGCAAGATAAGGTAAGAAAAAGAAAGAAAAAGGCAAGGAAAAGGTAAGAAAAGGTAAGATAAGGCAAGAAAAGGCAAGGAAAAGGCCTGAAAAGGCAAGAAAAGGAATTAAAAGGCAAAAAAAGGCAAGAAAGGAAAGAAAAGGTAAGCTAAGGCAGGAAAAGGCAAGAAAAGAAAGAAAAGGCAAGGAAAAGACAAGATAAGGAAAGAAAAGGCAAGGAAAAGGCAAGAAAAGGGAAGAAATGGCAAGATAAGGCAAGAAAAGTCAAGATAAGGCAAGAAAAGGAACGATAAGGAAAGATAAGGCAAGAAAAGGTATGAAAAGGAAAGAAAAGGCAAGAAAAGGAAAGGAAAGGAAAGGCAAGGAAAATGAATGAAATGGCAAGAATAGGAATGATTAGGCAAGAAAAGGTAAGAAAAAAGGCAAGATAAGGCAAAAGGCAAGTAAAGGAAAGAAAAGGAAAGATAAGGCAAGGAATGGCAAGGACAAGGCAAAAAAAGGAAAGAAAAGGCAAGGAAAAGGAATGAAAAGTCAAGAAAAGGCAAGAAAAGGAAAGAAAAGGAAAGATGAGGCAAAAAAGGCAAGGAAAGGAATGAAAAGGCAAGGAAAGGAATGAAAAGGCAAGAAAAGGAAATATCAGGCAAGAAAAGGTAAGAAAAGGCAAGAAAAGCAAAAAAAGGAAAGAATAGGAAAGAAATGGAAAGAAAAGGAATGATAAGGCAAGAAAAGGCAACATAAGGCAAGAAAAGGTATGGAAAAGGTAAGAAAAGCCAAAAAAGAAAAGAAAAGGCAAGAAAATGCAAAAAGGAAAGAAAAGGCAAGGAATAGCAAGGAAAGGGAAGGAAAAGCCATGAAAAGGCAAGAAAAGGCAAGAAAAGGCAAGAAAAGGAAAGAAAAGGAAAGATAAGACAAGGAAAAGGAAAGAAACGACAAGAAAAGGAAAGAAAAGGCAAGGAAAAGGAATGAAAAGTCAAGAAAAGGCAAGAAAAGGAAAGAAAAGGAAAGATGAGGCAAGAAAAGGCAAGATAATGCAAGAAAAGGTAAGATAAGGCTAGAAAAGGAAAGAAAAGGCAAGGAAAAGGCAAGATAAAGAAAGAAAAGGCAAGGAAAATGTATTAAAAGGCAAGAAAAGGAAAGAAAAGGAAATAAAAGGCAAGAAAATGAATTAAAAGGCAAGAAAAGGCAAGAAAAGGAAAGAAAAGGCAAGAAAAGGCAAGAAAAAGTAATGAAAAGGCATGAAAAGGAATGAAAATGCGAGAAAAGGTAAGAAAGGGAATGCAAAGGCAAGATAAGGCAAAAAAAGGCAAGATAACGCAAGAAAAGGCAAGGAAAAGTCAAGATAAGGCAAAAAAGGCAAGGAAAGGAAAGAAAAGGCAAGGAAAGGAATGAAAAGGCAAGAAAAGGAAAGATAAGGCAAGAAAAGGTAAGAAAAGGCAAGAAAAGCAAAAAAAGGAAAGAATAGGAAAGAAATGGAAAGAAAAGGAATGATAAGGCAAGAAAAGGCAACACAAGGCAAGAAAAGGTATGGAAAAGGTAAGAAAAGCCAAAAAAGAAAAGAAAAGGCAAGAAAATGGAAAAAGGTAAGAAAAGTCAAGGAAAGGGAAGGAAAAGGCAAGAAAATGCAAGAAAAGGCAAGAAAATGTAAGAAAAGGCAAGAAAAGGAAAGAAAAAGAAAGGAAAGGAAAGATAAGGAAAGATAAGGCAAGATAAGGCAAGGAAAAGGAAAGAAACGACAAGAAAAGGAAAGAAAAGGCAAGGCAAGGAAAATGCAAGAAAAGACAAGATAAGGCAAGAAAAGGAAATAAAAGGCAAGGAAAAGGTAAGAAAAGGCAAGAAAAGGAAATAAAAGGCAAGGAAAAGACATGAAAATTCAATGAAAAGGCAAGATAAGGCAAGAAAAGGAAAGAAAAGGAAAGATAAAGCAAGAAAAGGCAAGGAAATGGCAAGAAAAGGCAGGAAAAGGAAAGAAAAGGCAAGGAAAAAGAAAGAAAAGGAAAGAAAAGGAAAGAAAAGGCAAGGAAAAGGCAAGATAAGGCAAGAAATGGAAGGAAAAGGCAACGAAAAGGCAAGAACAGGCAAAAAAAGGCAACATAAGGCAAGAAAAGGTAAGGAAAAGGTAAGAAAAGCCAAAAAAGGAAAGAAAAGGCAAGAAAATGGAAAAGGGTAAGAAGAGGCAAGAAAAGGCAAGGAAAGGCAGGGAAAGGGAAGGAAAAGCCATGAAAAGGCAAGAAAAGGCAAGAAAGGGTAAGAAAAGGCAAGAAAAGGAAAGAAAAGGAAAGATAAGGCAAGGAAAAGGAAAGAAATGACAAGAAAAGGAAAGAAAAAAAAGAAAAGGAAATAAAAGGCAAGGAAAAGGTAAGAAAAGGCAAGATAAGGCTAGAAAAGGAAAGAAAAGGCAAGGAAAAGGCATGAAAATTCAATGAAAAGGCATGAAAAGGCAAGATAAGGCAAGAAAAGGAAAGAAAAGGAAAGATAAAGCAAGAAAAGGCAAGGAAATGGCAAGAAAAGGCAGGAAAAGGAAAGAACAGGCAAGGAAAAAGAATGAAAAGGAAGGAAAAGGAAAGATAAGGCAAAAAAAGGTAAGGAAAAGGCCGGAAAAGGCAAGAAAAGCAAAGATGAGGCAAGAAAAGGCAAGATAAGGCAAGAAAAGCAAAGAAAAGGCAAGGAAAAGGCTAGATAAGGCAAGAAAAAGAAAGAAAAAGGTAAGGAAAAGGCAAGAAAAGGCAAGATAAAGTCAAGAAAAGGCAAGGAAAAGGCATGAAAATGCAAGAAAATGCAAGAAAAGGAATTAATAGGCAAGATAAGGAAAGAAAAGGCAAGGAAAATGAATTAAAAGGCAAGAAAAGGCAAGAAAATGAATTAAAAGGCATGAAAAGGCAAGAAAAGGCAAGATAAGGCAAGAAAAGCAATTAAAAGGCATGAAAAGGAATGAAAATGCGAGAAAAGGTAAGAAAGGGAATGAAAAGGCAAGATAAGGCAAGAAAAGGCAAGAAAAGGCAAGGAAAAGTCAAGATAAGGCAAAAAAGGCAAGGAAAGGAAAGAAAAGGCAAGGAAAGGAAGGAAAAGGTAAGGAAAGGAATGAAAAGGCAAGAAAAGGAAAGATAAGGCAAGAAAAGGTAAGAAAAGGCAAGAAAAGCAAAAAAAGGAAAGAATAGGAAATAAATGGAAAGAAAAGGAATGATAAGGCAAGAACAGGCAACACAAGGCAAGAAAAGGTATGGAAAAGGTAACAAAAGCCAAAAAAAGAGGAAAGAAATGGAAAGAAAATGAAAAAAGGTAAGAAAAGGCAAGAAAAGGGAAGGAAAAGGCATCAAAAGGCAAGAAAAGGCAAGAAAAGGTAAGAAAAGGCAAGATAAAGCAAGAAAAGGAAAGAAAAGGAAAGAAAAGGAAACATAAGGCAAGATAAAGCAAGATAAGGCAAGGAAAATGATATGAATCTCAGCGGAAAAGACTCACAACTCGGACCGTTTGTTACTTCAGAATGGAACAGATCACAACTCACAAGAACTCACAAGAACTCACAAGAACTAAGGCGCGAAATTGAACCTTAACCCGCAGCAAGAGCTTCTGAACCTTGACCTAAGGTCGTATCACGCCACGAGCGGGGATGGATGATCCGCTTGATAAGTGAAAGATAAATTCTAGCCAAGACGACTCACCAGCCTAAGCAAGAACAAACGAGTATCTAAACTCACAATTAGCCAATGCTAAGTAATTCTCCGAATTGTTATGTCTTTATTGAATGAGGATGCCTCTTTATATAGGCTCCATAAGTCTTACAACTTCCTAAACGAAAACTAACTCCAAATAAGGAGTTCAAAGCTGGCCAAAATTCTCCTTCCTAATTTAAAGGGATTTTGGCCGAATTATTCAACTAAGTAGGAAAACAATCTAAACATAGATAACTAATAGAATATCTAGTAAATATCACGTCCTAAAACATAGTAGATGCAATTCCTAAAATTTAGGGACGCATGTCCAAGATAAGCTTGAAATTCACGTGCGCATGCATCCAGGAGATTGCGTGCATCTCAAACTTCCCATTTAGCTTCCAAAACGTGCATGGGCCTCCCTTGGGTTTCTTGGACGTCCTTGGACCTCCACGCACTTGCTTGAGCCCAAACTTCTTGCATTAGTCCATTGAAGTCAGATTGCAACTTCCTAGCTCTTGCTCTTGTAATTGGCCCAATTGGAACTTGAACGTGCTGCGAGTCTACAAGCTTGATAGTAGGTGCGTCCTTAGGCTTGCTCACATCAGTCCCCTCCTCTTGAAAAGGATTTGTCCTCAAATCATCACCTACATCAAACGGACTCAAGTCAGCCACGTTAAACGAAGCACTTACATTATACTCACCCGGAAGGTCTAGCTTGTAGGCATTATCATTGATGCGTTCTATCACTTGGAATGGACCATCTCCCCATGGTAGCAACTTTGAACGTCTTTGGACAGGAAAACGCTCCTTCCTCATATGTAGCCAAACCCAATCTCCCGGCTCAAAGACAACCTTGTGCCTTCCTTTGTTTGCTTGCCTCGCATAGTGCTCCGTGCGCTTCTCGATGTTCATTCTTGCTTTCTCATGTAACTGCTTGACAAATTCAGCTTTCTTCTTGCCATCTAAGTTAACATGCTCACTCGAAGGTAGAGGTGATAAATCCAATGGAGTCAAAGGATTAAATCCATAAACAAGCTCAAATGGTGAGAATTGAGTAGCAGAATGGACAGAACGATTATAAGCAAACTCAACATGAGGCAAACATTCTTCCCAAGTCTTAATGTTATGCTTAATGAGTGCTCTCAAAAGTGTAGATAAAGTCATATTCACTACTTCAGTTTGACCATCAGTTTGAGGATGACAAGTAGTAGAAAACAACAACTTAGTACCTAACTTGCACCACAAGGTCTTCCAAAAGTAACTTAGGAACTTAGCATCTCTATCAGAGATAATTGTCCTAGGCATGCCATGCAACCTAACAACCTCTCTAAAGAACAAATCAGCAATGTTCGAAGCATCATCAGTCTTATGACATGGAATGAAATGTGCCATCTTAGAAAACCTATCCACTACCACAAAAATTGAATCTCTTCCACGCTTAGTCCTAGGTAGTCCTAACACAAAATCCATAGAGATATCAATCCAAGGCTCACTAGGTATAGGTAGTGGGGTGTACAAACCATGGGGTTTTACCTTTGACTTGGCTTGCTTGCAAGTGATGCAACGACCACAAACTCTCTCAACGTCTCTCTTCATGTGTGGCCAAAAGAAATGATCTTGTAGCATTGCCAAGGTCTTTGCAATTCCAAAATGCCCCATTAAGCCACCTCCATGTGCCTCCTGAATGAGTAATTCTCGCATCGAGCAATTAGGCACACAAAGTTTGTTTTCACGAAATAGGTAACCTTCATTACGAAAGAACTTACCAAATGCACTTCTTTCAGTGGATCTAAACAACTCGCTAAAATCAACATCATCAACATACATGTCTTTAATGTGTTCAAAGCCAAGTAGTTTAGCATCAAGAGTTGAGATCAAGGCGTACCTTCGTGATAGTGCATCAGCCACTACATTTTCCTTACCTTGCTTGTAGCGAATGACATAAGGAAATGTCTCAATGAATTCCACCCATCGTGCATGCCTCTTGTTCAGCTTGTGTTGCCCCTTTAAGTGCTTGAGTGACTCATGATCAGTGTGAATCACAAACTCCTTTGGCCACAAGTAATGCTGCCATGTCTCCAATGCTCGAACTAGTGCGTACAACTCCTTTCATAGGTCGGGTAATTCAAGGTTGCACCACTTAGTTTCTCACTAAAGTATGCAATGGGTCTTCCTTCTTGCATAAGGACAGCTCCAATTCCTATACCAGAAGCATCACACTCTATTTCAAAAGTCTTAGAGAAATTAGGTAAAGCTAACAAGGGTGCATTAGTCAACTTCCCTTTTAGTAGTTGGAAGGCCTTCTCTTGAGCTTCTCCCCAAGTAAAGCCCACGTTCTTCTTGATGACTTCAGTTATGGGTGCGGCTATGCTACTAAAGCCTTCACAAATCTCCTATAAAAACTAGCTAGTCCATGAAAGCTCCTAACATTAGCAACACTTGTAGGGCTTGGCCATTCACGGATAGCTCGGATCTTTTCTTCATCAACCTGTATTCCGTTAGCTCCAACATAATGTTGCACAGCGGAATTAACTTGTGTGTTTGTGAATTCTGGAATGAACTCAATGAAAGATTTACAACAATCACCAACTTTCGTAGGGTGATTGAGGTTTGCCTATTGCTAGGCGGCCAATCAATGGCAAAAAAAAAACAACAAGCACAAAACGTGCTCCTCTTTGCCTTAGCAAACTCAGAATATTCTGGATTAATTCAACATGTCATTTCCTTCTTTGTGATGCTTAATTTAAACGAGCTAAATTCCAGCCAGAAATTAAGGCTCCAGCTGTTACAATCTTTTCCCTTTCCACGTCCATATTAGGACAGCCATAACTAACATTAACACGCCTCATTATTAGTTGCTAAACCCCCCTTTAGCAACAGAAGGAAAGAAAACGAAACATGTCCTAATTATTACAATCCAGAAAATAAAAAGCAACACATTAAATAAACGACTTGAGGATCCCATGCAGCTCATGCACACCCTTGTGCACGTCCTTGTACCTTGATTTGGGACGTCCTACGTCAGCCACCCCTTCTTAAAATTGGACTCGTCTCGAGTTGCTAGTCTGAAAGGCAAAGGCAATGGATTGTAGTATGGTGTCAAATCGGCCACATTAAAAGTTTTGGAGATGCCAAACTCGTCCGGCAAATCGATCACATACGCATTGTCATTCACCCTTCTTAGCACTTTGTAGGGTCCAAATCTTCGCTGTTGCAACTTGCCTCCTAAATGGGAGGGCATCCGCTCCTTCCTGAAGTACACCATCACCTCTTCTCCAGGTTGGAAAAGTTGCACTCTTCGGTGAGCATCCACTTTGGCCTTCTCCTTGGCATAAGTCATAGCCAACCTCTTCTTAACAGCCTCCAACACATCATGTGCATGCTCAGCGAATGTCACCGCGGTTGCATTTGCTCCTGTTGGCTTGCAAATGCTAGAAACATCAACAAGGTGATTAGGAACCTTAATATACACCAATGAGAAAGGTGACTCTCCTGTAGAACGGTGCACTGCTCCGTTGTATGCAAACTCAGCAATAGGGATTGCAAGATCCCATTGCCTTTTCTTCTCGTGACATAGGCTTCGTAGCATGCTTCCGAGTGTGCGATTTGTGGCCTCCGTTTGCCCATCAGTCTGAGGGTGTGTCGTGGTGCTGAATTGCAAAGTCGCATCAAACATTCGCCACAATGTTTGCCAAAAGCTAGAGAGGAACTTCGTGTCACGATCAGATGTGATGGTGCGAGGAACTCCGTGTAGGCAAACTATCTCTTTAAAGAATAGTCTTGCAACTCCCGTGGCATCTGATGTCTTGCGGCATGGTATGAAATGGGACATCTTTGACAACCTGTCTACCACAACAAAAATAGAGTCAAAGCCACGCGGGGTGCGAGGCAAGCCAAGCACGAAATCCATGCTCAAGTCCTCCCACACTTGCTTCGGAATCGGGAGAGGGGTGTACAGCCCGGTGTTTTGTACTTGCCCCTTGGTTTCTTGACACACACGGCAGTGTCTAACCATCCTCTCCACGTCCTTGCTGATTCTAGGCCAATAGAAACGTGAAGACAAAGCAGCAAGTGTTTTATCACGCCCCAAATGTGCGGACAGCCCTCCTCCGTGCAACTCCCACACTAAATGTTCTCTCAATGAAGTCTTTGGCACACACAACTGATTTCCCTTCATAAGATACCCATCATGCATGTGGTAGTCTCGCACGCCCTTACCTCCCTTGCACGACTTCCAGATTGCACCAAAGTCCTCATCTTCTTCATAGAGCTCACGAAGGCTCTCAAAAGCCGTGATCTCACTCTTAAGCTCCGTGAGCAATAATGATGTGAATCTCGTTACGGATCCACGCGAAAGCTGGATCTTTCTACGTTCAGATTGATGGAAATCTCGACCCGTTGTTTGCACCTTTGCAAGAACCTCGGTATGAACAACCTCGACCCGCTGCTGTAGGGAAACAAGAACCTTGAATTGATGAAGACGCCACAAACGGTGATGTAGATCCGCTTGATAAGTCGAAGGTGAACGAACGGAATCCCTCCGCTGTGTTCGAACAGTTCCGAAGAACCAAGAGAGCAAAGCCCACGTTTTTTGTACTCAAATTATTCTTCATATTCTCATTGATAATGCCTTTATATATAGGCAGATTGTTACAAAGAGATTCCTAATTAAATATAACTTCTAACTAGATAAATATGACTTAAAAAGGGAAACTAAAAAGGAAAACAAGTCTAGTACTCCTATGATTGCTAAAAACGTGATTATCACATAATCACATTCCTAAACTGACTTGAACTCTTAAAGAAACGAAATTCTCAAATTATTGACTTCCTAAATAGACTAGAACTTTTATAAAACGAAAATAACATATAATTAACTTCCTAAATAGACTTTGAAACTCAAAAACGAATTATTAAATAATTATGGCTTCTTGCAGATCTGATTCATATCATTCCCCTCCTCTTGAAATGGATTTGTCCTCAAATCCTTGCATCTGTCATCCTTTTGCCAACTCACAACCATGCTGGTGCAAGATGAACTCTTTGAACGTCGTGGCTGCACTTGATACCTTCCGTTCCAGCAGAACAAGTACTTCGATCTTAAAGAATCTGAAGTCATCTCCAACTCAAAAGCTTTGCTAATCCGTTTAAGCCTTTCTTTGAACTTCAAACTAATCCAGATGTTGATCAACGGTGAACCTCTAATATAATCAAACTTGTCCACTCCCAAGAAGTCAATGTGCTCAACATATTCAACATGGAAATCTGGAGACATGTAAGATATGGGCTGAGCCTCTTCCTTTTTAACAGCAACAACAAGTTCTTCATGTTCACCATCAATAGGAATTATGCACTTGTTCATGTGAACAACTTCCACAACTTCTGATTCGTTGAACAAATTCCTCAAGTAAAGAAGTGACATGTTATGCTGATCAAAACATTCTCCATCAAACAAGTCAATAGAATATTCACCAAATTCCTCCCATGTCAAAACCTCTTCTTCAATAATCTCTTCAGATGTAACCTCCAAATCGTCAGAACTACATACCTCGTTCCCAATAGTGGGAATGGTGTTCTCTATAATCTTCCTTGGATGAATTCGTTTTCCTCTACAGAGGTGAGGAACTTCATGTGGTTGCTCTTGTTTGCACCATATCCGGTCTATCTTTTCGCTGAGCTTCTTGACCTCAGTTCTCATTATATGCCTAATCCCACTCATCATGGCCTCTATAATCTTTGGATCAAGCATTGACAAATCAGCTTCAAAATCTCTTCTTGTGTAGTTGCAAGACATTTTTTCACAATTCTCTTTTCTTTCCACTCTACTTTTTCTTTTTTTCGGATTTTTTTTAACAGCCTTCTTTCTTCTTCTTTTCTAGGCTGCCTCCCTTTCTTTCTTTCTTTTTTTCAGAATTTTTTTTTCTCTCTTTTTTTTTTCTTTCACCAACTCAGAATAAAATAAGAACAAAGAAAACTAATGATAAAAAAAAACGAAATTTAAAGATAGATGATCTGAAGTAGAGCCTAAGCTCTGATACCAAATGATACGAACCTCGCCAACGATGCGACGAGACCCGGCCACAAAGCGTGAATTCCCAGATCGTTCTAAATCAGTTCGTGATGGAGATCTCGACCCGATGCTCACAACCAAACAAGAACCTTGGTATTAAGACCGCGACCCGCTGCTTGAGTTGAAACAAAGAACCTTGATATGTCGATGACGCCACAAACGGTGATGAAGATCCGCTTGATAAGTCGATAGTGAACTCGACGGAATCCCTCCGTTGTGTTCGAACAGTTCCGAAGAACCAAGAGAGCAAAGCCCACGTTTTTCAATCAATAATTGTCTACTTTTCTCATTGCATAAGCCTCTATAAATAGGCTCAATATTACAAAGAGATTCCAAATCAAACAACTCCTAAAAATCTGGCTGGAAAGGGAAACTAAAAAGGAAACAAATCTCAGCCTTTTAGGAAGGCTAAAAACGTGTCCAACAATCTAAATAAGCCAAGAGTTGTTGGAATATAACTTCCTAATCAAAACTAATGGCTGAAATAAACTTCCTAAATAGAATGCCCAAATCAGAGAGAATGAATCTTCAAGATCTTTGCTGCTGAAATTTCCTTCTTTAACATGAATTAATGCTCTCAAATTCGTGGTTCTTCCACAATGGACTTCAATGAACTCACTTGAGTCCAACTCTTCAATATAAGCTTGGAAATCAGCCCGTTAAATTGCAACTTGAAGTGCTTTGCACATGCTCTCACAATTGGTCAGACTAGTGCTTTATAAAGCTGCTAGGATTCATATCAAATAAGACCATCCTACTTAGTGCATCAGCAACCAGGTTGGTCTTGCCACTCTTGTGCGCAATCTTGAAAGGAAATCGTTGCAAATAAGTTGACCACCTCGCATGCATATGGCTTGCCAATCGTGTTTGATCATTCAGAAACTTCAAAGCACGATGATCCGTGTACAAAACAAACTCCTTGCCCACCAGGTAGTGCTCCCATGTTTTCAATGCTCTAAACACAGCGTAGAACTCCTTTTCATAGGTGCTCCAAGTCTGCCTGTGCTCGCTGAGTTTTTCGCTGAAATAAGCAATAGTCCTCTTCTCTTGACTAAGAACAGCGCCTATGCCAACTCCGGAAGCATCCACTTCTACTTCAAATAGCTTGCCAAAATCAGGAAGAGCCAGAACTGGTGCGGAGCTTAATTGTTCTTTCAAGGTAGCAAAAGCTTTGTCTACTTCTTCACTCCATTCAAAAGGCACTCCCTTCTTAAGCAATGATGTAATAGGGGCAGCGATCACACTAAACCCACGTATGAAACGCCTATAAAATGAAGCCAAGCCAAGGAAACTTCTTACTTGCGAGACACTTTTTGGCTGAGGCCAGGCTTGAATTGCTTCCACCTTTGCTTGATCAGCTCGTACACCTTCTTTTCCAACAATAAATCCTAAGAACAGAAGCTCTTCTTGCCAAAATGTGCACTTGGCAAGGTTTGCATACAGCTCATTCCTCCTCAGGGTGGCAAGGACTTCACGAAGGTGCTTGACATGATCTTCTTTCGTCTTGCTATACACCAGAATGTCATCAAAATAGACCACCACAAACTTATCAAGAAATGGTCGTAAAACTTGGTGCATCAGCCTCATAAACGTACTAGGGGCATTTGTCAACCCGAATGGCATGACCAACCATTCGTACAGCCCCTCCTTGGTCTTAAAGGCCGTTTTCCACTCATCACCAGGCCTTATTCTAATCTGATGGTAACCACTTTTTAAATCTATCTTAGAGAAAATAGTGGAACCACTCAGATTATCAAGCATATCTTCAAGTCTAGGGATAGGAAATCTATACCCCACTGTGATCTTGTTGATGGCTCTGCTGTCCACGCACATTCGCCAAGAGCCATCCTTTTTAGGAACTAACAAGGCAGGAACTCCACAAGGACTAAGGCTCTCACGTATTGATCCACGCTCCAGAAGCTCTTGCACTTGCAACTTTAAAACTTTGTGCTCTTCAGGACTCATTTTATAATGAGGTAAATTCGGGAGGGTGGCACCTGGAACAAGGTCAATGTTGTGTTGAATTTCACGCATAGGAGGTAGTCCCTTAGGCAGATCTAAGGGAAAGACATCCACGAAGTCTCGTAGGAGCACTTGGACTTCGTATGGAAGGACTTCTTTGCTCCTTGTGTCTTGCTTCAGATTGTTGTCCAATAGAAGGACGTGGCATACTCCTGCCTCCTTTAGGGAGAGTTGGAATTCCTTGAACGAAGTCAGTAGCGTCACCATTTGCACAAGGTTGCTCCCCTTCTTGCCAAGATTCTTCGGTTTTCTTGGAAGCAACGTGAACTTCTGACCATTTTTAATCACTTCGTACGTGTTCTCCTCTCCCTTATGCACTGCCTTATTATCATACTCCCAAGGCCTCCCAAGCAGAATATTGCATGCATCCGTGCAAAGCACATCGCAAGTCACAACATCAGTGAATTGTCCAATGGAGATTGGCACTTGGCAACGTGAATCAACCCGAATACTTCCTCCAGATTGCACCCACCCAATAGAGTAAGGAGCAGGATGTGGGGTGGTCTTCAACCCGAGTTTCTCCACCGTGCTTGCACTTTTGAAGTTCTCCTGACTTCCTCCATCAACAATAACATCACAAACTTCCTTTCCTACATGACATCTTGTGCGGAACAGGTTGTGACGCTGAGTTGCATCTTTTTTCTCCACGGACAAAGCCAACTTCCTCATGACTCCACAGTATTCCTCATCATCACCAATTTCATCTTGTGACTCCTCCTCACTTTCCTCAACAGGTGCGCAAAAGAGAGCATCCTTCTGATCTCCTTCAGCCTCACACAATTGCACAAACTTTCTTTTTGGACACTCACTTGATCTGTGCCCTATTTCATTGCACTTGAAGCATTTTATTCGCGAAGAACCCTCAGCAACCTCCTTGCCTTTCCTCTGAACTTGCTCGGTATTAGAAAGGGCTGGCCTGGGCCGAGGCACAACTCTTGCATCTCCAGTTGGCGTGGGGTTATTCTCTGGTCCACGAGCAAAATTTGAAGTCTGGCCAGGGGTGTAACGATTGCCAACCACTCTCTTCTTCTTTAGGGCAGCTCCAATCTTGCGTGCCTTGTTGCACTCGTCTTGGAAATACAGGAACGTGTCAAACTCCATACGACTCTTCACTTCATAGTGCAAGCCATCAATGAACCTCGCAATCATTTGGTCCTCATGTTCTTCCACATCATTCCGGGCAGCCAATCTCATAAATTCAGCAATATACTCATCAACAGACTTGTTACCTTGCGTGCAAGACAAGAATTGGGAGAACAAGGTCTGATGATAGTCTACGGGCAGAAATCTTTCCCTAAGTGCTTGCTCCATGGTTGGCCAATCATGAATAGGTAGATCACCTCTCCTTCTGCGAGATTCTTGCTCTTTACGCCACCACACCGCAGCACCAGATTCTAGCTTGAAAGCAACGTAGCTTACTTTTTGTTCTTCCGTGAGCTCCATACAATCAAAATACTTCTCTACGGAGTCAAACCAATTCAGAAAGGCTTCCACATCTGCCTCCCCATAAAACTTCTCAATGTTCATTTTAAACGGACGATCTATCCTCCTAACATAATCATCTCCACGATCATCCATTCTATACACCTCCCTCCTAGGGCCACGGCCAGCATCACCACGGCCTCCATCTCCTCTCCCACGTCCTCTCAACCCACGTACAGCCCTTCCTCCCCTCCTCACATCCAACGTAGCATCAGATTCTACATCCCCATCTTCATCAAGATCTAAAGGCGGATTACGTACCACTGGAGGGGGGGGGGGGGGGGGGGTGCTGGAGGTTGCACCACCAAGTTAGCAAGCTGCGTGCGGATCTCCAAGATGGCAGCCTCCAAGGTGGCAAATCTTTGACGTAGATCCGGATTCTGGTTGTCCATGGGGTCGGCCATAGTGCATCGGATTCTGGTGGAGCTTGGTTTGGTATTAGAGGCATGGATCAGGGGATCGCGAAACCTTGTGGATCGGCTCGTAGGTAGGGTCTCTCACAACTCTCTGTGGTGATAGCGTTCACTCAAGATCAATGTAGAAACTGATCTGATCGTAATCTATGCTCTGATACCACCTAATGTTGCACAGCGGAATTAACTTGTGTGTTTGTGAATTCTGGAACAAACTCAATGAAAGATTTACAACAATCACCAACTTTCGTAGGGTGATTGAGGTTTGCCTATTGCTAGGCGGCCAATCAATGGCAAAAAAAAACAACAAGCACAAAACGTGCTCCTCTTTGCCTTAGCAAACTCAGAATATTCTGGATTAATTCAACATGTCATTTCCTTCTTTGTGATGCTTAATTTAAACGAGCTAAATTCCAGCCAGAAATTAAGGCTCCAGCTGTTACAATCTTTTCCCTTCCCACGTCCATATTAGGACAGCCATAACTAACATTAACACGCCTCATTATTAGTTGCTAAACCCCCCCTTTAGCAACAGAAGGAAAGAAAACGAAACATGTCCTAATTATTACAATCCAGAAAATAAAAAGCAACACATTAAATAAACGACTTGAGGATCCCATGCAGCTCATGCACACCCTTGTGCACGTCCTTGTACCTTGATTTGGGACGTCCTACGTCACAACAACAAAACCCAAGAATACAAGCTTATCCGTACAAAAGGTACACTTCTTCAAGTTAGCAAACAATTGATCTTCTCTAAGTGCTCTGATACCAACTGATGTGAATCTTGTTACGGATCCACGCGAAAGCCGGATCTATCTACGTTCAGATTGATGGAAATCTCGACCCGTTGTTTGCACCTTTGCAAGAACCTCGACATGAACAACCTCGACCCGCTGCTATAGGGAAACAAGAACCTTGATTTGATGAAGACACCACAAACGGTGATGTAGATCCGCTTGATAAGTCGAAGGTGAACGAACGGAATCCCTCCGCTGTGTTCGAACAGTTCCGAAGAACCAAGAGAGCAAAGCCCACGTTTTTTGTACTCAAATTATTCTCTCGAACAGCGAAGAACCTCACGGATTAGCAAGCAACAAAACGAACCCCAAAAAAGAACAAGAATAACAAGGATAATGAACTAAAGTAACAAGCTAAGCTTTGATACCAAATGATATGAATCTCAGCGGAAAAGACTCACAACTCGGACCGTTTGTTACTTCAGAATGGAACAGATCACAACTCACAAGAACTCACAAGAACTAAGGCGCGAAATTGAACCTTAACCCGCAGCAAGAGCTTCTGAACCTTGACCTAAGGTCGTATCACGCCACGAGCGGGGATGGATGATCCGTTTGATAAGTGAAAGATAAATTCTAGCCAAGACGACTCACCAGCCTAAGCAAGAACAAACGAGTATCTAAACTCACAATTAGCCAATGCTAAGTAATTCTCCAAATTGTTATGTCTTTATTGAATGAGGATGCCTCTTTATATAGGCTCCATAAGTCTTACAACTTCCTAAACGAAAACTAACTCCAAATAAGGAGTTCAAAGCTGGCCAAAATTCTCCTTCCTAATTTAAAGGGATTTTGGCCGAATTATTCAACTAAGTAGGAAAACAATCTAAACATAGATAACTAATAGAATATCTAGTAAATATCACGTCCTAAAACATAGTAGATGCAATTCCTAAAATTTAGGGACGCATGTCCAAGATAAGCTTGAAATTCACGTGCGCATGCATCCAGGAGATTGCGTGCATCTCAAACTTCCCATTTAGCTTCCAAAACGTGCATGGGCCTCCCTTGGGTTTCTTGGACGTCCTTGGACCTCCACGCACTTGCTTGAGCCCAAACTTCTTGCATTAGTCCATTGAAGTCAGATTGCAACTTCCTAGCTGTTGCTCTTGTAATTGGCCCAATTGTAACTTGAACGTGCTGCGAGTCTACAAGCTTGATAGTAGGTGCGTCCTTAGGCTTGCTCACATCAGAAAAGGAAAGAAACGACAAGAAAAGGAAAGAAAAGGAAAGAAAAGGCAAGGAAAATGCTAGATAAGGCAAGAAAAGGAAATAAAAGGCAAGGAAAAGGGAAAGAAAAGGCAAGATAAGGGAGGAAAAGGCATGAAAATTCAATGAAAAGGTAAGAAAAGGCAAGATATGGCAAGAAAAGGAAAGAAAAGGAAAGATAAAGCAAGAAAAGCAAGGAAAAGGCAAGGAAATGAAAGAAAAGTTAAGAAAAAGGCAAGAAAAGGCAAGAAAGGAATGATAATGCAAAAAAAGGTAAGAAAAGGCAAGATAAGGCAAGAAAAGGAAAGATAAGGCAAGATAAGGAAAGAAAAGAAAAGAAAATGAAAGATGAGACAAGAAAAGGCAAGATAAGGCAAGAAAAGGAAAGAAAAGGCAAGGAAAAGGCAAGATAAGGAATGAAAAGGCAAGAAAAGGAATAGGAAGGCAAGATATGGCAAGAAATGGCAAGAAAAGGCATGAAAAGGCAAGAAAAGGTAAGAAAAATCAAGAAAAGGCAAGAAAAGGCAAGGAAAGGCAAGAAAAGGAAAGACACGGCAAGAAAAGGCAAGGAAAAGGAAAGAAAAGACTAGAAAAGGAAGTAAAATACAAGAAAAGGCATGAAAAAGGCTTTAAAAGGCAAGAAAAGGAAAGATACGGCAAGAAAATGCATGAAAAGGCAAGAAAAGAAAAGAAAAGGCAAGGAAAAGGCAAGAAAAGGAAGGAAAAGCAAGATAAGGCAAGAAAAGGCAAGAAAAGGAAAGAAAAGGCAAGAAAAGGCAAGAAAAGTCAAGAAAAGGCAAGGAAAAGGCAAGAAAAGGAAAGAAAAGGCAAGGAAATGGAATGAAAAGGCATGAAAAGGAAAGATAAGGCAAGAAAAGGCAAGAAAATGCAAGATAAGGTAAGATAAGGCAAGAAAAGGAAAGAAAGGCAAGGAAATGGCAAGATAAGACAAGAAAAGGTATGATAAGGAAAGAAAAGGGAAGGAAGGCAAGAAAAGGAAAGAAAAGGCAAGGAAAAGGCAAGATAAGGCAAGAAATGGAAGGAAAAGGCATGGAAAAGGCAAGAACAGGCAAGAAAAGGCAACATAAGGCAAGAAAAGGTAAGGAAAAGGTAAGAAAAGCCAAAAAAGGAAAGAAAAGGCAAGAAAATGCAAAAGGGTAAGAAGAGGCAAGAAAAGGCAAGGAAAGGTAGGAAAAACCAAAAAAGGAAAGAAAAGGCAAGAAAATGCAAAAGGGTAAGAAGAGGCAAGAAAAGGCAAGGAAAGGCAGGGAAAGGGAAGGAAAAGCCATGAAAAGGCAAGAAAAGGCAAGAAAAAGCAAGAAAAGGTAAGAAAAGGCAAGAAAAGGAAAGAAAAGAAAAGAAAAGGCAAGATAAGGCAAGGAAAAGGAAAGAAATGACAAGAAAAGGAAAGAAAAGGCAAGGAAAATACAAGAAAAGACAAGATAAGGAAATAAAAGGAAATAAAAGGCAAGGAAAATGTAAGAAAAGGCAAGATAAGGCAAGAAAAGGAAATAAAAGGCAAGGAAAAGGCATGAAAATTCAATGAAAAGGCAAGAAAAGGTAAGATAAGGCAAGAAAAGGAAAGATAAAGCAAGAAAAGGAAAGAAAAGGCAAGGAAAAGGCAAGATAAGGCAAGAAAAGGCAAGATAAGGAATGAAAAGGCAAGAAAAGGAATAGGAAGGCAAGATATGGCAAGAAAAGGCAAGAAAAGGCATGAAAAGGCAAGAAAAGGTAAGAAAAATCAAGAAAAGGCAAGAAAAGGCAAGGAAAGGCAAGAAAAGGAAAGACACGGCAAGAAAAGGCAAGGAAAAGGAAAGAAAAGACTAGAAAAGGAAGTAAAATACAAGAAAAGGCATGAAAAAGGCTTGAAAAGGCAAGAAAAGGAAAGATACGGCAAGAAAATGCATGAAAAGGCAAGAAAAGAAAAGAAAAGGCAAGGAAAAGGCAAGAAAAGGAAGGAAAAGCAAGATAAGGCAAGAAAAGGCAAGAAAAGGAAAGAAAAGGCATGAAAAGGCAAGGAAAAGGCATGATAAGGTAAGAAAAGGCAAGATAAGACAAGAAAAGGCAAGAAGAGGCAAGAAAAGGAAAGAAAAGGAAAGATAAAGCAAGAAAAGGCAAGGAAATGGCAAGAAAAGGCAGGAAAAGGAAAGAAAAGGCAAGGAAAAAGAATGAAAAGGCAAGAAAAGGAAAGATAAGACAAGAAAAGGTAAGGAAAAGGCCGGATAAGGCAAGAAAAGGCAAGAAAAGCAAAGATGAGGCAAGAAAAGGCAAGATAAGGCAAGAAAAGCAAAGAAAAGGCAAGGAAAAGGCAAGATAAGGCAAGGAAAAAAAGGAAAAGGTAAGGAAAAGGCAAGATAAGGTCAAAAAAAGGCAAGGAAAAGGCATGAAAAGGCAAGAAAATGCAAGAAAAGGAATTAAAAGGCAAGAAAGGAAAGAAAAGGTAAGCAAAGGCAGGAAAAGGCAAGAAAAGAAAGAAAAGGCAAGGAAAAGGCAAGATAAGGAAAGAAAAGGCAAGGGAAAGGCAAAAAAAGTAAAGAAAAGGCAAGAAAAGGCATGGAAAAGGCATGAAATGGCAAGTAAAGGAAAGATAAGGCAAGAAAAGGCATGAAAAGGCAAGAAAAGGAAAGAAAAGGCAAGGAAAATGCAAGATAAGGCAAGAAAAGGAAATAAAAGGCAAGGAAAAGGCAAAGAAAAGTCAAGATAAGGGAGTAAAAGGCGTGAAAATTCAATGAAAAGGTAAGAAAAGGCATGTTAAGGCAAGAAAAGGAAAGAAAAGGAAAGATAAAGCAAGAAAAGCAAGGAAAAGGCAAGGAAAGGCAAGAAAAGTTAAGAAAAAGGCAAGAAAAGGCAAGAAAGGAATGATAATGCAAGAAAAGGCAAGAAAAGGCAAGATAAGGCAAGAAAAGGAAAGATAAGGCAAGAAAAGGCAAGGAAATGGAAAGAAACGACAAGAAAAGGAAAGATAAGGTAAGAAAAGGCATGAAAAGGGAAAAAAAGGAAAGAAAAGGTAAGGAAAAGACAAGATAAGGCAAGGAAAGAAAAGGCAAGGTAAGGCAAGATAAGGGAAGGAAAGGCAAGAAAAGAAAAGAAAAGAAAATGAAAGATGAGACAAGAAAAGGCAAGATAAGGCAAGAAAAGGAAAGAAAAGGCAAGGAAAAGGCAAGATAAGGAAAGAAAAGGCAAGAAAAGGAATAGAAAGGCAAGATATGGCAAGAAAAGGCATGAAAAGGCAAGAAAAGCTAAGAAAAATTAAGAAAAGGCAAGGAAAAGGCAAGATAAGGAAAGAAAAGGCAAGATAAGGATTAGAAACGCAAGATATGGCAAGAAAAAACATGAAAAGGCAAGAAAAGGTAAGAAAAGGCAAGAAAAGGCAAGGTAAGGCAAGAAAAGGCAAGGAAAGGCAAGAAAAGGAAAGGCAAGGCAAGAAAAGGCAAGGAAAAGGAAAGAAAAGACTAGAAAAGGAAGTAAAATACAAGAAAAGGCATGAAAAAGGAACGAAAAGGCAAGAAAAGGAAAGATACGGCAAGAAAATACATGAAAAGGCATGATATGGCAAGAAAAGGCAAGAAAATACATGAAAAGGCAAGAAAAGGCAAGGAAAAGGAAAGGCAAGGCAAGAAAAGGCAAGGAAAAGGAAAGAAAAGACTAGAAAAGGAAGTAAAATACAAGAAAAGGCATGAAAAAGGAACGAAAAGGCAAGAAAAGGAAAGATAAGGCAAGAAAAGGCATGAAAAGGCAAGAAAAGGAAAGAAAAGGTAAGGAAAATGCAAGAAAAGACAAGATAAGGCAAGGAAAGAAAAGGCAAGATAAGGCAAGATAAGGGAAGGAAAGGCAAGAAAAGAAAAGAAAAGAAAATGAAAGATGAGACAAGAAAAGGCAAGATAAGGCAAGAAAAGAAAAGGCAAGGAAAAGGCAAGATAAGGAAAGAAAAGGCAAGAAAAGGAATAGAAAGGCAAGATATGGCAAGAAAAGGCAAGAAAAGGCATGAAAAGGCAAGAAAAGGCAAGGAAAAGGAAAGGCAAGGCAAGAAAAGGCAAGGAAAAGGAAAGAAAAGACTAGAAAAGGAAGTAAAATACAAGAAAAGGCATGAAAAAGGAACGAAAAGGCAAGAAAAGGAAAGATACGGCAAGAAAATACATGAAAAGGCAAGAAAAGAAAAGAAAAGGCAAGAAAAGGCAAAGAAAAGGCAAGAAAAGGAAAGAAAATGCAAGGAAATGGAATGAAAAGGCAAGAAAAGAAAGATATGGCAAGAAAAGGCAAGGAAAAGGCAAGAAAATGCAAGATAAGGTAAGATAAGGCAAGAAAAGGAAAGAAAAGGCAAGGAAATGGCAAGATAAGACAAGAAAATGTACGATAAGGAAAGAAAAGGGAAGGAAAGGCAAGAAAAGGAAAGAAAAGGAAAGAAAAGGCAATGAAAAGGCAAGATAAGGCAAGAAATGGAAAGAAAAGGCAAGGAAAAGGCAAGAAAAGGCAAGATAAGGCAACATACGGCAAGAAAAGGTTAGGAAAAGGTAAGAAAAGCCAAAAAAGGAAAGAAAAGGCAAGAAAATGCAAAAGGGTAAGAAAAGGCAAGGAAAGGGAAGGAAAAGCAACGAAAAGGCAAGAAAAGGCAAGAAAAAGTAAGAAAAGATAAGAAAAGGCAAGATAAGGCAAGAAAAGGTAAGAAAAGGAAAGAAAAGGAAAGATAAGGCAAGGAAAAGGAAAGAAATGACAAGAAAAGGAAAGAAAAGGCAAGGAAAATGCAAGAAAAGACAAGATAAGACAAGAAAACGAAATAAAAGGCAAGGAACAGGTAAGAAAAGGCAAGATAAGGCAAGAAAAGGAAATAAAAGGCAAGGAAAAGGCATGAAAATTCAATGAAAAGGCAAGAAAAGGCAAGATAAGGCAAGAAAAGGAAAGAAAAGGAAAGATAAAGCAAGAAAAGGCAAGGAAATGGCAAGAAAAGGCAGGAAAAGGAAAGAAAAGGCAAGGAAAAAGAATGAAAAGGCAAGAAAAGGAAAGATAAGGCAAGAAAAAGGCCAGAAAAGGCAAGATAAGGCAAGAAAAGGAAAGATGAGGCAAGATAAGGCAAGATGAGGCAAGATAAGGCAAGAAAAGCAAAGAAAAGGCAAGGAAAAGGCAAGATAAGGCAAGAAAAAGAAAGAAAAAGGTAAGGAAAAGGCAAGATAAGGCAAGAAAAGGCTAGGAAAAGGCATGAAAAGGCAAGAAAAGGCAAGAAAAGGAATAAAAAAGCAAGAAAAGGCAAGAAAGGAAAGAAAAGGTAAGCTAAGGCAGGAAAAGGCAAGAAAAGAAAGAAAAGGCAAGGAAAAGGCAAGATAAGGAAAGAAAAGGCAAGGGAAAGGCAGGAAAAGGGAAGAAATGGCAAGATAAGGCAAGAAAGGTCAAGATAAGGCAAGAAAAGGAAAGATAAGGCAAGAAAATGTAAGAAAAGGAAAGAAAAGGCAAGAAAAGGAAAGAAAAGGCAAGGAAAATGAATGAAATGGAAAGAATAGGAATGATTAGGCCAGAAAAGGTAAGAAATGGAAAGGAAAAGGAATGAAAAGGCAAGGAAAAGGCAAGAAAAGGTAAAAAAAAGGCAAGAAAAGGCAAGTAAAGGAAAGAAAAGGAAAGATAAGGCAAGGAAAAGGCAAAAAAAAAGAAAGAAAAGGCAAGGAAAAGTCAAGAAAAGTCAAGAAAAGGCAAGAAAAGGAAAGTAAAGGAAAGATGAGGCAAGAAAAAGCAAGATAATGCAAGAAAAGGAAAGAAAAGGCAAGTAAAAGGCAAGATAAGGAAAGAAAAGGCAAGGAAAATGAATTAAAAGGCAAGAAAAGGCAAGAAAAGGAAAGAAAAGGAAAGAAAAGGCAAGAAAAAGCAAGGAAAATGTATGAAAAGGAATGAAAGTGCCAAAAAAGGTAAGAAAGGGACAGAAAAGGCAAGAAAAGGCAAGGAAAAGTCAAGGAAAAGTCAAGATAAGGCAAAAAAGGCAAGGAAAGGAAAGAAAAGGCAAGAAAAGGGAAGATAAGGTAAGAAAAGGTAAGAAAAGGCAAGAAAAGAAAAAAAAGGTAAGAAAAGCCAACATAAGGCAAGAAAAGGTATGGAAAAGGTAAGAAAAGCCAAAAAAAAAGGATAGAAAAGGAAAGAAAATGCAAAAAGGTAAGAAAAGGCAAGAAAAGGGAATGAAAAGGTAAGAAAAGGCAATATAAGGCAAGAAAAGGAAAGAAAAGGAAAGATAAAGCAAGATCAGGCAAGGAAAAGGAAAGAAACGACAAGAAAAGGAAAGAAAAGGCAAGAAAAGGAAATATAAGGCAAGAAAAGGCATGAAAAGGCAAGAAAAGGAAATATAAGGCAAGGAAAATGCAAGATAAGGCAAGAAAAGGAAATAAAAGGCAAGGAAAATGCAAAGAAAAGGCAAGATAAGGGAGGCAAAGGCATGAAAATTCAATGAAAAGGTAAGAAAAGGCAAGATAAGGCAAGAAAAGGAAAGAAAAGGAAAGATAGAGCAAGAAAAGGCAAGGAAAAGGCAAGGAAAGATAAAGCAAGAAAAGTTAAGAAAAAGGCAAGAAAAGGCAAGAAAGGAATGAAAATGCAAGAAAAAGTAAGAAAAGGCAAGATAAGGCAAGAAAAGGAAAGATAAGGCAAGATAAGACAAGAAAAGGCAAGGAAAAGGAAAGAAATGACAAGAAAAGGAAAGAAAAGGCAAGAAAAGGAAAGAAAAGGTAAGGAAAATGCAAGAAAAGACAAGATAAGGCAAGAAAAGAAAAGGCAAGATAAGGCAAGATAAGGCAATATAAGGGAAGGAAAGGCAAGAAAAGAAAAGAAAAGAAAATGAAAGATGACGCAAGAAAAGGCAAGAAAAGAAAAGAAAAGGCAAGAAAAGGAAAGATAAAGAAAGATAAGGCAAGAAAAGGAAAGAAAAGGCAAGAAAAGGCAAGGAAAATGAATGAAATGGCAAGAATAGGAATGATTAGGCAAGAAATGGTAAGAAATGGAAAGGAAAAGGAATGAAAAGGCAAGATAAGGCAAGAAAAGGTAAAAAAAAAAGGCAAGATAAGGCAAGAAAAGGCAAGTAAAGGAAAGAAAAGGAAAGATAAGGCAAGGAATGGCAAGGAAAAGGCAAAAAAAGGAAAGAAAAGGCAAGGAAAAGGAATGAAAAGTCAAGAAAAGGCAGGAAAAGAAAAGATGAGGCAAGAATAGGCAAGATAATGCAAGAAAAGGTAAGATAAGGCTAGAAAAGGAAAGATAAGGCAAGGAAAAGGCAAGATAAGGAAAGAAAAGGCAAGGAAAATGATTTAAATGGCAAGAAAAGGCAAGAAAAGGAAAGAAAAGGAAAGAAAAGGCAAGAAAATGAATTAAAATGCAAGATAAGGTAAGAAAAAGCAAGGAAAAGGCATGAAAAGGAATGAAAATGCGAGAAAAGGTAAGAAAGGGAATGAAAAGGCAAGATAAGTCAAGATAACGCAAAAAAAGGCAAGGAAAAGTCAAGATAAGGCAAAAAAGGCAAGGAAAGGAGAGAAAAGGCAAGGAAAGGAATGAAAAGGCAAGGAAAGGAATTAAAAGGCAAGAAAAGGAAAGATAAGGCAAGAAAAGGTAAGAAAAGACAAGAAAAGAAAAAAAGGAAAGAATAGGAAAGAAATGGAAAGAAAAGGAATGATAAGGTAAGAAAAGGCAACATAAGGGAAGAAAAGGTATGGAAAAGGTAAGAAAAGCCAAAAAAAACGAAAGAAATGGAAAGAAAATGATAAGGCAAGAAAAGGGAAGGAAAAGGCATGAAAAGGCAAGAAAAGGCAAGGAAAAGGCATGAAATGGCAAGAAAAGGAAAGATAAGGCAAGAAAAGGTATGAAAAGGCAAGAAAAGGAAAGAAAAGGCAAGGAAAATGCAAGATAAGGCAAGAAAAGGAAATAAAAGGCAAGGAAAAGGCTAAGAAAAGGCAAGATAAGGGAGGAAAAGGCATGAAAATTCAATGAAAAGGTAAGAAAAGGCAAGATAAGGCAAGAAAAGGAAAAAAAAGGAAAGATAAAGCAAGAAAAGCAAGGAAAAGGCAAGGAAAGGCAAGTAAAGTTAAGAAAAAGGCAAGAAAAGGCAAGAAAGGAATGATAATGCAAGAAAAGGTAAGAAAAGGCAAGATAAGGCAAGAAAAGGAAAGATAAGGCAAGAAAAGGCATGAAAAGGCAAGAAAAGGAAAGAAAAGGTAAGGAAAATGCAAGAGAAGACAAGATAAGGCAAGGAAAGAAAAGGCAAGATAAGGCAAGATAAGGGAAGGAAAGGCAAGAAAAGAAAAGAAAAGAAAATGAAAGATGAGACAAGAAAAGGCAAGATGAGGCAAGAAAAGAAAAGGCAAGGAAAAGGCAATATAAGGAAAGAAAAGGAATAGAAAGGCAAGATATGGCAAGAAAAGGCAAGAAAAGGCATGAAAAGGCAAGAAAAGGTAAGAAAAATTAAGAAAAGGCAAGAAAAGGCAAGATAAGGCAAGAAAAGGAAAGACAAGGCAAGAAAAGGCAAGGAAAAGGAAAGAAAAGACTAGAAAAGGAAGTAAAATACAAGAAAAGAAAAGAAAAAGGCAAGTAAAAGGCAAGAAAAGGAAGGAAAAGGCTAGATAAGGCAAGATAAGGCAAGAAAAGGAAAGAAAAGGCATGAAAAGGCAAGGAAAAGGCATGATAAGGTAAGAAAAGGCAAGATAAGGCAAGAAGAGGCAAGAAAAGGTAAGAAAAGGCAAGATAAGGCAAGAAAAGGCAAGAAAAGGAAATAAAAGGAAAGATAAGGCAAGAAAAGGCAAGAAAAGTTAAGGAAATGGCAAGAAAAGCAAAGAAAATGCAAGAAAAGGCAAGGAAAAGGCAAGAAAAGGAAAGAAAAGGCAAGGAAAAGGCAAGAAAATGCAAGATAAGGTAAGATAAGGCAAGAAAAGGAAAGAAAAGGCAAGGAAATGGCAAGATAAGACAAGAAAAGGTATGATAAGGAAAGAAAAGGGAAGGAAAGGCAAGAAAAGGAAAGAAAAGGGAAGGAAAAGGCAAGATAAGGCAAGAAATGGAAAGAAAAGGCAAGGAAAAGGCAAGAAAAGGCAAGATAAGGCAACATAAGGCAAGAAAAGGTGAGGAAAAGGTAAGAAAAGCCAAAAAAGGAAAGAAAAGGCAAGAAAATGCAAAAGGGTAAGAAAAGGCAAAAAAAGGCAAGGAAAGGCAAGGAAAGGGAAGGAAAGGGAAGGAAAAGCCATGAAAAGGCAAGAAAAGGCAAGAAAAAGCAAGAAAAGGTAAGAAAAGGCAAGATAAGGCAAGAAAAGGAAAGAAAAGGCAAGATAAGGCAAGGAAAAGGAAAGAAATGACAAGAAAAGGAAAGAAAAGGCAAGGAAAATGCAAGAAATGACAAGATAAGGCAAGAAAAGGAAATAAAAGGCAAGGAAAAGGTAAGGAAAGGCAAGAAAAGGAAAGAAAATGAAAGATAAAGCAAGAAAAGGCAAGGAAATGGCAAGAAAAGGCAGGAAAAGGAAAGAAAAGGCAAGGAAAAAGAATGAAAAGGCAAGAAAAGGAAAGATAAGGCAAGAAAAGGCAAGGATGATACGAACCCTGCCAACGATGCGCGAGACCCGTCCAAGAAGCGTTGAAATCCCAAATCATTCTAGATTAGTTTGTGATGGAGATCTCGACCCGATGCTCACAACCAAACAAGAACCTTGGTATTAAGACCGCGACCCGCTGCTTGAGTTGAAACAAAGAACCTCGATATATCGATGATGCCACAAACGGTGATGAAGATCCGCTTGATAAGTCGATGGTGAACTCGACGGAATCCCTCCGTTGTGTTTGAACAGTTTCGAAGAACCAAGATAGCAAAGCCCATATTTTTCAATCAATAATAGTCTCCTTTTCTCAGTGCATAACCTCTATAAATATGCTCAATATTACAAAGAGATTCCAAATCAAACAACTCCTAAAAATCTGGCCAGAAAGGGAAACTAAAAAGGAAACAAATCTCTGCCTTTTAGGAAGGCTACAAACGTGACAAACAAGCTAAATAAGCCAAGAGTTGTTGGAATATAACTTCCTAATCAAAACTAATGGCTGAAATAAACTTCCTAAATAGAATGCCCAAATCAGAGAGAATGAATCTTCAAGATCTTTGCTGCTGAAAGGACCTTCTAGAACTTGTATTAAGGTCATAAACTCAGCTGAATTTCATGGCTGTTGGTCCATGGACTTTAATAAATTTGCTTGGGCCCAACTCTCCGATGTAAGCTTGGAAATCAGCCCATTAAGTTGTGACTTGAAGCGCTTTGTCCGTGCTCTCTCACTTGGTCAGATTGGCACTTGAAATCATCATATGAGTGCTTCTCATATTCATATCATTCCCCTCCTCTTGAATGGGATTTGTCCTCAAATCCTCGCATATGGCATGCTGCCACAAATTAACAACCATGCTGGAATATGGTTGAGTCTTCGAACGGCGTGGTTGGACTTGATACCTTCCTCTCCAACAAAATAGATACTTCGAATCTGATATCATCTCCAAATCAAAAGTTAAAGACTCTCTTTTTCGAATAAGCCTTTCACCAATTTTCAAAGCATTCCACAAGTTGATCAATGCTGATCCTCCAACATATTCAAACTTGTCAACTCCCAAGAAGTTTAAATGCTCAACATATTCAACATGAAAATCTGGATATATGTAAGATATGGGCTGAACCTCTTCCTTCTTAACCACAATAACAAATTCTTCATGATCACCATCAATTGGAGTTATACACTTCCTCATGTGAACAACATTATTTTCCACAGATGATTCATCAAATAAATCCCTTAAGTAAAGTAGTGACATTGTATCCTCATCAAAGCAATCTCCATCAAATAAGTCAATAGAATATCCACCAAACTCCTCCCATGTCAAAGCCTCTTCAAGAACTTCAAAAGAAGAAGCTTTCATATCAACTTCAGAACCACATACCTTATTCTCAATGTTGCACTTTGTGTGAATGATCTTCTCACGTTGCACTTCACAACCTTCTCTTACATGCAAGTCAATTTTCCTTGCCAATGACATAAGTTTCTCCCAGCTGTCTTCATCATCCCATGCTGTAACTCGAAGAGTGCTATCACCTCTCACCCCAATCTTCCTTTGTTGAGCTCTTGTATCCTTGCATACTTTAGGAACAACGTCTACTCGCTTGGAAAGTTTACTCTCTATACGGTCTATCCGTCTGTGAAACTTATTGATCTCCCCACTCACCATGCAATTCATCTCACTCATCACAGGCTCATCACCTTCAAAGTTTCTTCTTGAGTAATCGTAGGACATGTTCTTGCACATTCACTTTTTTTTTCTTTCCACTTTTTTTTCAAACTTTTTTTTAGCCTCCTTTCTTCCTTTGTAGGCTGCCTTCTTTTCTTTCTTTCTTTTTTCCAGATTTTTCTCTCTTTTTTTGATTTTTTTCTTTCTCCAACTCAGAATACAATAAGAACAACTAACAGAAAACTAATGATAAAAAAGAAATTTAAAAGATAGATAGAACTGAAATAGAAGTCTAAGCTCTGATACCAAATGGTACGAACCCCTCCAACGATGCGCGAGACCCGTCACAGATCATTCTAGATCAATTTGTGATGGAGATCTCGATCCGATGCTCACAACCAAACAAGAACCTTGGTATTAAGACCACGACCCGCTGCTTGAGTTGAAACAAAGAACCTTGATATATCGATGACGCCACAAACGGTGATGAAGATCCGCTTGATAAGTCGATGGTGAACTTGACGGAATCCCTCCGTTGTGTTCGAACAGTTCTGAAGAACCAAGAGAGCAAAGCCCACGTTTTTCGATCAATAATAGTCTCCTTTTCTCAGTGCATAAGCCTCTATAAATAGGCTCAATATTACAAAGAGATTCCAAATCAAACAACCTCTAAAAATCTGGCTAGAAAGGGAAACTAAAAAGGAAACAAATCTCTGCCTTTTAGTAAGGCTACAAACGTGAAAAACAAGATAACTAAGCCAAGAGTTGTTGGAATATAACTTCCTAATCAAAACTAACGGCTGAAATAAACTTCCTAAATAGAATGTCTAAATCAGAGGGAATGAATCTTCAAGATCTTTGCTGCTGAAAGGACCTTCTAGAACTTGTATTAAGGTCATAAACTCAGCTGAATTTCGTGGCTCTTGGTCCATGGACTTTAATAAATTTCTTTGGGCCCAACTCTCCGATGTAAGCTTGGAAATCAGCCCATTTAGTTGTGACTTAAAGCGCTTTGTCCGTGCTCTCTCACTTGGTCAGATTGGCACTTGAAATCATCATATGAGTGCTTCTCATATTCATATCAAAAAGGAAATAAAAGGCAAGGAAAAGGCAAAGAAAAGGCAAGATAAGGGAGGAAAAGGCATGAAAATTCAATGAAAAGGTAAGAAAAGGCAAGATAAGGCAAGAAAAGGAAAGAAAAGGAAAGATAAAGCAAGAAAAGGCAAGGAAAGGCAAGGAAAGGCAAGAAAAGTTAAGAAAAAGGCAAGAAAAGGCAAGAAAGGAATGAAAATGCAAGAAAAGGTAAGATAAGGCAAGATAAGGCAAGAAAAGGAAAGATAAGGCAAGATAAGGCAAGAAAAGGCAAGGAAAAGGAAAGAAACGACAAGAAAAGGCAAGAAAAGGCAAGAAAAGGAAAGAAATGGTAAGGAAAATGCAAGAAAAGACAAGATAAGGCAAGGAAAGAAAAGGCAAGATAAGGGAAGGAAAGGCAAGAAAAGAAAAGAAAAGAAAAGAAAATGAAAGATGAGGTAAGAAAAGGCAAGAAAAGGAAAGAAAAGGCAAGGAAAAGACAAGATAAGGAAAGAAAAGGCAAGAAAAGGAATAGAAAGGCAAGATATGGCAAGAAAAGGCAAGAAAAGGTATGAAAAGGCAAGAAAAGGTAAGAAAAATCCAGAAAAGGCAAAAAAAGGCAAGGAAAGGCAAGAAAGGGAAAGACAAGGCATGAAAAGGCAAGAAAAGGTAAGAAAAATCAAGAGAAGGCAAGAAAAGGCAAGATAAGGCAAGAAAAGGCAAGGAAAGGCAAGAAAGGGAAATATAAGGCAAGAAAAGGCAAGGAAAAGGAAAGAAAAGGCTAGAAAAGGAAGTTAAATACAAGAAAAGGCATGAAAAAGGCATGAAAACGCAAGAAAAGGAAAGATAAGGCAAGAAAATGCATGAAAACGCAAGAAAAGAAAAGAAAAGTCAAGGAAAAGGCAAGAAAAGGCAAGAAAAGGAAGGAAAAGGCAAGATAAGGCAAGAAAAGGAAAGAAAAGGCATGAAAAGGCAAGGAAAAGGCATGATAAGGTAAGAAAAGGCAAGATAGGCAAGAAAAGGTAAGAAAAGGTTAGAAAAGGCAAAGAAAAGGCAAGAAAAGTTAAGGAAATGGCAAGAAAAGCAATGAAAAGGCAAGAAAAGGCAAGGGAAAGGCAAGAAAAAGAAAGAAAAGGCAAGGAAATGTAATGAAAAGGCAAGAAAAGGAAAGATAAGGCAAGAAAAGGCAAGGAAAAGGTAAGAAAATGCAAGATAAGGTAAAATAAGGCAAGAAAAGGAAAGAAAAGGCAAGGAAATGGCAAGATAAGACAAGAAAAGGTATGATAAGGAAAGAAAAGGGAAGGAAAGGCAAGAAAAGGAAAGAAAAGGCAAGGAAAAGGCAAGATAAGGCAAGAAATGGAAAGAAAAGGCAAGGAAAAGACTAGAAAAGGCAAGATAAGGTAAGAAATGGCAAGGAAAAGGCACGGAAAGGCAAGAAAAGGCAAGGAAAAGGCAAGAAAAGGCAAGAAAAGGCATGAAAAGTAAAGAAAAAGGAAAGATAAGGCAAGAAAAGGCAAGGAAAAGGCATGAAAAGGCAACATAAGGTAAGAAAAGGCAAGAAAAAGGCATGAAAAGGCAACATAAGGTAAGAAAAGGCAAGGAAAAGGCATGAAAAGGCAAAAAAAATTGAGAAAAGGCAAGAAAAGGTAAGAAAAGAAAACAAAAGGCAAGAAAAGGCAAAAAAGGAAAGATAAGGCAAGAAAGGCAAGAAAGAGGTAAGAAAAGGCAAGGTAAGGCAAGGAAATGCAAGAAAAGGAAATTAAAGTAAAGAAAAGGAAAGATTAGGCAAGATAACGCAAGAAAAGGCATGAAAAGGCAAGGAAAAGGCAAGATAAGGAAACAAAAGGCAAGGAAAAGGCAAGAAAAGGCAAGAAAAGGCATGGAAAAGGCATGAAAAGGTAAGAAAAGGAAAGATAAGGCAAGAAAAGGCTTGAAAAGGCAAGGAAAAGGTAAGAAAAGGCAAGATAAGGCAAGATGAGGCAAGAAAAGGAAAGAAAAGGCAAGGAAAAGAAAAGGAAAGAAAAGGCAAGATAAGGCAAGATGAGGCAAGAAAAGGAAAGAAAAGGCAAAGAAAAGAAAAGGAAAGAAAAGGCAAGATAAGGAAAAAAAAGCCAAGATTAGGCAAGATAAGGCAAGAAAAGGGAAGGAAAGGCAAGAAAAGGAACGAAAATGAAAGATGAGGCAAGAAAAGGCAAGATAAGGCAAGAAAAGGCAAGAAAAGGTAAGTAAAGGCGAGAAAAGGTAAGAAAAGGCAAGAAAAAGGCATGAAAAGGCCAGAAAACGAAAGAAAAGGCAAGAAAAGGCAAGATAAGGTAAGAAAAGGCAAGATAAGGATTGAAAGGGCAAGATAAGGCTAGAAAAGGTAAGATAAGGTAAAAAAAAGGCATGAAAGGGCAAAAAAAGGCAAACAAAGGCAACTAAAGGAAAGATAAGGCAGGAAAAGGAAAGAAAAGGCAAGAAAATGAAAGGAAAGGCAAGAAAAGGCATGGAAAAGGCAGGAAAATGAAAGATAAGGCAAGAAAAGGCATGAAAAGGAAAGAAAAGGCAAGGAAAATGCAAGGAAAAGGCAAATAAAGGCAAGATAAGGAAAGAAAAGGCAAGATAAGATAAGGAAAAGGCAAGAATAGGCAAGATAAGGTAAGAAAAGGCAAGGAAAAGGCAAGAAAAGGAAAGAAAAGGCAAGACAAGGCAAGAAAAGGCAAGAAAAGGCATGGAAAAGGCATGAAAAGGCAAGAAAGGGAAAGATAAGGCAAGAAAAGGTAAGAAAAGGCCAGGAAATTGCAAGATAAGGAATGAAAAGGCAAGAAAATGCAAGGAAAAGGCATGAAAGGGCAAGAAAAGGAAAGAAAGGCAAGAAAAGGAAAGAAAGGCAAGAAAAGGTAAGGAAAAGGAAAGAAAAGGAATGAAAGGGCAAGATAAGGCAAGTAAAGGCAAGATAAAGCAAGAAAAGGTATGGAAAAGGCATGAATACAAGAAAAGGATAGATATGTCAAGAAAAGGCAAGATAAGGGAAGAAATGGGAAGAAAAGGCAAGAAAAGGAAAGATAAGGCAACAAAAGGAAAAAAAAGGCAAGAAAAGGCATGGAAAAGGAATGAAAAGGCAAGAAAAGGCAAGATAGGGCTAGAAAAGGCAAGATATGGCAAGATAAAGCAAGAAAAGGCAAGAAAAGGTAAGAAAGGGCAAGAAAAGGAAAGAAAAGACAAGATAAGGCAAGGAAAAGGCAAGGAAAAGGCATGAAAAGCAAGAAAAGGCAAGAAAAAGGCAAGAAAAGGCAAAAAAAAGGATAGAAAAGGATAAAAAAGGCAAGGAAAAGGCATGAAAAGGCATGAAAAGATATGAAAAGGCATGAAAAGGAAAGAAAATGAAAGAAACAGAAAATTAGGCAAGATAAGGCAAGATAAGGCAAGAAAAGGCAAGGAAAAGGCAAAAAAAAGGCAAGAAAATACATGGAAAAGGCAATAAAAGGCAAGGAAATGGCCAGAAAAGGCATGAAATGGCGAGAAAAGGAATGAAACGGTAAGGAAAAGGTAAGATAAGGCAAGATAAGGCAAGAAAAGGAAAGAAAAGGCAAGGAAAAGGAAAGAAAAGGCAAGATAAGGAAAGAAAATGCAAGATTAGGCAAGATATGGCAAGAAAAGCTAAGGAAATGCAAGAAAAGGAATGGAAATGAAAGATGAGGCAAGATAAGCCAAGAAAAGGTAAGAAAAGGCAAGGAAAAGGCAAGAAAAGGCAAGATAAGGAAAGAAATGGGAAGAAAATGAAAGGAAAAGGCATAAAAAGGAAAGAGAAAGAAAGATAAGGCAAGAAAAGGTAAGAAAAGATAAGGAAAACGTAAGGAAAAGGCAAGAAAAGGCAAGATACGACAAGGAAAAGTCAAGATAAGACAAGAAAAGACGAGATAAGGCAAGAAAAGGCAAGATAAAGAAAGAAAAGGCAATGAAAGGAAAGAAAATGCAAGAAAAGGTATGATAAGGCAAGAAAAGGCAAGTTAAGGTTAGAAAAGGCAAGATAAGGAATGAAAGGGCAAGATAAGGCAAGCAAAAGGCAAGATAAGGTAAGAAAAGGCATGAAAAGGCAAGGAAAGGATAGATAAGTCAAGAAAATACAAGAAAATACAAGGAAATGACAAGAAAAGGCTTTAAAAGGCAAGAAATGGCATGAAAAGGAAAGAAAAGGCAAGGAAAAGGCAAGGAAAAGACAAGAAAATGCAAGATAAGGAAAGAAAAGGCATGGAAAAGGAAAGGAAAAGGTAAGAAAAGACAAGGAAATGGCAAGAAAAGGCAAGATAAGGCAAGATAAGGCAAGGGAAAGGCATTAAAAGGCAAGAAAAGAAAAGGCAAGACAAGGGAAGAAAAGGCAAGATAAGGAAAGAAAAGGCAAGGAAAAGGCATGAAAAGGCAAGAAAAGGAGATATAAGTCAAGAAAAGGTAAGAAAAGGCAAGGAAAAGGCAAGATAAGAAAAGAAAAGGTAAGAAAATGGCGTAGGAAGCATGAAGAATAAAAAGGAAACGTGTGCATGGCTTTGCATGAAGATTACGTGCGCATGGTTCCCGTGTAAGCTGGCCCGTTAACATAGCTTAAATAAGACAAGTTAATGTCATTTATTAGAGGGGTTAAAGTGGTTCTAACGGCCAGAAGGTAGACAGGGAATTCCAGCTCGTGAATGCCTTCACTGTAGTCTTAAAATCTGCCTCTTTATAAGCTTGCTATTGATTGAATAAAGACAGCTGAATTTGAATCCAAAAACTCTTTGAAGAGCACATTATTGGGGAGTGTTTTCCGTGTTTCTTATTCGATTTGTCCTAGTTGGCCGCTGGAATTATTTTCAGCAACCTTTAGCTTAGCTTCGGAAGTTGCAAAGCTATCGTATTCCTTTCACTTTCACATTTTCCATCTTCGAGATTTTGCTCACGCTTCGTTATGCTACGCTAAGTGGTATCAGAGCGAGTTCACGATCTACTCAATTCCCAAATTGAGTGATATCTTCCCATATCCCTTAAACACGTATCTTAAGCCCACCTACGAATCCACAAGGTCACGCGATCCCCTGATCCGTACCTCAATTTAACCACCAAGCTCCACCAAAAGCCGATCCACGACATGGCCGATAATGATGATAACCAGAGACTCACTGATCTAGAGGCGACGATGCAAGAGATCCTTGCTCAATTGAGGAACCTTGCTGTCCGTCCACCACCACCCGTGGAAATGCGAGATAATCCTCGTGGAGTAGAGGATGACGAGTTAGAGGATCGCGACGACCTCGACTCGGTGCACACACTACCAGTCAGAGGAGGACGTGGAAATAGGGGCCGAGGATGGGGAGATGCTGGCAGGAGAGGTGCAAGAAGGGAGCCTTTCAGGGAAGATCGAGCTTATGCGAACCAACCTCGCATAGATCGACCCTTTAAGATGAATATAGAAAAGTTCTTCGGTGATGCAGATATTGAGACATTTTTGAACTGGCTGGATTCGGTTGAAAAATACTTTGATTGTATGGAATTGACGGAGGAACAGAAAGTGAATTATGTCGCTTTCAAATTGGAGTCGGGTGCAGCTGTATGGTGGAGGAAAGAGCAAGACTCTAGGAGGAGAAGAGGAGAGCCTCCAATCCGAGACTGGCCCACGATGGAGCAAGCCTTGAGGGCAAGATTCTTACCAGTGGACCACCATCAAACCGTCTACCTACAATTCTTGACGTGCAATCAAGGTAACCGCACTGTTGATGACTATATTGCGGAGTTTATGCGTCTAGCCTCGAGGAATGATGTAGAAGAGAATGAGGACTAGCTGATTGCTAGGTTTGTAGATGGTCTGAATTATGAGGTCAAAAGCAAGATGGAGTTCGATACATTCTTGTACTTCCAAGATGCTTGCCACAAAGCAAGGAAGGTTGGAGCTACTCTCAAGAAGAAGAAATCGACTCCTAGTCGTTATTTTAACCCTGGTCAGTCCTCGAATTCATCTAAGGGGGCAAGTGACAAAGGAGTTGTGAGAACTTTGGAGGAGAGGCAAGCTCCGAGGCAACGAGCTCCAATGGAGACTCCACCTCCACAACGGAAAGGAAAGGAGTTGGAGGTGAATGCGGGAATCAGGTGCTTTAAGTGCAATGCCTTAGGGCACAACTCTGTGAACGGGGGGACGAGGATGATGAGCACACCGGATCATATCTGTGTGCCCCAGTTGATGAAAGTGGAGAAGAGGACCCGGATGCATCTGGAGAAGGAGAAGATGATTGATATGAATTAGATCTGCAAGAAGCCATAATTATTTAATAATTTGTTTTTGAGTTTCAAAGTCTATTTAGTAAGTTAATTATTTGTTAATTTTATTTTACATGAGTTCTATTCTGTTTAGGAAGTTACAAAAAAAGATAATTTCGTTTTATTAGGAGTTCTAGTCTATTTAGGAAGTCAATTATGAGATAATCACGTTTTGAGTATTCCTAGTAGGATTAGAGTTATTTTCCTTTTTAGTTTCCCTTTTTAAGTCATATTTATCTAGTTAGAAGTTTTATTTAACTAGGATTATTTTTGTAACAATCTTCCTATATATAAAGGCTTTATCAATGAGAATGAGGAGAATAATTTGAGTACAAAAAACGTGGGCTTTGCTCTCTTGGTTCTTCGGAACTGTTCGAACACAGCGGAGGGATTCCGTTCGTTCACCTTCGACTTATCAAGCGGATCTACATCACCGTTTGTGGCGTCTTCATCAATTCAAGGTTCTTGTTTCCCTACAGCAGCGGGTCGAGGTTGTTCATACCGAGGTTCTTGCAAAGGTGCAAACAACGGGTCGAGATTTCCATCAATCTGAACGTAGATAGATCCGGCTTTCGCGTGGATCCGTAACAAGATTCACATCAGTTGGTATCAAAGCTTAGGCTCTACTTCAGATCATCTATCTTTAAATTTCGTTTTTGTTTTCATTAGTTTTCAATTATTGTTCTTATTTTATTCTGAGTTGGAGAAAGAAAAAAATAATAAAAAAGAGGAAAAAAATTCCGAAAAAAAAGAAAGATAGAGAAGAAGGCAGCCAAGAAAAGAAGAAGAAAGAAGGCTGAAAAAAAAATCAAAAAAAAGAAAAGAAAAGTTGAAAGTAGAAAAAAAGAGAATCTGCAAGAATGTCTTATAACTACTCAAGAAGATCCTTTGAAGGTGTTGCACCATTGGTTGGTGATCCACACACGTTTATGGACGCCCTTCTTAGTGGGATGAGGCATATAATGAGAACGGAGGTCAAGAAGCTCAGCGAAAAGATGGATCGGATATTGTGCAAACAAGAGCAACCACATGAAGTTCCTCATCTGTGTAGGGGAAAACGAATTCAGCCAAGGAAGATTATGGAGAACACCATTCACACTATTGGGGACGAGGTATGTAGTTCTGATAATTTGGAGGTTACATCTGAAGAGATTATTGAAGAAAAGGATTTGACATGGGAGGAATTTGGTGAATATTCTATTGACTTGTTCGATGGAGAATGTTTTGATGAACATACCATGTCACTTCTTTACTTGAGGGATTTGTTCAACGAGTCAAAAGTTGTGGATGTTGTTCATATGAAGAAGTGCTTAACTACTATTGATGGTGAACAAGAAGAACTTGTTATTTTAGTTGACAAGGAAGATGTCCAACCCATATCTTACATGTCTCCTGATTTACATGTTGAACATATTGATATGAATCTTCGCGGAAAAGACTCACAACTCGGACCGTTTGTTACTTTAGAATGGAACAGATCACAACTCACAAGAACTTACACGAACTAAGGCACGAATTTGTACCTCAACCCGCTGCAAGGGCTTCTGAACCTTGACCTAAGGTCGTATCACGCCACAAGCGGGGATGGAATATCCGCTTGATAAGTGAAGGATAAATTCTAGCCAAGACGACTCACCAGCCTAAGCAAGAACAAACGAGTATCAAACTCTCAACTAGCCAATGCTAAGTATTTCCGAATTGTGTGTGTTCTTTATTGAAGGGGGACGCCTCTTTATATAGGCTCCTCATGTCTTACAACTTTCCTAACCGAAACTAACTCCAAATAAGGAGTTTAAGGCTGGCCAAAATTCTTTCCTATTCTAAAGAGATTCTGGCCGAACTTATTCAACTAAATAAGGAATAATATAAGCAAATAATATCTAATAGAATAACTACTAGGTGCACGTCCAAAACAAATAGATGCACGGACTAAATAGGCTGATTCTTCTTGATTCTCCATGTGCGCATGCATCTAGAAGCTTACGTGCATGTCAAGCCTCCCATTCAGCTTCCAAAACGTGCATGGGCCTCCCTTGGGCTTCTTGGACGTCCTTGGTCCTCCACGCACTTGATTGAGCCCAAACTTCTTCCATTAATCCATTGAAGTCAGATTGCAACTTCCTAGCTCGTGCTCTTGTCATTGGCCCAATCGGAACTTGAACTTGCTTCGAGTCTACAAGCTTGATAGTAGGTGCGTCCTTAGGCTTGCTCACATCATTCCCCTCCTCTTGAAAAGGATTTGTCCTCAAATCATCACCTACATCAAACGGACTCAAGTCAGCCACATTAAACGAAGCACTTACACTATACTCACCCGGAAGGTCTAGCTTGTAGGCATTATCATTAATGCGTTCTAGCACTTGGAATGGACCATCTCCCCGTGGTAGCAACTTTGAACGTCTTTGGACAGGAAAACGCTCCTTCCTCATATGTAGCCAAACCCAATCGCCCGGCTCAAAGACAACCTTGTGCCTTCCTTTGTTTGCTTGCCTTGCATAGTGCTCCGTGCGCTTCTCGATGTTCATTCTAGCTTTCTCATGTAACTGCTTGACAAATTCAGCTTTCTTCTTGCCATCTAAGTTAACATGCTCACTCGAAGGTAGAGGTGATAAATCCAATGGAGTCAAAGGATTAAATCCATAAACAAGCTCAAATGGTGAGAATTGAGTAGCTGAATGGACAGAACGATTATAAGCAAACTCAACATGAGGCAAACAATCTTCCCAAGTCTTAATGTTATGCTTAATGAGTGCTCTCAAAAGTGTAGACAAAGTCCTATTTACTACTTCAGTTTGACCATCAGTTTGAGGATGACAAGTAGTAGAAAACAACAACTTAGTACCTAACTTGCACCACAAGGTCTTCCAAAAGTAACTTAGGAATTTAGCATCTCTATCAGAGATAATTGTCCTAGGCATGCCATGTAACCTAACAACCTCTCTAAAGAACAAATCAGCAATGTTTGAAGCATCATCAGTTTTATGACATGGAATGAAATGTGCCATCTTAGAAAACCTATCCACTACCACAAAAATTGAATCTCTTCCACGCTTAGTTCTAGGTAGGCCTAACACAAAATCCATAGAGATATCAATCCAGGGCTCACTAGGTATAGGTAGTGGGGTGTACAAACCATGGGGTTTTACCTTTGACTTGGCTTGCTTGCAAGTGATGCAACGACCACAAACTCTCTCAACGTCTCTCTTCATGTGTGGCCAAAAGAAATGATCTTGTAGCATTGCCAAGGTCTTTGCAATTCCAAAATGCCCCATTAAGCCACCTCCATGTGCCTCCTGAATTAGTAATTCTCGCATCGAACAATTAGGCACACAAAGTTTGTTTTCACGAAATAGGTAACCTTCATTACGAAAGAACTTACCAAATGCACTTCTTTCAGTTGATCTAAACAACTCGCCAAAATCAACATCATCAACATACATCTCCTTAATGTGTTCAAAGCCAAGTAGTTTAGCATCAAGAGTTGAGATCAAGGCGTACCTTCGTGATAGTGCATCAGCCACTACATTTTCCTTACCTTGCTTGTAGCGAATGACATAAGGAAATGTCTCAATGAATTCCACCCATCGTGCATGCCTCTTGTTCAGCTTGTGTTGCCCCTTTAAGTGCTTGAGTGACTCATGATCAGTGTGAATCACAAACTCCTTTGGCCACAAGTAATGCTGCCACGTCTCCAATGCTCGAACTAGTGCGTACAACTCCTTGTCATAGGTCGGGTAATTCAAGGTTGCACCACTTAGTTTCTCACTAAAGTATGCAATGGGTCTTCCTTCTTGCATAAGGACAGCTCCAATTCCTACACCAGAAGCATCACACTCTATTTCAAAAGTCTTAGAGAAATTAGGTAAAGCTAACAAGGGTGCATTAGTCAACTTCCCTTTTAGTAGTTGGAAAGCCTTCTCTTGAGCTTCTCCCCAAGTAAAGCCCACGTTCTTCTTGATGACTTCAGTTATGGGTGCGGCTATGCTACTAAAGTCCTTCACAAATGTCCTATAAAAACTAGCTAGTCCATGAAAGCTCCTAACATTAGCAACACTTGTAGGGCTTGGCCATTCACGGATAGCTCGGATCTTTTCTTCATCAACCTGTATTCCGTTAGCTCCAACAACGAAACCCAAGAATACAAGCTTATCCGTACAAAAGGTGCACTTCTTCAAGTTAGCAAACAATTGTTCTTCTCTAAGTGCATCTAAGACAGATTTCAAATGTTCTAGATGATCCTCCATGCTCTTGCTATAAATGAGTATATCATCAAAGTAAACAACTACAAATTTACCAATGAATGGACGTAGAACATGATTCATGAGTCGCATAAACGTGCTAGGTGCGTTGGACAAACCAAATGGCATGACCATCCACTCATACAACCCATACTTAGTTTTGAAAGCAGTCTTCCACTCATCTCCTTCTTTCATCCTAATTTGATGATAACCACTCTTCAAATCAATCTTAGAAAATATGCAAGAACCATGCAACTCATCTAACATGTCATCTAAACGAGGGATAGGGTGACGATATTTTACCGTTATGTTGTTGACTGCTCGGCAATCAACACACATTCTCCATGTTTTATCCTTCTTGGGCACAAGTAGGACTGGAACAGCACATGGACTCATGCTCTCTCTCACGTACCCTTTCGCCAATAGCTCGTTGACTTGCTTCTCAAGCTCCTTTGTTTCTTCAGGATTGCTTCTATATGCGGGACGGTTAGGTATGGCAGCTCCCGGAACAAAGTCTATTTGATGTTCAATCCCACGAATAGGTGGCAAACCAGGTGGTAGCTCGTCGGGAAAGACATCCTTGTAATCCTGCAAAAGAGACACAACCGTACTAGGTACATGTGGTTCAAGCTCGTTAGTGTTTAAAAGTGCCTCCCTATACCGAAGTAAGATCATAGGCTTCTTTGCAAAGCATGCTTGCTTAATATCACTTGTTCCCACATAGTAACTCTTTTTCCAACTCTCGTTTTTTCTCTCTTTGCCCGTTTTAATTTCTGTTTTTCCGGCTTCTTTTGTTTTCTCAATCTTTTCCTCTCCATTGGCCGTTTTTCTTATCCCTTTTTCGGCTTCTTCTCTCCTCTCATTCTTTTTCTTTTTGTCACGCTCTCTTTCCTCATCACTTTCTTGTTGCAACAGTCGTTGATCTTCACAAACTTGTGATGGTGACAAGGGTGCCAAGGTGATTACTCTCTTCTTAAGTATAAATGAGTATTTGTTGGTGTAGCCATCATGATGCACTTTCCTATCAAACTGCCATGGCCTTCCTAACAATAGGTGACCAGCTTGCATTGGTACAACATCACACAACACTTCATCCTCATAGTTGCCAATGCGGAATGTTACCAATACTTGCTTCATCACTCGTACTTCTCCACTATCATTCAGCCATTGTAGTTTGTAAGGCTTAGGGTGTTTTCCAGTGAGCAACCCCAACTTCTCCACCATAGTAGTGCTTGCGACATTAGCACAACTTCCTCCATCTATGATGACACTACACACCTTGTCTTTGACATAGCACCTTGTGTGAAAAATATTTTCTCTTTGAGCCACATCATTTTCCTCTTTTACTTGCACATTCAATGCTCTTCTAGACACAAGAGTAAGCCTCTCAGCAGCTTGGTACTCTTCCTCGGATACTTCCTCCAAAGAAGGCATGCTTTCATGCTCCGAATCCTCTTCTTCAGTTTCAATCTCTCCACTTTCCTTGATCACCATTGCTTGCTTGTTAGGGCATTGACTTGAGATGTGCCCTCTTCCTTGACACTTAAAGCACTTGATGTCATGGTTCCTAGCTGGAGTGACTTCCACTTTCTTTTGAGAATTAGCTTGAGAACTCTCGGATTTATGCTCTACTTTGGCTGCTTGTGGCTTGTCAAACTTCTTTTGGTAGTTTGGCTTCCAAGTAGAATTCGATGTAGCTTTTGTTCTCCCCTCTCCTCTCTTGAGTTGCTTCTCAATTTTCGTTGCCATATGCACCATGTCCTCCAACTCCACATAGTGTTGCAACTCAACTTTGTCTTGAATTTCAGGATTGAGTCCATTCAAGAACCTTGCCATTGTAACTTCTCTATCTTCATCTATATCAGCTCTTATCATGGCCATCTCCATCTGTTTGAAATACTCCTCCACACTCAAACTTCCTTGCCTCATTCCTTGTAACTTCTTATACAGCTCTCTATAGTAATGACTTGGAACAAATCTCTTCCTCATCACCACTTTCATGTCTTCCCAAGTAGCTATAGGGCGTTCTCTATTTCTCCTCCTGCTAGTCACAAGTTGATCCCACCAAGTTATAGCATAATCAGTGAATTCGGTGATGGCAAGTTTTACCTTCTTTTCTTCGGAGCTATTGTGGCAATCAAACACGAACTCAATCTTCTTCTCCCACTCTAAGTACGCCTCCGGGTCAGAACGACCAGCAAAGGAAGGTATCTTCAGTTTGATACTCCCTATGTTGTCGTCTCTCTTTGGCCTTGCCTCCCTAGGTGGACGGTTTGTTCTTGCTCTCCTAAGACTCCTTGTAGAGCCTACGCCTTCTTCCGACTCAGAATCAGCTCCGCTCGATTCTCCAATAGGTACTCCTCTCCTACGCCTTTGGAGTTCGCCCCGCGTTTGGGGGTTGTCACGAGAATTCTCCACGGCATCCACGCGTAGTTGCAAAGGCTCCATCTGAGCTTGCACCATCTGCTCAAGCTTCCCGGCCAAGGCATCCACTAATAACTTAAGGTCTATGTTTCCCATATTTTGACCTTCATGCGACATGTTTGCTGCAAGAAAAATTGGTTAGTAAGAAAAAAATATGGCCTCACAAGCTCACTCCCTTACGTGTATACTCTCAATATAAGGTGCACTCAAGTTCACTCGTGTTTGCACTCAAATATTTGGCTTTTCTCTCTAAGGTACTCGCACACTCTTGCCTTTTTCCTCTCGTGATACTTGTATGTTCTTACTAAGGCTAGAACGGCCTTGCTTCAGCTTCACGCTTTAACAAACAGAATGTTAAAGTTCCTCTTTGGTCTTTCTTTTAGTCTTGCTCGTCTCCTTTCTTGATCAGCTGTTGCGCCTCCTTAGTTTGCTAGCTTCCCTCGGATTTGCAATTTAGTTAGCTTGAGACTTCCAATTTAGCTTGCTTCCTCTTTAGCTTGCGGCTTCCTTTTTCTTTTTCTTTTCTTTCCTTTTTTTTTCTTTTCTTTTCTTTTTTTTTTCTTTCTTTTCTTTTCTTTCTTTTCTTGCTTCACTCGTTTGTTTTCCTCTCTTTTCTCTCAAACAGCGAGGAGAGAAAACGAACCAACAAGAACAAAAAAATAACAAGCAACAAAACGAACCAACAAGAACAAAAATAACAAGGATAATGAACTAAAGTAACAAGCTAAGCTCTGATACCAACTGATATGAATCTTCGCGGAAAAGACTCACAACTCGGACCGTTTGTTACTTTAGAATGGAACAGATCACAACTCACAAGAACTTACACGAACTAAGGCACGAATTTGTACCTCAACCCGCTGCAAGGGCTTCTGAACCTTGACCTAAGGTCGTATCACGCCACAAGCGGGGATGGAATATCCGCTTGATAAGTGAAGGATAAATTCTAGCCAAGACGACTCACCGGCCTAAGCAAGAACAAACGAGTATCAAACTCTCAACTAGCCAATGCTAAGTATTTCCGAATTGTGTGTGTTCTTTATTGAAGGGGGACGCCTCTTTATATAGGCTCCTCATGTCTTACAACTTTCCTAAACGAAACTAACTCCAAATAAGGAGTTTAAGGCTGGCCAAAATTCTTTCCTATTCTAAAGAGATTCTGGCCGAACTTATTCAACTAAATAAGGAATAATATAAGCAAATAATATCTAATAGAATAACTACTAGGTGCACGTCCAAAACAAATAGATGCACGGACTAAATAGGCTGATTCTTCTTGATTCTCCATGTGCGCATGCATCTAGAAGCTTACGTGCATGTCAAGCCTCCCATTCAGCTTCCAAAACGTGCATGGGCCTCCCTTGGGCTTCTTGGACGTCCTTGGTCCTCCACGCACTTGATTGAGCCCAAACTTCTTCCATTAATCCATTGAAGTCAGATTGCAACTTCCTAGCTCGTGCTCTTGTCATTGGCCCAATCGGAACTTGAACTTGCTTCGAGTCTACAAGCTTGATAGTAGGTGCGTCCTTAGGCTTGCTCACATCACATATTGACTTCTTAGGTGTGGACAAGTTTAATTATGTTGGAGGTTCATCGTTGATCAACTTCTGGAATAGTTTGAAGTTCAAAGAAAGGCTTGTGCAAATAAGTAAGATTTTGGTTTTTAATTTGGAGAGGACTTTAGATTGCTTATGTTCAAAGTATCTGACGTAGCTAGAAACGTAGCGGACAAACTTGGAACTGAGTTCGGACCAACAAGATAAACCTTCAGCCAAATCCTTCCGAATTTGATTGAAGATTGGCCTAAAAGTTTAGGCAGCCAGCAAAGGGCAAAGACTCTAACACGACATATGCAAATCCATGCATAAAAGGGAGCTAAACTCACAGAAGTTTTGGGATTAAAATATGTCTTCTTTATTCAGGAAAACGAGTTTAAATAGGCCAAGCAAGACCTTTCAAACGACGGTGGCAGTTACAAATCCTTCCAGCTGCCACAAATGATAACTAACGCCTTAAAGGCGTCACAAATGCTAGCTAAGGCCTTAAAGGCATTTATTCCGCACATCTAATGGCTGCATGCACACGTTACATCCAGCCATGCATACGTAAAGAAACCAAGGTCAACACAACCAGGTATGATGTGCACAAACGCACTTATTCAAACGTGAGAAAATAAAGATGTCCTACATCATCCTCCCCTTCTTAGGATGAAGCTTGACCACGAGCAGCAAGACGGGAGGGCACGGGAAAGGCATCGAAATATGGGGTAAGATCAGCAACGTTGAAGCTCTTTGACACTCCAAACTCGTCCGGAAGATCAATCACATAGGCATTGTCACTTATGCGCCTGAGCACCTTGAATGGCCCGAACTTCCGAGCTTGCAACTTGCCCCCCATGTTACTTGGCATCCTTTCCTTCCTAAAGTGAACCATAACTTGCTCACCTGGTTGGAAAATCTGCACTCGCCTGTGCGCATCGACTCGTGCCTTCTCCTTGCTATAAGCCTCTTCCAACCTTTTGCGGACGCCATCAATGACACCTTGAGCTTGCTCCGCGAAGTCAACCGCATTGGGATGTGCTTTAGGAAACTTGGGGACTGAGGCAACATCAACAAAGTGGTTAGGCTCCTTCGTATACACCAAAGAGAAAGGTGTCTTCCCTGTAACACGATGAACCGCTCCATTGTAAGCAAACTCCGCAATGGGCAAGGCCAAGTCCCATTGTCTCTTCTTCTCATGACATAAGCTTCGTAGCATATTGCCAAGGGTTCTATTGGTAACCTCGGTCTGCCCATCAGTTTGTGGATGAGCCGTGGTGCTAAATTGGAGGGTTGCTTCAAACATCTTCCAAAGAGTCTTCCAAAAGCTGGCTAGGAACTTGACATCCCGATCAGAAGTGATGGTTTTAGGCACTCCATGCAATCTCACCACCTCCTTAAAGAAATGCTTGGCAATTCCATGCGCATCATTAGTCTTCTTGCAAGGAACGAAGTGTGCCATCTTGGATAACCTGTCCACAATCACAAAAATAGAATCCACACCACGAGGGGTGCGGGGTAAGCCAAGTATGAAATCCATACTGAGATCTTCCCAAATTGCTTTTGGAATAGGCAACGGTGTATAGAGGCCCGTGTTATGCACAGTGCCTTTAGTCTCTTGGCAGACCCTACAATGCTTGACCATGCGAGCCACATCTCTTGCCATCCTTGGCCAATAAAAACGAGCAACCAAGGCTGCCATTGTCTTATCCCTTCCCAAATGAGCTGAGAGACCTCCTCCGTGCATTTCCCACATCAAATGTTCTCGGAGGGAGGTCTTTGGAATGCACAATTGATTCCCTCGCATAAGGAAACCATCATGCACAAAATAATCTGCCACGGCCCTTCCATTTGTGCATTGATCCCAAATCACTCCAAAATCTTCGTCTTCCTCATAGAGTTCTTTTAAGCACTCAAAGGCAGTGATCGAACCTTTAAGCTCGACAAGAAGGCTCTCTCTCCTGCTCAATGCATCAGCCACAATATTCTGAGTCCCACTCTTATGAGCAATCTTGAATGGGAACTTTTGCAAGTACGTGCTCCACCTCGCATGCATATGGTTGCTCAGCTTGGATTGATCATTCAAAAACTTGAGGGCTTTATGATCAGTGTACAACACGAATTCTTTCCCAATCAGATAGTGCTCCCACGTCTTCAGAGCTCTAAACACGGCATAAAATTCTTGTTCATAGGTGGACCAGGTCTGCCTATGCTCACTTAGCTTTTCACTAAAGAAAGCTATCAGACGCTTCTCTTGAGACAACACAGCTCCAATTCCCATACCGCAGGCATCTACATCAACCTGAAACAACTTAGAAAAATCAGGAAGTGCAAGTACCGGGGCTGAGCTTAATTTCTCTTTAAGCTCTTCAAAAGCTTCACGGGCCGCTCCCCCCCATTCAAATTTAGCTTGCTTCTTCAACAAGGAAGTCAATGGTGCGGCAATAGAGCTAAAGTTGCGGATAAATCTTCGATAGAACGTGGCTAATCCGAGGAAACTCCGCACTTGCCTCACATTAAGGGGAGTAGGCCACCTCTGAATGGCCTCAATCTTGGCCTGATCAACCTGCACTCCTTCTTTCCCCACAACAAAACCAAGAAACACAAGTTTTTCTTTCCAAAAGATGCACTTTTTCAGGTTCACAACGAGGCTGTTACCTTTTAGAGCTTCAAAAACGTGCATCAAGTGTTCTCGATGTTCTTCTTCTGACTTGCTATACACCAAGATATCATCGAAATATACCACCACGAACCGATCAAGGAAGGGTTTCAAGACTTGGTGCATCAGTCTCATGAAGGTGCTTGGTGCGTTCGTCAAGCCAAAGGGCATGACCAACCACTCGTACAAGCCATCTCGAGTCTTGAAAGCCGTTTTCCACTCGTCCCCAGGGCGGATTCTGATCTGGTGATAGCCACTCTTCAAGTCTATCTTCGAGAACACAACAGATCCACTCAAATTATCAAGCATATCATCAAGACGAGGGATAGGGAATCTGTACCCTATGGTTATTTTGTTGATTGCTCGACTGTCCACACACATTCTCCACGTACCATCCTTCTTGGGTACCAAAAGAGCGGGCACACCTCCTCTCCTACATGGCATCGAGTCCGAAACAAATTGTGACGTTGAGACTCGTTACCTTTTGAGGTTGTCAAAACCAGCTTCCGCATAACACCACAATACTCCTCCCCTTCTTCGGACATTTCATCCTCCTCCTCACTACTTCCTCCTACGGGTGCACAAAGGTAGGATCCAGCCTGCTCTTCATCCGAATTTTCCTTTTCACACAATTGGTTAAATTTCCTTCTAGGGCATTCGCTGGATTTGTGTCCCATCTCATTGCACTTAAAACAACGAAAGTTTGAGGAACTTGATGCCACTTCCTTACCTTTCCTTGATGCTACCACAGGGGCAGGCTTGCTTGGAAGGGGTTTAGGCTCGGATGCGTGAGGTGCACTCCTCTCCACTCCTCCTCTTGCAACGGTGGACATCTGACCAGGGCCTGAAAAACGAGTTGGCACCACTTTCTTCTTCCTCAAGGCAGCCCCTATCTTACGTGCCTTGGCACACGCATCGTTGAAAAACAAAAACGTGTCAAACTCCATCTTGCTCTTGATCTCATAACTTGGGCCCTCAACAAACCGTGCAATCATCTGATCCTCATTCTCTTCCACATCGTTCCTCGACGCCAACCTCATGAATTCAGTCATGTACTCTTCCACCGAACGATTTCCTTGAGTGCACGTAAGGAATTGACTGTAGAGGGTCTGATGGTAGTCCACTGGCAAAAACCTCTCCCTCAAGGCTTGCTCCATGGTCGGCCAGTCTCTGATTGGTAGATCTCCTCTTCTCCTACGAGACTCTTGTTCCTTCCTCCACCACACGGCAGCTCCGGACTCTAGCTTGAAGGCTACGTAGCTCACCTTCTGTTCTTCCGTGAGTTGCATGCAATCAAAATATTTTTCCACCGAGTCCAACCAGTTGAGAAAGCCTTCTACGTCCGCATCACCATAGAATTTCTCTATGTTCATTTTGAAAGGACGATCCACCCTTCTATATTCTCCTCCGCGCTCATAATCCTCCCTATAGACTTCTCTTCCAGGAACACGTCCCAGATCACCGTGTCTACCACCTCCTCTACCTCGTCCCCTCAACACTCTCCCTGCCCTTCTCACATTAAGGGTAGCATCAGAATCTACATCCTCCTCTTCCTCTCTTTGTTCATTACGTACCCCAGCTGGAGGGGGTTGCACCGCGAGGTTGTCCAGGCGGGTAAGGATGGCCTGAATTGCCGCCTCCATTTGAGTGAATCTCTGGTTCATATCGGGTCTTGGAGTGTCATTAGGATCGGCCATATTGCAACGGATTTTGGTGGTGCTAGGTGGGTAAGAATGAGACTTGGATCAGGAGATCACAAAGTCTTGTGGATCGGTTCGTAGATGGGGCTCTCTCAAACTCACTAGGTGATAGCATTCACTCCCGATCAATATGGGAATTGATCTGATCGTATTCAGGCTCTGATACCACTTGACGTAGCTAGAAACGTAGCGGACAAACTTGGAACTGAGTTCGGACCAACAAGATAAACCTTCAGCCAAATCCTTCCGAATTTGATTGAAGATTGGCCTAAAAGTTTAGGCAGCCAGCAAAGGGCAAAGACTCTAACACGACATATGCAAATCCATGCATAAAAGGGAGCTAAACTCACGGAAGTTTTGGGATTAAAATCTGTCTTCTTTATTCAGGAAAACGAGTTTAAATAGGCCAAGCAAGACCTTTCAAACGACGGTGGCAGTTACAAATCCTTCCAGCTGCCACAAATGATAACTAACGCCTTAAAGGCGTCACAAATGCTAGCTAAGGCCTTAAAGGCATTTATTCCGCACATCTAATGGCTGCATGCACACGTTACATCCAGCCATGCATACGTAAAGAAACCAAGGTCAACACAACCAGGTATGATGTGCACAAACGCACTTATTCAAACGTGAGAAAATAAAGATGTCCTACATCAGTATCTATTTTGTTGGGATGGAAGATATCAAGTTCAACCCAGACGTTCCAAGACTTGTTCAAGCATGATCGTGAATTGGAAAAAGTATGACGAATGCAAGGATTGGAGGACAAATCCATTTGAAGAGGAGGGGAATGATATGAATTAGATCTGCAAGAAGCCATAATTATTTAATAATTTGTTTTTGAGTTTCAAAGTCTATTTAGTAAGTTAATTATTTGTTAATTTTATTTTACATGAGTTCTATTCTGTTTAGGAAGTTACAAAAAAAGATAATTTCGTTTTATTAGGAGTTCTAGTCTATTTAGGAAGTCAATTATGAGATAATCACGTTTTGAGTATTCCTAGTAGGATTAGAGTTATTTTCCTTTTTAGTTTCCCTTTTTAAGTCATATTTATCTAGTTAGAAGTTTTATTTAACTAGGATTCTTTTTGTAACAATCTTCCTATATATAAAGGCTTTATCAATGAGAATGAGGAGAATAATTTGAGTACAAAAAACGTGGGCTTTGCTCTCTTGGTTCTTCGGAACTGTTCGAACACAGCGGAGGGATTCCGTTCGTTCACCTTCGACTTATCAAGCGGATCTACATCACCGTTTGTGGTGTCTTCATCAATTCAAGGTTCTTGTTTCCCTACAGCAGCGGGTCGAGGTTGTTCATACCGAGGTTCTTGCAAAGGTGCAAACAACGGGTCGAGATTTCCATCAATCTGAACGTAGAAAGATCCGGCTTTCGCGTGGATCCGTAACAAGATTCACATCAATGATGATGAGTATTGTAGTGTCTTGCGAAAGCTTACATTGACCACGAATACGAAAGACGACTCCCAAAGGCACAACCTGTTTCGCACGCGATGCCATGTTGGTGATCAAGTGTGTGAAGTGATTATTGACAGAGGGAGTCAAGAAAACTTTATTAGCAAGCAGATCGTGGAGAAGCTTGGATTGCAAGTTACACCGCACCCCGTACCCTACTCCATTGGTTGGATTCGCTCCGGAGGAGGAATCAAAGTCAGCACCAAGTGCACTGTCCTGATCAAGATAGGCAAGTTTCAAGACGTGGTGAATTGTGACGTGCTTGAAATGGATGCTTGCCACATTCTGTTAGGCAGACCGTGGGAATTTGATAATCAAGCAGTGCACAAAGGCAAGGAGAACACGTACGAGGTGCAAAAGGGAAGTAAGCAGTTCACTCTACTCCCTAAGAAGCCGAAGCAAGGGAAAGCGCAATCAAACAGTACATTGCAGTTGGTCACGATGGTGTCTTTTTCTAGCGAGTTCGTGGATACCTTGAATGCCTCGGATTGGTGCCATCTTTTCGTGATGAAGCACTCTTCATTACACGAATTAGAGGAGGAGAAGCCTTTACCTGATCAGGTTTTGAAGCTGTTCGAATTATTGCCAGAAGTGGTGAAAGAAGACTTGCCCGAGGGGTTACCTCCTTTAAGAGACATTTAACATCAAATTGATCTCATTCCGGGAGCCACTCTTCCAAACTTGCCGCACTACAGGATGAGTCCTAAGGAGAATCAGATTCTAAGAGAACAAGTCCAAGATCTCCTAAACAGTGGCTACGTGCAGGAAAGCTTGAGTCCTTGTGGAGTTCCAGCCCTTCTCGTGCCTAAGAAGGATGGAACGTGGAGGATGTGTATAGACAGTCGTGCCATCAACAAGATTACTATCGGGTATCGATTCCCAATTCCACGGCTCAATAACATGTTGGACAATCTGAGTGGTGCCACTATTTTCACCAAGATTGATCTCCGAAGCGGGTACCATCAGATCAGAATCTGACCCGGAGATGAGTGGAAGACTGCCTTTAAGACGAGGGATGGATTGTATGAATGGCTCGTGATGCCATTTGGTCTGACCAACGCGCCGAGCACGTTCATGAGATTGATGCACCAAGTCTTGAAGCCTTTTCTTGACAAGTACGTTGTGGTGTACTTCGATGACATCCTCGTGTATAGCAAGACCGAGGAAGATCACATCGTGCATTTGAAAGAAGTGTTCACAGCTCTTCAAAGCAACAAGTTGTATATGAACTTGAAGAAATGTAGCTTCTGGAAGGAGAGGTTGTTCTTCTTGGGGTTCGTTGTTGGCAAGGAAGGAATTCACGTAGATCAAGCCAAGGTTGATGCAATCAGTTCCTGGCCCGCACCCTCGAATGTGAGTCAAACGAGGAGTTTCCTTGGACTGGCCACCTTCTATCGGAGGTTTATAAGGGATTTCAGCATGATTGCAGCCCCACTTACGTCCCTACTCAAGAAGAATGTTCCCTTTGTGTGGGGAGAGGAAGCCGAGCAAGCTTTCTTGCGGCTAAAGGAGAAGCTGAGCATCGCACCCGTTCTTGCACTTCCAGATTTTGCGAAGCTATTTGAAGTAGAAGTGGACGCATCTGGACTCGGGATAGGAGCTGTTTTGTCCCAAGAGAAGAGGCCGCTCGCATATTTCAGTGAGAAGCTAAGCGAGCCAAGGCAAAAGTGGACGACCTATGAAAAAGAGTTCTACGCGGTTTTTCGAGCTCTAAAGACGTGGGAGCACTATTTGGTTGGTAAGGAGTTCGTGCTTTACACTGACCATAGGGCATTGAAATTCTTGCATGATCAGTCGAAGTTAAGTAATCCCATGCATGCACGATGGTGTACGTATTTACAAAAATTTCCTTTCAAGATTGTGCATAAAAGTGGAGCTCAGAACGTAGTTGCGGATGCTTTGAGTAGAAGGGTTCTTTTGCTTACTGAATTGCGAGGCATGATCATGGCTTTTGAATGTTTGCGTGAACTGTACGAAAAGGATGATGATTTTGGTGAGATATGGATCAAGTGCAAGGATGGTTGAGGTTTCAAAGACTTTTTCTTGCAGGATGGTTACTTGATGAAGGGAAACCAGCTGTGTATTCCGAGCACTTCTTTACGAGACCAATTAATGTGGGAGATGCATGGAGGAGCTCTTTCAGCTTATTTTGGTCGTGATAAAACTCTAGCATCCTTGCAAGAGAGGTTCTATTGGCCGAAGATGGCAAAGGGAGTTGCTAAATTTGTGAAGCATTGCCGAGTGTGCCAAGAAACGAAGGGAACCGTGCATAACACCAGCTTGGATTTCGTGCTTGGTTTGCCATGCACACCACGTGGATCAGACTCTATTTTTGTTGTGGTTGACAGGTTATCAAAGATGGCGCACTTCATTGCTTGCAAGAAGACCAACGATGCGCATGCTGTGGCCAAGCATTTCTTTAGAGAAGTGGTTCGCTTGCACTGGGTGCCGAAGTCAATCACCTCAGATCGTGACACGAAGTTTCTTGCCAGCTTTTGGAAGACACTTTGGAGGATGTTTGACGCAACTCTTCAGTTTAGCACCACCGCACACCCACAAACGGATGGCCAGACCGAAGCAACCAACCGCACCCTTGGTAACCTCTTGCGGAGTTTGTGTCACGAGAGGCAGAGGCAATGGGATCTAGCTCTACCTATCGCAGAATTTGCATACAACGGCGCGGTCCACCGATCTACAGGCAAATCACCTTTTTCCTTGGTCTACACAAAGGTTCCAAATCACCTTGTGGATGTGTCAACCGTGCCGAGGCCAAATCGAGCTAATCTTGCTGCCATCACGTTTGCTGAGCATGTGCAATCAGTCCTAGAAGCTGTGAAGAAGAGATTGGAGACCACTTATGCCAAAGAGAAAGAGAGAATAGATTCAAGAAGAAAACAACAACTGTTCCAGCCCGGAGAACAAGTGATGGTATACTTTCGGAAGGAGCGGATGCCCTCCAACATGGGAGGCAAACTTCAGGCGATGAAATTTGGTCCTTACAAGGTTTTGAGGCGCGTCAATGATAATGCCTATGTGATCGACCTTCTGGAGGAATTCGGGGTATCCAAGACCTTCAACATCGCGGATTTGACTCCTTATTTTGATTCGCTACCAATGCCAAGTAGGCTGACTGCTCGGGACTAGCATCTTTCTCAAGAAGGGGAGGATGGCGTAGGAAGCATGAAGAATAAAAAGGAAACGTGTGCATGGCTTTGCATGAAGATTACGTGCGCATGGTTCCCATGTAAGCTGGACAGTTGTTTGGACCGTTAGCATAGCTTAAATAAGACAAGTTAATGTCATTTATTAGAGGGGTTAAAGTGCTTCTAACGGCCAGAAGGTAGACAGGGAATTCCAGCTCGTGAATGCCTTCATTGTAGCCTTAAAATCCGCCTCTTTATAAGCTTGCTATTGATTGAATAAAGACAGCTGAATTTGAATCCAAAAACTCCTTGAAGAGCACATTATTGCGGAGTGTTTTCCGTGTTTCTTATTCGATTTGTCCTAGTTGGCCACTGGAATTATTTTCAGCAACCTTTAGCTTAGCTTCGGAAGTTGCAAAGCTATCGTATTCCTTTCACTTTCACGTTTTCCATCTTCGAGATTTCGCTCACGCTTCGTTGTGCTCCGCTAGAAAAGGTAAGGAAAAGGCATGAAAAGTTAGGGAAAGGCAAGAAAAGGCATGAAAAGGAATGAAAGGGCAAGATAAGGCAAGGAAAGGAATGAAAGGGCAAGATCAAGCAAGAAAAGGCAAGAAAAAGCATGAAAAGGCAAGAAAAGGACAGATAAGTCAAGAAAAGGCGAGAAAAGGCAAGAAAAAAGGCAAGAAAATGCAATATAGGGGAAGATAAGGCAAGAAAAGGCAAGCAAAGGCAAGAAAAGGAAAGATAAGGCAAGAAAAGGAAAGATAAGGAAAGAAAAGGCAAGATAAGGTAAGATAAGGCAAGAAAAGGCAAGAAAAGGAAAGATAAGGCAAAAAAAGGCAAGATTAGGCAAGAAAGGGCAAGAAAAGGAAAGAAAAGGCTAGGAAAAGGCAAGATAAGGCAAGAAAAGGCAAGGAAAAGGCATGAAAAGCAAGAAAAGGCAAAAAAAAGGAAAGATAGGGCAAGAAAAGTCAAGAAATGGCAAGGAAAAGGCACGAAAAGGCATGAAAAGGCAAGAAAAGGCTTGAAATGGTAAGAAAAGCAAGATAAGGTAAGAAAAGGAAAGAAAAGGCAAGAAAAGGAAAGATAAGGCAAAATAAGGCAAGAAAAGGCAAGAAAAGGTAAGAAAAGGCAGGATAAGGAATGAAAGGGCAAGATAAGGCTAGAAAAGGTAAGATAAGGGAAAAAAAGGCATGAAAGGGCAAGAAAAGGCAAACAAAGGCAACTAAAGGAAAGATAAGGCAGGAAAAGGAAAGAAAAGGCAAGAAAATGAAAGGAAAGGCAAGAAAAGGCGTGGAAAAGGCATGAAAAGGTAGGAAAATGAAAGATAAGGTAAGAAAAGGCATGAAAAGGCATGAAAAGAAAAGAAAAGGAAAGGAAAAGGCAAGATAAGGCAATAAAAGGAAAGAAAAGGCAAGGAAAATGCAAGGAAAAGGCAAGATAAGATAAGGAAATGGCAAGAAAAGGTAAGATAAGGTAAGAAAAGGCAAGGAAAAGGCATAAAAAGGCAAGAAAAGGAAAGAAAAGGCAAGAAAAGGCATGATAAGGCAAGGCAAGGCAAGATAAGGAAAGAAAAGGCATGAAAAGGAAAGAAAGGGAAAGATAAGGCAAGAAAAGGTAAGAAAAGGCAAAGAAATGGCAAGATAAGGAATGAAAAGGCAAGAAAATGCAAGGAAAAGGCATGAAAAGGCAAGAAAAGGAAAGAAAGGCAAGAGAAGGTAAGGAAAAGGCAAGGAAAGGAATGAAAGGGCAAGATAAGGCTAGAAAAGGCAAGATAAAGCAAGGAAAGGCATCAAAAGCCAAGAAAAGATAAGAAAAGGATAGATATGTCAGGAAAAGGCAAGAAAAGGCAAGATAAGGGAAGAAAAGGCAAGAAAAGGAAAGATAAGGCAAGGAAAAGGAAAGAAAATGCAAGAAAAGGAAAAAAAAAGCAAGAAAAGGCATGGAAAAGGAATGAAAAGGCAAGAAAAGGCAAGAAAAGGCAAGATATGCCAAGATAAAGCAAGAAAGGGCAACAAAAGGAAAAAAAGACAAGGAAAAGGTAAGAAAAGGCAAGATAAGACAAGATAAGGCAAGGAAAAGGCACGAAAAGGAAAGAAAAGGCAAGGAAAAGGCAAGAAAAAGGCATGAAAAGCAAGAAAAGGCAACAAAAAGGTAAGATAAGGCAAGAAAATGGCAAGAAAAGATTAAAAAAAGGAAAGAAAAGGCTAAAAAAGGCAAGGAAAAAGCAAGAAAAGGCATGAAAATGCAAGAAAAGGCATGAAAAGGCATGAAAAGGTAAGAAAAGGAAAGAATAGGAAAGAAACAGAAAATTAGGCAAGATAAGGCAAGAAAAGGCAAGATAAGGCAAGATAAGGTGAGAAAAGGCAAGAAAAGGAATGAAAGGGTAAGGAAAAGGAAAGATAAGGCAAGATAAGGCAAGAAAAGGAAAGAAAAGGCAAGGAAAAGGAAAGAAAAGGCAAGATAAGAAAAGAAAATGCAAGATTAGGCAAGATATGGCAAGAAAAGGGAAGGAAATGCAAGAAAAGGAACGGAAATGAAAGATGAGGCAAGAAAAGGCAAGATAAGCCAAGAAAAGGTAAGAAAAGGCAAGGAAAAAGCAAGAAAAGGCAAGATAAGGAAAGAAATGGGAAGAAAATGCAAGGAAAAGGTATAAAAAGGAAAGAAAAGGCAAGAAAAGCTAAGAAAAGGAAAGGAAAATGCAAGGAAAAGGCATGAAAAGGCAAGATAAGAAAAGAAAAGAAAAGGCAAGAAAATGCAAGATACGACAAGGAAAAGGCAAGATAAAGAAAGAAAAGGCAATAAAAGGAACGAAAATGCAAGAAAAGGTATGTAAGGCAAGAAAAGGCAAGTTAAGGGAAGAAAAGGCAAGATAAGGAATGAAAGGGCAAGATAAGGCAAGCAAAAGGCAGATAAGGTAAGAAAAGGCATGAAAAGGCAAGGAAAGGATAGATAAGTCAAGAAAATGCAAGAAAAGGCAAGGAAAAGACAAGAAAAGGCATGAAAAGGAAAGAAAAGGCGAGGAAAAGGCGAGGAAAAGCCAAGAAAAAACAAGATAATGCAAGATAAGGCAAGGGAAAGGCATTAAAAGGCAAGAAAAGGAAAGAAAAGGCAAGATAAGGCAAGACAAGGGAAGAAAAGGCAAGATAAGGAAAGAAAAGGCAAGGAAAATGCATGAAAAGGAAAGAAAAGGAAAGCTAAGGAAAGAAAAGGTTAGAAAAGGCAAGGAAAAGGCAAGATAAGAAAAGAAATGGTAAGAAAAGGCAAGGAAAAGGCATGAAAAGTTAAGGAAAGGCAAGAAAAGGCATGAAAAGGACTGAAAGGGCAAGATAAGGCAAGAAAAGGCAAGGAAAGGAATGAAAAGGCAAGATAAAGCAAGAAAAGGCAAGAAAAGGACAGATTAGTCAAGAAAAGACGAGAAAAGGTAAGAAAATGCAAGATAAGGGAAGATAAGGCAAGAAAAGGCAAGCAAAGGCAAGAAAAGGAAAGATAAGGCGAGAAAAGGAAAGGAAAAGGAAAGAAAAGGCATGGAAAAGGCAAGAAAAGGAAAGATAAGGAAAGAAAAGGCAAGATGAGGTAAGATAAGGCAAGAAAAGGTAAGATAAGGCAAAAAAAGGCAAGATTAGGCAAGAAAGGGCAATAAAAGGAAAGAAAAGGCTAGGAAAAGGAAAGATAAGGCAAGAAAAGGCAAGGAAAAGGCATGGAAAAGGCATGAAAAGCAAGAAAAGGCAAAAAAAGGAAAGATACGGCAAGAAAAGTAAATAAATGGCAAGGAAAAGGCACGAAAAGGCATGAAAAGGAAAGATAAGGCAAAATAAGGCAAGAAAAGGAAAGATAAGGAAAGATAATGCAAGATAAGTCAAGGAAAAGGCAAGAAAAGGCATGGAAAAGGCATCAAAAGGCAGGATAAGGCAAGATAAGGCAAGAAAAAGAAAGAAAAGGCAAGATAAGGCAAGAAAAGGCAAGATAAGGCAATATAAGGCAAGAAAAGGGAAGGAAAGGCAAGAAAAGGAAAGGAAAGGCAAGGAAAAGGAAAGAAAAGGCAAGGAAAAGGAAAGAAAAGGCAAGATAAGTTAAGAAAAGGCAAGATAAGGCAACATAAGGGAAGAAAGGCAAGAAAAGAAAAGAAAATGAAAGATGAGGCAAGAAAAGGAAATATAAGGCAAGAAAAGGCAAGAAAAGGAAAGAAAAGGCAAGTAAAGGTATGAAAAGGCAAGGAAAGGCAAGATAAGGAATGGAAAGGCAAGATATGACAAAAAAGGGAAGATAAGGCAAATGCATGAAATGTCAAGAAAGGGCAAGAGAAGTCAAGAAAACTCAAGAAAAGGAAAGAAAAGGCATGAAAAGGCAAGAAAAGGAAAGATAAGGCAAAATAAGGCAAGAAAAGGAAAAATAAGGAAAGATAATGCAAGATAAGGCAAGGAAAAGGCAAGAAAAGGCATGGAAAAGGCATCAAAAGGCAGGATAAGGCAAGATAAGGCAAGAAAAAGAAAGAAAAGGCAAGATAAGGCAAGAAAAGGCAATATAAGGCAAGAAAAGGGAAGGAAAGGCAAGAAAAGGAAAGGAAAGGCAAGGAAAAGGAAAGAAAAGGCAAGGAAAAGGAAAGAAAAGGCAAGATAAGTTAAGAAAAGGAAAGATAAGGCAACATAAGGGAAGAAAGGCAAGAAAAGAAAAGAAAAGAAAATGAAAGATGAGGCAAGAAAAGGAAAGATAAGGCAAGAAAAGGCAAGGAAAAGGCATGAAAAGGCAAGAAAAGGAAAGAAAAGGCAAGTAAAGGTATGAAAAGGCAAGGAAAGGCAAGATAAGGAATGGAAAGGCAAGATATGACAAAAAAAAGGAAGATAAGGCAAAGGCATGAAATGTCAAGAAAGGGCAAGAGAAGTCAAGAAAACTCAAGAAAAGGAAAGAAAAGCCATGAAAAGGCAAGAAAAGGAAAGATAAGGTAGGAAAAGACATTAAAAGGCAAGAAAAGGAAAGAAAAGGCACGAAAAAGGCATGATAAGGAAGGAAAAGGCAAGGAAAATGAATTAAAAGGTAAGAAAAGGCAAGAAAAGGCAATGAAAAGGCAAGGAAAAGGCAATGAAAAGGCAAGGAAAAGGAAACAAAAGGCATGAAAAGGCAAGAAAAGGAAAGAAAGGGTAAGGAAAAGCAAAGAAAATGCAAAATATTGCAAGAAAAGGAAAGAAAAGGTAAGGAAAAGGAAAGAAAAGGCAAGATTAGGCAAGATGAGGCAAGAAAACGGTAGGAAATGCAAGAAAAGGAACAAAAATGAAAGTTAAGCGAAGAAAAGGCAAGATTAGCAGAGAAAAGGTAAGAAAAGGCAAGGAAAAGGCAAGATAAGGAAAGAAAAGGGAAAAAAAGGCATGGAAAAGGCATAAAAAGGCAAGAGAAGGAAAGATAAGGCAAGAAAAGGTAAGAAAAGGCAAGAAATGGAAAGATAAAGAAAGAAAAGGCAAGAAAGGCTTGAAAAGGCAAGAAAAGGCATGAAAAGGAAAGAAACGGCAAGAAAAGGCATGAAAAAGGAAAGAAAAGTCATGAAAAGGCAAGATAAGGCAAGAAAAGGTAATATAAGGAATGAAAGGGCAAGATAAGGCAAGCAAAAGGCAAGATAACGTAAGAAAAGGCATGAAAAGGCAAGAAAAGGATAGATAAGTCAAGAAAAGGCTTGAAAAGGCAAGATAAGGCAAGAAATGGCATGAAAAAGAAAGAAAAGGCAAGGAAAAGGCAAGGAAAAGCCAAGAAAAGGCAAAATAAAGAAAGAAAAGGCATGGTTAAGGCATGGAAAGGCAAGGAAAAGGTAAGAAAAGACAAGGAAAAGGCAAGAAAAGGCAAGATAAGGAAAGGAAAGACAAGAAAAGGCAAGAAAAAGGCATGAAAAGGCAAGATAAGGAAAGGAAAGGCAAGATAAGGCAAGAAAAGGCAAGATAAGGAAAGGAAAGGCAAGAAAAGGCAAGAAAAAGGCATGAAAAGGCAAGAAAAGGAAAGATAAGGCAAGAGAAGGTAAGAAAAGGCAAGGAAAAGGTAAGATAAGAAAAGAAAAGGCAAGAAAAAGTATGAAAAGGCAAGAAAAGGTAAGAAATGGCAAGATAAGGAATGAAATGGCAAGATAAGGCGAGAAAAGGCAAGGAAAGGCATGAAAAGGCAAGAAAAGGACAGATAAGTCAAGAAAAGGCAAGAAAATGCAAGATAAGGGAAGATAAGGCAAGAAAAGGAAAGGTAAGGCAAGAAAAGGAAAGGAAAAGGAAAAAAAGGCAAGAAAAGGAAAGGTAAGGCAAGAAAAGGAAAGGAAAAGGAAAGAAAAGGCAAGAAAAGCAAAGAAAAGGCATGAAAAAGGCAAGAAAAGGAAAGATAAGTAAAGAAAAGGCGAGGAAAAGGCAAGATAAGGCAAGAAAAGGCAAGGAAAAGGCATGGAATAGGCATGAAAAGCGAGAAAAGGCAAAAAAAGGCAAGATAAGGCAAGAAAAGGCAAGTAAGGCAAAAAAAGAAAAGATAAGGGAAGAAAAGGCATGAAAAGGCATGAAAAGGCAAGAAAAGGCTTGAATTGGTAAAAAAAGCAAGATAAGGAAAGAAAAGGAAAGAAATGGCAAAATAAGGCAAGAAAAGGCAAGGAAAGGGAAGGAAAAGGCAAGATAAGGCAAGGAAAGTTAAGACTTAGAAAGATAAGGTAAGATAAGGTAAGAAAAGGCAAGAAAAGGCATGGAAAAGGCATGAAAAGGCAAGATAAGGCAAGAAAAGGAAAGAAAAGGCAAGATAAGGCAAGAAAATGCAAGATAAGGTAAGATAAGGCAAGAAAAGGAAAGGAAAGGCAAGAAAAGGAAAGAAAAGGCAAGATAACGAAAGAAATGGCAAGGAAAAGGAAAGAAAAGGCAAGATAAGTTAAGAAAAGGCAAGATAAGGGAAGGAAAGGCAAGAAAAGAAAAGAAAATGAAAGATGAGGCAAGAAAAGGAAGGAAAAGGCAAGAAAAGGAAAGGAGAAGGAATGAAAAGACAAGAAAAAAAAGAAAAGGTATGAAAATGCAAGAAAAGGCAAAATAAGGTAGGAATAGGCAAGATAAGGAATGGAAAGGCAAGATATGGTAAGAAAAGGCAAGAAAAGGCATGAAAAGTCAAGAAATGGTAAGAAAAGGCAATTAAAGGCAAGAAAAGGAAGAAAAGGAAAGAAAAGGCAAGGAAAAGGCAACATAAGGCCAGAAAAGGCAGGGAAAAGGTAGGAAAAGGAAAGAAAAAGGCAAGAAAAGGTAAGAAAAGGCAAGAAAAGGAAAGATAATGCAAGAAAAGGCAAGATAAGGTAAGAAAAAGTAAGATAAGGCAATAAAAGGAAAGAATAGGCAAGGAAAAGGCAAGAAAAGGAAATATAAGGCAAGATAAGGCTAGAAAATGCAAGAAAAGACAAGAAAAGGCAAGAAAAGGAAAGAAAATGCAAGATGAGGCAAGAAATGGCAAGATAAGGCAAGGAAAAGGAAAGAAAATGTAAGAAAACGAAAGAAAAGGCAAGAAAAGGTAAGATAAGGCAAGAAAAGGTAAGATAAGGCAAGAATAGGCAAGCAAAAGGCAAGAAAAGACAAGAAAATGTGAGAAAAGGCAAGAAAAGGTGAGAAAAGGCAAGAAAAGGAAGGAAAAGGTAAGAAAAGGCAAGATAGGGCAAGAAAAGGCAAGATAAGGCTAGAAAATGCAAGAAAAGACAAGAAAAGGCAAGAAAAGGAAAGAAAATGCAAGATGAAGCAAGAAATGGCAAGATAAGGCAAGGAAAAGGAAAGAAAATGCAAGAAAATGAAAGAAAAGGCAAGAAAAGGTAAGATAAGGCAAGAAAAGGCAAGCAAAAGGCTAGAAAAGAAGGGAAAAGGTAAGAAAATGCAAGATAGGGCAAGAAAAGGAAAGTAAAGAAAGAAAAGGTGAGAAAAGGAATGAAAAGGCAAGAAAAGGTGAGAAAAGGAAAAAAAAGACAAGAAAAGGCAAGAAAAAGCAGAAAAAGGTAAGATAAGGCAAGAAAAGCCAAGAAACAAAAAGTAAAGGAAAGATAAGACAAGATAAGCCAAGAAAGGCAGAAAAAGGCATGGAAAAGGCATGAAAAGCAAGAAAATGGAAAAAAAGCAAGAAAAGGCAAGAAAAAGGCAAGAAAAGTCAAGAAAAGGTAAGGAAAAGGCAAGAAAAGGCAAAAAAAGGAGAGATAAGGCAAGATAAGTTAAGAAAAGGCAAGGAAATGGCTTGAAAAAGCAATAAAAGGCTTGAAAAGGTATGAAAAGTAAGATAAGGCAATAAAAGGAAAGAAAAGGCAAGAAAAGGAAAGATAAGGCAAAATAAGGCAAGAAAAGGCATCGAAAAGGCAAGATAAGGCAAGAAATGGCAAGATAAGGCAAGAAAAGGCAAGATAAGGCAAGAAAAGGGAAGGAAAGGTAAGAAAAGGTAAGATAAGGCAAGAAAAAAGAAAAGGCAAGGAAAAGGAAAGAAATGGCAAGATAAGGCAAGATTAGGGAAGGAAAGGTAAGAAAAGAAAAGAAAATGAATGATGAGTCAAGAAAAGGAAAGATAGGTCAAGAAAAGGAAAGAAAAGGCAAGGAAAAGGCAAGAAAAGCAAAGATAAGGAAATAAAAGGCAAAGAAAAGGCATGAAAAGGCAAGAAAAGGCAAGAAAAAGAAAATTAAGGTAAGAATAGGCAAGATAAGGAGTGGAAAGGCAGGATATGGCAAGATAAGGCAATAAAAGGAATGAAAAGTCAAGAAAATGCAAGAAAAGTCAAGAAAATGGCAGAAAAGGCATGGAAATGGAATGAAAAGGCAGGAAAAGGAAAGATAAGACAAGAAAAGGAATGAAAAGGCAAGAAAATGAAAGAAAAGGCAAGGAAAAGGCAAGAAAAGGTAAGAAAAGGAAAGAAAAGGCAAGGAAAAGGCAAGAAAAGGAAAGATAAGGAAAGAAAATGCATGGAAAAGGTATGAAAAGGCAAGGAAAGGTAAGAAAAGGCAAGGAAAAGGCAAGAATAGGTAAGAAAAGGCAAGGAAAATGCAAGAATAGGCAAGAAAAGGTAAGGAAAAGGCATGAAAAGGCAAGAAAATGTAAGAAAAGGCAAGATAAGGCAAAAAAAGGCAAGAAAAGGAAGTAATAGGAAAGATAAGGAAGGAAAAGGCAAGAAAAGGTAAGAAAAGGCAACATAAGCTAAGAAAAGGAAAGATAAGGCAAGATAAGGCAAGAAAAGGCAAGATAAGGCAAGGAAAAGGAAAGAAATGGCAAGAAAAGGAAAGAAAAGGCAAGAAAAGGCATGAAAAGGCAAGAAAAGGCAAGAAAAGGTAAGATAAGGCAAGCAAAGGCAAGGGAAAGGCACGAAAAGGCAAGATAAGGTAAGATAAGGCAAGAAAAGAAAAGAAAAAGGCATAAAAAGGTCAGAAAAGGCATGGAAAAGGCAAGATACGGCAAGAAAAGGAAAGAAAATGTAAGATAAGGCAAGAAAAGGCAAGATAAGTCAAGAAAAGGGAAGGAAAGGCAAGAAAAGGTTAGAAAGGGCAAGGAAAAGGCTTGATAAGGTAAGATAAGGCAAGAAAAAAGAAAAGGCAAGGAAAAGGCAAGAAAAGCAAAGATAAGGAAATAAAAGGCAAAGAAAAGGCAAAGAAAAGGCATGAAAAGGCAAGAAAAGGCAAGAAAAAGAAAAATAAGGTAAGAATAGGCAAGATAAGGAGTGGAAAGGCAGGATATGGCAAGATAAGGCAATAAAAGGAATGAAAAGTCAAGAAAATGCAAGAAAAGTCAAGAAAATGGCAGAAAAGGCATGGAAATGGAATGAAAAGGCAGGAAAAGGAAAGATAAGACAAGAAAAGGAATGAAAAGGCAAGAAAATGAAAGAAAAGGAAAGGAAAAGGCAAGAAAAGGTAAGAAAAGGAAAGAAAAGGCAAGGAAAAGGCAAGAAAAGGAAAGATAAGGAAAGAAAATGCATGGAAAAGGTATGAAAAGGCAAGGAAAGGTAAGAAAAGGCAAGGAAAAGGCAAGAATAGGTAAGAAAAGGCAAGGAAAATGCAAGAATAGGCAAGAAAAGGTAAGGAAAAGGCATGAAAAGGCAAGAAAATGTAAGAAAAGGCAAGATAAGGCAAAAAAAGGCAAGAAAAGGAAGTAATAGGAAAGATAAGGAAGGAAAAGGCAAGAAAAGGTAAGAAAAGGCAAGATAAGCTAAGAAAAGGAAAGATAAGGCAAGAAAAGGCAAGATAAGGCAAGGAAAAGGAAAGAAATGGCAAGAAAAGGAAAGAAAAGGCAAGAAAAGGCAAGAAAAGGCAAGAAAAGCTAAGATAAGGCAAGAAAAGGCAAGGAAAAGGCACGAAAAGGCAAGATAAGGTAAGATAAGGCAAGAAAAGAAAAGAAAAAGGCATAAAAAGGTCAGAAAAGGCATGGAAAAGGTAAGATAAGGCAAGATACGGCAAGAAAAGGAAAGAAAATGTAAGATAAGGCAAGAAAAGGCAAGATAAGGCAAGAAAAGGTTAGAAAGGGCAAGGAAAAGGCTTGATAAGTTAAGAAAAGAAAAGAAAAGGCAAGGAAAAGGAAAGAAAAGACAAGATAAGGTAAGAAAAGGCAAGATAAGGCAATATAAGGCAAGATAAGAGAAGGAAAGGCACGAAAAGAAAAGGCAATGAAAAGGCAAGATAAGGCAATGAAAGGCAAGGAAAAGGAAATAAAAGGCAATAAATGGCATGGAAAAGGCATGAAATGGTAAGAAAGGGAAAGATAAGGCAAGAAAAGGCAAGAAAAGGAAAGAAAAGGCAAGGAAAAGGCAAGAAAAGGAAAGAAAGGGCAAGGAAAAGGCAAGAAAAGTAAAGATAAGGAAAGAATAGGCAAGATATGGCAAGAAAAGGCAAGATAAGGTAAGAAAAGGCATGGAAAATCAAGAAAAAGCAAGAAAAGTCAAGAAAAGGCAAGAAAAAGCAAGAAAAGGCAATAAAAGCAAAGATAAGGCAAGAAAATGCATGAAAAGGCAAGAAAAAGATAGAAAAGGCAAGGAAATGGCAAGAAAAGGAAAGGAAAGGCATGGAAAAGGCATGAAAAGGCAAGAAAAGGTAAGAAAAGGCAAGAAAAAGGAAAGAAAAGGAAAGAAAAGGAAAGAAAAGGCAAGTAAAGGTATGAAAAGGCAAGGAAAGGCAAGATAAGGAATGGAAAGGCAAGATATGACAAAAAAAGGGAAGATAAGGCAAATGCATGAAATGTCAAGAAAGGGCAAGAGAAGTCAAGAAAACTCAAGAAAAGGAAAGAAAAGGCATGAAAAGGCAAGAAAAGGAAAGATAAGGCAAAATAAGGCAAGAAAAGGAAAGATAAGGAAAGATAATGCAAGATAAGGCAAGGAAAAGGCAAGAAAAGGCATGGAAAAGGCATCAAAAGGCAGGATAAGGCAAGATAAGGCAAGAAAAAGAAAGAAAAGGCAAGATAAGGCAAGAAAAGGCAATATAAGGCAAGAAAAGGGAAGGAAAGGCAAGAAAAGGAAAGGAAAGGCAAGGAAAAGGAAAGAAAAGGCAAGGAAAAGGAAAGAAAAGGCAAGATAAGTTAAGAAAAGGAAAGATAAGGCAACATAAGGGAAGAAAGGCAAGAAAAGAAAAGAAAATGAAAGATGAGGCAAGAAAAGGAAAGATAAGGCAAGAGAAGCGCACGGAGCACTATGCAAGGCAAGCAAACAAAGGAAGGCACAAGGTTGTCTTTGAGCCGGGCGATTGGGTTTGGCTACATATGAGGAAGGAGCGTTTTCCTGTCCAAAGACGTTCAAAGTTGCTACCACGGGGAGATGGTCCATTCCAAGTGCTAGAACGCATTAATGATAATGCCTACAAGCTAGACCTTCCTGGTGAGTATAGTGTAAGTGCTTCGTTTAACGTGGCTGACTTGAGTCCGTTTGATGGAGGTGATGATTTGAGGACAAATCCTTTTCAAGAGGAGGGGAATGATGTGAGCAAGCCTAAGGACGCACCTACTATCAAGCTTGTAGACTCGAAGCAAGTTCAAGTTCCGATTCGGCCAATGACATGAGCACGAGCTAGGAAGTTGCAATCTGACTTCAATGGATTAATGGAAGAAGTTTGGGCTCAATCAAGTGCGTGGAGGACCAAGGACGTCCAAGAAGCCCAAGGGAGGCCCATGCACGTTTTGGAAGCTGAATGGGAGGCTTGACATGCACGTAAGCTTCTAGATGCATGCGCACATGGAGAATCAAGAAGAATCAGCCTATTTAGGCCGTGCATCTACTTGTTTTGGACGTGCAGCTAGTAGTTATTCTATTAGATATTATTTGCTTATATTATTCCTTATTTAGTTGAATAAGTTCGGCCAGAATCTCTTTAGAATAGGAAAGAGAGTTTTGACCAGCCTTAAACTCCTTATTTGGAGTTAGTTTCGTTTAGGAAAGTTGTAAGACTTATGGAGCCTATATAAAGAGGCGTCCCCCTTCAATAAACACACAACAATTCGGAAATTACTTAGCATTGGCTAATTGAGAGTTTTGATACTCGTTTGTTCTTGCTTAGGCTGGTGAGTCGTCTTGGCTAGAATTTATCTTTCACTTATCAAGCGGATCATCCATCCCCGCTCGTGGCGTGATACGACCTTAGGTCAAGGTTCAGAAGCTCTTGCAGCGGGTTAAGGTTCAATTTCGTGCCTTAGTTCTTGTGAGTTCTTGTGAGTTGTGATCTGTTCCATTCTAAAGTAACAAACGGTCCGAGTTGTGAGTCTTTTCCGCGAAGATTCATATCAAAAAGGCAAGAAAAGGAAAGAAAAGGCAAGGAAAAGGCAAGAAACAGGCAGGAAAAGGAAAGATAAGGAAAGAAAAGGAATGAAAAATGCATGAAAAGGCAAGAAAAGGTAAGAAAAGGCAAGAAAAAGGCAAGAAAATGGAAGATAAGGCAAGAAATGGCAAGGAAATGGCATGAAAAAACAAGATAAGGGAAGAAAAGGCGAGAAAAGGGAAGAAAGTGATAGAAAAGGCAAGGTAAAGGAAATAAAAGGTATGAAAACGCAAGGAAAAGGCAAGAATAGGCAACATAAGGCAAGAAAAGGCAAGGAAAAGGCATGGAAAGGCGAGAAAAGGAAAGAAAAGGCAAGATAAGGCAAAAAAAGGCAAGAAAAGGAAAGAAAAGAAAGATAAGGAAAGAAAAGGCAAGAAAAGGCAAGAAAAGGAAAGACAAGGCAAGATAAGGTAAGAAAAGGTAAGAAAAGGCAAGGAAAAGGAAAGAAAATGCAAAAAAAGGAAAGAAAAGGCAGAGGAAAAGGCAAGAAAAGGCAAAAAAAGTTGAGATAAGGCAAGATAAGGCAAGAAAAGGCAAGGAAAAGGCATGAAAAGGCAAGAAAAGGCTTGAAAAGGTAAGAAAAGTAAGATAAGCCAAGAAAAGGCAAGAAAAGGAAAGATAAGGCAAAATAAGACAAGAAAAGGAAGGAAAAGGCAAGGAAAAGGCAAGATAAGGCAAGATAAGGCAAGGAAAAGGCAAGAAAAGGCATGAAAAGGCTTGAAAAGGAAAGATAAGGCAAGAAAAGGCATGAAAAGGCAAGAAAAGGAAAGAAAGAGCATGGAAAAGGCAAGATAAGGCAAGAAAAGGAAAGAAAAGGCAAGATATGGCAAGAAATGGAAAGAAAAGGCAAGAAAAGGTAAGATAAGGAAACAAAAGGCAAGAAAAGACAATGAAAAGGCAAGAAAAGGAAAAATAAGGTAAGAATAGGCAAGATAAGGAATAGAAAGGCAAGATATGGCAAGAAATGGCAAGATAAGGCATGAAAAGGCATGAAAAGTCAAGAAAAGGCAAGAATATTCAAGAAAAGGCAAGAAAAGGCAATACAAGGAAAGAAAATGCAAGAAAAGGCATGGAAAAGGCATGAAAAGGCAAGGATAGGAAAGATAATGCAAGAAAAGGCAAGAGAGGGCAAGAAAAGGAAAGAAAAGGCAAGGAAAAGGCAAGAAAAGGAAAGATAAGGCATGGAAAAGGCAAGAAAATGCAAGAAAAGGAAAAGGCAAGAAAAAGGCAAGATACGGTAAGAAAAGGCAAGAAAAGGCAGGGAAAAGGAAAGAAAAGGCAAAAAAAGGAAACAATAGGTAAGATAAGGCAAGAAAAGGCACGAAAAGGCAAGGAAAAGGCACGAAAAGGCAATAAAAGGAAAGAAAAGGCAAGAAAAGGTAAGAAAAGGCAAGAAAAGGATTGAAAAGGAAAGAAAAGGAAATATAAGGCAAGATAAGGCAAGAAAGGCAAGGAATAGGCAAGAAAATGCAAGAGAATGAAAGATAGGGCAAAAAAAGGCAAGAAAAGGCAAGAAAAGGCAAGATAAGGCAAGAAAAGGAAAGAAATGGCAAGGAAAAGCAAGAAAAAGCAAGAAAAGGAAAGAAAAGGCCAGGAAAAGGAAAGATAAGGCAAGATAAGGTAAGGAAATGCAAGAAAAGGTAAGAAAAGGAAAGAAAAGGAAAGAAAAGGCAAGATAAGGCAAGGAAAAGGCATGAATAGGCAAGAAAATGAAAGAAAAGGCAAGAAAAGGTATGAAAAGGCAATATAAGGTAAGAAAAGGCAAGATAAGGAATGGAAAGGCAAGATATGGCAAGAAAAGGCATGAAAAGTCAAGAAAAGGAAAGAGAAGTCAAGAAAAGGAAAGAAAAGGCAAGAAAGGGCATGGAAATGGCAAGAAAAGGCAAGAAAAGGAAAGATAAGGCAAGAAAAGGCAAGAAAAGGAAAGAAAAGGCAAGGAAAAGGCAAGATAAGGCAAGAAAAGGAATGAAAAGGAAAGAAAAAGGCAAGAAAAAGCAAGATAAGAAAAGAAAAGGCATGGAAAAGATATGAAAAGGCAAGAAAAAGGAAAGAAAATGAATGAAAAGGCAAGGAAAAGGCAAGAAAAGGTAACATAAGGTAAGAAAAGGTAAGAAAACGCATGGAAAAGGCAACATAAGGCAAGAAAAGGCAAGGAAAAGGCATGAAAAGGTAAGAAAAGGGACGAAAAGGCAAGAAAAGGAAAGAAAAGGCAAGATAAGGCAAGATAAGGCAAGAAAAGGTAAGAAAAGGCATGGAAAAGGCATGAAAAGGCAAGAAAATGCAAGAAAAAGGCTAGATAAGGTAAGAAAGGGCAGAAAAGGAAAGATGAGGAGAGAAAAAGAAAGAAAAGGCATGGAAAAGGTAAGAAAAGGCAAGGTAAGGCAAGAAAAGGCAAGATAAGGCAAGAAAAGGCAAGAAAAAGGAATGAAAAGGCAAGGAAAGGCAAGAAAAGGCACGAAAAGGCAAGAAGAGTCAAGAAAAGGAAAGAAATGGCAAGAAAAGGCAAGAAAAAGGTAAAAAAGGAAAGATAAGGCAAAAAAAGGTAGGAAAACGCAAGGAACAGGCAAGAAAAGGCATGAAAAGGCATGAAAAGGAAAGAAAAGGCAAGATAAGGAAAGATAAGATATGATAAGGCAAGAAAAGGAAAGAGAAGGCAAGGAAAAGGAAAGAAAAGGCATGATAAGGCAAGAAAAGGGAAGGAAAGGCATGAAAAGGAAAGAAAAGGCAAGGAAAGGTTATGAAAAGGCATGAAAAGGAAAGAAATGGCTAGAAATGGCATGAAAAGGAAAGATAAGGAAAGATAAGACATGATAAGGCAAGAAAAAGCAGGAAAATGCAAGAAAAGGTAAGAAAAAGCAAGCTAAGTAATAAAATGGCAAGATAAGGCAAGATAAATTAAGAAAAGGCAAAAAAAGGGAAGGAAAGGCAAGAAAAGAAATGAAAAGGAAAGATGAAGCAAGAAAAGGCAAGATAATGCAAGAAAAGGAAGGAAAAGGTAAGTAAAGTCAAGAAATGGAAAGAAAAGGCAAGAAAAGGCAAGGAAAGGTAAGAAAAGGCAAGAAAATGAAAGAAAAAGTAAGATAAAGCAAGAAAAGGCAAGAAAAGGAAAGAAATGGAAAGAAAAGGTAAGAAAAGGCAAGGAAAAGGAAAGATAAAGCAAGAAAAGGCTAGAAAAGGCAAGGAAAAGGCAAGAAAAGGCATGAAAAGCAAGAAAAGGAAAAAAAGGTAGAATAGGAAAGATAAGGAATGATAAGACATGATAAGGGAAGAAAAGGAAAGAAAAGGCAAGGAAAAGGCAAGATAAGGCAAGATAAAGCAAGAAAAGGGAAGGAAAGGCAAAAAAAGGAAAGATGGGGCAAGAAAAGTCAAGATAAGGCAAGAAAAGGGAAGGAAAGGCAAAAAAAGGAAAGATGAGGCAAGAAAAGTCAAGATAAGGCAAGAAAAGGAAGGAAAAGGCAAGAAAAATTCAAGAAAAGGGAAGATAAAGCAAGAAAAGGTATGAAAAAGCAAGAAAAGGCAAGATAAGTCAAGAAAAGGGAGGGAAAAGGCAAGAAAAGTAAAGATGAGGCAAGAAAAGGCAAGATAAGGAAAGAAAAGGCAAGGAAAAGGCATGAAAAGGCAAGATATGGTAAGAAAAGCAAGATAAGGCATAAAAGGGCAAGATAAGGCAAGAAAAGGTTAGATAAGGTAAGAAAAGGCATGAAAAGGCAAGAAGAGGCAAGAAAGGGCAAGATAAGGCATGATAAGGAATGAAAAAAAAAGGCAAGAAAAGGCAAGAAAAATGCAAGATTATGCAAGAAAAGGGAAGGGAAGGCAAGAACAGGTAAGAAAAGGAAAGATGAGGCAAGAAAAGAGAAATAAGGAGAGGAAAGAAAAGAAAAGGCATCGAAAAGGTAAGAAAACGTAAGATAAGGCAAGAAAAGGAATGAAAAGGCAAGGAAAGGAATGAAAAGGCACGAAAAGGCAAGAAAAGGCAAGAAAAGTTAAGAAAAGGAAAGAAATGGAAAGAAAAGGCAAGAAAATGCCAGAAAAGGAAATGAAAAGGAAAAAAAGGAAAGATAAGGCAAGAAAAGACAGGAAAAGGCAAGGAAAAGGCAGGAAAAGGCAAGAAAAGGCAAGATAAGGAAAGATAAGACATGATAAGGCAAGAAAAGGAAACAAAAGGCAAGGAAAAGGAAAGAAAATGCAAGATAAGGCAAGTTAAGGCAAGAAAAGGGAAGGAAAGGCAAGAAAAGGAAAGAAAAGTCAAGGAAAAGGCATGAAAAGGCAAGATAAGGAAAGAAAACGCAAGGAAAAGTTATGAAAAGGCATGAAAAGGAAAGAAAAGGCTAGAAAAGGCATGAAAAGGCAAGAAAAGGTAAGAAAATGTAAGAAAAGGCAAGCTAAGGTATAAAATGGCAAGATAAGGCAAGATAAGGCAAGAAAAGGGAAGGAAAGGCAAGAAAAGGAATGAAAAGGAATGATGAGGCAAGAAAAGAAGGAAAAGGTAAGAAAAGTCAAGAAATGGAAAGAAAAGGCAAGGAAAGGCAAGAAAAGGCAAGAAAAGGCAAGAAAATGAAAGAAAAAGCAAGATAAGGCAAGAAAAGGCAAGAAAAGGAAAGAAATGGCAAGATAAGGCAAGAAAAGACCAGAAAATGTAAGAAATAGCAAGATAAGGCACGAAAAGGCAATTAAAAGACAAGAAAAGTTAAGAAAAGGCAAGAAAATGATAGATAAGGCACAAAAAGGGAAGCAAAAGGCAAGAAAATGAAAGAAAAGGAAAGAAAAGGCATGGAAAGGCATGAAAAGGCAAGAAAAAGCATGAAAAGGCAAGAAAAGGCAAGAAAAGAAAAGAAAAGGCAAGGCAAGACAAGAAAAGGAAAGAAAAGGCAAGGAAAATGCATGATAAGACAAGAAAAGGAAATAAAAAGCAAGGAAAAGGAAAGAAAAGATAAGATAAGGCAAGAAAAGGCTAGAAAAGGTAAGGTAAGGAAAGAAAAGGCTAGATAAGGAAAGATAAGGCAAGAAAAGGAAAGAAAAGGGAATGAAAAGGCAAGATAAGGCATGAAAAAGCAAGATAAGGCAAGATAAGGCAAAAAAAGGGAAGGAAAGGCAAGAAAAGACTGATGAGGTAAGAAAAGGCAAGATAAGGCAAGAAAAGGAAAGAAAAGGCAAGGAAAAGGCAAGAAAAGGAACGAAAAGGCAAGGAAAATGTCACGACCCAAATTTGGAGTCGGTGACCGGCGCTAGACCCTAACCCGTTTACAAAACTAAATGAGTCTAGCCAGCCTCAAAACATATTTTGACTTTACAAAGTCTCATTCAAATACAATTTTTCTTTACATTTATTCCAGGATTAAATTGAACTCGGTGGCTACGGAGCTGCTAGACAAAGAACCTGCAAAACTGGAGAGCGGGGGGGGGGGGGGGGGGGGGGGGGGGGCTTGAGTGTTTTGGAACACTCCGTAAGCACATAGCGCATAACATATCAGTTATGTCAGATACATATGGGAGAGACAGAACTTAACTACGTCTCACATCAAATTCAACCATTACGAACACAAAGCTAACACAACAAAAGACCATCTCACAAATAAGGTCATTAAGCAATCACATATCAAACATAATGATATTAACCTCGGCAGGAGATTCACAATGGACTGTGCTACTTTGGATGGAAGAGACCGCAACCCCCGAACTCGAGCCTTGCAAGAACCTTGGTCTAGGAGATCCGCAACCCAAGCAATGGAAATTCGAGAACCTATGGTCCAAGTCGAACCACGCCACAAACGATGATGGATGAATCGTTTGATAAGTGAAAAGTTTCGCTCAAGCTAAGCAATCCAGCAATTAGCAAGAACACATAAGGAGTATCTAACTCACAAAATTATCAATCTCAAAAGTTGTGTCCGTTTTATTGCTAGGAGACCTCTTTATATAGGCTCCAAAGTACCAAAGTATTCCTAAACAAGCTAACTCCTTAAAAGGAGTTCAAAAGCTGGCCAAAACTCTCTTTCCTAATCTAAGAATATTCTGGCCGAATTATTCAACTAAAATAGGAAATAATCTAAGCAAATAATATCTAATAGAATAACTAATAGTTGCACGTCCTAACAAGTAGATGCACGGCCTAAATAGGTTGATTCTTTCTGATTCTCCATGTGCGCATGCATCCAGAAGTTTGCGTGTATATCAAGCTTCCAAAATAGCCTCTATCACATGCATGGGCTTTGCGTGGGCCTCATGCACGTCCTTGCACTTGTACGCACCATCTTGAGCCCAGACTTCTTGCATTAATCCATTAAATTCTGCCTGAAACTTTTTGGCTCTTGCTCGTGTCACCGGTCCAATTGGTATGTGCACTTGCCGTGAGTCTTGTGGCTTGAATGTAGGTGTGTTCGTAGGTGTGCTCACATCATTCCCCTCCTCTTGAAAAGGATTTGTCCTCAAATCTTCACCTACATCAAACGGACTCAAATCAGTAACATTGAAAGAAGCACTAACATTATACTCACCTGGCAGGTCAAGCTTGTAGGCATTGTCATTGATGCGTTCAAGCACTTGAAATGGACCATCTCCCCGTGGTAGCAACTTTGAACGTCATTGCGCGGGAAAGCGTTCCTTTCTCATGTGCAACCATACCCAATCACCAGGCTCAAAGACAACCTTGTGCCGTCCTTTGTTTGCTTGTCTCGCGTAGTGCTCCGTTCGTTTCTCTATGTTCATTCGCGCCCTCTCATGCAGTTGCTTGACAAAATCAGCCTTCTTCTTGCCATCTAAGTTAACATGCTCACTCGAAGGCAAAGGTGATAAATCCAATGGAGTCAAAGGATTAAATCCATAAACAAGCTCAAATGGTGAGAATTGAGTAGCAGAAAGAACTGAGCGATTATAAGCAAATTCAACATGTGGCAAACATTCTTCCCAAGTCTTAATGTTATGCTTGATAAGTGCTCTCAATAAAGTAGACAAAGTCCTATTCACAACTTCAGTTTGACCATCAGTTTGTGGATGACAAGTAGTAGAAAATAATAACTTGGTACCTAACTTACTCCACAAGGTCTTCCAAAAGTAACTCAAGAACTTAGCATCTCTATCAGAAATAATAGTTCTAGGCATACCATGCAACCTAACAACTTCTCTAAAGAACAAATCAGCAATGTTTGAAGCATCATCAGTCTTATGACATGGAATAAAATGTGCCATCTTAGAAAACCTATCCACTACCACAAAATCCATAGAGATATCAATCCAAGGCTCACTAGGTATAGGTAGTGGGGTATACAAACCGTGGGGTTTTACCTTCGACTTGGCTTGCTTGTATGTGATGCAACGTCCACAAACTCTTTCAACGTCACGCTTCATGTGCGGCCATTAGAAGTGATCTTGTAGCATTGCCAAAGTCTTTGCGATTCCAAAGTGCCCCATCAATCCGCCTCCATGTGCCTCCTGAATTAGCAACTCTCGCATAGAACAATTAGGCACGCAAAGTTTGTTCTCACGAAATAGGTAACCTTCAGTCCGAAAAAATTTACCACTTGCACTCTTCTCCGTAGCTCGGAACAGATCACCAAAATCAGTATCATCAGCATACAACTCTTTAATGTGTTCAAAACCATTTAACTTCGCATCAAGAGTTGAGATCAAAGCATACCTTCGCGATAGGGCATCCGCTACTACATTTTCCTTACCTTGCTTGTAGCGAATGACATAAGGAAATGTCTCAATGAATTCCACCCATCGTGCATGCCTCTTGTTCAGCTTGTGTTGCCCCTTTAAGTGCTTGAGTGACTCATGATCAGTGTGAATCACAAACTCCTTTGACTACACTTTTGAGAGCACTCATTAAGCATAACATTAAGACTTGGGAAGATTGTTTGCCTCATGTTGAGTTTGCTTATAATCGTTTTGTCCATTCAGCTACTCAATTCTCACCATTTGAGCTTGTTTATGGATTTAATCCTTTGACTCCATTGGATTTATCACCTCTACCTTCGAGTGAGCATGTTAACTTAGATGGCAAGAAGAAGGCTGAATTTGTCAAGCAGTTACATGAGAAAGCAAGAATGAACATCGAGAAGCGCACGGAGCACTATGCGAGGCAAGCAAACAAAGGAAGGCACAAGGTTGTCTTTGAGCCGGGAGATTGGGTTTGGCTACATATGAGGAAGGAGCGTTTTCCTGTCCAAAGACGTTCAAAGTTGCTACCACGGGGAGATGGTCCATTCCAAGTGATAGAACGCATCAATGATAATGCCTACAAGCTAGACCTTCCGGGTGAGTATAGTGTAAGTGCTTCGTTTAACGTGGCTGACTTGAGTCCGTTTGATGTAGGTGATGATTTGAGGACAAATCCTTTTCAAGAGGAGGGGAATGATGTGAGCAAGCCTAAGGACGCACCTACTATCAAGCTTGTAGACTCAAAGCAAGTTCAAGTTCCGATTGGGCCAATGACAAGAGCACGAGCTAGGAAGTTGCAATCTGACTTCAATGGATTAATGGAAGAAGTTTGGGCTCAATCAAGTGCGTGGAGGACCAAGGACGTCCAAGAAGCCCAAGGGAGGCCCATGCACGTTTTGGAAGCTGAATGGGAGGCTTGACATGCACGTAAGCTTCTAGATGCATGCGCACATGGAGAATCAAGAAGAATCAGCCTATTTAGTCCGTGCATCTATTTGTTTTGGACGTGCACCTAGTAGTTATTCTATTAGATATTATTTGCTTATATTATTCCTTATTTAGTTGAATAAGTTCGGCCAGAATCTCTTTAGAATAGGGAAGAATTTTGGCCAGCCTTAAACTCCTTATTTGGAGTTAGTTTCGTTTAGGAAAGTTGTAAGACATGAGGAGCCTATATAAAGAGGCGTCCCCCCCTTCAATAAAGAAGATAACAATTCGGAAATTACTTAGCATTGGCTATTTGAGAGTTTTGATACTCGTTTGTTCTTGCTTAGGCTGGGGAGTCGTCTTGGCTTGAATTTTATCTTTCACTTATCAAGCGGATCATCCATCCCCGCTCGTGGCGTGATACGACCTTAGGTCAAGGTTCAGAAGCTCTTGCAGCGGGTTAAGGTTCAATTTCGTGCCTTAGTCCGTGTGAGTTCTTGTGAGTTGTGATCTGTTCCATTCTAAAGTAACAAACGGTCCGAGTTGTGAATCTTTTCCGCGGAGATTCATATCACTTGTGCTCTATCTTGGTTGCCTGTGGTTTGTCAAATTTCTTTGAATAGTTTGGCTTCCAATTAGCACTTGATGTGGCTCTTGTCCCTCCTCCTCCTCTCTTCAGTTGCTTCTCAATTTTCGTGGCCATATGCACCATGTCCTCCAACTCCACATAGTGTTGCAACTCTACTTTGTCATGGATCTCAGGATTGAGTCCATTCAAGAACCTTGCCATGGTAGCTTCTCTATCTTCCTCCACATCAGCTCTTATCATGGCCATCTCCATTTGTTTGTAATATTCTTCCACGCTCAGACTTCCTTATCTCATCCCTTGTAACTTCTTGTATAGCACTCGGTAGTAATGACTTGGAACAAAAAATTTCCTCATCACCACTTTCATCTCCTCCCATGTAGCTATAGGACGCTCTCTATTACGCCTCCTGCTTGTGACAAGTTGATCCCACCACGTTATAGTATAATCAGCGAATTCAGTCACAGCTAGCTTTATCTTTTTTGCTTCGGAACAATTGTGCCAATCAAACACGAACTCAATCTTCTTCTCCCACTCTAGGTATGCCTCCGGGTCAGAACGACCTGCAAAGGAAGGTATCTTCAGCTTAATACTTCCCAAGTTGTCATCTCCTCTTCGCCTTGCCTCCCTAGGTGGGCGGTCAGTCCTTGCTCTCCTAAGATTCCTTGTAGAGCCTACGTCCTCCTCCTGAAAAGGGTCGGAATCTTCCTCACTTGTGCTTCCCAAAGGTGCTCTCCTTCTTTGTGCACGGAATTCTCCTCCACTTGTGCCTCCCAAAGGTGCAAACCTTCGTTGTGCTTGGACTTCTCTTCTTGATTGTTGGCTGTTGCGAGTGTCCTCTATTGCATCTATGCGTTGTTGCAACGGCTCCATCTCCGCTCGCATCATTTGTTGGAATTTTCCTGTCAGGGCCTCCACAAATACCTTAAGACCAACATCAGCCAACGTACCCTCTTTTTCTCTTTGATCTTCATAAGACATCTTGCTGCAAGAAAATTTCGTTAGTAAAAACAAAATTGATGGCCTCACAAGTTCACTCCCTTACGTGTTTACTCTCAATGTAAGTTGCACTCAAGTTCACTCGTGTTTGCACTCAATTATTTAGCTTTTCTCTCTAATTGCACTCACAAACTCTTGCCTTTTTCCTCTCGTGATACCCTTATATGTTCTTACTAAGCTAACAAGGCTTTGCTTGAACTATACGGATCACTATCAAAGGTAGTTCCTTGTTTTCTTGCGCTCCACGTAGACTAATTCGGGCTGACTTCCCCTTGTTTTCTGTCCACCTATCTGTTTTGCTTCTTGCTTCCTCTTTTGTTTCTCTTACGTTCTTCTTGCTTCCTCTTTTCTTGCGTTTCCTCTTTAATTTGCAAGCTTCCTAATTCGTCTTGTTCTTGCAATTTCCTGTTTTGGTCTTGCTTCTTCTTTTGTTTTCCGTTTCTTTTCTTCTTCTTTTTTTTCTTTTTTTTTCTCTTTTGATCAGAATACACAACCTAGAATAACTAAGTCACGAATCTGATTGCTCGAAACACAAACGAATCAAACTACTTATAAAAAAAATGAATTGGATACTAGACCAACAAAAAAGGAAAGGTAAAGATAGATAGTAGCAAGCCGTGGCTTTGATACCAAATGATATGAACCTCGGCAGGAGATTCACAACGGACCGTGCTACTATGGATGGAAGAGACCGCAACCCCCGAACTCGAGCCTTGCAAGAACCTTGGTCTAGGACATCCGCAACCCAAGCAATGGAAATTTGAGAACCTATGATCCAAGTCGAACCACGCCACAAACGATGATGGATGAATCGTTTGATAAGTGAAAAGTTTCGCTCAAGCTAAGCAATCCAGCAATTAGCAAGAACACATAAGGAGTATCTAACTCACAAAATTATCAATCTCAAAAGTTGTGTCCGTTTTATTGCTAGGAGACCTCTTTATATAGGCTCCAAAGTACCAAAGTATTCCTAAACAAGCTAACTCCTTAAAAGGAGTTCAAAAGCTGGCCAAAACTCTCTTTCCTAATCTAAGAATATTCTGGCCGAATTATTCAACTAAAATAGGAAATAATCTAAGCAAATAATATCTAATAGAATAACTAATAGTTGCACGTCCTAACAAGTAGATGCACGGCCTAAATAGGTTGATTCTTTCTGATTCTCCATGTGCGCATGCATCCAGAAGTTTGCGTGCATATCAAGCTTCCAAAATAGCCTCTATTACGTGCATGGCCTTTGCGTGGGCCTCATGCACGTCCTTGCACTTGTACGCACCATCTTGAGCCCAGACTTCTTGCATTAATCCATTAAATTCTGCCTGAAACTTTTTGGCTCTTGCTCGTGTCACCGGTCCAATTGGTATGTGCACTTGCCGTGAGTCTTGTGGCTTGAATGTAGGTGTGTTCGTAGGTGTGCTCACATCACATAACCAAAATTTCAGATAGACCTTCACAAATATATAACACATATCGGATGGACTTCAGATAGGTCTAGATAGTGTCACTAACCCGCCGGCCAAATATATCATATCATATCATATCAGAATCCTTGTATCCTCAGTATATGTGCACATATGCTAACAGCCCCGGTTGGTCATGGGTAGACTTCATCATCCGCCATTCACAAACAACGTACCAGACATACCAAAATTCACATAGACCAAAACATATTGGTCACATATTCACATACATATCAAAGTAGCCCCAAGCTAGGAAACACATATTTTCTAGCTGGCCATACACATATGCCACACATTTCACAAATCTGACCCAAGTAAGACCAAACATAACACATATGAACAAGACGAATTCATAAATAAAACTCATATGCATGAGACGCACATACTTAAGTATGAACATGCACATGTACCAAACAAACCAAAGCTGGCATGATCTATATGCTTACTCTAATGAAGATCGCTCCGCGAATGCTCATTCCTAATTCAATTCTACTTTCATTTTGTACCTTGGTCCACCCTTCTTTCCAAGCTTATTTCTTCCACCAAGAACCTAGTGGAAGCTTCACATACTCTGTATAACAATTCCCAATCACAAAGTGAGGTCAGCTCCTCACTTCCCCAAGCAAATCACTTCCAACACTTAAAAATAACCAACTTTGGTACAATCGACAACCAACGTCAAAAATAACTTAAGTCCATCAAAGTCGCTTGCATCCTTTCAGTCACTCGTCCATTATTAACTTACCAACATGTACAACAATTGTTAGTGACCATAATTTCATAAAAAGATCTATTTTGGCCAACCGAACACACACCGAGTACAAGATAAGGCCATTCACACTAACTTCGGTAAGCAGCCCTTATAACTCAATATCACACAAAACTAAGTACATATCTTCATCAATATACCACTGCTCTATTCTTTCATGATTACACCGAGTCTAAAAATCAACTTAGAAGTCCAAAGAAATTACTTACCAAGTTGTTACTCTTGACCACCTTTGATTCTAAAATCAGTCAGTCAGTCTGACTTTCAACCAAGTTTTGACAATGATTCCTTAATCTAAACAGAACATATAATATACCATTAGAAAGGTATTTAACTCCTCTACAAACTGTATGAAGGCACAAAAGTCTAATTCGGAGTCCAAATATACTTAACAAGAACTTCTTCTTCCACCACCTAGACTGTATACTCCAACAAATAGTCTGTAGTTCAAAATATATTTCAGGTCGATTCCTTTATCCAATTATGACCAATCATATATGGTTAGAAAGCTCTTGACGTCCTTTACAACTCTCATGAAGAATGGAAGTCCAATTCTAAGCCAAAGGACACTTACTGAACATTTCTTTGTCCACCAGCTCACTTATATACTCCAGTTATTAGTCTGCCATTCAAAACCAATTTCTCATTGATTCCTTAATCCAAATAGGACATATAATATACCGTTGGAAAGCTATTTGAGTCATCTACAACGTTTATGAAGGGAGAAAAGTCCAAATCAAAGCGGAGGCCCACTAACCGAATCATTTTTTGTTGACCTACTTCTTTCTCTTTCTTCTATCTCTCTCTCTTCTTTTTCTTCTCTTTCATTTTGTGGCTTATCTCCAGAGTTTCTTGCCTCTTCCTTTAATTTTCTGAGTTCTAAAAGAGTGTAGGTAAGTCACCATTCAGCATGACTCACGTCCTCAACTAATTCTAACAAATTTCCAAGTGGTAAAAGGTGATTGGATGGCTTTTCCAAGGGGTCCAATCAGGATGCAGCACCTTGAGTCCCATTTTTTACCAACCTACGTTGCTTTTTATCCGCAATGGTTTTCTACTCAATTGTAGATATATGTGTCTAGTTTCAGGATCATATTTACTTGTACTATTTGGGGCAAAATTGAGGAAGATGTGTCCAATTTACCGAACACGTGTCAATGCTGTCCAAACTTGACCAACTAACTTCATAACACTTGAGAATTATTTGAGTAGGCTTTGTTGAGATTGATCTAAAATTCTTAGAAGATTAAATCATGTCTATACACACATCATAAAAGCATAGGAACTTAAATTCTTGTTGAAATAAAGACCGAGAAGTCCAACCGAAGCACTTCAGGAGCCGACAACACAATATATTGTTTATCCACTTGCTAGGCTTGATCCAAATTGCTAACATGACAAAGTCAATGTCTTTCGAAGCTTATAAATCCATATCTTACCTTTCAACACCATTTTGAATCATCTTTTTTGAACCCGGATGAAGAAGTTATGTTCAATTTATCGCAGCATATCTGAGGTAGTCCGAGATATCAAATGCATTCCTTCCCACTATCATTGCCACTCTATTTACATAGCAATCTCACTCCAAATATGAATCCAATATGTCATTACGACTAAGTATACTTCACTTAAGTTAGACAAATATAATTAAAGGACTAGGGTATTACATTCTCCCCTCCTTATAAAAATTCGTCCCCGAATTTACTTCCATTTGAAAGTTCACTCACATTGCTGTGCAATAGGTGTGACTATTTCAAAATGTGTCTTGTAAGTCTCATATGCCCTTTGCAAGTTGAGTGGTCCTTACTTATCTCCAATGTCCATCACCTAATCTTGAAATGTCCATCATAATCATAATGGTCCTAACTTCCCCGAATGTTGATCACAATAGCTCACATCATATCTTTAAACATTTGAGTCACTGAGGGAACTTATCAGTATCATAAGTTCTCTTTGCCCAAAGAAATAAGGTGACTTAGTCAATTTATCCACTACCACCCACGTAGAACCATAACTCCTACGAGTAATTGGAAGCTCTCCAAATACATTCATCTTGATCATCTCATACTACCATGCTACATCTCTTATATCCATACCACCAAAATACGATACGCCATTTTTTCAAAGCCGGAAGCTTGTTAATCCATCATTTCAAACTTGTATCACAAGCTCACTAGTCCTTAGGTTCTTACATTGAGATTCCATAACTCAATCTCAAAAGATAGGTCAAATGTGAACTTATGTCACAAGCTTAGGCAATTCCTTAATAGTCTCAAATTCTAACTTAACTCTTACTTCACAAAATTTTGTAATCCAAAACAAATGATCTCCAACTTCTCTTCATATGAAATATGCCTTTGTGCCTTAAGTGCAAAGACCATGGTTTTTATCTCTGGATAATTTTTCTCATTCTTCTTTATTTGAACCACAAACATAGGCACATTTTCTTGTTGTATAATGTCACACCTCGAACCCACTCTTGGGCAGAACAAGCCTGAGAACCAATACATTTTGCATCCAAAACTAAATCATAGAAAACTTGACACGTACTTGGTGTTTTCACATTATTAACAATACCAATCTGAGATGTTTGTGATGTTCTTCCAACATAAGGCATGAAAAGGCAAGAAAAGGCATGAAAAGGCAAGAAAAGGTAATAAAAGGCAAGATAAGAAAAGATAAGACATAATAAGGCAAGAAAAGGAAAGAAAAGGCAAGATGAGGCAAGAAAAGGCAAGAAAAGGAAAGATAAGGCAAAAAAAAGGCATGGCAATTCAAGAAAAGGCAAGATAAGGCATGGAAAAGGCATGAAAAGGCAAGAAAAGGGAAGATAAGGCAAGAAAAGGCAAGAATCAGCATGAAAAGGCAAGAAAAGGAAAGAAAAGGAAAGATAAGGCAATAAAAGGAAAGAAAGGGCAAGGAAAAGGCAAGAAAAGGCAAGAAAAGGCAAGATAAGGCATGATAAGTCAAGAAAAGGAAAGAAAAGGCAAGGAAAAGGAAAGAAAAGGCAAGATAAGGCAATAAAAGGAAAGAAAAGGCAAGGTAAGGAAAGAAAAGGCAAGATAAGGCATGATAAGGCAAGAAAAGGAAAGAAACGGAAAGGAAAAGGCAAGAAAAGGAAAGGAAAGAAAAGGAAAGGAAAGAAAAGGCAAGGAAAAGGGAAGAAAAGGTTAGATAAGGAAAGAAAAGGCAAGGAAAAGGCAAGAAAAGGTAAGAAAGGGCATGAAAAGTTAAGAAAAGGCATGGTATGGTAAGAAAAGGCAAGATAAGGAATAAAAAGATAAGCTAAGGCAAGAAAAGGCAAGAAAGGGCAAGATAAGGCAAGATAAGTAAAGTAAAGACAAGAAAAGGCAAGAAAACGAAAGGTGAGGCAAGAAAAGGGAAGGAAAGGCAAGAAAAGGAAAGATGAGGCAAGAAAAGGCAAGATAAGGAGAGAAAAGGAAAGAAAAGGCATGGAAAACTTAAGAAAAGGAAAGAAAAGGCAAGAAAGGGCAAGGAAAAGGCAAGATAAGGCAAGAAAAGGAAAGAAATGGAGAGAAAAGGCAAGAATAGGCAAGGAAAAGGAAAAAAAAGGAAAGATAAGGAAAGATAATGCAAGAAAAGGCAAGAAAAGGTATGAAAAGGCAAGAAAAGGTATGAAAAGGCAAGATAAGGATAGATAAGACTTGATAAGACATGAAAAGGAAAGAAAAGGCAAGGAAAAGGCAAGATTAGGAAAGAAACGCCAAGAAAAGGGAAGGAAAGTCAAAGAAAGGAAAGATGAGGCAAAAAAGAAAAGATAAGGCAAGAAAAGGAAAGAAAAGGCAAGGAAAAGGCAAAGAAAAGGCAAGATAAGGCAAAAAAAGGAATGAAAAATGTAAGAAAATGGAAGATAAGTTAAGAAAAGGCAAGATAAGCCAAGAAAAGACAAGAAAAGACAAGAAAAGGCAAGAATAGGAAAGAAAAGGCAAGATAAGGCAAGAAAAGGTAAGGACAAGGCATTAAAATGCAAGAAAAGGAAAGATAAGGAAAGATATGGCAAGAAAAGGTAAGAAAAGTTAAGAAAAGAAAAGATAAGGCAAGAAAAGGTAAGAAAAGGAAAGATAAGGAAAGATAAGGCGTGATAAGGCAAGAAAAGGCATGAAAAAGCAAGAAAAGAAATGAAAAGGAAAGATAAGGCAAGAAAAGGCAAGAAAAGGCAAGCAAAGGCACGATAAGGCAAGAAAAGGAAAGAAAAGGTAAGATAAGGCAAGAAAAGGAAAGAAACGGCAAGGAAAAGGCAAGAAAATGTAAGATAAGGCAAGAAAAGGCAAGATAAGGAAAGAAAAGGCAAGGAAAAGGTAAGAAAAGACAAGATAAGGCAAGAAAAGGAAAGAAAAGAAAAGAACAGGCAAGATAAGGCAATAAAAGGAAAGAAAAGGCAAGGAAAAGGCAAGAAAAAGGCAAGATAAGGCATGATAAGGCAAGAAAAGGAAAGAAAAGGTAAGAAAAAGCAAGATAAGGCAAAGAATGGAAAGAAAAGGCAAGAAAAGGCAAGATAAGGCTAGAAAAGGGAAGATAAGGCAAGATAAGGCTAGAAAAGGAAAGATGAGACAATAAAAGGCAAGAATTGGCATGAAAAGGCAAGAAAAGGAAAGAAAAGAAAAGAACAGGCAAGATAAGGCAATAAAAGGAAAAGAAAAGGCAAGGAAAAGGCATGATAAGGCAAGAAAAGGAAAGAAAAGGCAAGGAAAAGGCAAGATAAGGCAAGGAAAGGAAAGAAAAGGCAAGGTAAGGGAAGAAAAGGTAAGATAAGGCAAGAAAAGGAAAGAAACGGTAAGGAAAAGGCAAGAAAACGTAAGATAAGGCAAGATAAGGAAAGAAAAGGCAAGGAAAAGGTAAGAAAAGGCAAGATAAGGAAAGAAAAGGCAAAGAAAAGGAATGAAAAGGCATGGTAAGGTAAGAAAAGGCAAGATAAGGAATAAAAAGGCAAGCTAAGGCAAGGAAAGGCAAGAAAGGGCAAGATAAGCCAAGATAAGGAAATCAAAGACAAGAAAAGGCAAGATAAGGCAAGAAAAGGGAAGAAAAGGCAAGAAAAGGAAAGATGAGGCAAGAAGAGGCAAGATAAGGAGAGAAAAGGAAACAAAAAGCATGGAAAAGTTAAGAAAATGCAAGATAAGGCAAGAAAGGGCCAGGAAAACGTAAGAAAAGGCAAGGAAAAGGCATGAAAAGGCAAGGAAAGGAAAGAAAAGGCACGAAAAGGCAAGAAAAGTCAAGGAAAGGAAAGAAAAGGCAAGAATATGCAAGCAAAGGAAAGAAAAGGAAAGACAAGGAAAGATAAGGGTAAGAAAAGGAAAGAAATGGAAAGAAAAGGAAAGAAAAGGAAAGAATAGGCAAGGAAAAGGCAAGAAAAGGAGAGAAAAGGCAAGGAAAAGGCAAGAAAATTTAAGAAAAAGCAAGATTAGGAAAGATAAGACTTTATAAGTAATGAAGAGGCAAGAAAAGGCAAGGAAAAGGCAAGATAAGCGAAGAAAATGGAAGGAAAGTCAAGGAAAGGAAAGGAAAGATGATGCAAGAAAAGGAAAGATAATGTTGCACAGCGGAATTAACTTGTGTGTTGGTGAATTCTGGAACGAACACAATGAAGATCTACAACAATCACCAACTTTCGTAGGGTGACTGAGGTTTGCCTATTGCTAGGCGGCCAATCAAAGGCAGAAAACAACAAGCACAAAACGTGCTCCTCTTTGCCTTAGCAAACTCAGAATATTCTGGATTAATTCAACATGTCCTTTCCTTCTTTGTGATGCTCAATTTAAACGAGCTAAATTCCAGCCAGAAATTAAGGCTCCAGCTGTTACAATCTTTCCCCCTCCCACGTCCATATTAGGACAGCCATAACTAACATTAACACGCCTCATTATTAGTTGCTAAACCCCCTTTAGCAACAGAAAGAAAGAAAACGAAACATGTCCTAATTATTACAATCCAGATTTGGAAATAAAAGCAACACATTAAATAAACGACTTGAGGATCCCATGCAGCTCATGCACACCCTTGTGCACGTCCTTGTACCTTGATTTGGGACGTCCTACGTCAGCCTCCCCTTCTTAAAATTGGACTCGTCTCGAGTTGCTAGTCTGGAAGGCAAAGGCAAGGGATTGTAGTATGGTGTCAAATCGGCCACATTAAAAGTTTTGGAGATGCCAAACTCGTCTGGCAAATCGATCACATACGCATTGTCATTCACCCTTCTTAGCACTTTGTAGGGTCCAAATCTTCGTTGTTGCAACTTGCCTCCTAAATGGGAGGGCATCCGCTCCTTCCTGAAGTACACCATCACCTCTGATATGAATCTCCGCGGAAAAGATTCACAACTCGGACCGTTTGTTACTTTAGAATGGAACAGATCACAACTCACAAGAACTTACACGAACTAAGGCACGAATTTGTACCTCAACCCGTAATGTAGCACAGCGGAATTGACTTGTGTGTTTGTGAATTCTGGAACGAACTCAAGGAAAGAGTTACAACAATCACCAACTTACGTAGGGTGATTGAGGCTTGCCTATTGCTAGGCGGCCAATCAATGGCGAAAAGAACAACAGGCACGAAACGTGCTCCTCCTTGCCTTAGCAAATTCAGAATATTCTAGATTAATCCAACATGTCATTTCCTTCTTTGTGATGCTCAATTTAAACGAGCTAAATTCCAGCCAGAAATTAAGGCTCCAGCTGTTACAATCTTTTCCCTTCCCACGTCCATATTAGGACAGCCATAACTATCATTAACACGCCTCATTATTAGTTGCTAAACCCCCTTTAACAACAGAAGGAAAGAAAACGAAACATGTCCTAATTATTACAATCCAGATTCGGAAATAAAAGCAACCATTAAGTAACCGACTTGAGGATCCCATGCAGCTCATGCACACCCGTGTGCTCGTCCTTGTACCTTGATTTGGGACGTCCTACGTCAGCCTCCCCTTCTTAAAATTGGACTCGTCTCGAGTCGCTAGTCGTGAAGGCAAAGGCAAGGGATTGTAGTATGGTGTCAAATCGGCCACATTAAAAGTTTTGGAGATGCCAAACTCGTCCGGCAAATCGATCACATACGCATTGTCATTCACCCTTCTTAGCACTTTGTAGGGTCCAAATCTTCGCTGTTGCAACTTGCCTCCTAAATGGGAGGGCATCCGCTCCTTCCTGAAGTACACCATCACCTCTTCTCCAGGTTGGAAAAGTTGCACTCTTCGGTGAGCATCCACTTTGGCCTTCTCCTTGGCATAAGTCATAGCCAACCTCTTCTTAACAGCCTCCAACACATCATGTGCATGCTCAGCGAATGTCACCGCGGTTGCATTTGCTCCTGTTGGCTTGCAAATGCTAGAAACATCAACAAGGTGATTAGGAACCTTAATATACACCAATGAGAAAGGTGACTCTCCTGTAGAACGGTGGACTGCTCCGTTGTATGCAAACTCAGCAATAGGGATTGCGAGATCCCATTGCCTTTTCTTCTCGTGACATAGGCTTCGTAGCATGCTTCCGAGTGTGCGATTTGTGGCCTCCGTTTGCCCATTCGTCTGAGGGTGTGCCGTGGTGCTGAATTGCAAAGTCGCATCAAACATTCGCCACAATGTTTGCCAAAAGCTAGAGAGGAACTTCTTGTCACGATCAGATGTGATGGTTCGAGGAACTCCGTGTAGGCGAACTATCTCTTTAAAGAATAGTCTTGCAACTCCCGTGGCATCTGATGTCTTGCGGCATGGTATGAAATGGGACATCTTTGACAACCTGTCTACCACAACAAAAATAGAGTCAAAGCCACGCGGGGTGCGAGGCAAGCCAAGCACGAAATCCATGCTCAAGTCCTCCCACACTTGCTTCGGAATCGGGAGAGGGGTGTACAGCCCGGTGTTTTGTACTTGCCCCTTGGTTTCTTGACACACACGGCAGTGTCTAACCATCCTCTCCACGTCCTTGCTGATTCTAGGCCAATAGAAACGTGAAGACACAGCAGCAAGTGTTTTATCACGCCCCAAATGTGCGGACAGCCCTCCTCCGTGCAATTCCCACACTAAATGTTCTCTCAATGAAGTCTTTGGCACACACAACTGATTTCCCTTCATAAGATACCCATCATGCATGTGGTAGTCTCGCACGCCCTTCCCTCCCTTGCACGACTTCCAGATTGCACCAAAGTCCTCATCTTCTTCATAGAGCTCACGAAGGCTCTCAAAAGCCGTGATCTCACTCTTAAGCTCCGTGAGCAATAAGACCCTCCTACTAAGTGCATCAGCAACCAGGTTGGTCTTACCACTCTTGTGCGCAATCTTGAAAGGAAAACGTTGCAAATAAGTTGACCACCTCGCATGCATATGGCTTGCCAATCGTGTTTGATCATTCAGAAACTTCAAAGCACGATGATCCGTGTACAAAACAAACTCCTTGCCCACCAGGTAGTGCTCCCATGTTTTCAATGCTCTAAACACAGCGTAGAACTCCTTTTCATAGGTGCTCCAAGTCTGCCTGTGCTCGCTGAGTTTTTCACTGAAATAAGCAATAGGCCTCTTCTCTTGACTAAGAACAGCGCCTATGCCAACTCCGGAAGCATCCACTTCTACTTCAAATAGCTTGCCAAAATCAGGAAGAGCCAGAACTGGTGCGGAGCTTAATTGTTCTTTCAAGGTAGCAAAAGCTTTGTCTACTTCTTCACTCCATTCAAAAGGCACTCCCTTCTTAAGCAATGATGTAATAGGGGCAGCGATCACACTAAACCCACGTATGAAACGCCTACAAAATGAAGCCAAGCCAAGGAAACTTCATACTTGCGAGACACTTTTTGGCCGAGGCCAGGCTTGAATTGCTTCCACCTTTGCTTGATCAGCTCGTACACCTTCTTTTCCAACGATAAATCCTAAGAACAGAAGCTCTTCTTGCCAAAATGTGCACTTGGCACGGTTTGCATACAGCTCATTCCTCCTCAGGGTGGCAAGGACTTCACGAAGGTGCTTGACATGATCTTCTTTCGTCTTACTATACACCAGAATGTCATCAAAATAGACCACCACAAACTTATCAAGAAATGGTCGTAAAACTTGGTGCATCAGCCTCATAAACGTACTAGGAGCATTTGTCAACCCGAATGGCATGACCAACCATTCGTACAGCCCCTCCTTGGTCTTAAAGGCCGTTTTCCACTCATCACCAGGCCTTATTCTAATCTGATGGTAACCACTTTTTAAATCTATCTTAGAGAAAATAGTGGAACCACTCAGATTATCAAGCATATCTTCAAGTCTAGGGATAGGAAATCTATACCCCACTGTGATCTTGTTGATCGCTCTGCTGTCCACGCACATCCGCCAAGAGCCATCCTTTTTAGGAACTAACAAGGCAGGAACTCCACAAGGACTAAGGCTCTCACGTATTGATCCACGCTCCAGAAGCTCTTGCACTTGCAACTTTAAAACTTTGTGCTCTTCAGGACTCATTTTATAATGAGGTAAATTCGGGAGGGTGGCACCTGGAACAAGGTCAATGTTGTGCTGAATTTCACGCATAGGAGGTAGTCCCTTAGGCAGATCTGAGGGAAAGACATCCGCGAAGTCTCGTAGGAGCACTTGGACTTCGTTTGGAAAGACTTCTTTGCTCCTTGTGTCTTGCTTCAGATTGTTGTCCAATAGAAGGACGTGGCATACTCCTGCCTCCTTTAGGGAGAGTTGGAATTCCTTGAACGAAGTCAGTAGCGTCACCATTTGCACAAGGTTGCTCCCCTTCTTGCCAAGATTCTTCGGTTTTCTTGGAAGCAACGTGAACTTCTGACCATTTTTAATCACTTCGTACGTGTTCTCCTGATATGAATCTCAGCGGAAAAGACTCACAACTCGGACCGTTTGTTACTTCAGAATGGAACAGATCACAACTCACAAAGAACTCACAAGAACTAAGGCGCGAAATTGAACCTTAACCCGCTGCAAGAGCTTCTGAACCTTGACCTAAGGTCGTATCACGCCACGAGCGGGGATGGATGATCCGCTTGATAAGTGAAAGATAAATTCTAGCCAAGACGACTCACCAGCCTAAGCAAGAACAAACGAGTATCTAAACTCACAATTAGCCAATGCTAAGTAATTCTCCGAATTGTTATATCTTTATTGAATGAGGATGCCTCTTTATATAGGCTCCATAAGTCTTACAACTTCCTAAACGAAAACTAACTCCAAATAAGGAGTTCAAGGCTGGCCAAAATTCTCCTTCCTAATTTAAAGGGATTCTGGCCGAAATATTCAACTAAGTAGGAAAACAATCTAAACATAGATAACTAATAGAATATCTAGTAAATATCACGTCCTAAAACATAGTAGATGCAATTCCTAAAATTTAGGGACGCATGTCCAAGATAAGCTTGAAATTCACGTGCGCATGCATCCAGGAGATTGCGTGCATCTCAAACTTCCCATTTAGCTTCCAAAACGTGCATGGGCCTCCCTTGGACTTCTTGGACGTCCTTGGTCCTCCACGCACTTGCTTGAGCCCAAACTTCTTGCATTAGTCCATTGAAGTCAGATTGCAACTTCCTAGCTCTTGCTCTTGTCATTGGCTCAATTAGAACTTGAACTTGCTGCGAGTCTACAAGCTTGATAGTAGGTGCGTCCTTAGGCTTGCTCACATCAGTCCCCTCCTCTTGAAAAGGATTTGTCCTCAAATCATCACCTACATCAAACGGACTCAAGTCAGCCACGTTAAACGAAGCACTTACATTATACTCACCCGGAAGGTCTAGCTTGTAGGCATTATCATTGATGCGTTCTATCACTTGGAATGGACCATCTCCCCGTGGTAGCAACTTTGAACGTCTTTGGACAGGAAAACGCTCCTTCCTCATATGTAGCCAAACCCAATCTCCCGGCTCAAAGACAACCTTGTGCCTTCCTTTGTTTGCTTGCCTCGCATAGTGCTCCGTGCGCTTCTCGATGTTCATTCTTGCTTTCTCATGTAACTGCTTGACAAATTCAGCTTTCTTCTTGCCATCTAAGTTAACATGCTCACTCGAAGGTAGAGGTGATAAATCCAATGGAGTCAAAGGATTAAATCCATAAACAAGCTCAAATGGTGAGAATTGAGTAGCAGAATGGACAGAACGATTATAAGCAAACTCAACATGAGGCAAACATTCTTCCCAAGTCTTAATGTTATGCTTAATGAGTGCTCTCAAAAGTGTAGACAAAGTCCTATTCACTACTTCAGTTTGACCATCAGTTTGAGGATGACAAGTAGTAGAAAACAACAACTTAGTACCTAACTTGCACCACAAGGTCTTCCAAAAGTAACTTAGGAACTTAGCATCTCTATCAGAGATAATTGTCCTAGGCATGCCATGCAACCTAACAACCTCTCTAAAGAACAAATCAGCAATGTTCGAAGCATCATCAGTCTTATGACATGGAATGAAATGTGCCATCTTAGAAAACCTATCCACTACCACAAAAATTGAATCTCTTCCACGCTTAGTCCTAGGTAGTCCTAACACAAAATCCATAGAGATATCAATCCAAGGCTCACTAGGTATAGGTAGTGGGGTGTACAAACCATGGGGTTTTACCTTTGACTTGACTTGCTTGCAAGTGATGCAACGACCACAAACTCTCTCAACGTCTCTCTTCATGTGTGGCCAAAAGAAATGATCTTGTAGCATTGCCAAGGTCTTTGCAATTCCAAAATGCCCCATTAAGCCTCCTCCATGTGCCTCCTGAATGAGTAATTCTCGCATCGAGCAATTAGGCACACAAAGTTTGTTTTCACGAAATAGGTAACCTTCATTACGAAAGAACTTACCAAATGCACTTCTTTCAGTGGATCTAAACAACTCGCTAAAATCAACATCATCAACATACATGTCTTTAATGTGTTCAAAGCCAAGTAGTTTAGCATCAAGAGTTGAGATCAAGGCGTACCTTCGTGATAGTGCATCAGCCACTACATTTTCCTTACCTTGCTTGTAGCGAATGACATAAGGAAATGTCTCAATGAATTCCACCCATCGTGCATGCCTCTTGTTCAGCTTGTGTTGCCCCTTTAAGTGCTTAAGTGACTCATGATCAGTGTGAATCACGAACTCCTTTGGCCACAAGTAATGCTGCCATGTCTCCAATGCTCGAACTAGTGCGTACAACTCCTTGTCATAGGTCGGGTAATTCAAGGTTGCACCACTTAGTTTCTCACTAAAGTATGCAATGGGTCTTCCCTCTTGCATAAGGACAGCTCCAATTCCTATACCAGAAGCATCACACTCTATTTCAAAAGTCTTAGAGAAATTAGGTAAAGCTAACAAGGGTGCATTAGTCAACTTCCCTTTTAGTAGTTGGAAGGCCTTCTCTTGAGCTTCTCCCCAAGTAAAGCCCACGTTCTTCTTGATGACTTCAGTTATGGGTGCGGCTATGCTACTAAAGTCCTTCACAAATCTCCTATAAAAACTAGCTAGTCCATGAAAGCTCCTAACATTACCAACACTTGTAGGGCTTGGCCATTCACGGATAGCTCGGTTCTTTTCTTCATCAACCGTTATGTTGTTGACTGCTCGGCAATCAACACACATTCTCCATGATTTATCCTTCTTGGGCACAAGTAGGACTGGAACAGCACATGGACTCATGCTCTCTCTCACGTACCCTTTCTCCAATAGCTCGTTGACTTGCTTCTCAAGCTCCTTTGTTTCTTCAGGATTGCTTCTATATGTGGGACGGTTAGGTATGGCAGCTCCCGGAACAAAGTCTATTTGATGTTCAATCCCACGAATAGGTGGCAAACCAGGTGGTAGCTCGTCGGGAAAGACATCCTTGTAGTCCTGCGAAAGAGACACAACCGTACTAGGTACATGTGGTTCAAGCTCGTTAGTGTTCAAAAGCGCCTCTCTATACCGAAGTAAGATCATAGGCTTCTTTTCAAAGCATGCTTGCTTAATATCACTTGCTCCCACATAGTAACTCCTTTTCCAACTCTCGGTTTTTCTCTCATTGGCCGTTTTAATTTCTGTTTTTCCGGCTTCTTTTGTTTTCTCAATCTTTTCCTCTCCATTGGCCGTTTTTCTTATCTTTTTTTCGGCTTCTTCTCTCCTCTCAATCTTTTTCTTTTTGTCACGCTCTCTTTGCTCATCACTTTCTTTTTGCAACTGTCGTTGATCTTCACAAACTTGTGATGGTGACAAGGGTGCCAAGGTGATTACTCTCTTCTTAAGTATAAATGAATATTTGTTGGTGTAGCCATCATGATGCACTTTCCTATCAAACTGCCATGGCCTTCCTAACAATAGATGACCAGCTTGCATTGGTACAACATCACACAACACTTCAACCTCATAGTTGCCAATGCGGAATGTTACCAATACTTGCTTCATCACTCGTACTTCTCCACTATCATTCAGCCATTGTAGTTTGTAAGGCTTAGGGTGTTTTCCAGTGAGTAACCCTAACTTCTCCACCATAGTAGTGCTTGCGACATTAGCACAACTTCCTCCATCTATGATGACACTACACACCTTGTCTTTGACATAGTACCTTGTGTGAAAAATATTTTCTCTTTGAGCCACATCATTTTCTTCTTTTACTTGCACATTCAATGCTCTTCTAGACACAAGAGTAAGCCTCTCAGCAGCTTGGTACTCTTCCTCGGATACGTCCTCCAAAGAAGGCATGCTTTCATGCTCCGAATCGTCTTCTTCAGTTTTAATCTCTCCACTTTCCTTGATCACCATTGCTTGCTTGTTAGGGCATTGACTTGAGATGTGCCCTCTTCCTTGACACTTAAAGCACTTGATGTCTCGGTTCCTAGCTGGAGTGACTTCCACTTTCCTTTGAGAATTAGCTTGAGAACTCTCGGATTTATGCTCTACTTTGGCTGCTTGTGGCTTGTCAAACTTCTTTTGGTAGTTTGGCTTCCAAGTAGAACTCGATGTAGCTCTTGTTCTCCCCTCTCCTCTCTTGAGTTGCTTCTCAATTTTTGTTGCCATATGCACCATGTCCTCCAACTCCACATAGTGTTGCAACTCAACTTTGTCTTGAATTTCAGGATTGAGTCCATTCAAGAATCTTCATCTATATCAGCTCTTATCATGGCCATCTCCATCTGTTTGAAATACTCCTCCACGCTCAAATTTCCTTGCCTCATTCCTTGTAACTTCTTATACAGCCCTCTATAGTAATGACTTGGAACAAATCTCTTCCTCATCACCACTTTCATGTCTTCCCAAGTAGCTATAGGGCATTCTCCATTTCTCCTCCTGCTTGTCACAAGTTGATCTCACCAAGTTATAGCATAATCAGTGAATTCGGTGATGGCAAGTTTTACCTTCTTTGCTTCGGAGCTATTGTGGCAATCAAACACGAACTCAATCTTCTTCTCCCACTCTAAGTACGCCTCCGGGTCAGAACGACCAGCAAAGGAGGGTATCTTCAGTTTGATACTCCCTATGTTGTCGTCTCTCTTTTGCCTAGCCTCCCTAGGTGGGCGGTTTGTTCTTGCTCTCCTAAGACTCCTTGTAGAGCCTACGCCTTCTTCAGATTCAGAATCAGCTCCGCTCGACTCTCCAATAGGTACTCCTCTCCTACGCCTTTGGAGTTTGCCTCGCGTTTGGGGGTTGTCACGAGAATTCTCCACGGCATCCACGCGTAGTTGCAAAGGCTCCATCTGAGCTTGCACCATCTGCTCGAGCTTCCCGGCCAAGGCATCCACTAATAACTTAAGGTCTATGCTTCCCATAGTTTGACCTTCATGCGACATGTTTGCTACAAGAAAATTTGGTTAGTAAAAAAATTATGGCCTCACAAGCTCACTCCCTTACGTGTATACTCTCAATGTAAGGTGCACTCAAGTTCACTCGTGTTTGCACTCAAATATTTGGCTTTTCTCTCTAAGGTACTCGCACACTCTTGCCTTTTTCCTCTCGTGATACTTGTATGTTCTTACTAAAGCTAGAACAGCCTTTGCTTGAACTTCACGCTTCACAGAATGTTAAAGTTCCCCTTTTGGCCTTTCTTTGCTCTTTAGTCTTGCTTGTCCCTTTTCTTGATCAGCTGCTGCGCCTTCTTTAGTTCGCTAGCTTCCTTTTTGATTTTGCTTCCTCTTTAGCTTGCGGCTTCTTTTTTTCTTTTCTTTTCTTTTCTTTTCTTTTCTTTTCTTTTCTTTTCTGTTTTTTGCTTCACTCGTTTGTTTTCCTCTCTTTTCTCTCGAACAGCGAAGAACCTCACGGATTAGCAAGCAACAAAACGAACCCCCAAAAAAAAAAGAACAAGAATAACAAGGATAATGAACTAAAGTAACAAGCTAAGCTCTGATACCAAATGATATGAATCTCAGCGGAAAAGACTCACAACTCGGACCGTTTGTTACTTCAGAATGGAACAGATCACAACTCACAAAGAACTCACAAGAACTAAGGCGCGAAATTGAACCTTAACCCGCTGCAAGAGCTTCTGAACCTTGACCTAAGGTCGTATCACGCCACGAGCGGGGATGGATGATCCGCTTGATAAGTGAAAGATAAATTCTAGCCAAGACGACTCACTAGCCTAAGCAAGAAAAAACGAGTATCTAAACTCACAATTAGCCAATGCTAAGTAATTCTCCGAATTGTTATATCTTTATTGAATGAGGATGCCTCTTTATATAGGCTCCATAAGTCTTACAACTTCCTAAACGAAAACTAACTCCAAATAAGGAGTTCAAGGCTGGCCAAAACTCTCCTTCCTAATTTAAAGGGATTCTGGCCGAAATATTCAACTAAGTAGGAAAACAATCTAAACATAGATAACTAATAGAATATCTAGTAAATATCACGTCCTAAAACATAGTAGATGCAATTCCTAAAATTTAGGGACGCATGTCCAAGATAAGCTTGAAATTCACGTGCGCATGCATCCAGGAGATTGCGTGCATCTCAAACTTCCCATTTAGCTTCCAAAACGTGCATGGGCCTCCCTTGGACTTCTTGGACGTCCTTGGTCCTCCACGCACTTGCTTGAGCCCAAACTTCTTGCATTAGTCCATTGAAGTCAGATTGCAACTTCCTAGCTCTTGCTCTTGTCATTGGCCCAATTAGAACTTGAACTTGCTGCGAGTCTACAAGCTTGATAGTAGGTGCGTCCTTAGGCTTGCTCACATCATCTCCTCTCCCTTATGTACTGCCTTATTATCATACTCCCAAGGCCTTCCAAGCAGAATATTGCATGCATCCATGCAAAGCACATCGCAAGTCACAACATCAGTGAATTTTCCAATGGAGATCGGCACTTGGCAACGTGAATCAACCCGAATACTTCCTCCAGATTGCACCCACCCAATAGAGTAAGGAGCAGGATGTGGGGTGGTCTTCAATCCGAGTTTCTCCACCGTGCTTGCACTTATGAAGTTCTCCTGACTTCCTCCATCAACAATAACATCACAAACTTCCTTTCCTACATGACATCTTGTGCGGAACAGGTTGTGACGCTGAGTTGCATCTTTTTTCTCCACGGACAAAGCCAACTTCCTCATGACTCCACAGTATTCCTCATTATCACCAAATTCATCTTGTGACTCCTCCTCACTTTCCTCAACAGGTGCGCAAAAGAGAGCATCTTCCTGATCTCCTTCAGCCTCACACAATTGCACAAACTTTCTTTTCGGACACTCACTTGATCTGTGCCCTATTTCATTGCATTTGAAGCATTTTATTCGCGAAGAACCCTCAGCAACCTCCTTGCCTTTCCTCTGAACTTGCTCGGTATTAGAAAGGGCTGGCCTGGGCCGAGGCACAACTCTTGCATCTCCAGTTGGCGTGGGGTTCTTCTCTGGTCCACGAGCAAAATTTGAAGTCTGGCCAGGGGTGTAACGATTGCCAACCACTCTCTTCTTCTTTAGGGCAGCTCCAATCTTGCGTGCCTTGTTGCACACATCTTGGAAATACAGGAACGTGTCAAACTCCATACGACTCTTCACTTCATAGTGCAAGCCGTCAATGAACCTCGCAATCATTTGATCCTCATGTTCTTCCACATCATTCCGGGCAGCCAATCTCATAAATTCAGCAATATACTCATCAACAGACTTGTTACCTTGCGTGCAAGACAAGAATTGGGAGAACAAAGTCTGATGATAGTCTACGGGCAGAAATCTTTCCCTAAGTGCTTGCTCCATGGTTGGCCAATCACGAATAGGTAGATCACCTCTCCTTCTGCGAGATTCTTGCTCCTTACGCCACCACACCGCAGCACCAGATTCTAGCTTGAAAGCAACGTAGCTTACTTTTTGTTCCTCCGTGAGCTCCATACAATCAAAATACTTCTCTACGGAGTCAAGCCAATTCAGAAAGGCTTCCACGTCGGCCTCCCCATAAAACTTCTCAATGTTCATTTTAAACGGACGATCTATCCTCCTAACATAATCATCTCCACGATCATCCATTCTATACGCCTCCCTCCTAGGGCCACGGCCAGCATCACCTCGGCCTCCATCTCCTCTCCCACGTCCTCTCAACCCACGTACAGCCCTTCCTCCCCTCCTCACATCCAACGTAGCATCAGATTCTTCATCCCCATCTTCATCAAGATCTAAAGGCGGATTACGTACCACTGGAGGGGGGGGGGGTGCTGGAGGTTGCACCACCAAATTAGCAAGCTGCGTGCGGATCTCCAAGATGGCAGCCTCCAAGGTGGCAAATCTTTGACGTAGATCCGGATTCTGGTTGTCCATGGGGTCGGCCATAGTGCATCGGATTCTGGTGGAGCTTGGTTTGGAATTAGAGGCACGGATCAGGGGATCGCGAAACCTTGTGGAACGGCTCGTAGGTAGGGTCTCTCACAACTCTCTGTGGTGATAGTGTTCACTCAAGATCAATGTAGAAACTGATCTGATCGTAATCTAGGCTCTGATACCACCTAATGTAGCACAGCGGAATTGACTTGTGTGTTTGTGAATTCTGGAACGAACTCAAGGAAAGAGTTACAACAATCACCAACTTACGTAGGGTGATTGAAGCTTGCCTATTGCTAGGCGGCCAATCAATGGCGAAAAGAACAACAGGCACGAAACGTGCTCCTCCTTGCCTTAGCAAATTCAGAATATTCTAGATTAATCCAACATGTCATTTCCTTCTTTGTGATGCTCAATTTAAACGAGCTAAATTCCAGCCAGAAATTAAGGCTCCAGCTGTTACAATCTTTTCCCTTCCCACGTCCATATTAGGACAGCCATAACTATCATTAACACGCCTCATTATTAGTTGCTAAACCCCCTTTAACAACAGAAGGAAAGAAAACGAAACATGTCCTAATTATTACAATCCAGATTCGAAAATAAAAGCAACCATTAAGTAACCGACTTGAGGATCCCATGCAGCTCATGCACACCCGTGTGCTCGTCCTTGTACCTTGATTTGGGACGTCCTACGTCAACCCGCCTCAAGGGCTTCTGAACCTTGACCTAAGGTCGTATCACGCCACAAGCGGGGATGGAATATCCGCTTGATAAGTGAAGGACAAATTCTAGCCAAGACGACTCACCAGCCTAAGCAAGAACAAACGAGTATCAAACTCTCAACTAGCCAATGCTAAGTATTTCCGAATTGTGTGTGTACGTTTTATTGCTAGGAGTCCTCTTTATATAGGCTCCCAAAGTACCAAAATATTCCTAAACAAGCTAACTCCTTAAAAGGAATTCAAAGGCTGGCCAAAACTCTCTTTCCTATTCTAAGGAGATTCTGGCCGAACTTATGCAACTAAACAAGGAATAATATAAGCAAATAATATCTAATAGAATAGCTACTAGTTGCACGTCCAAAACAATTAGATGCACGGCCTAAATAGGCTGATTCTTCTTGATTCTCCATGTGCGCATGCATCTAGAAGTTTTCGTGCATGTCAAGCTTCCCATTCAGCCTCCAAAACGTGCATGGGCCTCCCTTGGGTTTCTTGGACGTCCTTGGTCCTCCACGAACTTGCTTGAGCCCAAACTTCATGCATTAGTCCATTGAAATCAGATTGCAACTTCCTAGCTCTTGCTCTTGTCATTGGCCCAATTGGAACTTGAACTTGCTTCGAGTCTACAAGCTTGATAGTTGGTGCATCCGTAGGCTTGCTCACATCAGTCCCCTCCTCTTGAAAAGGATTTGTCCTCAAATCATCACCTACATCAAACGGACTCAAGTCAGCCACGTTAAACGAAGCACTTACATTATACTCACCCGGAAGGTCTAGCTTGTAGGCATTATCATTGATGCGTTCTATCACTTGGAATGGACCATCTCCCCGTGGTAGCAACTTTGAACGTCTTTGGACAGGAAAACGCTCCTACCTCATATGTAGCCAAACCCAATCTCCCGGCTCAAAGACAACTTTGTGCCTTCCTTTGTTTGCTTGCCTCGCATAGTGCTCCGTGCGCTTCTCGATGTTCATCCGTGCTTTCTCATGTAACTGCTTGACAAATTCAGCTTTCTTCTTTCCATCTAAGTTAACATGCTCACTCGAAGGTAGAGGTGATAAATCCAATGGAGTCAAAGGATTAAATCCATAAACAAGCTCAAATGGTGAGAATTGAGTAGCAGAATGGACAGAACGATTATAAGCAAACTCAACATGAGGCAAACATTCTTCCCAAGTCTTAATGTTATGCTTAATGAGTGCTCTCAAAAGTGTAGACAAAGTCCTATTTACTACTTCAGTTTGACCATCAGTTTGAGGATGACAAGTAGTAGAAAACAACAACTTAGTACCTAACTTGCACCACAAGGTCTTCCAAAAGTAACTTAGGAACTTAGCATCTCTATCAGAGATAATTGTCCTAGGCATGCCATGCAACCTAACAACCTCTCGAAAGAACAAATCAGCAATGTTTGAAGCATCATCAGTTTTATGACATGGAATGAAATGTGCCATCTTAGAAAACCTATCCACTACCACAAAAATTGAATCTCTTCCACGCTTAGTCCTAGGTAGTCCTAACACAAAATCCATAGAGATATCAATCCAAGGCTCACTAGGTATAGGTAGTGGGGTGTACAAACCATGGGGTTTTACCTTTGACTTGGCTTGCTTGCAAGTGATGCAACGACCACAAACTCTCTCAACGTCTCTCTTCATGTGTGGCCAAAAGAAATGATCTTGTAGCATTGCCAAGGTCTTTGCAATTCCAAAATGCCCCATTAAGCCACCTCCATGTGCCTCCTGAATTAGTAATTCTCGCATCGAACAATTAGGGACACAAAGCTTGTTTTCACGAAATAGGTAACCTTCATTACGAAAGAACTTGCCAAATGCACTTCTTTCAGTTGATCTAAACAACTCGCCAAAATCAACATCATCAACATACATCTCCTTAATGTGTTCAAAGCCAAGTAGTTTAGCATCAAGAGTTGAGATCAAGGCGTACTTTCGTGATAGTGCATCAGCCACTACATTTTCCTTACCTTGCTTGTAGCGAATGACATAAGGAAATGTCTCAATGAATTCCACCCATCGTGCATGCCTCTTGTTCAGCTTGTGTTGCCCCTTTAAGTGCTTGAGTGACTCATGATCAGTGTGAATCACAAACTCCTTTGGCCACAAGTAATGCTGCCATGTCTCCAATGCTCGAACTAGTGCGTACAACTCCTTGTCATAGGTCAGGTAATTCAAGGTTGCACCACTTAGTTTCTCACTAAAGTAGGCAATAGGTCTTCCTTCTTGCATAAGGACAGCTCCAATTCCTACACCAGAAGCATCACACTCTATTTCAAAAGTCTTAGAGAAATTAGGTAAAGCTAACAAGGGTGCATTAGTCAACTTCCCTTTCAGTAGTTGGAAAGCCTTCTCTTGAGCTTCTCCCCAAGTAAAGCCCACGTTCTTCTTGATGACTTCAGTTATGGGTGCGGCTATGCTACTAAAGTCCTTCACAAATCTCCTATAAAAACTAGCTAGTCCATGAAAGCTCCTAACATTAGCAACACTTGTAGGGCTTGGCCATTCACGGATAGCTCGGATCTTTTCTTCATCAACCTGTATTCCGTTAGCTCCAACAACAAAACCCAAGAATACAAGCTTATCCGTACAAAAGGTGCACTTCTTCAAGTTAGCAAACAATTGTTCTTCTCTAAGTGCATCTAAGACAGATTTCAAATGTTCTAGATGATCCTCCATGCTCTTGCTATAAATGAGTATATCATTAAAGTAAACAACTACAAATTTACCAATGAATGGACGTAGAACATGATTCATGAGTCTCATAAACGTGCTAGGTGCGTTGGACAAACCAAATGGCATGACCATCCACTCATACAACCCATACTTAGTTTTAAAAGTAGTCTTCCACTCATCTCCTTCTTTCATCCTAATTTGATGATAACCACTCTTCAAATCAATCTTAGAAAACATGCAAGAACCATGCAACTCATCTAACATGTCATCTAAACGAGGGATAGGGTGACGATATTTTACCGTTATGTTGTTGACTGCTCGGCAATCAACACACATTCTCCATGTTTTATCCTTCTTGGGCACAAGTAGGACTGGAACAGCACATGGACTCATGCTCTCTCTCACGTACCCTTTCGCCAATAGCTCGTTGACTTGCTTCTCAAGCTCCTTTGTCTCTTCAGGATTGCTTCTATATGCGGGACGGTTAGGTATGGCAGCTCCCGGGACAAAGTCTATTTGATGTTCAATCCCACGAATAGGTGGCAAACCAGGTGGTAGCTCGTCGGGAAAGACATCCTTGTAATCCTGCAAAAGAGACACAACCGCACTAGGTACATGTGGTTCAAGCTCGTTAGTGTTTAAAAGCGCCTCTCTATACCGAAGTAAGATCATAGGCTTCTTTTCAAAGCATGCTTGCTTAATATCACTTGTTCCCACATAGTAATTCTTTTTCCAACTCTCGGTTTTTCTCTCTTTGGCCATTTTAATTTCTGTTTTTCCGGCTTCTTTTGTTTTCTCAATCTTTTCCTCTCCATTGGCCGTTTTTCTTATCTTTTTTTCGGCTTCTTCTCTCCTCTCATTCTTTTTCTTCTTGTCACGCTCTCTTTGCTCATCACTTTCTTTTTGCAACTGACGTTGATCTTCACAAACTTGTGATGGTGACAAGGGTGCCAAGGTGATTACTCTCTTCTTAAGTATAAATGAATACTTGTTGGTGTAGCCATCATGATGCACTTTCCTATCAAACTGCCACGGCCTTCCTAACAATAGGTGACCAGCTTGCATTGGTACAACATCACACAACACTTCATCCTCATAGTTGCCAATGCGGAATGCTACCAATACTTGCTTCATCACTCGTACTTCTCCACTATCATTCAGCCATTGTAGTTTGTAAGGCTTAGGGTGTATTCCCGTGAGTAACCCTAACTTCTCCACCATAGTAGTGCTTGCAACATTAGCACAACTTCCTCCATCTATGATGACACTACACACCTTGTCTTTGACATAGCACCTTGTGTGAAAAATATTTTCTCTTTGAGCCACATCATTTTCTTCTTTCACTTGCACATTCAATGCTCTTCTAGAAACAAGAGTAAGCCTCTCAGCAGCTTGGTACTCTTCCTCGGATACGTCCTCCAAAGAAGGCATGCTCTCATGCTCCGAATCCTCTTCTTCAGTTTCAATCTCTCCACTTTCCTTGATCACCATTGCTTGCTTGTTAGGGCATTGACTTGAGATGTGCCCTCTTCCTTGACGCTTAAAGCACTTGATGTCACGGCTCCTAGCTGGAGTGACTTCCACTTTCCTTTGAGAATTAGCTTGAGAACTCTCGGATTTATGCTCTACTTTGGCTGCTTGTGGCATGTCAAACTTCTTTTGGTAGTTTGGCTTCCAAGTAGAATTCGATGTAGCTCTTGTTCTCCCTTCTCCTCTCTTGAGTTGCTTCTCAATTTTCGTTGCCATATGCACCATGTCCTCCAACTCCACATAGTGTTGCAACTCAACTTTGTCTTGAATTTCAGGATTGAGTCCATTCAAGAACCTTGCCATTGTAACTTCTCTATCTTCTTCTATATCAGCTCTTATCATGGCCATCTCCATCTGTTTGAAATACTCCTCCACACTCAAATTTCCTTGCCTCATTCCTTGTAACTTTTTATACAGCTCTCTATAGTAATGACTTGGAACAAATCTCTTCCTCATCACCACTTTCATGTCTTCCCAAGTAGCTATTGGGCGTTCTCTATTTCTCCTCCTGCTTGTCACAAGTTGATCCCACCAAGTTATAGCATAATCAGTGAATTCGGTGATGGCAAGTTTTACCTTCTTTTCTTCGGAGCTATTGTGGCAATCAAACACGAACTCAATCTTCTTCTCCCACTCTAAGTATGCCTCCGGGTCAGAACGACCAGCAAAGGAAGGTATCTTCAGTTTGATACTTCCTATTTTGTCGTCTCTCCTTGGCCTTGCCTCCCTAGGTGGACAGTTTGTTCTTGCTCTCCTAAGACTCCTTGTAGAGCCTACGCCTTCTTCCGACTCTGAATCAGCTCCGCTCGATTCTCCAATAGGTACTCCTCTCCTACGCCTTTGGAGTTCGCCTCGCGTTTGGGGGTTGTCACGAGAATTCTCCACGGCATCCACGCGTAGTTGCAAAGGCTCCATCTGAGCTTGCACCATCTGCTCAAGCTTCCCGGCCAAGGCATCCACTAATAACTTAAGGTCTATGTTTCCCATATTTTGACCTTCATGTGACATGTTTGCTGCAAGAAAAATTGGTTAGTAAGAAAAAAATATGGCCTCACAAGCTCACTCCCTTACGTGTATACTCTCAATATAAGGTGCACTCAAGTTCACTCGTGTTTGCACTCAAATATTTGGCTTTTCTCTCTAAGGTACTCGCACACTCTTGCCTTTTTCCTCTCGTGATACTTGTATGTTCTTACTAAGGCTAGAACGGCCTTGCTTGAGCTTCACGCTTTAACAAACAGAATGTTAAAGTTCCTCTTTGGTCTTTCTTTTAGTCTTGCTCGTCTCCTTTCTTGATCAGCTGTTGCGCCTCCTTAGTTTGCTAGCTTCCCTCGGATTTGCTTCCTCTTTAGCTTGAGACTTCCAATTTAGCTTGCTTCCTCTTTAGCTTGCGGCTTCCTTTTTCTTTTTCTTTTCTTTCCTTTTTTTCTTTTCTTTTCTTTTCTTTTCTTTTCTTTTTTTTTTCTTTCTTTTCTTTTCTTTCTTTTCTTGCTTCACTCGTTTGTTTTCCTCTCTTTTCTCTCAAACAGCGAGGAGAGAAAACGAACCAACAAGAACAAAAAAAATGACAAGCAACAAAACGAACCAACAAGAACAAAAAAATGACAAGCAACAAAACAAACCAACAAGAACAAAAATAACAAGGATAATGAACTAAAGTAACAAGCTAAGCTCTGATACCAACTGATATGAATCTCCGCGGAAAAGATTCACAACCCGGACCGTTTGTTACTTTAGAATGGAACAGATCACAACTCACAAGAACTTACACGAACTAAGGCACGAATTTGTACCTCAACCCGCTGCAAGGGCTTCTGAACCTTGACCTAAGGTCGTATCACGCCACAAGCGGGGATGGAATATCCGCTTGATAAGTGAAGGATAAATTCTAGCCAAGACGACTCACCAGCCTAAGCAAGAACAAACGAGTATCAAACTCTCAACTAGCCAATGCTAAGTATTTCCGAATTGTGTGTGTACGTTTTATTGCTAGGAGTCCTCTTTATATAGGCTCCCAAAGTACCAAAATATTCCTAAACAAGCTAACTCCTTAAAAGGAATTCAAAGGCTGGCCAAAACTCTCTTTCCTATTCTAAGGAGATTCTGGCCGAACTTATGCAACTAAACAAGGAATAATATAAGCAAATAATATCTAATAGAATAGCTACTAGTTGCACGTCCAAAACAATTAGATGCACGGCCTAAATAGGCTGATTCTTCTTGATTCTCCATGTGCGCATGCATCTAGAAGTTTTCGTGCATGTCAAGCTTCCCATTCAGCCTCCAAAACGTGCATGGGCCTCCCTTGGGTTTCTTGGACGTCCTTGGTCCTCCACGAACTTGCTTGAGCCCAAACTTCATGCATTAGTCCATTGAAATCAGATTGCAACTTCCTAGCTCTTGCTCTTGTCATTGGCCCAATTGGAACTTGAACTTGCTTCGAGTCTACAAGCTTGATAGTTGGTGCATCCGTAGGCTTGCTCACATCAACCTCTTCTCCAGGTTGGAAAAGTTGCACTCTTCGGTGAGCATCCACTTTGGCCTTCTCCTTGGCATAAGTCATAGCCAACCTCTTCTTAACAGCCTCCAACACATCATGTGCATGCTCAGCGAATGTCACCGCGGTTGCATTTGCTCCTGTTGGCTTGCGAATGCTAGAAACATCAACAAGGTGATTAGGAACCTTAATATACACCAATGAGAAAGGTGACTCTCCTGTAGAACGGTGCACTGCTCCGTTGTATGCAAACTCAGCAATAGGGATTGCAAGATCCCATTGCCTTTTCTTCTCGTGACATAGGCTTCGTAGCATGCTTCCGAGTGTGCGATTTGTGGCCTCCGTTTGCCCATCAGTCTGAGGGTGTGCCGTGGTGCTGAATTGCAAAGTCGCATCAAACATTCGCCACAATGTTTGCCAAAAGCTAGAGAGGAACTTCGTGTCACGATCAGATGTGATGGTGCGAGGAACTCCGTGTAGGCGAACTATCTCTTTAAAGAATAGTCTTGCAACTCCCGTGGCATCTGATGTCTTGCGGCATGGTATGAAATGGGACATCTTTGACAACCTGTCTACCACAACAAAAATAGAGTCAAAGCCACGCGGGGTGCGAGGCAAGCCAAGCACGAAATCCATGCTCAAGTCCTCCCACACTTGCTTCGGAATCGGGAGAGGGGTGTACAGCCCGGTGTTTTGTACTTGCCCCTTGGTTTCTTGACACACACGACAGTGTCTAACCATCCTCTCCACGTCCTTGCTGATTCTAGGCCAATAGAAACGTGAAGACAAAGCAGCAAGTGTTTTATCACGCCCCAAATGTGCGGACAGCCCTCCTCCGTGCAACGCCCACACTAAATGTTCTCTCAATGAAGTCTTTGGCACACACAACTGATTTCCCTTCATAAGATACCCATCATGCATGTGGTAGTCTCGCACGCCCTTCCCTCCCTTGCACGACTTCCAGATTGCACCAAAGTCCTCATCTTCTTCATAGAGCTCACGAAGGCTCTCAAAAGCCGTGATCTCACTCTTAAGTTCCGTGAGCAATAAGACCCTCCTACTTAGTGCATCAGCAACCAGGTTGGTCTTGCCACTCTTGTGCGCAATCTTGAAAGGAAATCGTTGCAAATAAGTTGACCACCTCGCATGCATATGGCTTGCCAATCGTGTTTGATCATTCAGAAACTTCAAAGCACGATGATCCGTGTACAAAACAAACTCCTTGCCCACCAGGTAGTGCTCCCATGTTTTCAATGCTCTAAACACAGCGTAGAACTCCTTTTCATAGGTGCTCCAAGTCTGCCTGTGCTCGCTGAGTTTTTCGCTGAAATAAGCAATAGGCCTCTTCTCTTGACTAAGAACAGCGCCTATGCCAACTCCGGAAGCATCCACTTCTACTTCAAATAGCTTGCCAAAATCAGGAAGAGCCAAAACTGGTGCGGAGCTTAATTGTTCTTTCAAGGTAGCAAAAGCTTTGTCTACTTCTTCACTCCATTCAAAAGGCACTCCCTTCTTAAGCAATGATGTAATAGGGGCAGCGATCACACTAAACCCACGTATGAAACGCCTATAAAATGAAGCCAAGCCAAGGAAACTTCTTACTTGCGAGACACTTTTTGGCTGAGGCCAGGCTTGAATTGCTTCCACCTTTGCTTGATCAGCTCGTACACCTTCCTTTCCAACGATAAATCCTAAGAACAGAAGTTCTTCTTGCCAAAATGTGCACTTGGCAAGGTTTGCATACAGCTCATTCCTCCTCAGGGTGGCAAGGACTTCACGAAGGTGCTTGACATGATCTTCTTTCGTCTTGCTATACACCAGAATGTCATCAAAATAGACCACCACAAACTTATCAAGAAATGGTCGTAAAACTTGGTGCATCAGCCTCATAAACGTACTAGGGGCATTTGTCAACCCGAATGGCATGACCAACCATTCGTACAGCCCCTCCTTGGTCTTAAAGGCCGTTTTCCACTCATCACCAGGCCTTATTCTAATCTGATGGTAACCACTTTTTAAATCTATCTTAGAGAAAATAGTGGAACCACTCAGATTATCAAGCATATCTTCAAGTCTAGGGATAGGAAATCTATACCCCACTGTGATCTTGTTGATGGCTCTGCTGTCCACGCACATTCGCCAAGAGCCATCCTTTTTAGGAACTAACAAGGCAGGAACTCCACAAGGACTAAGGCTCTCACGTATTGATCCACACTCCAGAAGCTCTTGCACTTGCAACTTTAAAACTTTGTGCTCTTCAGGACTCATTTTATAATGAGGTAAACTTGGGAGGGTGGCACCTGGAACAAGGTCAATGTTGTGCTGAATTTCACGCATAGGAGGTAGTCCCTTAGGCAGATCTGAGGGAAAGACATCCACGAAGTCTCGTAGGAGCACTTGGACTTCGTATGGAAGGACTTCTTTGCTCCTTGTGTCTTGCTTCAGAATGTTGTCCAATAGAAGGACGTGGCATACTCCTGCCTCCTTTAGGGAGAGTTGGAATTCCTTGAACGAAGTCAGTAGCGTCACCATTTGCACAAGGTTGCTCCCCTTCTTGCCAAGATTCTTCGGTTTTCTTGGAAGCAACGTGAACTTCTGACCATTTTTAATCACTTCGTACGTGTTCTCCTCTCCCTTATGCACTGCCTTATTATCATACTCCCAAGGCCTCCCAAGCAGAATATTGCATGCATCCATGCAAAGCACATCGCAAGTCACAACATCAGTGAATTGTCCAATGGAGATTGGCACTTGGCAACGTGAATCAACCCGAATACTTCCTCCAGATTGCACCCACCCAATAGAGTAAGGAGCAGGATGTGGGGTGGTTTTCAACCCGAGTTTCTCCACCGTGCTTGCACTTATGAAGTTCTCCTGACTTCCTCCATCAACAATAACATCAAAAACTTCCTTTCCTACATGACATCTTGTGCGGAACAGGTTGTGACGCTGAGTTGCATCTTTTTTCTCCACGGACAAAGCCAACTTCCTCATGACTCCACAGTATTCCTCATCATCACCAAATTCATCTTGTGACTCCTCCTCACTTTCCTCAACAGGTGCGCAAAAGAGAGCATCCTCCTGATCTCCTTCAGCCTCACACAATTGCACAAACTTTCTTTTTGGACACTCACTTGATCTGTGCCCTATTTCATTGCACTTGAAGCATTTTATTCGCGAAGAACCCTCAGCAACCTCCTTGCCTTTCCTCTGAACTTGCTCGGTATTAGAAAGGGCTGGCCTGGGCCGAGGCACAACTCTTGCATCTCCAGTTGGCGTGGGGTTCTTTTCTGGTCCACGAGCAAAATTTGAAGTCTGGCCAGGGGTGTAACGATTGCCAACCACTCTCTTCTTCTTTAGGGCAGCTCCAATCTTGCGTGCCTTGTTGCACACGTCTTGGAAATACAGGAACGTGTCAAACTCCATACGACTCTTCACTTCATAGTGCAAGCCATCAATGAACCTCGCAATCATTTGGTCCTCATGTTCTTCCACATCATTCCGGGCAGCCAATCTCATAAATTCAGCAATATACTCATCAACAGACTTGTTACCTTGCGTGCAAGACAAGAACTGGGAGAACAAAGTCTGATGATAGTCTACGGGCAGAAATCTTTCCCTAAGTGCTTGCTCCATGGTTGGCCAATCACGAATAGGTAGATCACCTCTCCTTCTGCGAGATTCTTGCTCTTTACGCCACCACACCGCAGCACCAGATTCTAGCTTGAAAGCAACGTAGCTTACTTTTTGTTCTTCCGTGAGCTCCATACAATCAAAATACTTCTCTACGGAGTCAAGCCAATTCAGAAAGGCTTCCACATCTGCCTCCCCATAAAACTTCTCAATGTTCATTTTAAACGGACGATCTATCCTCCTAACATAATCATCTCCACGATCATCCATTCTATACACCTCCCTCCTAGGGCCACGGCCAGCATCACCACGGCCTCCATCTCCTCTCCCACGTCCTCTCAACCCACGTACAGCCCTTCCTCCCCTCCTCACATCCAACGTAGCATCAGATTCTACATCCCCATCTTCATCAAGATCTAAAGGTGGATTACGTACCACTGGAGGGGGGGTGCTGGAGGTTGCACCACCAAATTAGCAAGCTGCGTGCGGATCTCCAAGATGGCAGCCTCCAAGGTGTCAAATCTTTGACGTAGATCCGGATTCTGGTTGTCCATGGGGTCGGCCATAGTGCATCGGATTCTGGTGGAGCTTGGTTTGGTATTAGAGGCACGGATCAGGGGATCGCGAAACCTTGTGGATCGGCTCGTAGGTAGGGTCTCTCACAACTCTCTGTGGTGATAGCGTTCACTCAAGATCAATGTAGAAACTGATCTGATCGTAATCTATGCTCTGATACCACCTAATGTTGCACAGCGGAATTAACTTGTGTGTTGGTGAATTCTGGAACGAACTCAATGAAGATCTACAACAATCACCAACTTTCGTAGGGTGACTGAGGTTTGCCTATTGCTAGGCGGCCAATCAAAGGCAGAAAACAACAAGCACAAAACGTGCTCCTATTTGCCTTAGCAAACTCAGAATATTCTGGATTAATTCAACATGTCCTTTCCTTCTTTGTGATGCTCAATTTAAACGAGCTAAATTCCAGCCAGAAATTAAGGCTCCAGCTGTTACAATCTTTCCCCCTCCCACGTCCATATTAGGACAGCCATAACTAACATTAACACGCCTCATTATTAGTTGCTAAACCCCCTTTAGCAACAGAAGGAAAGAAAACGAAACATGTCCTAATTATTACAATCCAGATTTGGAAATAAAAGCAACACATTAAATAAACGACTTGAGGATCCCATGCAGCTCATGCACACCCTTGTGCACGTCCTTGTACCTTGATTTGGGACGTCCTACGTCAAAAGATAATGCAAGAAAAGGAAAGATAAGGCAAGGAAAGGAAAGATGATGCAAGAAAAGGAAAGATAAGGCAAGATAAAGCGGTTAATCACCAGCTTGAAAATTTAGACTCGTTGATTAATTTCATTTTAGAAAATCAAATCCCATGGATTGCTAAATGGGATTATCATCTTCAAAATGAGGTTACTGATAACCAAGGTTATAGTCTCAACTCTCTCACTCTCGTCAGAAGAATTTTTATTCATTGGTGGGAGAAGTTTGATTTTGTCCCTAAAGAGGTTAAGAACCTTGCAAACCCTTCAAAGATGCAGAAGGGAAATCATACTAAAGATGATCTTAAGGAACTATTTAAAGATCTAGTTGGTAATTCTTCAAAGGATCTTGTCCAAAAATCCCTTCTTGCCGCTCTCAATGAAATTAATCAAGAAATGGACAAGGCTATCTTTCAGGATTCGCAAGATCCTGAAGATGATGATGACCCTCTTGATGAAGAATTTTACCAAGGAAAAGACTGAGTAAAGATTTTTAAAAGGGCCCTGTAGTTTACAATAAAAGCTTAATGAGCTGTCCTATTATCTACAGTAAAAGTTTAATGAGCTGTCCTGTTGTCTGCAGAAAAATCTTAATGAGTTTACCTTGTCGCCTTTTGATAATTGAAGACTCGTTGCATGTGACGATGGGGCCCATGGCGTACCCGACATCAACTTTCTTTCAATTATTGTACCTTTTACTATTTGCTTTTGGCCACTTCTGTAAAGATAAGATTCTATCTTATCTCTTTGGCCACGTAGTTACTTTTGCTAGGCTATAAATAGATCTTTCGTAGTTGCGGAGGGCATCACTTAGCCAGAGCCTTCCAGTGCTTTAGAAAGAGAACTCTCCCCACTTGTAATATTTCCTTCTCTGTTTGCAAATAAGGGGCATCGCAACCCCGTAGCCAGGAGTTGCTATTGTAATCTCTCTCTCTATGTAAGTTTTCTTCTCAGCTTGTAATAATATGTATCCAAGTATGAAATCTGGTATCAGAGCCATGTCGTAGGGAAGGAGACGTTAGTACCCTTCATTGATCTCTGCAGAGGATAATTTGTATTTGATCTGCAAATTTTGATTACTGGCCGATGATAAAGACTGGGCTATTTTTTGAAAATATCGAGAGGGTACTAACCCTTCATTGATGCAATTTAAGTCTGCTCCTGAATCAACAAGGGCAGCAACTTCTAGAGTGTAAGACTTGTCCACAATAATGGTAACCTTAACGTACCATTTTTAAATGATCGATCCAAGTATGAAATCTGGTATCAGAGCCATGTCGTAGGGAAGGAGACGTTAGATTCTTTTGCGCAAATTTGGTCCATAAAAAAAAAATTTTCGAAGCTATAGTGCGTAAGTTGTCGTTGAGGCAGGGAAGCCGTTTAGACACTGCAGAAGCCTTGAAAATTTGCCCTTTTTTATGGAAAAATTTGCTAAAAGTTTTTCTCGTTCTTCCTCTTCTTCGTCTTTATCTGATAGGCCGCCCAGAAATAAAGAAATATTAACTGTAGAAAATATAGAAAAAAAGCTAAACAAATGGAATATGCCATGTTCTTCCTTGTCTAGTATTTATAAGTCTGGAAGTTTTAAATTAATTTCTGATTATGTGATCAAAACCGAAGAGCGTACGATATCCCTTAAAGAGGGATTTCCAAATTTTAATTTGCTCTCCGAAAAACTCATTGAGTCACATAAGAAAAAATATAAATACCTCCATTTTGGATTAGTAGAAGTAGGTTTAAAACCGTTAACTAGAACAGGGCTGAACACTTCAGCTTTAGTCATGGTTCGCGATCAAAGACACAATAAAATAGAAGACTCTATAATTGGAGTCATTGAATCAAATCTAGCTCACGGTCCTATTTTCTTTAAGTGTTTTCCGAATTTCTCGGTTTCACTTGAAGATTAGACAATTATGCATTCTTTAACATTAAATGTTAAAACCCACGGCTATGATATGATGTATGGATCTGAACATGTAGCCTTAATCTACAGGATCTCATATAAAGCTATGAACACTATAGCACCTAAGGTTGAAAACCAGATAAATTTAATAAGTTCACAAAAGGGTGAAACCACCCTTTTACTCACAGATCTTAACCGATCTAACGCTGTCGTACCTAAAGCTATTCAATGGGATAAGCTATCTTTTCCTGATGAATGGATTTTAGAAAAAGCAGCACCACCAGTTCCAGGAGAACAAAGATCCTTAAAAGGAATCTGGCAAGAATCAGATGGAAGCGTAGCAGTACAATTTTCCTCTGATCGAAAAATCAAAGTTAACCTACCTGACGAATATTTTAGGAATCCAATTCCTAGAATGCCCTCTGTTATTCCTTTCATGGAACCCAGAGTTTCCACTTCGGTACTTGAAAAGATGACTACACCAACCACTGAGTTAAAACTCAAAGGGATTTCTAGAACTACTTCTCAGATTAGTACTCCTAAGTACACTGAGGAGAAAAAGGTAGAATCACCTACAGCCTCAGATATGGGTTATAACCCATCAGAAGTTGAAAGAGACTTCTCTATCCTAACTATAGAGGCCACAAGACAATTGAATATCCCTAAAAAATTAAAAAATCAGTTTTATGATCCTCTAAACAAGGATAAAACAATATGGTTTTGTAGGAGGTATAACCTTAACCAACAACAAGCTTTTGTTGATGCTTTCATCATACACTATAACCTTCAAAAGAAAATTAAGAATTTCTTTGAATGGTTTGCAAAGAAATACAAAAGCAAATATGATAAAATACCAAGTTCGAATAAAGTTCCACAAATTTCTGTCTTGCAGAATAAAAGAGTTTTTCACACAACTAATAACCAGCTGATAAGTGCCTCTTTGCCTCCTGAGCAATCAATAATCGTTTCTATTGGTGATGAGCAAGTAAAGGCAACTCCCTATCTAAAGGAGTTAACAGACGGAAGTGTCACGAACCACCTTAATCAGGTTGTTAAACAAAATAATTACACTAACCTCTTCCTAAAATCATTGGGAGACGAAATTGCTAAGATAGAGCATCTACTCACAAAAAAAATTCCCTTAAAGGATACACCCTCTACCTCCAAAAATAGTCCACCTAAACCCTCATCCGAAGCAATCATGTTTAAACCACCTCCTATCCTGAAAAAAGAAAGTCATAAATTAGGAGATGAATTTATTGACGAACTTGCCTCTAGACTAGAGAAATTTAGATTATCAGATAAAGAGAAACTCACTATAAATACCTTAAACGAGGTAGGAGAATCATCTGTACCAGCAGAAGTTAGTAAACTATCCTTTAAAAAGGTAACCAACACGCCCCAAACTAAGAACTATTATCCGAGACCCTCACCTGTAGACCTTCAATATGAAGAAGAAGTCTTCACTATGGTCGACTTCTCCAGTGATCGGATTTGTGAATGGTCCATAGATGGACTTTCTGAGTACCGAATAAAGGATGTATTAAAATACATGATGATGTTTGCCTCAGCATCCCGTCTTAAAGGCAATGGTGACAAAGGTATTACTGAAGCTATTGTTTGTGGTTTCACCGGGTAACTGCATGGTTGGTGGGACTTTTATCTCACCAAGGAAGCAAAAAATGGCATCCTGAATGCCACCTTCATTAAAGAAGAAGGAACAAATAACATACTTGAGCATACTGCTCTCGTTTCTGATGCGGTTAACACCCTCGTCTATAAAATAGCTACTCATTTTATTGGAGCTGCGAGTCTCATGCAAGACCGTACTCAAGAACAGCTAATGAATCTTAAGTGCCCATCTCTATCTCATTTTAGATGGTATAAAGATGTTTTCTTCTCCAAAGTCATAACAAGATCAGACTGTAATGAAGATTTTTGGAAAGAAAAATTTATCTCCGGCTTACCAGCCATGTTTGCCGAGCGGGTAAGAACTCGCCTTAGAGACAATAATGGTAGAATATCCTATTCTAGGCTTACCTATGGAGATTTAGCCGCTGTTGTCACAGCTGAGGGTATAGCCTTGTGTAATGATATAAAAATAAAAAAGCTCCTAGAAAGAAACAAGCTCAATAATAAGCAAGTCCTAGGAGATTTCTGTGAACAAATTGGTTATCCACCACTTTGGAAGACAGGTTCCACCACAGGCAAAAGAAAAGATAAGAGATTTAAAAAATCCAAATTTAAAAGTTTAAAAGCAGATTATACATCTACCAAGAAATGGTCTAAACGGCACAAAAGGAATTTTGAGAACTACAAAAACACCTCAGAATCCTTTAATAGAAAAGCCCCGGTCTGCTATAAGTGTGGAAAAGTTGGGCATTTCCAAAAGGACTGCCGAGTTAAAAAGAAAATTAATGCTCTACAATTGGATGAAGGCCTTAAAAGGTCCCTCTGCCAACTCCTTTTAAATGAGTATCATAGAGATGATTTAGTTGTCAATCTTGAGCACGATGACGAAGAGACAACAGAAAATAGCTCGACTTCGTCTTCTTCCTCTGATTCTGAAGGTTGTGGTAGTAGCTGCGATTGTGACAATTGCCTATCTCATAACCTATTAGGATTAAGCGATAACACGCTCACCGCCGAGCAAGACTATTTCTTGGAAATCTTGGATAAATTACCAGATAATGAGTTCAAACAACAACTCATAAGGGAACAAATAAACAAGAAGGCTACCCAAGTTGCCTCAACCTCCTCACAAAAAAGGAGCAAAAGGGCCTCATCAACTCCAAAATTGGCTAAAAAGGTTGAAGAACACACTACCAGGTATTCTCTTCAGAATGTCTTAAATAGAATTCGATCTGAAGCCTCACAAGAACAACCAAGCCTCCCTCAATTAAAAACAGAGATTAATAATCTCAAACAAGAAATAGCTCAAGTAAATGGAATGGCAAAAGGTAAGAAAAGGAAAGAAAAGGCAAGATGAGGAGAGAAAAGGAAAGAAATGGAATGGCAAAGTAAGGTAAGAAAAGGCAAGGAAAAGGCAAGAAAAGCAAAGATAAGGCAAGGAAAAGGCATGAAAAGGAAAGGAAAGGAAAGAAAAGGCACGAAAAGGTAAGAAAAGGCAAGAAAAGGAAAGAAAAGACAAGATAAGGCAAGAAAAGAAAAGGAAACAAATGGAAAGAAAAGGAAAGAAAAGGCAAGATAAGGCAAGTAAAAGGCAAGGAAAAGGCAAGAAAAGGCAAGATAAGGAAAGTTAAGACATGATACGACAACAAAAGGAAAGAAAAGGCAAGACAAGGCAAGAAAAGGCAAGATTAGGGAAGGAAAGGCAAGAAAAGGAAAGATGAGGCAAGAGAAGGCAAGATAAGGCAAGAAAATGAAAGAAAAGGCAAGGAATAGGCATGAAAAGGCAAGATAAGGAAAGAAAAGACATGAAAAGGCATGAAAAGGTAAGAAATGGTAAGATAAGGAATAAAATGGTAAGATGAGGCAAGAAAAGCCAAAATAAGGAAAGAAAAGGATGGATGAGGCAAAAAAGGAAAGAAAAGGGAAGGAAAAGGCATTTAAAGGCAAGATAAGGAAATAAAAGGAACGAAAAGGCAAGATAAGGAATAAAATGGTAAGATGAGGCAAGAAAAGGCAAGATAAGGAAAGAAAAGGCAAGAAAAGGGAAGGAAAGGCAAAAAAAGGAATGAAAAGGAAAGATGAGGCAAGAAAAGGAAAGAAAAGGCAAGGAAAAGACAAGATAAGGAAAGAGAAGGCATGAAAACGCAAGATAAGGCAAGAAAAACGCAAGAAATGGCAAGTTAAGGTAAGAAAAGGCAAGATAAGGAATGAAAAGGTAAGATAAGGCAAGAAAAGGCAAGAATAGGCATGAAAAGCCAAGAAAATGCAAGAAAATTAAAGAATAAGCAAGATAAGGCACGATAAAGGAAGGGAAAGGCGAGATAAGGCAAGAAAAGGAAATAAAAGGCAAGAAAAAGCATGGAAAAGGCATGAAAAAGAAAGAAAAGGAAAGATAAGGCAAGAAAAGACAAGAAAAGGCATGAAAAGGCAAGAAAAGGAAAGAAAAGAAAAGAAAAGGCAAGATAAGGCAAGAAAAGGTAAGGAAAAGACAAGAAAAGGCAAGATAATGCATGATACGGATAGAAAAGGCAAGATAAGGCAAGAAAGTTGATGGAATGTAAGAAAAGGAAAGAAAAGGAATGATGAGGCAAGAAAAGGCAAGATAAGGCAAGAAAAGGAAAGAAAAGGCAAGGAAAAGGTAAGAAAAGGCAAGATAAGGAAAGAAAAGGAAAGAAATGGCAATGCAAAGGCAATAAAAGGCAAGATGAGGCAAAAAAAGGTAAGGTAGGGCAAGATAAGGCAAGAAAAGAAGAGAAAAGGAAGGATGAGGCAAGAAAAGGGAAGGAAAAGGTATTTAAAGGCAAGAAAAGGAACGAAAAGGCAAGAAAAGGCATGAAAATGCAAGAAAAGGCAAGATAGGGTAAGAAAAAGCAAGAAAAGGCAAGATAAGGCAAGAAAAGGCGAGATAAGGCAAGAAATGGATGGAAAGGAAAGAAAAGGAAAGATGAGGCAAGATAAGGCAAGAAAGGGAAAGAAAAGGCAAGATAAGGAAAGAAAAGGCAAGAAAAGGCCTGAAAAGGCAAGAAAAGGAAAGAAAAGGCAAAGAAAAGGCCTGAAAAGGCAAGGAAAAGGCAAGGAAAGGCAAGGAAAAGGCAAGGAAAAGGCAAGGAAAGGCAAGGAAAAGGCAAGGAAAGGCAAGGAAAAGACAAGGAAAAGGCAAGAAAAGGAAAGGAAAAGGCAAGAAAAGGCAAGAAAAAGGCAAGAAAAGGAAAGAAAAGGCATGGAAAAGGTAAGAAAAAGGCAAGAAAAGGTAAGAAAAGGCTAGATAAGTAAAGTTAAGACATGATAAGGCAAGAAAAGGAAAGAAAAGGCAAGGAAAAGGCAAGATAAAGCAAGAAAAGGTAAGATAAGGCAAGAAAAGGAAAGAAAAGGCAAGGAAAAGGCAAGATAAAGCAAGAAAAGGTAAGATAAGGCAAGAAAAGGAAAGGAAAGGCAAGAAAAGGAAAATGAGGCAAGCTAAGGCAAGCAAAGGAAAGAAAAGGCAAGGATAAGGAAAGAAAAGGCAGGAAAAGGCAAGGAAATGGCATGAAAAGGCATGAAAAGACAAGAAATGGCATGAAAAGGCAAGAAAGGGCAAGAAAAGGTAAAAAAAAGGCAAGATGGTAAGATTAGGAAAGAAAAGGCAAGAAAAGGCAAGGAAAAGGCAAGGAAAAGGAAAGAAAACGCATGAAAAGGCAAGAAAAGGAAAGAAAATGTAAGAAGCATGATAAGGAATAAAATGGTAAGATAAGGAAAGAAAAGCCAAGATAAGGCAAGAAAAGGAAAGGAAAGGCAATTAAAGGAATGAAAAGGAAAGATGAGGCAAGAAAAGGCAAGATAAGGTAAGAAAAGGGAAGAATAGGCGAGGAAAAGGCTAGATAAGGAAAGAAAAGGCATGAAAAGGGAAGGAAAGGCAAGAAATGGAAAGAAAAGGATAGAAAAGGCAAGAAAAGGCAATATAACGCATGAAAAGGGAAAATAAGGAATGAAAAGGCAAGATAAGTAAAGAAAAGGCAAGATAAGGCAAGAAACCACTAAAAAGGTAAGAAATTCCAAGATAAGGCAAGAAAAGGCCAGGAAAAGGCATGAAAAGGCTAAAAAGAAATAAAAGGCAAGAAATGGCATGAAAAGGCAAGAAAATGCTGAAAAGTTAAGAAAAGGCAAGATAAGGCAAGGAAAAGGCAAGAAAAGGAAAGAGAAAGCAAGAATAGGCATGGAAAAGGCATGAAAAGGCAAGAAAAGGAAAGATAAGGCAAGAAAAGGCCAAAAAAGTTAAGAAAAGGCAAGATAAGGTAAGGAAAAGGCAAGAAAAGGAAAGAGAAAGCAAGAATAGGCATGGAAAAGGCATGAAAATGCAAGAAAAGGAAAGATAAGGCAAGAAAAGGCAAGAAAAGGAAAGAAAAAAAAAAGAAAAGGCAAGAAAAGGGTAAGAAAAGGAAATAAAAGGCATGGAAAAGGCAAGATAATGCATGATAAGGCAAGAAAAGGAAAGAAAAGGCAAAGAAATAGCAAGAAAAGGCAAGAAAATGTAAGATAAGGCAAGAAAAGGGATGGAAAGGAAGGAAAAGGAAAGATGAGGCAAGAAAAGGCAAGGAAACGGCAAGAAAAGGCAAGATAAGGAAAGAAAAGGCAAGAAAAGGCAAGGAAAAGGCATGAAAAGGCAAGGAAAAGGCATGAAAAGGCAAGAAAAGGCAAGATAAAGGTAAGAAAAGGCAAGATATGGCCAGAAAAGGAAAGATAAGGTGATGAAAGGCATAGGCATGAAAAGGCAAGATAAAGCAAGAAAAGACTTGCAAAGATAATAAAATGCAAAATAAGGCAAGAAAATGGCAAGATAAGGCAAGAAAAGGGAAGGAGAGGCAAGAAAAGGCAAGGAAAAGGCAAGATAAGGCAAGAAAAATCAAGATAATGTAATAAAATGCAAGATAAAGGAAGAAAAGGCAAGAAAGGGAAGGAAAGGCAAGAAATCGAAAGAAAAGGATAGGGAAGTCAAGAAAAGACAAGATAACACAAGAAAAGGCAAGATAAGGAATGAAAAGGCAAGATAAGGCAAGAAAAGGCAAGATAAGATAAGAAAAGAGTAAAAAAGGCAAGAACTTCCTGATGTAAAACTCGCTGGGAATTCCACACGAACGGACCGCTGCTACTTGATGGATGAGAAAGACTCCAACTCCAACTACGCAATGCACGAACCTTGGTGATGTCTCACCGCAACCCGAACAATGGAAGTCAAGAACCCAAGTCCTTAAGTCGAATCACGCCACAAACAGAGGTGGATAATCTGTTTGATAAGTGAAATACGTTGCCCTAGCTAAGCGACGCACTAGCCTAACCAAGAACACACAATGAGTATCAAAACTCACAAACTAGCAATAGCTAAGTATATTCTGAATGAATAAAAAGGTTGTCCACGTTTTTATTGCTAGGAGTCCCTTTATATAGGCCCCAAAAGTCTCAAACATTCCTAAACAAAAACTAACTCCAAATAAGGAGTTCAAAGCTGGCCAAAACTCACCTTCCTAAATAAAAGGGATTCTGGCCTAATTATTCACTAAGTAGGAAAAACAAACTAAACTAAGATAGATACTTGAATATCTAGTAAATATCACGTCCTAAAACATAGGAAAAGAAGTTCCTAAAATTTAGGGATGCATGTCCAAGATAAGTTGAAATTCTGTTTGCATGCATCCAAAAGAATCTTGCGCATGCTAGGCTTCTAAAATAACACCAATAACGTGTATGGGCTTAACATGGCCTTCTAGGTCGTCCTTGGGCTTGCTTGATTCAACTTGAGTCCGAATGCCTTCAATAAATCCATTCAGTTCAGCTCGAAGCTTCTTGGCCCGTGCTCTTGTAATCGGCCCAATTGGAACACGCAATGCTCCATGCTCGTTGTTGGATGGTCTCACATCATTCCCCCTCTCTTGAAAAGGATTTGCCCTCAAATCTTCACCTGCATCAAAAGGGCTTAAGTCAGCAACATTAAATGTAGCACTTACATTATACTCACCAGGTAGATCAAGCTTGTAGGCATTGTCATTAATGCGCTCTAAAACTTGGAATGGACCATCTCCACGAGGTAGTAACTTGGAGCGACGTTGAACGGGAAAACGCTCCTTTCGCATATGCAACCAAACCCATTCACCAGGCTCAAAGACAACTTTGTGCCGTCCTTTGTTGGCTTGCCTTGCATAGTGCTCCGTTCTCTTCTCAATATTCAGCCTTGCCTTTTCATGTAATTGCTTGACAAATTCTGCCTTCTTCTTGCCATCTAAATTAACATGCTCACTCAAAGGTAAAGGTGACAAATCCAATGGAGTCAAAGGATTAAATCCATAAACAAGCTCAAATGGTGAGAATTGAGTAGCAGAATGAACTGATCGATTGTAAGCAAATTCAACATGTGGCAAACATTCCTCCCAATTCACAACTTCAGTTTGACCATCAGTTTGTGAATCTCGTTACGGATCCACGCGAAAGCCGGATCTATCTACGTTCAGATTGATGGAAATCTCAACCCATTGTTTGCACCTTTGCAAGAACCTCGGTATGAACAACCTCGACCCGCTGCTGTAGGGAAACAAGAACCTTGATTGATGAAGACGCCACAAACGGTGATGTAGATCCGCTTGATAAGTCGAAGGTGAACGAACGGAATCCCTCCGCTGTGTTCGAACAGTTCCAAAGAACCATGAGAGCAAAGCCCACATTTTTGTACTCAAATTATTCTCCCCATTCTCATTGATAAAGCCTTTATATATAGGCAGATTGTTACAAAGAGATTCCTAATTAAATATAACTTCTAACTAGATAAATATGACTTAAAAAGGAAAACTAAAAAGGAAAACAAGTCTAGTACTCCTATGATTGCTAAAAACGTGATTATCACATAATCACATTCCTAAACTGACTTGAACTCTTAAATAAACGAAATTCTCAAATTATTGACTTCCTAAAGAGACTAGAACTTTTATAAAACGAAAATAACATATAATTAACTTCCTAAACAGACTCAAAAACCTCAAAAACGAAATTAATCTTCTTGCTGATCAGATTCATATCATTCCTGATATGAATCTTCGCGGAAAAGACTCACAACTCGGACCGTTTGTTACTTTAGAATGGAACAGATCACAACTCACAAGAACTCACAAGAACTAAGGCACGAAATTGAACCTTAACCCGCTGCAAGAGCTTCTGAACCTTGACCTAAGGTCGTATCACGCCACGAGCGGGGATGGATGATCCGCTTGATAAGTGAAAGATAAATTCTAGCCAAGACTACTCACCAGCCTAGGCAAGAACAAACGAGTATCAAAACTCTCAATTAGCCAATGCTAAGCAATTTCCGAATTGTTGTGCTCTTTATTGAAGGGGGACGCCTCTTTATATAGGCTCCTCATGTCTTACAACTTTCCTAAACGAAACTAACTCCAAATAAGGAGTTTAAGGCTGGCCAAAATTCTTTCTTATTCTAAAGAGATTCTGGCCGAACTTATTCAACTAAATAAGGAATAATATAAGCAAATAATATCTAATAGAATAGCTACTAGTTGCACGTCCAAAACAAATAGATGCATGGCCTAAATAGGCTAATTCTTCTTGATTCTCCATGTGCGCATGCATCTAGAAGCTTTCGTGCATGTCAAGCTTCCCATTCAGCCTCCAAAACGTGCATGGGCCTCCCTTGGGCTTCTTGGACGTCCTTGGTCCTCCACGCACTTGATTGAGCCCAAACTTCATGCATTAGTCCATTGAAATCAGATTGCAACTTCCTAGCTCTTGCTCTTGTCATTGGCCCAATTGGAACTTGAACTTGCTTCGAGTCTACAAGCTTGATAGTTGGTGCATCCGTAGGCTTGCTCACATCAGTCCCCTCCTCTTGAAAAGGATTTGTCCTCAAATCATCACCTACATCAAACGGACTCAAGTCAGCCACGTTAAACGAAGCACTTACACTATACTCACCCGGAAGGTCTAGCTTGTAGGCATTATCATTAATGCGTTCTAGCACTTGGAATGGACCATCTCCCCGTGGTAGCAACTTTGAACGTCTTTGGACAGGAAAACGCTCCTTCCTCATATGTAGCCAAACCCAATCGCCCGGCTCAAAGACAACCTTGTGCCTTCCTTTGTTTGCTTGCCTTGCATAGTGCTCCGTGCGCTTCTCGATGTTCATTCTAGCTTTCTCATGTAACTGCTTGACAAATTCAGCTTTCTTCTTTCCATCTAAGTTAACATGCTCACTCGAAGGTAGAGGTGATAAATCCAATGGAGTCAAAGGATTAAATCCATAAACAAGCTCAAATGGTGAGAATTGAGTAGCAGAATGGACAGAACGATTATAAGCAAACTCAACATGAGGCAAACATTCTTCCCAAGTCTTAATGTTATGCTTAATGAGTGCTCTCAAAAGTGTAGACAAAGTCCTATTTACTACTTCAGTTTGACCATCAGTTTGAGGATGACAAGTAGTAGAAAACAACAACTTAGTACCTAACTTGCACCACAAGGTTTTCCAAAAGTAACTTAGGAACTTAGCATCTCTATCAGAGATAATTGTCCTTGGCATGCCATGTAACTGATATGAATCTATGCGGAAAAGATTCACAACTCGGACCGTTTGTTACTTTAGAATGGAACAGATCACAACTCACAAGAACTCACTCGAACTAAGGCACGAAATTGAACCTTAACCCGCAACAAGAACTTCTGAACCTTGACCTAAGGTCGAATCACGCCACAAGCGAGGATGGATGGTCCGCTTGATAAGTGAAAGATAAATTCTAGCCAAGACGACTCACCAGCCTAAGCAAGAACAAACGAGTATCTAAACTCTCAATTAGCCAAAGCTATGTAATTCTGAATTGTTGTGTACGTTTTTATTGCTAGGAGTCCTCTTTATATAGGCTCCCAAAGTACCAAAGTATTCCTAAACAAGCTAACTCCTAAAAAGGAGTTCAAAGGCTGGCCAAAACTCTCTTTCCTATTCTAAGGAGATTCTGGCCGAATTATTCAACTAAAATAGGAAATAATCTAAACAAATAATATCTAATAGAATAACAATTAATTGCACGTCCTAACAAGAAGATGCATGGCCTAAATAGGTTGATTCTTGCTGATTCTCCATGTGCGCATGCATCCAGAAGTTGGTGTGCATATTAAGCTTCCAAAATAGCCTCTATCACGTGCATGGGCTTTGCATGTGCCTCATGCACGTCCTTGCACTTGTACGCACCAACTTGAGCCCAAACTTCTTGCATTAGTCCATTGAAATCAGATTGCAACTTCCTAGCTCGTGCTCTTGTCATTGGCCCAATTGGAACTTGAACTTGCTGCGAGTCTACAAGCTTGATAGTAGGTGCGTCCTTAGGCTTGCTCACATCAGTCCCCTCCTCTTGAAAAGGATTTGTCCTCAAATCATCACCTACATCAAACGGACTCAAGTCAGCCACGTTAAACGAAGCACTTACATTATACTCACCCGGAAGGTCTAGCTTGTAGGCATTATCATTGATGCGTTCGATCACTTGGAATGGACCATCTCCCCGTGGTAGCAACTTTGAACGTCTTTGTACAGGAAAACGCTCCTTCCTCATATGTAGCCAAACCCAATCTCCCGGCTCAAAGACAACCTTGTGCCTTCCTTTGTTTGCTTGCCTTGCATAGTGCTCCGTGCGCTTCTCGATGTTCATTCTTGCTTTCTCATGTAACTGCTTGACAAATTCAGCTTTCTTCTTGCCATCTAAGTTAACTTGCTCACTCGAAGGTAGAGGTGATAAATCCAATGGAGTCAAAGGATTAAATCCATAAACAAGCTCAAATGGTGAGAATTGAGTAGCAGAATGGACAGAACGATTATAAGCAAACTCAACATGAGGCAAACATTCTTCCCAAGTCTTAATGTTATGCTTAATGAGTGCTCTCAAAAGTGTAGACAAAGTCCTATTCACTACTTCAGTTTGACCATCAGTTTGAGGATGACAAGTAGTAGAAAACAACAACTTAGTACCTAACTTGCACCACAAGGTCTTCCAAAAGTAACTTAGGAACTTAGCATCTCTATCAGAGATAATTGTCCTAGGCATGCCATGCAACCTAACAACCTCTCTAAAGAACAAATCAGCAATGTTTGAAGCATCATCAGTTTTATGACATGGAATGAAATGTGCCATCTTAGAAAACCTATCCACTACCACAAAAATCGAATCTCTTCCACGCTTAGTCCTAGGTAGTCCTAACACAAAATCCATAGAGATATCAATCCAAGGCTCACTAGGTATAGGTAGTGGGGTGTACAAACCATGGGGTTTTACCTTCGACTTGGCTTGCTTGCAAGTGATGCAACGACCACAAACTCTCTCAACGTCTCTCTTCATGTGTGGCCAAAAGAAATGATCTTGTAGCATTGCCAAGGTCTTTGCAATTCCAAAATGCCCCATTAAGCCACCTCCATGTGCCTCCTGGATTAGTAATTCTCGCATCGAACAATTAGGCACACAAAGTTTGTTTTCACGAAAGAGGTAACCTTCATTACGAAAGAACTTACCAAATGCACTTCTTTCAGTTGATCTAAACAACTCGCCAAAATCAACATCATCAACATACATCTCTTTAATGTGTTCAAAACCAAGTAGTTTAGCATCAAGAGTTGAGATCAAGGCGTACCTCCGTGATAGTGCATCAGCTACTACATTTTCCTTACCTTGCTTGTAGCGAATGACATAAGGAAATGTCTCAATGAATTCCACCCATCGTGCATGCCTCTTGTTCAGCTTGTGTTGCCCCTTTAAGTGCTTGAGTGACTCATGATCAGTGTGAATCACGAACTCCTTGGGCCACAAGTAATGTTGCCATGTCTCCAATGCTCGAACTAGTGCGTACAACTCCTTGTCATAGGTCGGGTAATTCAAGGTTGCACCACTTAGTTTCTCACTAAAGTATGCAATAGGTCTTCCTTCTTGCATAAGGACAGCTCCAATTCCTACACCAGAAGCATCACACTCTATTTCAAAAGTCTTAGTGAAATTAGGCAAAGCTAACAAGGGTGCATTAGTCAACTTCTCTTTTAGTAGTTGGAAAGCCTTCTCTTGAGCTTCTCCCCAAGTAAAGCCTACGTTCTTCTTGATGACTTCAGTTATGGGTGCGGCTATGCTACTAAAGTCCTTCACAAATCTCCTATAAAAGCTAGCTAGTCCATGAAAGCTCCTAACATTAGCAACACTTGTAGGGCTTGGCCATTCACGGATAGCTCGGATCTTTTCATCATCAACCTGTATTCCGTTAGCTCCAACAACAAAACCCAAGAATACAAGTTTATCCGTACAAAAGGTGCACTTCTTCAAGTTAGCAAACAATTTTTCTTCTCTAAGTGCATCTAAGACAGATTTCAAATGTTCTAGATGATCCTCCATGCTCTTGCTATAAATGAGTATATCATCAAAGTAAACAACCACAAATTTACCAATGAATGGACGTAGAACATGATTCATGAGTCGCATAAACGTGCTAGGTGCGTTGGACAAACCGAATGGCATGACCATCCACTCATACAACCCATACTTTGTTTTAAAAGCAGTTTTCCACTCATCTCCTTCTTTCATCCTAATTTGATGATAACCACTCTTCAAATCAATCTTAGAAAACATGCAAGAACCATGCAACTCATCTAACATGTCATCTAAACGAGGGATAGGGTGACGATATTTTACCGTTATGTTGTTGACTGCTCGGCAATCAACACACATTCTCCATGTTTTATCCTTCTTGGGCACAAGTAGGACTGGAACAGCACATGGACTCATGCTCTCTCTCACGTACCCTTTCTCCAATAGCTCGTTGACTTGCTTCTCAAGCTCCTTTGTTTCTTCAGGATTGCTTCTATATGCGGGACGGTTAGGTATGGCAGCTCCCGGAACCAAGTCTATTTGATGTTCAATCCCACGAATAGGTGGCAAACCAGGTGGAAGCTCGTCGGGAAAGACATCCTTGTAATCCTGCAAAAGAGACACAACCGTACTAGGTACATGTGGTTCAAGCTCGTTAGTGTTTAAAAGCGCCTCCCTATACCGAAGTAAGATCATAGGCTTCTTTTCAAAGCATGCTTGCTTAATATCACTTGTTCCCACATAGTAACTCTTTTTCCAACTCTCGGTTTTTCTCTCTTTGGCCGTTTTAATTTCTGTTTTTCCGGCTTCTTTTGTTTGCTCAATCTTTTCCTCTCCATTGGCCGTTTTTCTTATCTTTTTTTCGGCTTCTTCTCTCCTCTCATTCTTTTTCTTTTTATCACGCTCCCTTTGCTCATCACTTTCTTTTTGCAACTGACGTTGATCTTCACAAACTTGTGATGGTGACAAGGGTGCCAAGGTGATTACTCTCTTCTTAAGTATAAATGAATACTTATTGGTGTAGCCATCATGATGCACTTTCCTATCAAACTGCCACGGCCTTCCTAACAATAGGTGACCAGCTTGCATTGGTACAACATCACACAACACTTCATCCTCATAGTTGCCAATGCGGAATGCTACCAATACTTGCTTCATCACTCGTACTTCTCCACTATCATTCAGCCATTGTAGTTTGTAAGGCTTAGGGTGTTTTCCCGTGAGTAACCCTAACTTCTCCACCATAGTCGTGCTTGCAACATTAGCACAACTTCCTCCATCTATGATGACACTACACACCTTGTCTTTAACATAGCACCTTGTGTGAAAAATATTTTCTCTTTGAGCCACATTATCTTCTTCTTTCACTTGCACATTCAATGCTCTTCTAGACACAAGAGTAAGCCTCTCAGCAGCTTGGTACTCTTCCTCGGATACGTCCTCCAAAGAAGGCATGCTTTCATGCTCCGAATCCTCTTCTTCAGTTTCAATCTCTCCACCTTCCTTGATCACCATTGCTTGCCTGTTAGGACATTGACTTGAGATGTGCCCCCTTCCTTGACACTTAAAGCACTTGATGTCACGGTTCCTAGCTGGAGTGACTTCCACTTTCCTTTGAGAATTAGCTTGAGAACTCTCGGGTTTATGCTCTACTTTGGCTGCTTGTGGCTTGTCAAACTTCTTTTGGTAGTTTGGCTTCCAAGTAGAATTCGATGTAGCTCTTGTTCTCCCCTCTCCTCTCTTGAGTTGCTTCTCAATTTTCATTGCCATATGCACCATGTCCTCCAACTCCACATAGTGTTGCAACTCAACTTTGTCTTGAATTTCAGGATTGAGTCCATTCAAGAACCTTGCCATTGTAACTTCTCTATCTTCATCTATATCAGCTCTTATCATGGCCATCTCCATCTGTTTGAAATACTCCTCCACACTCAAATTTCCTTGCCTCATTCCTTGTAACTTCTTATACAGCTCTCTATAGTAATGACTTGGAACAAATCTCTTCCTCATCACTACTTTCATGTCTTCCCAAGTAGCTATAGGGCGTTCTCTATTTCTCCTCCTGCTTGTCACAAGTTGATCCCACCAAGTTATAGCATAATCAGTAAATTCGGTGATGGCAAGTTTTACCTTCTTTTCTTCGGAGCTATTGTGGCAATCAAACACGAACTCAATCTTCTTCTCCCACTCTAAGTACGCCTCCGGGTCAGAACGACCGGCAAAGGAAGGTATCTTCAGTTTGATACTCCCTATGTTGTCGTCTCTCTTTGGCCTCGCCTCCCTAGGTGGACGGCTTGTTCTTGCTCTCCTAAGACTCCTTGTTGAGCCTACGCCTTCTTCCGATTCAGAATCAGCTCCGCTTGACTCTCCAATAGGTACTCCTCTCCTACGCCTTTGGAGTTCGCCTCGCGTTGGGGGGATGTCACGAGAATTCTCCACGGCATCCACGCGTAGTTGCAAAGGCTCCATCTGAGCTTGCACCATCTGCTCGAGCTTCCCGGCCAATGCATCCACTAATAACTTAAGGTCTATGTTTCCCATGGTTTGACCTTCATGTGACATGTTTGCTGCAAGAAAAATTGGTTAGTAATAAAAAAAATATGGCCTCACAAGCTCACTCCCTTACGTGTATACTCTCAATGTAAGGTGCACTCAAGTTCACTCGTGTTTGCACTCAAATATTTGGCTTTTCTCTCTAAGGTACTCGCACACTCTTGCCTTTTTCCTCTCGTGATACTTGTATGTTCTTACTAAGGCTAGAACGGCCTTGCTTGAGCTTCACGCTTTAACAACCAGAATGTTAAAGTTCTTCTTGGGTCTTTCCTTTAGTCTTGCTCGCTTCCTTTTTGATTTTGTTTCCTCTTTAAGCTTGCTTGCGGCCTTGCTTCCTCTTTAGACTTGCTTGCGGCCTTGCTTCCTCTTTAGACTTGCTTGCGGCCTTTGCTTCCTCTTTAGGCTTCACGCACTTTTTCTTTTCTTTCCTTTTTCGTTTCTTTTCTTTTCTTTTCTTTTTTTTTTCTTTCTTTTCTTTTCTTTTTTTTTTTCTTTCTTTTCTTTTCTTTTCTTGCTTCACTCGTTTGTTTCCCTCTCTTTTCAAACAGCGAAGAGAAAAAAAAAACGAACCAATAAGAACAAAAATAACGAGCAACTAAACGAACCAACAAGAACAAAAATAACAAGGATAGTGAACTAAAGTAACAAGCTAAGCTCTGATACCAACTGATATGAATCTATGCGGAAAAGATTCACAACTCGGACCGTTTGTTACTTTAGAATGGAACAGATCACAACTCACAAGAACTCACTCGAACTAAGGCACGAAATTGAACCTTAACCCGCAACAAGAACTTCTGAACCTTGACCTAAGGTCGAATCACGCCACAAGCGAGGATGGATGGTCCGCTTGATAAGTGAAAGATAAATTCTAGCCAAGACGACTCACCAGCCTAAGCAAGAACAAACGAGTATCTAAACTCTCAATTAGCCAAAGCTATGTAATTCTGAATTGTTGTGTACGTTTTTATTGCTAGGAGTCCTCTTTATATAGGCTCCCAAAGTACCAAAGTATTCCTAAACAAGCTAACTCCTAAAAAGGAGTTCAAAGGCTGGCCAAAACTCTCTTTCCTATTCTAAGGAGATTCTGGCCGAATTATTCAACTAAAATAGGAAATAATCTAAACAAATAATATCTAATAGAATAACAATTAATTGCACGTCCTAACAAGAAGATGCATGGCCTAAATAGGTTGATTCTTGCTGATTCTCCATGTGCGCATGCATCCAGAAGTTGGTGTGCATATTAAGCTTCCAAAATAGCCTCTATCACGTGCATGGGCTTTGCATGTGCCTCATGCACGTCCTTGCACTTGTACGCACCAACTTGAGCCCAAACTTCTTGCATTAGTCCATTGAAATCAGATTGCAACTTCCTAGCTCGTGCTCTTGTCATTGGCCCAATTGGAACTTGAACTTGCTGCGAGTCTACAAGCTTGATAGTAGGTGCGTCCTTAGGCTTGCTCACATCAGTAACCTAACAACCTCTCTAAAGAACAAATCAGCAATATTTGAAGCATCATCAGTCTTATGACATGGAATGAAATGTGCCATCTTAGAAAACCTATCCACTACCACAAAAATTGAATCTCTTCCACGCTTAGTCCTAGGTAGGCCTAACACAAAATCCATAGAGATATCAATCCAGGGCTCACTAGGTATAGGTAGTGGGGTGTACAAACCATGGGGTTTTACCTTTGACTTGGCTTGCTTGCAAGTGATGCAACGACCACAAACTCTCTCAACGTCTCTCTTCATGTGTGGCCAAAAGAAATGATCTTGTAGCATTGCCAAGGTCTTTGCAATTCCAAAATGCCCCATTAAGCCACCTCCATGTGCCTCCTGAATTAGTAATTCTCGCATCGAACAATTAGGCACACAAAGTTTGTTTTCACGAAATAGGTAACCTTCATTACGAAAGAACTTACCAAATGCACTTCTTTCAGTTGATCTAAACAACTCGCTAAAATCAACATCATCAACATACAACTCTTTAATGTGTTCAAAGCCAAGTAGTTTAGCATCAAGAGTTGAGATCAAGGCGTACCTTCGTGATAGTGCATCAGCCACTACATTTTCCTTACCTTGCTTGTAGCGAATGACATAAGGAAATGTCTCAATGAATTCCACCCATCGTGCATGCCTCTTGTTCAGCTTGTGTTGCCCCTTTAAGTGCTTGAGTGACTCATGATCAGTGTGAATCACGAACTCCTTTGGCCACAAGTAGTGCTGCCATGTCTCCAATGCTCGAACTAGTGCGTACAACTCCTTGTCATAGGTCGGGTAATTCAAGGTTGCACCACTTAGTTTCTCACTAAAGTATGCAATGGGTCTTCCTTCTTGCATAAGGACAGCCCCAATTCCTACACCAGAAGCATCACACTCTATTTCAAAAGTCTTAGAGAAATTAGGTAAAGCTAACAAGGGTGCATTAGTCAACTTCCCTTTCAGTAGTTGGAAAGCCTTCTCTTGAGCTTCTCCCCAAGTAAAGCCCACGTTCTTCTTAATGACTTCAGTTATGGGTGCGGCTATGCTACTAAAGTCCTTCACAAATCTCCTATAAAAACTAGCTAGTCCATGAAAGCTCCTAACATTAGCAACACTTGTAGGGCTTGGCCATTCACGGATAGCTCGGATCTTTTCTTCATCAACCTGTATTCCGTTAGCTCCAACAACAAAACCCAAGAATACAAGCTTATCCGTACAAAAGGTGCACTTCTTCAAGTTATCAAACAATTGTTCTTCTCTAAGTGCATCTAAGACAGATTTCAAATGTTCTAGATGATCCTCCACGTTCTTGCTATAGATGAGTATATCATCAAAGTAAACAACTACAAATTTACCAATGAATGGACGTAGAACATGATTCATGAGTCGCATAAACGTGCTAGGTGCGTTGGACAAACCAAATGGCATGACCATCCACTCATACAACCCATACTTAGTTTTAAAAGCAGTCTTCCACTCATCTCCTTCTTTCATCCTAATTTGATGATAACCACTCTTCAAATCAATCTTAGAAAACATGCAAGAACCATGCAACTCATCTAACATGTCATCTAAACGAGGGATAGGGTGACGATATTTTACCGTTATGTTGTTGACTGCTCGGCAATCAACACACATTCTCCATGTTTTATCCTTCTTGGGCACAAGTAGGACTGGAACAGCACATGGACTCATGCTCTCTCTTACGTACCCTTTCTCCAACAGCTCATTGACTTGCTTCTCAAGCTCCTTTGTCTCTTCAGGATTGCTTCTATATGCGGGACGGTTAGGTATGGTAGCTCCCGGGACAAAGTCTATTTGATGTTCAATCCCACGAATAGGTGGCAAACCAGGTGGTAGCTCGTCGGGAAAGACATCCTTGTAATCCTGCAAAAGAGACACAACCGTACTAGGTACATGTGGTTCAAGCTCGTTAGTGTTTAAAAGTGCCTCCCTATACCGAAGTAAGATCATAGGCTTCTTTGTAAAGCACGCTTGCTTAATATCACTTGTTCCCACATAGTAACTCTTTTTCCAACTCTCGTTTTTTCTCTCTTTGGCCGTTTTAATTTCTGTTTTTCCGGCTTCTTTTGTTTTCTCAATCTTTTCCTCTCCATTGGCCATTTTTCTTATCTTTTTTTCGGCTTCTTCTCTCCTCTCATTCTTTTTCTTCTTGTCACGCTCTCTTTGCTCATCACTTTCTTTTTGCAACTGACGTTGATCTTCACAAACTTGTGATGGTGACAAGGGTGCCAAGGTGATTACTCTCTTCTTAAGTATAAATGAATACTTGTTGGTGTAGCCATCATGATGCACTTTCCTATCAAACTGCCACGGCCTTCCTAACAATAGGTGACCAGCTTGCATTGGTACAACATCACACAACACTTCATCCTCATAGTTGCCAATGCGGAATGCTACCAATACTTGCTTCATCACTCGTACTTCTCCACTATCATTCAGCCATTGTAGTTTGTAAGGCTTAGGGTGTTTTCCCGTGAGTAACCCTAACTTCTCCACCATAGTAGTGCTTGCAACATTAGCACAACTTCCTCCATCTATGATGACACTACACACCTTGTCTTTGACATAGCACCTTATGTGAAAAATATTTTCTCTTTGAGCCACATCATTTTCTTCTTTTATTTGCACATTCAATGCTCTTCTAGACACAAGAGTAAGCCTCTCAGCAGCTTGGTACTCTTCCTCGGATACGTCCTCCAAAGAAGGCATGCTTTCATGCTCCGAATCCTTTTCTTCAGTTTCAATCTCTCCACTCTCCTTGATCACCATTGCTTGCTTGTTAGGGCATTGACTTGAGATGTGCCCTCTTCCTTGACACTTAAAGCACTTGATGTCACGGTTCCTAGCTGGAGTGACTTCCACTTTCCTTTGAGAATTAGCTTGAGAACTCTCGGATTTATGCTCTACTTTGGCTGCTTGTGGCTTGTCAAACTTCTTTTGGTAGTTTGGCTTCCAAGTAGAATTCGATGTAGCTTTTGTTCTCCCCTCTCCTCTCTTGAGTTGCTTCTCAATTTTCGTTGCCATATGCACCATGTCCTCCAACTCCACATATTGTTGCAACTCAACTTTGTCTTGAATTTCAGGATTGAGTCCATTCAAGAACCTTGCCATTGTAACTTCTCTATCTTCATCTATATCAGCCCTTATCATGGCCATCTCCATCTGTTTGAAATACTCCTCCACACTCAAACTTCCTTGCCTCATTCCTTGTAACTTCTTATACAGCTCTCTATAGTAATGACTTGGAACAAATCTCTTCCTCATCACCACTTTCATGTCTTCCCAAGTAGCTATAGGGCGTTCTCTATTTCTCCTCCTGCTAGTCACAAGTTGATCCCACCAAGTTATAGCATAATCAGTGAATTCGGTGATGGCAAGTTTTACCTTCTTTTCTTCGGAGCTATTGTGGCACTCAAACACAAACTCAATCTTCTTCTCCCACTCTAAGTATGCCTCCGGGTCAGAACGACCAGCAAAGGAAGGTATCTTCAGTTTGATACTTCCTATGTTGTCGTCTCTCCTTGGCCTTGCCTCCCTAGGTGGACGGTTTGTTCTTGCTCTCCTAAGACTCCTTGTAGAGCCTACGCCTTCTTCCGACTCAGAATCAGCTCCGCTTGATTCTCCAATAGGTACTCCTCTCCTACGCCTTTGGAGTTTGCCTCGCGTTTGGGGGTTGTCACGAGAATTCTCCACGGCATCCACGCGTAGTTGCAAAGGCTCCATCTGAGCTTGCACCATCCGCTCGAGCTTCCCGGCCAAGGCATCCACTAATAACTTAAGGTCTATATTTTCCATAGTTTGACCTTCATGCGACATGTTTGCTGCAAGAAAAATTGGTTAGTAAAAAAAAATATGGCCTCACAAGCTCACTCCCTTACGTGTATACTCTCAATGTATGGTGCACTCAAGTTCACTCGTGTTTTGCACTCAAATATTTGGCTTTTCTCTCTAAGGTACTCGCACACTCTTGCCTTTTTCCTCTCGTGATACTTGTATGTTCTTACTAAGGCTAGAACGGCCTTGCTTGAGCTCCACGTTTTAACAAACAGAATGTTAAAGTTCCTCTTTGGTCTTTCTTTTAGTCTTGCTCGTCCCCTTTCTTGATCAGCTGTTGCGCCTCCTTAGTTTGCTAGCTTCCCTCGGATTTGCTTCCTCTTTAGCTTGAGACTTCCAATTTAGCTTGCTTCCTCTTTAGCTTGCGGCTTCCTTTTTTCTTTTTCTTTTCTTTCCCTTTTTTTTTTCTTTTTTCTTTTTTTTTTTTCTTTTCTTTCTTTTCTTGCTTCACTCGTTTGTTTTCCTCTCTTTTCTCTCAAACAGCGAGGAGAGAAAACGAACCAACAAGAACAAAAAAAATAACAAGCAACAAAAACGAACCAACAAGAACAAAAATAACAAGGATAATGAACTAAAGTAACAAGCTAAGCTCTGATACCAACTGATATGAATCTCTGGGAAAAGATTCACAACTCGGACCGTTTGTTACTTTAGAATGGAACAGATCACAACTCACAAGAACTTACACGAACTAAGGCACGAATTTGTACCTCAACCCGCTGCAAGGGCTTCTGAACCTTGACCTAAGGTCGTATCACGCCACAAACGGGGATGGAATATCCGCTTGATAAGTGAAGGATAAATTCTAGCCAAGACGACTCACCAGCCTAAGCAAGAACAAACGAGTATCAAACTCTCAACTAGCCAATGCTAAGTATTTCCGAATTGTATGTGTACGTTTTATTGCTAGGAGTCCTCTTTATATAGGCTCCCAAAGTACCAAAATATTCCTAAACAAGCTAACTCCTTAAAAGGAATTCAAAGGCTGGCCAAAACTCTCTTTCCTATTCTAAGGAGATTCTGGCCGAACTTATGCAACTAAACAAGGAATAATATAAGCAAATAATATCTAATAGAATAGCTACTAGTTGCACGTCCAAAACAATTAGATGCATGGCCTAAATAGGCTGATTCTTCTTGATTCTCCATGTGCGCATGCATCTAGAAGCTTTCGTGCATGTCAAGGTTCCCATTCAGCCTCCAAAACGTGCATGGGCCTCCCTTGGGCTTCTTGGACGTCCTTGGTCCTCCACGCACTTGATTGAGCCCAAACTTCATGCATTAGTCCATTGAAATCAGATTGCAACTTCCTAGCTCTTGCTCTTGTCATTGGCCCAATTGGAACTTGAACTAGCTTCGAGTCTACAAGCTTGATAGTTGGTGCATCCGTAGGCTTGCTCACATCACTTAGTTCTTGTGAGTTCTTGTGAGTTGTGATCTGTTCCATTCTAAAGTAACAAACGGTCCGAGTTGTGAGTCTTTTCCGCGAAGATTCATATCAGTTGGTATCAGAGCTTAGCTTGTTACTTTAGTTCATTATCCTTGTTATTTTTGTTCTTGTTGGTTCGTTTTGTTGCTTGCTATTTTTTTGTTCTTGTTGGTTCGTTTTCTCTCCTCGCTGTTTGAGAGAAAAGAGAGGAAAACAAACGAGTGAAGCAAGAAAAGAAAGAAAAGAAAGAAAAGAAAAGAAAAGAAAAGAAAAGAAAAAAAAAGGAAAGAAAAGAAAAAGAAAAAAAAGGAAGCCGCAAGCTAAAGAGGAAGCAAGCTAAATTGGAAGTCTCAAGCTAAAGAGGAAGCAAATCCGAGGGAAGCTAGCAAACTAAGGAGGCGCAACAGCTGATCAAGAAAGGGGACGAGCAAGACTAAAAGAAAGACCAAAGAGGAACTTTAACATTCTGTTTGTTAAAGCGTGAAGCTCAAGCAAGGCCGTTCTAGCCCTAGTAAGAACATACAAGTATCACGAGAGGAAAAAGGCAAGAGTGTGCGAGTACCTTAGAGAGAAAAGCCAAATATTTGAGTGCAAACACGAGTGAACTTGAGTGCACCATACATTGAGAGTATACACGTAAGGGAGTGAGCTTGTGAGGCCATATTTTTTTTTACTAACCAATTTTTCTTGCAGCAAACATGTCGCATGAAGGTCAAACTATGGAAAACATAGACCTTAAGTTATTAGTGGATGCCTTGGCCGGGAAGCTCGAGCGGATGGTGCAAGCTCAGATGGAGCCTTTGCAACTACGCGTGGATGCCGTGGAGAATTCTCGTGACAACCCCCATACGCGAGGCGAACTCCAAAGGCGTAGGAGAGGAGTACCTATTGGAGAATCGAGCGGAGCTGATTCTGATTAGGAGAGCAAGAACAAACCGTCCACCTAGGGAGGCAAGGCCAAAGAGAGACGACAACATAGGGAGTATCAAACTGAAGATACCTTCCTTTGCTGGTCGTTCTGACCCGGAGGCGTACTTAGAGTGGGAGAAGAAGATTGAGTTCGTGTTTGATTGCCACAATAGCTCCGAAGAAAAGAAGGTAAAACTTGCCATCACCGAATTCACTGATTATGCTATAACTTGGTGGGATCAACTTGTGACTAGCAGGAGGAGAAATAGAGAATGCCCTATAGCTACTTGGGAAGACATGAAAGTGGTGATGAGGAAGAGATTTGTTCCAAGTCATTACTATAGAGAGCTGTATAAGAAGTTACAAGGAATGAGGCAAGGAAGTTTGAGTGTGGAGGAGTATTTCAAACAGATGGAGATGGCCATGATAAGAGCTGATATAGAAGAAGATAGAGAAGTTACAATGGCAAGGTTCTTGAATGGACTCAATCCTGAAATCCAAGACAAAGTCGAGTTGCAACACTATGTGGAGTTGGAGGACATGGTGGATATGGCAACGAAAATTGAGAAGCAACTCAAGAGAGGAGAAGGGAGAACAAGAGCTACATCGAATTCTACTTGGAAGCCAAACTACCAAAAGAAGTTTGACAAGCCACAAGCAGCCAAAGTAGAGCATAAATCCGAGAGTTCTCAAGCTAATTCTCAAAGGAAAGTGGAAGTCACTCCAGCTAGGAACCGTGACATCAAGTGCTTTAAGTGTCAAGGAAGAGGGCACATCTCAAGTCAATGCCCTAACAAGCAAGCAATGGTGATCAAGGAAAGTGGAGAGATTAAAACTGAAGAAGAGGATTCGGAGCATGAGAGCATGCCTTCTTTGGAGGACGTATCCGAGGAAGAGTACCAAGCTGCTGAGAGGCTTACTCTTGTGTCTAGAAGAGCATTGAATGTGCAAGTGAAAGAAGAAAATGATGTGGCTCAAAGAGAAAATATATTTCACACAAGGTGCTATGTCAAAGACAAGGTGTGTAGTGTCATCATAGATGGAGGAAGTTGTGCTAATGTCGCAAGCACTACTAAGGTGGAGAAGTTGGGGTTGCTCACTGGAAAACACCCTAAGCCTTACAAACTACAATGGCTGAATGATAGTGGAGAAGTACGAGTGATGAAGCAAGTATTGGTAACATTCCGCATTGGCAACTATGAGGATGAAGTGTTGTGTGATGTTGTACCAATGCAAGCTGGTCACCTATTGTTAGGAAGGCCATGGCAGTTTGATAGGAAAGTGCATCATGATGGCTACACCAACAAATACTCATTTATACTTAAGAAGAGAGTAATCACCTTGGCACCCTTGTCACCATCACAAGTTTGTGAAGATCAACGACTGTTGCAACAAGAAAGTGATGAGCAAAGAGAGCGTGACAAAAAGAAAAAGAATGAGAGGAGAGAAGAAGCCGAAAAAAGGATAAGAAAAATGGCCAATGGAGAGGAAAAGATTGAGAAAACAAAAGAAGCCGGAAAAACAGAAATTAAAATGGCCAAAGAGAGAAAAAACGAGAGTTGGAAAAAGAGTTACTATGTGGGAACAAGTGATATTAAGCAAGCATGCTTTGCAAAGAAGCCTATGATCTTACTTCGGTATAGGGAGGCACTTTTAAACGCTAACGAGCTTGAACCACATGTACCTAGTACGGTTGTGTCTCTTTTGCAGGATTACAAGGATGTCTTTCCCGACGAGCTACCACCTGGTTTGCCACCTATTCGTGGGATTGAACATCAAATAGACTTTGTCCCGGGAGCTACCATACCTAACCGTCCCGCATATAGAAGCAATCCTGAAGAGACAAAGGAGCTTGAGAAGCAAGTCAACGAGCTGTTGGAGAAAGGGTACGTAAGAGAGAGCATGAGTCCATGTGCTGTTCCAGTCCTACTTGTGCCCAAGAAGGATAAAACATGGAGAATGTGTGTTGATTGCCGAGCAGTCAACAACATAACGGTAAAATATCGTCACCCTATCCCTCGTTTAGATGACATGTTAGATGAGTTGCATGGTTCTTGCATGTTTTCTAAGATTGATTTGAAGAGTGGTTATCATCAAATTAGGATGAAAGAAGGAGATGAGTGGAAGACTGCTTTTAAAACTAAGTATGGGTTGTATGAGTGGATGGTCATGCCATTTGGTTTGTCCAACGCACCTAGAACGTTTATGCGACTCATGAATCATGTTCTACGTCCATTCATTGGTAAATTTGTGGTTGTTTACTTTGATGATATACTCATTTATAGCAAGAGCATGGAGGATCATCTAGAACATTTGAAATCTGTCTTAGATGCACTTAGAGAAGAACAATTGTTTGCTAACTTGAAGAAGTGCACCTTTTGTACGGATAAGCTTGTATTCTTGGGTTTCGTTGTTGGAGCTAACGGAATACAGGTTGATGAAGAAAAGATCCGAGCTATCCGTGAATGGCCAAGCCCTACAAGTGTTGCTAATGTTAGGAGCTTTCATGGACTAGCTAGTTTTTATAGGAGATTTGTGAAGGACTTTAGTAGCATAGCCGCACCCATAACTGAAGTCATTAAGAAGAACATGGGCTTTACTTGGGGAGAAGCTCAAGAGAAGGCTTTCCAACTACTAAAAGGGAAGTTGACTAATGCACCCTTGTTAGCTTTACCTAATTTCTCTAAGACTTTTGAAATAGAGTGTGATGCTTCTGGTGTAGGAATTGGAGCTGTCCTTATGCAAGAAGGAAGACCCATTGCATACTTTAGTGAGAAACTAAGTGGTGCAACCTTGAATTACCCGACCTATGACAAGGAGTTGTACGCACTAGTTCGAGCATTGGAGACGTGGCAGCATTATTTGTGGCCCAAGGTGTTTGTGATTCACACTGATCATGAGTCACTCAAGCACTTAAAAGGGCAACACAAGCTGAACAAGAGGCATGCACGATGGGTGGAATTCATTGAGACATTTCCTTATGTCATTCGCTACAAGCAAGGTAAGGAAAATGTAGTGGCTGATGCACTATCACGAAGGTACGCCTTGATCTCAACTCTTAAAGTATTTACATGACCAGTCCAAGTTCACAAGTCAGATGCACGCGAGGTGGACCACTTACCTTCAGAAATTTCCATTCAAAATCATGCACAAAAGTGGTGCACACAATGTGGTGGCCGACGCACTGAGTAGAAGAGTAGCGTTGCTAACTGAATGGCGTGGAAGAGTCACTTCATTTGATGAGCTCCGAGAGTTATATGACGAGGACGCGGACTTCGGGAGCATTTGGAGCAGGTGCAATGATGGAAAGGGAGAAGGAGAATTCTACGTGCATGATGGTTTCCTTATGCGAGGTAATCAATTATGTATTCCACGAACTTCACTTCGTGAGCATTTGCTATGGGAATTGCATGGTGGTGGACTTGCGGGACATTTAGGCCGTGATAAAACTCTCGCTGCTGTAGTTGAACGATTTTATTGGCCTAACATGATAAAAGAAGTGGCCAGATTAGTGAAGCATTATCGGGTATGTCAAGAAACTAAGGGCGGAGTGCACAACACGGGATTGTATTTGCCTTTGCCCATTCCGCAAGCAATTTGGGAAGATTTGAGCATGGACTTCATTTTAGGATTACCACGAACTCCACGGGGTGCGGACTCCATCTTTGTTGTTGTTGATAGGCTGAGCAAGATGGCACACTTCATACCTTGCAAGAAGACGTCGGATGCTCGTGCCATTGCTCGCTTGTTCTTCAAGGAAGTAGTGAAGTTGCATGGTGTCCCCAAGAGTATAACTTCGGATAGAGATGTGAAGTTCCTTGCCACATTTTGGAAAACCTTGTGGATTATATTTGATGCAACTCTTCAATATAGTTCAACCGCACACCCTCAAACTGACGGGCAAACTGAGGCAACCAATAGAACTCTTGGAAGTCTACTTCGGAGTCTTTGTCATGACAAAAAGAGGCAATGGGATCTTGCCTTGCCTATTGCTGAATTCGCCTACAATGGCGCGGTGCACAGGTCCACGGGTCACTCGCCCTTTTCCTTGGTGTATACAAAAGTGCCTAATTTGCTTGTTGATGTAGCTGAATTACCAAGACCGAAGAAAGCTAATTCTTCCGCATTAGAATTCGCCGAGCATGCACAAGGAGTCCTTGAAGCCGTGAGAAGCAGGCTGAATTCAACTTATGAGAAGGAAAAGAAGCGAGTTGATGAACATCGAAGGATGCAAATCTTCCAACCAGGCGAGCTCGTGATGGTGCATTTCAGAAAGGAGAGGATGCCAGCTCACATGGGAGGCAAATTGCAGGCTAGGAAGTTCGGTCCTTTCAAGGTGCTAAGGAGAATCAATGACAATGCATACAAGATCGATCTACCCGCCGAATATGGCGTCTCCAACACCTTCAATGTGGCTGACTTAACCCCTTATTTCGATGCTTTTCCTATGCCGTCCAAGTTAGCTTCTCGAGACGAGAAGCATTCCAAGGAGGGGCGGATGACGTAGGAACGTCGTACTATTGCCAACTTTCATGCCTTGTCCGACCGTTTGCATGTGATCGTTTCCGTTATTTGGTCTATTTCCTTGTCTTTATTTCCGTGTAATAAATTGTCATGATGTGGGAGGGTTAGATTTCGGACGTTGGAAGCTTATAAGGCAACGAATTAACTTGCCTTTAATCTTGCCATTAGGAGCGAAGGTTAAAGATGGACGGCTGGAATAATTGTGGCCGTTTCACACCTTCCTTATATTGTACCTTCCATTCCAGAAATAAAGTATTGACAAAAAGGAAAAATTAATCCCAGAGAGAGGAGAGAATCAAGCGAAATAACTTCGCAAGGGAGCGTCCCTGATTTGGTTACGAACGCCCCAGCTGGCCGTTCCACTTGCGGAACCCCTCGTGTTTGATCGACGGTAGTTGTCGTGATTCACGAGTTCTTATCTATCCTTACTCACGAGATCGAGCGAGTTTGTAGAGAGACCTTGATTGACACGCGTTCAAGCTGCGTCACTCTCCCTTGGTTCTACGGAACTTCTCGAACACAGCGGAGCGATTCCGTCGAGTTCACCTTCGACTTATCAAGCGGATCTTCATACCGTTTGTGGCGTCATCGATATATCAAGGTTCTTTGTTTCAACACAAGGAGCGGGTCGCGGTCTTAATACCAAGGTTCTTGTTTGATTGTGAGCATCAGGTCGAGATCTCCATCACAAACTGATCTAGAACGATCTGGGATTTCAACGCTTCTTGGACGGGTCTCGTGCATCGTTGGCGGGGTTCGTATCAATAAGGCAAGAAAAGGGATGGAAAGGTAAGAAAAAGAAAGATGAGGCAAGAAAAGGCAAGATAAGGCAAGAAAAGGAAAGAAAAGGCAAGGAAAATGCAAGAAAATGAAGGAAAGGCAAGAAAAGGCTTGGAAAAGGCTTGAAAATGCAAGATAAGGAATAAAAAAAGGGAAGATAAGGCCAGAAAAGGAAAGATGAGGTAAGAAAAGGCATAGGCATGAAAGGGCAAGATAAGGAAAGAAAAGATGAGAAAAGGCAAGAAAATGCAAGATAAGGTAAGAAGAGGCAAGAAAAGGAAAGAAAAGTAAAGATAAGGCAATATAAGGCAAGAAAAGGGAAGGAAAGGCAAGAAAAGACAAGATGAGGCAAGAAAAGGCAATATAAGTAGAGAAAAGGAAAGAAAAGGCATGGAAAAGATAAGAAAAAGCAGGATAAGGCAAGGTAAGTTAAGAAAAGGCAAGGAAACGACAAGTTAAGTTAAGAAAAGGCAAAGGAAAAGCCAAGAAAAGGCAAGGAAAGGAAAGGCATGAAATGGTAAGATAAGGCAAAAAAAAGAAAGAAAAGACAAGATAAGGCAAGAAAAGGCAAGAAAAGGAAATAAATGGAAAGAAAAGGCAAGATAAGGCAAGAAAAGGGCAAGAAAAGGAAAGTTAAGACATGATAAGGCAAGGAAAAGGCAAGAAAGGTGAAGATATGGCAAGACAAGGCAAGATAAGGAAAGATAAGGCAAGAAAAGGGAAGGAAAGGCAAGAAAAGGAAAGATGAGGCAAGAAGAGGAAAGAAAAGGCAAGGAAAGGCAAGAAAAGGCAAGATAAGGAAAGAAATGGCAAGAAAAAGGCATGAAAAGGCAAGAAAATGCAAGGAAAAGGCATGAAAAGGCGAGGAAAGGCATGAAAAGGTTAGAAATGGCATGAGATGGCAAAAAAAGGCAAGAAAATGTAAGAAAAGGCAAGATAAGGAATAAAATGGCAAGAAAAGGCACGAAAATGCAAGAAAATGAAAGAAAAGGCAAGAAAAGGAATGAAAAGGAAAGATGAGGCAACAAAAGGCAAGATAAGGCAAGGAAAGGAAAGAAAAGGCAAGATAAGGAAAGAATAGGCAAGAAAAGGCAAGGAAAAGGCAAGGAAATGGCATGAAAAGGCAAGTTAAGGAATGAAAAGGCAAGATAAGAAAAGAAAAGGCATGAAAAGGTAAGAAAATGCAAGAAAAGTTAAAAAAGGCAAGATATGGCATAAAAAGGAAAGAAAAGGATAGATAAGGGACAATAAGGGAAGGAAAAGGCGAGATAAGGCAAGAAAATGCATGGAAAAGGCATGAAATGGCAAGCAAAGGCATGGAAAAGGCATGAAAAGGCAAGAAAAAGAAAGATAAGGCGAGAAAAGGCATGAAAAGGTAAGAAAAGAAAAGAAAATGCTAGATAAGGTAAGAAAAGGAAAGCTAAGGCAAGGAAAAGTCAAGAAAAGGCAAGATAAGGAAAGAAAAGGCAAGGAAAAGGAAAGAAATGGGAAGATAAGGCAAGAAAAGGCATGATAAGGAAAGAAAAGGCAAGAAAAGGTAAGAAAAAGCAAGATAAGAAATAAAAAGGGAAGAAAAGGCAAGAAAAGGCATGAAATGGCATGAAACGAAAAAGATAAGGCAAGAAAAGGAAGGAAAAGGAAAGAAATGGTAAGAAATTGAAAGAAAAGGCAAGATAAGGCAAGAAAAGGCAACGAAAAGGCAAGAAAAGGAAAGAAAGGAAAGATAGGGCAATAAAAGATAGGAAAAGGCAAGGAAAAGGCAAGAAAAGGTATGAAAGGGTAAGAAAAGGCAAGAAAAGGCATGAAAAGGTAAGAAAATGTAAGAAAAGGCAGGAAAAGGAAAGAAAAGCAAGGAAAATGCAAGATAAGGCAAGAAAAGAAAAGATAAGGCAAGAAAAGGTAAGATAAGGCAAGAACATGCAAGGAAAAGGCAAGATAAGGCAAGAAAAGGTAAGAAAAGGCATGGAAAAGGCATGAAAAGGAAAGAAAAGGCAAGGAAAAGGCGAGAAAAGGCGAGAAAAGGAAAGATAAGCAAGAAAAGGCTAGAAAAGGTATGAAAAGGCAAGATAAGGCAAGAAAAGGCAAGAAAAGGAAAGATAAGGCAAGTTAAGGCAAAAAAAATGCAAGAAAAGGCAAGGAAAAGGAAAGAAAAGGCAAGATAAGGCATGGAAAAGGTATGAAAAGGGAAGAAAAAGAAAGATAAGGCAAGAAAAGGCATGAAAAGGCAAGAAAATGGAAGAAAGGGCGAGGAAAAGGCAAGAAAAGGCAAGATAAGGCAAGAAAAGGAAAGGAAAAGGAAAGAAAAGGTATGGAAAAGGCATGAAAAGATAAGAAAAGGCAAGAAAAGGCAACAAAAGGCATAAGGCAAGAAAAGGCATGAAAAGATAAGAAAAGGGAACAAAAGGTTAGATAAGGCAAGAAAAGGAAAGAAAAGGCCAGGAAAAGGCAAGAAAATGACAGATAAGGAAAGAAAAGGCATGAAAAGGCAAGGAAAATGATGTGAGCAAGCCTAAGGACGCACCTACTATCAAGCTTGTAGACTCGAAGCACGTTCAAGTTCCAATTGGGCCAATGACAAGAGCACGAGCTAGGAAGTTGCAATCTGACTTCAATGGATTAATGCAAGACGTTTGGTCTCAAGCAAGTGCGTGGAGGACCAAGGACGTCCAAGAAGCCCAAGGGAGACCCATGCACGTTTTGGAAGCTAAATAGGAAGCTTGACATGCACGTAAGCTTCTAGATGCATGCGCACATGGAGAATCAAGAAGAATCAGCCTATTTAGTCTGTGCATCTACTTGTTTTGGACGTGCAGCTAGTAGTTATTCTATTAGATATTATTTGCTTATATAATTCCTTATTTAGTTGAATAAGTTCGGCCAGAATCTCTTTAGAATAGGAAAGAGAGTTCTGACCAGCCTTAAACTCCTTATTTGGAGTTAGTTTCGTTTAGGAAAGTTGTAAGACTTATGGAGCCTATATAAAGAGGCGTCCCCCTTCAATAAACAACAACAATTCAGAGAATTACTTAGCATTGGCTAATTGTTAGTTTTGATACTCGTTTGTTCTTGCTTAGGCTGGTGAGTCGTCTTGGCTAGAATTTATCTTTCACTTATCAAGCGGATCATCCATCCCCGCTCGTGGCGTGATACGACCTTAGGTCAAGGTTCAGAAGCTCTTGCTGCGGGTTAAGGTTCAACTTCGCACCTTAGTTCGTGTGAGTTCTTGTGAGTTGTGATCTGTTCCATTCTAAAGTAACAAACGGTCCGAGTTGTGAGTCTTTTCCGCGAAGATTCATATCAGTTGGTATCAGAGCTTAGCTTGTTACTTTAGTTCATTATCCTTGTTATTTTTGTTCTTGTTGGTTCATTTTGTTGCTTGTTATTTTTGTTCTTATTGGTTCGTTTTCTCTCTTCGCTGTTTGAGAGAAAAGAGAGGAAAACAAACGAGTGAAGCAAGAAAAGAAAAGAAAAGAAAAGAAAAGAAAAAGGAAAGAAAAAGAAAAAGAAAAGGAAGCCGCAAGCTAAAGAGGAAGCAAGCTAATTTGGAAGCCGCAAGCTAAAGAGGAAGCAAATCCGAGGGAAGCTAGCGAACCAAGAAGGCGCAGCAGCTGATCAAGAAAAGGGACAAACAAGACCAAAAGAGGAACTTTAACATTCTGTTGTTAAAGCGTTAAGCTCAAGCAAGGCCGTTCTAGCCTTAGTAAGAACATACAAGTATCACGAGAGGAAAAAGGCAAGAGTGTGCGAGTATCTTAGAGAGAAAAGCCAAATATTTGAGTGCAAACACGAGTGAACTTGAGTGCACCATACATTGAGAGTATACACGTAAGGGAGTGAGCTTGTGAGGCCATATTTTTTTTATTACTAACCAATTTTTCTTGCAGCAAACATGTCGCATGAAGGTCAAACTATGGGAAGCATAGACCTTAAGTTATTAGTGGATGCCTTGGCCGGGAAGCTCGAGCAGATGGTGCAAGCTCAGATGGAGCCTTTGCAACTACGCGTGGATGCCGTGGAGAATTCTCGTGACAACCCCCATACGCGAGGCGAACTCCAAAGGCGTAGGAGCGGAGTACCTATTGGAGAATCGAGCGGAGCTGATTCTGAATCTGAAGAAGGCGTAGGCTCTACAAGGAGTCTTAGGAGGGCAAGAACAAACCGTCCACCTAGGGAGGCATGGCCAAAGAGAGACGACAACATAGGGAGTATCAAACTGAAGATACCTTCCTTTGCTGGTCGTTCTGACCCGGAGGCGTACTTAGAGTGGGAGAAGAAGATTGAGTTCGTGTTTGATTGCCACAACAGCTCCGAAGAAAAGAAGGTAAAACTTGCCATCACCGAATTCACTGATTATGCTATAACTTGGTGGGATCAACTTGTGACAAGCAGGAGGAGAAATAGAGAACGCCCTATAGCTACTTGGGAAGACATGAAAGTGGTGATGAGGAAGAGATTTGTATCAAGTCATTACTATAGAGAGCTGTATAAGAAGTTACAAGGAATGAGGCAAGGAAATTTGAGTGTGGAGGAGTATTTCAAACAGATGGAGATGGCCATGATAAGAGCTGATATAGATGAAGATAGAGAAGTTACAATGGCAAGATTCTTGAATGGACTCAATCCTGAAATTCAAGACAAAGTTGAGTTGCAACACTATGTGGAGTTGGAGGACATGGTGCATATGGCAACGAAAATTGAGAAGCAACTCAAGAGAGGAGAGGGGAGAACAAAAGCTACATCAAATTCTACTTGGAAGCCAAAACTACCAAAAGAAGTTTGACAAGCCACAAGCAGCCAAAGTAGAGCATAAATCCGAGAGTTCTCAAGCTAATTCTCAAAGGAAAGTGGAAGTCACTCCAGCTAGAAACCGTGACATCAAGTGCTTTAAGTGTCAGGGAAGAGGGCACATCTCAAGTCAATGCCCTAACAAGCAAGCAATGGTGCTCAAGGAAAGTGGAGAGATTGAAACTGAAGAAGAGGATTCGGAGCATGAAAGCATGCCTTCTTTGGAGGAAGTATCCTAGGAGGAGTACGGAGCTGCTGAGAGGCTTACTCTTGTGTCTAGGAGAGCATTGAATGTGCAAGTGAAAGAAGAAAATGATGTGGCTCAAAGGGAAAATATTTTTCACACAAGGTGCTATGTCAAAGACAAGGTGTGTAGTGTCATCATAGATGGAGGAAGTTGTGCTAATGTCGCAAGCACTACTATGGTGGAGAAGTTAGGGTTACTCACTGGAAAACACCCTAAGCCTTACAAACTACAATGGCTGAATGATAGTGGAGAAGTACGAGTGATGAAGCAAGTATTGGTAACATTCCGCATTGGCAACTATGAGGATGAAGTGTTGTGTGATGTTGTACCAATGCAAGCTGGTCATCTATTGTTAGGAAGGCCATGGCAGTTTGATAGGAAAGTGCAACATGATGGCTACGCCAACAAATATTCATTTATACTTAAGAAGAGAGTAATCACCTTGGCACCCTTGTCACCATCACAAGTTTGTGATGATCAACGACAGTTGCAAAAAGAAAGTGATGAGCAAAGAGAGCGTGACAAAAAGAAAAAGATTGAGAGGAGAGAAGAAGCCGAAAAAAAGAATAGAAAAACGGCCAATGGAGAGGAAAAGATTGAGAAAACTAAAGAAGCCGGAAAAACAGAAATTAAAACGGCCAATGAGAGAAAAACCGAGAGTTGGAAAAGGAGTTACTATGTGGGAGCAAGTGATATTAAGCAAGCATGCTTTGAAAAGAAGCCTATGATCTGACATCGGTATAGAGAGGCGCTTTTAAACACTAACGAGCTTGAACCACATGTACCTAGTACGGTTGTGTCTCTTTTGCAGGACTACAAGGATGTCTTTCCCGACGAGCTACCACCTGGTTTGCCACCTATTCGTGGGATTGAACATCAAATAGACCTTGTTCCGGGAGCTGCCATACCTAACCGTCCCGCATATAGAAGCAATCCTGAAGAAACAAAGGAGCTTGAGAAGCAAGTCAACGAGCTATTGGAGAAAGGGTATGTGAGAGAGAGCATGAGTCCATGTGCTGTTCCAGTCCTACTTGTGCCCAAGAAGGATAAATCATGGAGAATGTGTGTTGATTGCCGAGCAGTCAACAACATAACGGTAAAATATTGTCACCCTATTCCTCGTTTAGATGACATGTTAGATGAGTTGCATGGTTCTTGCATGTTTTCTAAGATTGATTTGAAGAGTGGTTATCATCAAATTAGGATGAAAGAAGGAGATGAGTGGAAGACTGCTTTTAAAACAAAGTATGGGTTGTATGAGTGGATGGTCATGCCATTTGGTTTGTCCAACGCACCTAGCACGTTTATGCGACTCATGAATCATGTTCTACGTCCATTCATTGGTAAATTTGTGGTTGTTTACTTTGATGATATACTCATTTATAGCAAGAGCATGGAGGATCATTTAGAACATTTGAGATCTGTCTTAAATGCACTTAGAGAAGATCAATTGTTTGCTAACTTGAAGAAGTGTACCTTTTGTACGGATAAGCTTGTATTCTTGGGTTTTGTTGTTGGAGCTAACGGAATACAGGTTGATGAAGAAAAGATCCGAGCTATCCGTGAATGGCCAAGCCCTACAAGTGTTGCTAATGTTAGGAGCTTTCATGGACTAGCTAGTTTTTATAGGAGATTTGTGAAGGACTTTAGTAGCATAGCCGCACCCATAACTGAAGTCATCAAGAAGAACGTGGGCTTTACTTGGGGAGAAGCTCAAGAGAAGGCCTTCCAACTACTAAAAGGGAAGTTGACTAATGCACCCTTGTTAGCTTTACCTAATTTCTCTAAGACTTTTGAAATAGAGTGTGATGCTTCTGGTATAGGAATTGGAGCTGTCTTTATGCAAGAAGGAAGACCCATTGCATACTTTAGTGAGAAACTAAGTGGTGCAACCTTGAATTACCCGACCTATGACAAGGAGTTGTACGCACTAGTTCGAGCATTGGAGACATGGCAGCATTACTTGTGGCCAAAGGAGTTCGTGATTCACACTGATCATGAGTCACTCAAGCACTTAAAGGGGCAACACAAGCTGAACAAGAGGCATGCACGATGGGTGGAATTCATTGAGACATTTCCTTATGTCATTCGCTACAAGCAAGGTAAGGAAAATGTAGTGGCTGATGCACTATCACGAAGGTACGCCTTGATCTCAACTCTTGATGCTAAACTACTTGGCTTTGAACACATTAAAGAGATGTATGTTGATGATGTTGATTTTAGCGAGTTGTTTAGATCAACTGAAAGAAGTGCATTTGGTAAGTTCTTTCGTAATGAAGGTTACCTATTTCGTGAAAACAAACTTTGTGTGCCTAATTGTTCGATGCGAGAATTACTAATTCAGGAGGCACATGGAGGTGGCTTAATGGGGCATTTTGGAATTGCAAAGACTTTGGCAATGCTACAAGGTCATTTCTTTTGGCCACACATGAAGAGAGACGTTGAGAGAGTTTGTGGTCGTTGCATCACTTGCAAGCAAGCCAAGTCAAAGGTAAAACCCCATGGTTTGTACACCCCACTACCTATACCTAGTGAGCCTTGGATTGATATCTCCATGGATTTTGTGTTAGGACTACCTAGGACTAAGCATGGAAGAGATTCAATTTTTGTGGTAGTGGATAGGTTTTCTAAGATGGCACATTTCATTCCATGTCATAAGACTGATGATGCTTCAAACATTGCTGATTTGTTCTTTAGAGAGGTTGTTAGGTTGCATGGCATGCCTAGGACAATTATCTCTGATAGAGATGCTAAGTTCCTAAGTTACTTTTGGAAGACCTTGTGGTGCAAGTTAGGTACTAAGTTGTTGTTTTCTACTACTTGTCATCCTCAAACTGATGGTCAAACTGAAGTAGTGAATAGGACTTTGTCTACACTTTTGAGAGCACTCATTAAGCATAACATTAAGACTTGGGAAGAATGTTGGCCTCATGTTGAGTTTGCTTATAATCGTTCTGTCCATTCTGCTACTCAATTCTCACCATTTGAGCTTGTTTATGGATTTAATCCTTTGACTCCATTGGATTTATCACCTCTACCTTCGAGTGAGCATGTTAACTTAGATGGCAAGAAGAAAGCTGAATTTGTCAAGCAGTTACATGAGAAAGCAAGAATGAATATCGAGAAGCGCACGGAGCACTATGCGAGACAAGCAAACAAAGGAAGGCACAAGGTTGTCTTTGAGCCGGGAGATTGGGTTTCGCTACATATGAGGAAGGAGCGTTTTCCTGTCCAAAGACGTTCAAAGTTGCTACCACGGGGAGATGGTCCATTCCAAGTGATAGAACGCATCAATGATAATGCCTACAAGCTAGACCTTCCGGGTGAGTATAATGTAAGTGCTTCGTTTAACGTGGCTGACTTGAGTCCGTTTGATGTAGGTGATGATTTGAGGACAAATCCTTTTCAAGAGGAGGGGACTGATGTGAGCAAGCCTAAGGACGCACCTACTATCAAGCTTGTAGACTCGAAGCACGTTCAAGTTCCAATTGGGCCAATGACAAGAGCACGAGCTAGGAAGTTGCAATCTGACTTCAATGGATTAATGCAAGACGTTTGGGCTCAAGCAAGTGCGTGGAGGACCGAGGACGTCCAAGAAGCCCAAGGGAGACCCATGCACGTTTTGGAAGCTAAATAGGAAGCTTGACATGCACGTAAGCTTCTAGATGCATGCGCACATGGAGAATCAAGGAGAATCAGCCTATTTAGTCCGTGCATCTACTTGTTTTGGACTAGCAGCTAGTAGTTATTCTATTAGATATTATTTGCTTATATTATTCCTTATTTAGTTGAATAAGTTCGGCCAGAATCTCTTTAGAATAGGAAAGAGAGTTCTGACCAGCCTTAAACTCCTTATTTGGAGTTAGTTTCGTTTAGGAAAGTTGTAAGACTTATGGAGCCTATATAAAGAGGCGTCCCCCTTCAATAAACAACAACAATTCGGAGAATTACTTAGCATTGGCTAATTGTGAGTTTTGATACTCGTTTGTTCTTGCTTAGGCTGGTGAGTCGTCTTGGCTAGAATTTATCTTTCACTTATCAAGCGGATCATCCATCCCCGCTCGTGGCGTGATACGACCTTAGGTCAAGGTTCAGAAGCTCTTGCTGCGGGTTAAGGTTCAACTTCGCACCTTAGTTCGTGTGAGTTCTTGTGAGTTGTGATCTGTTCCATTCTAAAGTAACAAACGGTCCGAGTTGTGAGTCTTTTCCGCGAAGATTCATATCAGAAAAGGCATGAAAAGGCAAGAAAAGGAAAGATAAAGCAAGAAAAGGCAAGATAAGGCAAGAAAAGGAAAGATGAGGTAAGAAAAGGCACGCGCGTTGGGTGGAGTTCATTGAGACATTCCCGTACGTCATCCGATATAAGCAAGGTAAGGAGAATGTGGTTGCTGATGCACTTTCTCGCAGGTATGCATTACTTTCTACTCTTGATGCAAAATTACTAGGCTTTGAACATATTAAAGAGTTATATGCTGATGATAAAGACTTTAATGAGGAATACCGAGCTTCTGAGAAGATTGCATTTGGAAAGTTTTATAGGCATCATGGATTTCTATTCCGAGAAAGTTATGTGTGCCTAATTGTTCTATGCGAGAGTTATTACTTCATGAATCCCATGGTGGAGGATTAATGGGGCATTTTGGAGTTGCAAAAACTTTGCATGTTTTGCAGGAGCATTTTTATTGGCCGCATATGAAGAAAGACGTGGAGAGAATATGTGGTAGGTGTGTCACATGTCGGCAAGCTAAATCTCGCGTGCAACCTAATGGTTTGTATACTCCTTTACCAATTCCTAGTGAACCTTGGATTGATATTTCAATGGATTTTGTGTTAGTGCTCCCTAGGACTAAACGTGGTAGAGATTCAATTTTTGTGGTTGTGGATAGGTTCTCTAAGATGGCACACTTTATTCCATGTAACAAAACTGATGATGCTTCTCATATTGCTGAGTTGTTCTTTAAGGAGGTTGTGAAACTACATGGTATGCCTAGAACAATTGTTTCTGATAGGGATGCAAAGTTCTTAAGCTATTTTTGGAAGACTTGGTGGTGCAAGCTAGGTACTAAGCTCTTGTTTTCTACTACTTGTCATCCACAAACTGATGGTCAAACAGAAGTAGTTAATCGAACATTGTCCACTTTGTTAAGAGCAATCATTAAGAAGAACATCAAAACTTGGGAAGAATGTTTACCACATGTTGAGTTTGCCTATAATCGATCTATTCATTCTGCTACTCAATTTTCGCCTTTTGAAATTGTGTATAGATTTAATCCTTTGACCCCATTTGATTTAACTCCTTTACCACCAATTGAGCGTGTTAATTTAGATGGGAAAAAGAAGGCTGAGTTTGTCAAGCAGATTCACGAGAAAGCAAGGCTCAACATTGAGAGACGAACGGAGCAATACGCTAAACAAGCAAACAAGGGGCGTCATAAGGTGGTCTTTGAACCTGGGGATTGGGTTTGGTTGCATATGCGAAAAGAGCGCTTTCCAGCGCAAAGGCGTTCCAAGTTGCTTCCAAGAGGAGATGGTCCTTTCCAATTGATCCAACGCGTTAATGACAATGCTTACAAGTTGGATTTATCTTGTGAGTATAACGTGAGTGCAACTTTCAATGTTTCTGACTTGAGTTTGTTTGATGTAGGCGCTGAAGATTTGAGGACAAATCCTTTTCAAGAGGAGGGGAATGATGCGAATCACAAATCAATGGATCAGATTAGCATGGGGTCTAGCGGAGCTACAAATGATGTTGTTCAAGTGCCAATTGGACCTGTTACAAGAGCACCTGCAAAGCGCTTCAAGTCACAACTTAATGGGCTGATTTCCAAGCTTACATTGGAGAGTTGGGCCCAAGCAAATTTATTAAAGTCCATGGACCAAGAGCCACGAAATTCAGCTGAGTTTATGACCTTAATACAAGTTCTAGAAGGTCCATTCAGCAGCCAAGATCCACAAGAGTGATTCTCTCTTATTTGGGAATTCTATTTAGGAAATAAAATTTCAGCCATGAGTATTGTTTAGGAAATTAGTTCCAGCAACTTTTGGCTTGCTTGTCACGTTTTGGCCTTCCTAAAAGGTTTAGATTTGATTCCCTTTTTAGTTTATCTTTACAGCCAAAATTCTGGCCAATTTAGGAAGTATTTTGATTTGAAATCTCTTTGTAATATTGAGCCTATTTATAGAGGCTTATGCAATGAGAAGAGGCAGAATATTTTGATCAAAAAACGTGAGCAAGTCTCTCCCTTGGTTCTACGGAACTTCTCGAACACAGCGGAGCGATTCCATCGAGTTCACCTTCGACTTATCAAGCGGATCTTCATACCGTTTGTGGCGTCATCGATATATCAAGGTTCTTTGTTTCAACACAAGGAGCGGGTCGCGGTCTTAATACCAAGGTTCTTGTTTGATTGTGAGCATCGGGTCGAGATCTCCATCACAAACTGATCTAGAACGATCTGGGATTTCAACGCTTCTTGGACGGGTCTCGCGCATCGTTGGCGGGGTTCGTATCAATAAGGCAAGAAAAGGGATGGAAAGGTAAGAAAAAGAAAGATGAGGCAAGAAAAGGCAAGATAAGGAAAGAAAAGGAAAGAAAAGGCAAGGAAAAGGCAAGAAAATGAAGGAAAGGCAAGAAAAGGCTTGGAAAATGCTTGAAAAGCCAAGATAAGGAATAAAAAGGGAAGATAAGGCCAGAAAAGGAAAGATGAGGTAAGAAAAGGCATAGGCATGAAAGGGCAAGATAAGGAAAGAAAAGATGAGAAAAGGCAAGAAAATGCAAGATAAGGTAAGAAGAGGCAAGAAAAGGAAAGAAAAGTAAAGATAAGGCAATATAAGGCAAGAAAAGGGAAGGAAAGGCAAGAAAAGGCAAGATGAGGCAAGAAAAGGCAATATAAGTAGAGAAAAGGAAAGAAAAGGCATGGAAAAGATAAGAAAAAGCAGGATAAGGCAAGGTAAGTTAAGAAAAGTCAAGGAAACGACAAGTTAAGTTAAGAAAAGGCAAGGAAAAGGCAAGAAAAGGCAAGAAAAGGCAAGGAAAAGGCAAGAAAAGGCAAGGAAAGGAAAGGCATGAAATGGTAAGATAAGGCAAAAAAAAAGAAAGAAAAGACAAGATAAGGCAAGAAAAGGCAAGAAAAGGAAAGTTAAGACATGATAAGGCAAGGAAAAGGCAAGAAAGGTGAAGATATGGCAAGACAAGGCAAGATAAGGAAAGATAAGGCAAGAAAAGGGAAGGAAAGGCAAGAAAAGGAAAGATGAGGCAAGAAGAGGAAAGAAAAGGCAAGGAAAGGCAAGAAAAGGCAAGATAAGGAAAGAAATGGCAAGAAAAAGGCATGAAAAGGCAAGAAAATGCAAGGAAAAGGCGAGGAAAGGCATGAAAAGGTTAGAAATGGCATGAGATGGCAAAAAAAGGCAAGAAAATGTAAGAAAAGGCAAGATAAGGAAATCAGCGGATGAGTTGTGGTTAGGGGTGAAATAAAAAGATCTAAATGCCCTTTCTGTTTTATTTTGGATTAGTTTCGGGAAACTCTCATAAAAAGTAAAAGTCAAAAGGGGTATTTCCGGCAATTGCAATAGCTTCTTTATTTCTTTATGTTCAAAAAAACAAGATTCTTTAGATCTGATGGGAAAATGTTTCATCGCTATAAAATGGCAAGAAAAGGCACAAAAATGCAAGAAAATGAAAGAAAAGGCAAGAAAAGGAATGAAAAGGAAAGATGAGGCAACAAAAGGCAAGATAAGGCAAGGAAAGGAAAGAAAAGGCAAGATAAGGAAAGAATAGGCAAGAAAAGGCAAGGAAATGGCATGAAAAGGCAAGAAAAGGCAAGTTAAGGAATGAAAAGGCAAGATAAGAAAAGAAAAGGCATGAAAAGGTAAGAAAATGCAAGAAAAGTTAAGAAAAGGCAAGATATGGCATAAAAAGGAAAGAAAAGGATAGATAAGGGACAATAAGGGAAGGAAAAGGCGAGATAAGGCAAGAAAATGCATGGAAAAGGCATGAAATGGCAAGCAAAGGCATGGAAAAGGCAAGAAAAAGAAAGATAAGGCGAGAAAAGGCATGAAAAGGTAAGAAAAGAAAAGAAAATGCAAGATAAGGTAAGAAAAGGAAAGCTAAGGCAAGGAAAAGTCAAGAAAACGCAAGATAAGGAAAGAAAAGGCAAGGAAAAGGAAAGAAATGGGAAGATAAGGCAAGAAAAGGCATGATAAGGAAAGAAAAGGCAAGAAAAGGTAAGAAAAAGCAAGATAAGAAATAAAAAGGGAAGATAAGGCAAGAAAAGGCATGAAATGGCATGAAACGAAAAAGATAAGGCAAGAAAAGGAAGGAAAAGGAAAGAAATGGTAAGAAATTGAAAGGAAAGGCAAGATAAGGCAAGAAAAGGCAACGAAAAGGCAAGAAAAGGAAAGAAAGGAAAGATAGGGCAATAAAAGATAGGAAAAGACAAGGAAAAGGCAAGAAAAGGTATGAAAGGGTAAGAAAAGGCAAGAAAAGGCATGAAAAGGTAAGAAAATGTAAGAAAAGGCAGGAAAAGGAAAGAAAAGCAAGGAAAATGCAAGATAAGGCAAGAAAAGAAAAGATAAGGCAAGAAAAGGTAAGATAAGGCAAGAACATGCAAGGAAAAGGCAAGATAAGGCAAGAAAAGATAAGAAAAGGCATGGAAAAGGCATGAAAAGGAAAGAAAAGGCAAGGAAAAGGCAAGAAAAGGCGAGAAAAGGCGAGAAAAGGAAAGATAAGCAAGAAAAGGCTAGAAAAGGTATGAAAAAGCAAGAAAAGGCAAGAAAAGGAAAGATAAGGCAAGTTAAGGCAAAAAAATGCAAGAAAAAGGCAAGAAAAGGCAAGGAAAAGGAAAGAAAAGGCAAGATAAGGCATGGAAAAGGTATGAAAAGGCAAGGAAAAGAAAGATAAGGCAAGAAAAGGCATGAAAAGGCAAGAAAATGGAAGAAAGGGCGAGGAAAAGGCGAGAAAAGGCAAGATAAGGCAAGAAAAGGAAAGGAAAAGGAAAGAAAAGGCATGGAAAAGGCATGAAAAGATAAGAAAAGGCAAGAAAAGGCAACAAAAGGCATAAGGCAAGAAAAGGATTGAAAAGATAAGAAAAGGCAACAAAAGGTTAGATAAGGCAAGAAAAGGAAAGAAAAGGCAGGAAAAGGCAAGAAAATGACAGATAAGGAAAGAAAAGGCATGAAAAGGCAAGGAAAAGGCACGAAAAGGCAAGAAAAGGAAAGATAAAGCAAGAAAAGGCAAGATAAGGCAAGAAAAGGAAAGATGAGGTAAGAAAAGGCACGCGCGTTGGGTGGAGTTCATTGAGACGTTCCCGTACGTCATCCGATATAAGCAAGGTAAGGAGAATGTGGTTGCTGATGCACTTTCTCGCAGGTATGCATTACTTTCTACTCTTGATGCAAAATTACTAGGCTTTGAACATATTAAAGAGTTATATGCTGATGATAAAGACTTTAATGAGGAATACCGAGCTTCTGAGAAGATTGCATTTGGAAAGTTTTATAGGCATCATGGATTTCTATTCCGAGAAAGTTATGTGTGCCTAATTGTTCTATGCGAGAGTTATTAGTTCATGAATCCCATGGTGGAGGACTAATGGGGCATTTTGGAGTTGCAAAAACTTTGCATGTTTTGCAGGAGCATTTTTATTGGCCGCATATGAAGAAAGACGTGGAGAGAATATGTGGTAGGTGTGTCACATGTCGGCAAGCTAAATCTCGCGTGCAACCTAATGGTTTGTATACTCCTTTACCAATTCATAGTGAACCTTGGATTGATATTTCAATGGATTTTGTGTTAGGGCTCCCTAGGACTAAACGTGGTAGAGATTCAATTTTTGTGGTTGTGGATAGGTTCTCTAAGATGGCACACTTTATTCCATGTAACAAAACTGATGATGCTTCTCATATTGCTGAGTTGTTCTTTAAGGAGGTTGTGAAACTACATGGTATGCCTAGAACAATTGTTTCTGATAGGGATGCAAAGTTCTTAAGCTATTTTTGGAAGACTTTGTGGTGCAAGCTAGGTACTAAGCTCTTGTTTTCTACTACTTGTCATCCACAAACTGATTGTCAAACAAAAGTAGTTAATCGAATATTGTCCACTTTGTTAAGAGCAATCATTAAGAAGAACATCAAAACTTGGGAAGAATGTTTACCACATGTTGAGTTTGCCTATAATCAATCTATTCATTCTGCTACTCAATTTTCGCCTTTTGAAATTGTGTATGGATTTAATCCTTTGACCCCATTTGATTTAACTCCTTTACCACCAATTGAGCGTGTTAATTTAGATGGGAAAAAGAAGGCTGAGTTTGTCAAGCAGATTCACGAGAAAGCAAGGCTCAACATTGAGAGACGAATGGAGCAATACGCTAAACAAGCAAACAAGGGGCGTCATAAGGTGGTCTTTGAACCTGGGGATTGGGTTTGGTTGCATATGCGAAAAGAGCGCTTTCCAGCGCAAAGGCGATCCAAGTTGCTTCCAAGAGGAGATGGTCCTTTCCAAGTGATCCAACGCGTTAATGACAATGCTTACAAGTTGGATTTATCTTGTGAGTATAACGTGAGTGCAACTTTCAATGTTTCTGACTTGAGTTTGTTTGATGTAGGCGCTGAAGATTTGAGGACAAATCCTTTTCAAGAGGAGGGGAATGATGCGAATCACAAATCAATGGATCAGATTAGCATGGGGTCTAGCGGAGCTACAAATGATGTTGTTCAAGTGCCAATTGGACCTGTTACAAGAGCACCTGCAAAGCGATTCAAGTCACAACTTAATGGGCTGATTTCCAAGCTTACATTGGAGAGTTGGGCCCAAGCAAATTTATTAAAGTCCATGGACCAAGAGCCACGAAATTCAGCTGAGTTTATGACCTTAATACAAGTTCTAGAAGGTCCATTCAGCAGCCAAGATCCACAAGAGTGATTCTCTCTTATTTGGGAATTCTATTTAGGAAATAAAATTTCAGCCATGAGTATTGTTTAGGAAATTAGTTCCAGCAACTTTTGGCTTGCTTGTCACGTTTTGGCCTTCCTAAAAGGTTTAGATTTGATTCCCTTTTTAGTTTATCTTTACAGCCAAAATTCTGGCCAATTTAGGAAGTATTTTGATTTGAAATCTCTTTGTAATATTGAGCCTATTTATAGAGGCTTATGCAATGAGAAGAGGCAGAATATTTTGATCAAAAAACGTGAGCAAGTCTCTCCCTTGGTTCTACGGAACTTCTCGAACACAGCGGAGCGATTCCATCGAGTTCACCTTCGACTTATCAAGCGGATCTTCATACCGTTTGTGGCGTCATCGATATATCAAGGTTCTTTGTTTCAACACAAGGAGCGGGTCGCGGTCTTAATACCAAGGTTCTTGTTTGATTGTGAGCATCGGGTCGAGATCTCCATCACAAACTGATCTAGAACGATCTGGGATTTCAACGCTTCTTGGACGGGTCTCGCGCATCGTTGGCGGGGTTCGTATCAATAAGGCAAGAAAAGGGATGGAAAGGTAAGAAAAAGAAAGATGAGGCAAGAAAAGGCAAGATAAGGAAAGAAAAGAAAAGAAAAGGCAAGGAAAAGGCAAGAAAATGAAGGAAAGGCAAGAAAAGGCTTGGAAAATGCTTGAAAAGCCAAGATAAGGAATAAAAAGGGAAGATAAGGCCAGAAAAGGAAAGATGAGGTAAGAAAAGGCATAGGCATGAAAGGGCAAGATAAGGAAAGAAAAGATGAGAAAAGGCAAGAAAATGCAAGATAAGGTAAGAAGAGGCAAGAAAAGGAAAGAAAAGTAAAGATAAGGCAATATAAGGCAAGAAAAGGGAAGGAAAGGCAAGAAAAGGCAAGATGAGGCAAGAAAAGGCAATATAAGTAGAGAAAAGGAAAGAAAAGGCATGGAAAAGATAAGAAAAAGCAGGATAAGGCAAGGTAAGTTAAGAAAAGTCAAGGAAACGACAAGTTAAGTTAAGAAAAGGCAAGGAAAAGGCAAGAAAAGGCAAGGAAAAGGCAAGAAAAGGCAAGGAAAGGAAAGGCATGAAATGGTAAGATAAGGCAAAAAAAAAGAAAGAAAAGACAAGATAAGGCAAGAAAAGGCAAGAAAAGGAAAGTTAAGACATGATAAGGCAAGGAAAAGGGAAGAAAGGTGAAGATATTGATATGAATCTATGCGGAAAAGATTCACAACTCGGACCGTTTGTTACTTTAGAATGGAACAGATCACAACTCACAAGAACCCACTCGAACTAAGGCACGAAATTGAACCTTAACCCGCAACAAGAACTTCTGAACCTTGACCTAAGGTCGAATCACGCCACAAGCGAGGATGGATGGTCCGCTTGATAAGTGAAAGATAAATTCTAGCCAAGACGACTCACCAGCCTAAGCAAGAACAAACGAGTATCTAAACTCTCAATTAGCCAAAGCTATGTAATTCTGAATTGTTGTGTGTGTACGTTTTTATTGCTAGGAGTCCTCTTTATATAGGCTCCCAAAGTACCAAAGTATTCCTAAACAAGCTAACTCCTTAAAAGGAATTCAAAGGCTGGCCAAAACTCTCTTTCCTATTCTAAGGAGATTCTGGCCGAACTTATGCAACTAAACAAGGAATAATATAAGCAAATAATATCTAATAGAATAGCTACTAGTTGCACGTCCAAAACAATTAGATGCATGGCCTAAATAGGCTGATTCTTCTTGATTCTCCATGTGCGCATGCATCTAGAAGCTTTCGTGCATGTCAAGCTTCCCATTCAGCCTCCAAAACGTGCATGGGCCTCCCTTGGGTTTCTTGGACGTCCTTGGTCCTCCACGAACTTGCTTGAGCCCAAACTTCATGCATTAGTCCATTGAAATCAGATTGCAACTTCCTAGCTCTTGCTCTTGTCATTGGCCCAATTGGAACTTGAACTTGCTTCGAGTCTACAAGCTTGATAGTTGGTGCATCCGTAGGCTTGCTCACATCAGTCCCCTCCTCTTGAAAAGGATTTGTCCTCAAATCATCACCTACATCAAACGGACTCAAGTCAGCCACATTAAACGAAGCACTTACACTATACTCACCCGGAAGGTCTAGCTTGTAGGCATTATCATTAATGCGTTCTAGCACTTGGAATGGACCATCTCCCCGTGGTAGCAACTTTGAACGTCTTTGGACAGGAAAACGCTCCTTCCTCATAGGTAGCCAAACCCAATCGCCCGGCTCAAAGACAACCTTGTGCCTTCCTTTGTTTGCTTGCCTTGCATAGTGCTCCGTGCGCTTCTCGATGTTCATTCTAGCTTTCTCATGTAACTGCTTGACAAATTCAGCTTTCTTCTTTCCATCTAAGTTAACATGCTCACTCGAAGGTAGAGGTGATAAATCCAATGGAGTCAAAGGATTAAATCCATAAACAAGCTCAAATGGTGAGAATTGAGTAGCAGAATGGACAGAACGATTATAAGCAAACTCAACATGAGGCAAACATTCTTCCCAAGTCTTAATGTTATGCTTAATGAGTGCTCTCAAAAGTGTAGACAAAGTCCTATTTACTACTTCAGTTTGACCATCAGTTTGAGGATGACAAGTAGTAGAAAACAACAACTTAGTACCTAACTTGCACCACAAGGTTTTCCAAAAGTAACTTAGGAACTTAGCATCTCTATCAGAGATAATTGTCCTAGGCATGCCATGTAACCTAACAACCTCTCTAAAGAACAAATCAGCAATGTTTGAAGCATCATCAGTCTTATGACATGGAATGAAATGTGCCATCTTAGAAAACCTATCCACTACCACAAAAATTGAATCTCTTCCACGCTTAGTCCTAGGTAGGCCTAACACAAAATCCATAGAGATATCAATCGAGGGCTCACTAGGTATAGGTAGTGGGGTGTACAAACCATGGGGTTTTACCTTTGACTTGGCTTGCTTGCAAGTGATGCAACGACCACAAACTCTCTCAACGTCTCTCTTCATGTGTGGCCAAAAGAAATGATCTTGTAGCATTGCCAAGGTCTTTGCAATTCCAAAATGCCCCATTAAGCCACCTCCATGTGCCTCCTGAATTAGTAATTCTCGCATCGAACAATTAGGCACACAAAGTTTGTTTTCACGAAATAGGTAACCTTCATTACGAAAGAACTTACCAAATGCACTTCTTTCAGTTGATCTAAACAACTCGCCAAAATCAACATCATCAACATACATCTCCTTAATGTGTTCAAAGCCAAGTAGTTTAGCATCAAGAGTTGAGATCAAGGCGTACCTTCGTGATAGTGCATCAGCCACTACATTTTCCTTACCTTGCTTGTAGCGAATGACATAAGGAAATGTCTCAATGAATTCCACCCATCGTGCATGCCTCTTGTTCAGCTTGTGTTGCCCCTTTAAGTGCTTGAGTGACTCATGATCAGTGTGAATCACGAACTCCTTGGGCCACAAATAATGCTGCCATGTCTCCAATGCTCGAACTAGTGCGTACAACTCCTTGTCATAGGTCGGGTAATTCAAGGTTGCACCACTTAGTTTCTCACTAAAGTATGCAATAGGTCTTCCTTCTTGCATAAGGACAGCTCCAATTCCTACACCAGAAGCATCACACTCTATTTCAAAAGTCTTAGAGAAATTAGGTAAAGCTAACAAGGGTGCATTAGTCAACTTCCCTTTCAATAGTTGGAAAGCCTTCTCTTGAGCTTCTCCCCAAGTAAAGCCCACGTTCTTCTTGATGACTTCAGTTATGGGTGCGGCTATGCTACTAAAGTCCTTCACAAATCTCCTATAAAAACTAGCTAGTCCATGAAAGCTCCTAACATTAGCAACACTTGTAGGGCTTGGCCATTCACGGATAGCTCGGATCTTTTCTTCATCAACCTGTATTCCGTTAGCTCCAACAACAAAACCCAAGAATACAAGCTTATCCGTACAAAAGGTGCACTTCTTCAAGTTAGCAAACAATTGTTCTTCTCTAAGTGCATCTAAGACAGATTTCAAATGTTCTAGATGATCCCCCACGTTCTTGCTATAGATGAGTATATCATCAAAGTAAACAACTACAAATTTACCAATGAATGGACGTAGAACATGATTCATGAGTCGCATAAACGTGCTAGGTGCGTTGGACAAACCAAATGGCATGACCATCCACTCATACAACCCATACTTAGTTTTAAAAGCAGTCTTCCACTCATCTCCTTCTTTCATCCTAATTTGATGATAACCACTCTTCAAATCAATCTTAGAAAACATGCAAGAACCATGCAACTCATCTAACATGTCATCTAAACGAGGGATAGGGTGACGATATTTTACCGTTATGTTGTTGACTGCTCGGCAATCAACACACATTCTCCATGTTTTATCCTTCTTGGGCACAAGTAGGACTGGAACAGCACATGGACTCATGCTCTCTCTTACGTACCCTTTCTCCAACAGCTCGTTGACTTGCTTCTCAAGCTCCTTTGTCTCTTCAGGATTGCTTCTATATGCGGGACGGTTAGGTATGGTAGCTCCCGGGACAAAGTCTATTTGATGTTCAATCCCACGAATAGGTGGCAAACCAGGTGGTAGCTCGTCGGGAAAGACATCCTTGTAATCCTGCAAAAGAGACACAACCGTACTAGGTACATGTGGTTCAAGCTCGTTAGTGTTTAAAAGTGCCTCCCTATACCGAAGTAAGATCATAGGCTTCTTTGTAAAGCACGCTTGCTTAATATCACTTGTTCCCACATAGTAACTCTTTTTCCAACTCTCGTTTTTTCTCTCTTTGGCCGTTTTAATTTCTGTTTTTCCGGCTTCTTTTGTTTTCTCAATCTTTTCCTCTCCATTGGCCGTTTTTCTTATCTTTTTTTCGGCTTCTTCTCTCCTCTCATTCTTTTTCTTCTTGTCACGCTCTCTTTGCTCATCACTTTCTTTTTGCAACTGACGTTGATCTTCACAAACTTGTGATGGTGACAAGGGTGCCAAGGTGATTACTCTCTTCTTAAGTATAAGTGAATACTTGTTGGTGTAGCCATCATGATGCGCTTTCCTATCAAACTGCCACGGCCTTCCTAACAATAGGTGACCAGCTTGCATTGGTACAACATCACACAACACTTCATCCTCATAGTTGCCAATGCGGAATGCTACCAATACTTGCTTCATCACTCGTACTTCTCCACTATCATTCAGCCATTGTAGTTTGTAAGGCTTAGGGTGTTTTCCCGTGAGTAACCCTAACTTCTCCACCATAGTAGTGCTTGCAACATTAGCACAACTTCCTCCATCTATGATGACACTACACACCTTGTCTTTGACATAGCACCTTGTGTGAAAAATATTTTCTCTTTGAGCCACATCATTTTCTTCTTTTACTTGCACATTCAATGCTCTTCTAGACACAAGAGTAAGCCTCTCAGCAGCTTGGTACTCTTCCTCGGATACGTCCTCCAAAGAAGGCATGCTTTCATGCTCCGAATCCTCTTCTTCAGTTTCAATCTCTCCACTCTCCTTGATCACCATTGCTTGCTTGTTAGGGCATTGACTTGAGATGTGCCCTCTTCCTTGACACTTAAAGCACTTGATGTCACGGTTCCTAGCTGGAGTGACTTCCACTTTCCTTTGAGAATTAGCTTGAGAACTCTCGGATTTATGCTCTACTTTGGCTGCTTGTGGCTTGTCAAACTTCTTTTGGTAGTTTGGCTTCCAAGTAGAATTCGATGTAGCTTTTGTTCTCCCCTCTCCTCTCTTGAGTTGCTTCTCAATTTTCGTTGCCATATGCACCATGTCCTCCAACTCCACATAGTGTTGCAACTCAACTTTGTCTTGAATTTCAGGATTGAGTCCATTCAAGAACCTTGCCATTGTAACTTCTCTATCTTCATCTATATCAGCTCTTATCATGGCCATCTCCATCTGTTTGAAATACTCCTCCACACTCAAACTTCCTTGCCTCATTCCTTGTAACTTCTTATACAGCTCTCTATAGTAATGACTTGGAACAAATCTCTTCCTCATCACCACTTTCATGTCTTCCCAAGTAGCTATAGGGCGTTCTCTATTTCTCCTCCTGCTAGTCACAAGTTGATCCCACCAAGTTATAGCATAATCAGTGAATTCGGTGATGGCAAGTTTTACCTTCTTTTCTTCGGAGCTATTGTGGCAATCAAACACGAACTCAATCTTCTTCTCCCACTCTAAGTACGCCTCCGGGTCAGAACGACCGGCAAAGGAAGGTATCTTCAGTTTGATACTCCCTATGTTGTCGTCTCTCTTTGGCCTCGCCTCCCTAGGTGGACGGCTTGTTCTTGCTCTCCTAAGACTCCTTGTTGAGCCTACGCCTTCTTCCGATTCAGAATCAGCTCCGCTTGACTCTCCAATAGGTACTCCTCTCCTACGCCTTTGGAGTTCGCCTCGCGTTGGGGGGATGTCACGAGAATTCTCCACGGCATCCACGCGTAGTTGCAAAGGCTCCATCTGAGCTTGCACCATCTGCTCGAGCTTCCCGGCCAATGCATCCACTAATAACTTAAGGTCTATGTTTCCCATGGTTTGACCTTCATGTGACATGTTTGCTGCAAGAAAAATTGGTTAGTAATAAAAAAAAATATGGCCTCACAAGCTCACTCCCTTACGTGTATACTCTCAATGTAAGGTGCACTCAAGTTCACTCGTGTTTGCACTCAAATATTTGGCTTTTCTCTCTAAGGTACTCGCACACTCTTGCCTTTTTCCTCTCGTGATACTTGTATGTTCTTACTAAGGCTAGAACGGCCTTGCTTGAGCTTCACGCTTTAACAACCAGGATGTTAAAGTTCTTCTTGGGTCTTTCCTTTAGTCTTGCTCGCTTCCTTTTTGATTTTGTTTCCTCTTTAAGCTTGCTTGCGGCCTTGCTTCCTCTTTAGACTTGCTTGCGGCCTTTGCTTCCTCTTTAGGCTTCACGCACTTTTTCTTTTCTTTCCTTTTTCGTTTCTTTTCTTTTCTTTTCTTTTTTTTTTTCTTTCTTTTCTTTTCTTTTTTTTTTTTTTTTCTTTCTTTTCTTTTCTTTTCTTGCTTCACTCGTTTGTTTTCCTCTCTTTTCTCTCAAACAGCGAGGAGAGAAAACGAACCAACAAAGAACAAAAAAAATAACAAGCAACAAAACGAACCAACAAGAACAAAAATAACAAGGATAATGAACTAAAGTAACAAGCTAAGCTCTGATACCAACTGATATGAATCTATGCGGAAAAGATTCACAACTCGGACCGTTTGTTACTTTAGAATGGAACAGATCACAACTCACAAGAACCCACTCGAACTAAGGCACGAAATTGAACCTTAACCCGCAACAAGAACTTCTGAACCTTGACCTAAGGTCGAATCACGCCACAAGCGAGGATGGATGGTCCGCTTGATAAGTGAAAGATAAATTCTAGCCAAGACGACTCACCAGCCTAAGCAAGAACAAACGAGTATCTAAACTCTCAATTAGCCAAAGCTATGTAATTCTGAATTGTTGTGTGTGTACGTTTTTATTGCTAGGAGTCCTCTTTATATAGGCTCCCAAAGTACCAAAGTATTCCTAAACAAGCTAACTCCTTAAAAGGAATTCAAAGGCTGGCCAAAACTCTCTTTCCTATTCTAAGGAGATTCTGGCCGAACTTATGCAACTAAACAAGGAATAATATAAGCAAATAATATCTAATAGAATAGCTACTAGTTGCACGTCCAAAACAATTAGATGCATGGCCTAAATAGGCTGATTCTTCTTGATTCTCCATGTGCGCATGCATCTAGAAGCTTTCGTGCATGTCAAGCTTCAACTGATATGAATCTATGCGGAAAAGATTCACAACTCGGACCGTTTGTTACTTTAGAATGGAACAGATCACAACTCACAAGAACCCACTCGAACTAAGGCACGAAATTGAACCTTAACCCGCAACAAGAACTTCTGAACCTTGACCTAAGGTCGAATCACGCCACAAGCGAGGATGGATGGTCCGCTTGATAAGTGAAAGATAAATTCTAGCCAAGACGACTCACCAGCCTAAGCAAGAACAAACGAGTATCTAAACTCTCAATTAGCCAAAGCTATGTAATTCTGAATTGTTGTGTGTGTACGTTTTTATTGCTAGGAGTCCTCTTTATATAGGCTCCCAAAGTACCAAAGTATTCCTAAACAAGCTAACTCCTTAAAAGGAATTCAAAGGCTGGCCAAAACTCTCTTTCCTATTCTAAGGAGATTCTGGCCGAACTTATGCAACTAAACAAGGAATAATATAAGCAAATAATATCTAATAGAATAGCTACTAGTTGCACGTCCAAAACAATTAGATGCATGGCCTAAATAGGCTGATTCTTCTTGATTCTCCATGCGCGCATGCATCTAGAAGCTTTCGTGCATGTCAAGCTTCCCATTCAGCCTCCAAAACGTGCATGGGCCTCCCTTGGGTTTCTTGGACGTCCTTGGTCCTCCACGAACTTGCTTGAGCCCAAACTTCATGCATTAGTCCATTGAAATCAGATTGCAACTTCCTAGCTCTTGCTCTTGTCATTGGCCCAATTGGAACTTGAACTTGCTTCGAGTCTACAAGCTTGATAGTTGGTGCATCCGTAGGCTTGCTCACATCAGATATGGCAAGACAAGGCAAGATAAGGAAAGATAAGGCAAGAAAAGGGAAGGAAAGGCAAGAAAAGGAAAGATGAGGCAAGAAGAGGAAAGAAAAGGCAAGGAAAGGCAAGAAAAGGCAAGATAAGGAAAGAAATGGCAAGAAAAAGGCATGAAAAGGCAAGAAAATGCAAGGAAAAGGCATGAAAAGGCGAGGAAAGGCATGAAAAGGTTAGAAATGGCATGAGATGGCAAAAAAAGGCAAGAAAATGTAAGAAAAGGCAAGATAAGGAATAAAATGGCAAGAAAAGGCACAAAAATGCAAGAAAATGAAAGAAAAGGCAAGAAAAGGAATGAAAAGGAAAGATGAGGCAACAAAAGGCAAGATAAGGCAAGGAAAGGAAAGAAAAGGCAAGATAAGGAAAGAATAGGCAAGAAAAGGCAAGGAAATGGCATGAAAAGGCAAGAAAAGGCAAGTTAAGGAATGAAAAGGCAAGATAAGAAAAGAAAAGGCATGAAAAGGTAAGAAAATGCAAGAAAAGTTAAGAAAAGGCAAGATATGGCATAAAAAGGAAAGAAAAGGATAGATAAGGGACAATAAGGGAAGGAAAAGGCGAGATAAGGCAAGAAAATGCATGGAAAAGGCATGAAATGGCAAGCAAAGGCATGGAAAAGGCAAGAAAAAGAAAGATAAGGCGAGAAAAGGCATGAAAAGGTAAGAAAAGAAAAGAAAATGCAAGATAAGGTAAGAAAAGGAAAGCTAAGGCAAGGAAAAGTCAAGAAAACGCAAGATAAGGAAAGAAAAGGCAAGGAAAAGGAAAGAAATGGGAAGATAAGGCAAGAAAAGGCATGATAAGGAAAGAAAAGGCAAGAAAAGGTAAGAAAAAGCAAGATAAGAAATAAAAAGGGAAGATAAGGCAAGAAAAGGCATGAAATGGCATGAAACGAAAAAGATAAGGCAAGAAAAGGAAGGAAAAGGAAAGAAATGGTAAGAAATTGAAAGGAAAGGCAAGATAAGGCAAGAAAAGGCAACGAAAAGGCAAGAAAAGGAAAGAAAGGAAAGATAGGGCAATAAAAGATAGGAAAAGACAAGGAAAAGGGAAGAAAAGGTATGAAAGGGTAAGAAAAGGCAAGAAAAGGCATGAAAAGGTAAGAAAATGTAAGAAAAGGCAGGAAAAGGAAAGAAAAGCAAGGAAAATGCAAGATAAGGCAAGAAAAGAAAAGATAAGGCAAGAAAAGGTAAGATAAGGCAAGAACATGCAAGGAAAAGGCAAGATAAGGTAAGAAAAGATAAGAAAAGGCATGGAAAAGGCATGAAAAGGAAAGAAAAGGCAAGGAAAAGGCAAGAAAAGGCGAGAAAAGGCGAGAAAAGGAAAGATAAGCAAGAAAAGGCTAGAAAAGGTATGAAAAGGCAAGAAAAGGCAAGAAAAGGAAAGATAAGGCAAGTTAAGGCAAAAAAATGCAAGAAAAAGGCAAGAAAAGGCAAGGAAAAGGAAAGAAAAGGCAAGATAAGGCATGGAAAAGGTATGAAAAGGCAAGAAAAAGAAAGATAAGGCAAGAAAAGGCATGAAAAGGTAAGAAAATGGAAGAAAGGGCGAGGAAAAGGCAAGAAAAGGCAAGATAAGGCAAGAAAAGGAAAGGAAAAGGAAAGAAAAGGCATGGAAAAGGCATGAAAAGATAAGAAAAGGCAAGAAAAGGCAACAAAAGGCATAAGGCAAGAAAAGGATTGAAAAGATAAGAAAAGGCAAAAAAAGGTTAGATAAGGCAAGAAAAGGAAAGAAAAGGCAGGAAAAGGCAAGAAAATGACAGATAAGGAAAGAAAAGGCATGAAAAGGCAAGGAAAAGGCACGAAAAGGCAAGAAAAGGAAAGATAAAGCAAGAAAAGGCAAGATAAGGCAAGAAAAGGAAAGATGAGGTAAGAAAAGGCACGCGCGTTGGGTGGAGTTCATTGAGACGTTCCCGTACGTCATCCGATATAAGCAAGGTAAGGAGAATGTGGTTGCTGATGCACTTTCTCGCAGGTATGCATTACTTTCTACTCTTGATGCAAAATTACTAGGCTTTGAACATATTAAAGAGTTATATGCTGATGATAAAGACTTTAATGAGGAATACCGAGCTTCTGAGAAGATTGCATTTGGAAAGTTTTATAGGCATCATGGATTTCTATTCCGAGAAAGTTATGTGTGCCTAATTGTTCTATGCGAGAGTTATTAGTTCATGAATCCCATGGTGGAGGACTAATGGGGCATTTTGGAGTTGCAAAAACTTTGCATGTTTTGCAGGAGCATTTTTATTGGCCGCATATGAAGAAAGACGTGGAGAGAATATGTGGTAGGTGTGTCACATGTCGGCAAGCTAAATCTCGCGTGCAACCTAATGGTTTGTATACTCCTTTACCAATTCATAGTGAACCTTGGATTGATATTTCAATGGATTTTGTGTTAGGGCTCCCTAGGACTAAACGTGGTAGAGATTCAATTTTTGTGGTTGTGGATAGGTTCTCTAAGATGGCACACTTTATTCCATGTAACAAAACTGATGATGCTTCTCATATTGCTGAGTTGTTCTTTAAGGAGGTTGTGAAACTACATGGTATGCCTAGAACAATTGTTTCTGATAGGGATGCAAAGTTCTTAAGCTATTTTTGGAAGACTTTGTGGTGCAAGCTAGGTACTAAGCTCTTGTTTTCTACTACTTGTCATCCACAAACTGATGGTCAAACAAAAGTAGTTAATCGAATATTGTCCACTTTGTTAAGAGCAATCATTAAGAAGAACATCAAAACTTGGGAAGAATGTTTACCACATGTTGAGTTTGCCTATAATCAATCTATTCATTCTGCTACTCAATTTTCGCCTTTTGAAATTGTGTATGGATTTAATCCTTTGACCCCATTTGATTTAACTCCTTTACCACCAATTGAGCGTGTTAATTTAGATGGGAAAAAGAAGGCTGAGTTTGTCAAGCAGATTCACGAGAAAGCAAGGCTCAACATTGAGAGACGAATGGAGCAATACGCTAAACAAGCAAACAAGGGGCGTCATAAGGTGGTCTTTGAACCTGGGGATTGGGTTTGGTTGCATATGCGAAAAGAGCGCTTTCCAGCGCAAAGGCGATCCAAGTTGCTTCCAAGAGGAGATGGTCCTTTCCAAGTGATCCAACGCGTTAATGACAATGCTTACAAGTTGGATTTATCTTGTGAGTATAACGTGAGTGCAACTTTCAATGTTTCTGACTTGAGTTTGTTTGATGTAGGCGCTGAAGATTTGAGGACAAATCCTTTTCAAGAGGAGGGGAATGATGCGAATCACAAATCAATGGATCAGATTAGCATGGGGTCTAGCGGAGCTACAAATGATGTTGTTCAAGTGCCAATTGGACCTGTTACAAGAGCACCTGCAAAGCGCTTCAAGTCACAACTTAATGGGCTGATTTCCAAGCTTACATTGGAGAGTTGGGCCCAAGAAAATTTATTAAAGTCCATGGACCAAGAGCCACGAAATTCAGCTGAGTTTATGACCTTAATACAAGTTCTAGAAGGTCCATTCAGCAGCCAAGATCCACAAGAGTGATTCTCTCTTATTTGGGAATTCTATTTAGGAAATAAAATTTCAGCCATGAGTATTGTTTAGGAAATTAGTTCCAGCAACTTTTGGCTTGCTTGTCACGTTTTGGCCTTCCTAAAAGGTTTAGATTTGATTCCCTTTTTAGTTTATCTTTACAGCCAAAATTCTGGCCAATTTAGGAAGTATTTTGATTTGAAATCTCTTTGTAATATTGAGCCTATTTATAAAGGCTTATGCAATGAGAAGAGGCAGAATATTTTGATCAAAAAACGTGAGCAAGTCTCTCCCTTGGTTCTACGGAACTTCTCGAACACAGCGGAGCGATTCCGTCGAGTTCACCTTCGACTTATCAAGCGGATCTTCATACCGTTTGTGGCGTCATCGATATATCAAGGTTCTTTGTTTCAACACCAGGAGCGGGTCGCGGTCTTAATACCAAGGTTCTTGTTTGATTGTGAGCATCGGGTCGAGATCTCCATCACAAACTGATCTAGAACGATCTGGGATTTTAACGCTTCTTGGATGGGTCTCGCGCATCGTTGGCGGGGTTCGTATCAATAAGGCAAGAAAAGGGATGGAAAGGTAAGAAAAAGAAAGATGTGGCAAGAAAAGGCAAGATAAGGTAAGAAAAGGAAAGAAAAGCCAAGGAAAAGGCAAGAAAATGAAGGAAAGGCAAGAAAAGGCTTGGAAAATGCTTGAAAAGGCAAGATAAGGAATAAAAAGGGAAGATAAGGCCAGAAAAGGAAAGATGAGGTAAGAAAAGGCATAGGCATGAAAGGGCAAGATAAGGAAAGAAAAGATGAGAAAAGGCAAGAAAATGCAAGATAAGGTAAGAAGAGGCAAGAAAAGGAAAGAAAAGTAAAGATAAGGCAATATAAGGCAAGAAAAGGGAAGGAAAGGCAAGAAAAGGCAATATAAGTAGAGAAAAGGAAAGAAAAGGCATGGAAAAGATAAGAAAAAGCAGGATAAGGCAAGGAAACGACAAGTTAAGGCAAGGAAAAGGCAAGAAAAGGCAAGGAAAAGGCAAGAAAAGGCAAGGAAAGGAAAGGCATGAAATGGTAAGATAAGGCAAAAAAATGAAAGAAAAGACAAGATAAGGCAAGAAAAGGCAAGAAAAGGAAATAAATGGAAAGAAAAGGCAAGATAAGGCTTGAGGGCAAGAAAAGGAAAGTTAAGACATGATAAGGCAAGGAAAAGGCAAGAAAGGTGAAGATATGGCAAGACAAGGCAAGATAAGGAAAGATAAGGCAAGAAAAGGGAAGGAAAGGCAAGAAAAGGAAAGATGAGGCAAGAATAGGAAAGAAAAGGCAAGGAAAGGCAAGAAAAGGCAAGATAAGGAAAGAAATGGCAAGAAAAAGGCATGAAAAGGCAAGAAAATGCAAGGAAAAGGCATGAAAAGGCGAGGAAAGGCATGAAAAAGTTAGAAATGGCATGAGATGGCAAAAAAAGGCAAGAAAATGTAAGAAAAGGCAAGATAAGGAATAAAGTGGCAAGAAAAGGCACGAAAATGCAAGAAAATGAAAGAAAAGGCAAGAAAAGGAATGAAAAGGAAAGATGAGGCAACAAAAGGCAAGATAAGGCAAGGAAAGGAAAGAAAAGGCAAGATAAGGAAAGAATAGGCAAGAAAAGGCAAGGAAATGGCATGAAAAGGCAAGTTAAGGAATGAAAAGGCAAGATAAGAAAAGAAAAGGCATGAAAAGGTAAGAAAATGCAAGAAAAGTTAAGAAAAGGCAAGATAATGCATAAAAAGGAAAGAAAAGGATAGATAAGGGACAATAAGGGAAGGAAAAGGCGAGATAAGGCAAGAAAATGCATGGAAAAGGCATGAAATGGCAAGCAAAGGCATGGAAAAGGCATGAAAAGGCAAGAAAAAGAAAGATAAGGCGAGAAAAGGCATGAAAAGGTAAGAAAAGAAAAGAAAATGCAAGATAAGGTAAGAAAAGGAAAGCTAAGGCAAGGAAAAGTCAAGAAAAGGCAAGATAAGGAAAGAAAAGGCAAGGAAAAGGAAAGAAATGGGAAGATAAGGCAAGAAAAGGCATGATAAGGAAAGAAAAGGCAAGAAAAGGTAAGAAAAAGCAAGATAAGAAATAAAAAGGGAAGATAAGGCAAGAAAAGGCATGAAATGGCATGAAACGAAAAAGATAAGGCAAGAAAAGGAAGGAAAAGAAAAGAAATGGTAAGAAATTGAAAGAAAAGGCAAGATAAGGCAAGAAAAGGCAACGAAAAGGCAAGAAAAGGAAAGAAAGGAAAGATAGGAAAAGACAAGGAAAAGGCAAGAAAAGGTATGAAAGGGTAAGAAAAGGCAAGAAAAGGCATGAAAATGTAAGAAAATGTAAGAAAAGGCAGGAAAAGGAAAGAAAAGCAAGGAAAATGCAAGATAAGGCATGAAAAGAAAAGACAAGGCAAGAAAAGGTAAGATAAGGCAAGAACATGCAAGGAAAAGGCAAGATAAGGCAAGAAAAGGTAAGAAAAGGCATGGAAAAGGCATGAAAAGAAAAGAAAAGGTAAGGAAATGCAAGAAAATGCGAGAAAAGGCGAGAAAAGGAAAGATAAGCAAGAAAAGGCTAGAAAAGGTATGAAAAGGCAAGAAAAGGCAAGAAAAGGAAAGATAAGGCAAGTTAAGGCAAAAAAATGCAAGAAAAAGGCAAGAAAAGGCAAGGAAAAGGAAAGAAAAGGCAAGATAAGGCATGGAAAAGGTATGAAAATGCAAGAAAAAGAAAGATAAGGCAAGAAAAGGCAAGAAAATGGAAGAAAGGGCGAGGAAAAGGCAACAAAAGGCAAGATAAGGCAAGAAAAGGAAAGGAAAAGGAAATGACGTAGGAACGTCCAGCTTGCCACATTCCTGATTGGCGCCATTCTGAGTTTGAATAATTGGCGCCACCTTGTACTTAGTTCGTTTAAATAAGTGCTTATATGCACGTTGGCTCATTTAGAACTTAAACTCTTTATGATTGGTTTTAATTGCTTTTAATTTCCAATTCCAGCTTGGGACTGTCCAGCTGATGAACGTGGGTTGTTAGTGCCAACTTATGGCATTAGATGCGTGCCTTAAAGGCATTAGATGCTTGGGGCGTTCTGTTTTGTAACCTCCAGCTTGCATTCCTTTTATAGCTCGCTCAAATAAAGGAAACGGACAGATTTGAAAACCCAGAATATTGAGAGTGATTCTCTTACCTTGTGTGCATGGATTTGCATGGTTGTCACATTAAACACGCCCTTTAGAGGCTGCCAAACTCATTAGGCCCCTCCTTTTGTCAATTGCGGAAACTCTTGCCTTAGGAGTTCTATCTTTTATTTTTGTTTCGTTCTGATTCATTCCAGATCACTCTCATCACTCAAAATTGACGTGTTCCTACACTAAGTGGTATCAGAGCTTTAGTTTCGATCAAATCAATCTCCGTATTGATTTTTAGGCTGAGAGTTTAACGTTATCACCTGGTAAGATTTTGAGAGAGCCCATCCACGATCTGTGCAACAAGGAAACATGATCCCCTGATCCGTTCCTCATTAACCCACCTAGCACCACCAAAATCCGAGCTCATGGCCGACCAAGACCCCAGACCTGATATGAATCAACGGTTCACTAATTTGGAGGCTGCTATCATGGAGATCCGCACGCAACTTGCCAATCTGGTCGTGCAACAACCTCAACCAGCAAGGCGAGACCACCCTCTAGTAGCTGAAGAAGAAGAAGAAGGTGATTCGGATGCTACCCTTTATGCAAGAGGGAACTGAGGTGCTCGTGGAAGAGGCCGTGGAGCTGCTGTCCCAGTTGCAAGAAGAGAAGTCATTAGGCCAGAAGAGAGGTATGAAAGGAGAATTGATAGGCCTTTTAAGATGAACATAGAGAAGTTTTATGGAGATGTAGATGTGGAGACTTTTCTGAATTGGCTGGATTCAGTAGAGAAGTATTTCGATTGCATGGAGCTAACTGAAGAACAGAAGGTTAACTACGTAGCCTTTAAGTTAGAATCTGGTGCAGCCGTTTGGTGGAGGAAGGAACAAGAGACAAGGAGGAGGAGAGGAGAGGCTCCTATTCGTGATTGGCCTTCAATGGAACAAGCCCTCAGGTCTCATTTTCTTCCTGTGGATTACCACCAATCGTTGTATCTTCAGTTCTTGTCATGCTCTCAAGGAAGCAGATCCGTGGATGAGTATACAGCCGAGTTCATGAGGCTTGCTGCCCGGAATGATATTGAAGAGAATGAAGATCAACAGATTGCACGCTATATTGATGGCCTGAATTTTGAAGTGAAAAGTAGAATGGAATTTGACACTTTTCTCTTCTTCCAAGATGCGTGCCACAAAGCAAGAAAAATTGGAGCAACCCTTAAGAAGAAGAAGACTTCTTTTCCACGTTATTCAGGACCTGGTCAGCCTTCAACTTTTCAACGAGGAGGAGCGGAGAAGATTGTTCCTCAAGCAACCAGGCCTAGGGTTGCTACGGATGCCCCTCAATGAAAAGGAAAAGAGGTGGAGGGCACTTCCACGATCAGATGCTTTAAGTGCAATGAACTTGGTCACAAATCAAGTGATTGTCCTAAGAGGAAGTTCGTGCAAGTTTGTGAAAAGGATGATGAGGGCGAGCAACATGAGTCACTCTATTGTGCCCCGGTGGAAGAAAGTGCGGAGGAAGAGTCTGAGGATCAGTATGAGGAGGAAGACTATTGTGGTGTCATTCGGAAGGTGGCACTAACCACAACAAAGAAAGAGGATTCTCAGAGGCACAATCTATTTTGCACCAAGTGCCATGTTGGAGAGGAGGTGTGCGAAGTGATTATTGATGGAGGGAGCCAGGAGAATTTTGTGAGCAAGCATGTTGTGGACAAGCTTGGTCTCAAAGTCACACCTCATCCAGCTCCTTACTCCATTGGTTGGGTGCGTTCTGGTGGAGGACTCAAGGTCAATTCCAAGTGCGTGGTTCCTATTTCCATTGGCAAGTTCAATGACGTGGTGACATGTGATGTGTTGGAGATGGATGCTTGCCACATTCTGTTGGGACGCCCTTGGGAATTTTACAACCAGGCTGTCCATAAAGGAAAGGAGAACACCTATGAAGTGAAGAAAGGAAATCAGCAATTCACTCTCCTTCCAAGGAAGCCTAAGCAAGGGAGGATCCACCTGAATAGTACCATGCAGATTGTGTCCCTCGTGACTTCCACGGGATTTCTCAATTCTGCCATCAAGGAGGTTGGAGAATTTTACTTGTTCGTGATGAAGGATGCCTCGGAGCTTGAGGAGAATTCGGAGGACAACTTCCCCAACCAGATTAAAGAGTTGCTTGAACTCTTTCCAGAAGTTGCACCTGAAGAGTTGCCAAAGGGTTTGCCACCCTTAAGGGAGATACAACATCAGATTGACTTGATCCCTGGTGCAACTTTGCCAAACTTGCCTCATTACAAGATGAGTCCGCAAGAGAACCAGGAGCTAAGGAGGCAGATCCAAGAGTTGTTGGAGAGAGGCTACCTACAGGAGAGCCTTAGTCCATGCGGAGTTCCTGCCCTCTTGGTCCCGAAGAAGGATGGCACTTGGAGGATGTGTGTGGACAGTCGCGCCATCAACAAGATAACCGTGGGGTACCGCTTTCCAATTCCTCGTCTAAACGACATGTTGGACAGTTTGAGCGGATCAATTATCTTTTCAAAGATAGACCTGAAGAGTGGATACCACCAGATCCGCATCCGCCCTGGTGATGAGTGGAAGACGGCCTTCAAGACGAAGGATGGATTGTACGAGTGGCTTGTCATGCCATTCGGGCTGACCAATGCTCCAAGTACCTTCATGCGCTTGATGCACCAAGTCATGAAGCCGTTCTTGGACAAGTTTGTTGTCGTATACTTCGATGACATTCTTGTGTTTAGCAAGTCAGAGGAGGAGCACATGGACCACTTGAAGCAAGTATTTGAAGCCTTGAAGAGCAACAGCTTGATAATCAACTTGAAGAAGTGCATTTTCTGGAAGGAAAAGCTACTATTTCTAGGCTTCGTGGTGGGAAAAGATGGAGTTCAAGTGGACCAGTCCAAAGTTGAAGCCATTCGCACATGGCCAATACCTTCCAATGCAAGGCAGGTGCGAAGCTTCCTTGGCTTAGCAAGTTTCTATCGGAGATTCATCCGCAACTTCAGCTTGATCGCGACCCCTCTCACTGCCTTGCTCAAGAAGCAAGCGAAGTTTGAATGGAGCAAAGAATCAGGGCGCGCATTTGCTGAATTGAAGGTGAAACTGAGTTCTACAACGGTACTTGCACTTCCTGATTTTGCTAAACTCTTTGAAGTAGATGTTGATGCATGTGGAGTAGGCATAGGAGCTGTTCTATCTCAGGAGAAACGCCCTATAGCTTATTTTAGTGAGAAGTTGAGTGAGCATAGGCAAACTTGGACCACTTATGAGCAAGAGTATTATGCTGTTTTCCGAGCTCTAAGGATTTGGGAACATTATCTCGTGGGAAAAGAGTTTGTTTTGTACACTGATCACAAGGCGCTGAAGTTTGTGAATGACCAGTCTAAGTTCGTGAATCATATGCATGCTAGATGGTGCACATATCTACAGAAATTTCCCTTCAAGATAGCTCATAAAAGTGGGAGTCATAATGTGGTGGCTGATGCTCTTAGTAGAAGAACGAGCTTGCTTGTGGAGCTGAGGGGAAGTGTTACTGCTTTTGAGTGCATTAAGGAGCTTTATGAAGATGATGATGATTTCGGTGAAGTTTGGAAGAAATGTAAGAGTGGTAAGGCTGTGGCAGATTACTTCTTGCATGATGGATACCTAATGAAGGGAAATCAGCTTTGTATTCCCAACACATCACTACGGCAACAACTTATGTGGGAAATGCATGGTGGTGGACTTTCTGCCCACTTTGGAAGAGACAAGACGTTGGCCTTTCTAACTGAAAGGTTCTATTGGCCTAAGCTAGGCAAGGAGGTTGAGAAGATGGTGAGACATTGTAGAGTGTGCCAAGAGACCAAGGGGACAGTGCACAACACGGGACTCTACACGCCACTACCCGTTCCTAAGGCAATTTGGGAGGACCTGAGCATGGACTTTGTGCTTGGCTTACCTCGCACCCCTCGTGGTGTGGATTCTATCTTTGTGGTTGTTGACAGGTTGTCCAAAATGGCGCACTTCATTCCTTGCCGAAAGACCAATGATGCAAGCGGTGTAGCAAGACATTTCTTCAAGGAAGTGGTCAGATTGCATGGAGTTCCACGCACCATCACTTCTGATTGTGATGTGAAGTTCTTGGCAAGCTTTTGGAAGACGTTGTGGAAGATGTTCGATGCCACCTTGCAATTCAGTACCACGGCACATCCACAAACTGATGGCCAGACCGAAGCCACCAATAGAACACTTGGGAACTTGCTGAGGAGCCTTTGCCACGAGAAGAAACGACAATGGGACTTAGCTTTGCCTATAGCTGAGTTCGCATATAATGGGGCAGTGCATTGCATGACAGGAAAGTCACCTTTCTCCTTAGTTTATACTAAGGTTCCTAACCATTTGGTGGATGTATCTTTAGTCCCAAGACCAAGCAAGAGCAATCCTTCAGCCGTGGCATTCGCTGAGCAAGCACAGGCTGTGATTGAAGAGGTGCGCAAGAAGTTAGAGGAAGCGTATGCCAAGGAGAAGGCGAGAGTAGATGAGCATCGTCGTGTCCAAATCTTTCAGCCTGGTGAGCAAGTCATGGTTCACTTCAGGAAGGAGAGATTACCAAGCAACATCGCAGGTGGCAAGTTGCAAGCTAGGAAGTACGGACCATTCAAGGTGTTAAGGCGTATAAATGACAATGCATATGTCATTGATCTGCCCGAAGAGTATGGAGTATCCAAAAGCTTCAACATTGCTGACCTCACGCCTTATTATGATGCCTTTCCCATGCCATCCAGACTTGCAACTCGAGGACAAGTTCCACTCCAAGGTGGGGAGGATGACGTAGGAACGTCCAGCTTGCCACATTCCTGATTGGCGCCATTCTGAGTTTGAATAATTGGCGCCACCTTGTACTTAGTTCGTTTAAATAAGTGCTTATATGCACGTTGGCTCATTTAGAACTTAAACTCTTTATGATTGGTTTTAATTGCTTTTAATTTCCAATTCCAGCTTGGGACTGTCCAGCTGATGAACGTGGGTTGTTAGTGCCAACTTATGGCATTAGATGCGTGCCTTAAAGGCATTAGATGCTTGGGGCGTTCTGTTTTGTAACCTCCAGCTTGCATTCCTTTTATAGCTCGCTCAAATAAAGGAAACGGACAGATTTGAAAACCCAGAATATTGAGAGTGATTCTCTTACCTTGTGTGCATGGATTTGCATGGTTGTCACATTAAACACGCCCTTTAGAGGCTGCCAAACTCATTAGGCCCCTCCTTTTGTCAATTGCGGAAGCTCTTGCCTTAGGAGTTCTATCTTTTATTTTTGTTTCGTTCTGATTCATTCCAGATCACTCTCATCACTCAAAATTGACGTGTTCCTACACTAGGAAAGAAAAGGCATGGAAAAGGCATGAAAAGATAAGAAAAGGCAAGAAAAGGCAACAAAAGGCATAAGGCAAGAAAAGGCATGAAAAGATAAGAAATGGCAACAAAAGGTTAGATAAGGCAAGAAAAGGAAAGAAAAGGCCAGGAAAAGGCAAGAAAATGACAGATAAGGAAAGAAAAGGCATGAAAAGGCAAGGAAAAGGCATGAAAAGGCAAGAAAAGGAAAGATAAAGCAAGAAAAGGCAAGAAAAGGAAAGATGAGGTAAGAAAAGGCAAGATAATGCAAGATAAGGCAAGAAAAGGCAAAAAAAGGAAAGGAAAGAAAAGCAAAGGAAAGATGAGGTAAGAAAAGGCTAGGAAAAGGCAAGAAAAGGAAAGAAAAGGCAAGAAAAGGAAAGGAAAGAAAAGAAAAGGAAAGATGAGGTAAGAAAAGGCTAGGAAAAGGCACGAAAATGCAAGAAAAGGGAAAGAAAAGGCAAGGAAAAGGCAAGAAAAGGAAAGAAAAGGCAAGAAAAGGAAAAAAATGCGAGAAAAGGTAAGAAAAGACAAGAAAAGGTAGGATAAAGCAAGATTGGGCAAGAAAAGGGAAGATCGGGCAGGAAAAGGCAAGGAGAAGTCAAGAAAAGGCAAAGTAAAGGCAAGAAATGGAATGAAAATGCAAGAAAAGGCATGGAAAAGGCATGAAAAGCAAGAAAAAGGTAAGATTAGGCAAGAAATGGCAAGGTAAATGTAACAAAAAGGAAAGATAAAGCAAGAAAAGGCAACAAATAGAAAGAAAAAGGTAAGAAAATGCATGAAAAGGCAAGAAAAGGCCAGAAAAGGTAAGATAAGGCAAGAAAAGTAAAGAAAAGGAAAGATAAGGAAAGAAAAGGCAAGATAAGGCAAGAACAGGCAAGCAAAAGGCAAGATAAGGCAAGAAAAGCAAGAAAAGGGCAAGATAAGGCAATAAAAGGCAAGAAAAGGAAAGAAAAGGATAGATAAGGCTGGATAAGGTATGGAAAAAGCAAGAAAAGGCTAGAAAAGTAATGAAAGTGTAAGAAAATGCATGAAAAGGCAAGAAAAGGAAAGATAAGAAAAGAAAAGGCATTAAAAGATAAGAAAAAAAAAGAAAAGAAAAGAAAAGGCAAGGAAAAGGCACGAAAAGACAAGATAAGTCATGATAAGGAAAAAAAAGGAAAGAAAAGGCATGGAAAAGGCAAGATAAGGCTAGATAAGGCTAGAAAAGGGAAGGAAAGGCAAGAAAAGGAATGAAAAGGAAAGATGAGGCAAGCAGAGGCAAGATAAGGCAAGAAAAGGAAAGGAAAGACAAGAAAAGGAAAGTTGAGGCTAGAAAAGGCAAGAAAATAAAAGAAAAGGCAAGGAAAAGGAAAGAAAATGCAAGAAAAGGTTTTCCACCAAAAAAACGAGGAAGGAAAAGGCAAGAAAAGGCAAGAAAAAGGCATGAAAAGGCAAGAAAAGGCATGAAAAGGCAAGTAAAGGCAAGATAAGGCAAGAACAGGCAAGAAAAGAAAAGATAAGGCAAGATAAGGCAAGATAAGGCAAGACAAGGAAAGAAAAGGCAAGATAAGTCAATAAAATGTAAGATAAGGCAAGAAAAGGCAAGGAAAAGGCAAGAAAAGGCATGGAAAAACATGAAAAGGCAAGAAAAGGAAAGAAAGGGCAAGGAAAAGGCAAGAAAATGCAAGAAAAAGCAAGGAAAAAGGAAAGAAAAGGAAAGATAATGCAAGAAAAGGCAAGATAAGGCAAGAAAAGGGTAGGAAAGGCAAGAAAGGGAAAGAATATGAAAGATGAGGCAAGATAAGGTAAGATAAGGCAAGAAAAGGTATGAAAAGGCAAGGAAAAGGCAAGAAACGGAAAGAAAAGACAAGAAAAGGTAAGGGAAAGGCATGAAAAGGTAAGAAAAGTAAAGAAAAGACAAGAAAAGGCAAGAAAAGGTACGAAAAAGGCATGAAATGGCAAGAAAAGGAAAGATAAGGGAAGAAAAGGCATGAAAATGAAAGAAAAGGCATGGAAAAGGCAAGAAAAGGCAAGAAAAGGCATGAAAAGACAAGAAAAAGCAAAAAAAAGGCAAGAAAAGTTAAGAAAAGGCCAGATAAAGCAAGAAAAGGCAAGAAAATGAAAGAAAAGGTAAGATAAGGCAAGAAAAAGAAAGAAAAGGCAAGGAAAAAGGCAAGTAAAGGAAAGAAAAGGCAAGGAAAAGGCAAGAAAAGGCAAGAAAAGGAAAGAAACGGCAAGGAAAAGGAATGAAAAGGCAAGAAAAGGAAAGAAAAGGCAAGGAAAAGGAAAGACAATGTAAGAAAATGAAAGATAAGGCAAGAAAATGAAAGAAAAGGCAAGGACAAGGCAAGATAAGATAAGAAAAGTCAAGATAAGGCAAGAAAAGGAAAGAAAAGGCAAGAAAAGGCAAGAAAAGGGAAGGAAAGGCAAGAAAAGGGAAGATGAGGCAAGAAAAGGCAAGATGAGGCAAGAAAAAGGCACGAAAAGACAAAAACAAGAAAGAAAAGGCGAGAAATGGGACGAGAGGGAAAAAAAAGGGAAGAAATGGCAAGAAATGGCAAGATAAGGTAAGAAAATGGAAGAAAAGCCAATATAAGTCAAGAAAAGCCAAGATAAGGCAAGAAAAGACAAGAAAAGGCAAGAAAAGGAAATATAAGAAAAGAAAGGGCATGAAATGGCAAGGAAAGGAAAGAAATGGCAAGAAAATGCAAGATAAGGAATGAAAGGGCAAGGAATGAAAGGGCAAGATAGGTCAAGAAAAGGCAAGGAAAGCCATGAAAAGGCAAGGAAAGCCATGAAAAGGCAAGAAAAGGTCAGATAAGTCAAGAAAAGGATATATAAGGCCAGCAAAAAGCATGAAAATGCTATAAAAGGAAAGAAAAGGTAAGCAATGTTAAGAAAAGGCAAGAAAAGGATATATAAGGCAAAGAAAAGGCAAGAAACGGAAAGAAAAAGCAAGAAAAAGTATGGAAAAGGCATGAAAAGGCGTGATAAGGCAAGAAAAGGAATGAAAAGCCAAGGAAAAGGCAAGATAAGACAAGAAAATGCAAGAAAATGCAAGACTGATAAGGCAAGATAAGGAAAGAAATGGAAAGAAAAGGCAAGAAAAGTCATAAAAAGGCAAAAAAAGGAAAGAAAAGGCAAGAAAAGGCATGAAAAGGTAAGAAAAGGCAAGATAAGGAATAAAAAGGCAAGATAAGGTAAGAAAAGGGAAGGAAAGGCAAGAAAAGGAAAGAAAAGGAAAAATGTGGCAAGATAAGGCAAGAAAAGGAAAGAAACAGCATGGAAAAGGGAAGATAAGGAAAGAAAAGGCAAGAATAGGCAAGGAAAAGGCAAGAAAAGGAAAGATAAAGCAAGAAAAGGAAAGAAAAGGCAAGGAAAAGGCAAGAAATGGAAAGATAAGGTAAGAAAATGGAAGAAAAGGCAAGATAAGTCAAGAAAAGGTAAGATAAGGCAAGAAAAGACAAGAAAAGGCAAGAAAAGGCAAGATAAGGCCAGAAAAGGCCAGGAAAAGCATGAAAATGCTAGAAACGGAAAGAAAAGGCAAGAAAAGGATAGATAAGGCACGATAAGGCAAAGAAAAGGCAAGAAAAGGAAAGAAAAAGTAAGAGAAAGTATGGAAAAGGCTTGATAACGCAAGAAAAGGAATGAAAAGCCAAGGAAAAGGCAAGATAAGACAAAAAAAGGCAAGATAATGCAAGACAAGGCCAGATAAGGCAAGAAAAGGAAAGATAAGGCAAGAAAAGGAAAGATGAGGCAAGAAAAGGCAAGATAAGGCAAGATAAGGAAAGAAAAGGCAAGAAAAGTTATGAAAAGGCAAGAAAAGGAAAGAAAAGGCATGAAAAGGTAAGAAAAGGCAAGATAAGGAATAAAAAGGCAAGATAAGGCAAGAAAAGGGAAGGAAATGCAAGAAAAGGAAAGATGTGGCAAGATAAGGCAAGATAAAGAAAGAAACAGCATGGAAAAGGAAAGATAAGGAAAGAAAAGGCAAGAATAGGTAAGGAAAAGGCAAGAAAAGTTAAGAAAAGGCCAGATAAAGTAAGAAAAGGAAAGAAAAGGAAAGATAAGGCAAGAAAAGGAAAGATAAGGCAAGGAAAAGGCAAGAAAAGGAAAGATAAGGCAAGAAAATGGAAGAAAAGGCAAGATAAGTCAAGAAAAGGTAAGATAAGGCAAGAAAAGACAAGAAAAGGTAAGAAAAGGAAAGATAAGGCAAGATAAGGCCTGAAAAGGCCAGGAAAAAGCATGAAAATGGTAGAAAAGGAAAGAAAAGGCAAGAAATGTTAACAAAAGGCAAGAAAAGGATAGATAAGGCACGATAAGGCAAAGAAAAGGCAAGAAAAGGAAAGAAAAAGCAAGAGAAAGTATGGAAAAGGCATGATAAGGCAAGAAAAGGAATGAAAAGCCAAGGAAAAGGCAAGATAAGACAAGAAAAGGCAAGATAATGCAAGACAAGGCCAGATAAGGTAAGAAAAGGAAAGATGAGGCAAGATAAGGTAAGATAAGGAAAGAAAAGGCAAGAAAAGTCATGAAAAGGCTAGAAAAGGAAAGAAAAGGTAAGAAAAGGCATGAAAAGGTAAGAAAAGGCATAAAATAGTAAGAAAAGGGAAGATAAGGAATAAAAAGGCAAGATAAGGAAAGAAAAGGAAAGAAAAGGAACGATGAGGCAAGATAAGGCAAGAAAAGGAAAGAAAAGGAACGATGAGGCAAGATAAGGCAAGAAAAGGAAAGAAACAGCATGGAAAAGGGAAGATAAAGAAAGACAAGGCAACAAAAGGAAAGATAAGGCAAGAATAGGCAAGGAAAAGGCAACTAAAGGAAAGATAAGGCAAGAAAAGGCAGGAAAAAGGTAAGAAAAGGCATGAAAAGGCTAGAAAAGGCTTGAAACGGTAAATAAAGGCAAGATAAGGCAAGTAAAGGCAAGAAAAGGAAAGAAAAGGCATGAAAATGCAAGAAAAGGAAAGTAAGGGCAAGATAAGGCAAGAAAATATAAGAAAAGGCAAGGAAAAGATAAGAAAAGGCAAGTTAAGATAAGAAAAGGCAAGAAAAGGTAAGAAAAAGCAAGATAAGGAACAAAATGGCAAGATAAGGAAAAAAAAGGCAAGATAAGGCAAGAAAAGGAATGAAAAGGATAGATGTGGCAAGAAAAGGCTAGATAAGGCAAGAAAAGGAAAGAAAGGGCAAGGTAAAGGCAAGATAAGGAAAGAAAAGGCATGATAAGGCAAGGAAAAAGCAAGGAAAGGGCTTGAAAAGTCAAGAATAGGGAAGTTAAGGTAAGAAAATGAAAGAAAATGCAAAAAAAGTTAAGAAAAGGCAAGATAAGGCATGAAAAGGAAAGAAAAGGATAGATAAGGCACGATAAGGGAAAGGAAAGGTGAGATAAGGGAATAAAAGGCAAGCAAAGGCATGGAAAAGGCATGAAAAGGCAAGAAAAGGAAAGATAAGGCGAGAAAAGGAAAGAAAAGGAAAAAAATAAAACAAAAGAAAATGCAAGATAAGGAAGGAAAAGGAAAGAAAAGGCAAGGAAAAGGCAAGATAAGGCATGATCAGGCAAGAAAAGGAAAGAAAAGGCAAGGAAAAGGAAAAGAAAGGGAAGATAAGGCAAGAAAAGGCAAGGTAAGGAAAGAAAAGGCAAGATAAGGAAAGATTAGGAAAGATAAGGCATGATACGGCAAGAAAATGCAAGAAAATGCATGATAAGGAAAGAAAAGGCAAGAAAAGGTAAGAAAGGGCAAGATAAGGAATAAAAAGGGAAGGTAAGGCAAGAAAAGGCATGAAATGGCATGAAAAGGCAAGTTTAGGCAAAAAAGGAAGGAAAAGGAAAGAAATGGAAAGAAAAGGGAAGAAAAAGTAAGGTAAAGGCAAGAAAAGGAAAAAAAGGAAAGATAAGGAAAGAAAAGGCATGAAAAGGTAAAAAAAGGCAAGATTAGGAACGATAAGGCAAGAAAAGGAAAGAAAAGGCAAGGATAAGGCAAGAAAAGGCAAGATAAGGCATGAAAAGAATAGAAAAGGAAAGATAAGGGAAGAAAAGGTAAACTAAGGCAAGAAAATGCTAGGAAAAGGCAAGCAAATGCAAGGAAAAGGCAAGATAAGGCAAGAAAAGGCAAGGAAAGACAAGAAAAGGCAAGAAAAGGAAAGAAAAGGCAAGCAAAGGTATGAAAAGGCAAGAAAAGGTAAGAAAAGGCAAGCAAAGGCAAGAAAAGGAAAGAAAAAGAAAGATAATGCAATAAAAGGCCTGGAAAATGCAAGATAAGGTAAGGAAAAGGCAAGAAAAGGTAAGATCAGGAATGGAAAAGGCATGAAAAGTAAAGAAAAGGAATGATAAGGCAAGAAAAGGCATGAAAAGGCAAGAAAATGGAAGAAAGGGTAAGGAATAGGCGAGAAAAGGAAAGGAAAAGAAAAGAAAAGGAAAAGAAAAGAAAAGGAAATAAAAAGCATGGAAAAGGCAAGAAAATGAATGATAAGGCAAGAAAAGGCATGAAAAGACAAGAAACGGAAAGAAAAGGCAAGTAAAAGGCAAAAAAGGTTAGATAAGGCAAGAAAAGAAAAGAAAAGGCATGGAAAATGCATGAAAAGGCAAGGAAATGGCATGAAAAGGTAAGAAAAGGCAAGATAAGGCAAGAAATGGAAAGAAAAGGAAAGAAAAGGAAAGATAATGTAAGAAAAGGCAAGAAAAGTCAAGGAAAAGGCAAGCAAGAAAAGGTATGAAAAAGGCATGAAAAGGTAAGAAAAGGAAAGAAAAGGCAAGAAAAGGCAAGAAAAGGAATGAAAAGGCAAGAAAAGGAAAGAAAAGCAAAGAAAAGGCAAGAAAAGGCAAGATAGGGTAAGAAAAGGAAAGAAAAGGCAAGGAAAAGGGAAGATAAGACATGATAAGGCAAGAAAAGGCAAGAAAAGGCAAGATAGTGGTAGAAAAGGAAAGAAAAGGCAAGGAAAAGGCAAGATAAGACATGATAAGGCAAGAAAAGGAAAGAAAAGGCAAGGAAAATGCAAGAAAATGCAAGATAAGGCAAGAAAAGGCAAGAAAAGGTCAGATAAAGCAAGAAAAGGGATGGAAAGGTAAGAAAAAGAAAGATGAGGCAAGAAAAGGCAAGATAAGGAAAGAAAAGGCAAGAAAAGGCAAGGAAAAGGCAAGAAAATGAAAGAAAAGGCAAGAAAAGGCTTGGAAAAGGCATGAAAAGGAAAGAAAAGGCAAGAAAAGGAAAGAAAAGGCATGAAAAGGAAAGAAAAGGCAAGAAAATGCATGAAAAGGCAAGATAAGGAAAGAAAAGGCAGGAAAAGGCAAGAAAAGGAAAGAAAAGGCAAGAAAAGGAAAGAAAAGGCAGGAAAAGGAAAGAAAAGGCAAGAAAAGGAAAGAAAAGGCATGAAAAGGCAAGATAAGGTAAGAAAAGGCAATATAAGGACTAAAAAGGCAAGATTAGGCCGGAAAAGGAAAGATAAGGTAAGAAAAGACATAGGCATGAAAATGCAAGAAAATGTAAGAAAGGGCAAGATAGGGCAAGATAAGGCAAGATGAGGAAAGAAAAGACAAGAAAATGCAAGAAAATTCAAGATAAGGCAAGAAAAGGCAAGGAAAGGTAAGAAAAGGCAAGATAAGGCAATATAAGGCAAGAAAAGGGAAGGAACGCCAAGAAAAGGAAAGATGAGGCAAGAAAAGGGAAGATAAGGAGAGAAAAGGAAAGAAAAGGCATGGAAAAGGTAAGAAAAGGCAGGATAAGGCAAGGTAAGGCAAGAAAAGGCATGAAAATGCAAAGAAAGGAAAGAAAAGGCACGAAAAGGCAAGATAAGGCAAGAAAAGGAAATAAATGGAAAGAAAAGGCAAGAAAAGGCATGGAAAAGGTAAGAAAAGGCAAGGAAAAGGCAAGAAAAGGAAAGATAAGGCAAGGAAAGGTAAGAAAAGGCAAGATAAGGCAATATAAGGCAAGAAAAGGGAAGGAAAGCCAAGAAAACGAAAGAAAAGGAAAGATGAGGCAAGAAAAGGGAAGAAAAGGCACGAAAAGGAAAGAAAAAGAAAGAAAAGGCAAGATAAGGCACGAAAAGGAAATAAATGGAAAGAAAAGGCAAGAAAAGGCATGGAAAAGGAAAGAAAAGGCAAGGAAAAGGCATGAAAAGGCAAGGAAAAGGCATGAAATGGCAAGAAAAGGCAAGAAAAGGCAAGGAAAAGGCATGAAAAGGCAAGAAAAGGAAAGAAAAGGCTAGTAAAGGCATGAAATGGCAAGAAAAGGCAAGAAAAGGTAAGAAAAGGCAAGATAAGGAATAAAATGGCAAGATAAGGCACGAAAAGGCAAGATAAGGAAAGAAAAGGCAAGAAAAGGGAAGGAAAAACAAGAAAAGGAATGAAAAGGAAAGATGTGGCAAGAAAAGGTAAGATAAGGCAAGAAAAAGAAAGAAAAGGCAAGGAAAAGGCAAGATAAGGAATGAAAAGGCAACAAAAGGCAAGGAAAAAGCAAGGAAAGGGCATGAAAATGCAAGAATAGGAAAGTTCAGGTAAGAAAAAGCAAGATAAGGAATGAAAAGGAAAGATAAGGCAAGAAAAGGGAAGATAAGGCAAGAAAAGGCATGAAAAAGTAAGAAAATGCAAGAATAGTTAAGAAATGGCAAGATAAGGCATGAAAAGGAAAGAAAAGGAAAGATAAGGCATGATAAGGGAAGGGAAAGGCGAGATACGACAAGAAAAGGAAATAAAAGGCAAGTAAAGGCATGGAAAAGGCATTAAAAGGCAAGAAAAAGAAAGATAAGGAGAGAAATGGCATGAAAAGGCACGAAAAAGAAAGAAAAGAAAATACAAGATAAGACAAGAAAAGGAAAGAAAAGGCGAGGAAAAGGAAAGAAAAGGGAAGATATGGCAAGAAAAGGCAAGGTAAGGAAAGAAAATGCAAGATAAGAAAAGATTAGGAAATATAAGGCATGATAAGGCAAGAAAATGCAAGAAAAGGCATGATAAGGAAAGTAAAGGCAAGAAAAGGTAAGAAATGGCAAGATAAGGAATAAAAAGGGATGATAAGGCAAGAAAAGGCATGAAATGGCATGAAAAGGCAAGATAAGGTAAGAAAAGGAAGGAAAAGGAAAGAAATGGAAAGAAAAGGAAAGAAAAGGCAAGATAAGGCAAGAAAAGGCAAGGAAAAGGCCAGAAAATGAAAAAAGGAAAGATAAGGCAAGAAAAGATAAGAAAAGACAAGGAAAACACAAGAAAAGGCATGAAAAGGTAAGAAAAGGTAAGAAAAGGAAAGAAAAGTCAAGATAAGGCAAGAAAAGGAAAGAAAAGGCAAGGAAAAGGCAAGAAAAGGCAAGAAAAGGAAATAAATGGAAAGAAAAGGCAAGAAAAGGCAAGGAAAAGGAAAGAAAAGGCAAGATAAGGCAAGAAAAGGCAAGGTAAGGAAAGAAAAGGCAAGATAAGGAAAGATTAGGAAATATAAGGCATGATAAGGCAAGAAAATGCAAGAAAAGGCATGATAAGGAAAGAAAAGGCAAGAAAAGGTAAGAAAGGGCAAGATAAGGAATAAAAAGGGAAGATAAGGCAAGAAAAGGCATGAAATGGCATGAAAAGGCATGAAATGGCATGAAAAGGCAAGATAAGGCAAGAAAAGGAAGGAAAAGGAAAGAAATGGAAAGAAAAGGAAAGAAAAGGCAAGATAAGGCTAGAAAAGGCAAGGAAAAGGCCAGAAAAGGAAAAAAGGAAAGATAAGGCAAGAAAAGATAAGAAAAGACAAGGAAAACGCAAGAAAAGGCAAGAAAAGGAAAGAAAAGGAAAGAAAAGGAAAGAAAATGCAAGGAAAATGGAAGAAAAGGCAAGAAAAGGAAAGATAAGGCAAGAAAAGGTAAGATAAGGCAAGAAAATGCAAGGAAAAGGCAAGAGAAGGCAAGATAAGGAAAGAAAAGGCATGGATAAGGCATGAAAAGGAAAGAAAAGGAAAGCTGAGGTAAGAAAAAGCAAGGAAAAGGTAAGAAAAGGCAAGAAAAGGTGAAAAAAAGGAAAGAAAAGGCAAGAAAAGGTATGAAAAGGTATGAAAAGGCAAGATAAGGCAAGAAAAGGAAAGAAAAGGAAATAAAAGGAAAGATAAGGATAGATAAGGCAAGAAAAGGCAAGGAAAATGCAAGAAAAGGCAAGATAAGGTATGGAAAGGAAAGGAAAGAAAAGGAATGATAAGGCAAGAAAACGCATGAAAAGGCAAGAAAATGGAATAAAGGGCAAGGAAAAGGTAGGAAAAGGCAAGATAAGGCCACAAAAGGAAAGGAAAAGGAAAGAAAAGGCATAAAAAGGCAAGAAAAGGAATGATAAGATAAGAAAAGGCATGAAAAGACAAGAAAAGGAATGAAAAGGCAAGGAAAAGGCAACAAAAGGTTAGATAAGGCAAGAAAAGGAAAGAAAAGGCCAAGAAAAGGCAAAAAAAGGACAGATAAGGAAAGAAAAGGCATGGACAATGCATGAAAAGGTAAGAAAAAGGCATGAAATGGTAAGAAAAGGCAAGATAAGGCAAGAAAAGGCAAGAAAGGGAAAAAAAGAAAAGAAAAGGAAAGATAATGTAAGAAAAGGCTAGAAAAGTCAAGGAAAAGGCAAGCAAAGGAAAGAAAAGGCAAGAAAAAGGCAAAAAAAAGCAAGAAAAGGAAAGAAATGGAAAGAAAAGGAAAGGAAAAGGAATGAAAAGGCAAGAAAAGGAAAGGAAAGATGAGGTAAAAAAAGGCAAGGAAAAGGCACGAAAATGCAAGAAAAGGGAAAGTAAAGGCAAGGAAAAGGCAAGGAAAAGGCAAGAAAAGGAAAGAAAAGGCAAGAATAGGAAATAAAATGCGAGAAAAGGTAAGAAAGGGTAAGAAAAGGCTAGAAAAGGCCAGAAAAAGCAAGAAAAGGAAAGAAAATGCAAGATAAAGAAAGATTAGGCAAGAAAAGGGAAGATCAGGCAGGAAAAGGCAAGGAAAAGACAAGAAAAGGCAAAGTAAAGGGAAGAAAAGGAAAGAAAATTTAAGAAAAGTCATGGAAAAGGCATGAAAAGGCAAGAAAAAGGCAAGATTAGGCAAGGAAAGGCAAGGAAAAGGCAAAAAAAGGAAAGATAAGGCAAGAAAAGGAAAGAAAAGGAAAGATAAGGCAAGCAATGCAAAATAAGGCAAGGAAAGGGAAGGAAAAGGCAAGATAAGAAAGAAAAGCAAGGAAAAGGAAAGATAAGGCAAGAAAAGGAAAGAAAAGGCGTGAAAAGGAATGAAAAGGCGAGAAAAGGAAAGAAAAGGCAAGAAAATACATGAAAAGGTAAGAAAAGGTAAGATAGGGCAAGAAAAGGAAAGAAAAGGAAAGAAAAGGCAAGAAAAGGCAGGATAAGGCAAGATAAGGCAAGAAAAGGCAAGGAAAAGGAAAAATAAGGCAAGAAAAGGCAAGGAAAAGGCAAGAAAAGGCAAGAAATGGCATGGAAAAGGCATGAAAAGGCAAGAAAAGGAAATATAAGGCAAGAAAATCCATGAAAAGGCAAGAAAAGGAAAGAAAGCGCAAGAAAAAGGTAAGAAAAGGCAAGATACGGCAAGATAACGCAAGAAAAGGTAAGAAAAGGCAAGGAAAAGGCAAGAAAAGGCATGTAAAAGGAATGAAAAGGCAAGAGAAGGAAAGAAAAGGTAAGAAAAGGCAAGATAAAGGAAAGATAAGGCAAGAAAACGCATAAAAAGATAAGAAAAGGAAAGAAAAGGCAAGATAAGGTAAGAAAAGGCAAGATAAAAAATAAAAAGACAAGATAAGGTCAGAAAAGGAAAGATAAGGTAAGAAAAGGCATAGGCATGAAATGGCAAGAAAAGGCAAGAAATGGTAAGATAAGGCAAGATAAGGCAAGATAAGTAAAGAAAAGATAAGAAAAGGCAAGAAAATGCAAGATAAGGCCAGAAAAGGAAAGAAAACGTAAGAAAAGGCAGGATAAGGCAATATAAGGCAAAAAAAGGGAAGGAAAGGCAAGAAAAGGAAAGAAAAGGAAAGATGAGGCAAGAAAAGGCAAGATAAGGAGAGAAAAGGAAAGAAAAGGCATGGAAAAGGTAAGAAAAGGCAAGATAAGGCATGGAAAAGGCATGAAAAGGTAAGGAAATGAAAGAAAAGGCAAGATAAGGAAAGATTAGGAAAGATAAGGCATAATAAGGCAAGAAAATGCAAGAAAAGGTATAATAAGAAAAGAAAAGGCAAGAAAAGGCATGAAATGGCATGAAAAGGCAATAAAAGAAAGGAAAAGGAAAGAAATGGAAAGAAAAGGCAAGGAAAAGGCAAGAAAAAGGCAAGATAAGAAAAAAAAGGAAAGATAAGTCAAGAAAAGACATGAAAAGGTAAGAAAAGGCAATAAAAGGAAAGAAAAGGCAAGGTAAGGAAAGATAAGGCAAGAAATGGTAAGAAAAAGGCAAGATAAGGCAAGAAACGAAAAGAAAAGGAAAGATAAGGGAAGAAAAGGTAAGATAAGGCAAGAAAATGCAAAGAAAAGGCAAGATAAGGCAAGAAAAGGCATGGAAAGGAAAGAAAAGGAAAGCTGAGGTAACAAAAGGCAAGAAAAGGCGAGAAAAGGCAAGCAAAGGTATGAAAAGGCAAGAAAAGGAAAGAAAAGGCAAGATAAGGCAAGAAAAGGCAAGGAAAAGGCAAGATAAGGCAAGAAAAGGCATGAAAAGGCAAGAAAATGGAAGAAAGGGCAAGGAAAAGGCGAGAAAAGGCAAGATAAGGCCAGATAAGGCAAGAAAAGGAAAGGAAAAGAAAAGAAAAGGAAAGAAAAGGCATGAAAAGGCAAGAAAGGGAATGATAAGGCAAGAAAAGGCATGGAAAATGCATGAAAAGGCAAGGACAAGGCAAGAAATGGCAAGAAATGGATGGAAAAGGCAAGAAATGGATGGAAAAGAAAAGAAAAGGAAACATAATGTAAGAAAAGTCGAGGAAAAAGCAAGAAAAGGCAAGAAAAGGCAAGAAAAGGAAGGAAAAGGCAAGATAAAGCAATATTAGGCCAGAAAAAGGAAGATCAGGCAGGAAAAGGCAAGGAAAAGACAAGAAAAGGCAAAGTAAAGGCAAGAAAAGGAAAGAAAATGCAAGAAAAGGCATGGAAAAGGCATGAAAAGGCAAGATTAGGCAAGAAAAGGCAAGGAAAAGGCAAAAAAGGAAAGATGAGGTAAGAAAAGGCAAGAAAAGGAAAGAAAAAGGTTAGAAAAGGCCTGAAAAGGCAAGATAATGTAAGAAAAGGCAAGAAAAGGCGAGATAACGCAAGAAAAGATAAGGAAAAGGCAAATAAGGCAAAAAAGGCAAGGAAAGGAAAGAAAAGGCAAGAAAAGGCAAGGAAAAGGAATGAAAAGGCAAGAAAAGGAAAGATAAGGCAAGAAAAGATACGAAAAGGCAAGAAAAGCAAAAAAAGGAAAGAATAGGAAAGAAATGGAAAGAAAAGGATTGATAAGGCAAGAAAAGGCAAGAAAAGGTAAGGAAAAGGTAAGAAAAGCCAAAAAAAATGAAAGAAAAGGCCGGATAATGCAAAAAGGTAAAAAAAGGCAAGAAAAGGCAAGGAAAGGCAAGAAAGGCGAAGGAAAAGGAATGAAAAGGAAAGAAAAGGCAAGAAAATGCAAGAAAAGGATTGAAAAGGAAAGAAAAGGAAAGATAAGGCAAGAAAAGGGAAGATGAGGCAAGAAAAGGCAATGAAAAGGAATGAAACGATAAGAAAAGGAAAGAAAAGAAAAGGCAAGACAAGGCATGGAAAAGGCATGTAAAGGCAAAAAAAGGAAAGATAAGGCATGAAAAGGCATGAAAAGGAAAGAAAAGGCGAGGAAAAGGCATGATGACGCAGCTTGAACGCGTGTCAATCAAGGTCTCTCTACAAACTCGCTCGATCTCGTGAGTAAGGATAGATAAGAACTCGTGAATCACGACAACTACCGTTGATCAAACACGAGGGGTTCCGCAAGTGGAACGGCCAGCTGGGGCGTTCGTCACCAAATCAGGGACGCTTCCTTGCGAAGTTATTTCGCTTGATTCTCTCCTCTCTCTGGGATTAATTTTTCCTTTTTGTCAATACTTTATTTCTGGAATGGAAGGTACAATATAAGGAAGGTGTGAAACGGCCACAATTATTCCAGCCGTCCATCTTTAACCTTCGCTCCTAATGGCAAGATTAAAGGCAAGTTAATTCGTTGCCTTATAAGCTTCCAACGTCCAAAATCTAACCCTCCCACATCATGACAATTTATTACACGGAAATAAAGACAAGGAAATAGACCAAATAACGGAAACGATCACATGCAAACGGTCGGACAAGGCATGAAAGTTGGCAATAGTACGACGTTCCTACGTCATCCGCCCCTCCTTGGAATGCTTCTCGTCTCGAGAAGCTAACTTGGACGGCATAGGAAAAGCATCGAAATAAGGGGTTAAGTCCGCCACATTGAAGGTGTTGGAGACGCCATATTCGGCGGGTAGATCGATCTTGTATGCATTGTCATTGATTCTCCTTAGCACCTTGAAAGGACCGAACTTCCTAGCCTGCAATTTGCCTCCCATGTGAGCTGGCATCCTCTCCTTTCTGAAATGCACCATCACGAGCTCGCCTGGTTGGAACATTTGCATCCTTCGATGTTCATCAACTCGCTTCTTTTCCTTCTCATAAGTTGAATTCAGCCTGCTTCTCACGGCTTCAAGGACTCTTTGTGCATGCTCGGCGAATTCTAATGCGGAAGAATTAGCTTTCTTCGGTCTTGGTAATTCAGCTACATCAACAAGCAAATTAGGCACTTTTGTATACACCAAGGAAAAGGGCGAGTGACCCGTGGACCTGTGCACCGCGCCATTGTAGGCGAATTCAGCAATAGGCAAGGCAAGATCCCATTGCCTCTTTTTGTCATGACAAAGACTCCGAAGTAGACTTCCAAGAGTTCTATTGGTTGCCTCAGTTTGCCCGTCAGTTTGAGGGTGTGCGGTTGAACTATATTGAAGAGTTGCATCAAATATAATCCACAAGGTTTTCCAAAATGTGGCAAGGAACTTCACATCTCTATCCGAAGTTATACTCTTGGGGACACCATGCAACTTCACTACTTCCTTGAAGAACAAGCGAGCAATGGCACGAGCATCCGACGTCTTCTTGCAAGGTATGAAGTGTGCCATCTTGCTCAGCCTATCAACAACAACAAAGATGGAGTCCGCACCCCGTGGAGTTCGTGGTAATCCTAAAATGAAGTCCATGCTCAAATCTTCCCAAATTGCTTGCGGAATGGGCAAAGGCAAATACAATCCCGTGTTGTGCACTCCGCCCTTAGTTTCTTGACATACCCGACAATGCTTCACTAATCTGGCCACTTCTTTTATCATGTTAGGCCAATAAAATCGTTCAACTACAGCAGCGAGAGTTTTATCACGGCCTAAATGTCCCGCAAGTCCACCACCATGCAATTCCCATAGCAAATGCTCACGAAGTGAAGTTCGTGGAATACATAATTGATTACCTCGCATAAGGAAACCATCATGCACGTAGAATTCTCCTTCTCCCTTTCCATCCTTGCACCTGCTCCAAATGCTCCCGAAGTCCGCGTCCTCGTTATATAACTCTCGGAGCTCATCAAATGAAGTGACTCTTCCACGCCATTCAGTTAGCAACGCTACTCTTCTACTCAGTGCGTCGGCCACCACATTGTGTGCACCACTTTTGTGCATGATTTTGAATGGAAATTTCTGAAGGTAAGTGGTCCACCTCGCGTGCATCTGACTTGTGAACTTGGACTGGTCATGTAAATACTTTAAGGCACGATGATCCGAGTAAAGTACGAACTCTTTTCCAATAAGGTAATGCTCCTACGTCTTCAGAGCACGGAAAAGAGCATAAAATTCCTTTTCATATGTTGTCCAAGTCTGGCGGTGTGTGTTCAACTTCTCACTGAAGTAGGCTATAGGATGTTTTTCCTGAGACAGCACACCTCCAATTCCTGCTCCGGAAGCGTCCACATGAACTTCAAAAACCTTCTCAAAGTCTGGCAATGCTAGTACTGTAGTGGAACTCAATTTCGCCTTCAACTCCCTGAAGGCGTGATCAACTTCTTTGCTCCATTCAAATACAACTCCCTTCTTCGTCAATGAAGTCAAGGGAGAAGCAATCTCACTGAACCCCTTGATGAAACGCCTATAAAATGATGCAAGGCCGAGGAAGCTCCTGACTTGAGACACGTTTTGCGGGGTTGGCCAACTCTGAATCACTTCTACCTTGCTTTGATCTACTTGAATGCCATCCGCGCCAATAATGAACCCAAGAAAGAGCAAGTTTTTCTGCCAAAACACGCACTTCTTCAGATTGGCAACGAGCTCATTTTCTTTCAAAGCCTGGAAGACTTCCTTTAAGTGCTCGACATGATCTGACTCGGACTTGCTATACACCAATATGTCGTCGAAATAGACGACCACAAACTTGTCTAGGAACGGCTTCAATACTTGGTGCATTAGTCTCATGAAAGTGCTCGGGGCATTTGAGAGTCCGAATGGCATTACAAGCCACTCGTATAAGCCATCTCGCGTTTTAAACGCGGTCTTCCACTCATCACCCGGTCGAATCCTTATCTGATGATAGCCACTCCGTAGATCCACCTTGGAGAAGATCTTAGAACCACTTAGATTATCCAACATGTCATTCAGACGTGGTATTGGAAACCTATAGCCTATAGTGATCTTGTTGATGGCTCTACTATCCACGCATATACGCCATGTGCCATCTTTCTTCGGCACCAACAAGGCAGGTACGCCACAAGGGCTTAAACTCTCTCGGATAAAGCCCTTGTTTAGAAGCTCTTGGACTTGGTCTCTTAGAATCTGATTCTCCATAGGACTGAGGCGATAATGTGGCAAGTTTGGAAGTGTGGATCCCGGGATCAGATCGATCCTATGTTGAATATTGCGAAGAGGAGGTAACCCCCTTTGCAAATCTTCCTCAACCACTTCAGGAAAGTCTTGTAAAATTTCAATCACAGGTTGTGGAAGCTCTTCCTTTCGCATTTCCGCGTCCGCACCTCCACCCTTGATCACCATAACATGACATCCTCCCATTTCTTCAATAAGTTTCTTCATGGTCTTCTCCGAAGTAATCATAGTAACGAGCTGCATGGCACTGTTACATTGGGGCTTCACGTGCTTCGGTTTGCTTGGAAGCAAAGTAAACCGTTCTCCGCCCTTCCTTACTTCATACGTGTTCTCCTCCCCTTTGTGAATGATCTTATTATCGTACTCCCAAGGTCTTCCTAATAGGATGTTACACGCATCCATTTCCAGCACGTCACACTCTACTCGATCCGAATATTTGCCAATTGAAATGGGAATGGAGCATTTCGAAGTCACCTTGATGCCTCCTCCTGTACGGATCCATCCAATTGCGTAAGGAGAAGGGTGTGGTGTGGTTTTAAGTCCAAGCTTCTCCACCGTAGCCAGGCTCACAAAGTTTTCCTGACTTCCTCCATCTATGATTACATCACACACCTCCTTCCCAACGTAGCATTTGGTGCGAAAAAGATTATTCCTTTGCGAATCAACTTTCTTTGCCGCGGTCATCACAAGCCTCCTTAACACCCCGCAATACTCCTCCTCCTCTTCGGAATCCTCATGTTCCTCATCCCCACTTTCTTCAACAGGAGCACAGAGATACGCACCCGCAGACTCTTCTTCTTCACCTACTTCGCACAATTGTGCAAACTTGCGCTTGGGACAGTCACTAGACTTGTGACCATACTCGTTACATTTGAAACAACGCATGCCTGAAGTTGCTACGGGTGCCTTGCCTTTAGATGAGGCAACTTCAGGTACAGTCTTCGTCGGAGAAGGTCTAGTGTCAGTTGCTTGCGTATCTCTTCTCTCAACTCCTCCTCTTGATGTTTGTCCGGGAGTGTTAAAGCGAGTCAAGACAGGTTTCTTCTTCTTCAAGGCCGATCCTATCTTCCTCGCTTTCGAACAAGCATCATTAAAAAATAGAAAAGTGTCAAACTCCATCCGACTCTTCACTTCAAAATTGAGACCTTCAACGTAACGAGCAATCATTTGATCCTCGTTCTCTTCCACGTTATTCCTCGCAGCGAGCCTCATGAACTCGGATGTATACTCCTCTACACTCTTCCCTCCTTGAGTGCACGTCAAGAATTGAGAATAAAGGGTCTGATGGTAGTCAATAGGTAAGAATCTCTCTCGGAGAGCTTGCTCCATAGTAGGCCAATCACGGATGGCTCTTTCTCCCCTCCTTCGCCGTGATTCTTGTTCTTTTCTCCACCAAACGGCAGCTCCTGATTCTAGCTTGAAGGCCACGTAATTGACCTTTTGATCATCCGTCAAGTCCATACATTCAAAGTACTTCTCGACCGTGTCAAGCCAGTTCAAGAATCCCTCCACATCGGCATCTCCATAAAACTTTTCAATATTCATCTTAAAAGGTCGATCCACCCTTCGATAATAGTCCTCCCTTCGATCCTCCTCCCGCAAAACTTCTCTACGTGGAACAGGCCCAAGGTTCCCTCGGCCTCCTACTCCTCTACCTCGTCCTCGCAATCCTCGGCCTCCCCTTCGCACATACAAAGTAGCATCTGAATCACCTTCCTCCTCTTCTTCATTATTACGTACCTCAACTGGCGGAGGTTGTCCCACCGGAGGTTGCACAACAAGAGTGTCGAGGCGAGTCAGAATGGCTTCAATGGACGCCTCCATAAGCGCAAAGCGTTGATTCATGTTCATTTCAGGTCACGGAACATCATTTGGATCGGCCATATTGCAACGGCTTTTAGTGGAGCTTGGTAGATAATGGAGACTCGGATCAGGAGATCTCGAAGACTTGTGGATCGGCTCTTGGATGGGGTCTCTCTCAACTCTCGGGCGATAACGAGTTCAATCTCAATACAAGGATTGAGACGATCTAAACTCTCGCTCTGATACCACTTGACGCAGCTTGAACGCGTGTCAATCAAGGTCTCTCTACAAACTCGCTCGATCTCGTGAGTAAGGATAGATAAGAACTCGTGAATCACGACAACTACCGTCGATCAAACACGAGGGGTTCCGCAAGTGGAACGGCCAGCTGGGGCGTTCGTAACCAAATCAGGGACGCTCCCTTGTGAAGTTATTTCGCTTGATTCTCTCCTCTCTCTGGGATTAATTTTTCCTTTTTGTCAATACTTTATTTCTGGAATGGAAGGTACAATATAAGGAAGGTGTGAAACGGCCACAATTATTCCAGCCGTCCATCTTTAACCTTCGCTCCTAATGGCAAGATTAAAGGCAAGTTAATTCGTTGCCTTATAAGCTTCCAACGTCCGAAATCTAACCCTCCCACATCATGACAATTTATTACACGGAAATAAAGACAAGGAAATAGACCAAATAACGGAAATGATCACATGCAAACGGTCGGACAAGGCATGAAAGTTGGCAATAGTACGACGTTCCTACGTCACATGAAAAGACATTATAAGGAAAGAAAAGGAAAGAAAAGGCAAAGAAAAGGCCAAAAAAGGCAAGATAAGGCAAGGAATGGCAAGGAAAAGGCAAAAAAGAAATAACAAGCAAGGAAAATGAATGAAAAGGCAAGAAAAGGATAGATGAGGTAAGAAAAGGCAAGATAATGCAAGAAAAGGAAAGATGAGGCAAGAAAAGGCAACATAAGGCAAGAAAAGGCAAAGAAAAGGCAAGAAAAGGAAAGATAAGGGAAGATAAGGCAAGAAAAGGCAAGATAAGGCATGAAAAGGCAAGGAAAAGGAAAGAAAATGCAAGGAAAAGGCAAGAAAAGGAAAGAAAAGGCAAGAAAAGGAATTAAAAGGCGAGAAAAGGTAAGAAAAGGAAAGAAAAGGCAAGAAAAGGCAAGTAAGGTAAGAAAAGGAAAAACACGGGGAGAAAAGGCAAGAAAAGGAAAGAAAAGGCAAGGCAAGATAAGGCAAGAAAAAGGCATGAAAAGGCAAAACAAGGAAAGAAAAGGCAAGAGAAGGCAAGAAATGGAAAGAAAATGTGAGAAAAGGTAAGAAAGGGAAAGAAAAGACAAGAAAATGCAAGATAAGGCAAGAAAAGGCAAGATAACGCAAGAAAAGGCAAGGAAAAGACAAGGAAAGGCAAGAAAAGGTAAGGAAAAGGAAGGAAAAGGCAAGAAAAGGAAAGATAAGGCAAGAAAAGATAAGAAAAGGAAGGAAACAAAAAAAGGAAAGAAAAGGAATGATAAGGCAAGAAAAGGCAACATAATGTAAGAAAAGGTGATGAAAAGGTAAGAAAAGCAAAGAAAAGGAAAGAAAAGGCAAGAAAATGCAAAAAGGTAAGAAAAGGCAAGAAAAGGCCAAAGACAAGAAAAGCGAAGGAAAAGGCATGAAAAGGAAAGGTAAGAAAAGGCAAGATAAGGCAAATAAGGTAAGAAAAGGCAAGGAAAAGGAAAGAAACGACTAGAAAAGGAAAGAAAAGGCAAGAAATGGCATGGAAAAGGCAAGATAAGGAAAGAAAAGGAAAGATAAGGTAAGAAAAGGCATGAAAAGGAAAGAAAAAGTAAGGAAAAGGCAAGAAAAGACAAGATAAGGCAAGAAAAGGAAAGAAAAGGCAAGGAAAAGGATAGAAAAGGTAAGATAAGGATAGAAAAGGAAAGAAAATGCAAGGAAAAGGCAAAGAAAAAGAAAGATAAGGGAGAAAAAGGTATGAAAAGTTAATGAAAAGGCAAGAAAAAGTAAGAAAAGGCAAGATAAGGCAAGAAAAGGAAAGACAAGGAAAGATAAAGCAAGAAAAGGTAGTAAAAGGCAAGAAAAAGTAATAAAAGGCAAGATAAGGCAAGAAAAGAAAAGACAAGGAAAGATAAGGCAAGAAAAGGCAAGGAAAAGGCAAGAAAAGTCAAGAAAAGGCAAGAAAAGGCAAGGAAAAAGAATGAAAATGCAAGAAAAGGAAAGATAAGGCAAGAAAAGGCATGGAAACAGCAGGAAAAGACAAGAAAAGGCAGCATAAGGCAAGAAAAGGAAAGATGAGGCAAGAACAAGCAAGATAAGGCAAGAAAAAGAAAGAAAAGGCAAGGAAAAGGCAAGATAAGCCAAGAAAAAGAAAGAAAAAGGTAAGGAAAAGTTAAGATAACGCAAGGAAAAGGCATAAAAATGCAAGAAAAGGCAAGAAAAGTAATTAAAAGGCAAGAAAAGTAATAAAATGTAAGATCAGGCAAGAAAAGGCAAGAAAAGAAAGAAAAGGCAAGGAAAAGGCAATATAAGGCAAGTAAAGGCAAGGAAAAGGCAAGAAAAGGAAAGAAAAGGCAAGAAAAGGCAAGATAAGGCCAGAAAAAGAAAGATAAGGCAAGAAAAGATAAGAAAAGGAAAGAAAAGGCAAGAAAAGGAAAGAAAAAAAAAGGAAAAGGAAAAGGAATGAAAGGGCAAGAATAGAAATGATTAGGCAAGAAAAGGTAAGAAATAGCAAGGAAAAGGAATGAAAAGGCAAGGAAAAGACAAGAAAAGTTAAAAAAAAGGCAAGATAAGGCAAGAAATGACAAGTAAAGGAAAGAAAAGGAAAGATAAGGCAAGGGATGGCAAGGAAAAGGCAAAAAAAGGAAAGAAAAGGCAAGGAAAAGGAATGAAAAGGCAAGAAAAGGAAAGAAAAGGAAAGATGAGGCAAGATAATGCAAGAAAAGGCAAGATAAGGCAAGAAAAGGAAAGAAAAGGCAAGGAAAAGACATGAAAAGGCATAAAAAGGAAACAAAAGGCAAGAAAAGGAATTAAGAGGCTAGAAAAGGAAAGAAAAGGAAAGACAAGGCAAGAAAAGGAAAGAATAGGAAAGAAATGGAAAGAAAAGGAATGATAAGGCCAGAAAAGGCAACATAAGGCAAGAAAAGGTAGGGAAAAGGTAAGAAAAGGCAAGGAAATGGAAGGAAATGGCATGAAATGGCAAGAAAAGGCAAGAAAAGATAAGAAGAGGCATGATAAGTCAAGAAAAGGAAAGAAAAGGAAAGTTAAGGCAAGATAAGGCAAGGAAAAGGAAAGAAACGATAAGAAAAAGAAAGAAAAGGCAAGAAAAGGCATGGAAAAGACATGAAATGGCAAGAAAAGGAAAGATAAGGCAAGAAAAGGCATGAAAAGGAAAGTAAAGGCGAGGAAAATTCATGAAAAGACAAGCTAAGGCAAGAAAAGGAAATAAAAGGCAAGGAAAGGGCAAGAAAAGGTAAGATAAGGGAAGAAAAGGAAAGAAAAGGCAAGGAAAAGGCAAAAAAAGGGCAAGAAAAGGCAAGATAAGGGAGGAAAAGGCATGAAAGTTCAATGAAAAGGCAAGAAAAGGCAAGAAAAGGCAAGATAAGGCAAGAAAAGGAAAGATAAGGCAAGAAATAGCAAGAGAAGATAAGGCAAGGAATGGTAACAAAAAGGCAAAAAAAGGAAAGAAAAGGCAAGAAAAGGTAAGATAAGGTAAAAAAAGGAAAGAAAAGGCAAGAAAAGGTAAGAAAAGGTAAGATGAGGCATGAAAAGGCAAAATAATGCAAGAAAAGGTAAGATAAGGTAAAAAAAGGAAAGAAAAGGCAAGATAAGGAAAGAAAATGCATGCAAAAGGCAAGAAAATGAATTAAAAGGCCAGAAAAGAAAAGAAAAGGAAAGATAAGGCGAGAAAAGGCAAGGAAAAGGCATGAAAAGGCAAGAAAAAGAAAGAAAAAGCAAGATAAGAAAAGAAAAAGGCAAGATAATGCAAAAAAAGGAAAGGACAAGGCATGAAAAGGCAAGAAAAGGCAAGAAAATGCAAGATAAGGCAAAAAAAGGCAAGGAAAGGAAAGAAAAGGCAAGGAAAGGAATGAAAAGGCAAGAAAAGGAAAGATAAGGCAAGAAAAGGTAAGAAAAGGCAAGAAAAGCAAAAAAAAGAAAAGAATAGGAAAGAAATGGAAAGAAAAGGAATATTAAGGCAAGAAAAGGCAACATAAGGCAAGAAACGGTAAAGAAAAGGTAAGAAAAGAAAAAAAATGAAAGAAAAGGCAAGACAATGCAAAAAGGTAAAAAAAGGCAAGAAAAGGCAAGGACAGGCAAGAAAGGCAAAGGAAAAGGAATGAAAAGGAAAGAAAAGGGAAGAAAAGGCAAGAAAAGGGAAGAAAAGGCAAGAGAAGGAAAGAAAAGGAAATATAAGGCAAGAAAAGGCATGAAAAGGCAAGGAAAATGCAAGAAAAGACAAGATAAGGCATGAAAAGGAAATAAAAGGCAAGGAAAAGGCGAGAAAAGGCAAGAAAAGGAAAGAAAAGGCAAGGAAAAGGCAAGAAAATGCATGATAAGGGAGGAAAAGGCATGAAAATTCAACAAAAAGTTAAGAAAAGGCAAGATAAGGCAAGAAAAGGAATGATAAAGCAAGAAAAGGCAAGGAAAAGGTAAGAAAAGGAAAGAGAAGGCAAGGAAAAAGAATGAAACGGCAAGAAAAGGAAAGATAAGGCAAGAAAAGGCAAGAAAAGGAATGGAAAGGCAGGAAAAGGCAAGAAAAGGCAAGATAAGGCAAGAAAAGGCAAGAAAAGGCAAGAAATGGAATTAAAAGGCAAGAAAAGGAAACAAAGGTAAGATAAGGTAAGATAAGGCTGGAAAAGGCAAGAAAAGAAAGAAAAGGCAAGGAAAAGGCAAGATAAGGCAAGGAAAAGGCAAGAAAAGGAAAGCAAAGGCAAGATAAGGCAAGAAAAGGCAAAAAAAGGAAAGATAAGGAAAGATAAGGCCAGATAAGGCAAGAAAAGGCAAGATAAGGCAAGAAAAAGCAAGGAAAAGGAAAGAAACGACAAGAAAAGGAAAGTAAAGGCGAGAAAGGGCATGAAAAGGCAAGAAAAAGAAAGATAAGGCAAGAAAAGGCATGAATAGGCAAGAAAAGGAAAGAAAAGCCAAGGAAATGGCAAGAAAAGGCAAGATAAGGCAAGAAAATGAAAGAAAAGGCAAGGAAAAGGCTAGAAAAAATAAGATAAGGCAAGAAAAGGCAAGAAAAATGCAAAGAAAAGGCAAGAAAAGGCAACATAAGGGAGGAAAAGGCATGGAAAAGGCATGAAATGTTAATGAAAAGGCAAGAAAAGGTACAAAAAGGCAAGATAAGGAAAGATAAACCAAGAAAAGGCAAAGAAAAGGCAAGAAAAGCCAAGGAAAAAGAATGAAAAGTCAAGAAAAGGCAAGGAAAAGGCAATATAAGGCAAGATAAGACAAGAAAAAGAAAGAAAAAGGCATGGGAAAGGCAAGATAAGGCAAGAAAAGGCAAGGAAAAGGCATGAAAAGGCAAGAAAAGGAATTAAAAGGCAAGAAAAGGCAAGAAAGGTAAAAAAAAGGTAATATAAAGAAGGAAAAGGCAAGGAAAGAAAGAAAAGGCAAGGAAAAGGCAAAATAAGGCAAGAAAAGGCAAGGAAAATGCAAGAAAAGGAAAGAAAAGCCAAGATAAGGCAAGAAAAGGCAAGATAAGGTAAGGAAAGGGAAAGAAAAGGCAAGAAAAGGAAAGAAAAGGCAAGGAAAAGGAATGAAAGGGTAAGAATTGGAAAGATTAGGCAAGGAAAAGTAATAAAAAGGCAAGGAAAAGGAATGAAAAGGAAGGAAAAGGCAAGATAAGGTAAGATAAGGCAAGAAAAGGGAAGAAAATGCAAGGAAAAGGCAAGATAAGGCAAGGAAAGGCAAGATAAGGCAAGGAAAAGGTAAGAAAAGGTAAGAAAAGTCAAGATAAGGCAATGAAACGAAAAGAAAAGGCCAGATAAGGCAAGAAAAGGCAAGGAAAGAAAAGAAAAGGCAAAAAAACCCAAGAAAAAGCAAGATAAGCAAGAAAAGAAAAGAAATGGAAAGAGAAGGAAAGATAAGGCAAGAAAAGGCTAGATAAGGCAAGAAAAAGCAAGGAAAAAGTAAGAAAAGGAAAAAAAAAGTAAAGAAAAGGCAAGAAAACCCAAGAAAAAGCAAGATAAGCAAGAAAAGAAAAGAAATGGAAAGAGAAGGAAAGATAAGGCAAGAAAAGGCCAGATAAGGCAAGGAAAAAGTAAGAAAAGGAAAAAAAGTAAAGAAAATATAAGGAAAAGGCAAGGAAAGGCAAGATAAGGCAAAAAAAAAGGGCTAGGAAAAGGCATGAAAAGGCAAAAAAAGGCAAGAAAATGCAAGAAAAGGCAAGAAAAGGTGAAGAAAAGGAAAGATAAGGAAAGAAAAGGCAAGGAAAAGGCAAGAAAAGGCAAGAAATGGCAAGAAAAGGCAAGGAAAGGAAACAAAAGGCAAGAAAAGGCAAGGAAAGGAAACAAAAGGCAAGAAAAGGAATGAAAAGGCAAGAAAAGGAAAGAAAAGGCAAGAAAAGGTAAGAAAGTGTAGAAAAGGTAAGAAAATGTAAGCAAAAGGCAAGGAAAGGTAAGAAAATTTAAGGAAAAGGCAAGAAAGGAATGAAAATGCAAGAAAATGTAAGAATAGGCAAGATAAGGCAAGAAAAGGAAAGAAAAAGAAACATAAGGCAAGATAAGGCAAAAAAAGGCAAGAAAAGGCAAGGAAACTGAAAGAAACGAGAAGAAAAGGCAAGATAAGGCAAGGAAACGGCAAGAAAAGGAAAGATAAGGAAAGATAAGGCGAGGAAAAGGCAGGAAAAGGCAAGAAAAGGATTTAAAAAAAGCAAGAAAAGGCAAGATAATGCAAGAAAAGGAAAGATAAGGAAAGATGAGGCAAGAAAAGGCATGAAAAGGAAAGTAAAGGCAAGAAAATGCAAGGAAAAGGAATGAAAAGGCAAGAAAGGGAAAGATAAAGTAAGAAAAGGTAAGAAAAGGCAAGAAAAAGGAATGAAAAGGCAAGCAAAGGCAAAATAAGGTAAGATAAGGCAAGAAAAGGAAATAAAAGGCAAGGAAAAGTGAAGATAAGGCAAGATAAGGCAAGAAAAGGCAAGATAAGGCAGGATAAGGCAAGAAAAGGCAATATAAGGCAAGATAAGGCAAGATAAGGAAGGATAAGGCAAGAAAAGGCAAGGAAACGGAATAAAAAGGTTAGAAAAGGTAAGAAAAGGCAAGGAAAAGGAATGAAAAGCCAAGATAAGGTAAGATAAGGCAAGAAAAGGCTAGAAAAGGCATGAAAAAGGTAAGATAAGGAAAGAAAAGGCAAGAAAAGGAATTAAATGGCGAGAAAAGGAAAGAAAAGGCAAGAAAAGGTAAGAAAGGGAAGAAAAGGAAAGATACGGCAAGAAAAGGCAAGAAAAGGAAAGAAAAGGCAAGGTAAGATAAGGCAAGAAAAGGCAAGGAAAAGGCATGAAAAGGTAAGAAAAGGAAAGAAAAAGCAAAAAAAGGAAAGAAAATGCAAGATAAGGCAAGAAAAGGCAAGATAACGAAAGAAAAGGCAAGGAAAAGGCAAGATAAGGCAAAAAAAGGCAAGGAAAGGAAAGAAATGGCAAGAAAAGGAAAGATAAATCAAGAAAAGATAAGAAAAGACAAGAAATGCAAAAAAGGAAAGAATAGGAAAGAAATGGAAAGAAAAGGAATGATAAGGCAAGAAAAGGCAACATAAGGCAAGAAAATGCAAGAAAATGCAAAAAGGTAAGATAAGGTAAGAAAAGGAAAGATAAGGCAAGAAAAGGCAAGGAAAAGGAAAGAAATGACAAGAAAAGGAAAGAAATGACAAGAAAAGGAAAGAAAATGCAAGAAAAGGCTTGGAAAAGGCAAGAAACGGAAAGAAAAGGCAAGGAAAAGGCAAGAAAAGACAAGATAAGGCAAGAAATGGAAAGAAAAGGCAAGGAAAAGGCTAGAAAAGGAAAGATAAGGCAAGAAAAGGAAAGAAAAGGCAAGGAAAAGGCAAGATAAGAGAGGAAAAGGCATGAAAAAGTAAGAAAAGGCAAGATAAGGCAAGAAAAGGAAAGAAAAGGAAAGATAAAGTAAGAAAAGGCAAGAAAAGGCAAGGAAAAGGCTAGAAATGGCAAGAAAAGGAAAAAAAGGCAAGAAAAGGCAAGAAAAAAGAAAGAAAGAAAAAGGCAAGGAACAGGCAAGATAAGGCAAGAAAGGTAAGAAAAGGTAAGATAAGGCAGGAAAAGGCAAGAAAAGGCAAGGAAAAGGCAAGATAAGGTAAGAAAAGGCAAGGAAAAGGCAAGAAAAGGCAAGAAAAGGCAAGATAAGGCAAGAAAAGGTAAGAAAAGGCAAGAAAAGGCAAGAAAAGGCAAGAAAAGGCAAGAAAAGGCAAGAAAAGGTAAGAAAAGGCAAGAAAAGGAAAGAAAAGGCAAGGAAAACAAATGAAAGGGCAAGAATAGGAATGATTAGGCAAGAAAAGGTAAGAAATGGCAAGGAAAAGGAATGAAAAGGCAAGGAAAAGGCAAGATAAGGCAAGTAAAGGAAAGATAAGGCAAGAAAACGTAAAAAAAGACAAGATAAGGCAAGATAAGGCAAGATAAGGCAAGTAAAGGAAAGATAAGGCAAGAAAACGTAAAAAAATACAAGATAAGGCAAGTAAAGGAAAGATAAGGCAAGGAATGTCAAGGAAAAGGAAAAGAAAGGAAAGAAAAAGCAAGGAAAAGGAATGAAAAGGCAAGAAAAGGCAAGAAAAGGAAAGATGAGGCAAGAAAAGGCAAGATAATGCAAGAAAAGGCAAGAAAAGGCAAGATAAGGCAAGAAAAGGAAAGAAAAGACTAGGAAAAAGCAAGATCAGGAAAGAAAAGGCAAGGAAAAGGCATGAAAAGGGAAGAAAAGGAAAGAAAAGGAAAGATAAGGCAAGAAAAGGCAAGAAAAGGAAAGATAAGGCAAGGCAAAATAAGGCAAGAAAATGCAATGAAAAGGCATGAAAAGGTAAGAAAAGGAAAGAAAAGGCAAGAAAAGGAAAGAAAATATGAGAAAAAGTAAGAAAGGGAAAGATAAGGCAAGAAAAGGCAAGATAACACAAGAAAAGGCAAGGAAAAGACAAGATAAGGCAAAAAAAGGCAAAGAAAGGAAAGAAAAGGCAAGGAAAGGAATGAAAAGGCAAGAAAATGAAAGATAAGGCAAGAAAAGGTAAGAAAAGGCAAGAAAAGAAAAAAAAAGGAAAGAATAGGAAAGAAATGAAAAGAAAAGGAATGATAAGGCAAGAAAAAGCAACATACGGCAAGAAAAGGTCAGTAAAAGGTAAGAAAAGCCAAAAAAAAGGAAAGAAAAGGCAAGAAAATGCAAAAAGGTAAGAAAATGCAAGAAAAGGCAAGGAAAGGGAAGGAAAAGCCATGAAAAGGCAAGAAAAGGCAGGAAAAGGTAAGAAAAGGCAAGAAAAGAAAAGAAAAGGAAAGATAAGGCAAGATAAGGCAAGGAAAAGGAAAGAAACGACAAGAAAAGGAAAGACAAGGCAAGGAAAATGCAAGAAAAGACAAGATAAGGAAAAAAAGAAATAAAAGGCAAGGAAAAGGTAAAAAAATGCAAGAAAAGGAAATAAAAGGCAAGGAAAAGGCATGAAAATTCAATGAAAGGGCAAGAAAAGGCAAGAAAAGGCAAGAAAAGAAAAGATAAAGAAAGAAAAGGCAAGGAAATGGCAAGAAAAGGCAGGAAAAGGAAAGAAAAGGCAAGGAAAAAGAATGAAAAGGCAAGAAAAGGAAAGATAAGGCAAGAAAAGGCAAGGAAAAGGCCAGAAAAGGCAAGAAAAAGAAAGACGAGGCAAGAAAAGGCAAGATAAGGCAAGAAAAGCAAAGAAAAGGCAAGGAAAAGGCAAGATAAGGTAAGAAAAAGAAAGAAAAAGGCAAGGAAAAGGTAAGAAAAGGTAAGAAAAGGCAAGGAAAAGGCCTGAAAAGGCAAGAAAAGGAATTAAAAGGCAAAAAAAGGCAAGAAAGGAAAGAAAAGGTAAGCTAAGGCAGGAAAAGGCAAGAAAAGAAAGAAAAGGCAAGGAAAAGGCAAGATAAGGAAAGAAAAGGCAAGGAAAAGGCAAGAAAAGGGAAGAAATGGCAAGATAAGGCAAGAAAAGTCAAGATAAGGCAAGAAAAGGAACGATAAGGAAAGATAAGGCAAGAAAAGGTATGAAAAGGAAAGAAAAGGCAAGAAAAGGAAAGGAAAGGAAAGGCAAGGAAAATGAATGAAATGGCAAGAATAGGAATGATTAGGCAAGAAAAGGTAAGAAAAAAGGCAAGATAAGGCAAAAGGCAAGTAAAGGAAAGAAAAGGAAAGATAAGGCAAGGAATGGCAAGGACAAGGCAAAAAAAGGAAAGAAAAGGCAAGGAAAAGGAATGAAAAGTCAAGAAAAGGCAAGAAAAGGAAAGAAAAGGAAAGATGAGGCAAAAAAGGCAAGGAAAGGAATGAAAAGGCAAGGAAAGGAATGGAAAGGCAAGAAAAGGAAATATCAGGCAAGAAAAGGTAAGAAAAGGCAAGAAAAGCAAAAAAAGGAAAGAATAGGAAAGAAATGGAAAGAAAAGGAATGATAAGGCAAGAAAAGGCAACATAAGGCAAGAAAAGGTATGGAAAAGGTAAGAAAAGCCAAAAAAGAAAAGAAAAGGCAAGAAAATGCAAAAAGGAAAGAAAAGGCAAGGAATAGCAAGGAAAGGGAAGGAAAAGCCATGAAAAGGCAAGAAAAGGCAAGAAAAGGCAAGAAAAGGAAAGAAAAGGAAAGATAAGACAAGGAAAAGGAAAGAAACGACAAGAAAAGGAAAGAAAAGGCAAGGAAAAGGAATGAAAAGTCAAGAAAAGGCAAGAAAAGGAAAGAAAAGGAAAGATGAGGCAAGAAAAGGCAAGATAATGCAAGAAAAGGTAAGATAAGGCTAGAAAAGGAAAGAAAAGGCAAGGAAAAGGCAAGATAAAGAAAGAAAAGGCAAGGAAAATGTATTAAAAGGCAAGAAAAGGAAAGAAAAGGAAATAAAAGGCAAGAAAATGAATTAAAAGGCAAGAAAAGGCAAGAAAAGGCAAGAAAAGGCAAGAAAAAGTAATGAAAAGGCATGAAAAGGAATGAAAATGCGAGAAAAGGTAAGAAAGGGAATGCAAAGGCAAGATAAGGCAAAAAAAGGCAAGATAACGCAAGAAAAGGCAAGGAAAAGTCAAGATAAGGCAAAAAAGGCAAGGAAAGGAAAGAAAAGGCAAGGAAAGGAATGAAAAGGCAAAAAAAGGAAAGATAAGGCAAGAAAAGGTAAGAAAAGGCAAGAAAAGCAAAAAAAGGAAAGAATAGGAAAGAAATGGAAAGAAAAGGAATGATAAGGCAAGAAAAGGCAACACAAGGCAAGAAAAGGTATGGAAAAGGTAAGAAAAGCCAAAAAAGAAAAGAAAAGGCAAGAAAATGGAAAAAGGTAAGAAAAGGCAAGGAAAGGGAAGGAAAAGGCAAGAAAATGCAAGAAAAGGCAAGAAAATGTAAGAAAAGGCAAGAAAAGGAAAGAAAAAGAAAGGAAAGGAAAGATAAGGAAAGATAAGGCAAGATAAGGCAAGGAAAAGGAAAGAAACGACAAGAAAAGAAAAGAAAAGGCAAGGCAAGGAAAATGCAAGAAAAGACAAGATAAGGCAAGAAAAGGAAATAAAAGGCAAGGAAAAGGTAAGAAAAGGCAAGAAAAGGAAATAAAAGGCAAGGAAAAGACATGAAAATTCAATGAAAAGGCAAGATAAGGCAAGAAAAGGAAAGAAAAGGAAAGATAAAGCAAGAAAAGGCAAGGAAATGGCAAGAAAAGGCAGGAAAAGGAAAGAAAAGGCAAGGAAAAAGAATGAAAAGGCAAGAAAAGGAAAGATAAGGCAAGAAAAGGCAAGGAAAAGGCCGGAAAAGGCAAGGAAAGGAAAGATGAGCAAGAAAAGGCAAGATAAGGCAAGAAAAGCAAAGAAAAGGCAAGGAAAAGGCAAGAAAAGGCAAGATAAGGCAAGAAAAAGAAAGAAAAAGGCGAGGAAAAGGCAAGATAAGGCAAGAAAAGGCAAGGAAAGGGCATGAAAAGGCAAGAAAAGGCAAGAAAAGGAATTAAAAGGCAAGAAAAGGTAATAAAGGAAAGAAAAGGTAAGCTAAGGCAGGAAAAGGCAAGAAAAGAAAGAAAAGGCAAGGAAAAGGCAAGATAAGGAAAGAAAAGGCAAGGAAAAGGCAAGAAAAGGGAAGAAATGGCAAGATAAGGCATAAAAAGTCAAGATAAAGCAAGAAAAGGAAAGATAAGGAAAGATAATCCAAGAAAAGGTAAGAAAAGGAAAGAAAAGGCAAAGAAAATGAATGAAATGGCAAGAATAGGAATGATTAGGCAAGAAAAGGTAAGAAAAAAGGCAAGATAAGGCAAGAAAAGGCAAGTAAAGGAAAGATAAGGCAAGGAATGGCAAGGAATGGCAAGGAAAAGGCAAAAAAAGGAAAGAAAAGGCAAGGAAAAGGAATGAAAAGTCAAGAAAAGGCAAGAAAAGTAAAGAAAAGGAAAGATGAGGCAAGAAAAGGCAAGATAATGCAAGAAAAGGCAAGGAATAGTCAAGATAAGGCAAAAAAGGCAAGGAAAGGAAAGAAAAGGCAAGGAAAGGAATGAAAAGGCAAGGAAAAGGTAAGAAAAGGCAAGATAAGGCAAGAAAAGGAAATATAAGGCAAGGAAAAGGCATGAAAATTCAATGAAAAGGCAAGATAAGGCAAGAAAAGGAAAGATAAGGAAACGATAAAGCAAGAAAAGGAAAGGAAATGGCAAGAAAATACAGGAAAAGGAAAGAAAAGGCAAGGAAAAAGAATGAAAAGGCAAGGAAAAGGCCGGAAAAGGCAAAAAAAGGCAAGATAAGGCAAGAAAAGGAAAGATGAGGCAAGAAAAGGCAAGATAATTCAAGAAAAGCAAAGAAAAGATAAGGAAAAGGCAAGATAAGGCAAGAAAAAGAAAGAAAAAGGCAAGGAAAAGGCAAGAAAAGGCAAGGAAAAGGCATGAAAAGGCAAGAAAAGGTAAGAAAAGGAATTAAAAGGCAAGAAAAGGCAAGAAAGGAAAGAAAAGGTAAGCTAAGGCAGGAAAAGGTAAGAAAAGAAGGAAAAGGCAAGGAAAAGGCAAGAAAAGGGAAGAAAAGGCAAGATAAGGCAAGAAAAGTCAAGATAAGGCAAGAAAAGGAAAGATAAGGAAAGATAAGGCAAGAAAAGGTAAGAAAATGAAAGAAAAGGCAAGAAAAGGAAAGAAAAGGCAAGGAAAATGAATGAAATGGCAAGAATAGGAATGATTAGGGAAGAAAAGGTAAGAAATGGAAAAAAAAAAGGAATGAAAAGGCAAGAAAAGGTAAAAAAAAGACAAGATAAGGCAAGAAAAGGCAAGTAAAGGAAAGAAAAGGAAAGATAAGGCAAGGAATGGCAAGGAAAAGGCAAAAAAAGGAAAGAAAAGGCAAGGAAAAGGAATGAAAACTCAAGAAAAGGAAAGAAAAGGAAAGATGAGGCAAGAAAAGGCAAGATAATGCAAGAAAAGGTAAGATAAGGCAAGAAAAGGAAAGAAAAGGCAAGATAAGGAAAGAAAAGGCAAGGAAAATGAATTAAAAGGCAAGAAAAGGAAAGAAAAGGCAAGAAAATGAATTAAAAGGCAAGAAAAGGCAAGATAAGGCAAGAAAAAGTAATTAAAAGGCATGAAAAGGAATGAAATGCGAGAAAAGGTAAGAAAGGGAATGAAAAGGCAAGAAAAGGTAACAAAAGGCAAGATAAGGCAAGAAAAGGCAAGGAAAAGTCAAGATAAGGCAAAAAAGGCAAGGAAAGGAAAGAAAAGGCAAGGAAAGGAATGAAAAGGCAAGGAAAGGAATGCAAAGGCAAGAAAAGAAAAGATAAGGCAAGAAAAGGTAAGAAAAGGCAAGAAAAGCAAAAAAAGGAAAGAATAGGAAATAAATGGAAAGAAAAGGAATGATAAGGCAAGAAAAGGCAACATAAGGCAAGAAAAGGTATGGAAAAGGTAAGAAAAGCCAAAAAAAAGGAAAGAAATGGAAAGAAAATGAAAAAAGGTAAGAAAAGGCAAGAAAAGGGAAGGAAAAGGCATGAAAAGGCAAGAAAAGGCAAGATAAGGCAAGATAAGGCAAGAAAAGGAAAGAAAAGGAAACATAAGGCAAGATAAAGCAAGATAAGGCAAGGAAAAGGAAAGAAACGACAAGAAAAGGAAAGAAAAGGCAAGAAAAGGCATGGAAAAGACATGAAATGGCAAGTAAAGGAAAGATAAGGCAAGAAAAGGCATGAAAAGGCAAGAAAAGGAAAGAAAAGACAAGGAAAATGCAAGATAAGGCAAGAAAATGAAATAAAAGGCAAGGAGAAGGCAAGATAAGGGAGGAAAAGGCATGAAAATTCAATGAAAAGGTAAGAAAAGGCAAGAAAAGGAAAGAAAAGGAAAGTAAAGGAAAGATAAAGCAAGGAAAAGGCAAGGAAATGCAAGAAAAGTTAAGAAAAACGCAAGAAAGGAATGATAATGTAAGAAAAGGTAAGAAAAGGCAAGATAAGGCATGAAAAGGAAGAGATAAGGCAAGAAAAGGAAAGATAAGGCAAGATAAGGCACGAAAAGGCAAGGAAATGGAAAGAAACGACAAGAAAAGGCAAGAAAAGGCATGAAAAGGACAGAAAAAGGAAAGAAAAGGTAAGGAAAAGACAAGATAAGGCAAGGAAAGAAAAGGCAAGGTAAGGCAAGATAAGGGAAGGAAAGGCAAGAAAAGAAAAGAAAGGCAAGATATGGCAAGAAAAGGCAAGAAAAGGTAAGATAAGGCAAGAAAAGGAAAGAAAAGGCAAGGAAAAGGCAAGATAAGGCAAGGAAAAGGCAAGATAAGGAAAGAAAAGGCAAGACAAGGAATAGAAAGGCAAGATATGGCAAGAAAAGGCAAGAAAAGGCATGAAAAGGCAAGAAAAGGTAAGAAAAATCAAGAAAAGGCAAGAAAAGGCAAGGAAACGAAAGAAAAGGAAAGACAAGGCAAGAAAAGGCAAGGAAAAGGAAAGAAAAGACTAGAAAAATAAGTAAAATACAAGAAAAGGCATGAAAAAAGCATGAAAAGGCAAGAAAAGGAAATATACGGCAAGAAAATGCATGAAAAGGCAAGAAAAGAAAAGAAAAGGCATGAAAAGGCAAGGAAAAGGCATGATAAGGTAAGAAAAGGCAAGAAAATGCAAGAAAAGGAAGGAAAAGCAAGATAAGGCAAGATAAGGCAAGAAAAGGCAAGAAAAGGAAAGAAAAGGCATGAAAAGGCAAGGAAAAGGCATGATAAGGTAAGAAAAGGCAAGAAAATGCAAGAAAAGGAAAGATAAGGCAAGAAGAGGCAAGAAAAGGAAGAAAAGGCAAGGAAATGGAATGAAAAGGCAAGAAAAGGAAAGATAAGGCAAGAAAAGGCGAGGAAAAGGCAAGAAAATGCAAGATAAGGTAAGATAAGGCAAGAAAAGGAAAGAAAAGGCAAGGAAATGGCAAGTTAAGACAAGAAAAGGTATGATAAGGAAAGAAAAGGGAAGGAAAGGCAAGAAAAGGAAAGAAAAGAAATGGCAAGGAAAAGGCAAGATAAGGCAAGAAATGGAAAGAAAAGGCAAGGAAAAGGCAAGAAAAGGCAACATAAGGCAACATAAGGCAAGAAAAGGTAAGGAAAAGGTAAGAAAAGCCAAAAAAGGAAAGAAAAGGCAAGAAAATGAAAAAGGGTAAGAAGAGGCAAGAAAAGGCAAGGAAAGGGAAGGAAAAGCCATGAAAAGGCAAGAAAAGGCAAGAAAAAACAAGAAAATGTAAGAAAAGGCAAGAAAAGGAAAGAAAAGAAAAGAAAAGGAAAGATAAGGCAAGGAAAAGGAAAGAAATGACAAGAAAAGTAGCATAGACAACGAAGCGTGATCAAACTTATAAAAGGGTTTGGAACGAACAATGATAGGTAAAGCTCTAATCTGCTCCTTCCAAAGCTCAACTAGAGGGTTGCTGGATTTAACAAGCGGCCAGCTAGGGCAAATCACTCAGAATTCGTGCAAATCCATGCACAACTCATGCAAATCTGTGCACGAAAGGAAAGCTCACTCGCTCAGGGTTTTTGGATCTCAATTCACTGTCCGTTTATTCCATTCAAAAGAAACACATATAGGGGCGTGATTCAAGGCGTGTTTGAAGGGCATTAATCACGCACCTCCTCACATTTCGGCCTGCCTTAAACCATCTGTAACCGCCTATTTAAATGTCATCATTGAGCCTTATTACATTCAAAAATAAAGAGGAAATGTAGAGTTCGGACAGCTTGAATTAAATGAACTCGGACAGCCCGCTTGCAAGCCATGCGCACGTACGTTGCACCTTATTCTTCGAGGCTTCCTACGCCATCCTCCCCTGCTTGAGAAGATGCTAGTCCCGAGCAGCCAGCTTGCTAGGAAAAGGAAGAGGATCATAGTAGAGTGTCAAGTCCGCGACATTGAAGGTCTTGGACACTCCAAACTCCTCCGGGAGATCAACCATATAGGCATTATCATTCACACGCCTCATGATCTTGTACGGACCGAACCTCCTTGCTTGAAGCTTGCCTCCCATGTTGGCGGGCATCCTCTCCTTCCTAAAGTGCACCATAACCTGTGATGTGAGCAAGCCTACGGATGCACCAACTATCAAGCTTGTAGACTCGAAGCAAGTTCAAGTTCCAATTGGGCCAATGACAAGAGCAAGAGCTAGGAAGTTGCAATCTGATTTCAATGGACTAATGCATGAAGTTTGGGCTCAAGCAAGTTCGTGGAGGACCAAGGACGTCCAAGAAACCCAAGGGAGGCCCATGCACGTTTTGGAGGCTGAATGGGAAGCTTGACATGCACGAAAGCTTCTAGATGCATGCGCACATGGAGAATCAAGAAGAATCAGCCTATTTAGGCCATGCATCTAATTGTTTTGGACGTGCAACTAGTAGCTATTCTATTAGATATTATTTGCTTATATTATTCCTTGTTTAGTTGCATAAGTTCGGCCAGAATCTCCTTAGAATAGGAAAGAGAGTTTTGGCCAGCCTTTGAATTCCTTTTAAGGAGTTAGCTTGTTTAGGAATATTTTGGTACTTTGGGAGCCTATATAAAGAGGACTCCTAGCAATAAAACGGATACACACAATTCGGAAATACTTAGCATTGGCTAGTTGAGAGTTTGATACTCGTTTGTTCTTGCTTAGGCTGGTGAGTCGTCTTGGCTAGAATTTATCCTTCACTTATCAAGCGGATATTCCATCCCCGTTTGTGGCGTGATACGACCTTAGGTCAAGGTTCAGAAGCCCTTGCAGCGGGTTGAGGTACAAATTCGTGCCTTAGTTCGTGTAAGTTCTTGTGAGTTGTGATCTGTTCCATTCTAAAGTAACAAACGGTCCGAGTTGTGAATCTTTTCCGCGGAGATTCATATCAGTTGGTATCAGAGCTTAGCTTGTTACTTTAGTTCATTATCCTTGTTATTTTTGTTCTTGTTGGTTCGTTTTGTTGCTTGTTATTTTTTTGTTGCTTGTTGGTTCGTTTTCTCTCCTCGCTGTTTGAGAGAAAAGAGAGGAAAACAAACGAGTGAAGCAAGAAAAGAAAGAAAAGAAAAGAAAGAAAAAAAAAAGAAAAGAAAAGAAAAGAAAAGAAAAAAAAAGGAAAGAAAAGAAAAAGAAAAAAAGGAAGCCGCAAGCTAAAGAGGAAGCAAGCTAAATTGGAAGTCTCAAGCTAAAGAGGAAGCAAATCCGAGGGAAGCTAGCAAACTAAGGAGGCGCAACAGCTGATCAAGAAAGGGGACGAGCAAGACTAAAAGAAAGACCAAAGAGGAACTTTAACATTCTGTTTGTTAAAGCGTGGAGCTCAAGCAAGGCCGTTCTAGCCTTAGTAAGAACATACAAGTATCACGAGAGGAAAAAGGCAAGAGTGTGCGAGTACCTTAGAGAGAAAAGCCAAATATTTGAGTGCAAAACACGAGTGAACTTGAGTGCACCATACATTGAGAGTATACACGTAAGGGAGTGAGCTTGTGAGGCCATATTTTTTTTACTAACCAATTTTTCTTGCAGCAAACATGTCGCATGAAGGTCAAACTATGGAAAACATAGACCTTAAGTTATTAGTGGATGCCTTGGCCGGGAAGCTCGAGCGGATGGTGCAAGCTCAGATGGAGCCTTTGCAACTACGCGTGGATGCCGTGGAGAATTCTCGTGACAACCCCCAAACGCGAGGCGAACTCCAAAGGCGTAGGAGAGGAGTACCTATTGGAGAATCGAGCGGAGCTGATTCTGAGTCGGAAGAAGGCGTAGGCTCTACAAGGAGTCTTAGGAGAGCAAGAACAAACCGTCCACCTAGGGAGGCAAGGCCAAGGAGAGACGACAACATAGGAAGTATCAAACTGAAGATACCTTCCTTTGCTGGTCGTTCTGACCCGGAGGCATACTTAGAGTGGGAGAAGAAGATTGAGTTCGTGTTTGATTGCCACAATAGCTCCGAAGAAAAGAAGGTAAAACTTGCCATCACCGAATTCACTGATTATGCTATAACTTGGTGGGATCAACTTGTGACAAGCAGGAGGAGAAATAGAGAACGCCCAATAGCTACTTGGGAAGACATGAAAGTGGTGATGAGGAAGAGATTTGTTCCAAGTCATTACTATAGAGAGCTGTATAAGAAGTTACAAGGAATGAGGCAAGGAAATTTGAGTGTGGAGGAGTATTTCAAACAGATGGAGATGGCCATGATAAGAGCTGATATAGAAGAAGATAGAGAAGTTACAATGGCAAGGTTCTTGAATGGACTCAATCCTGAAATTCAAGACAAAGTTGAGTTGGAACACTATGTGGAGTTGGAGGACATGGTGCATATGGCAACGAAAATTGAGAAGCAACTCAAGAGAGGAGAAGGGAGAACAAGAGCTACATCGAATTCTACTTGGAAGCCAAACTACCAAAAGAAGTTTGACAAGCCACAAGCAGCCAAAGTAGAGCATAAATCCGAGAGTTCTCAAGCTAATTCTCAAAGGAAAGTGGAAGTCACTCCAGCTAGGAACCGTGACATCAAGTGCTTTAAGTGTCAAGGAAGAGGGCACATCTCAAGTCAATGCCCTAACAAGCAAGCAATGGTGATCAAGGAGAGTGGAGAGATTGAAACTGAAGAAGAGGATTCGGAGCATGAAAGCATGCCTTCTTTGGAGGACGTATCCGAGGAAGAGTACCAAGCTGCTGAGAGGCTTACTCTTGTGTCTAGAAGAGCATTGAATGTGCAAGTAAAAGAAGAAAATGATGTGGCTCAAAGAGAAAATATTTTTCACACAAGGTGCTATGTCAAAGACAAGGTGTGTAGTGTCATCATAGATGGAGGAAGTTGTGCTAATGTTGCAAGCACTACTATGGTGGAGAAGTTAGGGTTACTCACGGGAAAACACCCTAAGCCTTACAAACTACAATGGCTGAATGATAGTGGAGAAGTACGAGTGATGAAGCAAGTATTGGTAGCATTCCGCATTGGCAACTATGAGGATGAAGTGTTGTGTGATGTTGTACCAATGCAAGCTGGTCACCTATTGTTAGGAAGGCCGTGGCAGTTTGATAGGAAAGTGCATCATGATGGCTACACCAACAAGTATTCATTTATACTTAAGAAGAGAGTAATCACCTTGGCACCCTTGTCACCATCACAAGTTTGTGAAGATCAACGTCAGTTGCAAAAAGAAAGTGATGAGCAAAGAGAGCGTGACAAGAAGAAAAAGAATGAGAGGAGAGAAGAAGCCGAAAAAAAGATAAGAAAAACGGCCAATGGAGAGGAAAAGATTGAGAAAACAAAAGAAGCCGGAAAAACAGAAATTAAAACGGCCAAAGAGAGAAAACCCGAGAGTTGGAAAAAGAGTTACTATGTGGGAACAAGTGATATTAAGCAAGCATGCTTTGAAAAGAAGCCTATGATCTTACTTCGGTATAGAGAGGCGCTTTTAAACACTAACGAGCTTGAACCACATGTACCTAGTACGGTTGTGTCTCTTTTGCAGGATTACAAGGATGTCTTTCCCGACGAGCTACCACCTGGTTTGCCACCTATTCGTGGGATTGAACATCAAATAGACTTTGTCCCGGGAGCTACCATACCTAACCGTCCCGCATATAGAAGCAATCCTGAAGAGACAAAGGAGCTTGAGAAGCAAGTCAACGAGCTGTTGGAGAAAGGGTACGTAAGAGAGAGCATGAGTCCATGTGCTGTTCCAGTCCTACTTGTGCCCAAGAAGGATAAAACATGGAGAATGTGTGTTGATTGCCGAGCAGTCAACAACATAACGGTAAAATATCGTCACCCTATCCCTCGTTTAGATGACATGTTAGATGAGTTGCATGGTTCTTGCATGTTTTCTAAGATTGATTTGAAGAGTGGTTATCATCAAATTAGGATGAAAGAAGGAGATGAGTGGAAGACTGCTTTCAAAACTAAGTATGGGTTGTATGAGTGGATGGTCATGCCATTTGGTTTGTCCAACGCACCTAGCACATTTATGCGACTCATGAATCATGTTCTACGTCCATTCATTGGTAAATTTGTAGTTGTTTACTTTGATGATATACTCATTTATAGCAAGAGCATGGAGGATCATCTAGAACATTTGAAATCTGTCTTAGATGCACTTAGAGAAGAACAATTGTTTGCTAACTTGAAGAAGTGCACCTTTTGTACGGATAAGCTTGTATTCTTGGGTTTTGTTGTTGGAGCTAACGGAATACAGGTTGATGAAGAAAAGATCCGAGCTATCCGTGAATGGCCAAGCCCTACAAGTGTTGCTAATGTTAGGAGCTTTCATGGACTAGCTAGTTTTTATAGGAGATTTGTGAAGGACTTTAGTAGCATAGCCGCACCCATAACTGAAGTCATCAAGAAGAACGTGGGCTTTACTTGGGGAGAAGCTCAAGAGAAGGCTTTCCAACTACTGAAAGGGAAGTTGACTAATGCACCCTTGTTAGCTTTACCTAATTTCTCTAAGACTTTTGAAATAGAGTGTGATGCTTCTGGTGTAGGAATTGGAGCTGTCCTTATGCAAGAAGGAAGACCTATTGCATACTTTAGTGAGAAACTAAGTGGTGCAACCTTGAATTACCCGACCTATGACAAGGAGTTGTACGCACTAGTTCGAGCATTGGAGACATGGCAGCATTATTTGTGGCCCAAGGAGTTCGTGATTCACACTGATCATGAGTCACTCAAGCACTTAAAGGGGCAACACAAGCTGAACAAGAGGCATGCACGATGGGTGGAATTCATTGAGACATTTCCTTATGTCATTCGCTACAAGCAAGGTAAGGAAAATGTAGTGGCTGATGCACTATCACGAAGGTACGCCTTGATCTCAACTCTTGATGCTAAACTACTTGGCTTTGAACACATTAAGGAGATGTATGTTGATGATGTTGATTTTGGCGAGTTGTTTAGATCAACTGAAAGAAGTGCATTTGGTAAGTTCTTTCGTAATGAAGGTTACCTATTTCGTGAAAACAAACTTTGTGTGCCTAATTGTTCGATGCGAGAATTACTAATTCAGGAGGCACATGGAGGTGGCTTAATGGGGCATTTTGGAATTGCAAAGACCTTGGCAATGCTACAAGATCATTTCTTTTGGCCACACATGAAGAGAGACGTTGAGAGAGTTTGTGGTCGTTGCATCACTTGCAAGCAAGCCAAGTCAAAGGTAAAACCCCATGGTTTGTACACCCCACTACCTATACCTAGTGAGCCCTGGATTGATATCTCTATGGACTTTGTGTTAGGCCTACCTAGGACTAAGCGTGGAAGAGATTCAATTTTTGTGGTAGTGGATAGGTTTTCTAAGATGGCACATTTCATTCCATGTCATAAGACTGATGATGCTTCAAACATTGCTGATTTGTTCTTTAGAGAGGTTGTTAGGTTACATGGCATGCCTAGGACAATTATCTCTGATAGAGATGCTAAGTTCCTAAGTTACTTTTGGAAAACCTTGTGGTGCAAGTTAGGTACTAAGTTGTTGTTTTCTACTACTTGTCATCCTCAAACTGATGGTCAAACTGAAGTAGTAAATAGGACTTTGTCTACACTTTTGAGAGCACTCATTAAGCATAACATTAAGACTTGGGAAGAATGTTTGCCTCATGTTGAGTTTGCTTATAATCGTTCTGTCCATTCTGCTACTCAATTCTCACCATTTGAGCTTGTTTACGGATTTAATCCTTTGACTCCATTGGATTTATCACCTCTACCATCGAGTGAGCATGTTAACTTAGATGGAAAGAAGAAAGCTGAATTTGTCAAGCAGTTACATGAGAAAGCTAGAATGAACATCGAGAAGCGCACGGAGCACTATGCAAGGCAAGCAAACAAAGGAAGGCACAAGGTTGTCTTTGAGCCGGGCGATTGGGTTTGGCTACATATGAGGAAGGAGCGTTTTCCTGTCCAAAGACGTTCAAAGTTGCTACCACGGGGAGATGGTCCATTCCAAGTGCTAGAACGCATTAATGATAATGCCTACAAGCTAGACCTTCCGGGTGAGTATAGTGTAAGTGCTTCGTTTAATGTGGCTGACTTGAGTCCGTTTGATGTAGGTGATGATTTGAGGACAAATCCTTTTCAAGAGGAGGGGACTGATGTGAGCAAGCCTACGGATGCACCAACTATCAAGCTTGTAGACTCGAAGCAAGTTCAAGTTCCAATTGGGCCAATGACAAGAGCAAGAGCTAGGAAGTTGCAATCTGATTTCAATGGACTAATGCATGAAGTTTGGGCTCAAGCAAGTTCGTGGAGGACCAAGGACGTCCAAGAAACCCAAGGGAGGCCCATGCACGTTTTGGAGGCTGAATGGGAAGCTTGACATGCACGAAAGCTTCTAGATGCATGCGCACATGGAGAATCAAGAAGAATCAGCCTATTTAGGCCATGCATCTAATTGTTTTGGACGTGCAACTAGTAGCTATTCTATTAGATATTATTTGCTTATATTATTCCTTGTTTAGTTGCATAAGTTCGGCCAGAATCTCCTTAGAATAGGAAAGAGAGTTTTGGCCAGCCTTTGAATTCCTTTTAAGGAGTTAGCTTGTTTAGGAATATTTTGGTACTTTGGGAGCCTATATAAAGAGGACTCCTAGCAATAAAACGGATACACACAATTCGGAAATACTTAGCATTGGCTAGTTGAGAGTTTGATACTCGTTTGTTCTTGCTTAGGCTGGTGAGTCGTCTTGGCTAGAATTTATCCTTCACTTATCAAGCGGATATTCCATCCCCGTTTGTGGCGTGATACGACCTTAGGTCAAGGTTCAGAAGCCCTTGCAGCGGGTTGAGGTACAAATTCGTGCCTTAGTTCGTGTAAGTTCTTGTGAGTTGTGATCTGTTCCATTCTAAAGTAACAAACGGTCCGAGTTGTGAATCTTTTCCGCGGAGATTCATATCAACCTGCTCTCCTGGCTGGAAAATTCGCTCCTTTCTTCGAGCATCCACTCGCTGCTTCTCTTTGCCATATGTATCTTCCAACCTCTTCTTCACAGCATCTAGCACGGATTGAACGTGCTCCGCGTACGACATGGCAGCTGCATTGGCTCGTGGAGGCCTTGGCACACTAGACACATCCACAAGATGATTAGGGACCTTCGTGTACACCAAAGAAAAAGGAGACTTCCCCGTGGATCGATGTGTCGCGCCATTATATGCAAACTCAGCTATGGGAAGTGCAAGATCCCATTGGCGCTTCCTCTTATGACAAAGGCTTCGGAGAAGATTCCCAAGTGTACGGTTGGTTGCCTCAGTCTGCCCATCAGTCTGAGGGTGCGCAGTCGTGCTAAATTTGAGGGTTGCATCGAACATCCTCCAAAGTGTCTTCCAGAAGCTCGCAAGAAACTTCGTGTCACGATCAGAAACAATGGACTTTGGCACTCCATGCAGACGTACCACCTCCCTAAAGAAGTGTTTAGCCACGGCACTCGCATCATTTATCTTTTTGCACGGAATGAAATGCGCCATCTTCGACAACCTGTCCACAACAACAAAAATAGAATCTGCACCGCTCGGGGTACGAGGTAATCCTAGCACGAAGTCCATGCTCAAGTCTTCCCAAATTGCTTCAGGAATGGGAAGAGGTGTGTAAAGGCCAGTATTGTGTACGCTGCCCTTAGTTTCTTGACACACTCGGCAACGCTTCACAAAGTTGGCAACCTCCTTCGTCATTTTCGGCTAGAAAAATCTTTCTTGCAATGAGACCAAAGTCTTGTCACGACCAAGATGAGCTGAGAGAGCCCCTCCATGCAACTCCCACATTAATTGATCGCCTAACGATGTCTTAGGAACGCACAACTGATTCCCTTTCATCAAGTAACCATCCTGCAAGAAATAATCTTTGTACCCTTGGCCATCTTTGCACTTCATCCACACCTCACCAAAGTCTTCATCCTTCTCATATTGCTCACGAAGACAATCAAAAGCAGTGATCATTCCCCTCAATTCAGTAAGCAACATTACCCTCCTACTCAATGCATCGGCAACCACATTCAGAGTTCCACTCGTGTGCACGATTTTAAATGGAAACTTTTGCAAGTACGTACACCAACGTGCATGCATGGGATTACTCAACTTTGATTGATCAAATAAGAATTTCAATGCTTGATGATCAGAATAAAGCACGAATTCCTTACCAACCAAGTAGTGTTCCCACGTCCTAAGAGCTCGGACAACCGCGTAGACTCCTTTTCTTCATAGGTGGTCCATTTTTGCCTTGGTTCACTAAGCTTCTCGCTGAAGTAAGCTAGTGGTCTCTTCTCTTGGGACAGGACAGCTCCTATTCCAAGTCCAGACGCGTCCACTTCAACTTCAAACAACTTGGCAAAGTCTGGAAGAGCTAGCACGGGTGCGGTGCTCAATTTCTCCTTCAATATCTAGAAGGCTCGATCAGCTCCCTCTCCCCACACAAAAGGAGAATTCTTCTTGAGTAGGTTCGTAAGAGGGGTAGAAATGATGCTAAAATCCCTTATGAACCTTCGATAGAAAGTTGCTAATCCAAGGAAACTCCTGACTTGCCTCACGTTCGCAGGCACCGGCCACGAGCTAATAGCTTCCACTTTGGATTGGTCAACATGGATTCCTTCTTTCCCTACATTAAATCCCAAGAACAGAAGCTTCTCCTTCCAGAAACTACATTTCTTCAAGTTCACGTATAACTTATTATCTTGGAGAGCTTGAAACAAATCGTGCAAATGGGTTACGTGATCCTCCTCAGTCTTGCTATAGACTAGGATATCATCAAAATACACCACAACGAAGGTGTCTAGGAAAGGCTTCAAGACTTGGTGCATAAGACGCATGAATGTGCTCGGAGCATTGGTGAGGCCGAAAGGCATCACGAGCCATTCATATAAACCATCCCTCGTCTTGAAGGCAGTCTTCCATTCATCCCTGGGTCGGATCCTGATCTGGTGGTAGCCACTTCGAAGATCAATCTTAGAGAAAATAGTGGCACCACTAAGATTATCCAGCATATCATTGAGCCGTGGGATTGGGAAATGATATCCAATCGTGATCTTGTTGACTGCACGACTATCTATACACATCCTCCATGTTCCATCCTTCTTTGGCACGAGAAGGGCAGGAACACCACAGGGACTCAGGCTCTCTTGCACGTATCCCTTATTCAGAAGATCCTGGACTTGCTCCCTCACAATCTGATTTTCCTTCGGACTCATTCTGTAATGCGGCAAGTTAGGGAGAGTTGCACCCGGAATTAAATCAATCTGGTGCTAGATATCCCTCAAAGGGGGTAACCCCTCGGGTAAGTCTTCCTTCACAACCTCGGGAAACATCTCAAATAACTTCACAATCTGATCAGGCAAGGGCTCGGACTCTCCTTCTTCTGGCAATGACGAATGCTTCATCACCAAGAATTGACACCAATCTGAAGCATTTAGATCTTCTACAAACTCGTGGGAGTAAGATACCATCGTCACCAGCTGCATGGTACTGTTTAATTGGATTCTCCCTTGCTTCGGCCTCGCAGGGAGTAAGGTGAATTGCTTGCTCCCTTTCTTAAGCTCGTACGTGTTCTCCTTGTCTTTGTGTATGGCCTGATTGTCAAATTCCCACGGTCGGCCAAGGAGAATGTGGCAAGCGTCCATTTCAAGGACATCACAGTTCACCACGTCTTCGAACTTGCCAATTTTGATCGGGAGTGTGCACTTGGAAGACACCTTGATCCCTCCACCAGCTCGCACCCAACCAATCGAATAAGGAGCAGGGTGTGGTGTAACTTGCAGCCCAAGCTTCTCTACGATCAGCTTGCTAACAAAATTCTCCTGGCTCCCACTATCAATGATGACTTCGCACACTTGATCACCAACATAACACCGTGTGCGAAACAAGTTGTGCCTATGAGATTCATCACTTTTATTAGTGGTCAAGGCTAGCTTTCTCAAGACACCACAGTACTCATCCTCCTCTTCTGAATACTCTTGGTCCTCATCCCCACTCTCTTCAACTGGTGCGCACAAGTAAGCTCCCGAAGATTCCTCCTTCTCACCTTCCTTTTCACACAACAGAGTGTTTTTCCTTTTGGGACAATCACTAGACTTGTGCCCCATCTCATTGCATTTGTAACAACGAATCACCGAGCTCGTGTCAGCCTCCTTTCCCTTTCTTTGCACCACAACGGGATCAGGCTTCTTCGACGGGGGCCTAGGGGCAATTGTTTGGGGTGCACTCCTCTCAACTCCTTTCGCAGGACTAGAAGTCTGGCCAGGGCCTGAAAGGCAGGGTGCGAATGGCTTCTTCCTCTTCAAGGCAGCCCCGATCTACTTTGAGACCAAGCTTGTCCACAACATGCTTGCTCACAAAATTCTCCTGGCTCCCTCCATCAATAATCACTTCGCACACCTCCTCTCCAACATGGCACTTGGTGCGAAATAGATTGTGCCTCTGAGAATCCTCTTTCTTTGTTGTAGTTAGTGCCACCTTCCGAATGACACCACAATAGTCTTCCTCCTCATACTGATCCTCAGACTCTTCCTCCGCACTTTCTTCCACCGGGGCACAATAGAGTGACTCATGTTGCTCGCCCTCATCATCCTTTTCACAAACTTGCACGAACTTCCTCTTAGGACAATCACTTGATTTGTGACCAAGTTCATTGCACTTAAAGCATCTGATCATGGAAGTGCCCTCCACCTCTTTTCCTTTTCGTTGAGGGGCATCCGTAGCAACCCTAGGCCTGGTTGCTTGAGGAACAATCTTCTCCGCTCCTCCTCGTTGAAAAGTTGAAGGCTGACCAGGTCCTGAATAACGTGGAAAAGAAGTCTTCTTCTTCTTAAGGGTTGCTCCAATTTTTCTTGCTTTGTGGCACGGATCTTGGAAGAAGAGAAAAGTGTCAAATTCCATTCTACTTTTCACTTCAAAATTCAGGCCATCAATATAGCGTGCAATCTGTTGATCTTCATTCTCTTCAATATCATTCCGGGCAGCAAGCCTCATGAACTCGGCTGTATACTCATCCACGGATCTGCTTCCTTGAGAGCATGACAAGAACTGAAGATACAACGATTGGTGGTAATCCACAGGAAGAAAACGAGACCTGAGGGCTTGTTCCATTGAAGGCCAATCACGAATAGGAGCCTCTCCTCTCCTCCTCCTTGTCTCTTGTTCCTTCCTCCACCAAACGGCTGCACCAGATTCTAACTTAAAGGCTACGTAGTTAACCTTCTGTTCTTCAGTTAGCTCCATGCAATCGAAATACTTCTCTACTGAATCCAGCCAATTCAGAAAAGTCTCCACATCTACATCTCCATAAAACTTCTCTATGTTCATCTTAAAAGGCCTATCAATTCTCCTTTCATACCTCTCTTCTGGCCTAATGACTTCTCTTCTTGCAACTGGGACAGCAGCTCCACGGCCTCTTCCACGAGCACCTCTGTTCCCTCTTGCATAAAGGGTAGCATCCGAATCACCTTCTTCTTCTTCTTCAGCTACTGGAGGGTGGTCTCGCCTTGCTGGTTGAGGTTGTTGCACGACCAGATTGGCAAGTTGCGTGCGGATCTCCATGATAGCAGCCTCCAAATTGGTGAACCGTTGATTCATATCAGGTCTGGGGTCTTGGTCGGCCATGAGCTCGGATTTTGGTGGTGCTAGGTGGGTTAATGAGGAACGGATCAGGGGATCACGTTTCCTTGTTGCACAGATCGGGGATGGGCTCTCTCAAAATCTTACCAGGTGATAACGTTAAACTCTCAGCCTAAAAATCAATACGGAGATTGATTTGATCAAAACTAAAGCTCTGATACCACTTAGTGTAGGAACACGTCAATTTTGAGTGATGAGAGTGATCTGGAATGAATCAGAACGAAACAAAAATAAAAGATAGAACTCCTAAGGCAAGAGCTTCCGCAATTGACAAAAGGAGGGGCCTAATGAGTTTGGCAGCCTCTAAAGGGCGTGTTTAATGTGACAACCATGCAAATCCATGCACACAAGGTAAGAGAATCACTCTCAATATTCTGGGTTTTCAAATCTGTCCGTTTCCTTTATTTGAGCGAGCTATAAAAGGAATGCAAGCTGGAGGGTACAAAACAGAACGCCCCAAGCATCTAATGCCTTTAAGGCACGCATCTAATGCCATAAGTTGGCACTAACAACCCACGTTCATCAGCTGGACAGTCCCAAGCTGGAATTGGAAATTAAAAGCAATTAAAACCAATCATAAAGAGTTTAAGTTCTAAATGAGCCAACGTGCATATAAGCACTTATTTAAACGAACTAAGTACAAGGTGGCGCCAATTATTCAAACTCAGAATGGCGCCAATCAGGAATGTGGCAAGCTGGACGTTCCTACGTCAAAAAGGAAAGAAAAGACTAGAAAAGGAAGTAAAATACAAGAAAAGGCATGAAAAAGGCTTGAAAAGGCAAGAAAAGGAAAGATACGGCAAGAAAATGCATGAAAAGGCAAGAAAAGAAAAGAAAAGGCAAGGAAAAGGCAAGAAAAGGAAGGAAAAGCAAGATAAGGCAAGAAAAGGCAAGAAAAGGAAAGAAAAGGCATGAAAAGGTAAGGAAAAGGCATGATAAGGTAAGAAAAGGCAAGAAAAGGCAAGATAAGACAAGAAAAGGCAATAAGAGGCAAGAAAAGGAAATAAAAGGAAAGATAAGGCAAGAAAAGGCAAGAAAAGTTAAGGAAATGGCAAGAAAAGTAAAGAAAAGGCAAGAAAAGGCAAGGAAAAGGCAAGAAAAGGAAAGAAAAGGCAAGGAAATGGAATGAAAAGGCAAGAAAAGGAAAGATAAGGCAAGAAAAGGCAAGGAAAAGGCAAGAAAATGCAAGATAAGTTTAGATAAGGCAAGAAAAGGAAAGAAAAGGCAAGGAAATGGCAAGATAAGACAAGAAAAGGTATGATAAGGAAAGAAAAGGGAAGGAAGGCAAGAAAAGGAAAGAAAAGGAAAGAAAAGGCAAGGAAAAGGCAAGATAAGGCAAGAAATGGAAGGAAAAGGCAAGCAAAAGGCAAGAACATGGAAGAAAAGGCAACATAAGGCAAGAAAAGGTAAGGAAAAGGTAAGAAAAGCTAAAAAAGGAAAGAAAAGGCAAGAAAATGCAAAAGGGTAAGAAGAGGCAAGAAAAGGCAAGGAAAGGCAGGGAAAGGGAAGGAAAAGTAAGAAAAGGCAAGAAAAGGAAAGAAAAGAAAAGAAAAGGAAAGATAAGGCAAGGAAAAGGAAAGAAATGACAAGAAAAGGAAAGAAAAGGCAAGGAAAATACAAGAAAAGACAAGATAAGGCAAGAAAAGGAAATAAAAGGCAAGGAAAAGGTAAGAAAAGGCAAGATAAGGAAAGAAAAGGAAATAAAAGGCAAGGAAAAGGCATGAAAATTCAATGAAAAGGCAAGAAAAGGCAAGATAAGGCAAGAAAAGGAAAGAAAAGGAAAGATAAAGCAAGAAATGGCAAGAAAAGGCAGGAAAAGGAAAGAAAAGGCAAGGAAAAAGATTGAAAAGGAAAGAAAAGGAAAGATAAGGCAAGAAAAGGCAAGAAAAGCAAAGAAAAGGCAAGGAAAAGACAAGAAAAGGAAAGATAAGGCAAGAAAAAGAAAGAAAAAGGTAAGGAAAAGGCAAGATAAGGTCAAGGAAAAGGAATGAAAATGCAAGAAAAGGAATTAAAAGGCAAGATAAGGAAAGAAAAGGCAAGGAAAATGAATTAAAAGGCAAGCAAAGGCAAGAAAAGGAAAGAAAAGGCAAGAAAATGAATTAAAAGGCAAGAAAAGGAAAGAAAAGGCAAGATAAGGCAAGAAAAGCAATTAAAATTCATGAAAAGGAATGAAAATGCGAGGAAAGGTTAGAAAGGGAATGAAAAGGCAAGATAAGGCAAGAAAAGGCAAGGAAAAGTGAAGATAAGGCAAAAATGGCAAGGAAAGGAAAGAAAAGGCAAGGAAAGGAAGGAAAATGTAAGGAAAGGAATGAAAAGGCAAGAAAAGGAAAGATAAGGCAAGAAAAGGTAAGAAAAGGCAAGAAAAGCAAAAAAAAGGATAGAATAGGAAATAAATGGAAAGAAAAGGAATGATAAGGCAAGGAAAGGCAACACAAGGCAAGAAAAGGTATGGAAAAGGTAACAAAAGCCAAAAAAAGAGGAAAGAAATGGAAAGAAAATGAAAAAAGGTAAGAAAAGGCAAGAAAAGGGAAGGAAAAGGCATCAAAAGGCAAGAAAAGGCAAGAAAAGGTAAGAAAAGTCAAGATAAGGCAAGAAAAGGAAAGAAAAGGAAACATAAGGCAAGATAAAGCAAGATAAGGCAAGGAAAAGGAAAGAAACGACAAGAAAAGGAAAGAAAAGGCAAGAAAAGGCATGGAAAAGACATGAAATGGCAAGTAAAGGAAAGATAAGGCAATAAAAGGAAAGATAAGGCAATAAAAGGAAAGAAAAGGCAAGGAAAATGCAAGATAAGGCATGAAAAGGAAATAAAAGGCAAGGAAAAGGAAAAGAAAAGGCAAGGTAAGGGAGGAAAAGGCATGAAAATTGAATGAAAAGGTAAGAAAAGGCAAGATATGGCAAGAAAAGGAAAGAAAAGGAAATATAAAGCAAGAAAAGCAAGGAAAAGGCAAGGAAATGCAAGAAAAGTTAAGAAAAAGGCAAGAAAAGGCAAGAAAGGAATGATAATGCAAGAAAAGGTAAGAAAAGGCAAGATAAGGCAAGAAAAGGAAAGATAAGGCAAGAAAAGGAAAGATAAGGCAAGATAAGGAAAGAAAAGGCAAGGAAATGGAAAGAAATGACAAGAAAAGGAAAGAAAAGGCCAGAAAAGGCATGAATAGGCAAAAAAGGAAAGAAAAGGTAAGGAAAAGACAAGATAAGGCAAGGAAAGAAAAGGCAAGATAAGGCAAGATAAGGGAAGGAAAGGCAAGAAAAGAAAAGAAAAGAAAAGAAAATGAAAGATGAGACAAGATAAGGCAAGATAAGGCAAGATAAGGGAAGGAAAGGCAAGAAAAGAAAAGAAAAGAAAAGAAAATGAAAGATGAGACAAGAAAAGGCAAGATAAGGCAAGAAAAGGAAAGAAAAGGCAAGGAAAAGGCAAGATTAGGAAAGAAAAGGCAAGAAAAGGAATAGGAAGGCAAGATATGGCAAGAAAAGGCAAGAAAAGGCATGAAAAGGCAAGAAAAGGTAAGAAAAATCAAGAAAAGGCAAGAAAAGGCAAGGAAAGGCAAGAAAAGGAAAGACAAGGCAAGAAAAGGCAAGGAAAAGGAAAGAAAAGACTAGAAAAGGAAGTAAAATACAAGAAAAGGCATGAAAAAGGCTTGAAAAGGCAAGAAAAGGAAAGATACGGCAAGAAAATGCATGAAAAGGCAAGAAAAGAAAAGAAAAGGCAAGGAAAAGGCAAGAAAAGGAAGGAAAATTAAGATAAGGCAAGATAAGGCAAGAAAAGGCATGAAAAGGCAAGGAAAAGGCATGATAAGGTAAGAAAAGGCAAGAAAAGGCAAGATAAGACAAGAAAAGGCAAGAAGAGGCAAGAAAAGGAAATAAAAGGAAAGATAAGGCAAGAAAAGGCAAGAAAAGTCAAGGAAATGGCAAGAAAAGGCAAGAAAAGGCAAGGAAAAGGCAAGAAAAGGTAAGAAAAGGCAAGGAAATGGAATGAAAAGGCAAGAAAAGGAAAGATAAGGCAAGAAAAGGCAAGGAAAAGGAAAGAAAATGCAAGATAAGGTAAGATAAGGCAAGAAAAGGAAAGAAAAGGCAAGGAAATGACAAGATAAGACAAGAAAAGGTATGATAAGGAAAGAAAAGGGAAGGAAGGCAAGAAAAGGAAAGAAAAGGCAAGGAAAAGGCAAGATAAGGCAAGAAATGGAAGGAAAAGGCAACGAAAAGGCAAGAACAGGCAAAAAAAGGCAACATAAGGCAAGAAAAGGTAAGGAAAAGGTAAGAAAAGCCAAAAAAGGAAAGAAAAGGCAAGAAAATGGAAAAGGGTAAGAAGAGGCAAGAAAAGGCAAGGAAAGGCAGGGAAAGGGAAGGAAAAGCCATGAAAAGGCAAGAAAAGGCAAGAAAGGGTAAGAAAAGGCAAGAAAAGGAAAGAAAAGGAAAGATAAGGCAAGGAAAAGGAAAGAAATGACAAGAAAAGGAAAGAAAAGGAAATAAAAGGCAAGGAAAAGGTAAGAAAAGGCAAGATAAGGCTAGAAAAGGAAAGAAAAGGCAAGGAAAAGGCATGAAAATTCAATGAAAAGGCATGAAAAGGCAAGATAAGGCAAGAAAAGGAAAGAAAAGGAAAGATAAAGCAAGAAAAGGCAAGGAAATGGCAAGAAAAGGCAGGAAAAGGAAAGAACAGGCAAGGAAAAAGAATGAAAAGGAAGGAAAAGGAAAGATAAGGCAAGAAAAGGTAAGGAAAAGGCCGGAAAAGGCAAGAAAAGCAAAGATGAGGCAAGAAAACGCAAGATAAGGCAAGAAAAGCAAAGAAAAGGCAAGGAAAAGGCTAGATAAGGCAAGAAAAAGAAAGAAAAAGGTAAGGAAAAGGCAAGAAAAGGCAAGATAAAGGCAAGAAAAGGCAAGGAAAAGGCATGAAAATGCAAGAAAATGCAAGAAAAGGAATTAATAGGCAAGATAAGGAAAGAAAAGGCAAGGAAAATGAATTAAAAGGCAAGAAAAGGCAAGAAAAGGCAAGAAAATGAATTAAAAGGCATGAAAAGGCAAGAAAAGGAAAGAAAAGGCAAGATAAGGCAAGAAAAGCAATTAAAAGGCATGAAAAGGAATGAAAATGCGAGAAAAGGTAAGAAAGGGAATGAAAAGGCAAGATAAGGCAAGAAAAGGCAAGAAAAGGCAAGGAAAAGTCAAGATAAGGCAAAAAAGGCAAGGAAAGGAAAGAAAAGGCAAGGAAAGGAAGGAAAAGGTAAGGAAAGGAATGAAAAGGCAAGAAAAGGAAAGATAAGGCAAGAAAAGGTAAGAAAAGGCAAGAAAAGCAAAAAAAGGAAAGAATAGGAAATAAATGGAAAGAAAAGGAATGATAAGGCAAGAACAGGCAACACAAGGCAAGAAAAGGTATGGAAAAGGTAACAAAAGCCAAAAAAAGAGGAAAGAAATGGAAAGAAAATGAAAAAAGGTAAGAAAAGGCAAGAAAAGGGAAGGAAAAGGCATCAAAAGGCAAGAAAAGGCAAAAAAAGGTAAGAAAAGGCAAGATAAAGCAAGAAAAGGAAAGAAAAGGAAAGAAAAGGAAACATAAGGCAAGATAAAGCAAGATAAGGCAAGGAAAATGATATGAATCTCAGCGGAAAAGACTCACAACTCGGACCGTTTGTTACTTCAGAATGGAACAGATCACAACTCGCAAGAACTCACAAGAACTCACAAGAACTAAGGCGCGAAATTGAACCTTAACCCGCAGCAAGAGCTTCTGAACCTTGACCTAAGGTCGTATCACGCCACGAGCGGGGATGGATGATCCGCTTGATAAGTGAAAGATAAATTCTAGCCAAGACGACTCACCAGCCTAAGCAAGAACAAACGAGTATCTAAACTCACAATTAGCCAATGCTAAGCAATTCTCCGAATTGTTATGTCTTTATTGAATGAGGATGCCTCTTTATATAGGCTCCATAAGTCTTACAACTTCCTAAACGAAAACTAACTCCAAATAAGGAGTTCAAAGCTGGCCAAAATTCTCCTTCCTAATTTAAAGGGATTTTGGCCGAATTATTCAACTAAGTAGGAAAACAATCTAAACATAGATAACTAATAGAATATCTAGTAAATATCACGTCCTAAAACATAGTAGATGCAATTCCTAAAATTTAGGGACGCATGTCCAAGATAAGCTTGAAATTCACGTGCGCATGCATCCAGGAGATTGCGTGCATCTCAAACTTCCCATTTAGCTTCCAAAACGTGCATGGGCCTCCCTTGGGTTTCTTGGACGTCCTTGGACCTCCACGCACTTGCTTGAGCCCAAACTTCTTGCATTAGTCCATTGAAGTCAGATTGCAACTTCCTAGCTCTTGCTCTTGTAATTGGCCCAATTGGAACTTGAACGTGCTGCGAGTCTACAAGCTTGATAGTAGGTGCGTCCTTAGGCTTGCTCACATCAGTCCCCTCCTCTTGAAAAGGATTTGTCCTCAAATCATCACCTACATCAAACGGACTCAAGTCAGCCACGTTAAACGAAGCACTTACATTATACTCACCCGGAAGGTCTAGCTTGTAGGCATTATCATTGATGCGTTCTATCACTTGGAATGGACCATCTCCCCGTGGTAGCAACTTTGAACGTCTTTGGACAGGAAAACGCTCCTTCCTCATATGTAGCCAAACCCAATCTCCCGGCTCAAAGACAACCTTGTGCCTTCCTTTGTTTGCTTGCCTCGCATAGTGCTCCGTGCGCTTCTCGATGTTCATTCTTGCTTTCTCATGTAACTGCTTGACAAATTCAGCTTTCTTCTTGCCATCTAAGTTAACATGCTCACTCGAAGGTAGAGGTGATAAATCCAATGGAGTCAAAGGATTAAATCCATAAACAAGCTCAAATGGTGAGAATTGAGTAGCAGAATGGACAGAACGATTATAAGCAAACTCAACATGAGGCAAACATTCTTCCCAAGTCTTAATGTTATGCTTAATGAGTGCTCTCAAAAGTGTAGATAAAGTCATATTCACTACTTCAGTTTGACCATCAGTTTGAGGATGACAAGTAGTAGAAAACAACAACTTAGTACCTAACTTGCACCACAAGGTCTTCCAAAAGTAACTTAGGAACTTAGCATCTCTATCAGAGATAATTGTCCTAGGCATGCCATGCAACCTAACAACCTCTCTAAAGAACAAATCAGCAATGTTCGAAGCATCATCAGTCTTATGACATGGAATGAAATGTGCCATCTTAGAAAACCTATCCACTACCACAAAAATTGAATCTCTTCCACGCTTAGTCCTAGGTAGTCCTAACACAAAATCCATAGAGATATCAATCCAAGGCTCACTAGGTATAGGTAGTGGGGTGTACAAACCATGGGGTTTTACCTTTGACTTGGCTTGCTTGCAAGTGATGCAACGACCACAAACTCTCTCAACGTCTCTCTTCATGTGTGGCCAAAAGAAATGATCTTGTAGCATTGCCAAGGTCTTTGCAATTCCAAAATGCCCCATTAAGCCACCTCCGTGTGCCTCCTGAATGAGTAATTCTCGCATCGAGCAATTAGGCACACAAAGTTTGTTTTCACGAAATAGGTAACCTTCATTACGAAAGAACTTACCAAATGCACTTCTTTCAGTGGATCTAAACAACTCGCTAAAATCAACATCATCAACATACATGTCTTTAATGTGTTCAAAGCCAAGTAGTTTAGCATCAAGAGTTGAGATCAAGGCGTACCTTTGTGATAGTGCATCAGCCACTACATTTTCCTTACCTTGCTTGTAGCGAATGACATAAGGAAATGTCTCAATGAATTCCACCCATCGTGCATGCCTCTTGTTCAGCTTGTGTTGCCCCTTTAAGTGCTTGAGTGACTCATGATCAGTGTGAATCACAAACTCCTTTGGCCACAAGTAATGCTGCCATGTCTCCAATGCTCGAACTAGTGCGTACAACTCCTTTCATAGGTCGGGTAATTCAAGGTTGCACCACTTAGTTTCTCACTAAAGTATGCAATGGGTCTTCCTTCTTGCATAAGGACAGCTCCAATTCCTATACCAGAAGCATCACACTCTCTTTCAAAAGTCTTAGAGAAATTAGGTAAAGCTAACAAGGGTGCATTAGTCAACTTCCCTTTTAGTAGTTGGAAGGCCTTCTCTTGAGCTTCTCCCCAAGTAAAGCCCACGTTCTTCTTGATGACTTCAGTTATGGGTGCGGCTATGCTACTAAAGCCTTCACAAATCTCCTATAAAAACTAGCTAGTCCATGAAAGCTCCTAACATTAGCAACACTTGTAGGGCTTGGCCATTCACGGATAGCTCGGATCTTTTCTTCATCAACCTGTATTCCGTTAGCTCCAACATAATGTTGCACAGCGGAATTAACTTGTGTGTTTGTGAATTCTGGAACGAACTCAATGAAAGATTTACAACAATCACCAACTTTCGTAGGGTGATTGAGGTTTGCCTATTGCTAGGCGGCCAATCAATGGCAAAAAAAAAACAACAAGCACAAAACGTGCTCCTCTTTGCCTTAGCAAACTCAGAATATTCTGGATTAATTCAACATGTCATTTCCTTCTTTGTGATGCTTAATTTAAACGAGCTAAATTCCAGCCAGAAATTAAGGCTCCAGCTGTTACAATCTTTTCCCTTCCCACGTCCATATTAGGACAGCCATAACTAACATTAACACGCCTCATTATTAGTTGCTAAACCTTCCTTTAGCAACAGAAGGAAAGAAAACGAAACATGTCCTAATTATTACAATCCAGAAAATAAAAAGCAACACATTAAATAAACGACTTGAGGATCCCATGCAGCTCATGCACACCCTTGTGCACGTCCTTGTACCTTGATTTGGGACGTCCTACGTCAGCCACCCCTTCTTAAAATTGGACTCGTCTCGAGTTGCTAGTCTGAAAGGCAAAGGCAATGGATTGTAGTATGGTGTCAAATCGGCCACATTAAAAGTTTTGGAGATGCCAAACTCGTCCGGCAAATCGATCACATACGCATTGTCATTCACCCTTCTTAGCACTTTGTAGGGTCCAAATCTTCGCTGTTGCAACTTGCCTCCTAAATGGGAGGGCATCCGCTCCTTCCTGAAGTACACCATCACCTCTTCTCCAGGTTGGAAAAGTTGCACTCTTCGGTGAGCATCCACTTTGGCCTTCTCCTTGGCATAAGTCATAGCCAACCTCTTCTTAACAGCCTCCAACACATCATGTGCATGCTCAGCGAATGTCACCGCGGTTGCATTTGCTCCTGTTGGCTTGCAAATGCTAGAAACATCAACAAGGTGATTAGGAACCTTAATATACACCAATGAGAAAGGTGACTCTCCTATAGAACGGTGCACTGCTCCGTTGTATGCAAACTCAGCAATAGGGATTGCAAGATCCCATTGCCTATTCTTCTCGTGACATAGGCTTCGTAGCATGCTTCCGAGTGTGCGATTTGTGGCCTCCGTTTGCCCATCAGTCTGAGGGTGTGTCGTGGTGCTGAATTGCAAAGTCGCATCAAACATTCGCCACAATGTTTGCCAAAAGCTAGAGAGGAACTTCGTGTCACGATCAGATGTGATGGTGCGAGGAACTCCGTGTAGGCAAACTATCTCTTTAAAGAATAGTCTTGCAACTCCCGTGGCATCTGATGTCTTGCGGCATGGTATGAAATGGGACATCTTTGACAACCTGTCTACCACAACAAAAATAGAGTCAAAGCCACGCGGGGTGCGAGGCAAGCCAAGCACGAAATCCATGCTCAAGTCCTCCCACACTTGCTTCGGAATCGGGAGAGGGGTGTACAGCCCGGTGTTTTGTACTTGCCCCTTGGTTTCTTGACACACACGGCAGTGTCTAACCATCCTCTCCACTTCCTTGCTGATTCTAGGCCAATAGAAACGTGAAGACAAAGCAGCAAGTGTTTTATCACGCCCCAAATGTGCGGACAGCCCTCCTCCGTGCAACTCCCACACTAAATGTTCTCTCAATGAAGTCTTTGGCACACACAACTGATTTCCCTTCATAAGATACCCATCATGCATGTGGTAGTCTCGCACGCCCTTACCTCCCTTGCACGACTTCCAGATTGCACCAAAGTCCTCATCTTCTTCATAGAGCTCACGAAGGCTCTCAAAAGCCGTGATCTCACTCTTAAGCTCCGTGAGCAATAATGATGTGAATCTCGTTACGGATCCACGCGAAAGCTGGATCTTTCTACGTTCAGATTGATGGAAATCTCGACCCGTTGTTTGCACCTTTGCAAGAACCTCGGTATGAACAACCTCGACCCGCTGCTGTAGGGAAACAAGAACCTTGAATTGATGAAGACGCCACAAACGGTGATGTAGATCCGCTTGATAAGTCGAAGGTGAACGAACGGAATCCCTCCGCTGTGTTCGAACAGTTCCGAAGAACCAAGAGAGCAAAGCCCACGTTTTTTGTACTCAAATTATTCTTCATATTCTCATTGATAATGCCTTTATATATAGGCAGATTGTTACAAAGAGATTCCTAATTAAATATAACTTCTAACTAGATAAATATGACTTAAAAAGGGAAACTAAAAAGGAAAACAAGTCTAGTACTCCTATGATTGCTAAAAACGTGATTATCACATAATCACATTCCTAAACTGACTTGAACTCTTAAAGAAACGAAATTCTCAAATTATTGACTTCCTAAATAGACTAGAACTTTTATAAAACGAAAATAACATATAATTAACTTCCTAAATAGACTTTGAAACTCAAAAACGAATTATTAAATAATTATGGCTTCTTGCAGATCTGATTCATATCATTCCCCTCCTCTTGAAATGGATTTGTCCTCAAATCCTTGCATCTGTCATCCTTTTGCCAACTCACAACCATGCTGGTGCAAGATGAACTCTTTGAACGTCGTGGCTGCACTTGATACCTTCCGTTCCAACAGAACAAGTACTTCGATCTTAAAGAATCTGAAGTCATCTCCAACTCAAAAGCTTTGCTAATCCGTTTAAGCCTTTCTTTGAACTTCAAACTAATCCAGATGTTGATCAACGGTGAACCTCTAATATAATCAAACTTGTCCACTCCCAAGAAGTCAATATGCTCAACATATTCAACATGGAAATCTGGAGACATGTAAGATATGGGCTGAGCCTCTTCCTTTTTAACAGCAACAACAAGTTCTTCATGTTCACCATCAATAGGAATTATGCACTTGTTCATGTGAACAACTTCCACAACTTCTGATTCGTTGAACAAATTCCTCAAGTAAAGAAGTGACATGTTATGCTGATCAAAACATTCTCCATCAAACAAGTCAATAGAATATTCACCAAATTCCTCCCATGTCAAAACCTCTTCTTCAATAATCTCTTCAGATGTAACCTCCAAATCGTCAGAACTACATACCTCGTTCCCAATAGTGGGAATGGTGTTCTCTATAATCTTCCTTGGATGAATTCGTTTTCCTCTACAGAGGTGAGGAACTTCATGTGGTTGCTCTTGTTTGCACCATATCCGGTCTATCTTTTCGCTGAGCTTCTTGACCTCAGTTCTCATTATATGCCTAATCCCACTCATCATGGCCTCTATAATCTTTGGATCAAGCATTGACAAATCAGCTTCAAAATCTCTTCTTGTGTAGTTGCAAGACATTTTTTCACAATTCTCTTTTCTTTCCACTCTACTTTTTCTTTTTTTTCGGATTTTTTTTAACAGCCTTCTTTCTTCTTCTTTTCTAGGCTGCCTCCCTTTCTTTCTTTCTTTCTTTCTTTTTTTCAGAATTTTTTTTTCTCTCTTTTTTTTTTCTTTCACCAACTCAGAATAAAATAAGAACAAAGAAAACTAATGATAAAAAAAAACGAAATTTAAAGATAGATGATCTGAAGTAGAGCCTAAGCTCTGATACCAAATGATACGAACCTCGCCAACGATGCGACGAGACCCGGCCACAAAGCGTGAATTCCCAGATCGTTCTAAATCAGTTCGTGATGGAGATCTCGACCCGATGCTCACAACCAAACAAGAACCTTGGTATTAAGACCGCGACCCGCTGCTTGAGTTGAAACAAAGAACCTTGATATGTCGATGACGCCACAAACGGTGATGAAGATCCGCTTGATAAGTCGATAGTGAACTCGACGGAATCCCTCCGTTGTGTTCGAACAGTTCCGAAGAACCAAGAGAGCAAAGCCCACGTTTTTCAATCAATAATTGTCTACTTTTCTCATTGCATAAGCCTCTATAAATAGGCTCAATATTACAAAGAGATTCCAAATCAAACAACTCCTAAAAATCTGGCTGGAAAGGGAAACTAAAAAGGAAACAAATCTCAGCCTTTTAGGAAGGCTAAAAACGTGTCCAACAATCTAAATAAGCCAAGAGTTGTTGGAATATAACTTCCTAATCAAAACTAATGGCTGAAATAAACTTCCTAAATAGAATGCCCAAATCAGAGAGAATGAATCTTCAAGATCTTTGCTGCTGAAATTTCCTTCTTTAACATGAATTAATGCTCTCAAATTCGTGGTTCTTCCACAATGGACTTCAATGAACTCACTTGAGTCCAACTCTTCAATATAAGCTTGGAAATCAGCCCGTTAAATTGCAACTTGAAGTGCTTTGCACATGCTCTCACAATTGGTCAGACTAGTGCTTTATAAAGCTGCTAGGATTCATATCAAATAAGACCATCCTACTTAGTGCATCAGCAACCAGGTTGGTCTTGCCACTCTTGTGCGCAATCTTGAAAGGAAATCGTTGCAAATAAGTTGACCACCTCGCATGCATATGGCTTGCCAATCGTGTTTGATCATTCAGAAACTTCAAAGCACGATGATCCGTGTACAAAACAAACTCCTTGCCCACCAGGTAGTGCTCCCATGTTTTCAATGCTCTAAACACAGCGTAGAACTCCTTTTCATAGGTGCTCCAAGTCTGCCTGTGCTCGCTGAGTTTTTCGCTGAAATAAGCAATAGGCCTCTTCTCTTGACTAAGAACAGCGCCTATGCCAACTCCGGAAGCATCCACTTCTACTTCAAATAGCTTGCCAAAATCAGGAAGAGCCAGAACTGGTGCGGAGCTTAATTGTTCTTTCAAGGTAGCAAAAGCTTTGTCTACTTCTTCACTCCATTCAAAAGGCACTCCCTTCTTAAGCAATGATGTAATAGGGGCAGCGATCACACTAAACCCACGTATGAAACGCCTATAAAATGAAGCCAAGCCAAGGAAACTTCTTACTTGCGAGACACTTTTTGGCTGAGGCCAGGCTTGAATTGCTTCCACCTTTGCTTGATCAGCTCGTACACCTTCTTTTCCAACAATAAATCCTAAGAACAGAAGCTCTTCTTGCCAAAATGTGCACTTGGCAAGGTTTGCATACAGCTCATTCCTCCTCAGGGTGGCAAGGACTTCACGAAGGTGCTTGACATGATCTTCTTTCGTCTTGCTATACACCAGAATGTCATCAAAATAGACCACCACAAACTTATCAAGAAATGGTCGTAAAACTTGGTGCATCAGCCTCATAAACGTACTAGGGGCATTTGTCAACCCGAATGGCATGACCAACCATTCGTACAGCCCCTCCTTGGTCTTAAAGGCCATTTTCCACTCATCACCAGGCCTTATTCTAATCTGATGGTAACCACTTTTTAAATCTATCTTAGAGAAAATAGTGGAACCACTCAGATTATCAAGCATATCTTCAAGTCTAGGGATAGGAAATCTATACCCCACTGTGATCTTGTTGATGGCTCTGCTGTCCACGCACATTCGCCAAGAGCCATCCTATTTAGGAACTAACAAGGCAGGAACTCCACAAGGACTAAGGCTCTCACGTATTGATCCACGCTCCAGAAGCTCTTGCACTTGCAACTTTAAAACTTTGTGCTCTTCAGGACTCATTTTATAATGAGGTAAATTCGGGAGGGTGGCACCTGGAACAAGGTCAATGTTGTGTTGAATTTCACGCATAGGAGGTAGTCCCTTAGGCAGATCTAAGGGAAAGACATCCACGAAGTCTCGTAGGAGCACTTGGACTTCGTATGGAAGGACTTCTTTGCTCCTTGTGTCTTGCTTCAGATTGTTGTCCAATAGAAGGACGTGGCATACTCCTGCCTCCTTTAGGGAGAGTTGGAATTCCTTGAACGAAGTCAGTAGCGTCACCATTTGCACAAGGTTGCTCCCCTTCTTGCCAAGATTCTTCGGTTTTCTTGGAAGCAACGTGAACTTCTGACCATTTTTAATCACTTCGTACGTGTTCTCCTCTCCCTTATGCACTGCCTTATTATCATACTCCCAAGGCCTCCCAAGCAGAATATTGCATGCATCCATGCAAAGCACATCGCAAGTCACAACATCAGTGAATTGTCCAATGGAGATTGGCACTTGGCAACGTGAATCAACCCGAATACTTCCTCCAGATTGCACCCACCCAATAGAGTAAGGAGCAGGATGTGGGGTGGTCTTCAACCCGAGTTTCTCCACCGTGCTTGCACTTTTGAAGTTCTCCTGACTTCCTCCATCAACAATAACATCACAAACTTCCTTTCCTACATGACATCTTGTGCGGAACAGGTTGTGACGCTGAGTTGCATCTTTTTTCTCCACGGACAAAGCCAACTTCCTCATGACTCCACAGTATTCCTCATCATCACCAATTTCATCTTGTGACTCCTCCTCACTTTCCTCAACAGGTGCGCAAAAGAGAGCATCCTCCTGATCTCCTTCAGCCTCACACAATTGCACAAACTTTCTTTTTGGACACTCACTTGATCTGTGCCCTATTTCATTGCACTTGAAGCATTTTATTCGCGAAGAACCCTCAGCAACCTCCTTGCCTTTCCTCTGAACTTGCTCGGTATTAGAAAGGGCTGGCCTGGGCCGAGGCACAACTCTTGCATCTCCAGTTGGCGTGGGGTTATTCTCTGGTCCACGAGCAAAATTTGAAGTCTGGCCAGGGGTGTAACGATTGCCAACCACTCTCTTCTTCTTTAGGGCAGCTCCAATCTTGCGTGCCTTGTTGCACACGTCTTGGAAATACAGGAACGTGTCAAACTCCATACGACTCTTCACTTCATAGTGCAAGCCATCAATGAACCTCGCAATCATTTGGTCCTCATGTTCTTCCACATCATTCCGGGCAGCCAATCTCATAAATTCAGCAATATACTCATCAACAGACTTGTTACCTTGCGTGCAAGACAAGAATTGGGAGAACAAGGTCTGATGATAGTCTACGGGCAGAAATCTTTCCCTAAGTGCTTGCTCCATGGTTGGCCAATCACGAATAGGTAGATCACCTCTCCTTCTGCGAGATTCTTGCTCTTTACGCCACCACACCGCAGCACCAGATTCTAGCTTGAAAGCAACGTAGCTTACTTTTTGTTCTTCCGTGAGCTCCATACAATCAAAATACTTCTCTACGGAGTCAAACCAATTCAGAAAGGCTTCCACATCTGCCTCCCCATAAAACTTCTCAATGTTCATTTTAAACGGACGATCTATCCTCCTAACATAATCATCTCCACGATCATCCATTCTATACACCTCCCTCCTAGGGCCACGGCCAGCATCACCACGGCCTCCATCTCCTCTCCCACGTCCTCTCAACCCACGTACAGCCCTTCCTCCCCTCCTCACATCCAACGTAGCATCAGATTCTACATCCCCATCTTCATCAAGATCTAAAGGCGGATTACGTACCACTGGAGGGGGGGGGGGGTGCTGGAGGTTGCACCACCAAGTTAGCAAGCTGCGTGCGGATCTCCAAGATGGCAGCCTCCAAGGTGGCAAATCTTTGACGTAGATCCGGATTCTGGTTGTCCATGGGGTCGGCCATAGTGCATCGGATTCTGGTGGAGCTTGGTTTGGTATTAGAGGCATGGATCAGGGGATCGCGAAACCTTGTGGATCGGCTCGTAGGTAGGGTCTCTCACAACTCTCTGTGGTGATAGCGTTCACTCAAGATCAATGTAGAAACTGATCTGATCGTAATCTATGCTCTGATACCACCTAATGTTGCACAGCGGAATTAACTTGTGTGTTTGTGAATTCTGGAACAAACTCAATGAAAGATTTACAACAATCACCAACTTTCGTAGGGTGATTGAGGTTTGCCTATTGCTAGGCGGCCAATCAATGGCAAAAAAAAACAACAAAAACAAAACGTGCTCCTCTTTGCCTTAGCAAACTCAGAATATTCTGGATTAATTCAACATGTCATTTCCTTCTTTGTGATGCTTAATTTAAACGAGCTAAATTCCAGCCAGAAATTAAGGCTCCAGCTGTTACAATCTTTTCCCTTCCCACGTCCATATTAGGACAGCCATAACTAACATTAACACGCCTCATTATTAGTTGCTAAACCCCCCCTTTAGCAACAGAAGGAAAGAAAACGAAACATGTCCTAATTATTACAATCCAGAAAATAAAAAGCAACACATTAAATAAACGACTTGAGGATCCCATGCAGCTCATGCACACCCTTGTGCACGTCCTTGCACCTTGATTTGGGACGTCCTACGTCACAACAACAAAACCCAAGAATACAAGCTTATCCGTACAAAAGGTACACTTCTTCAAGTTAGCAAACAATTGATCTTCTCTAAGTGCTCTGATACCAACTGATGTGAATCTTGTTACGGATCCACGCGAAAGCCGGATCTATCTACGTTCAGATTGATGGAAATCTCGACCCGTTGTTTGCACCTTTGCAAGAACCAAGACATGAACAACCTCGACCCGCTGCTATAGGGAAACAAGAACCTTGATTTGATGAAGACACCACAAACGGTGATGTAGATCCGCTTGATAAGTCGAAGGTGAACGAACGGAATCCCTCCGCTGTGTTCGAACAGTTCCGAAGAACCAAGAGAGCAAAGCCCACGTTTTTTGTACTCAAATTATTCTCTCGAACAGCGAAGAACCTCACGGATTAGCAAGCAACAAAACGAACCCCAAAAAAGAACAAGAATAACAAGGATAATGAACTAAAGTAACAAGCTAAGCTTTGATACCAAATGATATGAATCTCAGCGGAAAAGACTCACAACTCGGACCGTTTGTTACTTCAGAATGGAACAGATCACAACTCACAAGAACTCACAAGAACTAAGGCGCGAAATTGAACCTTAACCCGCAGCAAGAGCTTCTGAACCTTGACCTAAGGTCGTATCACGCCACGAGCGGGGATGGATGATCCGTTTGATAAGTGAAAGATAAATTCTAGCCAAGACGACTCACCAGCCTAAGCAAGAACAAACGAGTATCTAAACTCACAATTAGCCAATGCTAAGTAATTCTCCAAATTGTTATGTCTTTATTGAATGAGGATGCCTCTTTATATAGGCTCCATAAGTCTTACAACTTCCTAAACGAAAACTAACTCCAAATAAGGAGTTCAAAGCTAGCCAAAATTCTCCTTCCTAATTTAAAGGGATTTTGGCCGAATTATTCAACTAAGTAGGAAAACAATCTAAACATAGATAACTAATAGAATATCTAGTAAATATCACGTCCTAAAACATAGTAGATGCAATTCCTAAAATTTAGGGACGCATGTCCAAGATAAGCTTGAAATTCACGTGCGCATGCATCCAGGAGATTGCGTGCATCTCAAACTTCCCATTTAGCTTCCAAAACGTGCATGGGCCTCCCTTGGGTTTCTTGGACGTCCTTGGACCTCCACGCACTTGCTTGAGCCCAAACTTCTTGCATTAGTCCATTGAAGTCAGATTGCAACTTCCTAGCTGTTGCTCTTGTAATTGGCCCAATTGGAACTTGAACGTGCTGCGAGTCTACAAGCTTGATAGTAGGTGCGTCCTTAGGCTTGCTCACATCAGAAAAGGAAAGAAACGACAAGAAAAGGAAAGAAAAGGAAAGAAAAGGCAAGGAAAATGCTAGATAAGGCAAGAAAAGGAAATAAAAGGCAAGGAAAAGGGAAAGAAAAGGCAAGATAAGGGAGGAAAAGGCATGAAAATTCAATGAAAAGGTAAGAAAAGGCAAGATATGGCAAGAAAAGGAAAGAAAAGGAAAGATAAAGCAAGAAAAGCAAGGAAAAGGCAAGGAAATGAAAGAAAAGTTAAGAAAAAGGCAAGAAAAGGCAAGAAAGGAATGATAATGCAAGAAAAGGTAAGAAAAGGCAAGATAAGGCAAGAAAAGGAAAGATAAGGCAAGATAAGGAAAGAAAAGAAAAGAAAATGAAAGATGAGACAAGAAAAGGCAAGATAAGGCAAGAAAAGGAAAGAAAAGGCAAGGAAAAGGCAAGATAAGGAATGAAAAGGCAAGAAAAGGAATAGGAAGGCAAGATATGGCAAGAAAAGGCAAGAAAAGGCATGAAAAGGCAAGAAAAGGTAAGAAAAATCAAGAAAAGGCAAGAAAAGGCAAGGAAAGGCAAGAAAAGGAAAGACACGGCAAGAAAAGGCAAGGAAAAGGAAAGAAAAGACTAGAAAAGGAAGTAAAATACAAGAAAAGGCATGAAAAAGGCTTGAAAAGGCAAGAAAAGGAAAGATACGGCAAGAAAATGCATGAAAAGGCAAGAAAAGAAAAGAAAAGGCAAGGAAAAGGCAAGAAAAGGAAGGAAAAGCAAGATAAGGCAAGAAAAGGCAAGAAAAGGAAAGAAAAGGCATGAAAAGGCAAGGAAAAGGCATGATAAGGTAAGAAAAGGCAAGATAAGACAAGAAAAGGCAAGAAGAGGCAAGAAAAGGAAATAAAAGGAAAGATAAGGCAAGAAAAGGCAAGAAAAGTCAAGAAAAGGCAAGGAAAAGGCAAGAAAAGGAAAGAAAAGGCAAGGAAATGGAATGAAAAGGCATGAAAAGGAAAGATAAGGCAAGAAAAGGCAAGAAAATGCAAGATAAGGTAAGATAAGGCAAGAAAAGGAAAGAAAGGCAAGGAAATGGCAAGATAAGACAAGAAAAGGTATGATAAGGAAAGAAAAGGGAAGGAAGGCAAGAAAAGGAAAGAAAAGGCAAGGAAAAGGCAAGATAAGGCAAGAAATGGAAGGAAAAGGCATGGAAAAGGCAAGAACAGGCAAGAAAAGGCAACATAAGGCAAGAAAAGGTAAGGAAAAGGTAAGAAAAGCCAAAAAAGGAAAGAAAAGGCAAGAAAATGCAAAAGGGTAAGAAGAGGCAAGAAAAGGCAAGGAAAGGTAGGAAAAGCCAAAAAAGGAAAGAAAAGGCAAGAAAATGCAAAAGGGTAAGAAGAGGCAAGAAAAGGCAAGGAAAGGCAGGGAAAGGGAAGGAAAAGCCATGAAAAGGCAAGAAAAGGCAAGAAAAAGCAAGAAAAGGTAAGAAAAGGCAAGAAAAGGAAAGAAAAGAAAAGAAAAGGCAAGATAAGGCAAGGAAAAGGAAAGAAATGACAAGAAAAGGAAAGAAAAGGCAAGGAAAATACAAGAAAAGACAAGATAAGGAAATAAAAGGAAATAAAAGGCAAGGAAAATGTAAGAAAAGGCAAGATAAGGCAAGAAAAGGAAATAAAAGGCAAGGAAAAGGCATGAAAATTCAATGAAAAGGCAAGAAAAGGTAAGATAAGGCAAGAAAAGGAAAGATAAAGCAAGAAAAGGCAAGGAAATGGCAAGAAAAGGCAGGAAAAGGAAAGAAAAGGCAAGGAAAAAGAATGAAAAGGCAAGAAAAGGAAAGATAAGACAAGAAAAGGTAAGGAAAAGGCCGGATAAGGCAAGAAAAGGCAAGAAAAGCAAAGATGAGGCAAGAAAAGGCAAGATAAGGCAAGAAAAGCAAAGAAAAGGCAAGGAAAAGGCAAGATAAGGCAAGGAAAAAAAGGAAAAGGTAAGGAAAAGGCAAGATAAGGTCAAAAAAAGGCAAGGAAAAGGCATGAAAAGGCAAGAAAATGCAAGAAAAGGAATTAAAAGGCAAGAAAGGAAAGAAAAGGTAAGCAAAGGCAGGAAAAGGCAAGAAAAGAAAGAAAAGGCAAGGAAAAGGCAAGATAAGGAAAGAAAAGGCAAGGGAAAGGCAAAAAAAGTAAAGAAAAGGCAAGAAAAGGCATGGAAAAGGCATGAAATGGCAAGTAAAGGAAAGATAAGGCAAGAAAAGGCATGAAAAGGCAAGAAAAGGAAAGAAAAGGCAAGGAAAATGCAAGATAAGGCAAGAAAAGGAAATAAAAGGCAAGGAAAAGGCAAAGAAAAGTCAAGATAAGGGAGTAAAAGGCGTGAAAATTCAATGAAAAGGTAAGAAAAGGCATGTTAAGGCAAGAAAAGGAAAGAAAAGGAAAGATAAAGCAAGAAAAGCAAGGAAAAGGCAAGGAAAGGCAAGAAAAGTTAAGAAAAAGGCAAGAAAAGGCAAGAAAGGAATGATAATGCAAGAAAAGGCAAGAAAAGGCAAGATAAGGCAAGAAAAGGAAAGATAAGGCAAGAAAAGGCAAGGAAATGGAAAGAAACGACAAGAAAAGGAAAGATAAGGTAAGAAAAGGCATGAAAAGGGAAAAAAAGGAAAGAAAAGGTAAGGAAAAGACAAGATAAGGCAAGGAAAGAAAAGGCAAGGTAAGGCAAGATAAGGGAAGGAAAGGCAAGAAAAGAAAAGAAAAGAAAATGAAAGATGAGACAAGAAAAGGCAAGATAAGGCAAGAAAAGGAAAGAAAAGGCAAGGAAAAGGCAAGATAAGGAAAGAAAAGGCAAGAAAAGGAATAGAAAGGCAAGATATGGCAAGAAAAGGCATGAAAAGGCAAGAAAAGCTAAGAAAAATTAAGAAAAGGCAAGGAAAAGGCAAGATAAGGAAAGAAAAGGCAAAAAAAGGATTAGAAACGCAAGATATGGCAAGAAAAAACATGAAAAGGCAAGAAAAGGTAAGAAAAGGCAAGAAAAGGCAAGGTAAGGCAAGAAAAGGTAAGAAAAGGCAAGAAAAGGCAAGGTAAGGCAAGAAAAGGCAAGGAAAGGCAAGAAAAGGAAAGGCAAGGCAAGAAAAGGCAAGGAAAAGGAAAGAAAAGACTAGAAAAGGAAGTAAAATACAAGAAAAGGCATGAAAAAGGAACGAAAAGGCAAGAAAAGGAAAGATACGGCAAGAAAATACATGAAAAGGCATATGGCAAGAAAAGGCAAGAAAATACATGAAAAGGCAAGAAAAGGCAAGGAAAAGGAAAGGCAAGGCAAGAAAAGGCAAGGAAAAGGAAAGAAAAGACTAGAAAAGGAAGTAAAATACAAGAAAAGGCATGAAAAAGGAACGAAAAGGCAAGAAAAGGAAAGATAAGGCAAGAAAAGGCATGAAAAGGCAAGAAAAGGAAAGAAAAGGTAAGGAAAATGCAAGAAAAGACAAGATAAGGCAAGGAAAGAAAAGGCAAGATAAGGCAAGATAAGGGAAGGAAAGGCAAGAAAAGAAAAGAAAAGAAAATGAAAGATGAGACAAGAAAAGGCAAGATAAGGCAAGAAAAGAAAAGGCAAGATAAGGAAAGAAAAGGCAAGAAAAGGAATAGAAAGGCAAGATATGGCAAGAAAAGGCAAGAAAAGGCATGAAAAGGCAAGAAAAGGCAAGGAAAAGGAAAGGCAAGGCAAGAAAAGGCAAGGAAAAGGAAAGAAAAGACTAGAAAAGGAAGTAAAATACAAGAAAAGGCATGAAAAAGGAACGAAAAGGCAAGAAAAGGAAAGATACGGCAAGAAAATACATGAAAAGGCAAGAAAAGAAAAGAAAAGGCAAGAAAAGGCAAAGAAAAGACAAGAAAAGGAAAGAAAATGCAAGGAAATGGAATGAAAAGGCAAGAAAAGAAAGATATGGCAAGAAAAGGCAAGGAAAAGGCAAGAAAATGCAAGATAAGGTAAGATAAGGCAAGAAAAGGAAAGAAAAGGCAAGGAAATGGCAAGATAAGACAAGAAAATGTACGATAAGGAAAGAAAAGGGAAGGAAAGGCAAGAAAAGGAAAGAAAAGGAAAGAAAAGGCAATGAAAAGGCAAGATAAGGCAAGAAATGGAAAGAAAAGGCAAGGAAAAGGCAAGAAAAGGCAAGATAAGGCAACATACGGCAAGAAAAGGTTAGGAAAAGGTAAGAAAAGCCAAAAAAGGAAAGAAAAGGCAAGAAAATGCAAAAGGGTAAGAAAAGGCAAGAAAAGGCAAGGAAAGGGAAGGAAAAGCAACGAAAAGGCAAGAAAAGGCAAGAAAAAGTAAGAAAAGATAAGAAAAGGCAAGATAAGGCAAGAAAAGGTAAGAAAAGGAAAGAAAAGGAAAGATAAGGCAAGGAAAAGGAAAGAAATGACAAGAAAAGGAAAGAAAAGGCAAGGAAAATGCAAGAAAAGACAAGATAAGACAAGAAAACGAAATAAAAGGCAAGGAACAGGTAAGAAAAGGCAAGATAAGGCAAGAAAAGGAAATAAAAGGCAAGGAAAAGGCATGAAAATTCAATGAAAAGGCAAGAAAAGGCAAGATAAGGCAAGAAAAGGAAAGAAAAGGAAAGATAAAGCAAGAAAAGGCAAGGAAATGGCAAGAAAAGGCAGGAAAAGGAAAGAAAAGGCAAGGAAAAAGAATGAAAAGGCAAGAAAAGGAAAGATAAGGCAAGAAAAAGGCCAGAAAAGGCAAGATAAGGCAAGAAAAGGAAAGATGAGGCAAGATAAGGCAAGATGAGGCAAGATAAGGCAAGAAAAGCAAAGAAAAGGCAAGGAAAAGGCAAGATAAGGCAAGAAAAAGAAAGAAAAAGGTAAGGAAAAGGCAAGAAAAGGCAAGATAAGGCAAGAAAAGGCTAGGAAAAGGCATGAAAAGGCAAGAAAAGGCAAGAAAAGGAATAAAAAAGCAAGAAAAGGCAAGAAAGGAAAGAAAAGGTAAGCTAAGGCAGGAAAAGGCAAGAAAAGAAAGAAAAGGCAAGGAAAAGGCAAGATAAGGAAAGAAAAGGCAAGGGAAAGGCAGGAAAAGGGAAGAAATGGCAAGATAAGGCAAGAAAGGTCAAGATAAGGCAAGAAAAGGAAAGATAAGGCAAGAAAATGTAAGAAAAGGAAAGAAAAGGCAAGAAAAGGAAAGAAAAGGCAAGGAAAATGAATGAAATGGAAAGAATAGGAATGATTAGGCCAGAAAAGGTAAGAAATGGAAAGGAAAAGGAATGAAAAGGCAAGGAAAAGGCAAGAAAAGGTAAAAAAAAAGGCAAGAAAAGGCAAGTAAAGGAAAGAAAAGGAAAGATAAGGCAAGGAAAAGGCAAAAAAAAAGAAAGAAAAGGCAAGGAAAAGTCAAGAAAAGTCAAGAAAAGGCAAGAAAAGGAAAGTAAAGGAAAGATGAGGCAAGAAAAAGCAAGATAATGCAAGAAAAGGAAAGAAAAGGCAAGTAAAAGGCAAGATAAGGAAAGAAAAGGCAAGGAAAATGAATTAAAAGGCAAGAAAAGGCAAGAAAAGGAAAGAAAAGGAAAGAAAAGGCAAGAAAAAGCAAGGAAAATGTATGAAAAGGAATGAAAGTGCCAGAAAAGGTAAGAAAGGGACAGAAAAGGCAAGAAAAGGCAAGGAAAAGTCAAGGAAAAGTCAAGATAAGGCAAAAAAGGCAAGGAAAGGAAAGAAAAGGCAAGAAAAGGAATGAAAAGGCAAGGAAAGTAATGAAAAGGCAAGAAAAGGGAAGATAAGGTAAGAAAAGGTAAGAAAAGGCAAGAAAAGAAAAAAAAGGTAAGAAAAGCCAACATAAGGCAAGAAAAGGTATGGAAAAGGTAAGAAAAGCCAAAAAAAAAGGATAGAAAAGGAAAGAAAATGCAAAAAGGTAAGAAAAGGCAAGAAAAGGGAATGAAAAGGTAAGAAAAGGCAATATAAGGCAAGAAAAGGAAAGAAAAGGAAAGATAAAGCAAGATCAGGCAAGGAAAAGGAAAGAAACGACAAGAAAAGGAAAGAAAAGGCAAGAAAAGGAAATATAAGGCAAGAAAAGGCATGAAAAGGCAAGAAAAGGAAATATAAGGCAAGGAAAATGCAAGATAAGGCAAGAAAAGGAAATAAAAGGCAAGAAAAATGCAAAGAAAAGGCAAGATAAGGGAGGCAAAGGCATGAAAATTCAATGAAAAGGTAAGAAAAGGCAAGATAAGGCAAGAAAAGGAAAGAAAAGGAAAGATAGAGCAAGAAAAGGCAAGGAAAAGGCAAGGAAAGATAAAGCAAGAAAAGTTAAGAAAAAGGCAAGAAAAGGCAAGAAAGGAATGAAAATGCAAGAAAAAGTAAGAAAAGGCAAGATAAGGCAAGAAAAGGAAAGATAAGGCAAGATAAGACAAGAAAAGGCAAGGAAAAGGAAAGAAATGACAAGAAAAGGAAAGAAAAGGCAAGAAAAGGAAAGAAAAGGTAAGGAAAATGCAAGAAAAGACAAGATAAGGCAAGAAAAGAAAAGGCAAGATAAGGCAAGATAAGGCAATATAAGGGAAGGAAAGGCAAGAAAAGAAAAGAAAAGAAAATGAAAGATGACGCAAGAAAAGGCAAGAAAAGAAAAGAAAAGGCAAGAAAAGGAAAGATAAAGAAAGATAAGGCAAGAAAAGGAAAGAAAAGGCAAGAAAAGGCAAGGAAAATGAATGAAATGGCAAGAATAGGAATGATTAGGCAAGAAAAGGTAAGAAATGGAAAGGAAAAGGAATGAAAAGGCAAGATAAGGCAAGAAAAGGTAAAAAAAAAGGCAAGAAAAGGCAAGTAAAGGAAATAAAAGGCAAGGAAAAGGAATGAAAAGTCAAGAAAAGGCAGGAAAAGAAAAGATGAGGCAAGAATAGGCAAGATAATGCAAGAAAAGGTAAGATAAGGCTAGAAAAGGAAAGATAAGGCAAGGAAAAGGCAAGATAAGGAAAGAAAAGGCAAGGAAAATGATTTAAATGGCAAGAAAAGGCAAGAAAAGGAAAGAAAAGGAAAGAAAAGGCAAGAAAATGAATTAAAATGCAAGATAAGGTAAGAAAAAGCAAGGAAAAGGCATGAAAAGGAATGAAAATGCGAGAAAAGGTAAGAAAGGGAATGAAAAGGCAAGATAACGCAAAAAAAGGCAAGGAAAAGTCAAGATAAGGCAAAAAAGGCAAGGAAAGGAGAGAAAAGGCAAGGAAAGGAATGAAAAGGCAAGGAAAGGAATTAAAAGGCAAGAAAAGGAAAGATAAGGCAAGAAAAGGTAAGAAAAGACAAGAAAAGAAAAAAAGGAAAGAATAGGAAAGAAATGGAAAGAAAAGGAATGATAAGGTAAGAAAAGGCAACATAAGGCAAGAAAAGGTATGGAAAAGGTAAGAAAAGCCAAAAAAAACGAAAGAAATGGAAAGAAAATGATAAGGCAAGAAAAGGGAAGGAAAAGGCATGAAAAGGCAAGAAAAGGCAAGGAAAAGGCATGAAATGGCAAGAAAAGGAAAGATAAGGCAAGAAAAGGTATGAAAAGGCAAGAAAAGGAAAGAAAAGGCAAGGAAAATGCAAGATAAGGCAAGAAAAGGAAATAAAAGGCAAGGAAAAGGCTAAGAAAAGGCAAGATAAGGGAGGAAAAGGCATGAAAATTCAATGAAAAGGTAAGAAAAGGCAAGATAAGGCAAGAAAAGGAAAAAAAAGGAAAGATAAAGCAAGAAAAGCAAGGAAAAGGCAAGGAAAGGCAAGTAAAGTTAAGAAAAAGGCAAGAAAAGGCAAGAAAGGAATGATAATGCAAGAAAAGGTAAGAAAAGGCAAGATAAGGCAAGAAAAGGAAAGATAAGGCAAGAAAAGGCATGAAAAGGCAAGAAAAGGAAAGAAAAGGTAAGGAAAATGCAAGAGAAGACAAGATAAGGCAAGGAAAGAAAAGGCAAGATAAGGCAAGATAAGGGAAGGAAAGGCAAGAAAAGAAAAGAAAAGAAAATGAAAGATGAGACAAGAAAAGGCAAGATGAGGCAAGAAAAGAAAAGGCAAGGAAAAGGCAAGATAAGGAAAGAAAAGGCAAGAAAAGGAATAGAAAGGCAAGATATGGCAAGAAAAGGCAAGAAAAGGCATGAAAAGGCAAGAAAAGGTAAGAAAAATTAAGAAAAGGCAAGAAAAGGCAAGAAAAGGCAAGAAAAGGAAAGCCAAGGCAAGAAAAGGCAAGGAAAAGGAAAGAAAAGACTAGAAAAGGAAGTAAAATACAAGAAAAGAAAAGAAAAAGGCAAGTAAAAGGCAAGAAAAGGAAGGAAAAGGCTAGATAAGGCAAGATAAGGCAAGAAAAGGAAAGAAAAGGCATGAAAAGGCAAGGAAAAGGCATGATAAGGTAAGAAAAGGCAAGATAAGGCAAGAAGAGGCAAGAAAAGGTAAGAAAAGGCAAGATAAGGCAAGAAAAGGCAAGAAAAGGAAATAAAAGGAAAGATAAGGCAAGAAAAGGCAAGAAAAGTTAAGGAAATGGCAAGAAAAGCAAAGAAAATGCAAGAAAAGGCAAGGAAAAGGCAAGAAAAGGAAAGAAAAGGCAAGGAAAAGGCAAGAAAATGCAAGATAAGGTAAGATAAGGCAAGAAAAGGAAAGAAAAGGCAAGGAAATGGCAAGATAAGACAAGAAAAGGTATGATAAGGAAAGAAAAGGGAAGGAAAGGCAAGAAAAGGAAGGAAAAGGCAAGATAAGGCAAGAAATGGAAAGAAAAGGCAAGGAAAAGGCAAGAAAAGGCAAGATAAGGCAACGTAAGGCAAGAAAAGGTGAGGAAAAGGTAAGAAAAGCCAAAAAAGGAAAGAAAAGGCAAGAAAATGCAAAAGGGTAAGAAAAGGCAAAAAAAGGCAAGGAAAGGCAAGGAAAGGGAAGGAAAGGGAAGGAAAAGCCATGAAAAGGCAAGAAAAGGCAAGAAAAAGCAAGAAAAGGTAAGAAAGGCAAGATAAGGCAAGAAAAGGAAAGAAAAGGCAAGATAAGGCAAGGAAAAGGAAAGAAATGACAAGAAAAGGAAAGAAAAGGCAAGGAAAATGCAAGAAATGACAAGATAAGGCAAGAAAAGGAAATAAAAGGCAAGGAAAAGGTAAGGAAAGGCAAGAAAAGGAAAGAAAATGAAAGATAAAGCAAGAAAAGGCAAGGAAATGGCAAGAAAAGGCAGGAAAAGGAAAGAAAAGGCAAGGAAAAAGAATGAAAAGGCAAGAAAAGGAAAGATAAGGCAAGAAAAGGCAAGGATGATACGAACCCTGCCAACGATGCGCGAGACCTGTCCAAGAAGCGTTGAAATCCCAAATCATTCTAGATTAGTTTGTGATGGAGATCTCGACCCGATGCTCACAACCAAACAAGAACCTTGGTATTAAGACCGCGACCCGATGCTTGAGTTGAAACAAAGAACCTCGATATATCGATGATGCCACAAACGGTGATGAAGATCCGCTTGATAAGTCGATGGTGAACTCGACGGAATCCCTCCGTTGTGTTTGAACAGTTTCGAAGAACCAAGATAGCAAAGCCCATATTTTTCAATCAATAATAGTCTCCTTTTCTCAGTGCATAACCTCTATAAATATGCTCAATATTACAAAGAGATTCCAAATCAAACAACTCCTAAAAATCTGGCCAGAAAGGGAAACTAAAAAGGAAAAAAATCTCTGCCTTTTAGGAAGGCTACAAACGTGACAAACAAGCTAAATAAGCCAAGAGTTGTTGGAATATAACTTCCTAATCAAAACTAATGGCTGAAATAAACTTCCTAAATAGAATGCCCAAATCAGAGAGAATGAATCTTCAAGATCTTTGCTGCTGAAAGGACCTTCTAGAACTTGTATTAAGGTCATAAACTCAGCTGAATTTCATGGCTGTTGGTCCATGGACTTTAATAAATTTGCTTGGGCCCAACTCTCCGATGTAAGCTTGGAAATCAGCCCATTAAGTTGTGACTTGAAGCGCTTTGTCCGTGCTCTCTCACTTGGTCAGATTGGCACTTGAAATCATCATATGAGTGCTTCTCATATTCATATCATTCCCCTCCTCTTGAATGGGATTTGTCCTCAAATCCTCGCATATGGCATGCTGCCACAAATTAACAACCATGCTGGAATATGGTTGAGTCTTCGAACGGCGTGGTTGGACTTGATACCTTCCTCTCCAACAAAATAGATACTTCGAATCTGATATCATCCCCAAATCAAAAGTTAAAGACTCTCTTTTTCGAATAAGCCTTTCACCAATTTTCAAAGCATTCCACAAGTTGATCAATGCTGATCCTCCAACATATTCAAACTTGTCAACTCCCAAGAAGTTTAAATGCTCAACATATTCAACATGAAAATCTGGATATATGTAAGATATGGGCTGAACCTCTTCCTTCTTAACCACAATAACAAATTCTTCATGATCACCATCAATTGGAGTTATACACTTCCTCATGTGAACAACATTATTTTCCACAGATGATTCATCAAATAAATCCCTTAAGTAAAGTAGTGACATTGTATCCTCATCAAAGCAATCTCCATCAAATAAGTCAATAGAATATGCACCAAACTCCTCCCATGTCAAAGCCTCTTCAAGAACTTCAAAAGAAGAAGCTTTCATATCAACTTCAGAACCACATACCTTATTCTCAATGTTGCACTTTGTGTGAATGATCTTCTCACGTTGCACTTCACAACCTTCTCTTACATGCAAGTCAATTTTCCTTGCCAATGACATAAGTTTCTCCCAGCTGTCTTCATCATCCCATGCTGTAACTCGAAGAGTGCTATCACCTCTCACCCCAATCTTCCTTTGTTGAGCTCTTGTATCCTTGCATACTTTAGGAACAACGTCTACTCGCTTGGAAAGTTTACTCTCTATACGGTCTATCCGTCTGTGAAACTTATTGATCTCCCCACTCACCATGCAATTCATCTCACTCATCACAGGCTCATCACCTTCAAAGTTTCTTCTTGAGTAATCGTAGGACATGTTCTTGCACATTCACTTTTTTTTTCTTTCCACTTTTTTTTCAAACTTTTTTTTAGCCTCCTTTCTTCCTTTGTAGGCTGCCTTCTTTTCTTTCTTTCTTTTTTCCAGATTTTTCTCTCTTTTTTTGATTTTTTTCTTTCTCCAACTCAGAATACAATAAGAACAACTAACAGAAAACTAATGATAAAAAAGAAATTTAAAAGATAGATAGAACTGAAATAGAAGTCTAAGCTCTGATACCAAATGGTACGAACCCCTCCAACGATGCGCGAGACCCGTCACAGATCATTCTAGATCAATTTGTGATGGAGATCTCGATCCGATGCTCACAACCAAACAAGAACCTTGGTATTAAGACCACGACCCGCTGCTTGAGTTGAAACAAAGAACCTTGATATATCGATGACGCCACAAACGGTGATGAAGATCCGCTTGATAAGTCGATGGTGAACTTGACGGAATCCCTCCGTTGTGTTCGAACAGTTCCGAAGAACCAAGAGAGCAAAGCCCACATTTTTCAATCAATAATAGTCTCCTTTTCTCAGTGCATAAGCCTCTATAAATAGGCTCAATATTACAAAGAGATTCCAAATCAAACAACCTCTAAAAATCTGGCTAGAAAGGGAAACTAAAAAGGAAACAAATCTCTGCCTTTTAGTAAGGCTACAAACGTGAAAAACAAGATAACTAAGCCAAGAGTTGTTGGAATATAACTTCCTAATCAAAACTAACGGCTGAAATAAACTTCCTAAATAGAATGTCCAAATCAGAGGGAATGAATCTTCAAGATCTTTGCTGCTGAAAGGACCTTCTAGAACTTGTATTAAGGTCATAAACTCAGCTGAATTTCGTGGCTCTTGGTCCATGGACTTTAATAAATTTCTTTGGGCCCAACTCTCCGATGTAAGCTTGGAAATCAGCCCATTTAGTTGTGACTTAAAGCGCTTTGTCCGTGCTCTCTCACTTGGTCAGATTGGCACTTGAAATCATCATATGAGTGCTTCTCATATTCATATCAAAAAGGAAATAAAAGGCAAGGAAAAGGCAAAGAAAAGGCAAGATAAGGGAGGAAAAGGCATGAAAATTCAATGAAAAGGTAAGAAAAGGCAAGATAAGGCAAGAAAAGGAAAGAAAAGGAAAGATAAAGCAAGAAAAGGCAAGGAAAGGCAAGGAAAGGCAAGAAAAGTTAAGAAAAAGGCAAGAAAAGGCAAGAAAGGAATGAAAATGCAAGAAAAGGTAAGATAAGGCAAGATAAGGCAAGAAAAGGAAAGATAAGGCAAGATAAGGCAAGAAAAGGCAAGGAAAAGGAAAGAAACGACAAGAAAAGGCAAGAAAAGGCAAGAAAAGGAAAGAAGTGGTAAGGAAAATGCAAGAAAAGACAAGATAAGGCAAGGAAAGAAAAGGCAAGATAAGGGAAGGAAAGGCAAGAAAAGAAAAGAAAAGAAAAGAAAATGAAAGATGAGGTAAGAAAAGGCAAGAAAAGGAAAGAAAAGGCAAGGAAAAGACAAGATAAGGAAAGAAAAGGCAAGAAAAGGAATAGAAAGGCAAGATATGGCAAGAAAAGGCAAGAAAAGGTATGAAAAGGCAAGAAAAGGTAAGAAAAATCCAGAAAAGGCAAAAAAAGGCAAGGAAAGGCAAGAAAGGGAAAGACAAGGCATGAAAAGGCAAGAAAAGGTAAGAAAAATCAAGAGAAGGCAAGAAAAGGCAAGATAAGGCAAGAAAAGGCAAGGAAAGGCAAGAAAGGGAAATATAAGGCAAGAAAAGGCAAGGAAAAGGAAAGAAAAGGCTAGAAAAGGAAGTTAAATACAAGAAAAGGCATGAAAAAGGCATGAAAACGCAAGAAAAGGAAAGATAAGGCAAGAAAATGCATGAAAACGCAAGAAAAGAAAAGAAAAGTCAAGGAAAAGGCAAGAAAAGGCAAGAAAAGGAAGGAAAAGGCAAGATAAGGCAAGAAAAGGAAAGAAAAGGCATGAAAAGGCAAGGAAAAGGCATGATAAGGTAAGAAAAGGCAAGATAGGCAAGAAAAGGTAAGAAAAGGTTAGAAAAGGCAAAGAAAAGGCAAGAAAAGTTAAGGAAATGGCAAGAAAAGCAATGAAAAGGCAAGAAAAGGCAAGGGAAAGGCAAGAAAAAGAAAGAAAAGGCAAGGAAATGTAATGAAAAGGCAAGAAAAGGAAAGATAAGGCAAGAAAAGGCAAGGAAAAGGTAAGAAAATGCAAGATAAGGTAAAATAAGGCAAGAAAAGGAAAGAAAAGGCAAGGAAATGGCAAGATAAGACAAGAAAAGGTATGATAAGGAAAGAAAAGGGAAGGAAAGGCAAGAAAAGGAAAGAAAAGGCAAGGAAAAGGCAAGATAAGGCAAGAAATGGAAAGAAAAGGCAAGGAAAAGACTAGAAAAGGCAAGATAAGGTAAGAAATGGCAAGGAAAAGGCACGGAAAGGCAAGAAAAGGCAAGAAAAGGCAAGAAAAGGCATGAAAAGTAAAGAAAAAGGAAAGATAAGGCAAGAAAAGGCAAGGAAAAGGCATGAAAAGGCAACATAAGGTAAGAAAAGGCAAGAAAAAGGCATGAAAAGGCAACATAAGGTAAGAAAAGGCAAGGAAAAGGCATGAAAAGGCAAAAAAAAAGGCAAGAAAAGGTAAGAAAAGAAAACAAAAGGCAAGAAAAGGCAAAAAAGGAAAGATAAGGCAAGAAAGGCAAGAAAGAGGTAAGAAAAGGCAAGGTAAGGCAAGGAAATGCAAGAAAAGGAAATTAAAGTAAAGAAAAGGAAAGATTAGGCAAGATAACGCAAGAAAAGGCATGAAAAGGCAAGGAAAAGGCAAGATAAGGAAACAAAAGGCAAGGAAAAGGCAAGAAAAGGCAAGAAAAGGCATGGAAAAGCCATGAAAAGGTAAGAAAAGGAAAGATAAGGCAAGAAAACGCTTGAAAAGGCAAGAAAAGGAAAGAAAGGGCAAGGAAAAGGTAAGAAAAGGCAAGATAAGGCAAGATGAGGCAAGAAAAGGAAAGAAAAGGCAAGGAAAAGAAAAGGAAAGAAAAGGCAAGATAAGGCAAGATGAGGCAAGAAAAGGAAAGAAAAGGCAAGGAAAAGAAAAGGAAAGAAAAGGCAAGATAAGGAAAAAAAAGCCAAGATTAGGCAAGATAAGGCAAGAAAAGGGAAGGAAAGGCAAGAAAAGGAACGAAAATGAAAGATGAGGCAAGAAAAGGCAAGATAAGGCAAGAAAAGGTAAGTAAAGGCGAGAAAAGGTAAGAAAAGGCAAGAAAAAGGCATGAAAAGGCCAGAAAACGAAAGAAAAGGCAAGAAAAGGCAAGATAAGGTAAGAAAAGGCAAGATAAGGATTGAAAGGGCAAGATAAGGCTAGAAAAGGTAAGATAAGGTAAAAAAAAGGCATGAAAGGGCAAAAAAAGGCAAACAAAGGCAACTAAAGGAAAGATAAGGCAGGAAAAGGAAAGAAAAGGCAAGAAAATGAAAGGAAAGGCAAGAAAAGGCATGGAAAAGGCAGGAAAATGAAAGATAAGGCAAGAAAAGGCATGAAAAGGAAAGAAAAGGCAAGGAAAATGCAAGGAAAAGGCAAATAAAGGCAAGATAAGGAAAGAAAAGGCAAGATAAGATAAGGATGATGTGAGCAAGCCTAAGGACGCACCTACTATCAAGCTTGTAGACTCGCAGCAAGTTCAAGTTCCAATTGGGCCAATGACAAGAGCACGAGCTAGGAAGTTGCAATCTGATTTCAATGGACTAATGCAAGAAGTTTGGGCTCAAGTTGGTGCGTACAAGTGCAAGGACGTGCATGAGGCACATGCAAAGCCCATGCACGTGATAGAGGCTATTTTGGAAGCTTAATATGCACACCAACTTCTGGATGCATGCGCACATGGAGAATCAGCAAGAATCAACCTATTTAGGCCATGCATCTTCTTGTTAGGACGTGCAATTAATTGTTATTCTATTAGATATTATTTGTTTAGATTATTTCCTATTTTAGTTGAATAATTCGGCCAGAATCTCCTTAGAATAGGAAAGAGAGTTTTGGCCAGCCTTTGAACTCCTTTTTAGGAGTTAGCTTGTTTAGGAATACTTTGGTACTTTGGGAGCCTATATAAAGAGGACTCCTAGCAATAAAAACGTACACAACAATTCAGAATTACATAGCTTTGGCTAATTGAGAGTTTAGATACTCGTTTGTTCTTGCTTAGGCTGGTGAGTCGTCTTGGCTAGAATTTATCTTTCACTTATCAAGCGGACCATCCATCCTCGCTTGTGGCGTGATTCGACCTTAGGTCAAGGTTCAGAAGTTCTTGTTGCGGGTTAAGGTTCAATTTCGTGCCTTAGTTCGAGTGAGTTCTTGTGAGTTGTGATCTGTTCCATTCTAAAGTAACAAACGGTCCGAGTTGTGAATCTTTTCCGCATAGATTCATATCAGTTGGTATCAGAGCTTAGCTTGTTACTTTAGTTCACTATCCTTGTTATTTTTGTTCTTGTTGGTTCGTTTAGTTGCTCGTTATTTTTGTTCTTATTGGTTCGTTTTTTTTTTCTCTTCGCTGTTTGAAAAGAGAGGGAAACAAACGAGTGAAGCAAGAAAAGAAAAGAAAAGAAAGAAAAAAAAAAAGAAAAGAAAAGAAAGAAAAAAAAAAGAAAAGAAAAGAAAAGAAACGAAAAAGGAAAGAAAAGAAAAAGTGCGTGAAGCCTAAAGAGGAAGCAAAGGCCGCAAGCAAGTCTAAAGAGGAAGCAAGGCCGCAAGCAAGTCTAAAGAGGAAGCAAGGCCGCAAGCAAGCTTAAAGAGGAAACAAAATCAAAAAGGAAGCGAGCAAGACTAAAGGAAAGACCCAAGAAGAACTTTAACATTCTGGTTGTTAAAGCGTGAAGCTCAAGCAAGGCCGTTCTAGCCTTAGTAAGAACATACAAGTATCACGAGAGGAAAAAGGCAAGAGTGTGCGAGTACCTTAGAGAGAAAAGCCAAATATTTGAGTGCAAACACGAGTGAACTTGAGTGCACCTTACATTGAGAGTATACACGTAAGGGAGTGAGCTTGTGAGGCCATATTTTTTTTATTACTAACCAATTTTTCTTGCAGCAAACATGTCACATGAAGGTCAAACCATGGGAAACATAGACCTTAAGTTATTAGTGGATGCATTGGCCGGGAAGCTCGAGCAGATGGTGCAAGCTCAGATGGAGCCTTTGCAACTACGCGTGGATGCCGTGGAGAATTCTCGTGACATCCCCCCAACGCGAGGCGAACTCCAAAGGCGTAGGAGAGGAGTACCTATTGGAGAGTCAAGCGGAGCTGATTCTGAATCGGAAGAAGGCGTAGGCTCAACAAGGAGTCTTAGGAGAGCAAGAACAAGCCGTCCACCTAGGGAGGCGAGGCCAAAGAGAGACGACAACATAGGGAGTATCAAACTGAAGATACCTTCCTTTGCCGGTCGTTCTGACCCGGAGGCGTACTTAGAGTGGGAGAAGAAGATTGAGTTCGTGTTTGATTGCCACAATAGCTCCGAAGAAAAGAAGGTAAAACTTGCCATCACCGAATTTACTGATTATGCTATAACTTGGTGGGATCAACTTGTGACAAGCAGGAGGAGAAATAGAGAACGCCCTATAGCTACTTGGGAAGACATGAAAGTAGTGATGAGGAAGAGATTTGTTCCAAGTCATTACTATAGAGAGCTGTATAAGAAGTTACAAGGAATGAGGCAAGGAAATTTGAGTGTGGAGGAGTATTTCAAACAGATGGAGATGGCCATGATAAGAGCTGATATAGATGAAGATAGAGAAGTTACAATGGCAAGGTTCTTGAATGGACTCAATCCTGAAATTCAAGACAAAGTTGAGTTGCAACACTATGTGGAGTTGGAGGACATGGTGCATATGGCAATGAAAATTGAGAAGCAACTCAAGAGAGGAGAGGGGAGAACAAGAGCTACATCGAATTCTACTTGGAAGCCAAACTACCAAAAGAAGTTTGACAAGCCACAAGCAGCCAAAGTAGAGCATAAACCCGAGAGTTCTCAAGCTAATTCTCAAAGGAAAGTGGAAGTCACTCCAGCTAGGAACCGTGACATCAAGTGCTTTAAGTGTCAAGGAAGGGGGCACATCTCAAGTCAATGTCCTAACAGGCAAGCAATGGTGATCAAGGAAGGTGGAGAGATTGAAACTGAAGAAGAGGATTCGGAGCATGAAAGCATGCCTTCTTTGGAGGACGTATCCGAGGAAGAGTACCAAGCTGCTGAGAGGCTTACTCTTGTGTCTAGAAGAGCATTGAATGTGCAAGTGAAAGAAGAAGATAATGTGGCTCAAAGAGAAAATATTTTTCACACAAGGTGCTATGTTAAAGACAAGGTGTGTAGTGTCATCATAGATGGAGGAAGTTGTGCTAATGTTGCAAGCACGACTATGGTGGAGAAGTTAGGGTTACTCACGGGAAAACACCCTAAGCCTTACAAACTACAATGGCTGAATGATAGTGGAGAAGTACGAGTGATGAAGCAAGTATTGGTAGCATTCCGCATTGGCAACTATGAGGATGAAGTGTTGTGTGATGTTGTACCAATGCAAGCTGGTCACCTATTGTTAGGAAGGCCGTGGCAGTTTGATAGGAAAGTGCATCATGATGGCTACACCAATAAGTATTCATTTATACTTAAGAAGAGAGTAATCACCTTGGCACCCTTGTCACCATCACAAGTTTGTGAAGATCAACGTCAGTTGCAAAAAGAAAGTGATGAGCAAAGGGAGCGTGATAAAAAGAAAAAGAATGAGAGGAGAGAAGAAGCCGAAAAAAAGATAAGAAAAACGGCCAATGGAGAGGAAAAGATTGAGCAAACAAAAGAAGCCGGAAAAACAGAAATTAAAACGGCCAAAGAGAGAAAAACCGAGAGTTGGAAAAAGAGTTACTATGTGGGAACAAGTGATATTAAGCAAGCATGCTTTGAAAAGAAGCCTATGATCTTACTTCGGTATAGGGAGGCGCTTTTAAACACTAACGAGCTTGAACCACATGTACCTAGTACGGTTGTGTCTCTTTTGCAGGATTACAAGGATGTCTTTCCCGACGAGCTTCCACCTGGTTTGCCACCTATTCGTGGGATTGAACATCAAATAGACTTGGTTCCGGGAGCTGCCATACCTAACCGTCCCGCATATAGAAGCAATCCTGAAGAAACAAAGGAGCTTGAGAAGCAAGTCAACGAGCTATTGGAGAAAGGGTACGTGAGAGAGAGCATGAGTCCATGTGCTGTTCCAGTCCTACTTGTGCCCAAGAAGGATAAAACATGGAGAATGTGTGTTGATTGCCGAGCAGTCAACAACATAACGGTAAAATATCGTCACCCTATCCCTCGTTTAGATGACATGTTAGATGAGTTGCATGGTTCTTGCATGTTTTCTAAGATTGATTTGAAGAGTGGTTATCATCAAATTAGGATGAAAGAAGGAGATGAGTGGAAAACTGCTTTTAAAACAAAGTATGGGTTGTATGAGTGGATGGTCATGCCATTCGGTTTGTCCAACGCACCTAGCACGTTTATGCGACTCATGAATCATGTTCTACGTCCATTCATTGGTAAATTTGTGGTTGTTTACTTTGATGATATACTCATTTATAGCAAGAGCATGGAGGATCATCTAGAACATTTGAAATCTGTCTTAGATGCACTTAGAGAAGAAAAATTGTTTGCTAACTTGAAGAAGTGCACCTTTTGTACGGATAAACTTGTATTCTTGGGTTTTGTTGTTGGAGCTAACGGAATACAGGTTGATGATGAAAAGATCCGAGCTATCCGTGAATGGCCAAGCCCTACAAGTGTTGCTAATGTTAGGAGCTTTCATGGACTAGCTAGCTTTTATAGGAGATTTGTGAAGGACTTTAGTAGCATAGCCGCACCCATAACTGAAGTCATCAAGAAGAACGTAGGCTTTACTTGGGGAGAAGCTCAAGAGAAGGCTTTCCAACTACTAAAAGAGAAGTTGACTAATGCACCCTTGTTAGCTTTGCCTAATTTCACTAAGACTTTTGAAATAGAGTGTGATGCTTCTGGTGTAGGAATTGGAGCTGTCCTTATGCAAGAAGGAAGACCTATTGCATACTTTAGTGAGAAACTAAGTGGTGCAACCTTGAATTACCCGACCTATGACAAGGAGTTGTACGCACTAGTTCGAGCATTGGAGACATGGCAACATTACTTGTGGCCCAAGGAGTTCGTGATTCACACTGATCATGAGTCACTCAAGCACTTAAAGGGGCAACACAAGCTGAACAAGAGGCATGCACGATGGGTGGAATTCATTGAGACATTTCCTTATGTCATTCGCTACAAGCAAGGTAAGGAAAATGTAGTAGCTGATGCACTATCACGGAGGTACGCCTTGATCTCAACTCTTGATGCTAAACTACTTGGTTTTGAACACATTAAAGAGATGTATGTTGATGATGTTGATTTTGGCGAGTTGTTTAGATCAACTGAAAGAAGTGCATTTGGTAAGTTCTTTCGTAATGAAGGTTACCTCTTTCGTGAAAACAAACTTTGTGTGCCTAATTGTTCGATGCGAGAATTACTAATCCAGGAGGCACATGGAGGTGGCTTAATGGGGCATTTTGGAATTGCAAAGACCTTGGCAATGCTACAAGATCATTTCTTTTGGCCACACATGAAGAGAGACGTTGAGAGAGTTTGTGGTCGTTGCATCACTTGCAAGCAAGCCAAGTCGAAGGTAAAACCCCATGGTTTGTACACCCCACTACCTATACCTAGTGAGCCTTGGATTGATATCTCTATGGATTTTGTGTTAGGACTACCTAGGACTAAGCGTGGAAGAGATTCGATTTTTGTGGTAGTGGATAGGTTTTCTAAGATGGCACATTTCATTCCATGTCATAAAACTGATGATGCTTCAAACATTGCTGATTTGTTCTTTAGAGAGGTTGTTAGGTTGCATGGCATGCCTAGGACAATTATCTCTGATAGAGATGCTAAGTTCCTAAGTTACTTTTGGAAGACCTTGTGGTGCAAGTTAGGTACTAAGTTGTTGTTTTCTACTACTTGTCATCCTCAAACTGATGGTCAAACTGAAGTAGTGAATAGGACTTTGTCTACACTTTTGAGAGCACTCATTAAGCATAACATTAAGACTTGGGAAGAATGTTTGCCTCATGTTGAGTTTGCTTATAATCGTTCTGTCCATTCTGCTACTCAATTCTCACCATTTGAGCTTGTTTATGGATTTAATCCTTTGACTCCATTGGATTTATCACCTCTACCTTCGAGTGAGCAAGTTAACTTAGATGGCAAGAAGAAAGCTGAATTTGTCAAGCAGTTACATGAGAAAGCAAGAATGAACATCGAGAAGCGCACGGAGCACTATGCAAGGCAAGCAAACAAAGGAAGGCACAAGGTTGTCTTTGAGCCGGGAGATTGGGTTTGGCTACATATGAGGAAGGAGCGTTTTCCTGTACAAAGACGTTCAAAGTTGCTACCACGGGGAGATGGTCCATTCCAAGTGATCGAACGCATCAATGATAATGCCTACAAGCTAGACCTTCCGGGTGAGTATAATGTAAGTGCTTCGTTTAACGTGGCTGACTTGAGTCCGTTTGATGTAGGTGATGATTTGAGGACAAATCCTTTTCAAGAGGAGGGGACTGATGTGAGCAAGCCTAAGGACGCACCTACTATCAAGCTTGTAGACTCGCAGCAAGTTCAAGTTCCAATTGGGCCAATGACAAGAGCACGAGCTAGGAAGTTGCAATCTGATTTCAATGGACTAATGCAAGAAGTTTGGGCTCAAGTTGGTGCGTACAAGTGCAAGGACGTGCATGAGGCACATGCAAAGCCCATGCACGTGATAGAGGCTATTTTGGAAGCTTAATATGCACACCAACTTCTGGATGCATGCGCACATGGAGAATCAGCAAGAATCAACCTATTTAGGCCATGCATCTTCTTGTTAGGACGTGCAATTAATTGTTATTCTATTAGATATTATTTGTTTAGATTATTTCCTATTTTAGTTGAATAATTCGGCCAGAATCTCCTTAGAATAGGAAAGAGAGTTTTGGCCAGCCTTTGAACTCCTTTTTAGGAGTTAGCTTGTTTAGGAATACTTTGGTACTTTGGGAGCCTATATAAAGAGGACTCCTAGCAATAAAAACGTACACAACAATTCAGAATTACATAGCTTTGGCTAATTGAGAGTTTAGATACTCGTTTGTTCTTGCTTAGGCTGGTGAGTCGTCTTGGCTAGAATTTATCTTTCACTTATCAAGCGGACCATCCATCCTCGCTTGTGGCGTGATTCGACCTTAGGTCAAGGTTCAGAAGTTCTTGTTGCGGGTTAAGGTTCAATTTCGTGCCTTAGTTCGAGTGAGTTCTTGTGAGTTGTGATCTGTTCCATTCTAAAGTAACAAACGGTCCGAGTTGTGAATCTTTTCCGCATAGATTCATATCAAAGGAAAAGGCAAGAATAGGCAAGATAAGGTAAGAAAAGGCAAGGAAAAGGCAAGAAAAGGAAAGAAAAGGCAAGACAAGGCAAGAAAAGGCAAGAAAAGGCATGGAAAAGGCATGAAAAGGCAAGAAAGGGAAAGATAAGGCAAGAAAAGGTAAGAAAAGGCCAGGAAATTGCAAGATAAGGAATGAAAAGGCAAGAAAATGCAAGGAAAAGGCATGAAAGGGCAAGAAAAGGAAAGAAAGGCAAGAAAAGGAAAGAAAGGCAAGAAAAGGTAAGGAAAAGGAAAGAAAAGGAATGAAAGGGCAAGATAAGGCAAGTAAAGGCAAGATAAAGCAAGAAAAGGTATGGAAAAGGCATGAATACAAGAAAAGGATAGATATGTCAAGAAAAGGCAAGATAAGGGAAGAAATGGGAAGAAAAGGCAAGAAAAGGAAAGATAAGGCAAGAAAAGGAAAAAAAAGGCAAGAAAAGGCATGGAAAAGGAATGAAAAGGCAAGAAAAGGCAAGATAGGGCTAGAAAAGGCAAGATATGGCAAGATAAAGCAAGAAAAGGCAAGAAAAGGTAAGAAAGGGCAAGAAAAGGAAAGAAAAGACAAGATAAGGCAAGGAAAAGGCAAGGAAAAGGCATGAAAAGCAAGAAAAGGCAAGAAAAAGGCAAGAAAAGGCAAAAAAAAAGGAAAGAAAAGGATAAAAAAGGCAAGGAAAAGGCATGAAAAGGCATGAAAAGATATGAAAAGGCATGAAAAGGAAAGAAAATGAAAGAAACAGAAAATTAGGCAAGATAAGGCAAGATAAGGCAAGAAAAGGCAAGGAAAAGGCAAAAAAAAGGCAAGAAAATACATGGAAAAGGCAATAAAAGGCAAGGAAATGGCAAGAAAAGGCATGAAAAGGCGAGAAAAGGAATGAAACGGTAAGGAAAAGGTAAGAAAAGGCAAGATAAGGCAAGAAAAGGAAAGAAAAGGCAAGGAAAAGGAAAGAAAAGGCAAGATAAGGAAAGAAAATGCAAGATTAGGCAAGATATGGCAAGAAAAGTTAAGGAAATGCAAGAAAAGGAATGGAAATGAAAGATGAGGCAAGATAAGCCAAGAAAAGGTAAGAAAAGGCAAAGAAAAGGCAAGAAAAGGCAAGATAAGGAAAGAAATGGGAAGAAAATGAAAGGAAAAGGCATAAAAAGGAAAGAGAAAGAAAGATAAGGCAAGAAAAGGTAAGAAAAGGCAAGGAAAACGTAAGGAAAAGGCAAGAAAAGGCAAGATACGACAAGGAAAAGTCAAGATAAGACAAGAAAAGACGAGATAAGGCAAGAAAAGGCAAGATAAAGAAAGAAAAGGCAATGAAAGGAAAGAAAATGCAAGAAAAGGTATGATAAGGCAAGAAAAGGCAAGTTAAGGTTAGAAAAGGCAAGATAAGGAATGAAAGGGCAAGATAAGGCAAGCAAAAGGCAAGATAAGGTAAGAAAAGGCATGAAAAGGCAAGGAAAGGATAGATAAGTCAAGAAAATACAAGAAAATACAAGGAAATGACAAGAAAAGGCTTTAAAAGGCAAGAAATGGCATGAAAAGGAAAGAAAAGGCAAGGAAAAGGCAAGGAAAAGACAAGAAAATGCAAGATAAGGAAAGAAAAGGCATGGAAAAGGAAAGGAAAAGGTAAGAAAAGACAAGGAAATGGCAAGAAAAGGCAAGATAAGGCAAGATAAGGCAAGGGAAAGGCATTAAAAGGCAAGAAAAGAAAAGGCAAGACAAGGGAAGAAAAGGCAAGATAAGGAAAGAAAAGGCAAGGAAAAGGCATGAAAAGGCAAGAAAAGGAGATATAAGTCAAGAAAAGGTAAGAAAAGGCAAGGAAAAGGCAAGATAAGAAAAGAAAAGGTAAGAAAATGGCGTAGGAAGCATGAAGAATAAAAAGGAAACGTGTGCATGGCTTTGCATGAAGATTACGTGCGCATGGTTCCCGTGTAAGCTGGCCCGTTAACATAGCTTAAATAAGACAAGTTAATGTCATTTATTAGAGGGGTTAAAGTGGTTCTAACGGCCAGAAGGTAGACAGGGAATTCCAGCTCGTGAATGCCTTCACTGTAGTCTTAAAATCCGCCTCTTTATAAGCTTGCTATTGATTGAATAAAGACAGCTGAATTTGAATCCAAAAACTCTTTGAAGAGCACATTATTGGGGAGTGTTTTCCGTGTTTCTTATTCGATTTGTCCTAGTTGGCCGCTGGAATTATTTTCAGCAACCTTTAGCTTAGCTTCGGAAGTTGCAAAGCTATCGTATTCCTTTCACTTTCACATTTTCCATCTTCGAGATTTTGCTCACGCTTCGTTATGCTACGCTAAGTGGTATCAGAGCGAGTTCACGATCTACTCAATTCCCAAATTGAGTGATATCTTCCCATATCCCTTAAACACGTATCTTAAGCCCACCTACGAATCCACAAGGTCACGCGATCCCCTGATCCGTACCTCAATTTAACCACCAAGCTCCACCAAAAGCCGATCCACGACATGGCCGATAATGATGATAACCAGAGACTCACTGATCTAGAGGCGACGATGCAAGAGATCCTTGCTCAATTGAGGAACCTTGCTGTCCGTCCACCACCACCCGTGGAAATGCGAGATAATCCTCGTGGAGTAGAGGATGACGAGTTAGAGGATCGCGACGACCTCGACTCGGTGCACACACTACCAGTCAGAGGAGGACGTGGAAATAGGGGCCGAGGATGGGGAGATGCTGGCAGGAGAGGTGCAAGAAGGGAGCCTTTCAGGGAAGATCGAGCTTATGCGAACCAACCTCGCATAGATCGACCCTTTAAGATGAATATAGAAAAGTTCTTCGGTGATGCAGATATTGAGACATTTTTGAACTGGCTGGATTCGGTTGAAAAATACTTTGATTGTATGGAATTGACGGAGGAACAGAAAGTGAATTATGTCGCTTTCAAATTGGAGTCGGGTGCAGCTGTATGGTGGAGGAAAGAGCAAGACTCTAGGAGGAGAAGAGGAGAGCCTCCAATCCGAGACTGGCCCACGATGGAGCAAGCCTTGAGGGCAAGATTCTTACCAGTGGACCACCATCAAACCCTCTACCTACAATTCTTGACGTGCAATCAAGGTAACCGCACTGTTGATGACTATATTGCGGAGTTTATGCGTCTAGCCTCGAGGAATGATGTAGAAGAGAATGAGGACTAGCTGATTGCTAGGTTTGTAGATGGTCTGAATTATGAGGTCAAAAGCAAGATGGAGTTCGATACATTCTTGTACTTCCAAGATGCTTGCCACAAAGCAAGGAAGGTTGGAGCTACTCTCAAGAAGAAGAAATCGACTCCTAGTCGTTATTTTAACCCTGGTCAGTCCTCGAATTCATCTAAGGGGGCAAGTGACAAAGGAGTTGTGAGAACTTTGGAGGAGAGGCAAGCTCCGAGGCAACGAGCTCCAATGGAGACTCCACCTCCACAACGGAAAGGAAAGGAGTTGGAGGTGAATGCGGGAATCAGGTGCTTTAAGTGCAATGCCTTAGGGCACAACTCTGTGAACGGGGGGACGAGGATGATGAGCACACCGGATCATATCTGTGTGCCCCAGTTGATGAAAGTGGAGAAGAGGACCCGGATGCATCTGGAGAAGGAGAAGATGATTGATATGAATTAGATCTGCAAGAAGCCATAATTATTTAATAATTTGTTTTTGAGTTTCAAAGTCTATTTAGTAAGTTAATTATTTGTTAATTTTATTTTACATGAGTTCTATTCTGTTTAGGAAGTTACAAAAAAAGATAATTTCGTTTTATTAGGAGTTCTAGTCTATTTAGGAAGTCAATTATGAGATAATCACGTTTTGAGTATTCCTAGTAGGATTAGAGTTATTTTCCTTTTTAGTTTCCCTTTTTAAGTCATATTTATCTAGTTAGAAGTTTTATTTAACTAGGATTATTTTTGTAACAATCTTCCTATATATAAAGGCTTTATCAATGAGAATGAGGAGAATAATTTGAGTACAAAAAACGTGGGCTTTGCTCTCTTGGTTCTTCGGAACTGTTCGAACACAGCGGAGGGATTCCGTTCGTTCACCTTCGACTTATCAAGCGGATCTACATCACCGTTTGTGGCGTCTTCATCAATTCAAGGTTCTTGTTTCCCTACAGCAGCGGGTCGAGGTTGTTCATACCGAGGTTCTTGCAAAGGTGCAAACAACGGGTCGAGATTTCCATCAATCTGAACGTAGATAGATCCAGCTTTCGCGTGGATCCGTAACAAGATTCACATTAGTTGGTATCAAAGCTTAGGCTCTACTTCAGATCATCTATCTTTAAATTTCGTTTTTGTTTTCATTAGTTTTCAATTATTGTTCTTATTTTATTCTGAGTTGGAGAAAGAAAAAAATAATAAAAAAGAGGAAAAAAATTCCGAAAAAAAAGAAAGATAGAGAAGAAGGCAGCCAAGAAAAGAAGAAGAAAGAAGGCTGAAAAAAAAAATCAAAAAAAAGAAAAGAAAAGTTGAAAGTAGAAAAAAAGAGAATCTGCAAGAATGTCTTATAACTACTCAAGAAGATCCTTTGAAGGTGTTGCACCATTGGTTGGTGATCCACACACGTTTATGGACGCCCTTCTTAGTGGGATGAGGCATATAATGAGAACGGAGGTCAAGAAGCTCAGCGAAAAGATGGATCGGATATTGTGCAAATAAGAGCAACCACATGAAGTTCCTCATCTGTGTAGGGGAAAACGAATTCAGCCAAGGAAGATTATGGAGAACACCATTCACACTATTGGGGACGAGGTATGTAGTTCTGATAATTTGGAGGTTACATCTGAAGAGATTATTGAAGAAAAGGATTTGACATGGGAGGAATTTGGTGAATATTCTATTGACTTGTTCGATGGAGAATGTTTTGATGAACATACCATGTCACTTCTTTACTTGAGGGATTTGTTCAACGAGTCAAAAGTTGTGGATGTTGTTCATATGAAGAAGTGCTTAACTACTATTGATGGTGAACAAGAAGAACTTGTTATTTTAGTTGACAAGGAAGATGTCCAACCCATATCTTACATGTCTCCTGATTTACATGTTGAACATATTGATATGAATCTTCGCGGAAAAGACTCACAACTCGGACCGTTTGTTACTTTAGAATGGAACAGATCACAACTCACAAGAACTTACACGAACTAAGGCACGAATTTGTACCTCAACCCGCTGCAAGGGCTTCTGAACCTTGACCTAAGGTCGTATCACGCCACAAGCGGGGATGGAATATCCGCTTGATAAGTGAAGGATAAATTCTAGCCAAGACGACTCACCAGCCTAAGCAAGAACAAACGAGTATCAAACTCTCAACTAGCCAATGCTAAGTATTTCCGAATTGTGTGTGTTCTTTATTGAAGGGGGACGCCTCTTTATATAGGCTCCTCATGTCTTACAACTTTCCTAAACGAAACTAACTCCAAATAAGGAGTTTAAGGCTGGCCAAAATTCTTTCCTATTCTAAAGAGATTCTGGCCAAACTTATTCAACTAAATAAGGAATAATATAAGCAAATAATATCTAATAGAATAACTACTAGGTGCACGTCCAAAACAAATAGATGCACGGACTAAATAGGCTGATTCTTCTTGATTCTCCATGTGCGCATGCATCTAGAAGCTTACGTGCATGTCAAGCCTCCCATTCAGCTTCCAAAACGTGCATGGGCCTCCCTTGAGCTTCTTGGACGTCCTTGGTCCTCCACGCACTTGATTGAGCCCAAACTTCTTCCATTAATCCATTGAAGTCAGATTGCAACTTCCTAGCTCGTGCTCTTGTCATTGGCCCAATCGGAACTTGAACTTGCTTCGAGTCTACAAGCTTGATAGTAGGTGCGTCCTTAGGCTTGCTCACATCATTCCCCTCCTCTTGAAAAGGATTTGTCCTCAAATCATCACCTACATCAAACGGACTCAAGTCAGCCACATTAAACGAAGCACTTACACTATACTCACCCGGAAGGTCTAGCTTGTAGGCATTATCATTAATGCGTTCTAGCACTTGGAATGGACCATCTCCCCGTGGTAGCAACTTTGAACGTCTTTGGACAGGAAAACGCTCCTTCCTCATATGTAGCCAAACCCAATCGCCCGGCTCAAAGACAACCTTGTGCCTTCCTTTGTTTGCTTGCCTTGCATAGTGCTCCGTGCGCTTCTCGATGTTCATTCTAGCTTTCTCATGTAACTGCTTGACAAATTCAGCTTTCTTCTTGCCATCTAAGTTAACATGCTCACTCGAAGGTAGAGGTGATAAATCCAATGGAGTCAAAGGATTAAATCCATAAACAAGCTCAAATGGTGAGAATTGAGTAGCTGAATGGACAGAACGATTATAAGCAAACTCAACATGAGGCAAACAATCTTCCCAAGTCTTAATGTTATGCTTAATGAGTGCTCTCAAAAGTGTAGACAAAGTCCTATTTACTACTTCAGTTTGACCATCAGTTTGAGGATGACAAGTAGTAGAAAACAACAACTTAGTACCTAACTTGCACCACAAGGTCTTCCAAAAGTAACTTAGGAATTTAGCATCTCTATCAGAGATAATTGTCCTAGGCATGCCATGTAACCTAACAACCTCTCTAAAGAACAAATCAGCAATGTTTGAAGCATCATCAGTTTTATGACATGGAATGAAATGTGCCATCTTAGAAAACCTATCCACTACCACAAAAATTGAATCTCTTCCACGCTTAGTTCTAGGTAGGCCTAACACAAAATCCATAGAGATATCAATCCAGGGCTCACTAGGTATAGGTAGTGGGGTGTACAAACCATGGGGTTTTACCTTTGACTTGGCTTGCTTGCAAGTGATGCAACGACCACAAACTCTCTCAACGTCTCTCTTCATGTGTGGCCAAAAGAAATGATCTTGTAGCATTGCCAAGGTCTTTGCAATTCCAAAATGCCCCATTAAGCCACCTCCATGTGCCTCCTGAATTAGTAATTCTCGCATCGAACAATTAGGCACACAAAGTTTGTTTTCACGAAATAGGTAACCTTCATTACGAAAGAACTTACCAAATGCACTTCTTTCAGTTGATCTAAACAACTCGCCAAAATCAACATCATCAACATACATCTCCTTAATGTGTTCAAAGCCAAGTAGTTTAGCATCAAGAGTTGAGATCAAGGCGTACCTTCGTGATAGTGCATCAGCCACTACATTTTCCTTACCTTGCTTGTAGCGAATGACATAAGGAAATGTCTCAATGAATTCCACCCATCGTGCATGCCTCTTGTTCAGCTTGTGTTGCCCCTTTAAGTGCTTGAGTGACTCATGATCAGTGTGAATCACAAACTCCTTTGGCCACAAGTAATGCTGCCACGTCTCCAATGCTCGAACTAGTGCGTACAACTCCTTGTCATAGGTCGGGTAATTCAAGGTTGCACCACTTAGTTTCTCACTAAAGTATGCAATGGGTCTTCCTTCTTGCATAAGGACAGCTCCAATTCCTACACCAGAAGCATCACACTCTATTTCAAAAGTCTTAGAGAAATTAGGTAAAGCTAACAAGGGTGCATTAGTCAACTTCCCTTTTAGTAGTTGGAAAGCCTTCTCTTGAGCTTCTCCCCAAGTAAAGCCCACGTTCTTCTTGATGACTTCAGTTATGGGTGCGGCTATGCTACTAAAGTCCTTCACAAATGTCCTATAAAAACTAGCTAGTCCATGAAAGCTCCTAACATTAGCAACACTTGTAGGGCTTGGCCATTCACGGATAGCTCGGATCTTTTCTTCATCAACCTGTATTCCGTTAGCTCCAACAACGAAACCCAAGAATACAAGCTTATCCGTACAAAAGGTGCACTTCTTCAAGTTAGCAAACAATTGTTCTTCTCTAAGTGCATCTAAGACAGATTTCAAATATTCTAGATGATCCTCCATGCTCTTGCTATAAATGAGTATATCATCAAAGTAAACAACTACAAATTTACCAATGAATGGACGTAGAACATGATTCATGAGTCGCATAAACGTGCTAGGTGCGTTGGACAAACCAAATGGCATGACCATCCACTCATACAACCCATACTTAGTTTTGAAAGCAGTCTTCCACTCATCTCCTTCTTTCATCCTAATTTGATGATAACCACTCTTCAAATCAATCTTAGAAAACATGCAAGAACCATGCAACTCATCTAACATGTCATCTAAACGAGGGATAGGGTGACGATATTTTACCGTTATGTTGTTGACTGCTCGGCAATCAACACACATTCTCCATGTTTTATCCTTCTTGGGCACAAGTAGGACTGGAACAGCACATGGACTCATGCTCTCTCTCACGTACCCTTTCGCCAATAGCTCGTTGACTTGCTTCTCAAGCTCCTTTGTTTCTTCAGGATTGCTTCTATATGCGGGACGGTTAGGTATGGCAGCTCCCAGAACAAAGTCTATTTGATGTTCAATCCCACGAATAGGTGGCAAACCAGGTGGTAGCTCGTCGGGAAAGACATCCTTGTAATCCTGCAAAAGAGACACAACCGTACTAGGTACATGTGGTTCAAGCTCGTTAGTGTTTAAAAGTGCCTCCCTATACCGAAGTAAGATCATAGGCTTCTTTGCAAAGCATGCTTGCTTAATATCACTTGTTCCCACATAGTAACTCTTTTTCCAACTCTCGTTTTTTCTCTCTTTGGCCGTTTTAATTTCTGTTTTTCCGGCTTCTTTTGTTTTCTCAATCTTTTCCTCTCCATTGGCCGTTTTTCTTATCCCTTTTTCGGCTTCTTCTCTCCTCTCATTCTTTTTCTTTTTGTCACGCTCTCTTTCCTCATCACTTTCTTGTTGCAACAGTCGTTGATCTTCACGAACTTGTGATGGTGACAAGGGTGCCAAGGTGATTACTCTCTTCTTAAGTATAAATGAGTATTTGTTGGTGTAGCCATCATGATGCACTTTCCTATCAAACTGCCATGGCCTTCCTAACAATAGGTGACCAGCTTGCATTGGTACAACATCACACAACACTTCATCCTCATAGTTGCCAATGCGGAATGTTACCAATACTTGCTTCATCACTCGTACTTCTCCACTATCATTCAGCCATTGTAGTTTGTAAGGCTTAGGGTGTTTTCCAGTGAGCAACCCCAACTTCTCCACCATAGTAGTGCTTGCGACATTAGCACAACTTCCTCCATCTATGATGACACTACACACCTTGTCTTTGACATAGCACCTTGTGTGAAAAATATTTTCTCTTTGAGCCACATCATTTTCCTCTTTTACTTGCACATTCAATGCTCTTCTAGACACAAGAGTAAGCCTCTCAGCAGCTTGGTACTCTTCCTCGGATACTTCCTCCAAAGAAGGCATGCTTTCATGCTCCGAATCCTCTTCTTCAGTTTCAATCTCTCCACTTTCCTTGATCACCATTGCTTGCTTGTTAGGGCATTGACTTGAGATGTGCCCTCTTCCTTGACACTTAAAGCACTTGATGTCACGGTTCCTAGCTGGAGTGACTTCCACTTTCTTTTGAGAATTAGCTTGAGAACTCTCGGATTTATGCTCTACTTTGGCTGCTTGTGGCTTGTCAAACTTCTTTTGGTAGTTTGGCTTCCAAGTAGAATTCGATGTAGCTTTTGTTCTCCCCTCTCCTCTCTTGAGTTGCTTCTCAATTTTCGTTGCCATATGCACCATGTCCTCCAACTCCACATAGTGTTGCAACTCAACTTTGTCTTGAATTTCAGGATTGAGTCCATTCAAGAACCTTGCCATTGTAACTTCTCTATCTTCATCTATATCAGCTCTTATCATGGCCATCTCCATCTGTTTGAAATACTCCTCCACACTCAAACTTCCTTGCCTCATTCCTTGTAACTTCTTATACAGCTCTCTATAGTAATGACTTGGAACAAATCTCTTCCTCATCACCACTTTCATGTCTTCCCAAGTAGCTATAGGGCGTTCTCTATTTCTCCTCCTGCTAGTCACAAGTTGATCCCACCAAGTTATAGCATAATCAGTGAATTCGGTGATGGCAAGTTTTACCTTCTTTTCTTCGGAGCTATTGTGGCAATCAAACACGAACTCAATCTTCTTCTCCCACTCTAAGTACGCCTCCGGGTCAGAACGACCAGCAAAGGAAGGTATCTTCAGTTTGATACTCCCTATGTTGTCGTCTCTCTTTGGCCTTGCCTCCCTAGGTGGACGGTTTGTTCTTGCTCTCCTAAGACTCCTTGTAGAGCCTACGCCTTCTTCCGACTCAGAATCAGCTCCGCTCGATTCTCCAATAGGTACTCCTCTCCTACGCCTTTGGAGTTCGCCCCGCGTTTGGGGGTTGTCACGAGAATTCTCCACGGCATCCACGCGTAGTTGCAAAGGCTCCATCTGAGCTTGCACCATCTGCTCAAGCTTCCCGGCCAAGGCATCCACTAATAACTTAAGGTCTATGTTTCCCATATTTTGACCTTCATGCGACATGTTTGCTGCAAGAAAAATTGGTTAGTAAGAAAAAAATATGGCCTCACAAGCTCACTCCCTTACGTGTATACTCTCAATATAAGGTGCACTCAAGTTCACTCGTGTTTGCACTCAAATATTTGGCTTTTCTCTCTAAGGTACTCGCACACTCTTGCCTTTTTCCTCTCGTGATACTTGTATGTTCTTACTAAGGCTAGAACGGCCTTGCTTCAGCTTCACGCTTTAACAAACAGAATGTTAAAGTTCCTCTTTGGTCTTTCTTTTAGTCTTGCTCGTCTCCTTTCTTGATCAGCTGTTGCGCCTCCTTAGTTTGCTAGCTTCCCTCGGATTTGCAATTTAGTTAGCTTGAGACTTCCAATTTAGCTTGCTTCCTCTTTAGCTTGCGGCTTCCTTTTTCTTTTTCTTTTCTTTCCTTTTTTTTTTCTTTTCTTTTCTTTTTTTTTTCTTTCTTTTCTTTTCTTTCTTTTCTTGCTTCACTCGTTTGTTTTCCTCTCTTTTCTCTCAAACAGCGAGGAGAGAAAACGAACCAACAAGAACAAAAAAATAACAAGCAACAAAACGAACCAACAAGAACAAAAATAACAAGGATAATGAACTAAAGTAACAAGCTAAGCTCTGATACCAACTGATATGAATCTTCGCGGAAAAGACTCACAACTCGGACCGTTTGTTACTTTAGAATGGAACAGATCACAACTCACAAGAACTTACACGAACTAAGGCACGAATTTGTACCTCAACCCGCTGCAAGGGCTTCTGAACCTTGACCTAAGGTCGTATCACGCCACAAGCGGGGATGGAATATCCGCTTGATAAGTGAAGGATAAATTCTAGCCAAGACGACTCACCGGCCTAAGCAAGAACAAACGAGTATCAAACTCTCAACTAGCCAATGCTAAGTATTTCCGAATTGTGTGTGTTCTTTATTGAAGGGGGACGCCTCTTTATATAGGCTCCTCATGTCTTACAACTTTCCTAAACGAAACTAACTCCAAATAAGGAGTTTAAGGCTGGCCAAAATTCTTTCCTATTCTAAAGAGATTCTGGCCGAACTTATTCAACTAAATAAGGAATAATATAAGCAAATAATATCTAATAGAATAACTACTAGGTGCACGTCCAAAACAAATAGATGCACGGACTAAATAGGCTGATTCTTCTTGATTCTCCATGTGCGCATGCATCTAGAAGCTTACGTGCATGTCAAGCCTCCCATTCAGCTTCCAAAACGTGCATGGGCCTCCCTTGGGCTTCTTGGACGTCCTTGGTCCTCCACGCACTTGATTGAGCCCAAACTTCTTCCATTAATCCATTGAAGTCAGATTGCAACTTCCTAGCTCGTGCTCTTGTCATTGGCCCAATCGGAACTTGAACTTGCTTCGAGTCTACAAGCTTGATAGTAGGTGCGTCCTTAGGCTTGCTCACATCACATATTGACTTCTTAGGTGTGGACAAGTTTAATTATGTTGGAGGTTCATCGTTGATCAACTTCTGGAATAGTTTGAAGTTCAAAGAAAGGCTTGTGCAAATAAGTAAGATTTTGGTTTTTAATTTGGAGAGGACTTTAGATTGCTTATGTTCAAAGTATCTATTTTGTTGGGATGGAAGATATCAAGTTCAACCCAGACGTTCCAAGACTTGTTCAAGCATGATCGTGAATTGGAAAAAGTATGACGAATGCAAGGATTGGAGGACAAATCCATTTGAAGAGGAGGGGAATGATATGAATTAGATCTGCAAGAAGCCATAATTATTTAATAATTTGTTTTTGAGTTTCAAAGTCTATTTAGTAAGTTAATTATTTGTTAATTTTATTTTACATGAGTTCTATTCTGTTTAGGAAGTTACAAAAAAAGATAATTTCGTTTTATTAGGAGTTCTAGTCTATTTAGGAAGTCAATTATGAGATAATCACGTTTTGAGTATTCCTAGTAGGATTAGAGTTATTTTCCTTTTTAGTTTCCCTTTTTAAGTCATATTTATCTAGTTAGAAGTTTTATTTAACTAGGATTCTTTTTGTAACAATCTTCCTATATATAAAGGCTTTATCAATGAGAATGAGGAGAATAATTTGAGTACAAAAAACGTGGGCTTTGCTCTCTTGGTTCTTCGGAACTGTTCGAACACAGCGGAGGGATTCCGTTCGTTCACCTTTGACTTATCAAGCGGATCTACATCACCGTTTGTGGCGTCTTCATCAATTCAAGGTTCTTGTTTCCCTACAGCAGCGGGTCGAGGTTGTTCATACCGAGGTTCTTGCAAAGGTGCAAACAACGGGTCGAGATTTCCATCAATCTGAACGTAGATAGATCCGGCTTTCGCGTGGATCCGTAACAAGATTCACATCAATGATGATGAGTATTGTAGTGTCTTGCGAAAGCTTACATTGACCACGAATACGAAAGACGACTCCCAAAGGCACAACCTGTTTCGCACGCGATGCCATGTTGGTGATCAAGTGTGTGAAGTGATTATTGACAGAGGGAGTCAAGAAAACTTTATTAGCAAGCAGATCGTGGAGAAGCTTGGATTGCAAGTTACACCGCACCCCGTACCCTACTCCATTGGTTGGATTCGCTCCGGAGGAGGAATCAAAGTCAGCACCAAGTGCACTGTCCTGATCAAGATAGGCAAGTTTCAAGACGTGGTGAATTGTGACGTGCTTGAAATGGATGCTTGCCACATTCTGTTAGGCAGACCGTGGGAATTTGATAATCAAGCAGTGCACAAAGGCAAGGAGAACACGTACGAGGTGCAAAAGGGAAGTAAGCAGTTCACTCTACTCCCTAAGAAGCCGAAGCAAGGGAAAGCGCAATCAAACAGTACATTGCAGTTGGTCACGATGGTGTCTTTTTCTAGCGAGTTCGTGGATACCTTGAATGCCTCGGATTGGTGCCATCTTTTCGTGATGAAGCACTCTTCATTACACGAATTAGAGGAGGAGAAGCCTTTACCTGATCAGGTTTTGAAGCTGTTCGAATTATTGCCAGAAGTGGTGAAAGAAGACTTGCCCGAGGGGTTACCTCCTTTAAGAGACATTTAACATCAAATTGATCTCATTCCGGGAGCCACTCTTCCAAACTTGCCGCACTACAGGATGAGTCCTAAGGAGAATCAGATTCTAAGAGAACAAGTCCAAGATCTCCTAAACAGTGGCTACGTGCAGGAAAGCTTGAGTCCTTGTGGAGTTCCAGCCCTTCTCGTGCCTAAGAAGGATGGAACGTGGAGGATGTGTATAGACAGTCGTGCCATCAACAAGATTACTATCGGGTATCGATTCCCAATTCCACGGCTCAATAACATGTTGGACAATCTGAGTGGTGCCACTATTTTCACCAAGATTGATCTCCGAAGCGGGTACCATCAGATCAGAATCTGACCCGGAGATGAGTGGAAGACTGCCTTTAAGACGAGGGATGGATTGTATGAATGGCTCGTGATGCCATTTGGTCTGACCAACGCGCCGAGCACGTTCATGAGATTGATGCACCAAGTCTTGAAGCCTTTTCTTGACAAGTACGTTGTGGTGTACTTCGATGACATCCTCGTGTATAGCAAGACCGAGGAAGATCACATCGTGCATTTGAAAGAAGTGTTCGCAGCTCTTCAAAGCAACAAGTTGTATATGAACTTGAAGAAATGTAGCTTCTGGAAGGAGAGGTTGTTCTTCTTGGGGTTCGTTGTTGGCAAGGAAGGAATTCACGTAGATCAAGCCAAGGTTGATGCAATCAGTTCCTGGCCCGCACCCTCGAATGTGAGTCAAACGAGGAGTTTCCTTGGACTGGCCACCTTCTATCGGAGGTTTATAAGGGATTTCAGCATGATCGCAGCCCCACTTACGTCCCTACTCAAGAAGAATGTTCCCTTTGTGTGGGGAGAGGAAGCCGAGCAAGCTTTCTTGCGGCTAAAGGAGAAGCTGAGCATCGCACCCGTTCTTGCACTTCCAGATTTTGCGAAGCTATTTGAAGTAGAAGTGGACGCATCTGGACTCGGGATAGGAGCTGTTTTGTCCCAAGAGAAGAGGCCGCTCGCATATTTCAGTGAGAAGCTAAGCGAGCCAAGGCAAAAGTGGACGACCTATGAAAAAGAGTTCTACGCGGTTTTTCGAGCTCTAAAGACGTGGGAGCACTATTTGGTTGGTAAGGAGTTCGTGCTTTACACTGACCATAGGGCATTGAAATTCTTGCATGATCAGTCGAAGTTAAGTAATCCCATGCATGCACGATGGTGTACGTATTTACAAAAATTTCCTTTCAAGATTGTGCATAAAAGTGGAGCTCAGAACGTAGTTGCGGATGCTTTGAGTAGAAGGGTTCTTTTGCTTACTGAATTGCGAGGCATGATCATGGCTTTTGAATGTTTGCGTGAACTGTACGAAAAGGATGATGATTTTGGTGAGATATGGATCAAGTGCAAGGATGGTTGAGGTTTCAAAGACTTTTTCTTGCAGGATGGTTACTTGATGAAGGGAAACCAGCTGTGTATTCCGAGCACTTCTTTACGAGACCAATTAATGTGGGAGATGCATGGAGGAGCTCTTTCAGCTTATTTTGGTCGTGATAAAACTCTAGCATCCTTGCAAGAGAGGTTCTATTGGCCGAAGATGGCAAAGGGAGTTGCTAAATTTGTGAAGCATTGCCGAGTGTGCCAAGAAACGAAGGGAACCGTGCATAACACCAGCTTGGATTTCGTGCTTGGTTTGCCATGCACACCACGTGGATCAGACTCTATTTTTGTTGTGGTTGACAGGTTATCAAAGATGGCGCACTTCATTGCTTGCAAGAAGACCAACGATGCGCATGCTGTGGCCAAGCATTTCTTTAGAGAAGTGGTTCGCTTGCACGGGGTGCCGAAGTCAATCACCTCAGATCGTGACACGAAGTTTCTTGCCAGCTTTTGGAAGACACTTTGGAGGATGTTTGACGCAACTCTTCAGTTTAGCACCACCGCACACCCACAAACGGATGGCCAGACCGAAGCAACCAACCGCACCCTTGGTAACCTCTTGCGGAGTTTGTGTCACGAGAGGCAGAGGCAATGGCATCTAGCTCTACCTATCGCAGAATTTGCATACAACAGCGCGGTCCACCGATCTACAGGCAAATCACCTTTTTCCTTGGTCTACACAAAGGTTCCAAATCACCTTGTGGATGTGTCAACCGTGCCGAGGCCAAATCGAGCTAATCTTGCTGCCATCACATTTGCTGAGCATGTGCAATCAGTCCTAGAAGCTGTGAAGAAGAGATTGGAGACCACTTATGCCAAAGAGAAAGAGAGAATAGATTCAAGAAGAAAACAACAACTGTTCCAGCCCGGAGAACAAGTGATGGTATACTTTCGGAAGGAGCGGATGCCCTCCAACATGGGAGGCAAACTTCAGGCGATGAAATTTGGTCCTTACAAGGTTTTGAGGCGCGTCAATGATAATGCCTATGTGATCGACCTTCTGGAGGAATTCGGGGTATCCAAGACCTTCAACATCGCGGATTTGACTCCTTATTTTGATTCGCTACCAATGCCAAGTAGGCTGACTGCTCGGGACTAGCATCTTTCTCAAGAAGGGGAGGATGGCGTAGGAAGCATGAAGAATAAAAAGGAAACGTGTGCATGGCTTTGCATGAAGATTACGTGCGCATGGTTCCCATGTAAGCTGGACAGTTGTTTGGACCGTTAGCATAGCTTAAATAAGACAAGTTAATGTCATTTATTAGAGGGGTTAAAGTGCTTCTAACGGCCAGAAGGTAGACAGGGAATTCCAGCTCGTGAATGCCTTCATTGTAGCCTTAAAATCCGCCTCTTTATAAGCTTGCTATTGATTGAATAAAGACAGCTGAATTTGAATCCAAAAACTCTTTGAAGAGCACATTATTGCGGAGTGTTTTCCGTGTTTCTTATTCGATTTGTCCTAGTTGGCCACTGGAATTATTTTCAGCAACCTTTAGCTTAGCTTCGGAAGTTGCAAAGCTATCGTATTCCTTTCACTTTCACGTTTTCCATCTTCGAGATTTCGCTCACGCTTCGTTGTGCTCCGCTAGAAAAGGTAAGGAAAAGGCATGAAAAGTTAGGGAAAGGCAAGAAAAGGCATGAAAAGGAATGAAAGGGCAAGATAAGGCAAGGAAAGGAATGAAAGGGCAAGATCAAGCAAGAAAAGGCAAGAAAAAGCATGAAAAGGCAAGAAAAGGACAGATAAGTCAAGAAAAGGCGAGAAAAGGCAAGAAAAAAGGCAAGAAAATGCAATATAGGGGAAGATAAGGCAAGAAAAGGCAAGCAAAGGCAAGAAAAGGAAAGATAAGGCAAGAAAAGGAAAGATAAGGAAAGAAAAGGCAAGATAAGGTAAGATAAGGCAAGAAAAGGAAAGAAAAGGAAAGATAAGGCAAAAAAAGGCAAGATTAGGCAAGAAAGGGCAAGAAAAGGAAAGAAAAGGCTAGGAAAAGGCAAGATAAGGCAAGAAAAGGCAAGGAAAAGGCATGAAAAGCAAGAAAAGGCAAAAAAAAGGAAAGATAGGGCAAGAAAAGTCAAGAAATGGCAAGGAAAAGGCACGAAAAGGCATGAAAAGGCAAGAAAAGGCTTGAAATGGTAAGAAAAGCAAGATAAGGTAAGAAAAGGAAAGAAAAGGCAAGAAAAGGAAAGATAAGGCAAAATAAGGCAAGAAAAGGCAAGAAAAGGTAAGAAAAGGCAGGATAAGGAATGAAAGGGCAAGATAAGGCTAGAAAAGGTAAGATAAGGGAAAAAAAGGCATGAAAGCGCAAGAAAAGGCAAACAAAGGCAACTAAAGGAAAGATAAGGCAGGAAAAGGAAAGAAAAGGCAAGAAAATGAAAGGAAAGGCAAGAAAAGGCGTGGAAAAGGCATGAAAAGGTAGGAAAATGAAAGATAAGGTAAGAAAAGGCATGAAAAGGCATGAAAAGAAAAGAAAAGGAAAGGAAAAGGCAAGATAAGGCAATAAAAGGAAAGAAAAGGCAAGGAAAATGCAAGGAAAAGGCAAGATAAGATAAGGAAATGGCAAGAAAAGGCAAGATAAGGTAAGAAAAGGCAAGGAAAAGGCATAAAAAGGCAAGAAAAGGAAAGAAAAGGCAAGAAAAGGCATGATAAGGCAAGGCAAGGCAAGATAAGGAAAGAAAAGGCATGAAAAGGAAAGAAAGGGAAAGATAAGGCAAGAAAAGGTAAGAAAAGGCAAAGAAATGGCAAGATAAGGAATGAAAAGGCAAGAAAATGCAAGGAAAAGGCATGAAAAGGCAAGAAAAGGAAAGAAAGGCAAGAGAAGGTAAGGAAAAGGCAAGGAAAGGAATGAAAGGGCAAGATAAGGCTAGAAAAGGCAAGATAAAGCAAGGAAAGGCATCAAAAGCCAAGAAAAGATAAGAAAAGGATAGATATGTCAGGAAAAGGCAAGAAAAGGCAAGATAAGGGAAGAAAAGGCAAGAAAAGGAAAGATAAGGCAAGGAAAAGGAAAGAAAATGCAAGAAAAGGAAAAAAAAAGCAAGAAAAGGCATGGAAAAGGAATGAAAAGGCAAGAAAAGGCAAGATATGCCAAGATAAAGCAAGAAAGGGCAACAAAAGGAAAAAAAGACAAGGAAAAGGTAAGAAAAGGCAAGATAAGACAAGATAAGGCAAGGAAAAGGCACGAAAAGGAAAGAAAAGGCAAGGAAAAGGCAAGAAAAGGCATGAAAAGCAAGAAAAGGCAACAAAAAGGTAAGATAAGGCAAGAAAATGGCAAGAAAAGATTAAAAAAAGGAAAGAAAAGGCTAAAAAAGGCAAGGAAAAAGCAAGAAAAGGCAAGAAAATGCAAGAAAAGGCATGAAAAGGCATGAAAAGGTAAGAAAAGGAAAGAATAGGAAAGAAACAGAAAATTAGGCAAGATAAGGCAAGATAAGGCAAGATAAGGTGAGAAAAGGCAAGAAAAGGAATGAAAGGGTAAGGAAAAGGAAAGATAAGGCAAGATAAGGCAAGAAAAGGAAAGAAAAGGCAAGGAAAAGGAAAGAAAAGGCAAGATAAGAAAAGAAAATGCAAGATTAGGCAAGATATGGCAAGAAAAGGGAAGGAAATGCAAGAAAAGGAACGGAAATGAAAGATGAGGCAAGAAAAGGCAAGATAAGCCAAGAAAAGGTAAGAAAAGGCAAGGAAAAAGCAAGAAAAGGCAAGATAAGGAAAGAAATGGGAAGAAAATGCAAGGAAAAGGTATAAAAAGGAAAGAAAAGGCAAGAAAAGCTAAGAAAAGGAAAGGAAAATGCAAGGAAAAGGCATGAAAAGGCAAGATAAGAAAAGAAAAGAAAAGGCAAGAAAATGCAAGATACGACAAGGAAAAGGCAAGATAAAGAAAGAAAAGGCAATAAAAGGAACGAAAATGCAAGAAAAGGTATGTAAGGCAAGAAAAGGCAAGTTAAGGTAAGAAAAGGCAAGATAAGGAATGAAAGGGCAAGATAAGGCAAGCAAAAGGCAGATAAGGTAAGAAAAGGCATGAAAAGGCAAGGAAAGGATAGATAAGTCAAGAAAATGCAAGAAAAGGCAAGGAAAAGACAAGAAAAGGCATGAAAAGGAATGAAAAGGCGAGGAAAAGGCGAGGAAAAGCCAAGAAAAAACAAGATAATGCAAGATAAGGCAAGGGAAAGGCATTAAAAGGCAAGAAAAGGAAAGAAAAGGCAAGATAAGGCAAGACAAGGGAAGAAAAGGCAAGATAAGGAAAGAAAAGGCAAGGAAAATGCATGAAAAGGAAAGAAAAGGAAAGCTAAGGCAAGAAAAGGTTAGAAAAGGCAAGGAAAAGGCAAGATAAGAAAAGAAATGGTAAGAAAAGGCAAGGAAAAGGCATGAAAAGTTAAGGAAAGGCAAGAAAAGCATGAAAAGGACTGAAAGGGCAAGATAAGGCAAGAAAAGGCAAGGAAAGGAATGAAAAGGCAAGATAAAGCAAGAAAAGGCAAGAAAAGGACAGATTAGTCAAGAAAAGACGAGAAAAGGTAAGAAAATGCAAGATAAGGGAAGATAAGGCAAGAAAAGGCAAGCAAAGGCAAGAAAAGGAAAGATAAGGCGAGAAAAGGAAAGGAAAAGGAAAGAAAAGGCATGGAAAAGGCAAGAAAAGGAAAGATAAGGAAAGAAAAGGCAAGATGAGGTAAGATAAGGCAAGAAAAGGTAAGATAAGGCAAAAAAAGGCAAGATTAGGCAAGAAAGGGCAATAAAAGGAAAGAAAAGGCTAGGAAAAGGCAAGATAAGGCAAGAAAAGGCAAGGAAAAGGCATGGAAAAGGCATGAAAAGCAAGAAAAGGCAAAAAAAGGAAAGATACGGCAAGAAAAGTAAATAAATGGCAAGGAAAAGGCACGAAAAGGCATGAAAAGGAAAGATAAGGCAAAATAAGGCAAGAAAAGGAAAGATAAGGAAAGATAATGCAAGATAAGTCAAGGAAAAGGCAAGAAAAGGCATGGAAAAGGCATCAAAAGGCAGGATAAGGCAAGATAAGGCAAGAAAAAGAAAGAAAAGGCAAGATAAGGCAAGAAAAGGCAAGATAAGGCAATATAAGGCAAGAAAAGGGAAGGAAAGGCAAGAAAAGGAAAGGAAAGGCAAGGAAAAGGAAAGAAAAGGCAAGGAAAAGGAAAGAAAAGGCAAGATAAGTTAAGAAAAGGCAAGATAAGGCAACATAAGGGAAGAAAGGCAAGAAAAGAAAAGAAAATGAAAGATGAGGCAAGAAAAGGAAATATAAGGCAAGAAAAGGCAAGAAAAGGAAAGAAAAGGCAAGTAAAGGTATGAAAAGGCAAGGAAAGGCAAGATAAGGAATGGAAAGGCAAGATATGACAAAAAAGGGAAGATAAGGCAAATGCATGAAATGTCAAGAAAGGGCAAGAGAAGTCAAGAAAACTCAAGAAAAGGAAAGAAAAGGCATGAAAAGGCAAGAAAAGGAAAGATAAGGCAAAATAAGGCAAGAAAAGGAAAAATAAGGAAAGATAATGCAAGATAAGGCAAGGAAAAGGCAAGAAAAGGCATGGAAAAGGCATCAAAAGGCAGGATAAGGCAAGATAAGGCAAGAAAAAGAAAGAAAAGGCAAGATAAGGCAAGAAAAGGCAATATAAGGCAAGAAAAGGGAAGGAAAGGCAAGAAAAGGAAAGGAAAGGCAAGGAAAAGGAAAGAAAAGGCAAGGAAAAGGAAAGAAAAGGCAAGATAAGTTAAGAAAAGGAAAGATAAGGCAACATAAGGGAAGAAAGGCAAGAAAAGAAAAGAAAAGAAAATGAAAGATGAGGCAAGAAAAGGAAAGATAAGGCAAGAAAAGGCAAGGAAAAGGCATGAAAAGGCAAGAAAAGGAAAGAAAAGGCAAGTAAAGGTATGAAAAGGCAAGGAAAGGCAAGATAAGGAATGGAAAGGCAAGATATGACAAAAAAAGGGAAGATAAGGCAAAGGCATGAAATGTCAAGAAAGGGCAAGAGAAGTCAAGAAAACTCAAGAAAAGGAAAGAAAAGGCATGAAAAGGCAAGAAAAGGAAAGATAAGGTAGGAAAAGACATTAAAAGGCAAGAAAAGGAAAGAAAAGGCACGAAAAAGGCATGATAAGGAAGGAAAAGGCAAGGAAAATGAATTAAAAGGTAAGAAAAGGCAAGAAAAGGCAATGAAAAGGCAAGGAAAAGGCAATGAAAAGGCAAGGAAAAGGAAACAAAAGGCATGAAAAGGCAAGAAAAGGAAAGAAAGGGTAAGGAAAAGCAAAGAAAATGCAAAATATTGCAAGAAAAGGAAAGAAAAGGTAAGGAAAAGGAAAGAAAAGGCAAGATTAGGCAAGATGAGGCAAGAAAAGGGTAGGAAATGCAAGAAAAGGAACAAAAATGAAAGTTAAGCGAAGAAAAGGCAAGATTAGCAGAGAAAAGGTAAGAAAAGGCAAGGAAAAGGCAAGATAAGGAAAGAAAAGGGAAAAAAAGGCATGGAAAAGGCATAAAAAGGCAAGAGAAGGAAAGATAAGGCAAGAAAAGGTAAGAAAAGGCAAGAAATGGAAAGATAAAGAAAGAAAAGGCAAGAAAGGCTTGAAAAGGCAAGAAAAGGCATGAAAAGGAAAGAAACGGCAAGAAAAGGCATGAAAAAGGAAAGAAAAGTCATGAAAAGGCAAGATAAGGCAAGAAAAGGTAATATAAGGAATGAAAGGGCAAGATAAGGCAAGCAAAAGGCAAGATAACGTAAGAAAAGGCATGAAAAGGCAAGAAAAGGATAGATAAGTCAAGAAAAGGCTTGAAAAGGCAAGATAAGGCAAGAAATGGCATGAAAAAGAAAGAAAAGGCAAGGAAAAGGCAAGGAAAAGCCAAGAAAAGGCAAAATAAAGAAAGAAAAGGCATGGTTAAGGCATGGAAAGGCAAGGAAAAGGTAAGAAAAGACAAGGAAAAGGCAAGAAAAGGCAAGATAAGGAAAGGAAAGACAAGAAAAGGCAAGAAAAAGGCATGAAAAGGCAAGATAAGGAAAGGAAAGGCAAGATAAGGCAAGAAAAGGCAAGATAAGGAAAGGAAAGGCAAGAAAAGGCAAGAAAAAGGCATGAAAAGGCAAGAAAAGGAAAGATAAGGCAAGAGAAGGTAAGAAAAGGCAAGGAAAAGGTAAGATAAGAAAAGAAAAGGCAAGAAAAAGTATGAAAAGGCAAGAAAAGGTAAGAAATGGCAAGATAAGGAATGAAATGGCAAGATAAGGCGAGAAAAGGCAAGGAAAGGCATGAAAAGGCAAGAAAAGGACAGATAAGTCAAGAAAAGGCAAGAAAATGCAAGATAAGGGAAGATAAGGCAAGAAAAGGAAAGGTAAGGCAAGAAAAGGAAAGGAAAAGGAAAAAAAGGCAAGAAAAGGAAAGGTAAGGCAAGAAAAGGAAAGGAAAAGGAAAGAAAAGGCAAGAAAAGCAAAGAAAAGGCATGAAAAAGGCAAGAAAAGGAAAGATAAATAAAGAAAAGGCGAGGAAAAGGCAAGATAAGGCAAGAAAAGGCAAGGAAAAGGCATGGAATAGGCATGAAAAGCGAGAAAAGGCAAAAAAAGGCAAGATAAGGCAAGAAAAGGCAAGTAAGGCAAAAAAAGAAAAGATAAGGGAAGAAAAGGCATGAAAAGGCATGAAAAGGCAAGAAAAGGCTTGAATTGGTAAAAAAAGCAAGATAAGGAAAGAAAAGGAAAGAAATGGCAAAATAAGGCAAGAAAAGGCAAGGAAAGGGAAGGAAAAGGCAAGATAAGGCAAGGAAAGTTAAGACTTAGAAAGATAAGGTAAGATAAGGTAAGAAAAGGCAAGAAAAGGCATGGAAAAGGCATGAAAAGGCAAGATAAGGCAAGAAAAGGAAAGAAAAGGCAAGATAAGGCAAGAAAATGCAAGATAAGGTAAGATAAGGCAAGAAAAGGAAAGGAAAGGCAAGAAAAGGAAAGAAAAGGCAAGATAACGAAAGAAATGGCAAGGAAAAGGAAAGAAAAGGCAAGATAAGTTAAGAAAAGGCAAGATAAGGGAAGGAAAGGCAAGAAAAGAAAAGAAAATGAAAGATGAGGCAAGAAAAGGAAGGAAAAGGCAAGAAAAGGAAAGGAGAAGGAATGAAAAGACAAGAAAAAAAAGAAAAGGTATGAAAATGCAAGAAAAGGCAAAATAAGGTAGGAATAGGCAAGATAAGGAATGGAAAGGCAAGATATGGTAAGAAAAGGCAAGAAAAGGCATGAAAAGTCAAGAAATGGTAAGAAAAGGCAATTAAAGGCAAGAAAAGGAAGAAAAGGAAAGAAAAGGCAAGGAAAAGGCAACATAAGGCCAGAAAAGGCAGGGAAAAGGTAGGAAAAGGAAAGAAAAAGGCAAGAAAAGGCAAGAAAAGGAAAGATAATGCAAGAAAAGGCAAGATAAGGTAAGAAAAAGTAAGATAAGGCAATAAAAGGAAAGAATAGGCAAGGAAAAGGCAAGAAAAGGAAATATAAGGCAAGATAAGGCTAGAAAATGCAAGAAAAGACAAGAAAAGGCAAGAAAAGGAAAGAAAATGCAAGATGAGGCAAGAAATGGCAAGATAAGGCAAGGAAAAGGAAAGAAAATGTAAGAAAATGAAAGAAAAGGCAAGAAAAGGTAAGATAAGGCAAGAAAAGGTAAGATAAGGCAAGAATAGGCAAGCAAAAGGCAAGAAAAGACAAGAAAATGTGAGAAAAGGCAAGAAAAGGTGAGAAAAGGCAAGAAAAGGAAGGAAAAGGTAAGAAAAGGCAAGATAGGGCAAGAAAAGGCAAGATAAGGCTAGAAAATGCAAGAAAAGACAAGAAAAGGCAAGAAAAGGAAAGAAAATGCAAGATGAAGCAAGAAATGGCAAGATAAGGCACGGAAAAGGAAAGAAAATGCAAGAAAATGAAAGAAAAGGCAAGAAAAGGTAAGATAAGGCAAGAAAAGGCAAGCAAAAGGCTAGAAAAGGAGGGAAAAGGTAAGAAAAGGCAAGATAGGGCAAGAAAAGGAAAGTAAAGAAAGAAAAGGTGAGAAAAGGAATGAAAAGGCAAGAAAAGGTGAGAAAAGGAAAAAAAAGACAAGAAAAGGCAAGAAAAAGCAGAAAAAGGTAAGATAAGGCAAGAAAAGCCAAGAAACAAAAAGTAAAGGAAAGATAAGACAAGATAAGCCAAGAAAGGCAGAAAAAGGCATGGAAAAGGCATGAAAAGCAAGAAAATGGAAAAAAAAAGCAAGAAAAGGCAAGAAAAAGGCAAGAAAAGTCAAGAAAAGGTAAGGAAAAGGCAAGAAAAGGCAAAAAAAGGAGAGATAAGGCAAGATAAGTTAAGAAAAGGCAAGGAAATGGCTTGAAAAAGCAATAAAAGGCTTGAAAAGGTATGAAAAGTAAGATAAGGCAATAAAAGGAAAGAAAAGGCAAGAAAAGGAAAGATAAGGCAAAATAAGGCAAGAAAAGGCATCGAAAAGGCAAGATAAGGCAAGAAATGGCAAGATAAGGCAAGAAAAGGCAAGATAAGGCAAGAAAAGGGAAGGAAAGGTAAGAAAAGGTAAGATAAGGCAAGAAAAAAGAAAAGGCAAGGAAAAGGAAAGAAATGGCAAGATAAGGCAAGATTAGGGAAGGAAAGGTAAGAAAAGAAAAGAAAATGAATGATGAGTCAAGAAAAGGAAAGATAGGTCAAGAAAAGGAAAGAAAAGGCAAGGAAAAGGCAAGAAAAGCAAAGATAAGGAAATAAAAGGCAAAGAAAAGGCAAAGAAAAGGCATGAAAAGGCAAGAAAAGGCAAGAAAAAGAAAATTAAGGTAAGAATAGGCAAGATAAGGAGTGGAAAGGCAGGATATGGCAAGATAAGGCAATAAAAGGAATGAAAAGTCAAGAAAATGCAAGAAAAGTCAAGAAAATGGCAGAAAAGGCATGGAAATGGAATGAAAAGGCAGGAAAAGGAAAGATAAGACAAGAAAAGGAATGAAAAGGCAAGAAAATGAAAGAAAAGGCAAGGAAAAGGCAAGAAAAGGTAAGAAAAGGAAAGAAAAGGCAAGGAAAAGGCAAGAAAAGGAAAGATAAGGAAAGAAAATGCATGGAAAAGGTATGAAAAGGCAAGGAAAGGTAAGAAAAGGCAAGGAAAAGGCAAGAATAGGTAAGAAAAGGCAAGGAAAATGCAAGAATAGGCAAGAAAAGGTAAGGAAAAGGCATGAAAAGGCAAGAAAATGAAAGAAAAGGCAAGATAAGGCAAAAAAAGGCAAGAAAAGGAAGTAATAGGAAAGATAAGGAAGGAAAAGGCAAGAAAAGGTAAGAAAAGGCAACATAAGCTAAGAAAAGGAAAGATAAGGCAAGATAAGGCAAGAAAAGGCAAGATAAGGCAAGGAAAAGGAAAGAAATGGCAAGAAAAGGAAAGAAAAGGCAAGAAAAGGCATGAAAAGGCAAGAAAAGGCAAGAAAGTAAGATAAGGCAAGCAAAGGCAAGGGAAAGGCACGAAAAGGCAAGATAAGGTAAGATAAGGCAAGAAAAGAAAAGAAAAAGGCATAAAAAGGTCAGAAAAGGCATGGAAAAGGCAAGATACGGCAAGAAAAGGAAAGAAAATGTAAGATAAGGCAAGAAAAGGCAAGATAAGTCAAGAAAAGGGAAGGAAAGGCAAGAAAAGGTTAGAAAGGGCAAGGAAAAGGCTTGATAAGGTAAGATAAGGCAAGAAAAAAGAAAAGGCAAGGAAAAGGCAAGAAAAGCAAAGATAAGGAAATAAAAGGCAAAGAAAAGGCAAAGAAAAGGCATGAAAAGGCAAGAAAAGGCAAGAAAAAGAAAAATAAGGTAAGAATAGGCAAGATAAGGAGTGGAAAGGCAGGATATGGCAAGATAAGGCAATAAAAGGAATGAAAAGTCAAGAAAATGCAAGAAAAGTCAAGAAAATGGCAGAAAAGGCATGGAAATGGAATGAAAAGGCAGGAAAAGGAAAGATAAGACAAGAAAAGGAATGAAAAGGCAAGAAAATGAAAGAAAAGGCAAGGAAAAGGCAAGAAAAGGTAAGAAAAGGAAAGAAAAGGCAAGGAAAAGGCAAGAAAAGGAAAGATAAGGAAAGAAAATGCATGGAAAAGGTATGAAAAGGCAAGGAAAGGTAAGAAAAGGCAAGGAAAAGGCAAGAATAGGTAAGAAAAGGCAAGGAAAATGCAAGAATAGGCAAGAAAAGGTAAGGAAAAGGCATGAAAAGGCAAGAAAATGTAAGAAAAGGCAAGATAAGGCAAAAAAAGGCAAGAAAAGGAAGTAATAGGAAAGATAAGGAAGGAAAAGGCAAGAAAAGGTAAGAAAAGGCAAGATAAGCTAAGAAAAGGAAAGATAAGGCAAGAAAAGGCAAGATAAGGCAAGGAAAAGGAAAGAAATGGCAAGAAAAGGAAAGAAAAGGCAAGAAAAGGCATGAAAAGGCAAGAAAAGGCAAGAAAAGCTAAGATAAGGCAAGAAAAGGCAAGGAAAAGGCACGAAAAGGCAAGATAAGGTAAGATAAGGCAAGAAAAGAAAAGAAAAAGGCATAAAAAGGTCAGAAAAGGCATGGAAAAGGTAAGATAAGGCAAGATACGGCAAGAAAAGGAAAGAAAATGTAAGATAAGGCAAGAAAAGGCAAGATAAGGCAAGAAAAGGGAAGGAAAGGCAAGAAAAGGTTAGAAAGGGCAAGGAAAAGGCTTGATAAGTTAAGAAAAGAAAAGAAAAGGCAAGCAAAAGGAAAGAAAAGACAAGATAAGGTAAGAAAAGGCAAGATAAGGCAATATAAGGCAAGATAAGAGAAGGAAAGGCACGAAAAGAAAAGGCAATGAAAAGGCAAGATAAGGCAATGAAAGGCAAGGAAAAGGAAATAAAAGGCAATAAATGGCATGGAAAAGGCATGAAATGGTAAGAAAGGGAAAGATAAGGCAAGAAAAGGAAAGAAAAGGCAAGGAAAAGGCAAGAAAAGGAAAGAAAGGGCAAGGAAAAGGCAAGAAAAGTAAAGATAAGGAAAGAATAGGCAAGATATGGCAAGAAAAGGCAAGATAAGGTAAGAAAAGGCATGGAAAATCAAGAAAAAGCAAGAAAAGTCAAGAAAAGGCAAGAAAAAGCAAGAAAAGGCAATAAAAGCAAAGATAAGGCAAGAAAATGCATGAAAAGGCAAGAAAAAGATAGAAAAGGCAAGGAAATGGCAAGAAAAGGAAAGGAAAGGCATGGAAAAGGCATGAAAAGGCAAGAAAAGGTAAGAAAAGGCAAGAAAAAGGAAAGAAAAGGAAAGAAAAGGAAAGAAAAGGCAAGTAAAGGTATGAAAAGGCAAGGAAAGGCAAGATAAGGAATGGAAAGGCAAGATATGACAAAAAAAGGGAAGATAAGGCAAATGCATGAAATGTCAAGAAAGGGCAAGAGAAGTCAAGAAAACTCAAGAAAAGGAAAGAAAAGGCATGAAAAGGCAAGAAAAGGAAAGATAAGGCAAAATAAGGCAAGAAAAGGAAAGATAAGGAAAGATAATGCAAGATAAGGCAAGGAAAAGGCAAGAAAAGGCATGGAAAAGGCATCAAAAGGCAGGATAAGGCAAGATAAGGCAAGAAAAAGAAAGAAAAGGCAAGATAAGGCAAGAAAAGGCAATATAAGGCAAGAAAAGGGAAGGAAAGGCAAGAAAAGGAAAGGAAAGGCAAGGAAAAGGAAAGAAAAGGCAAGGAAAAGGAAAGAAAAGGCAAGATAAGTTAAGAAAAGGAAAGATAAGGCAACATAAGGGAAGAAAGGCAAGAAAAGAAAAGAAAATGAAAGATGAGGCAAGAAAAGGAAAGATAAGGCAAGAAAAGGCAAGGAAAAGGCATGAAAAGGCAAGAAAAGGAAAGAAAAGGCAAGTAAAGGTATGAAAAGGCAAGGAAAGGCAAGATAAGGAATGGAAAGGCAAGATATGACAAAAAAAGGGAAGATAAGGCAAAGGCATGAAATGTCAAGAAAGGGCAAGAGAAGTCAAGAAAACTCAAGAAAAGGAAAGAAAAGGCATGAAAAGGCAAGAAAAGGAAAGATAAGGTAGGAAAAGACATTAAAAGGCAAGAAAAGGAAAGAAAAGGCACGAAAAAGGCATGATAAGGAAGGAAAAGGCAAGGAAAATGAATTAAAAGGTAAGAAAAGGCAAGATAAGGCAAGGAAAATGAATTAAAAGGTAAGAAAAGGCAAGATAAGGCAAGGAAAAGGTAAGAAAAGGTAAGAAAAGGCAAGGAAAAGGGAAGAAATTGCAAGAGAAGAGAAGAAAAGACAAGAAAAGGGAAGAAATGGCAAGAAAAGACAAGAAAAGGAAAGAAATGGCAAGGAAAAGGCAAGAAAAGGCAAGGAAAAGGCAAGAAATGGCAAGGAAAAGGCAAGAAATGGCAAGGAAAAGGCAAGAAAAGGTAAGAAAAGGCAAGGAAAAGGCAACATAAGGTAAGAAAAGGCAGGGAAAAGGCATGAAAAGGCAAGAAAAGGTGAGAAAGGGCAAGAAAATGTAAGAAAAGGCAAAAAAGGCTAGGAAAAGGCAAAAAAGGCAAGAAAAGGCATGGAAAAGGCAATGAAAAGGCAAGGAAAAGGAAACAAAAGGCATGAAAAGGCAAGAAAAGGAAAGAAAGGGTAAGGAAAAGCAAAGAAAATGCAAAATATTGCAAGAAAAGGAAAGAAAAGGTAAGGAAAAGGAAAGAAAAGGCAAGATTAGGCAAGATGAGGCAAGAAAAGGGTAGGAAATGCAAGAAAAGGAACAAAAATGAAAGTTAAGCCAAGAAAAGGCAAGATTAGCAGAGAAAAGGTAAGAAAAGGCAAGGAAAAGGCAAGATAAGGAAAGAAAAGGGAAAAAAAGGCATGGAAAAGGCATAAAAAGGCAAGAGAAGGAAAGATAAGGCAAGAAAAGGTAAGAAAAGGCAAAGAAAAGGCAAGAAATGGAAAGATAAAGAAAGAAAAGGCAAGAAAGGCTTGAAAAGGCAAGAAAAGGCATGAAAAGGAAAGAAACGGCAAGAAAAGGCATGAAAAAGGAAAGAAAAGTCATGAAAAAGCAAGATAAGGCAAGAAAAGGCAATATAAGGAATGAAAGGGCAAGATAAGGCAAGCAAAAGGCAAGATAACGTAAGAAAAGGCATGAAAAGGCAAGAAAAGGATAGATAAGTCAAGAAAAGGCTTGAAAAGGCAAGATAAGGCAAGAAATGGCATGAAAAGGAAAGAAAAGGCAAGGAAAAGGCAAGGAAAAGCCAAGAAAAGGCAAAATAAAGAAAGAAAAGGCATGGTTAAGGCATGGAAAGGCAAGGAAAAGGTAAGAAAAGACAAGGAAAAGGCAAGAAAAGGCAAGATAAGGAAAGGAAAGACAAGAAAAGGCAAGAAAAAGGCATGAAAAGGCAAGATAAGGAAAGGAAAGGCAAGATAAGGCAAGATGAGGAAAGGAAAGGCAAGAAAAGGCAAGAAAAAGGCATGAAAAGGCAAGAAAAGGAAAGATAAGGCAAGAGAAGGTAAGAAAAGGCAAGGAAAAGGTAAGATAAGAAAAGAAAAGGCAAGAAAAAGTATGAAAAGGCAAGAAAAGGCAAGATAAGGTAAGAAATGGCAAGATAAGGCGAGAAAAGGCAAGGAAAGGCATGAAAAGGCAAGAAAAGGACAGATAAGTCAAGAAAAGGCGAGAAAAGGCAAGAAAAAAGGCCAGAAAATGCAAGATAAGGGAAGATAAGGCAAGAAAAGGAAAGGTAAGGCAAGAAAAGGAAAGGAATAGGAAAAAAAAGGCAGGAAAAGGAAAGGTAAGGCAAGAAAAGGAAAGGAAAAGGAAAGAAAAGGCAAGAAAAGCAAAGAAAAGGCATGAAAAAGGCAAGAAAAGGAAAGATAAGGAAAGAAAAGGCGAGGAAAAGGCAAGATAAGGCAAGAAAAGGCAAGGAAAAGGCATGGAATAGGCATGAAAAGCGAGAAAAGGCAAAAAAAAGGCAAGATAAGGCAAGAAAAGGCAAGAAAAGGCAAAAAAAGAAAAGATAAGGGAAGAAAAGGCAAGAAAAGGCTTGAAAAGGCAAGAAAAGGCTTGAATTGGTAAAAAAAGCAAGATAAGAAAAGAAAAGGAAAGAAATGGCAAAATAAGGCAAGAAAAGGCAAGGAAAGGGAAGGAAAAGGCAAGATAAGGCAAGGAAAGTTAAGACTTAGAAAGATAAGGTAAGATAAGGTAAGAAAAGGCAAGAAAAGGCATGGAAAAGGCATGAAAAGGCAAGATAAGGCAAGAAAAGGAAAGAAAAGGCAAGATAAGGCAAGAAAATGCAAGATAAGGTAAGATAAGGCAAGAAAAGGAAAGGAAAGGCAAGAAAAGGAAAGAAAAGGCAAGATAACGAAAGAAATGGCAAGGAAAAGGAAAGAAAAGGTAAGATAAGTTAAGAAAAGGCAAGATAAGGGAAGGAAAGGCAAGAAAAGAAAAGAAAATGAAAGATGAGGCAAGAAAAGGAAGGAAAAGGCAAGAAAAAGAAAGGAGAAGGAATGAAAAGACAAGAAAAAAAAGAAAAGGTATGAAAATGCAAGAAAAGGCAAGATAAGGTAAGAATAGGCAAGATAAGGAATGGAAAGGCAAGAAAAGGCATGAAAAGTCAAGAAATGGCATGAAAAGTCAAGAAATGGCAAGAAAAGGCAATTAAAGGCAAGAAAAGGAAGAAAAGGCAAGGAAAAGGCAACATAAGGCCAGAAAAGGCAGGGAAAAGGTAGGAAAAGGAAAGAAAAAGGCAAGAAAAGGTAAGAAAAGGCAAGAAAAGGAAAGATAATGCAAGAAAAGGCAAGATAAGGTAAGAAAAAGTAAGATAAGGCAATAAAAGGAAAGAATAGGCAAGGAAAAGGCAAGAAAAGGAAATATAAGGCAAGATAAGGCTAGAAAATGCAAGAAAAGACAAGAAAAGGCAAGAAAAGGAAAGAAAATGCAAGATGAGGCAAGAAATGGCAAGATAAGGCAAGGAAAAGGAAAGAAAATGTAAGAAAACGAAAGAAAAGGCAAGAAAAGGTAAGATAATGATGTAGCACAACGGAGGCGTGCGAACCAACACCTCAAACGAACAAGGCTCGAACAATTGAAAGAAACAAAACGATGGACAATTCCACTTGAATCTTCCGAAACAAGATGGAAGGTTTGCTTGAGTCCACAAGCAGCCAACCAACGGCCAAGGTAGGAAATTCTCGCGCACGAAGCGCACTCAACTCACTTGCACATTTTTGGATTCAAAATCTGTCCCCATTAGTTCCTCTCCGCCAGATACAAATAGAAGGCGGGAGTTAAGGCAGGAGTTAAGGCGAGAATTATGGCAAGCCTCTTCACACGCCTCCTGTCCGTAACCTCCCCTTTAACCCCCACTAATTGGCATTTAAATGTGCCTTATTACAACCACGAAATTAAACGCTGAATTAAGTGCAATAATTGAAACCTCAATGATGTAGCACAACGGAGGCGTGCGAATCAACACCTCAAACGAACGAGGCTCGAACAGTTGAAAGAAATAAACGATGGACAATTCCACTTGGATCTTCCGAAACAAGATGGAAGGTTTGCTTGAGTCCACAAGCAGCCAACCAACGGCCAAGGTAGGAAATTCTCGCGCACGAAGCGCACTCAGCTCACTTGCACGTTTTGGATTCAAAAATCTGTCCTCATTATTTCCTGTCCGCCAGATACAAATAGAAGGCGGGAGTTAAGGCAGGAGTTAAGGCGAGAATTATGGCAAGCCTCTTCACACGCCTCCTGTCCGTAACCTCCCCTCTAACCCCCACTAATTGGCATTTAAATGTGCCTTATTACAATCACGAAATTAAACGCGGAATTAAGTGCAATAATTGAAACCACAAACTCCACGCGTTCTAGGCACACGTCCAACGCACAAACATGTTGACCAACGCACATTCGTCCTACGGCATCCTCCCCCCCTTAAGAGCCTGCTAGTCTCGAGCAGCTAAACGGCTTGGCAAAGGAAGAGGATTGAAATATGGCGTGAGATCAGCTACGTTGAAGGTCCTCGATACGCCTAGATCTTCCGGAAGGTCAATCACATATGCATTGTCGTTGACACGCCGGAGCACCTTGTATGGACCAAACCGTCGTGCTTGAAGCTTGCCTCCCCAGCCTGCGGGCATGCGTTCCTTGCGAAAGTGCACCATAACCTGTCCTCCGGGTTGAAATATTTGCACCTTTCGCTTTGCATCCACTCGCTCTTTCTCCTTAGCGTACATTGTGCTAAGTCTTTTCTTCACAGCTTCCAGTATGGCTTGCACGTCTTCAGCATAGGCGAGGGCACTTGTGTTGGCGCGAACAGGTCGTGGCACGCTGGAGACATCAACCAAATGGTTAGGGGCCTTTGTATACACCAAAGCAAAGGGAGGCTTCCCCGTAGACCTGTGAACAGCTCCATTATACGCGAATTCCGCAATAGGCAAAGCAAGATCCCACTGCCTTAGCCTCTCATGACACAAGTTGCGAAGAAGGTTGCCAAGGGTGCGGTTGGTTGCTTCCGTTTGACCATCTGTCTGAGGGTGCGCGGTGGTGCTGAATTGGAGCGTGGCATCGAACATCCTCCAAAGTGTCTTCCAAAAGCTGGCAAGAAACTTGGTGTCTCGATCAGAAACAATCGTTTTAGGCACGCCATGCAAATGCACCACCTCTCTAAAGAAATGCCTTGCCACCGCGGCCGCATCATTCGTCTTCTTGCATGGCACAAAATGCGCCATCTTTGACAACCTGTCAACAATAACAAAAATAGAATCTGCCCCTCTTGGAGTGCGGGGTAAGCCAAGGATAAAATCCATGCTAAGGTCTTCCCATATGGCATTGGGAATTGGCAAAGGCGTGTACAGGCCAGCATTGTTGACTCCTCCCTTCGTTTCTTGGCACACACGGCAGTGTCGCACAAACTTAGCAACATCCTTGTACATCTTTGGCCAATGGAAACGCTCTTGCAACGAGGACAAGGTCTTGTCACGTCCCAAATGAGCTGCCAAGCCTCCCGCGTGCATCTCTTGCATCACATGAGCACGTAGGGATGACTTTGGTACACACAACTGATTCCCTCTCATTAGGAACCCATCTTGCAAGAAATAATCTCCTACACCCTTTCCTTCCTTGCACTTCATCCAGATATCACCAAAGTCTCCATCTTCCTCATACATATCTCGAACACAATCAAAGGCAGTAATCACACCTCGTAACTCAGTAAGCAATGCAAGTCTCCTACTCAAAGCATCAGCAACTATATTCTGAGTTCCGCTTTTATGAGAGATCTTAAAAGGGAATTTCTGTAAGTAGGTACACCAACGAGCATGCATCGGATTGCTAAGCCTAGACTGGTCATGCAAGAACTTCAAAGCCTTGTGATCTGAGTAGAGAATGAACTCCTTACCAACAAGGTAGTGCTCCCACGTCTTGAGAGCTCGGAAAACAGCGTAGAATTCTTTCTCGTACGTCGTCCACTTCAATCTTGCTTCACTAAGCTTCTCACTGAAGAAAGCCACAGGTTTCTTCTCTTGCGAGAGCACGGCCCCAATGCCAAGCCCGGATGCATCCACCTCAACTTCAAATAGCTTGGCAAAGTCAGGGAGTGCGAGCACAGGTGCGGTGCTAAGCTTCTCCTTCAATGTCTGAAAGGCATGCTCAGCTTCTTCTCCCCAAACGAAGGGGCTCTGCTTCTTCAATAGGGCCGTGAGAGGGGCAACAATCATGCTAAAATCCCGAATAAACCGGCGGTAGAAGGATGCCAAGCCAAGAAAGCTACGGGTCTGGCTCACATTTAAAGGAGCTGGCCAGGAGCGTATCGCTTCTATCTTGGCCTGATCAACATGGACTCCTTCCTTTCCAACCCGGAACCCCAAAAACAGAAGTTGGCTCTTCCAAAAACTACACTTCTTCAGGTTCACGTACAATTGATTTGCTCGCAAGGTTGAGAACACCTCCTTCAAATGCACCATGTGGTCTTCTTCGGTCTTGCTATACACCAAGATGTCATCAAAATAAACCACCACGTACTTGTCTAGGAAAGGCTTCAGGACTTGGTGCATTAGCCTCATGAACGTGCTTGGGGCATTAGTGAGCCCGAAAGGCATCACGAGCCACTCATACAAACCATCTCGCGTTTTAAACGCGGTCTTCCATTCATCACCAGGCCGAATTCTGATCTGATGATACCCGCTTCGTAGATCAATCTTGGAGAATATGGTAGCTCCACTCAGGTTGTCCAGCATATCATCGAGGCGAGGGATGGGAAATCTGTACCCGATTGTGATCTTGTTGATCGCCCTGCTGTCGATGCACATTCTCCAAGTGCCATCTTTCTTTGGTACGAGCAAAGCTGGCACGCCACAAGGACTTAGGCTCTCTTGCACATAGCCCTTGTCCAGTAACTCTTGCACTTGCTCTCGGATAATTTGGTTCTCCTTCGGACTCATCCGGTAGTGCGGCAAGTTTGGAAGGGTTGCGCCAGGTATAAGGTCAATTTGGTGCTGGATGTCACGCAAGGGTGGTAGCCCCTTTTGCAAGCTTTCATCCGCGAGCTCTGGAAAGAGCTCAAATAACTCCAGCACCACTTCAGGGAGAGACTCCAAGCCTTCATCTTCCTTGGCTGGAGGATTTGTCATAATAAGCACATGGAAACAACCTGCTTCTCGCGTGTAGTTCACCATCTCGTGCACAGATGTCACCATAGATACGAGCTGCATGGCATTGGTTTGCCCCTTCACGTGCTTAGGCTTCTTCGGCAACAAAGTAAACTTCTCTCCCCCTTTTCTGACCTCGTACGTGTTCTCTTCGCCTCGATGCACGACCTTATTATCAAACTCCCAAGGTCTGCCTAACAGAATGTTGCATGCATCCATCTCAAGGACATCACATACAACTTGGTCAGAATACTTCCCAATTGTGATTGGGACAGTGCACCTCGAGTTGACCTTGATTCCCCCTCCGGATCTGACCCATCCAATGGAATATGGAGTGGGGTGAGGTGAGATCTTCAAGCCAAGCTTTTCCACTGTCTTGCTACTCACAAAGTTCTCCTGGCTGCCTCCATCTATTATCACTTCACACACCACTTTCCCAACATGACAACTCGTGCGAAACAAGTTATTACGTTGGGAATCATCTCTCTTGGTTGCGGTCAATGCTACCTTCTGTATGACCCCGCAATACTCTTCTCCTTCAGAAGTCTCCTCCTCTTCATCACCCTCGTCCACGGGTGCACACAAATACGCCCCTTCCTCCTCCTCATCCGAATCTTCCTTCTCGCATAGTTGTGTAAACTTGCGTTTAGGACAATCACTAGACTTGTGGCCCATTTCATTGCATTTGAAACATCGGATTGATGAGGTTGTGGCTACCTCTTTTCCCTTTCTTTGTGCAAACACAGGGGCAGGCTTGCTAGGAGGGGGTTTAGGCTCGGAAGCTTGGGGTGTGCTCCTTTCCACACCTCCCCTTGAATAGGTGGAACCATGGCCAGGCCCTGAAAAATGGATAGAGGGCGTTTTCTTCCTCTTCAAGGCAGCCCCGATCTTTCTGGCTTTGGCACATGCGTCGTTAAAAAACAAAAACGTGTCAAACTCCATCTTGCTCTTGATCTCATAACTGAGGCCCTCAACAAACCGTGCAATCATCTGATCCTCATTCTCTTCCACATCGTTCCTCGACGCCAACCTCATGAATTCAGTCATGTACTCTTCCACCGAACGATTTCCTTGAGTGCACGTAAGGAATTGACTGTAGAGGGTCTGATGGTAGTCCACTGGCAAAAACCTCTCCCTCAAGGCTTGCTCCATGGTCGGCCAGTCTCTGATTGGTAGATCTCCTCTTCTCCTACGACACTCTTGTTCCTTCCTCCACCACACGGCAGCTCCGGACTCCAGCTTGAAGGCTACGTAGCTCACCTTCTGTTCTTCCGTGAGTTGCATGCAATCAAAATATTTTTCCACCGAGTCCAACCAGTTGAGAAAGCCTTCTACGTCCGCATCACCATAGAATTTCTCTATGTTCATTTTGAATGGACGATCCACCCTTCTATATTCTCCTCCACGCTCATATTCCTCCCTATAAACTTCTCTTCTAGGAGCACGTCCTAGATCACCGTGTCTACCACCTCCTCTACCTCGTTCCCTCAACACTCTCCCTCCCCTTCTCACATTAAGGGTAGCATCAGAATCTACATCCTCCTCTTCCTCTCTTCGTTCATTACGTACCTCAGCTGGAGGGGGTTGCACCGCGAGGTTGTCCAGGCGGGTAAGGATGGCCTGAATTGCCGCCTCTATTTGAGTGAATCTCTGGTTCATATCGGGTCTTGGAGTGTCATTAGGATCGGCCATAGAGCAACGGATTTTGGTGGTGCTAGGTGGGTACAAATGAGACTTGGATCAGGAGATCACAAAGTCTTGTGGATCGGCTCGTAGATGAGGCTCTCTCAAACTCACTAGGTGATAGCATTCACTCTCGATCAATATGGGAATTGATCTGATCGTATTCAAGCTCTGATACCACTTGATGTAGCACAACGGAGGCGTGCGAATCAACACCTCAAACGAACGAGGCTCGAACAGTTGAAAGAAATAAACGATGGACAATTCCACTTGGATCTTCCGAAACAAGATGGAAGGTTTGCTTGAGTCCACAAGCAGCCAACCAACGGCCAAGGTAGGAAATTCTCGCGCACGAAGCGCACTCAGCTCACTTGCACGTTTTGGATTCAAAAATCTGTCCTCATTATTTCCTGTCCGCCAGATACAAATAGAAGGCGGGAGTTAAGGCAGGAGTTAAGGCGAGAATTATGGCAAGCCTCTTCACACGCCTCCTGTCCGTAACCTCCCCTCTAACCCCCACTAATTGGCATTTAAATGTGCCTTATTACAATCACGAAATTAAACGCGGAATTAAGTGCAATAATTGAAACCACAAACTCCACGCGTTCCAGGCACACGTCCAACGCACAAACATGTTGACCAACGCACATTCGTCCTACGGCACTCAAACTCCACGCGTTCCATGCACACGTTCAACGCACAAGCATGTTGACCAATGCACATTCGTCCTACGGCGTCCTACGGCATCCTCCCCCCCTTAAGAGCCTGCTAGTCTCGAGCAGCTAAACGGCTTGGCAAAGGAAGAGGATTGAAATATGGCGTGAGATCAGCTACGTTGAAGGTCCTCGATACGCCTAGATCTTCCGGTAGGTCAATCACATATGCATTGTCGTTGACACGCCGGAGCACCTTGTATGGACCAAACCGTCGTGCTTGAAGCTTGCCTCCCCAGCCTGCGGGCATGCGTTCCTTGCGAAAGTGCACCATAACCTGTTCTCCGGGTTGAAATATTTGCACCTTTCGCTTTGCATCCACTCGCTCTTTCTCCTTAGCGTACATTGTGCTAAGTCTCTTCTTCACAGCTTCCAGTATGGCTTGCACGTCTTCAGCATAGGCGAGGGCACTTGTGTTGGCGCGAACAGGTCGTGGCACGCTGGAGACATCAACCAAATGGTTAGGGGCCTTTGTATACACCAAAGCAAAGGGAGGCTTCCCCGTAGACCTGTGAACAGCTCCATTATACGCGAATTCCGCAATAGGCAAAGCAAGATCCCACTGCCTTAGCCTCTCATGACACAAGCTGCGAAGAAGGTTGCCAAGGGTGCGGTTGGTTGCTTCCGTTTGACCATCTGTCTGAGGGTGCGCGGTGGTGCTGAATTGGAGCGTGGCATCGAACATCCTCCAAAGTGTCTTCCAAAAGCTGTCAAGAAACTTGGTGTCTCAATCAGAAACAATCGTTTTAGGCACGCCATGCAAACGCACCACCTCTCTAAAGAAATGCCTTGCCACCGCGGCTGCATCATTCGTCTTCTTGCATGGCACAAAATGCGCCATCTTTGACAACCTGTCAACAATAACAAAAATAGAATCCGCCCCACTTGGAGTGCGGGGTAAGCCAAGGATAAAATCCATGCCAAGGTCTTCCCATATGGCATTGGGAATTGGCAAAGGCGTGTACAGGCCAGCATTGTTGACTCCTCCCTTCGTTTCTTGGCACACACGGCAGTGTTGCACAAACTTAGCAACATCCTTGTACATCTTTGGCCAATGGAAACGCTCTTGCAACGAGGACAAGGTCTTGTCACGTCCCAAATGAGCTGCCAAGCCTCCCGCGTGCATCTCTTCCACATCGTTCCTCGACGCCAACCTCATGAATTCAGTCATGTACTCTTCCACCGAACGATTTCCTTGAGTGCACGTAAGGAATTGACTGTAGAGGGTCTGATGGTAGTCCACTGGCAAAAACCTCTCCCTCAAGGCTTGCTCCATGGTCGGCCAGTCTCTGATTGGTAGATCTCCTCTTCTCCTACGAGACTTTTGTTCCTTCCTCCACCACACGGCATCTCCGGACTCAAGCTTGAAGGCTACGTAGCTCACCTTCTGTTCTTCCGTGAGTTGCATGCAATCAAAATATTTTTCCACCGAGTCCAACCAGTTGAGAAAGCCTTCTACGTCCGCATCACCATAGAATTTCTCTATGTTCATTTTGAATGGACGATCCACCCTTCTATATTCTCCTCCACGCTCATATTCCTCCCTATAAACTTCTCTTCCAGGAGCACGTCCTAGATCACCGTGTCTACCACCTCCTCTACCTCGTCCCCTCAACACTCTCCCGCCCCTTCTCACATTAAGGGTAGCATCAGAATCTACATCCTCCTCTTCCTCTCTTTGTTCATTACGTACCTCAGCTGGAGGGGGTTGCACCGCGAGGTTGTCCAGGCGGGTAAGGATGGCCTGAATTGCCGCCTCCATTTGAGTGAATCTCTGGTTCATATCGGGTCTTGGAGTGTCATTAGGATCGGCCATAGTGCAACGGATTTTGGTGGTGCTAGGTGGGTAAAAATGAGACTTGGATCAGGAGATCACAAAGTCTTGTGGATCGGCTCGTAGATGGGGCTCGCTCAAACTCACTAGGTGATAGCATTCACTCTCGATCAATATGGGAATTGATCTGATCGTATTCAGGCTCTGATACCACTTGATGTAGCACAACGGAGGCGTGCGAACCAACACCTCAAACGAACAAGGCTCGAACAATTGAAAGAAACAAAACGATGGACAATTCCACTTGAATCTTCCGAAACAAGATGGAAGGTTTGCTTGAGTCCACAAGCAGCCAACCAACGGCCAAGGTAGGAAATTCTCGCGCACGAAGCGCACTCAACTCACTTGCACGTTTTTGGATTCAAAATCTGTCCCCATTAGTTCCTCTCCGCCAGATACAAATAGAAGGCGGGAGTTAAGGCAGGAGTTAAGGCGAGAATTATGGCAAGCCTCTTCACACGCCTCCTGTCCGTAACCTCCCCTTTAACCCCCACTAATTGGCATTTAAATGTGCCTTATTACAACCACGAAATTAAACGCTGAATTAAGTGCAATAATTGAAACCTCAAACTCCACGCGTTCCATGCACACGTTCAACGCACAAGCATGTTGACCAATGCACATTCGTCCTACGGCGTCCTACGGCAGATAAGGCAAGAATAGGCAAGCAAAAGGCAAGAAAAGAGCAAGAAAATGTGAGAAAAGGCAAGAAAAGGTGAGACAAGGCAAGAAAAGGAAGGAAAAGGTAAGAAAAGGCAAGATAGGGCAAGAAAAGGCAAGATAAGGCTAGAAAATGCAAGAAAAGACAAGAAAAGGCAAGAAAAGGAAAGAAAATGCAAGATGAAGCAAGAAATGGCAAGATAAGGCAAGGAAAAGGAAAGAAAATGCAAGAAAACGAAAGAAAAGGCAAGAAAAGGTAAGATAAGGCAAGAAAAGGCAAGCAAAAGGCTAGAAAAGGAGGGAAAGGTAAGAAAAGGCAAGATAGGGCAAGAAAAGGAAAGTAAAGGAAAGAAAAGGTGAGAAAAGGAATGAAAAGGCAAGAAAAGGTGAGAAAAGGAAAAAAAAGACAAGAAAAGGCAAGAAAAAGCAGAAAAAGGTAAGATAAGGTAAGATAAGGCAAGAAAAGCCAAGAAACAAAAAGTAAAGGAAAGATAAGACAAGATAAGCCAAGAAAGGCAGAAAAAGGCATGGAAAAGGCATGAAAAGCAAGAAAATGGAAAAAAAGCAAGAAAAGGCAAGAAAAAGGCAAGAAAAGTCAAGAAAAGGTAAGGAAAAGGCAAGAAAAGGCAAAAAAAGGAGAGATAAGGCAAGATAAGTTAAGAAAAGGCAAGGAAATGGCTTGAAAAAGCAATAAAAGGCTTGAAAAGGTATGAAAAGTAAGATAAGGCAATAAAAGGAAAGAAAAGGCAAGAAAAGGAAAGATAAGGCAAAATAAGGCAAGAAAAGGCAACGAAAAGGCAAGATAAGGCAAGAAATGGCATGATAAGGCAAGAAAAGGCAAGATAAGGCAAGAAAAGGGAAGGAAAGGTAAGAAAAGGTAAGATAAGGCAAGAAAAGGAAAGAAAAGGCAAGGAAAAGGAAAGAAATGGCAAGATAAGGCAAGATTAGGGAAGGAAAGGTAAGAAAAGAAAAGAAAATGAATGATGAGTCAAGAAAAGGAAAGATAGGTCAAGAAAAGGAAAGAAAAGGCAAGGAAAAGGCAAGAAAAGCAAAGATAAGGAAATAAAAGGCAAAGAAAAGTCAAAGAAAAGGCATGAAAAGGCAAGAAAAGGCAAGAAAAAGAAAAATAAGGTAAGAATAGGCAAGATAAGGAGTGGAAAGGCAGGATATGGCAAGATAAGGCAATAAAAGGAATGAAAAGTCAAGAAAATGCAAGAAAAGTCAAGAAAATGGCAGAAAAGGCATGGAAATGGAATGAAAAGGCAGGAAAAGGAAAGATAAGACAAGAAAAGGAATGAAAAGGCAAGAAAATGAAAGAAAAGGCAAGGAAAAGGCAAGAAAAGGTAAGAAAAGGAAAGAAAAGGCAAGGAAAAGGCAAGAAAAGGAAAGATAAGGAAAGAAAATGCATGGAAAAGGTATGAAAAGGCAAGGAAAGGTAAGAAAAGGCAAGGAAAAGGCAAGAATAGGTAAGAAAAGGCAAGGAAAATGCAAGAATAGGCAAGAAAAGGTAAGGAAAAGGCATGAAAAGGCAAGAAAATGTAAGAAAAGGCAAGATAAGGCAAAAAAAGGCAAGAAAAGGAAGTAATAGGAAAGATAAGGAAGGAAAAGGCAAGAAAAGGTAAGAAAAGGCAAGATAAGCTAAGAAAAGGAAAGATAAGGCAAGAAAAGGCAAGATAAGGCAAGGAAAAGGAAAGAAATGGCAAGAAAAGGAAAGAAAAGGCAAGAAAAGGCATGAAAAGGCAAGAAAAGGCAAGAAAAGCTAAGATAAGGCAAGAAAAGGCAATGAAAAGGCACGAAAAGGCAAGATAAGGTAAGATAAGGCAAGAAAAGAAAAGAAAAAGGCATAAAAAGGTCAGAAAAGGCATGGAAAAGGCAAGATAAGGCAAGATACGGCAAGAAAAGGAAAGAAAATGTAAGATAAGGCAAGAAAAGGCAAGATAAGGCAAGAAAAGGGAAGGAAAGGCAAGAAAAGGTTAGAAAGGGCAAGGAAAAGGCTTGATAAGTTAAGAAAAGAAAAGAAAAGGCAAGGAAAAGGAAAGAAAAGACAAGATAAGGTAAGAAAAGGCAAGATAAGGCAATATAAGGCAAGATAAGAGAAGGAAAGGCACGAAAAGAAAAGGCAATGAAAAGGCAAGATAAGGCAATGAAAGGCAAGGAAAAGGAAATAAAAGGCAATAAATGGCATGGAAAAGGCATGAAATGGTAAGAAAGGGAAAGATAAGGCAAGAAAAGGCAAGAAAAGGAAAGAAAAGGCAAGGAAAAGGCAAGAAAAGGAAAGAAAGGGCAAGGAAAAGGCAAGAAAAGTAAAGATAAGGAAAGAATAGGCAAGATATGGCAAGAAAAGGCAAGATAAGGTAAGAAAAGGCATGGAAAATCAAGAAAAAGCAAGAAAAGTCAAGAAAAGGCAAGAAAAAGCAAGAAAAGGCAATAAAAGCAAGAAAAGGCAATAAAAGCAAAGATAAGGCAAGAAAATGCATGAAAAGGCAAGAAAAAGATAGAAAAGGCAAGGAAATGGCAAGAAAAGGAAAGGAAAGGCATGGAAAAGGCAAGAAAAGGTAAGAAAAGGCAAGAAAAAGGCATGAAAAGGCCAGAAAAGAGAAGAAAAGGCGAGAAAAGGCAAGAATAGGAAAGAAAATGTAAGAAAAGGCAAGTAAAAGGCAAGAATAGGCAACATAAGGCAAGAAAAGGCAAGGAAAAGGCAAGAAAAGCAAGGAAATGGCAAGAAAAGGCTTGAAAAGGTAAGAAAAGCAAGATAAGGCAAGAAAAGGAAAGATAAGGCAAAATTAGGCAAGAAAAGGCAAGATAAGGCAAGAAAAGCAAGATAAGGCAAGAAAAGGAAAGATAAGGCAAAATAAGGCAAGAAAGGGTAAGATAAGGCAAGAAAAGGAAAGATAAGGTAAGATAAGGCAGGAAAAGGGAAGATAAGTCAAGGAAAAGGTATGAAAATGCAAGATAAGGCAAGACAAGGCAAGAAAATTAAAGAAAAGGTAAGATAAGGCAAGAAGAGGCAAGATAAGGCAAGAAAAGGGAAGAAAAGTTAAGAAAAGGTTAGAAAGGGCAAGGAAAAAGTTTGATAAGGCAAGATAAGGCCAGAAAAGGAAAAAATGGCAAGGAAAAGGAAAGAAAAGGCAAGAAAAGGAAAGATAAGGCAGGAAAAGGAAACAAAAGGAAAGGAAAGGCAAGAAAAGGAAAGGAAAGGCATGAAAAGGCAAGAAAAGGCAAGGAAAAGGCAAGAAAAGGCAGTATAAGGCAAGAAAAGGAATGAAAAGGCATGGAAAAGGCAAGAAAAGGCAAGATAAGGAAAGAGAAGGCATGGTAAAGGCATGAAAAGGCAGGGAAAAGGTAAGAAAAGGTAAGAAAAGCCAAGGAAAAGGCAAGAAAAGGCAAGATAAGGCAAGGAAAAGGCATGAAAAGGCAAGAAAAGGATAGAAAAAATAAGAAAAGGAAAGATAAGGCAAGAAAAGGTAAGGTAAGGAAAGAAAAAGGTAAGAAAAGACAAGATAAGGCAAGATAAGGCATGGAAAAGGAAAGGAAAAGGTAAGAAAAGACAAGGAAATGGCAAGAAAAGGCAAGATAAGGCAAGATAAGGCAAGGGAAAGGCATTAAAAGGCAAGAAAAGGAAAGAAAAGGCAAGGTAAGGCAAGACAAGGGAAGACACGGTAAGATAAGGAAAGAAAAGGCAAGGAAAAGGCATGAAAAGGCAAGAAAAGGAAAGATAAGGCAAGCAAAGGTAAGAAAAGGCAAGGAAAAGGAAAGAAAAGGCAAGATGAGAAAAGAAAAGGCAAGGAAAAGGCATGAAAAGGCAAGAAAAGGAAAGAAAAAGCAAGAAAATGCATGAAAATGCAAGAAAAGGCAAGATAATGATTGAAAGGGCAATATAAGGCAAGAAAAGGCAAGATAAGGCATGAAAAGGCAAGAAATGGACAGATAAGTAAAGAAAAGGCACGAAAAGGCAAGATAAGAAAAGCAAAGGTAAGAAACGGAAAGAAAAGGCAAGGAAAAGGAAAGAAAAGGTAAGAAAAGCCATGGAAAAGGCATGTAAAGGCAAAAAAAGGAAAGATATGGCAAGAAAAGGCATGAAAAGGCAAGAAAAGGCAAGTAAAGGAAAGAAAAGGCACAGAAAAGTGAAGAAAAGGAAAGATGAGGCAAGGAAAAGGCTAGATAAGGCAAGAAAAGGCAAGAAAATGCATGAAAATACAATAAAAGGCAAGATAAGGTAAGAAAAGGCAAGCTAAGGAATGAAAGGGCAAGATAAGGCAAGAAAAGGCATGAAAAAACATGAAAAGGACAGATAAGTCATGAAAAGGGATGAAAATGCAAGATAAGGCAAGCAAAGGCAAGAAAAGGAAAGAAAAGCCAAGAAAAGCCAAGGAAAGGGAAAGAAAAGGCATGAAAAGGCAAGAAATGGAAAGATAAGGCAAGAAAAGGCATGAAAAGGCAAGAAAAGGAAAGAAAGGGCAAGGAAAAGGTAAGATAAGGCAAGATAAGGCAAGAAAAGGCAAGATAAAGAAAGAAAAGGGAAGATTACACAAGATAAGGCAAGAAAAGAGAATGAAAGGCATGAAAAGGAACGAAAATGAAAGATGAGGAAAGAAAAGGCAAGATAAGCCATGAAAAGGCAAGATATGGCATGAAAAGGCAAGGAAAGGATAGATTATTCAAGAAAAGGCACAAAAAGGCAAGCAAAGGCAAGAAAAGTAAAGAAAAGGGAAGGAAAAGGAAAGCAAATGTAAGAAAAGGAAGGGAAAAGGCATGAAAAGGCAAGGAAAGGCAAGGAAAGGCAATAGTGTAGGAACACGTCAATTTTTGAGTGATGAGAGTGATCTGGAATGAATCAGAATGAAACAAAAATAAAAGATAGAATTCCTAAGGCAAGAGCTTCCGCAATTGACAAAAGGAGGGGCCTAATGAGTTAGGCAGCCTCTAAAGGGCGTGTTTAATGTGACAACCATGCAAATCCATGCACACAAGGTAAGAGAATCACTCTCAATATGCTGGGTTTTTCAAATCTGTCCGTTTCCTTTATTTGAGCGAGCTATAAAAGGAATGCAAGCTGGAGGTTACAAAACAGAACGCCCCTAGCATCTAATGCCTTTAAGGCACGCATCTAATGCCATAAGTTGGCACTAACAACCCACGTTCATCAGCTGGACAGTCCCAAGCTGGAATTGGAAATTAAAAGCAATTAAAACCAATCATAAAGAGTTTAAGTTCTGAATTAGCCAACGTGCATATAAGCACTTATTTAAATGAACTAAGTAAAAGGTGGCGCCAATCAGGAATGTGGCAAGCTGGACGTTCCTACGTCATCCTCCCCACCTTGGAGCGGAACTTGTCCTCGAGTTGCAAGTCTGGATGGCATGGGAAAGGCATCATAATAAGGCGTGAGGTCAGCAACGTTGAAGCTTTTGGATACTCCATACTCTTCGGGCAGATCAATGACATATGCATTGTCATTTATACGCCTTAACACCTTGAATGGTCCGTACTTCCTAGCTTGCAACTTGCCACCTGCGATGTTGCTTGGTAATCTCTCCTTCCTGAAGTGAACCATGACTTGCTCACCAGGCTGAAAGATTTGGACACGACGATGCTCATCTACTCTCGCCTTCTCCTTGGCATACGCTTCCTCTAACTTCTTGCGCACCTCTTCAATCACAGCCTGTGCTTGCTCAGCGAAAGCAACGGCTGAAGGATTGCTCTTGCTTGGTCTTGGGACTAAAGATACATCCACTAAATGGTTAGGAACCTTAGTATAAACTAAGGAGAAAGGTGACTTTCCTGTCATGCGATGCACTGCCCCATTATATGCGAACTCAGCTATAGGCAAAGCTAAGTCCCATTGTCGTTTCTTCTCGTGGCAAAGGCTCCTCAGCAAGTTCCCAAGTGTTCTATTGGTGGCTTCAGTCTGGCCATCAGTTTGTGGATGTGTCGTGGTACTGAATTGCAAGGTGGCATCGAACATCTTCCACAACGTCTTCCAAAAGCTTGCCAAGAACTTCACATCACGATCAGAAGTGATGGTGCGTGGAACTCCATGCAATCTGACCACTTCCTTGAAGAAATGTCTTGCTACACCACTTGCATCATTGGTCTTTCGGCAAGGAATGAAGTGCGCCATTTTGGACAACCTGTCAACAACCACAAAGATAGAATCCACACCACGAGGGGTGCGAGGTAAGCCAAGCACAAAGTCCATGCTCAGGTCCTCCCAAATGGCCTTAGGAACGGGTAGTGGCGTGTAGAGTCCCGTGTTGTGCACTGTCCCCTTGGTCTCTTGGCACACTCTACAATGTCTCACCATCTTCTCAACCTCCTTGCCTAGCTTAGGCCAATAGAACCTTTCAGTTAGAAAGGCCAACGTCTTGTCTCTTCCAAAGTGGGCAGAAAGTCCACCACCATGCATTTCCCACATAAGTTGTTGCCGTAGTGATGTGTTGGGAATATAAAGCTGATTTCCCTTCATTAGGTATCCATCATGCAAGAAGTAATCTGCCACAGCCTTACCACTCTTGCATTTCTTCCAAACTTCACCGAAATCATCATCATCTTCATAAAGCTCCTTAATGCACTCAAAAGCAGTAACACTTCCCCTCAGCTCCACAAGCAAGCTCGTTCTTCTACTAAGAGCATCAGCCACCACATTATGACTCCCACTTTTATGAGCTATCTTGAAGGGAAATTTCTGTAGATATGTGCACCATCTAGCATGCATATGATTCACGAACTTAGACTGGTCATTCACAAACTTCAGCGCCTTGTGATCAGTGTACAAAACAAACTCTTTTCCCACGAGATAATGTTCCCAAGTCCTTAGAGCTCGGAAAACAGCATAATACTCTTGCTCATAAGTGGTCCAAGTTTGCTTATGCTCACTCAACTTCTCACTAAAATAAGCTATAGGGCGTTTCTCCTGAGATAGAACAGCTCCTATGCCTACTCCACATGCATCAACATCTACTTCAAAGAGTTTAGCAAAATCAGGAAGTGCAAGTACCGTTGTAGAACTCAGTTTCTCCTTCAATTCAGCAAATGCGCGCCCTGATTCTTTGCTCCATTCAAACTTCGCTTGCTTCTTGAGCAAGGCAGTGAGAGGGGCCGCGATCAAGCTGAAGTTGCGGATGAATCTCCGATAGAAACTTGCTAAGCCAATGAAGCTTCGCACCTGCCTTGCATTGGAAGGTATTGGCCATGTGCGAATGGCTTCAACTTTGGACTGGTCCACTTGAACTCCATCTTTTCCCACCACGAAGCCTAGAAATAGTAGCTTTTCCTTCCAGAAAATGCACTTCTTCAAGTTGATTATCAAGCTGTTGCTCTTCAAGGCTTCAAATACTTGCTTCAAGTGGTCCATGTGCTCCTCCTCTGACTTGCTAAACACAAGAATGTCATCGAAGTATGTGACAACAAATGATATGAATCTTCGCGGAAAAGATTCACAACTCGGACCGTTTGTTACTTTAGAATGGAACAGATCACAACTCACAAGAACTTACACGAACTAAGGCACGAATTTGTATCTCAACCCGCTGCAAGGGCTTCTGAACCTTGACCTAAGGTCGTATCACGCCACAAGCGGGGATGGAATATCCGCTTGATAAGTGAAGGATAAATTCTAGCCAAGACGACTCACCAGCCTAAGCAAAAACAAACGAGTATCAAACTCTCAACTAGCCAATGCTAAGTATTTCCGAATTGTGTGTGTCCATTTTATTGCTAGGAGTCCTCTTTATATAGGCTCCCAAAGTACCAAAATATTCCTAAACAAGCTAACTCCTTAAAAGGAATTCAAAGGCTGGCCAAAACTCTCTTTCCTATTCTAAGGAGATTCTGGCCGAACTTATGCAACTAAACAAGGAATAATATAAGCAAATAATATCTAATAGAATAGCTACTAGCTGCACGTCCAAAACAATTAGATGCACGGCCTAAATAGGCTGATTCTTCTTGATTCTCCATGTGCGCATGCATCTAGAAGCTTTCGTGCATGTCAAGCTTCCCATTCAGCCTCCAAAACGTGCATGGGCCTCCCTTGGGTTTCTTGGACGTCCTTGGTCCTCCACGAACTTGCTTGAGCCCAAACTTCATGCATTAGTCCATTGAAATCATTGCAACTTCCTAGCTCTTGCTCTTGTCATTGGCCCAATTGGAACTTGAACTTGCTTCGAGTCTACAAGCTTGATAGTAGGTGCGTCCTTAGGCTTGCTCACATCAACAAACTTGTCCAAGAACGGCTTCATGACTTGGTGCATCAAGCGCATGAAGGTACTTGGAGCATTGGTCAGCCCGAATGGCATGACAAGCCACTCGTACAATCCATCCTTCGTCTTGAAGGCCGTCTTCCACTCATCACCAGGGCGGATGCGGATCTGGTGGTATCCACTCTTCAGGTCTATCTTTGGCTGCTTGTGGCTTGTCAAACTTCTTTTGGTAGTTTGGCTTCCAAGTAGAATTCGATGTAGCTCTTGTTCTCCCTTCTCCTCTCTTGAGTTGCTTCTCCATTTTCGTTGCCATATGCACCATGTCCTCCAACTCCACATAGTGTTGCAACTCAACTTTGTCTTGAATTTCAGGATTGAGTCCATTCAAGAACCTTGCCATTGTAACTTCTCTATCTTCATCTATATCAGCTCTTATCATGGCCATCTCCATCTGTTTGAAATAATCCTCCACACTCAAATTTCCTTGCCTCATTCCTTGTAACTTCTTATACAGCTCTCTATAGTAATGACTTGGAACAAATCTCTTCCTCATCACCACTTTCATGTCTTCCCAAGTAGCTATAGGGCGTTCTCTATTTCTCCTCCTGCTTGTCACAAGTTGATCCCACCAAGTTATAGCATAATCAGTGAATTCGGTGATGGCAAGTTTTACCTTCTTTTCTTCGGAGCTATTGTGGCAATCAAACACGAACTCAATCTTCTTCTCCCACTCTAAGTATGCCTCCGGGTCAGAACGACCAGCAAAGGAAGGTATCTTCAGTTTGATACTTCCTATGTTGTCGTCTCTCTTTGGCCTTGCCTCCCTAGGTGGACGGTTTGTTCTTGCTCTCCTAAGACTCCTTGTAGAGCCTACACCTTCTTCCGACTCAGAATCAGCTCCGCTCGATTCTCCAATAGGTACTCCTCTCCTACGCCTTTGGAGTTCGCCTCGCGTTTGGGGGTTGTCACGAGAATTCTCCACGGCATCCACGCGTAGTTGCAAAGGCTCCATTTGAGCTTGCACCATCTGCTCGAGCTTCCCGGCCAAGGCATCCACTAATAACTTAAGGTCTATGTTTCCCATAGTTTGACCTTCATGCGACATGTTTGCTGCAAGAAAAATTGGTTAGTAATAAAAAAAATATGGCCTCACAAGCTCACTCCCTTACGTGTATACTCTCAATGTATGGTGCACTCAAGTTCACTCGTGTTTGCACTCAAATATTTGGCTTTTCTCTCTAAGGTACTCGCACACTCTTGCCTTTTTCCTCTCGTGATACTTGTATGTTCTTACTAAGGCTAGAACGGCCTTGCTTGAGCCTCACGCTTTAACAAACAGAATGTTAAAGTTCCTCTTTGGTTTTCTTTTGCTCGTCCCTTTCCTTGATCAGCTGCTGCACCTTCTTAATTCGCTAGCTTCCCTCGGATTTGCTTCCTCTTTAGCTTGAGACTTCCAATTTAGCTTGCTTCCTCTTTAGCTTGCGGCTTCCTTCTCTTTTTCTTTTCTTTCCGTTTTTCTTTTTTTTCTTTTCTTTTCTTTTCTTTTCTTTTCTTTTCTTTTCTTCACTCGTTTGTTTTCCTCTCTTTTCTCTCAAACAGCGAAGAGAAAAAAAAACGAACCAACAAGAACAAAAAAATAATAATAATAACAAGCAACTAATCGAACCAACAAGAACAGAAATAACAAGGATAATGAACTAAAGTAACAAGCTAAGCTCTGATACCAACTGATATGAATCTTCGCGGAAAAGATTCACAACTCGGACCGTTTGTTACTTTAGAATGGAACAGATCACAACTCACAAGAACTTACACGAACTAAGGCACGAATTTGTACCTCAACCCGCTGCAAGGGCTTCTGAACCTTGACCTAAGGTCGTATCACGCCACAAGCGGGGATGGAATATCCGCTTGATAAGTGAAGGATAAATTCTAGCCAAGACGACTCACCAGCCTAAGCTAGAACAAACGAGTATCAAACTCTCAACTAGCCAATGCTAAGTATTTCCGAATTGTGTGTGTCCGTTTTATTGCTAGGAGTCCTCTTTATATAGGCTCCCAAAGTACCAAAATATTCCTAAACAAGCTAACTCCTTAAAAGGAATTCAAAGGCTGGCCAAAACTCTCTTTCCTATTCTAAGGAGATTCTGGCCGAACTTATGCAACTAAACAAGGAATAATATAAGCAAATAATATCTAATAGAATAGCTACTAGCTGCACGTCCAAAACAATTAGATGCACGGCCTAAATAGGCTGATTCTTCTTGATTCTCCATGTGCGCATGCATCTAGAAGCTTTCGTGCATGTCAAGCTTCCCATTCAGCCTCCAAAACGTGCATGGGCCTCCCTTGGGTTTCTTGGACGTCCTTGGTCCTCCACGAACTTGCTTGAGCCCAAACTTCATGCATTAGTCCATTGAAATCAGATTGCAACTTCCTAGCTCTTGCTCTTGTCATTGGCCCAATTGGAACTTGAACTTGCTTCGAGTCTACAAGCTTGATAGTAGGTGCGTCCTTAGGCTTGCTCACATCAACAAACTTGTCCAAGAACGGCTTCATGACTTGGTGCATCAAGCGCATGAAGGTACTTGGAGCATTGGTCAGCCCGAATGGCATGACAAGCCACTCGTACAATCCATCCTTCGTCTTGAAGGCCGTCTTCCACTCATCACCAGGGCGGATGCGGATCTGGTGGTATCCACTCTTCAGGTCTATCTTTGGCTGCTTGTGGCTTGTCAAACTTCTTTTGGTAGTTTGGCTTCCAAGTAGAATTCGATGTAGCTCTTGTTCTCCCTTCTCCTCTCTTGAGTTGCTTCTCCATTTTCGTTGCCATATGCACCATGTCCTCCAACTCCACATAGTGTTGCAACTCAACTTTGTCTTGAATTTCAGGATTGAGTCCATTCAAGAACCTTGCCATTGTAACTTCTCTATCTTCATCTATATCAGCTCTTATCATGGCCATCTCCATCTGTTTGAAATAATCCTCCACACTCAAATTTCCTTGCCTCATTCCTTGTAACTTCTTATACAGCTCTCTATAGTAATGACTTGGAACAAATCTCTTCCTCATCACCACTTTCATGTCTTCCCAAGTAGCTATAGGGCGTTCTCTATTTCTCCTCCTGCTTGTCACAAGTTGATCCCACCAAGTTATAGCATAATCAGTGAATTCGGTGATGGCAAGTTTTACCTTCTTTTCTTCGGAGCTATTGTGGCAATCAAACACGAACTCAATCTTCTTCTCCCACTCTAAGTATGCCTCCGGGTCAGAACGACCAGCAAAGGAAGGTATCTTCAGTTTGATACTTCCTATGTTGTCGTCTCTCTTTGGCCTTGCCTCCCTAGGTGGACGGTTTGTTCTTGCTCTCCTAAGACTCCTTGTAGAGCCTACACCTTCTTCCGACTCAGAATCAGCTCCGCTCGATTCTCCAATAGGTACTCCTCTCCTACGCCTTTGGAGTTCGCCTCGCGTTTGGGGGTTGTCACGAGAATTCTCCACGGCATCCACGCGTAGTTGCAAAGGCTCCATTTGAGCTTGCACCATCTGCTCGAGCTTCCCGGCCAAGGCATCCACTAATAACTTAAGGTCTATGTTTCCCATAGTTTGACCTTCATGCGACATGTTTGCTGCAAGAAAAATTGGTTAGTAATAAAAAAAATATGGCCTCACAAGCTCACTCCCTTACGTGTATACTCTCAATGTATGGTGCACTCAAGTTCACTCGTGTTTGCACTCAAATATTTGGCTTTTCTCTCTAAGGTACTCGCACACTCTTGCCTTTTTCCTCTCGTGATACTTGTATGTTCTTACTAAGGCTAGAACGGCCTTGCTTGAGCCTCACGCTTTAACAAACAGAATGTTAAAGTTCCTCTTTGGTTTTCTTTTGCTCGTCCCTTTCCTTGATCAGCTGCTGCACCTTCTTAATTCGCTAGCTTCCCTCGGATTTGCTTCCTCTTTAGCTTGAGACTTCCAATTTAGCTTGCTTCCTCTTTAGCTTGCGGCTTCCTTCTCTTTTTCTTTTCTTTCCGTTTTTCTTTTTTTTCTTTTCTTTTCTTTTCTTTTCTTTTCTTTTCTTTTCTTCACTCGTTTGTTTTCCTCTCTTTTCTCTCAAACAGCGAAGAGAAAAAAAAACGAACCAACAAGAACAAAAAAATAATAATAATAACAAGCAACTAATCGAACCAACAAGAACAGAAATAACAAGGATAATGAACTAAAGTAACAAGCTAAGCTCTGATACCAACTGATATGAATCTTCGCGGAAAAGATTCACAACTCGGACCGTTTGTTACTTTAGAATGGAACAGATCACAACTCACAAGAACTTACACGAACTAAGGCACGAATTTGTACCTCAACCCGCTGCAAGGGCTTCTGAACCTTGACCTAAGGTCGTATCACGCCACAAGCGGGGATGGAATATCCGCTTGATAAGTGAAGGATAAATTCTAGCCAAGACGACTCACCAGCCTAAGCTAGAACAAACGAGTATCAAACTCTCAACTAGCCAATGCTAAGTATTTCCGAATTGTGTGTGTCCGTTTTATTGCTAGGAGTCCTCTTTATATAGGCTCCCAAAGTACCAAAATATTCCTAAACAAGCTAACTCCTTAAAAGGAATTCAAAGGCTGGCCAAAACTCTCTTTCCTATTCTAAGGAGATTCTGGCCGAACTTATGCAACTAAACAAGGAATAATATAAGCAAATAATATCTAATAGAATAGCTACTAGCTGCACGTCCAAAACAATTAGATGCACGGCCTAAATAGGCTGATTCTTCTTGATTCTCCATGTGCGCATGCATCTAGAAGCTTTCGTGCATGTCAAGCTTCCCATTCAGCCTCCAAAACGTGCATGGGCCTCCCTTGGGTTTCTTGGACGTCCTTGGTCCTCCACGAACTTGCTTGAGCCCAAACTTCATGCATTAGTCCATTGAAATCAGATTGCAACTTCCTAGCTCTTGCTCTTGTCATTGGCCCAATTGGAACTTGAACTTGCTTCGAGTCTACAAGCTTGATAGTAGGTGCGTCCTTAGGCTTGCTCACATCAACAAACTTGTCCAAGAACGGCTTCATGACTTGGTGCATCAAGCGCATGAAGGTACTTGGAGCATTGGTCAGCCCGAATGGCATGACAAGCCACTCGTACAATCCATCCTTCGTCTTGAAGGCCGTCTTCCACTCATCACCAGGGCGGATGCGGATCTGGTGGTATCCACTCTTCAGGTCTATCTTTGAAAAGATAATTGATCCGCTCAAGCTGTCCAACATGTCGTTTAGACGAGGAATTGGAAAGCGGTACCCCACGGTTATCTTGTTGATGGCGCGACTGTCCACACACATCCTCCAAGTGCCATCCTTCTTCGGGACCAAGAGGGCAGGAACTCCGCATGGACTAAGGCTCTCCTGTAGGTAGCCTCTCTCCAACAACTCTTGGATCTGCCTCATTAGCTCCTGGTTCTCTTGCGGACTCATCTTGTAATGAGGCAAGTTTGGCAAAGTTGCACCAGGAATCAAGTCAATCTGATGTTGTATCTCCCTTAAGGGTGGCAAACCCTTTGGCAACTCTTCAGGTGCAACTTCTGGAAAGAGTTCAAGCAACTCTTTAATCTGGTTGGGGAAGTTGTCCTCCGAATTCTCCTCAAGCTCCGAGGCATCCTTCATCACGAACAAGTAAAATTCTCCAACCTCCTTGATGGCAGAATTGAGAAATCCCGTGGAAGTCATGAGGGACACAATCTGCATGGTACTATTCAGGTGGATCCTCCCTTGCTTAGGCTTCCTTGGAAGGAGAGTGAATTGCTGATTGCCTTTCTTCACTTCATAGGTGTTCTCCTTTCCTTTATGGACAGCCTGGTTGTCAAATTCCCAAGGGCGTCCCAACAGAATGTGGCAAGCATCCATCTCCAACACTGATATGAATCTTCGCGGAAAAGACTCACAACTCGGACCGTTTGTTACTTTAGAATGGAACAGATCACAACTCACAAGAACTCACAAGAACTAAGGCACGAATTTGAACCTTAACCCGCTGCAAGAGCTTCTGAACCTTGACCTAAGGTCGTATCACGCCACGAGCGGGGTTGGATGATCCGCTTGATAAGTGAAAGATAAATTCTAGCCAAGACGACTCACCAGCCTAAGCAAGAACAAACGAGTATCAAAACTCTCAATTAGCCAATGCTAAGCAATTTCCGAATTGTTGTGTCTTTATTGAAGGGGGGACGCCTCTTTATATAGGCTCCTCATGTCTTACAACTTTCCTAAACGAAACTAACTCCAAATAAGGAGTTTAAGGCTGGCCAAAATTCTTTCCTATTCTAAAGAGATTCTGGCCGAACTTATTCAACTAAATAAGGAATAATATAAGCAAATAATATCTAATAGAATAACTACTAGGTGCACGTCCAAAACAAATAGATGCACGGACTAAATAGGCTGATTCCTCTTGATTCTCCATGTGCGCATGTATCTAGAAGCTTACGTGCATGTCAAGCCTCCTATTCAGCTTCCAAAACGTGCATGGGCCTCCCTTGGGCTTCTTGGACGTCCTTGGTCCTCCACGCACTTGATTGAGCCCAAACTTCTTCCATTAATCCATTGAAGTCAGATTGCAACTTCCTAGCTCGTGCTCTTGTCATTGGCCCAATCGGAACTGGAACTTGCTTCGAGTCTACAAGCTTGATAGTAGGTGCGTCCTTAGGCTTGCTCACATCATTCCCCTCCTCTTGAAAAGGATTTGTCCTCAAATCATCACCTACATCAAACGGACTCAAGTCAGCCACATTAAACGAAGCACTTACACTATACTCACCCGGAAGGTCTAGCTTGTAGGCATTATCATTAATGCTTTCTAGCACTTGGAATGGACCATCTCCCCGTGGTAGCAACTTTGAACGTCTTTGGACAGGAAAACGCTCCTTCCTCATATGTAGCCAAACCCAATCGCCCGGCTCAAAGACAACCTTGTGCCTTCCTTTGTTTGCTTGCCTTGCATAGTGCTCCGTGCCCTTCTCGATGTTCATTCTAGCTTTCTCATGTAACTGCTTGACAAATTTAGCTTTCTTCTTGCCATCTAAGTTAACATGCTCACTCGAAGGTAGAGGTGATAAATCCAATGGAGTCAAAGGATTAAATCCATAAACAAGCTCAAATGGTGAGAATTGAGTAGCTGAATGGACAGAACGATTATAAGCAAACTCAACATGAGGCAAACAATCTTCCCAAGTCTTAATGTTATGCTTAATGAGTGCTCTCAAAAGTGTAGACAAAGTCCTATTTACTACTTCAGTTTGACCATCAGTTTGAGGATGACAAGTAGTAGAAAACAACAACTTAGTACCTAACTTGCACCACAAGGTCTTCCAAAAGTAACTTAGGAATTTAGCATCTCTATCAGAGATAATTGTCCTAGGCATGCCATGTAACCGAACAACCTCTCTAAAGAACAAATCAGCAATGTTTGAAGCATCATCAGTTTTATGACATGGAATGAAATGTGCCATCTTAGAAAACCTATCCACTACCACAAAAATTGAATCTCTTCCACGCTTAGTCCTAGGTAGGCCTAACACAAAATCCATAGAGATATCAATCCAGGGCTCACTAGGTATAGGTAGTGGGGTGTACAAACCATGGGGTTTTACCTTTGACTTGGCTTGCTTGCAAGTGATGCAACGACCACAAACTCTCTCAACGTCTCTCTTCATGTGTGGCCAAAAGAAATGATCTTGTAGCATTGCCAAGGTCTTTGCAATTCCAAAATGCCCCATTAAGCCACCTCCATGTGCCTCCTGAATTAGTAATTCTCGCATCGAACAATTAGGCACACAAAGTTTGTTTTCACGAAATAGGTAACCTTCATTACGAAAGAACTTACCAAATGCACTTCTTTCAGTTGATCTAAACAACTCGCCAAAATCAACATCATCAACATACATCTCCTTAATGTGTTCAAAGCCAAGTAGTTTAGCATCAAGAGTTGAGATCAAGGCGTACCTTCGTGATAGTGCATCAGCCACTACATTTTCCTTACCTTGCTTGTAGCGAATGACATAAGGAAATGTCTCAATGAATTCCACCCATCGTGCATGCCTCTTGTTCAGCTTGTGTTGCCCCTTTAAGTGCTTGAGTGACTCATGATCAGTGTGAATCACAAACTCCTTTGGCCATAAGTAATGCTGCCGTGTCTCCAATGCTCGAACTAGTGCGTACAACTCCTTGTCATAGGTCGGATAATTCAAGGTTGCACCACTTAGTTTCTCACTAAAGTATGCAATGGGTCTTCCTTCTTGCATAAGGACAGCTCCAATTCCTACACCAGAAGCATCACACTCTATTTCAAAAGTCTTAGAGAAATTAGGTAAAGCTAACAAGGGTGCATTAGTCAACTTCCCTTTCAGTAGTTGGAAAGCCTGCTCTTGTGCTTCTCCCCAAGTAAAGCCCACGTTCTTCTTGATGACTTCAGTTATGGGTGCGGCTATGCTACTAAAGTCCTTCACAAATCTCCTATAAAAACTAGCTAGTCCATGAAAGCTCCTAACATTAGCAACACTTGTAGGGCTTGGCCATTCACGGATAGCTCGGATCTTTTCTTCATCAACCTGTATTCCGTGAGCTCCAACAACAAAACCCAAGAATACAAGCTTATCCGTACAAAAGGTGCACTTCTTCAAGTTAGCAAACAATTGTTCTTCTCTAAGTGCATCTAAGACAGATTTCAAATGTTCTAGATGATCCCCCACGTTCTTGCTATAGATGAGTATATCATCAAAGTAAACAACTACAAATTTACCAATGAATGGACGTAGAACATGATTCATGAGTCGCATAAACGTGCTAGGTGCGTTGGACAAACCAAATGGCATGACCATCCACTCATACAACCCATACTTAGTTTTAAAAGCAGTTTTCCACTCATCTCCTTCTTTCATCCTAATTTGATGATAACCACTCTTCAAATCAATCTTAGAAAACATGCAAGAACCATGCAATTCATCTAACATGTCATCTAAACGAGGGATAGGGTGACGATATTTTACCGTTATGTTGTTGACTGCTCGGCAATCAACACACATTCTCCATGTTTTATCCTTCTTGGGCACAAGTAGGACTGGAACAGCACATGGACTCATGCTCTCTCTTACGTACCCTTTCTCCAACAGCTCGTTGACTTGCTTCTCAAGCTCCTTTGTCTCTTCAGGATTGCTTCTATATGCGGGACGGTTAGGTATGGTAGCTCCCGGGACAAAGTCTATTTGATGTTCAATCCCACGAATAGGTGGCAAACCAGGTGGTAGCTCATCGGGAAAGACATCCTTGTAATCCTGCAAAAGAGACACAACCGTACTAGGTACATGTGGTTCAAGCTCGTTAGTGTTTAAAAGTGCCTCCCTATACCGAAGTAAGATCATAGGCTTCTTTGCAAAGCATGCTTGCTTAATATCACTTGTTCCCACATAGTAACTCTTTTTCCAACTCTCGTTTTTTCTCTCTTTGGCCGTTTTAATTTCTGTTTTTCTGGCTTCTTTTGTTTTCTCAATCTTTTCCTCTCCATTGGCCGTTTTTCTTATCTTTTTTTCGGCTTCTTCTCTTCTCTCATTCTTTTTCTTTTTGTCACGCTCTCTTTGCTCATCACTTTCTTGTTGCAACAATCTTTGATCTTCACAAACTTGTGATGGTGACAAGGGTGCCAAGGTGATTACTCTCTTCTTAAGTATAAATGAGTATTTGTTGGTGTAGCCATTATGATGCACTTTCCTATCAAACTGCCATGGCCTTCCTAACAATAGATGACCAGCTTGCATTGGTACAACATCACACAACACTTCATCCTCATAGTTGCCAATGCGGAATGTTACCAATACTTGCTTCATCACTCGTACTTCTCCACTATCATTCAGCCATTGTAGTTTGTAAGGCTTAGGGTGTTTTTCAGTGAGCAACCCCAAATTCTCCACCATAGTAGTGCTTGCGACATTAGCACAACTTCCTCCATCTATGATGACACTACACACCTTGTCTTTGACATAGCACCTTGTGTGAAAAATATTTTCTCTTTGAGCCACATCATTTTCTTCTTTTACTTGCACATTCAATGCTCTTCTAGACACAAGAGTAAGCCTCTCAGCAGCTTGGTACTCTTCCTCGGATACGTCCTCCAAAGAAGGCATGCTTTCATGCTCCGAATCCTCTTCTTCAGTTTCAATCTCTCCACTCTCCTTGATCACCATTGCTTGCTTGTTAGGGCATTGACTTGAGATGTGCCCTCTTCCTTGACACTTAAAGCACTTGATGTCGCGGTTCCTAGCTGGAGTGACTTCCACTTTCCTTTGAGAATTAGCTTGAGAACTCTCGGATTTATGCTCTACTTTGGCTGCTTGTGGCTTGTCAAACTTCTTTTGGTAGTTTGGCTTCCAAGTAGAATTCGATGTAGCTTTTGTTCTCCCCTCTCCTCTCTTGAGTTGCTTTTCAATTTTCGTTGCCATATGCACCATGTCCTCCAACTCCACATAGTGTTGCAACTCAACTTTGTCTTGAATTTCAGGATTGAGTCCATTCAAGAACCTTGCCATTGTAACTTCTCTATCTTCATCTATATCATCCCTTATCATGGCCATCTCCATCTGTTTGAAATACTCCTCCACACTCAAACTTCCTTGCCTCATTCCTTGTAACTTCTTATACAGCTCTCTATAGTAATGACTTGGAACAAATCTCTTCCTCATCACCACTTTCATGTCTTCCCAAGTAGCTATAGGGCGTTCTCTATTTCTCCTCCTGCTAGTCACAAGTTGATCCCACCAAGTTATAGCATAATCAGTGAATTCGGTGATGGCAAGTTTTACCTTCTTTTCTTCGGAGCTATTGTGGCAATCAAACACGAACTCAATCTTCTTCTCCCACTCTAAGTACGCCTCCTGGTCAGAACGACCAGCAAAGGAAGGTATCTTTAGTTTGATACCCCCTATGTTGTCGTCTCTCTTTGGCCTTGCCTCCCTAGGTGGACGGTTTGTTCTTGCTCTCCTAAGACTCCTTGTAGAGCCTACGCCTTCTTCAGATTCAGAATCAGCTCCGCTCGATTCTCCAATAGGTACTCCTCTCCTACGCCTTTGGAGTTCGCCTCGCGTATGGGGATTGTCACGAGAATTCTCCACGGCATCCACGCGTAGTTGCAAAGGCTCCACCTGAGCTTGCACCATCCGCTCGAGCTTCCCGGCCAAGGCATCCACTAATAACTTAAGGTCTATGTTTTCCATAGTTTGACCTTCATGCGACATGTTTGCTGCAAGAAAAAATTGGTTAGTAAAAAATATGGCCTCACAAGCTCACTCCCTTACGTGTATACTCTCAATGTATGGTGCACTCAAGTTCACTCGTGTTTGCACTCAAATATTTGGCTTTTCTCTCTAAGGTACTCGCACACTCTTGCCTTTTTCCTCTCGTGATACTTGTATGTTCTTACTAAGGCTAGAACGGCCTTGCTTGAGCTTCACGCTTTAACAAACAGAATGTTAAAGTTCCTCTTTGGTCTTTCTTTTAGTCTTGCTCGTCCCCTTTCTTGATCAGCTGTTGCGCCTCCTTAGTTTGCTAGCTTCCCTCGGATTTGCTTCCTCTTTAGCTTGAGACTTCCAATTTAGCTTGCTTCCTCTTTAGCTTGCGGCTTCCTTTTTCTTTTTCTTTTCTTTCCTTTTTTTTTTCTTTTCTTTTCTTTTCTTTTCTTTTCCTTTTTTTTTCTTTCTTTTCTTGCTTCACTCGTTTGTTTTCCTCTCTTTTCTCTCAAACAGCGAGGAGAGAAAACGAACCAACAAGAACAAAAAATAACAAGCAACAAAACGAACCAATAAGAACAAAAATAACAAGGATAATGAACTAAAGTAACAAGCTAAGCTCTGATACCAACTGATATGAATCTTCGCGGAAAAGACTCACAACTCGGACCGTTTGTTACTTTAGAATGGAACAGATCACAACTCACAAGAACTCACAAGAACTAAGGCACGAATTTGAACCTTAACCCGCTGCAAGAGCTTCTGAACCTTGACCTAAGGTCGTATCACGCCACGAGCGGGGTTGGATGATCCGCTTGATAAGTGAAAGATAAATTCTAGCCAAGACGACTCACCAGCCTAAGCAAGAACAAACGAGTATCAAAACTCTCAATTAGCCAATGCTAAGCAATTTCCGAATTGTTGTGTCTTTATTGAAGGGGGGACGCCTCTTTATATAGGCTCCTCATGTCTTACAACTTTCCTAAACGAAACTAACTCCAAATAAGGAGTTTAAGGCTGGCCAAAATTCTTTCCTATTCTAAAGAGATTCTGGCCGAACTTATTCAACTAAATAAGGAATAATATAAGCAAATAATATCTAATAGAATAACTACTAGGTGCACGTCCAAAACAAATAGATGCACGGACTAAATAGGCTGATTCCTCTTGATTCTCCATGTGCGCATGTATCTAGAAGCTTACGTGCATGTCAAGCCTCCCATTCAGCTTCCAAAACGTGCATGGGCCTCCCTTGGGCTTCTTGGACGTCCTTGGTCCTCCACGCACTTGATTGAGCCCAAACTTCTTCCATTAATCCATTGAAGTCAGATTGCAACTTCCTAGCTCGTGCTCTTGTCATTGGCCCAATCGGAACTGGAACTTGCTTCGAGTCTACAAGCTTGATAGTAGGTGCGTCCTTAGGCTTGCTCACATCAAACACATCACATGTCACCACGTCATTGAACTTGCCAATGGAAATAGGAACCATGCACTTGGAATTGACCTTGATTCCTCCACCAGAACGCACCCAACCAATGGAGTAAGGAGCTGGATGAGGCGTGACTTTGAGACCAAGCTTGTCCACAACATGCTTGCTCACAAAATTCTCCTGGCTCCCTCCATCAATAATCACTTCGCACACCTCCTCTCCCACATGGCACTTGGTGCGAAATAGATTGTGCCTCTGAGAATCCTCTTTCTTTGTTGTGGTTAGTGCCACCTTCTGAATGACACCACAATAGTCTTCCTCCTCATACTGATCCTCAGATTCTTCCTCCGCACTTTCTTCCACCGGGGCACAATAGAGTGACTCATGTTGCTCGCCCTCATCATCCTTTTCACAAACTTGCACGAACTTCCTCTTAGGAAAATCACTTGATTTGTGACCAAGTTCATTGCACTTAAAGCATCTGATCGTGGAAGTGCCCTCCACCTCTTTTCCTTTTCGTTGAGGGGCATCCGTAGCAACCCTAGGCCTGGTTGCTTGAGGAACAATCTTCTCCGCTCCTCCTCGTTGAAAAGTTGAAGGCTGACCAGGTCCTAATAACGTGGAAAAGAAGTCTTTTTCTTCTTAAGGGTTGCTCCAATTTTTCTTGCTTTGTGGAACGCATCTTGGAAGAAGAGAAAAGTGTCAAATTCCATTCTACTTTTCACTTCAAAATTCAGGCCATCAATATAGCGTGCAATCTGTTGATCTTCATTCTCTTCAATATCATTCCGGGCAGCAAGCCTCATGAACTCGGCTGTATACTCATCCACGGATCTGTTTCCTTGAGAGCATGACAAGAACTGAAGATACAACGATTGGTGGTAATCCACAGGAAGAAAACGAGACCTGAGGGCTTGTTCCATTGAAGGCCAATCACGAATAGGAGCCTCTCCTCTCCTCCTCCTTGTCTCTTGTTCCTTCCTCCACCAAACGGCTGCACCAGATTCTAACTTAAAGGCTACGTAGTTAACCTTCTGTTCTTCAGTTAGCTCCATGCAATCGAAATACTTCTCTACTGAATCCAGCCAATTCAGAAAAGTCTCCACATCTACATCTCCATAAAACTTCTCTATGTTCATCTTAAAAAGCCTATCAATTCTCCTTTCATACCTCTCTTCTGGCCTAATGACTTCTCTTCTTGCAACTGGGACAGCAGCTCCACGGCCTCTTCCACGAGCACCTCGGTTCCCTCTTGCATAAAGGGTAGCATCCGAATCACCTTCTTCTTCTTCTTCAGCTATTGGAGGGTGGTCTCGCCTTGCTGGTTGAGGTTGTTGCACGACCAGATTGGCAAGTTGTGTGCGGATCTCCATGATAGCAGCCTCCAAATTGGTGAACCGTTGATTCATATCAGGTCTGGGGTCTTGGTCGGCCATGAGCTCGGAGTTTGGTGGTGCTAGGTAGGTTAATGAGGAACGGATCAGGGAATCACGTTTCCTTGTTGCACAGATCGTGGATGGGCTCTCTCAAAATCTTACCAGGTGATAACGTTAAACTCTCAGCCTAAAAATCAATACGGAGATTGATTTGATCGAAACTAAAGCTCTGATACCACTTAGTGTAGGAACACGTCAATTTTTGAGTGATGAGAGTGATCTGGAATGAATCAGAATGAAACAAAAATAAAAGATAGAATTCCTAAGCCAAGAGCTTCCGCAATTGACAAAAGGAGGGGCCTAATGAGTTAGGCAGCCTCTAAAGGGCGTGTTTAATGTGACAACCATGCAAATCCATGCACACAAGGTAAGAGAATCACTCTCAATATTCTGGGTTTTTCAAATCTGTCCGTTTCCTTTATTTGAGCGAGCTATAAAAGGAATGCAAGCTGGAGGTTACAAAACAGAACGCCCTTAGCATCTAATGCCTTTAAGGCACGCATCTAATGCCATAAGTTGGCACTAACAACCCACGTTCATCAGCTGGACAGTCCCAAGCTGGAATTGGAAATTAAAAGCAATTAAAACCAATCATAAAGAGTTTAAGTTCTGAATTAGCCAACGTGCATATAAGCACTTATTTAAACGAACTAAGTAAAAGGTGGCACCAATCAGGAATGTGGCAAGCTGGACGTTCCTACGTCAGGCAAGGAAAAGGTAAGAAAAGGCAAGTAAAGGAAAGAAAAGGCAAGCAAAAGGGAAGCAAAAGGCAAGATAAACAAATAAAAGGCACGAAGAAGGCTAGAAATGGTAAGAAAAGGCAAGGAAAAGGCAAGATAAGGCAAGAAAAAGCAAGGAAAGGCATGAAAAGGTAAGAAAAAGCAAGGAAAATGCATGAAAAGGTAAGAAAAGGAAAGAAAAGGCAAAAAAAGGTAAGAAAATAAAAGATAAGGCAAGAAAATGCAAGAAAATGATTGAAAAGGAAAGAAAAGGAAAGAAAAGGCAGGAAAAGGCAAGAAAAGGCAAGAAATGGAAAGAAAAGGCAAGCAAAGGTATGAAAATGAAAGAAAAGGTAAGATAATGCAAGAAAATGCAAGGAAAAGGCACGAAAAGGTAAGAAAAGGAAAGAAATGGCTAGAAAAGGAAAGAAAAGGTGCAAAAAGGAAAGAAAAGGCAAGAAAAGGCAAGAAAAGGTAAGAGAAGGCGAGATAAGCCAAGAAAAGGCAAGAAAAGGCAAGAAAAGGCAAAAAAGGCAAGAAAAGGAAAGAAAAGGGTATATAAGGCAAGATTAGGCAGGAAAAGGCAAGGAAAAGGCAAGAAAAGGCAAGGAATAGGCAAGAAAAGGAAAGAAATGGCAAGAAAAGGCATGGAAAAGGCATGAAAAGGCAAGAAAAGGCAAGAAAAAGGCAAGATAAGGTAAGAAAATGCATGAAAAAGGCAAGAAAAGGAAAGATATGGCAAGAAAAGGCAAGGATAAGGCAAGAAAAGGCATAAAAAGGCAAGAAAATGCATGAAAAGGTAAGAAAAGGCAAGATAAGGCAAGAAAAGGCAAGAAAAGGAAAGATAAGGCAAGGTAAGGCATGGAAAAGGCAAGAAAAAGGTAAGATAAGATAAGAAAAAGCAAGGTAAGGCAAGAAAAGGCAAGGTAAGGCAAGAAAAGGCAAGGAAAAGGCAAGATAAGGTAAGGAGAAGGCATGAAAAGGTAAGAAAAGGAAAGATAAGGCAAGAAAAGGCAAGAAAAGGCAAGAAAATGATTGAAAGGGCAAGGAAATGGCAAGAAAAGGAAAGGAAAGGCAAGGAAAAGGAAAGAAAAGGCAAGATAAGGAAAGAAAAGGCAAGATTAGGCAAGAAAATGGAAGGAAAGGCAAGAAAAGGAAAGAAAATGAAATATGAGGCAAGATTGGGCAAGAAAATGATGTGAATCTCATTACGTTCAGATTGATGGAAATCTCGACCCGTTGTTTGCACCTTTGCAAGAACCTCGGTATGAACAACCTCGACCCGCTCCTTTAGGGAAACAAGAACCTTGATTTGATGAAGATGCCACAAACGGTGATGTAGATCCGCTTGATAAGTCGAAGGTGAACGAACGGAATCCCTCCGCTGTGTTCGAACAGTTCCGAAGAACCAAGAGAGCAAAGCCCACATTTTTTTGTACTCAAATTATTCTTCTCATTCTCATTGATAAAGCCTTTATATATAGGCAGATTGTTACAAAAAGAATCCTAGTTAAATAAAACTTCTAACTAGATAAATATGACTTAAAAAAGGGAAACCAAAAAGGAAAATAACTCTAATCCTACTAGAAATACTCAAAAAACCTGATTATCTCATAATTGACTTCCTAAACATGCTAGAACTCCTAATAAAACGAAATTATCTTTTTTGTAACTCCCTAAACAGAATAGAACTCATGTAAAATAGAAATTAACAAATAATTAACTTCCTAAATAGACTTTGAAACTCAAAAACGAATTATTAAATAATTATGGCTTCTTGCAGATCTGATTCATATCATTCCCCTCCTCTTGAAATGGATTTGTCCTCAAATCCTTGCATCCGTCATGCTTTTGCCAATTCACAATCATGCTTGAACAAGTCTTGGAACGTCTTGGTTGAACTTGATATCTTCCATCCCAACAGAATAGATACTTTGAACATAAGCAATTTGAAGTCCTCTCCAAATCAAAAACCAAAATCTTACTTATTTGCACAAGCCTTTCTTTGAACTTCAAACTATTCCAGAAGTTGATCAACGATGAACCTCCAGCATAATTAAACTTGTCCACACCTAAGAAGTCAATATGTTCAACATGTAAATCAGGAGACATGTAAAATATGGGTTGGACATCTTCCTTGTCAACTAAAACAACAAGTTCTTCTTGTTCACCATCAATAGCAGGTGAGCACTTCTTCATATGAACAACATCCACAACTTTTGACTCATTGAACAAATCCCTCAAGTAAAGAAGTGACATGGTATGTTCATCAAAACAATCTCCATCGAACAAGTCAATAGAATATTCACCAAATTCCTCCCATGTCATAACCTCTTCTTGAATAATCTCTTCAGATGTAACCTCCAAATCATCAGAACTACATACCTCGTTCCCAATAGTGGGAATGGTGCTCTCCATAATCTTCCTTGGATGAATTCATTTTCCTCTACAGAGGTGAGGAACTTCATGTGGTTGCTCTTGTTTGCACCATATCCGGTCTATCTTTTCGCTGAGCTTCTTGACCTTAGTTCTCATTATATGCCTCATCCCACTCATCATGGCCTCTATAATCTTTGAATCAAGAATTGACAAATCAGCTTCAAAATCCCTTCTTGTGTAGTTGCAAGACATCTTCTTTTTTTCTACTCTTTTTTTTTTGATTTTTTTGTTTCAGCCTTTTGCTTCTTCTTTTCTAGGCTGCCTTCTTCTCTATCTTTCTTTTTTTTCGGAATTTTTTTCTCTCTATTTTTTTTCTTTCTCCAACTGAGAATACAATAAGAACAACTAACTAAAACTAATGATAAAAATATGAAATTTAAAGATAGATGATCTGAAGTAGAGCCTAAGCTCTGATACCAACTGATATGAATCCCGTCAGGAACTCGCACCAACTCGGACTGTCTACTCTAGGATGATGGTTGATCTTGACCCGTCGCTTTGCGCCTTGCACCGAACCTCAGTGTTGGTTAACTTTGACCCGTAGCAATGGTGAGAACGCGAACCTTGATCTTGAAACGAATACGCCACAAACGGAGATGGGAATTCCGTTTGATAAGTACAAAAGCCCTAGCTAAGCAATCCAGCCCGCAAGAACAACCCGAGTATCAAAACTCACGAATTTTCTTTATGCCAAAAAGTGATCCCTTTATTGAATTCGTGGCTCCCCTTATATAGAGGTTAAAACTGACCTGGATAGACTCCAAAGTCAACAAGATAAGTTCTGAAGAGCTCCAAACTTATCATACTACTTAAACGAGGTCTAAAACGAATGTTTATCTAAGAATTGAAAATACACAATCATTATCCACTATTGGATAACTCTTATTCCTAAACAAGAAATATCTAAAAGATATAATTTCCTAATCAAAGTCTGAAAAGGCCTCCAAAATAACTCCAATCACGTGCATGGGCTTTGCATGGGCTCCTTGAACATCCACGGGCTTACACGAACTGGTTGTAGTCCAAATCCCTTGAATTAATCCGTTGAGCTCAGCTTGAAACGTCTTTGCTCTTGCTCTTGTGATTGGTTCAAGAGGAACTCGAACTGGTTGTGGGCCTTGTAGCTCCATAGAGGACGTGTTCACATCATTCCCCCTCTCTTGAAAAGGATTTGCCCTCAAATCTTCACCTACATCAAACGGGCTTAAGTCAGCAACATTAAAAGAAGCACTTACATTATACTCACCCGGCAGGTCAAGCTTATAAGCATTGTCATTGATGCGCTCTAAAACTTGGAAGGGACCATCCCCACGAGGTAGCAACTTCGAACGCCGTTGCGCGGGAAACCATTCCTTCCTCATATGCAACCACACCCAATCACCAGGCTCAAAGACATCTTTGTGTCGCCCTTTATTCGCTTGTCTTGCGTAGTGCTCCGTTCGTTTCTCAATGTTCATTCTCGCCTTCTCTTGAGCTTCACAAACTTGTGACGGTGTTAAGGGTGCTAATGTGATTACTCGTCGATTGAGTGTGAACGAGTACTTGTTCGTGTAGCCATCATGCTTAACCTTCCTATCAAATTGCCAGGGCCTTCCGAGTAGTAGGTGACCAGCTTGCATTGGCACCACATCACATAGCACTTCATCTTCATATTTGCCAATTCGAAATGTCACTAGTACTTGCCTTTCCACGCGTACTTCTCCACTATCATTCAACCACTGTAGCTTGTAAGGTTTAGGGTGTTTCTTTGTGATCAACCCCAACTTTTCTACCATAGTGGTGCTTGCAACATTAGCACAGCTTCCTCCATCGATAATGACGCTACACACCTTGCCCTTGACATAACACCTTGTGTGGAAAATATTCTCTCGTTGTGCATCATCATCTCCTTCTTTTGCTTGCAAGTTCAAAGCCCTTCTTGTCACCAAAGTGAGTGCTTCAGTAGCTTGGAATTCCTTCTCGGACAGATCTTCCAATGAGGGCATGCTTTCATGGTCCGAGTCTTCTCCTTCTGTCTCGACCTCCCCGCTCTCTCTAAGCACCATAACCTGCTTGTTAGGACATTGACTTGCTATGTGCCCCCTTCCTTGACATTTAAAGCACCTAATGTCTCGTTTTCTTGTAGGAGGGGCTTCCACTTTCTTTTGAGAGCTGGTATTAGAACTCTCGGTCTTGTGTTCTACTTTGGCCGCCTGTGGCTTATCAAACTTCTTTGGATAATTCGGCTTCCAAGTAGCACTTGATGTAGCTCGTCTTCCTCCCCCTCTCTTCATTTGTTTCTCTATCTTGTTGGCCATATGAACCATATCTTCCAATTTGACGTAGTGTTGTAGCTCCACTTTGTCTTGAATTTCAGGATTTAGTCCATTCAAGAACCTAGCCATAGTGGCTTCACGATCCTCCTCTACGTTGGCTCGTATCATGGCCATCTCCATCATGACTCATACTTCCTTGTCGCAGCCCTTGTAACTTTTTAAAAAGATCACGGTAGTAATGACTAGGAACAAAGCGTTTCCTCATCACAACTTTCATCTCCTCCCATGTCTCTATGGTATATTCTCCGTTACGTCTCCTGTTTGTGACAAATTGATCCCACCAAGTTATAGCATAGTCAGTAAATTCAGTCACAGCCAGCTTTACCTTTTTTGCCTCGGAACAATTGTGACAATCAAACACAAATTCAATCTTCTTCTCCCATTTAAGATAAGCCTCCGGATCAGAATGACTTGCAAAGGAAGGTATTTTTAACGTGATGCTTCCCAAATTGTCATTCCCTCTCCGCCTGGCCTCCCTAGGTTGGCGTTCATTTCTCAACCTCTTAACATTCCTTGTGGAGCCTACGTCCTCATCAAAGTCAGACTCATCTCCACTCATTCCTCCCATAGGTGCTATTCTTCTTTGGGCATGAGGTATGCTTTGTGGTTGTTGGCTAGCACATGAATTCTCTATGATATCCAGGCGTTGGTGTATTTGCTCAACCTCCGCTCTCATCATTTGTTGGAGCTTCCCCGTTAAGGCCTCCACAAATACCTTAGGGTCAACGTTGCCCAAAGTTCCTTCTCTTTCTCCTTCATTTTCGTGAGACATGTTGCTGCAAGAAAATTGGTTAGTTAAAATAATAATGGACCTCACCAATCACTCCCTTACGTGTTTACCCTCAAAGTATGTTGCACTCGAATTCACTCGTGTTTACACTCAACTATTTGGCTCTTTTCTCTCTAATGTGCTCACCACTCTTGCCTTTTTCCTCTCGTGACACTCTTGTTGGTTCTTGCGGAGCTAGTAGAGATTAGCTTGGCCTTCGCACACTTTAGTTGCCGAGTCTTCTTCTTTCTTCTTCTTGCTTTCGTTCTTGCCTTCGCTTCTATCTTCTTGAGTCACGAAATTGCACTATCCAATACTTCTAGTCCTACTTGAATTCTGATTCTACTAATCCTACTTGAATTCTGTCTTCTTTTTTTTTCTTTTTTTTTTATCAGAATACACGACTTAGAACACTAAAGTCACGAATCTGAAATACCAAACAAATAAAGACAATAAATGTAAAGATATAAGGTCTAAAGTAGAACCTAAGCTCTGATACCAACTGATGTGAATCTCGTTACGGATCCACGCAGAAGCCGGATCTATCTACGTTCAGATTGATGGAAATCTCGACCCGTTGTTTGCACCTTTGCAAGAACCTCGGTATGAACAACCTCGACCCGCTGCTGTAGGGAAACAAGAACCTTGATTTGATGAAGACGCCATAAACGGTGATGTAGATCTGCTTGATAAGTCGAAGGTGAACGAACGGAATCCCTCCGCTGTGTTCGAACAGTTCCGAAGAACCAAGAGAGCAAAGCCCACGTTTTTTTGTACTCAAATTATTCTTCTCATTCTCATTGATAAAGCCTTTATATATAGGCAGATTGTTACAAAAAGAATCCTAGTTAAATAAAACTTCTAACTAGATAAATATGACTTAAAAAAGGGAAACTAAAAAGGAAAATAACTCTAATCCTACTAGAAATACTCAAAAACGTGATTATCTCATAATTGACTTCCTAAACAGACTAGAACTCCTAATAAAACGAAATTATCTTTTTTGTAACTCCCTAAACAGAATAGAACTCATGTAAAATAGAAATTAACAAATAATTAACTTCCTAAATAGACTTTGAAACTCAAAAACGAATTATTAAATAATTATGGCTTCTTGGAGATCGGAAAAGGCAAGAAAAAGGCAAGAAAAGGCAAGAAAAGGTAAGAAAAGGCAAGGAAAAGGTAAAGATAAGGTAAGAAAAGGCAAGGAAAAGGTAAGATAAGCTAAGAAAAGGCAAGATAAGGTAAGAAAGGGCAAGATAAGGCAAGAAAAGGCATGAAAAGGCAATAAAAGGAAAGGAAAAGGCATGAAAATGAAAGAAAAGGCAAGAAAAGGTAAGAAAAGGCAAGATAAGGAATGTAAGGGCAAGATAAGCCAAGAAAAGGTAAGAAAAGGCAAGATAAGCCAAGAAAAGGCATAAAAAGGCAAGAAAAGGAAAGAAAAGTCAAGAATAGGAAAGAAAAGGCAAGAAAAGGACAGATAAGTCAAGACAAGGCAAGAAAAGGCAAGATAACGCAAGATAAGGCAAGAAAAGGCAAGCAATGGCAATTAAAGGAAAGATAAGGCAAGAAAGGGCAAGGAAAATGCAAGAAAAGGAAAGAAAAGGCATGAAAAAGGCAAGAAAAGGAAACATAAGGCAAGAAAATGCAAGATAAGGCAAGAAAAGGCAAGAAAAGGAAAGGAAAAGGCAAGATAAGGCAAGGAAAAGTCATGAAATGGCAAAGAAAAGGCAAAAAAAGGCATGGAAAAGGCAAGAAAATTCAACAAATGGCAAGAAAAAGAAAAGAAAAGGGAAGAAAAGGCAAGGCAAAGGCAAGAAAAGGCAAGAAAAGAAAAGAAAAGGAAAGAAAAGGAAATATTAGGCAAGATTAGGCAAGATAAGGTAAGAAAGGGCAAGGAAATGGCAAGATAAGGCAAGAAAAGGAAAGATAAGGCAAGGAAAAGGCATGGAAAAGGCATGAAAGGGCAAGAAAAGGAAAGATAAGGCAAGAAAAGGCATGAAAAGGCAAGAACAGGAAAGAAAGGGTAAGGAAAAGGTAAGAAAAGGCAAGGTAAGGCAAGAAAAGGAAAGAAAATGCAAGGAAAAGGAAAGAAAAGGCAAGATAAGGAAAGAAAAGGCAAGATAAGGCAATATAAGGCAAGAAAAGGGAATGAAAGGCTAGAAAAGGAACGAAAATGAAAGATGAGGAAGAAAAGGCAAGAAAAGGCAAGAAAAGGCAAGATATGGAAAGAAAAGGCAAGAAAAGGTAAGGAAAAGGCAAGAAATGGCAAGAAAAGGAAAGAAAAGGCAAGAAAAGGCATGAAAAGGTAAGAAAATGCAAGAAAAGGCATGAATAGGCATGAAAAGGCAAGGAAAAGGCATGAAAAAGGCAAGAAAAGGAAAGAAAAGGCAAAAAAAGACAAGAAAATGCAGGAAAAGGTAAGAAAAGACAAGATAAGGAATGAAAGGGCAAGATGAGGGAAGAAAAGGAAAGATAAGTCAAGAAAAGGCATGAAAAGGACAGATAAGTCTAGAAAAGGCAAGCAAAGGAAAGAAAAGGAAAGATAAGCTAGGAAAAGGAAAGAAAAGGCAAGAAAAGGAATGGAAAGGCAAGAAAAGGAAAGATAAGGCAAGAAAAGGCATGAAAAGGCAAGAAAAGGCAAGGAAATGGCAAGAAAAGGAAAGAAAAGGCAAGATGAGGAAAGAAAAGGCAAGATAAGGCAAGGTAAGGCAAGAAAAGGCAAGATAAGGAAAGAAAAGGCAAGAAAAAGAAAGAAAAGGCAAGATAAGGAAAGAAAAGGCAAGAAACGAAAAGGAAAAGGCAAGAAAAGGCATAAAAAGGTATGAAAAGGCATGAAAAGGTAAGAAAAGGCAAGATAAGGCAAGAAAAGGAAAGATAAGGCAAGAAAAGGTAAGGTAAGGCAAAAAAAAGGCAAGGAAAATGCAAGATAAGGAAAGATAAGGCTAGGAGAAGTCATGACAAGCCATGAAAAGGCATGAAAAGGAAAGATAAGGCAAGAAAAGGAATGAAAGGGCAAGGAAAAGGCAAGATAAGGCAAGAAAAGGAAAGAACAGTCAAGGAAAAGGAAAGATAAGGAAAGAAAAGGCAAGATTACACAAGATAAGGTAAGAAAATGGAAGGAAAGGCAAGAAAAGGAATGAAAGGGCACGGAAAAGGCAAGATAAGGCAAGAAAAGGAAAGAACAGTCAAGGAAAAGGAAAGATAAGGATGAAAATGCAAGATTAGGCAAGATAAGGCAAGAAAATGGAAGGAAAGGCAAGAAAAGGAAAGAAAATGAAATGTGAGGCAAGATAAGGCAAGAAAAGGTAAGAAAAGGCAAGGAAAAGGCAAGAAAAGGCAAGATAAGGAAAGAAAAGGCAAGGAAAAGGCATGAAAAGACAAGAAAAGGAAACATAAGGCTAGAAAAGGTAAGAAACGTCAAGGAAAAGGAAAGAAAAGGCAAGATAAGGAAAGAAAATTCAAGAAAAGGCAAGGAAAAGGCAAGATAAGGTAAGAAAGGGCAAGATAAGACAAGAAATGGCATGAAATGGCAAGAAAAGGCAAGAAAAGGAAAGAAAAGGTAAGATAAGATAAGGCAAGAAAAGGTAAGATAAGATAAGGCAAGAAAAGGCAAGCAAAGGCAAGAAAAGGAAAGATAAGGCAAGAAAAGGCAAGGAAAAGGAAAGAAAAGACAAGAAAAGGATAGATCAGTCAAGAAAAGGCAAGAAAAGGTAAGATATGGCAAGAAAAGGCAAGCAAGGGCAAGAAAATGAAAGATAAGCAAAGAAAATGCAAGGAAAAGGCAAGAAAAGGCATGGAAAGGAAAGAAAAGGAAAGAAAATGCTTGGAAAAGGAAAGATAAGTCAAGAAAAGGAAAGAAAAAGAAAGGAAAAGGCAAGAAAAGGAAGCAAAAGGTAAGATAAGGAAAGAAAAGACATGGAAAAGGCATTAAAAAGCAAGGAAAAGGCAAGAAAAGGTAAGAAAAGGCAAGAAAAAGGCAAGAAATGGTAAGAAAAGGCAAGAAAAGGAATGAAAAGGCAAGGAAAGGCATGTAAAGGCAAGGAAAGGCAAGGAAAGGCGTGAAAAGGCAAGGAAAGGCATGAAAAGGCATGGAAAGGCATGAAAAGGCAAGAAAAGGAATGAAAAGGAAAGAAAATGAAAGATAAGGCTAGGTAAGGCAAGAAAAGGCAAGGAAAAGACAAGGAAAAGGCAAAGAAAGGCAAGAAAAGGAAAGAAAATGTAGGATAAGATAAGTCAAGAAAAGGTAAGATAAGATAAGGCAAGAAAAGGCAAGCAAAGGAAAGAAAAGGAAAGATAAGGCAAGAAAAGGATAGGAAAAGGAAGGAAAATGCAAGAAAAGGAAAGAAAAGACAAGAACCTTACAAATCAGTCAAGAAAAGGCAAGAAAAGGCAAGGAAAAGGAAGGAAAATGCAAGAAAAGGAAAGAAAAGACAAGAAAAGGACAAATCAGTCAAGAAAAGGCAAGAAAAGGTAAGATATGGCAAGAAAAGGCAAGCAAGGGCAAGAAAATGAAAGATAAGCAAAGAAAATGCAAGGAAAACGAAAGAAAAGGCATGGAAAGGAAAGAAAAGGAAAGAAAATGCATGGAAAAGGAAAGATAAGGCAAGAAAAGGAAAGAAAAAGCAAGAAAAAGGCAAGAAAAGGCAAGCAAAAGGAATGAAAAGGCAAGGAAAGGCATGAAAAGGCAAGGAAAGGCTTGAAAAGGCATGGAAAGGCTTGAAAAGGCAAGAAAAGGAAAGAAAAGGAAAGATAAGGCTAGATAAGGCAAGAAAAGGCAAGGAAAAGAGAAGGAAAAGGCAAAGAAAGGCAAGAAAAGGCATGAAAAGGAAAGAAAAGGTAAGATAAGGCAAGAAAAGGCAAGGAAAAGGCAAGAAAAGGCAAGAAAAGGTGAGAAAATGTAAGAAAAGGAAAGAAAAGCCAAGAAAAGCCAAGAAAAGGTAAGAAAAGGAAAGATAAGGCAAGAAAAGGCAAGAACATGAATGAAAAAGAAAGTTAAGGCAAGATAAGGCAAGAAGAGGTAAGATTAGGCAGGAAAGGCAAGGAAAAGGAAAGAAAAGGCAAGGACTAGGCAAGAAAATGCAAGAAAAGGAAAGAAAAGCCAAGAAAAGGCAAGAAAAAGGCAAGAAAAGGCATGAAAAGGTTAGAAAAGGCAAGATAAGGCAAGAAAAGGAATGAAAAGGAAAGGAAAAGAAAGATAAGGTAAGAAAAGGCAGGAAAAGGCAAGGAAAAGGCAGGAAAAGGAAAGAAAAGGCATGGAAAAGGCAAGAAAGGGAAAGAATAGGAAAGATAATGCAAGAAAAGGCAAGAAAAGGGAAGAAAGGGCAAGGAAAAGGCAAGAAAAGTCAATATAAGGAAAGTAAAGGCAAGTAAAAGGAAAGATAAGGCAAGATAAGGCAAGAAAATGCAAGATAAGGCAAGATAGGGCAAGAAAAGGGAAGGAAAGGTAAGAAAAGAAAGAAAATGAAAGGTAAGGCAAGATAAGGCAAGAAAATGAAAGAAAAGGCAGGAAAAGGCAAGGAAAAGGCAGGAAAAGGCAAGAAAAGGCATGGAAACGGTAAGAAAAGGCAAGAATAGGAAAGATAAGGCAAGAAAAGGCATGAAAAGGCAAGAAAAGGGAAGAAAGGGCAAGGAAAAGGCAAGAAAAGGCAAGGAAATTGAAAGATAAGGCAAGAAAAGGCAAGATAAGGCAAGATAGGGCAAGAAAAGGGAAGGAAAGGCAAGAAAAGAAAAGAAAATGAAAGGTAAGGTAAGATAAGGCAAGAAAATGAAAGAAAAGGCAGGAAAAGGCAAGAAAAAGGCTGGAAAAGGCATGGAAAAGGCAAGAAAAGTAAAGAATAGGAAAGATAGGGCAAGAAAAGGCATGAAAAGGAAAGAAAAGGGAAGTAAGGGCAAGGAAAAGGCAAGAAAGGGCAATATAAGGAAAGAAAAGGCAACGAAAAGGAAAGATAAGGAAAGAAAAGGCAAGATAGGGCAAGAAAAGGGAAGGAAAGGCAAGAAAAGAAAAGAAAATGAAAGGTAAGGCAAGAAAAGGCAAGAAAATGAAAGAAAAGGCAAGGAAAAGGTAAGAAAAGGCAAGTTAAGGAAAGAAAAGGCATGGAAAAGGCATGAAAAGGCAAGAAAAGGGCAAGAAAAGGTAAGAAAAGGCAAGGATAATGCAATATAAGGCAAGCAAAGGAATGAAAAGGAAAGAAAAGGCAAGAAAATGAAAGATAAGGCAAGAAAAAGATACGAAAAGGCAAAAAAAGGGAATAAAAGGCAAGAAAATGCAAGAAAAGGCGAGAAAAGGTAAGAAAAGGCAAGCAAAGGCAAGAAAAGGAAAGAAAGGGATATAAAGGGAATGATAAGGCAAGATCATGCAGGAGAAGGCAAGGAAACGACAAGAAACGTTAAGAAAAGGCAAGGAATAAGCAAGAAAAGTCAAGAAAGGGCAAGAAAAGGCATGGAAAAGGCATGAAAAGGCAAGAAAAAGCAAGAAAAAGGCATGATACGGTAAGAAAAGGAAAAAAAGGAAAGATAAGGCAAGAAAAGGCAAGAAAAAGGCATAAAAAGGCAAGAAAAAGCATGAAAAGGCATGAAAAGGTTAGAAAAGGCAAGATAAGACAAGAAATGGAATGAAAATGAAAGAAAAGGCAAGATTAGGCAAGATAAGGTAAGAAAATGGAAGGAAAGGCAAGAAAAGGCAAGGAAAATGCAAGAAAATGCAAGGAAATGTAAGAAAATGCAAGGAAAAGGAATGAAAAGACAAGGAAAAGGCATGCAAGGACTAGAAAAGGAAAGAAAAGGCAAGAAAATGTAAGAAAATGCAAGGAAAAGGAATGAAAAGGCAAGATAAGGAAAGAAAAGGCAGGAAAAGGCAAGAAAATACAAGATAAGGTAAGAAAGGGCAAGATAAGGTAAGAAAGGGCAAGATAAGGAAAGAAAAGGCATGAAAAGGCAAGAAAAGGAAAGAAAGGGTAAGATAAGATAAGGCAAGAAAAGGTAAGTTAAGATAAGGCAAGGAAAGGCAAGCAAAGGCAAGAAAAGGAAAGACAAGGCAAGAAAAGGCAAGGAAAAGGAAGGAAAATGCAAGAAAAGGAAAGAAAAGACAAGAAAAGGATAGATAAGTCAAGAAAAGGCAAGAAAAGGAAAGAAAAGTTAAGATAAGGCAAAAAAAAGGCAAGCAAAGGCAAGAAAATGAAAGATAAGGCAAGAAAAGGCAAGGAAAATTAAGGAAAAGGCAAGAAAAGGAAAGAAATGGTGAGAAAATGTAACAAAAGGAAAAAAAGGCAAGAAAAGGCAAGAAAAGGTAAGAAAAGGCAAGATAAGGCAAGAACAGGAAAGAAAAAGCAAGATAAGGCAAGAAGAGGTAAGATCAGGCAGGAAAGGCAAGGAAAAGGCAAGAAAAGGCATGAAATAGGTAAAAACAATGCATGAAAAGGAAAGAAAAGGCAAGGAAAAGGCATGAAAAGGTAAGAAAAGGCAAGATAAGGCAAGAAAAGGAATGAAAAGGAAAGAAAAAGAAAGATAAGGCAAGAAAAGACAAGAAAAGGCAAGGAAAATGTAAGATAAGGTAAGAAAAGGCAGGAAAAGGTAAGAAAAGGCATGGAAAAGGCAAGAAAAGGGAAGAAAAGGCAAGGAAAAGGAAAGAAAAGGCAATATAAGGAAAGAAAAGGCAAGGAAAAGGAAATATAACGCAAGAAAAGGCAAGATAAGGTAAGTTAGGGTAAGTAAAGTGAAGGAAAGGCAAGAAAAGAAAAGAAAATGAAAGGTAAGGCAAGAAAAGGCAAGATAAGGCAAGAAAATGAAAGAAAATGCAAGGAAAAGGCAAGAAATGGCAAGTTCAGGAAAGAAAAGGTATGGAAATGGCATGAAAAGTAAAGAAAAAGGCAAGAAAAGGTAAGAAAAGGCAAGGATAAGGCAAGAAAAGGCAAGAAAAGGTAAGGAAAAGGCATGAAAAGGCAAGATAAGCCATGAAAAGGTAAGAAAAGGAAAGATAAGGCAAGGAAAAGACAAGAAAAGTCAAAAAAAGGATCGAGAAGCGAAGAAAAGGCATGAAAAGGCAAGAAATGTTTAGAAAAGGCAAGAAAAAGGCACGAAAAGGTAATAAAAGGCAAGAAAATGCAAGAAAAGGAAAGAAAAGGCGAGAAAAGGTAAGAAAAGGCAGGAAAAGGCAAGAAAAGGAAAGAAAGGGAAAGATAAGGCAAGATCATGCAGGAGAAAAGGCGAGGAATAAGCAAGAAATGGAAAGAAAAGGCATGGAAAAGGCAAGAAAAAGGCAAGATAAGGTTAGAAAAGGAAAGAAAAAGGCAAGATAAGGTTAGAAAAGGAAAGGAAAAGGCAAGAAAAGGCAAAAAAAGGAAAGTTAAGGCAAGGAAAAGGCAAGAAAGGCATAAAAAGGCAAGAAAAGGCATGAAAAGGTAAGAAAAGACAAGATTAGGCAAGAAAATGCATGGAAAAAGCATGAAAAGGTAAGAAAAAGTAAGAAAAAGGCATGATAAGGTAAGACAAGGCAAAAAATGAAAGATCAGGCAAGAAAAGGCAAGGAAAAGGCAAGAAAAAGCAAGAAAAGGCATGAAAAGGTTAGAAAAGGCAAGATATGGCAAGAAAAGGAATGAAAAGGAAAGAAAAGGCAAGAAAAGGCAAGGAAATGGCAAGATAAGGCAAGAAAAGCCAAGGAAAAGGCAGGAAAAGGCAAGAAAAGGCACTGGAAAGGCAAGAAAAGATAAGAAAAGGTAACATAAGGAAAGAAAAGGCAAAGAAAATGAAAGAAAAGGCAAGATTAAGAAAGACAAGGCAAGAAAATTGAAGGAAAGGCAAGAAAAGGAAAGAAAATGAAATATGAGGCAAGAAAAGGCAAGAAAAGGTAAGAAAAGGCAAGGAAAAGGCAAGAAAAGGCAAGATAAGGAAAGAAAAGGAAAGAAAAGGCAAGAAAAAGGCATGCAAAGACAAGAAAAGGAAAGATAAGGAAAGAAAAGGTAAGAAAAGGCAAAGAAAAAGAAAGAAAAGGCAAGGAAAAGGCAAGATAAGGTAAGAAAAGGCAAGATAAGGTAAGAAAGGGCAAGAAAAGGCATGAAAATGCAAGAAAAGGCAAGAAAAGGCAAGAAAAGGTAAGATAAGATAAGGCAAGAAAAGGTAAGATAAGATAAGGCAAGAAAAGGTAAGATAAGATAAGGCAAGCAAAGGCAAGAAAAGGAAAGAAAAGGCAAGAAAAGGCAAGGAAAAGGAAGGAAAATGCAAGAAAAGGAAAGAAAAGAAAAGAAAAGGACAGATAAGTCAAGAAAAGGTAAGAAAAGGCAAGAAAAGAAAATAAAAGGAAAGAAAAGTTAAGATAAGGCAAGAAAAGGCAAGCAAAGGCAAGAAAAAGAAAGATAAGGCAAGAAAAGGAAAGAAAAGGCTAGAAAAGGAAAGAAAATGCAAGGAAAAGGTAAGATGAGGCAAGAAAAGGAAAGAAAAGGCAAGAAAAGGCATGGAAAGGCAAGAAAAGGAAAGAAAATGCAAGGAAAAGGCAAGATAAGGCAAGAAAAGGAAAGAAAAAGCAAGGAAAAGGCAAGATAATGAAAGAAAATGATGTGAGACCATCCAACAACGAGCATGGAGCATTGCGTGTTCCAATTGGGCCGATTACAAGAGCACGGGCCAAGAAGCTTCAAGCTGAACTGAATGGATTTATTGAAGGCATTCGGACTCAAGTTGAATCAAGCAAGCCCAAGGACGACCTAGAAGGCCATGTTAAGCCCATACACGTTATTGGTGCTATTTTAGAAGCCTAGCATGCGCAAGATTCTTTTGGATGCATGCAAACAGAATTTCAACTTATTAGTTTGTTTTTCCTACTTAGTGAATAATTAGGCCAGAATCCCTTTCATTTAGGAAGGTGAGTTTTGGCCAGCTTTGAACTCCTTATCTGGAGTTAGTTTTTGTTTAGGAATGTTTGAGACTTTTGGGGCCTATATAAAGGGACTCCTAGCAATAAAAACGTGGACAACCTTTTATTCATTCAGAATATACTTAGCTATTGCTAGTTTGTGAGTTTTGATACTCATTGTGTGTTCTTGGTTAGGCTAGTGCGTCGCTTAGCTAGGGCAACGTATTTCACTTATCAAACAGATTATCCACCTCTGTTTGTGGCGTGATTCGACTTAAGGACTTGGGTTCTTGACTTCCATTGTTCGGGTTGCGGTGAGACATCACCAAGGTTCGTGCATTGCGTAGTTGGAGTTGGAGTCTTTCTCATCCATCAAGTAGCAGCGGTCCGTTCGTGTGGAATTCCCAGCGAGTTTTACATCATTTGGTATCAGAGCTACGGCTTGCTACTACCTTTAATTTCGTTTTACTAAGTTCAGCTTACAATTCGTCTTTGTTTTGTTGCCGAACTTGAGTAGAGTTTGTTTGGTTTCATTCGGTTGAGACAAGAGAGAAAAGAAAGAGAGCGAATACAATCAGAAAAGAAAAGAAAAAAAAAAGAAAAGAAAAGAAAGAAAAGGGAAAAGAAAAGAAAGGAGAGAAAGAAAAGAGAGAGTACGCACCAAACAGGAATTGCAAGACTAAATAGGCATTCGCAAGAAAGAGGAAGCGCCTAGGGCAAGGAGAAACGTGCAAGACCAAAGAGGGAGACCAAGTAGAGCCTTCTAAACGCAAGAAAACAAGCGGATAACATTCTGTTTGTTTGGTGAAATTTGTAGTTCAAGCAAAGGCGGTGCTAGCTTTAGTAAGAACATACAAGTATCACGAGTGGAAAAAGGCAAGAGTGTGTGAGCACATTAGAGAGAAAAGCCAAATATTTGAGCGCAAACACGAGGGAACTTGAGTGCACCTTACATTGAGAGAAACACGTAAGGGAGTGAACTTGTGAGGCCATATTTTTTTTACTAACCAAGTTTTCTTGCAGCATGTCTCACGAAGGCGAGGGAGAAAAGGAGGGAACCTTGGCCCAAGTTGACATTAAGTTGCTCACGGAGGCTCTAACAAGGAATTTCCAACGCATGATGCAAGCTGAAATTGAGCCTATACGCGAACAAATGAGTGCAATGGAGCAAGCTAGCACAAGTCATGCACCAAGAAGGAGAGCGCCAAAAGAGTCAAGTGGAGAAGATTCTGACCATGAAGAAGATGCAAGATCCACAAGGAACTATAGGAGGCCGAGAGTTGAACAACCCATACGAGGCGAAATTCATGCACGTAGAGGGAGAGCGCCTATAGAAGCATGTGGAGAAGAATCTGACCATGACGAAGATGCAAGATCCACAAGGAACTATAGGAGGCCGAGAGTTGAACGCCATCCTAGGGAGGCAAGGCGAAGAGAGGATGACAACATAGGAAGCATTAAACTAAAAATACCTACCTTTGCTGGTCGTTCTGATCCGGAAGCTTACTTGGAGTGGGAGAAGAAAATTGAATTTGTGTTTGATTGCCACAATCATTCCGAAGCAAAGAAGGTAAAACTTGCCATCACTGAGTTTACTGATTATGCTATAACTTGGTGGGATCAACTTGTGACAAGCAGGAGGCGTAATGGAGAGCGCCCTATAGCTACTTGGGAGGGAATGAAAGTGGTGATGCGGAAGAGGTTTGTTCCAAGTCATTACTATAGGGAGCTATACAAGAAGTTACAAGGCATGAGGCAAGGGAGCTTGAGTGTGGAGGAATTTTACAAGCAAATGGAGCTAGCCATGATAAGAGCTGATGTTGAGGAAGATAGAGAAGCTACCATGGCAAGATTTCTGAATGGACTCAATTCTGAGATCCAAGACAAAGTAGAGTTGCAACACTATGTGGAGTTGGAGGACATGGTGCACATGGCCACCAAGATTGAGAAGCAACTAAAGAGAGGAGGAGGAACAAGAGCTACATCAGGTTCTAATTGGAAGCCGAGTTATCCAAGGAAGTTTGACAAACCACAGGCTACCAAAGAAGGGCAAAAATCCGAGAGTTCCAACACCAACTCTCAGAAGAAGGTGGAGGCCCCTCCCGCAAGAAACCGTGACATTAAGTGCTTTAAGTGTCAAGGAAGGGGTCATATATCTAGTCGATGCCCCAACAAGCAGATCATGGTGATTAGAGAAAATGGGGAGATTGAAACTGAAGGAGAGGAGTCGGAGCATGAAAGCCTACCCTCATTGGAGGATCTGTCCGAGGAGGAGTATCACGCACCCGGGGGACTTACCCTAGTCAGTAGGCGAGCCTTGAACTCCCAAGCCAAAGAAGAAGATGATGCAGCCCAAAGAGAAAACATCTTTCACACAAGGTGTTATGTTAAAGACAAAGTGTGTAGTGTCATCATTGATGGAGGGAGTTGTGCTAATGTAGCAAGTACCACTATGGTTGAGAAGCTAGGGTTGCGCACTGAAAAACACCCTAAACCATACAAGCTACAATGGCTGAATGATAGTGGAGAAGTGAGAGTGATGAAGCAAGTGTTAGTGGCCTTTCGCATTGGCAATTATGAAGATGAGGTGTTATGTGACGTGGTACCAATGCAAGCAGGTCACCTACTGTTGGGAAGGCCATGGCAGTTTGATAGAAGAGTAACTAAAATGGCTACACCAACAAGTACTCGTTCATACTCAAGAAGCGGTTGATCACCTTAGCACCCTTGGCACCATCACAAGTCTGTGAGGATCAAAGGAAGTTGCAAATTGAATGTGATGAAAAGAAAAGGAGTGATCAAAAGAAAAAGACTGAGAGGAGAGAAAAAGCCGAAAAACAGAAAGAAAAAATGGCCAAAAGAGAGGAAATACTTGAGAGAACAAAAGAAGCCGGAAAAACAGAAATAAAGTCGGCCATTGAGAGAAAATCCGAGGGATGGAAAAGAAACTACTATGTGAGAGCAAGTGAGATTAAGCAAGCTTGTTTTGAAAAACAGTCTATGATCTTACTTCGGTATAGGGAGACACTTTTGGTTGCTAACGAGCTTGAGCCACATTTGCCAAGCATGGTTAAATCTCTTTTACAGGATTTTGAGGATGTATTCCCCAATGAGCTACCACCAGGTTTGCCACCAATAAGGGGAATTGAACATCAGATTGACTTCGTTCTGGGAGCATCAATTCCAAACCGACCAGCTTATAGAAGCAATCCGGAGGAGACGAAAGAACTTGAGAAGCAAGTCAATGAACTTTTGGAGAAAGGGTACGTAAGAGAGAGCATGAGTCCATGCGCTGTTCCGGTCTTACTTGTGCCAAAGAAAGATGGATCATGGAGAATGTGTGTTGATTGTCGCGGTGTCAACAACATTACGGTAAAATATCGTCACCCTATTCCTCGTTTAGATGACATGTTGGATGAGTTGTATGGTTCTTGCATGTTTTCAAAGATTGATTTGAAAAGTGGTTATCATCAGATTCGCATGAAAGAAGGTGATGAATGGAAAACAGCGTTTAAAACGAAGTATGGTTTGTATGAATGGATGGTCATGCCTTTTGGATTATCTAATGCACCTAGTACATTCATGCGCCTTATGAATCATGTTTTACGTCCATTCATTGGCAAATTTGTAGTTGTTTACTTTGATGATATACTCATTTATAGCAAGAGCATTGAGGAGCACGTAGAGCACTTGAAATCTGTTTTGATTGCACTTAGGGAGGATCAATTATTTGCTAACTTGAAGAAGTGCACCTTTTGCACAGATAAGCTTGTATTCTTGGGTTTTGTTGTTAGTGCTGAAGGAATACAGGTTGATGAAGAAAAGATAAAGGCAATTAGGGATTGGCCGACCCCCACAAACATTGCACATGTTCGAAGCTTCCATGGACTAGCAAGCTTCTACCGAAGATTTGTGAAAGATTTTAGCACCATAGCCGCACCACTCACCGAAGTCATTAAGAAGAGCGTTGGATTCAGCTGGGGAGAAGCGCAAGAGAAAGCATTTCAATTACTCAAAGAGAAGTTGACGAATGCTCCTTTATTAGCTTTACCTAATTTTTCTAAAACGTTTGAAGTTGAGTGTGATGCTTCAGGTGTAGGAATTGGCGCTGTACTCATGCAAGATCGACGGCCAATTGCCTATTTCAGCGAGAAATTAAGCGGAGCACCTCTAAACTATCCGACCTATGACAAAGAGTTGTATGCTTTAATTCGGACATTGGAGACATGGCAGCACTACTTGTGGCCCAAGGAATTCGTGATACACACTGATCATGAATCGTTGAAGCACTTGAAAGGGCAACACAAGCTGAATAAGAGGCATGCACGCTGGGTAGAATTCATTGAGACATTTCCTTATGTCATTCGCTACAAGCAAGGTAAGGAAAATGTGGTTGCCGATGCACTATCACGGAGGTATGCCTTGATCTCAACTCTTGATGCTAAGTTACTTGGTTTTGAACACATCAAAGAGTTGTATGCTGAAGATATTGATTTTGGTGATCTATTCTGAGCTACGGAGAAGGGTGCGAGTAATAAATTCTTTCGGAATGAAGGTTACCTATTTCGTGAAAACAAACTTTGTGTGCCTAATTGTTCTATGCGAGAATTGCTTATGCAGGAGGCACATGGAGGAGGATTGATGGGGCACTTTGGAATCGCAAAGACCTTGGCAATGCTACAAGATCATTTCTTTTGGCCACACATGAAGAGGGATGTTGAAAGAGTTTGTGGCCGTTGCATCACTTGCAAGCAAGCCAAGTCAAAGGTAAAACCCCATGGTTTGTATACGCCACTACCTATACCTAGTGAGCCTTGGATTGATATTTCTATGGACTTTGTGTTAGGACTTCCTAGGACTAAGCGTGGACGAGATTCTATCTTTGTTGTAGTGGATAGATTTTCTAAGATGGCACATTTTATTCCATGTCATAAAACTGATGATGCTTCTAATGTTGCTGATTTGTTCTTTAGAGAAATTGTTAGATTGCATGGCATGCCTAGGACAATTATTTCTGATAGAGATGCTAAATTCTTGAGCTATTTTTGGAAGACCTTGTGGTGCAAGTTAGGTACTAAGTTGTTATTCTCTACTACTTGTCATCCACAAACTGATGGTCAAACTGAAGTTGTGAATAGAACTCTATCTACACTCTTAAGAGCACTTATTAAGCATAACATTAAGAATTGGGAGGAATGTTTGCCACATGTTGAATTTGCTTACAATCGATCAGTTCATTCTGCTACTCAATTCTCACCATTTGAGCTTGTTTATGGATTTAATCCTTTGACTCCATTGGATTTGTCACCTTTACCTTTGAGTGAGCATGTTAATTTAGATGGCAAGAAGAAGGCAGAATTTGTCAAGCAATTACATGAAAAGGCAAGGCTGAATATTGAGAAGAGAACGGAGCACTATGCACGGCAAGCCAACAAAGGACGGCACAAAGTTGTCTTTGAGCCTGGTGAATGGGTTTGGTTGCATATGCGAAAGGAGTGTTTTCCCGTTCAACGTCGCTCCAAGTTACTACCTCGTGGAGATGGTCCATTCCAAGTTTTAGAGCGCATTAATGACAATGCCTACAAGCTTGATCTACCTGGTGAGTATAATGTAAGTGCTACATTTAATGTTGCTGACTTAAGCCCTTTTGATGCAGGTGAAGATTTGAGGGCAAATCCTTTTCAAGAGAGGGGGAATGATGTGAGACCATCCAACAACGAGCATGGAGCATTGCGTGTTCCAATTGGGCCGATTACAAGAGCACGGGCCAAGAAGCTTCAAGCTGAACTGAATGGATTTATTGAAGGCATTCGGACTCAAGTTGAATCAAGCAAGCCCAAGGACGACCTAGAAGGCCATGTTCAGCCCATACACGTTATTGGTGCTATTTTAGAAGCCTAGCATGCGCAAGATTCTTTTGGATGCATGCAAACAGAATTTCAACTTATTAGTTTGTTTTTCCTACTTAGTGAATAATTAGGCCAGAATCCCTTTCATTTAGGAAGGTGAGTTTTGGCCAGCTTTGAACTCCTTATTTGGAGTTAGTTTTTGTTTAGGAATGTTTGAGACTTTTGGGGCCTATATAAAGGGACTCCTAGCAATAAAAACGTGGACAACCTTTTATTCATTCAGAATATACTTAGCTATTGCTAGTTTGTGAGTTTTGATACTCATTGTGTGTTCTTGGTTAGGCTAGTGCGTCGCTTAGCTAGGGCAACGTATTTCACTTATCAAACAGATTATCCACCTCTGTTTGTGGCGTGATTCGACTTAAGGACTTGGGTTCTTGACTTCCATTGTTCGGGTTGCGGTGAGACATCACCAAGGTTCGTACATTGCGTAGTTGGAGTTGGAGTCTTTCTCATCCATCAAGTAGCAGCGGTCCGTTCGTGTGGAATTCCCAGCGAGTTTTACATCAGAAAAGGCATGGAAAAGGCATGAAAAAGCAAGGAAAAGGCAAGAAAAGGCAAGAAAAGGAAAGAAAAGAAATGAAAAGGCAAGGAAAGGCATGAAAAGACAAGAAAAGGCAAGGAAAGGCCTGAAAAGGCATGGAAAGGCATGAAAAGGCAAGAAAAGGGATGAAAATGACAGAAAAGGAAAGATAAGGCTAGATAAGGCAAGATAAGGCGATAAAAGGCAAGGAAAACACAAGAAAAAGGCAAGAAAAGGAAAGAAAAGGCATGAAAAGGCAAGAAAAGGTAAGATAAGGCAAGAAAATGCAAGGAAAAGGCAAGAAAAGGAAAGAAAAGGTAAGAAAAGCCAAGATAAGGCAAGAAAAGGCAAGAACAGGAAAGAAAAAGAAAGATAAGGCAAGATTAGGCAAGAAGCGGTAATATCAGGCAGGAAAGGCAAGGAAATGGACAGAAAAGGCAAGGAATAGGAAGGAATAGCAAGAAAAGGAAAGAAAAGGCAAGAAAAGGAAAGGAAAAGGCAAGAAAAGGCATGAAAAGGTAAGAAAAGGCAAGATAAGGGAAGAAAAGGAATGAAAAGGAAAGAAAAAGAAAGATAAGGCAAGAAAAGGCAGGGAAAAGGCAAAATAAGGCAAGAAAAGGCAGGAAAAGGCAAGAAAAGGCATAGAAAAAGCAAGAAAATGCAAGAATAGGAAAGATAAGGCAAGAAAAGGCAAGAAAAGGACAAATAAGTCAAGAAAAGGCAAGCAAAGACAAGAAAAGGAAAGAAAAGGCAAGAAAAGGCAAGGAAAAGGAAAGAAAACGCAAGAAAAGGAAACAAAAGGCATGGAAAAGGCAAGAAAAGGCATGAAAAGGCAAGAAAAGGAAAGAAAAGGTAAGGAAATGATGTGAGCAAGCCTAAGGACGCACCTACTATCAAGCTTGTAGACTCGCAGCAAGTTCAAGTTCCAATTGGGCCAATGACAAGAGCAAGAGCTAGGAAGTTGCAATCTGACTTCAATGGACTAATGCAAGAAGTTTGGGCTCAAGCAAGTGCGTGGAGGACTAAATGGGAAGTTTGAGATGCACGCAATCTCCTGAATGCATGCGCACGTGAATTTCAAGCTTATCTTGGACATGCGTCCCTAAATTTTAGGAATTGCATCTACTATGTTTTAGGACGTGATATTTACTAGATAGTCTATTAGTTATCTATGTTTAGATTGTTTTCCTACTTAGTTGAATATTTCGGCCAAAATCCCTTTAAATTAGGAAGGAGAATTTTGGCCAGCCTTGAACTCCTTATTTGGAGTTAGTTTTCGTTTAGGAAGTTGAAAGACTTATGGAGCCTATATAAAGAGGCATCCTCATTCAATAAAGACATAACAATTCGGAGAATTACTTAGCATTGGCTAATTGTGAGTTTAGATACTCGTTTGTTCTTGCATAGGCTGGTGAGTCGTCTTGGCTAGAATTTATCTTTCACTTATCAAGCGGATCATCCATCCCCGCTCGTGGCGTGATACGACCTTAGGTCAAGGTTCAGAAGCTCTTGCTGCGGGTTAAGGTTCAATTTCGCGCCTTAGTTCTTGTGAGTTCTTGTGAGTTGTGATCTGTTCTATTCTGAAGTAACAAACGGTCCGAGTTGTGAGTCTTTTCCGCGGAGATTCATATCATTTGGTATCAAAGCTTAGCTTGTTACTCTTTAGTTCATTATCCTTGTTATTCTTGTTCTTTTTTTTTTTGGGTTCGTTTTGTTGCTTGCTAATCCGTGAGGTTCTTCGCTATTCGATAGAAAAGAAAAGAAAAGAAAAGAAAAGAAAAGAAAAGAAAAGAAAAGAAAAAGAAAAGGAAAAAAAAAGGAGAGGAAACAAAACAGGAAGAAGTTAGCCCAAGTTGGCCCGCACGACTAATTTGGAAGCCGCAAGCTTAAGAGGAAGCAAAATCAAAAAGGAAGCTAGCGAACTAAAGAAGGCGCAGCAGCTGATCAAGAAAAAGGGACAAGCAAGACTAAAAAGCAAAGAAAGGCCAAAAGAGGAACTTTAACATTCTGTTTGTTAAAGCGTGAAGCTCAAGCAAAGGCTGTTCTAGCTTTAGTAAGAACATACAAGTATCACGAGAGGAAAAAGGCAAGAGTGTGCGAGTACCTTAGAGAGAAAAGCCAAATATTTGAGTGCAAACACGAGTGAACTTGAGTGCACCTTACATTGAGAGTATACACGTAAGGGAGTGAGCTTGTGAGGCCATAATTTTTTTATATTACTAACCAATTTTTCTTGTAGCAAACATGTCGCATGAAGGTCAAACTATGGGAAGCATAGACCTTAAGTTATTAGTGGATGCCTTGGCTGGGAAGCTCGAGCAGATGGTGCAAGCTCAGATGGAGCCTTTGCAACTACGCGTGGATGCCGTGGAGAATTCTCGTGACAACCCCCAAACGCGAGGCGAACTCCAAAGGCGTAGGAGAGGAGTACCTATTGGAGAGTCGAGCGAAGCTGATTCTGAATCTGAAGAAGGCGTAGGCTCTACAACGAGTCTTAGGAGAGCAAGAACAAACCGCCCACCTAGGGAGGCGAGGCAAACGAGAGACGACAACATAGGGAGTATCAAACTGAAGATACCCTCCTTCGCTGGTCGTTCTGACCCGGAGGCGTACTTAGAGTGGGAGAAGAAGATTGAGTTCGTGTTTGATTGCCACAATAGCTCCGAAGCAAAGAAGGTAAAACTTGCCATCACCGAATTCACTGATTATGCTATAACTTGGTGGGATCAACTTGTGACAAGCAGGAGGAGAAATGGAGAACGCCCTATAGCTACTTGGGAAGACATGAAAGTGGTGATGAGGAAGAGATTTGTTCCAAGTCATTACTATAGAGGGCTGTATAAGAAGTTACAAGGAATGAGGCAAGGAAATTTGAGCGTGGAGGAGTATTTCAAACAGATGGAGATGGCCATGATAAGAGCTGATATAGATGAAGATAGAGAAGTTACAATGGCAAGATTCTTGAATGGACTCAATCCTGAAATTCAAGACAAAGTTGAGTTGCAACACTATGTGGAGTTGGAGGACATGGTGCATATGGCAACGAAAATTGAGAAGCAACTCAAGAGAGGAGAGGGGAGAACAAGAGCTACATCGAGTTCTACTTGGAAGCCAAACTACCAAAAGAAGTTTGACAAGCCACAAGCAGCCAAAGTAGAGCATAAATCCGAGAGTTCTCAAGCTAATTCTCAAAGGAAAGTGGAAGTCACTCCAGCTAGGAACCGTGACATCAAGTGCTTTAAGTGTCAAGGAAGAGGGTACATCTCAAGTCAATGCCCTAACAAGCAAGCAATGGTGATCAAGGAAAGTGGAGAGATTGAAACTGAAGAAGAGGATTCGGAGCATGAAAGCATGCCTTCTTTGGAGGACGTATCCGAGGAAGAGTACCAAGCTGCTGAGAGGCTTACTCTTGTGTCTAGAAGAGCATTGAATGTGCAAGTAAAAGAAGAAAATGATGTGGCTCAAAGAGAAAATATTTTTCACACAAGGTGCTATGTCAAAGACAAGGTGTGTAGTGTCATCATAGATGGAGGAAGTTGTGCTAATGTCGCAAGCACTACTATGGTGGAGAAGTTAGGGTTACTCACTGGAAAACACCCTAAGCCTTACAAACTACAATGGCTGAATGATAGTGGAGAAGTACGAGTGATGAAGCAAGTATTGGTAACATTCCGCATTGGCAACTATGAGGATGAAGTGTTGTGTGATGTTGTACCAATGCAAGCTGGTCATCTATTGTTAGGAAGGCCATGGCAGTTTGATAGGAAAGTGCATCATGATGGCTACACCAACAAATATTCATTTATACTTAAGAAGAGAGTAATCACCTTGGCACCCTTGTCACCATCACAAGTTTGTGAAGATCAACGACAGTTGCAAAAAGAAAGTGATGAGCAAAGAGAGCGTGACAAAAAGAAAAAGATTGAGAGGAGAGAAGAAGCCGAAAAAAAGATAAGAAAAACGGCCAATGGAGAGGAAAAGATTGAGAAAACAAAAGAAGCCGGAAAAACAGAAATTAAAACGGCCAATGAGAGAAAAACCGAGAGTTGGAAAAAGAGTTACTATGTGGGAGCAAGTGATATTAAGCAAGCATGCTTTGAAAAGAAGCCTATGATCTTACTTCGGTATAGAGAGGCGCTTTTAAACACTAACGAGCTTGAACCACATGTACCTACTACGGTTGTGTCTCTTTTGCAGGACTACAAGGATGTCTTTCCCGACGAGCTACCACCTGGTTTGCCACCTATTCGTGGGATTGAACATCAAATAGACTGACGTAGCTAGAAACGTAGCGGACAAACTTGGAACTGAGTTCGGACCAACAAGATAAACCTTCAGCCAAATCCTTCCGAATTTGATTGAAGATTGGCCTAAAAGTTTAGGCAGCCAGCAAAGGGCAAAGACTCTAACACGACATATGCAAATCCATGCATAAAAGGGAGCTAAACTCACGGAAGTTTTGGGATTAAAATCTGTCTTCTTTATTCAGGAAAACGAGTTTAAATAGGCCAAGCAAGACCTTTCAAACGACGGTGGCAGTTACAAATCCTTCCAGCTGCCACAAATGATAACTAACGCCTTAAAGGCGTCACAAATGCTAGCTAAGGCCTTAAAGGCATTTATTCCGCACATCTAATGGCTGCATGCACACGTTACATCCAGCCATGCATACGTAAAGAAACCAAGGTCAACACAACCAGGTATGATGTGCACAAACGCACTTATTCAAACGTGAGAAAATAAAGATGTCCTACATCATCCTCCCCTTCTTAGGATGAAGCTTGACCACGAGCAGCAAGACGGGAGGGCACGGGAAAGGCATCGAAATATGGGGTAAGATCAGCAACGTTGAAGCTCTTTGACACTCCAAACTCGTCCGGAAGACCAATCACATAGGCATTGTCACTTATGCGCCTGAGCACCTTGAATGGCCCGAACTTCCGAGCTTGCAACTTGCCCCCCATGTTACTTGGCATCCTTTCCTTCCTAAAGTGAACCATAACTTGCTCACCTGGTTGGAAAATCTGCACTCGCCTGTGCGCATCGACTCGTGCCTTCTCCTTGCTATAAGCCTCTTCCAACCTTTTGCGGACGCCATCAATGACACCTTGAGCTTGCTCCGCGAAGTCAACCGCATTGGGATGTGCTTTAGGAAACTTGGGGACTGAGGCAACATCAACAAAGTGGTTAGGCTCCTTCGTATACACCAAAGAGAAAGGTGTCTTCCCTGTAACACGATGAACCGCTCCATTGTAAGCAAACTCCGCAATGGGCAAGGCCAAGTCCCATTGTCTCTTCTTCTCATGACATAAGCTTCGTAGCATATTGCCAAGGGTTCTATTGGTAACCTCGGTCTGCCCATCAGTTTGTGGATGAGCCGTGGTGCTAAATTGGAGGGTTGCTTCAAACATCTTCCAAAGAGTCTTCCAAAAGCTGGCTAGGAACTTGACATCCCGATCAGAAGTGATGGTTTTAGGCACTCCATGCAATCTCACCACCTCCTTAAAGAAATGCTTGGCAATTCCATGCGCATCATTAGTCTTCTTGCAAGGAACGAAGTGTGCCATCTTGGATAACCTGTCCACAATCACAAAAATAGAATCCACACCACGAGGGGTGCGGGGTAAGCCAAGTATGAAATCCATACTGAGATCTTCCCAAATTGCTTTTGGAATAGGCAACGGTGTATAGAGGCCCGTGTTATGCACAGTGCCTTTAGTCTCTTGGCAGACCCTACAATGCTTGACCATGCGAGCCACATCTCTTGCCATCCTTGGCCAATAAAAACGAGCAACCAAGGCTGCCATTGTCTTATCCCTTCCCAAATGAGCTGAGAGACCTCCTCCGTGCATTTCCCACATCAAATGTTCTCGGAGGGAGGTCTTTGGAATGCACAATTGATTCCCTCGCATAAGGAAACCATCATGCACAAAATAATCTGCCACGGCCCTTCCATTTGTGCATTGATCCCAAATCACTCCAAAATCTTCGTCTTCCTCATAGAGTTCTTTTAAGCACTCAAAGGCAGTGATCGAACCTTTAAGCTCGACAAGAAGGCTCTCTCTCCTGCTCAATGCATCAGCCACAATATTCTGAGTCCCACTCTTATGAGCAATCTTGAATGGGAACTTTTGCAAGTACGTGCTCCACCTCGCATGCATATGGTTGCTCAGCTTGGATTGATCATTCAAAAACTTGAGGGCTTTATGATCAGTGTACAACACGAATTCTTTCCCAATCAGATAGTGCTCCCACGTCTTCAGAGCTCTAAACACGGCATAAAATTCTTGTTCATAGGTGGACCAGGTCTGCCTATGCTCACTTAGCTTTTCACTAAAGAAAGCTATCGGACGCTTCTCTTGAGACAACACAGCTCCAATTCCCATACCGCAGGCATCTACATCAACCTGAAACAACTTAGAAAAATCAGGAAGTGCAAGTACCGGGGCTGAGCTTAATTTCTCTTTAAGCTCTTCAAAAGCTTCACGGGCCGCTCCCCCCCATTCAAATTTAGCTTGCTTCTTCAACAAGGAAGTCAATGGTGCGGCAATAGAGCTAAAGTTGCGGATAAATCTTCGATAGAACGTGGCTAATCCGAGGAAACTCTGCACTTGCCTCACATTAAGGGGAGTAGGCCACCTCTGAATGGCCTCAATCTTGGCCTGATCAACCTGCACTCCTTCTTTCCCCACAACAAAACCAAGAAACACAAGTTTTTCTTTCCAAAAGATGCACTTTTTCAGGTTCACAACGAGGCTGTTACCTTTTAGAGCTTCAAAAACGTGCATCAAGTGTTCTCGATGTTCTTCTTCTGACTTGCTATACACCAAGATATCATCGAAATATACCACCACGAACCGATCAAGGAAGGGTTTCAAGACTTGGTGCATCAGTCTCATGAAGGTGCTTGGTGCGTTCGTCAAGCCAAAGGGCATGACCAACCACTCGTACAAGCCATCTCGAGTCTTGAAAGCCGTTTTCCACTCGTCCCCAGGGCGGATTCTGATCTGGTGATAGCCACTCTTCAAGTCTATCTTCGAGAACACAACAGATCCACTCAAATTATCAAGAATATCATCAAGACGAGGGATAGGGAATCTGTACCCTATGGTTATTTTGTTGATTGCTCGACTGTCCACACACATTCTCCACGTACCATCCTTCTTGGGTACCAAAAGAGCGGGCACACCACAGGGACTGAGACTCTCCTGGATGTGTCCCTTCTCGAGCAATTCTTGGACTTGATCTCTCACGATCTGGTTCTCCTGAGGACTCATACGATAGTGGGGTAAATTTGGCAATGTTGCACCCGGAATTAGATCAATTTGGTGCTGGATATCCCTCAAAGGTGGTAAGCCCTTGGGTTCATCCTTTGGCGCAACTTCAGGGAACAACTTCAACAATTCCTCCACTTGATCCGGTAACTTCTCCATCTTCCCTTCGTGTTGCGGATCAGAATTCACGGCAACAAGGACATGACAACCTCCAAACTCCTTCATGGAGTCAAGGAAACTTCTCGAGGAAGTCACCAACGTAACAGTTTGCGTGGAACTGTTCAACTTGAGTTTTCCATGCTTAGGGCTTCTCGGCAAAAGGGTGAATTGTTGTCCCTCCTTCTTAACCTCATAGGTGTTTTCCTTCCCTCTATGGATAGCTTGATTATCAAACTCCCAAGGACGTCCAAGCAGTATGTGACAAGCATCCATTTCCAGCACGTCACAAGTGACCGTGTCTCGAAACCTTCCAATGGTAATTGGTACAACACATCTGTCCTTCACCTTGATTCCTCCCCCTGAGCGAATCCATCCAATGGAATACGGGGCTGGATGAGGTGTAACCTTCAAACCAAGCTTGTCAACAATCTGCTTGCTCACAAAATTCTCTTGGCTGCCTCCATCCACAATTACTTCGCACACCTCCTCTCCTACATGGCATCGAGTCCAAAACAAATTGTGACGTTGAGACTCGTTACCTTTTGAGGTTGTCAAAACCAGCTTCCGCATAACACCACAATACTCCTCCCCTTCTTCGGACATTTCATCCTCCTCCTCACTACTTCCTCATACGGGTGCACAAAGGTAGGATCCAGCCTGCTCTTCATCCGAATTTTCCTTTTCACACAATTGGTTAAATTTCCTTCTAGGGCATTCGCTGGATTTGTGTCCCATCTCATTGCACTTAAAACAACGAAAGTTTGAGGAACTTGATGCCACTTCCTTACCTTTCCTTGATGCTACCACAGGGGCAGGCTTGCTTGGAAGGGGTTTAGGCTCGGATGCGTGAGGTGCACTCCTCTCCACTCCTCCTCTTGCAACGGTGGACATCTGACCAGGGCCTGAAAAATGAGTTGGCACCACTTTCTTCTTCCTCAAGGCAGCCCCTATCTTACGTGCCTTGGCACACGCATCGTTGAAAAACAAAAACGTGTCAAACTCCATCTTGCTCTTGATCTCATAACTGAGGCCCTCAACAAACCGTGCAATCATCTGATCCTCATTCTCTTCCACATCGTTCCTCGACGCCAACCTCATGAATTCAGTCATGTACTCTTCCACCGAACGATTTCCTTGAGTGCACGTAAGGAATTGACTGTAGAGGGTCTGATGGTAGTCCACTGGCAAAAACCTCTCCCTCAAGGCTTGCTCCATGGTCGGCCAGTCTCTGATTGGTAGATCTCCTCTTCTCCTACGAGACTCTTGTTCCTTCCTCCACCACACGGCAGCTCCGGACTCTAGCTTGAAGGCTACGTAGCTCACCTTCTGTTCTTCCGTGAGTTGCATGCAATCAAAATATTTTTCCACCGAGTCCAACCAGTTGAGAAAGCCTTCTACGTCCGCATCACCATAGAATTTCTCTATGTTCATTTTGAAAGGACGATCCACCCTTCTATATTCTCCTCCGCGCTCATAATCCTCCCTATAGACTTCTCTTCCAGGAACACGTCCCAGATCACCGTGTCTACCACCTCCTCTACCTCGTCCCCTCAACACTCTCCCTGCCCTTCTCACATTAAGGGTAGCATCAGAATCTACATCCTCCTCTTCCTCTCTTTGTTCATTACGTACCCCAGCTGGAGGGGGTTGCACCGCGAGGTTGTCCAGGCGGGTAAGGATGGCCTGAATTGCCGCCTCCATTTGAGTGAATCTCTGGTTCATATCGGGTCTTGGAGTGTCATTAGGATCGGCCATATTGCAACGGATTTTGGTGGTGCTAGGTGGGTAAGAATGAGACTTGGATCAGGAGATCACAAAGTCTTGTGGATCGGTTCGTAGATGGGGCTCTCTCAAACTCACTAGGTGATAGCATTCACTCCCGATCAATATGGGAATTGATCTGATCGTATTCAGGCTCTGATACCACTTGACGTAGCTAGAAACGTAGCGGACAAACTTGGAACTGAGTTCGGACCAACAAGATAAACCTTCAGCCAAATCCTTCCGAATTTGATTGAAGATTGGCCTAAAAGTTTAGGCAGCCAGCAAAGGGCAAAGACTCTAACACGACATATGCAAATCCATGCATAAAAGGGAGCTAAACTCACGGAAGTTTTGGGATTAAAATCTGTCTTCTTTATTCAGGAAAACGAGTTTAAATAGGCCAAGCAAGACCTTTCAAACGACGGTGGCAGTTACAAATCCTTCCAGCTGCCACAAATGATAACTAACGCCTTAAAGGCGTCACAAATGCTAGCTAAGGCCTTAAAGGCATTTATTCCGCACATCTAATGGCTGCATGCACACGTTACATCCAGCCATGCATACGTAAAGAAACCAAGGTCAACACAACCAGGTATGATGTGCACAAACGCACTTATTCAAACGTGAGAAAATAAAGATGTCCTACATCATAGACTTTGTTCCGGGAGCTGCCATACCTAACCGTCCCGCATATAGAAGCAATCCTGAAGAAACAAAGGAGCTTGAGAAGCAAGTCAACGAGCTATTGGAGAAAGGGTACGTGAGAGAGAGCATGAGTCCATGTGCTGTTCCAGTCCTACTTGTGCCCAAGAAGGATAAATCATGGAGAATGTGTGTTGATTGCCGAGCAGTCAACAACATAACGGTAAAATATCGTCACCTTATTCCTCGTTTAGATGACATGTTAGATGAGTTGCATGGTTCTTGCATGTTTTCTAAGATTGATTTGAAGAGTGGTTATCATCAAATTAGGATGAAAGAAGGAGATGAGTGGAAGACTGCTTTTAAAACAAAGTATGGGTTGTATGAGTGGATGGTCATGCCATTTGGTTTGTCCAACGCACCTAGCACGTTTATGCGACTCATGAATCATGTTCTACGTCCATTCATTGGTAAATTTGTAGTTGTTTACTTTGATGATATACTCATTTATAGCAAGAGCATGGAGGATCATTTAGAACATTTGAGATCTGTCTTAGATGCACTTAGAGAAGATCAATTGTTTGCTAACTTGAAGAAGTGTACCTTTTGTACGGATAAGCTTGTATTCTTGGGTTTTGTTGTTGGAGCTAACGGAATACAGGTTGATGAAGAAAAGATCCGAGCTATCCGTGAATGGCCAAGCCCTACAAGTGTTGCTAATGTTAGGAGCTTTCATGGACTAGCTAGTTTTTATAGGAGATTTGTGAAGGACTTTAGTAGCATAGCCGCACCCATAACTGAAGTCATCAAGAAGAACGTGGGCTTTACTTGGGGAGAAGCTCAAGAGAAGGCCTTCTGATATGAATCTCCGCGGAAAAGATTCACAACTCGGACCGTTTGTTACTTTAGAATGGAACAGATCACAACTCACAAGAACTTACACGAACTAAGGCACGAATTTGTACCTCAACCCGCTGCAAGGGCTTCTGAACCTTGACCTAAGGTCGTATCACGCCACAAGCAGGGATGGAATATCCGCTTGATAAGTGAAGGATAAATTCTAGCCAAGACGACTCACCAGCCTAAGCAAGAACAAACGAGTATCAAACTCTCAACTAGCCAATGCTAAGTATTTCCGAATTGTGTGAGTACGTTTTATTGCTAGGAGTCCTCTTTATATAGGCTCCCAAGGTACCAAAATATTCCTAAACAAGCTAACTCCTTAAAAGGAATTCAAAGGCTGGCCAAAACTCTCTTTCCTATTCTAAGGAGATTCTGGCCGAACTTATGCAACTAAACAACGAATAATATAAGCAAATAATACCTAATAGAATAGCTACTAGTTGCACGTCCAAAACAATTAGATGCACGGCCTAAATAGGCTGATTCTTCTTGATTCTCCATGTGCGCATGCATCTAGAAGCTTTCGTGCATGTCAAGCTTCCCATTCAGCCTCCAAAACGTGCATGGGCCTCCCTTGGGTTTCTTGGACGTCCTTGGTCCTCCACAAACTTGCTTGAGCCCAAACTTCATGCATTAGTCCATTGAAATCAGATTGCAACTTCCTAGCTCTTGCTCTTGTCATTGGCCCAATTGGAACTTGAACTTGCTTCGAGTCTACAAGCTTGATAGTTGGTGCATCCGTAGGCTTGCTCACATCAGTCCCCTCCTCTTGAAAAGGATTTGTCCTCAAATCATCACCTACATCAAACGGACTCAAGTCAGCCACGTTAAACGAAGCACTTACATTATACTCACCCGGAAGGTCTAGCTTGTAGGCATTATCATTGATGCGTTCTATCACTTGGAATGGACCATCTCCCCGTGGTAGCAACTTTGAACGTCTTTGGACAGGAAAACACTCCTTCCTCATATGTAGCCAAACCCAATCTCCCGGCTCAAAGACAACTTTGTGCCTTCCTTTGTTTGCTTGCCTCGCATAGTGCTCCGTGCGCTTCTCGATGTTCAGCCGTGCTTTCTCATGTAACTGCTTGACAAATTCAGCTTTCTTCTTTCCATCTAAGTTAACATGCTCACTCGAAGGTAGAGGTGATAAATCCAATGGAGTCAAAGGATTAAATCCATAAACAAGCTCAAATGGTGAGAATTGAGTAGCAGAATGGACAGAACGATTATAAGCAAACTCAACATGAGGCAAACATTCTTCCCAAGTCTTAATGTTATGCTTAATGAGTGCTCTCAAAAGTGTAGACAAAGTCCTATTTACTACTTCAGTTTGACCATCAGTTTGAGGATGACAAGTAGTAGAAAACAACAACTTAGTACCTAACTTGCACCACAAGGTCTTCCAAAAGTAACTTAGGAACTTAGCATCTCTATCAGAGATAATTGTCCTAGGCATGCCATGCAACCTAACAACCTCTCTAAAGAACAAATCAGCAATGTTTGAAGCATCATCAGTTTTATGACATGGAATGAAATGTGCCATCTTAGAAAACCTATCCACAACCACAAAAATTGAATCTCTTCCACGCTTAGTCCTAGGTAGTCCTAACACAAAATCCATAGAGATATCAATCCAAGGCTCACTAGGTATAGGTAGTGGGGTGTACAAACCATGGGGTTTTACCTTTGACTTGGCTTGCTTGCAAGTGATGCAACAACCACAAACTCTCTCAACGTCTCTCTTCATGTGTGGCCAAAAGAAATGATCTTGTAGCATTGCCAAGGTCTTTGCAATTCCAAAATGCCCCATTAAGCCACCTCCATGTGCCTCCTGAATTAGTAATTCTCGCATCGAACAATTAGGCACACAAAGTTTGTTTTCACGAAATAGGTAACCTTCATTACGAAAGAACTTACCAAATGCACTTCTTTCGGTGGATATAAACAACTCGCCAAAATCAACATCATCAACATACATCTCTTTAATGTGTTCAAAGCCAAGTAGTTTAGCATCAAGAGTTGAGATCAAGGCGTACCTTCGTGATAGTGCATCAGCCACTACATTTTCCTTACCTTGCTTGTAGCGAATGACATAAGGAAATGTCTCAATGAATTCCACCCATCGTGCATGCCTCTTGTTCAGCTTGTGTTGCCCCTTTAAGTGCTTGAGTGACTCATGATCAGTGTGAATCACAAACTCCTTTGGCCACAAGTAATGCTGCCACGTCTCCAATGCTCGAACTAGTGCGTACAACTCCTTGTCATAGGTCGGGTAATTCAAGGTTGCACCACTTAGTTTCTCACTAAAGTATGCAATGGGTCTTCCTTCTTGCATAAGGACAGCTCCAATTCCTACACCAGAAGCATCACACTCTATTTCAAAAGTCTTAGAGAAATTAGGTAAAGCTAACAAGGGTGCATTAGTCAACTTCCCTTTTAGTAGTTGGAAAGCCTTCTCTTGAGCTTCTCCCCAAGTAAAGCCCACGTTCTTCTTGATGACTTCAGTTATGGGTGCGGCTATGCTACTAAAGTCCTTCACAAATCTCCTATAAAAACTAGCTAGTCCATGAAAGCTCCTAACATTAGCAACACTTGTAGGGCTTGGCCATTCACGGATAGCTCGGATCTTTTCTTCATCAACCTGTATTCCGTTAGCTCCAACAACGAAACCCAAGAATACAAGCTTATCCGTACAAAAGGTGCACTTCTTCAAGTTAGCAAACAATTGTTCTTCTCTAAGTGCATCTAAGACAGATTTCAAATGTTCTAGATGATCCTCCATGCTCTTGCTATAAATGAGTATATCATCAAAGTAAACAACCACAAATTTACCAATGAATGGATGTAGAACATGATTCATGAGTCGCATAAACGTGCTAGGTGCGTTGGACAAACCAAATGGCATGACCATCCACTCATACAACCCATACTTAGTTTTAAAAGCAGTCTTCCACTCATCTCCTTCTTTCATCCTAATTTGATGATAACCACTCTTCAAATCAATCTTAGAAAACATGCAAGAACCATGCAACTCATCTAACATGTCATCTAAACGAGGGATAGGGTGACGATATTTTACCGTTATGTTGTTGACTGCTCGGCAATCAACACACATTCTCCATGTTTTATCCTTCTTGGGCACAAGTAGGACTGGAACAGCACATGGACTCATGCTCTCTCTTACGTACCCTTTCTCCAACAGCTCGTTGACTTGCTTCTCAAGCTCCTTTGTCTCTTCAGGATTGCTTCTATATGCGGGACGGTTAGGTATGGTAGCTCCCGGGACAAAGTCTATTTGATGTCCAATCCCACGAATAGGTGGCAAACCAGGTGGTAGCTCGTCGGGAAAGACATCCTTGTAATCCTGTAAAAGAGACACAACCGTACTAGGTACATGTGGTTCAAGCTCGTTAGTGTTTAAAAGTGCCTCTCTATACCGAAGTAAGATCATAGGCTTCTTTTCAAAGCATGCTTGCTTAATATCACTTGTTCCCACATAGTAACTCTTTTTCCAACTCTCGGTTTTTCTCTCTTTGGCCGTTTTAATTTCTGTTTTTCCGGCTTTTTTTGTTTTCTCAATCTTTTCCTCTCCATTGGCCGTTTTTCTTATCTTTTTTTCGGCTTCTTCTCTCCTCTCATTCTTTTTCTTTTTGTCACGCTCTCTTTGCTCATCACTTTCTTGTTGCAACAGTCGTTGATCTTCACAAACTTGTGATGGTGACAAGGGTGCCAAGGTGATTACTCTCTTCTTAAGTATAAATGAGTATTTGTTGGTGTAGCCATCATGATGCACTTTCCTATCAAACTGCCATGGCCTTCCTAACAATAGGTGACCAGCTTGCATTGGTACAACATCACACAACACTTCATCCTCATAGTTGCCAATGCGGAATGTTACCAATACTTGCTTCATCACTCGTACTTCTCCACTATCATTCAGCCATTGTAGTTTGTAAGGCTTAGGGTGTTTTCCAGTGAGTAACCCTAACTTCTCCACCATAGTAGTGCTTGCAACATTAGCACAACTTCCTCCATCTATGATGACACTACACACCTTGTCTTTGACATAGCACCTTGTGTGAAAAATATTTTCTCTTTGAGCCACATCATTTTCCTCTTTTACTTGCACATTCAATGCTCTTCTAGACACAAGAGTAAGCCTCTCAGCAGCTTGGTACTCTTCCTCGGGTACTTCCTCCAAAGAAGGCATGCTTTCATGCTCCGAATCCTCTTCTTCAGTTTCAATCTCTCCACTTTCCTTGATCACCATTGCTTGCTTGTTAGGGCATTGACTTGAGATGTGCCCTCTTCCTTGACACTTAAAGCACTTGATGTCACGGTTCCTAGCTGGAGTGACTTCCACTTTCTTTTGAGAATTAGCTTGAGAACTCTCGGATTTATGCTCTACTTTGGCTGCTTGTGGCTTGTCAAACTTCTTTTGGTAGTTTGGCTTCCAAGTAGAATTCGATGTAGCTCTTGTTCTCCCTTCTCCTCTCTTGAGTTGCTTCTCAATTTTCGTTGCCATATGCACCATGTCCTCCAACTCCACATAGTGTTGCAACTCAACTTTGTATTGAATTTCAGTATTGAGTCCATTCAAGAACCTTGCCATTGTAATTTCTCTATCTTCTTCTATATCAGCTCTTATCATGGCCATCTCCATCTGTTTGAAATACTCCTCCACACTCAAATTTCCTTGCCTCATTCCTTGTAACTTCTTATACAGCTCTCTATAGTAATGACTTGGAACGAATCTCTTCCTCATCACCACTTTCATGTCTTCCCAAGTAGCTATTGGGCGTTCTCTATTTCTCCTCCTACTTGTCACAAGTTGATCCCACCAAGTTATAGCATAATCAGTGAATTCGGTGATGGCAAGTTTTACCTTCTTTTCTTCGGAGCTATTGTGGCAATCAAACACGAACTCAATCTTCTTCTCCCACTCTAAGCATGCCTCCGGGTCAGAACGACCAGCAAAGGAAGGTATCTTCAGTTTGATACTTCCTATGTTGTCGTCTCTCCTTGGCCTTGCCTCCCTAGGTGGACGGTTTGTTCTTGCTCTCCTAAGACTCCTTGTAGAGCCTACGCCTTCTTCCGACTCAGAATCAGCTCTGCTCGATTCTCCAATAGGTACTCCTCTCCTACGCCTTTGGAGTTCGCCTCGCGTTTGGGGGTTGTCACGAGAATTCTCCACGGCATCCACGCGTAGTTGCAAAGGCTCCATCTGAGCTTGCACCATCCGCTCGAGCTTCCCGGCCAAGGCATCCACTAATAACTTAAGGTCTATGTTTTCCATAGTTTGACCTTCATGCGACATGTTTGCTGCAAGAAAAATTGGTTAGTAAAAAAATATGGCCTCACAAGCTCACTCCCTTACGTGTATACTCTCAATGTATGGTGCACTTAAGTTCACTCGTGTTTGCACTCAAATATTTGGCTTTTCTCTCTAAGGTACTCGCACACTCTTGCCTTTTTCCTCTCGTGATACTTGTATGTTCTTACTAAGGCTAGAACGGCCTTGCTTGAGCTTCACGCTTTAACAAACAGAATGTTAAAGTTCCTCTTTGGTCTTTCTTTTAGTCTTGCTCGTCCCCTTTCTTGATCAGCTGTTGCGCCTCCTTAGTTTGCTAGCTTCCCTCGGATTTGCTTCCTCTTTAGCTTGAGACTTCCAATTTAGCTTGCTTCCTCTTTAGCTTGCGGCTTCCTTTTTCTTTTTCTTTTCTTTCCTTTTTTTTTCTTTTCTTTTCTTTTCTTTTTTTTTCTTTCTTTTCTTTTCTTTCTTTTCTTGCTTCACTCGTTTGTTTTCCTCTCTTTTCTCTCAAACAGCGAGGAGAGAAAACGAACCAACAAGAACAAAAAAATAACAAGCAACAAAACGAACCAACAAGAACAAAAATAACAAGGATAATGAACTAAAGTAACAAGCTAAGCTCTGATACCAACTGATATGAATCTCCGCGGAAAAGATTCACAACTCGGACCGTTTGTTACTTTAGAATGGAACAGATCACAACTCACAAGAACTTACACGAACTAAGGCACGAATTTGTACCTCAACCCGCTGCAAGGGCTTCTGAACCTTGACCTAAGGTCGTATCATGCCACAAGCGGGGATGGAATATCCGCTTGATAAGTGAAGGATAAATTCTAGCCAAGACGACTCACCAGCCTAAGCATGAACAAACGAGTATCAAACTCTCAACTAGCCAATGCTAAGTATTTCCGAATTGTGTGAGTACGTTTTATTGCTAGGAGTCCTCTTTATATAGGCTCCCAAGGTACCAAAATATTCCTAAACAAGCTAACTCCTTAAAAGGAATTCAAAGGCTGGCCAAAACTCTCTTTCCTATTCTAAGGAGATTCTGGCCGAACTTATGCAACTAAACAAGGAATAATATAAGCAAATAATACCTAATAGAATAGCTACTAGTTGCACGTCCAAAACAATTAGATGCACGGCCTAAATAGGCTGATTCTTCTTGATTCTCCATGTGCGCATGCATCTAGAAGCTTTCGTGCATGTCAAGCTTCCCATTCAGCCTCCAAAACGTGCATGGGCCTCCCTTGGGTTTCTTGGACGTCCTTGGTCCTCCACAAACTTGCTTGAGCCCAAACTTCATGCATTAGTCCATTGAAATCAGATTGCAACTTCATAGCTCTTGCTCTTGTCATTGGCCCAATTGGAACTTGAACTTGCTTTGAGTCTACAAGGTTGATAGTTGGTGCATCCGTAGGCTTGCTCACATCACCTTCCAACTACTAAAAGGGAAGTTGACTAATGCACCCTTGTTAGCTTTACCTAATTTCTCTAAGACTTTTGAAATAGAGTGTGATGCTTCTGGTATAGGAATTGGAGCTGTCCTTATGCAAGAAGGAAGACCCATTGCATACTTTAGTGAGAAACTAAGTGGTGCAACCTTGAATTACCCAACCTATGACAAGGAGTTGTACGCACTAGTTCGAGCATTGGACACATGGCAGCATTACTTGTGGCCAAAGGAGTTCGTGATTCACACTGATCATGAGTCACTCAAGCACTTAAAGGGGCAACACAAGCTGAACAAGAGGCATGCACGATGGGTGGAATTCATTGAGACATTTCCTTATGTCATTCGCTACAAGTAAGGTAAGGAAAATGTAGTGGCTGATGCACTATCACGAAGGTACGCCTTGATCTAAACTCTTGATGCTAAACTACTTGGCTTTGAACACATTAAAGACATGTATGTTGATGATGTTGATTTTAGCGAGTTGTTTAGATCCACTGAAAGAAGTGCATTTGGTAAGTTCTTTCGTAATGAAGGTTACCTATTTCGTGAAAACAAACTTTGTGTGCCTAATTGCTCGATGCGAGAATTACTCATTCAGGAGGCACATGGAGGTGGCTTAATGGGGCATTTTGGAATTGCAAAGACCTTGGCAATGCTACAAGATCATTTCTTTTGGCCACACATGAAGAGAGACGTTGAGAGAGTTTGTGGTCGTTGCATCACTTGCAAGCAAGCCAAGTCAAAGGTAAAACCCCATGGTTTGTACACCCCGCTACCTATACCTAGTGAGCCTTGGATTGATATCTCTATGGATTTTGTGTTAGGACTACCTAGGACTAAGCGTGGAAGAGATTCAATTTTTGTGGTAGTGGATAGGTTTTCTAAGATGGCACATTTCATTCCATGTCATAAGACTGATGATGCTTCGAACATTGCTGATTTGTTCTTTAGAGAGGTTGTTAGGTTGCATGGCATGCCTAGGACAATTATCTGTGATAGAGATGCTAAGTTCCTAAGTTACTTTTGGAAGACCTTGTGGTGCAAGTTAGGTACTAAGTTGTTGTTTTCTACTACTTGTCATCCTCAAACTGATGGTCAAACTGAAGTAGTGAATAGGACTTTGTCTACACTTTTGAGAGCACTCATTAAGCATAACATTAAGACTTGGGAAGAATGTTTGCCTCATGTTGAGTTTGCTTATAATCGTTCTGTCCATTCTGCTACTCAATTCTCACCATTTGAGCTTGTTTATGGATTTAATCCTTTGACTCCATTGGATTTATCTCCTCTACCTTCGAGTGAGCATGTTAACTTAGATGGCAAGAAGAAAGCTGAATTTGTCAAGCAGTTACATGAGAAAGCAAGAATGAACATCGAGAAGCGCACGGAGCACTATGCGAGGCAAGCAAACAAGGGACGGCACAAGGTTGTCTTTGAGCCGGGAGATTGGGTTTGGCTACATATGAGGAAGGAGCGTTTTCCTGTCCAAAGACGTTCAAAGTTGCTACCACGGGGAGATGGTCCATTCCAAGTGATAGATCGCATCAATGATAATGCCTACAAGCTAGACCTTCCGGGTGAGTATAATGTAAGTGCTTCGTTTAACGTGGCTGACTTGAGTCCGTTTGATGTAGGTGATGATTTGAGGACAAATCCTTTTCAAGAGGAGGGGACTGATGTGAGCAAGCCTAAGGACGCACCCACTATCAAGCTTGTAGACTCGCAGCAAGTTCAAGTTCCAATTGGGCCAATGACAAGAGCAAGAGCTAGGAAGTTGCAATCTGACTTCAATGGACTAATGCAAGAAGTTTGGGCTCAAGCAAGTGCGTGGAGGACCAAGGACGTCCAAGAAGCCCAAGGGAGGCCCATGCACGTTTTGGAAGCTAAATGGGAAGTTTGAGATGCACGCAATCTCCTGGATGCATGCGCACGTGAATTTCAAGCTTATCTTGGACATGCGTCCCTAAATTTTAGGAATTGCATCTACTATGTTTTAGGACGTGATATTTACTAGATAGTCTATTAGTTATCTATGTTTAGATTGTTTTCCTACTTAGTTGAATATTTCGGCCAAAATCCCTTTAAATTAGGAAGGAGAATTTTGGCCAGCCTTGAACTCCTTATTTGGAGTTAGTTTTCGTTTAGGAAGTTGAAAGACTTATGGAGCCTATATAAAGAGGCATCCTCATTCAATAAAGACATAACAATTCGGAGAATTACTTAGCATTGGCTAATTGTGAGTTTAGATACTCGTTTGTTCTTGCTTAGGCTGGTGATGTGAGCAAGCCTAAGGACGCACCTACTATCAAGCTTGTAGACTCGAAGCAAGTTCAAGTTCCGATTGGGCCAATGACAAGAGCACGAGCTAGGAAGTTGCAATCTGACTTCAATGGATTAATGGAAGAAGTTTGGGCTCAATCAAGTGCGTGGAGGACCAAGGACGTCCAAGAAGCCCAAGGGAGGCCCATGCACGTTTTGGAAGCTGAATGGGAGGCTTGACATGCACGTAAGCTTCTAGATGCATGCGCACATGGAGAATCAAGAAGAATCAGCCTATTTAGTCCGTGCATCTATTTGTTTTGGACGTGCACCTAGTAGTTATTCTATTAGATATTATTTGCTTATATTATTCCTTATTTAGTTGAATAAGTTCGGCCAGAATCTCTTTAGAATAGGAAAGAATTTTGGCCAGCCTTAAACTCCTTATTTGGAGTTAGTTTCGTTTAGGAAAGTTGTAAGACATGAGGAGCCTATATAAAGAGGCGTCCCCCTTCAATAAAGAACACACACAATTCGGAAATACTTAGCATTGGCTAGTTGAGAGTTTGATACTCGTTTGTTCTTGCTTAGGCTGGTGAGTCGTCTTGGCTAGAATTTATCCTTCACTTATCAAGCGGATATTCCATCCCCGCTTGTGGCATGATACGACCTTAGATCAAGGTTCAGAAGCCCTTGCAGCGGGTTGAGGTACAAATTCGTGCCTTAGTTCGTGTAAGTTCTTGTGAGTTGTGATCTGTTCCATTCTAAAGTAACAAACGGTCCGAGTTGTGAATCTTTTCCGCGGAGATTCATATCAGTTGGTATCAGAGCTTAGCTTGTTACTTTAGTTCATTATCCTTGTTATTTTTGTTCTTATTGGTTCGTTTTGTTGCTTGTTAATTTTTTGTTCTTGTTGGTTCGTTTTCTCTCCTCGCTGTTTGAGAGAAAAGAGAGGAAAACAAACGAGTGAAGCATGAAAAGAAAGAAAAGAAAAGAAAAAAAAAAAGAAAAGAAAAGAAAAGAAAAGAAAAGAAAAGAAAAAAAAGGAAAGAAAAGAAAAAGAAAAAGGAAGCCGCAAGCTAAAGAGGAAGCAAGCTAAATCGGAAGTCTCAAGCTAAAGAGGAAGCAAATCCGAGGGAAGCTAGCAAACTAAGGAGGCGCAACAGCTGATCAAGAAAGGGGACGAGCAAGACTAAAAGAAAGACCAAAGAGGAACTTTAACATTCTGTTTGTTAAAGCGTGAAGCTCAAGCAAGGCCGTTCTAGCCTTAGTAAGAACATACAAGTATCACGAGAGGAAAAAGGCAAGAGTGTGCGAGTACCTTAGAGAGAAAAGCCAAATATTTGAGTGCAAACACGAGTGAACTTGAGTGCACCATACATTGAGAGTATACACGTAAGGGAGTGAGCTTGTGAGGCCATATTGTTTTTTTTACTAACCAATTTTTCTTGCAGCAAACATGTCGCATGAAGGTCAAACTATGGAAAACATAGACCTTAAGTTATTAGTGGATGCCTTGGCCGGGAAGCTCGAGCGGATGGTGCAAGCTCAGATGGAGCCTTTGCAACTACGCGTGGATGCCGTGGAGAATTCTCGTGACAACCCCCATACGCGAGGCGAACTCCAAAGGCGTAGGAGAGGAGTACCTATTGGAGAATCGAGCGGAGCTGATTCTGAATCTGAAGAAGGCGTAGGCTCTACAAGGAGTCTTAGGAGAGCAAGAACAAACCGTCCACCTAGGGAGGCAAGGCCAAAGAGAGACGACAACATAGGGAGTATCAAACTGAAGATACCTTCCTTTGCTGGTCGTTCTGACCCGGAGGCGTACTTAGAGTGGGAGAAAAAGATTGAGTTCGTGTTTGATTGCCACAATAGCTCCGAAGAAAAGAAGGTAAAACTTGCCATCACCGAATTCACTGATTATGCTATAACTTGGTGGGATCAACTTGTGACTAGCAGGAGGAGAAATAGAGAACGCCCTATAGCTACTTGGGAAGACATGAAAGTGGTGATGAGGAAGAGATTTGTTCCAAGTCATTACTATAGAGAGCTGTATAAGAAGTTACAAGTAATGAGGCAAGGAAGTTTGAGTGTGGAGGAGTATTTCAAACAGATGGAGATGGCCATGATAAGAGCTGATATAGATGAAGATAGAGAAGTTACAATGGCAAGGTTCTTGAATGGACTGAATCCTGAAATTCAAGACAAAGTTGAGTTGCAACACTATGTGGAGTTGGAGGACATGGTGCATATGGCAACGAAAATTGAGAAGCAACTCAAGAGAGGAGAGGGGAGAACAAAAGCTACATCGAATTCTACTTGGAAGCCAAACTACCAAAAGAAGTTTGACAAGCCACAAGCAGCCAAAGTAGAGCATAAATCCGAGAGTTCTCAAGCTAATTCTCAAAAGAAAGTGGAAGTCACTCCAGCTAGGAACCGTGACATCAAGTGCTTTAAGTGTCAAGGAAGAGGGCACATCTCAAGTCAATGCCCTAACAAGCAAGCAATGGTGATCAAGGAAAGTGGAGAGATTGAAACTGAAAAAGAGGATTCGGAGCATGAAAGCATGCCTTCTTTGGAGGAAGTATCCGAGGAAGAGTACCAAGCTGCTGAGAGGCTTACTCTTGTGTCTAAAAGAGCATTGAATGTGCAAGTAAAAGAGGAAAATGATGTGGCTCAAAGAGAAAATATTTTTCACACAAGGTGCTATGTCAAAGACAAGGTGTGTAGTGTCATCATAGATGGAGGAAGTTGTGCTAATGTCGCAAGCACTACTATGGTGGAGAAGTTGGGGTTGCTCACTGGAAAACACCCTAAGCCTTACAAACTACAATGGCTGAATGATAGTGGAGAAGTACGAGTGATGAAGCAAGTATTGGTAACATTCCGCATTGGGAACTATGAGGATGAAGTGTTGTGTGATGTTGTACCAATGCAAGCTGGTCACCTATTGTTAGGAAGGCCATGGCAGTTTGATAGGAAAGTGCATCATGATGGCTACACCAACAAATACTCATTTATACTTAAGAAGAGAGTAATCACCTTGGCACCCTTGTCACCATCACAAGTTTGTGAAGATCAACGACTGTTGCAACAAGAAAGTGATGAGCAAAGAGAGCGTGACAAAAAGAAAAAGAATGAGAGGAGAGAAGAAGCCGAAAAAAGGATAAGAAAAACGGCCAATGGAGAGGAAAAGATTGAGAAAACAAAAGAAGCCGGAAAAACAGAAATTAAAACGGCCAAAGAGAGAAAAAACGAGAGTTGGAAAAAGAGTTACTATGTGGGAACAAGTGATATTAAGCAAGCATGCTTTGCAAAGAAGCCTATGATCTTACTTCGGTATAGGGAGGCACTTTTAAACACTAACGAGCTTGAACCACATGTACCTAGTACGGTTGTGTCTCTTTTGCAGGATTACAAGGATGTCTTTCCCGACGAGCTACCACCTGGTTTGCCACCTATTCGTGGGATTGAACATCAAATAGACTTTGTCCCGGGAGCTACCATACCTAACCGTCCCGCATATAGAAGCAATCCTGAAGAGACAAAGGAGCTTGAGAAGCAAGTCAACGAGCTGTTGGAGAAAGGGTACGTAAGAGAGAGCATGAGTCCATGTGCTGTTCCAGTCCTACTTGTGCCCAAGAAGGATAAAACATGGAGAATGTGTGTTGATTGCCGAGCAGTCAACAACATAACGGTAAAATATCGTCACCCTATCCCTCGTTTAGATGACATGTTAGATGAGTTGCATGGTTCTTGCATGTTTTCTAAGATTGATTTGAAGAGTGGTTATCATCAAATTAGGATGAAAGAAGGAGATGAGTGGAAGACTGCTTTTAAAACTAAGTATGGGTTGTATGAGTGGATGGTCATGCCATTTGGTTTGTCCAACGCACCTAGCACGTTTATGCGACTCATGAATCATGTTCTACGTCCATTCATTGGTAAATTTGTAGTTGTTTACTTTGATGATATACTCATCTATAGCAAGAGCGTGGGGGATCATCTAGAACATTTGAAATCTGTCTTAGATGCACTTAGAGAAGAACAATTGTTTGCTAACTTGAAGAAGTGCACCTTTTGTACGGATAAGCTTGTATTCTTGGGTTTTGTTGTTGGAGCTAACGGAATACAGGTTGATGAAGAAAAGATCCGAGCTATCCGTGAATGGCCAAGCCCTACAAGTGTTGCTAATGTTAGGAGCTTTCATGGACTAGCTAGTTTTTATAGGAGATTTGTGAAGGACTTTAATAGCATAGCCACACCCATAACTGAAGTCATCAAGAAGAACGTGGGCTTTACTTGGGGAGAAGCTCAAGAGAAGGCTTTCCAACTACTGAAAGGGAAGTTGACTAATGCACCCTTGTTAGCTTTACCTAATTTCTCTAAGACTGTTGAAATAGAGTGTGATGCTTCTGGTGTAGGAATTGGAGCTGTCCTTATGCAAGAAGGAAGACCCATTGCATACTTTAGTGAGAAACTAAGTGGTGCAACCTTGAATTACCCGACCTATGACAAGGAGTTGTACGCACTAGTTCGAGCATTGGAGACATGGCAGCATTACTTATGGCCAAAGGAGTTTGTGATTCACACTGATCATGAGTCACTCAAGCACTTAAAGGGGCAACACAAGCTGAACAAGAGGCATGCACGATGGGTGGAATTCATTGAGACATTTCCTTATGTCATTCGCTACAAGCAAGGTAAGGAAAATGTAGTGGCTGATGCACTATAACGAAGGTACGCCTTGATCTCAACTCTTGATGCTAAACTACTTGGCTTTGAACACATTAAGGAGATGTATGTTGATGATGTTGATTTTGGCGAGTTGTTTAGATCAACTGAAAGAAGTGCATTTGGTAAGTTCTTTCGTAATGAAGGTTACCTATTTCGTGAAAACAAACTTTGTGTGCCTAATTGTTCGATGCGAGAATTACTAATTCAGGAGGCGCATGGAGGTGGCTTAATGGGGCATTTTGGAATTGCAAAGACCTTGGCAATGCTACAAGATCATTTCTTTTGGCCACACATGAAGAGAGACGTTGAGAGAGTTTGTGGTCGTTGCATCACTTCCAAGCAAGCCAAGTCAAAGGTAAAACCCCATGGTTTGTACACCCCACTACCTATACCTAGTGAGCCCTGGATTGATATCTCTATGGATTTTGTGTTAGGCCTACCTAGGACTAAGCGTGGAAGAGATTCAATTTTTGTGGTAGTGGATAGGTTTTCTAAGATGGCACATTTCATTCCATGTCATAAAACTGATGATGCTTCAAACATTGCTGATTTGTTCTTTAGAGAGGTTGTTAGGTTACATGGCATGCCTAGGACAATTATCTCAGATAGAGATGCTAAATTCCTAAGTTACTTTTGGAAGACCTTGTGGTGCAAGTTAGGTACTAAGTTGTTGTTTTCTACTACTTGTCATCCTCAAACTGATGGTCAAACTGAAGTAGTAAATAGGACTTTGTCTACACTTTTGAGAGCACTCATTAAGCATAACATTAAGACTTGGGAAGATTGTTTGCCTCATGTTGAGTTTGCTTATAATCGTTCTGTCCATTCAGCTACTCAATTCTCACCATTTGAGCTTGTTTATGGATTTAATCCTTTGACTCCATTGGATTTATCACCTCTACCTTCGAGTGAGCATGTTAACTTAGATGGCAAGAAGAAAGCTGAATTTGTCAAGCAGTTACATGAGAAAGCTAGAATGAACATCGAGAAGCGCACGGAGCACTATGCAAGGCAAGCAAACAAAGGAAGGCACAAGGTTGTCTTTGAGCCGGGCGATTGGGTTTGGCTATATATGAGGAAGGAGCGTTTTCCTGTCCAAAGACGTTCAAAGTTGCTACCACGGGGAGATGGTCCATTCCAAGTGCTAGAACGCATTAATGATAATGCCTACAAGCTAGACCTTCCGGGTGAGTATAGTGTAAGTGCTTCGTTTAATGTGGCTGACTTGAGTCCGTTTGATGTAGGTGATGATTTGAGGACAAATCCTTTTCAAGAGGAGGGGAATGATGTGAGCAAGCCTAAGGACGCACCTACTATCAAGCTTGTAGACTCGAAGCAAGTTCAAGTTCCGATTGGGCCAATGACAAGAGCACGAGCTAGGAAGTTGCAATCTGACTTCAATGGATTAATGGAAGAAGTTTGGGCTCAATCAAGTGCGTGGAGGACCAAGGACGTCCAAGAAGCCCAAGGGAGGCCCATGCACGTTTTGGAAGCTGAATGGGAGGCTTGACATGCACGTAAGCTTGTAGATGCATGCGCACATAGAGAATCAAGAAGAATCAGCCTATTTAGTCCGTGCATCTATTTGTTTTGGACGTGCACCTAGTAGTTATTCTATTAGATATTATTTGCTTATATTATTCCTTATTTAGTTGAATAAGTTCGGCCAGAATCTCTTTAGAATAGGAAAGAATTTTGGCCAGCCTTAAACTCCTTATTTGGAGTTAGTTTCGTTTAGGAAAGTTGTAAGACATGAGGAGCCTATATAAAGAGGCGTCCCCCTTCAATAAAGAACACACACAATTCGGAAATACTTAGCATTGGCTAGTTGAGAGTTTGATACTCGTTTGTTCTTGCTTAGGCTGGTGAGTCGTCTTGGCTAGAATTTATCCTTCACTTATCAAGCGGATATTCCATCCCCACTTGTGGCGTGATACGACCTTAGGTCAAGGTTCAGAAGCCCTTGCAGCGGGTTGAGGTACAAATTCGTGCCTTAGTTCGTGTAAGTTCTTGTGAGTTGTGATCTGTTCAATTCTAAAGTAACAAACGGTCCGAGTTGTGAATCTTTTCCGCGGAGATTCATATCAGCTGGTGAGTCATCTTGGCTAGAATTTATCTTTAACTTATCAAGCGGATCATCCATCCCCGCTCGTGGCGTGATACGACCTTAGGTCAAGGTTCAGAAGCTCTTGCTGCGGGTTAAGGTTCAATTTCGCGCCTTAGTTCTTGTGAGTTCTTGTGAGTTGTGATCTGTTCCATTCTGAAGTAACAAACGGTCCGAGTTGTGAGTCTTTTCCGCGGAGATTCATATCAGGAAAAGGCAAGATAAGGCAAGGAAAGGAAAGAAAAGGCAAGGAAAAAATAAGGAAAAGGCAAGAAAAGGATAGAAAAGGCAAGTAAAGGAAAAAAAGGCATGGAAAAGCCCTAAAAAGATAAGGAAAAGGCAAGAAAAGGAAAGAAAAGGCAAGGAAAAGGCGAGAAAAGGCAAGAAAAAGCAAGGAAAAGCATGAAAAGGCAAGAAAAGGCAAGGAAAGGCAAGAAAAGCCAAGGAAAGGCAAGATAAGGAAAGAAAAGTATGGAAAAGGCATGAAAAGGCAGGGAAAAGGCAAGAAAAGGTAAGAAAAGGCAAGGAAAAGGCAAGAAAAGTCAAGAAAAGGCAAAAAAAGGAATGAAAAGGCAAGGAAAGGCATAAAAAGGCAAGAAAAGGCAAGGAAAGGTATGAAAAGGCATGAAAAGGCACGAAGAGGCCAGAAAAGGCATGAAAAGGCAAGAAAAGGAAAGAAAAAGCAAGAAAAGGTAAGAAAAGGAATGAAAAGGAAAGAAAATGAAAGATAAGGCAAGATAAGGCAAGAAAAGGCAAGGAAAAGGCAAGAAAAGGAGAGAAAAGGCAAGAAAAGGTAAGATAAGGCAATAAAAGGCAAGGAAAAGGCACGAAAAGGCAAGAAAAGGAAAGAAAAGGCAAGAAAGGGAAAGAAAAGGCGAGAAAATGTAAGAAAAGGCAAGATAAGGCAAGAAAAAGAAAGATAAGGCAAGAGAAGGCAAGATCAGGGAGGAAAAGGCAAGAAAAAGGCATGGAAAAGGCATAAAAATGCAAGAAAAAGGCATGATAAGGTAAGAAAAGGCAAGAAAAGGAAAGAGAAGGCAAGAAAAGGCATAAAAAGGCAAGAAAAGGCATGAAAAGATAAGAAAAGGCTAGATAAAGCAAGAAAAGGAATGAAAGGAAAGAAAAAGAATGATAATGCAAGATAAGGCAAGAAAAGGCAAGGTAAGGCAAGAAAATGCAAGGAAAAGGTAAGATAAGGCAAGAAAAAGAAAGATAAGGCAAGAGAAGGCAAGATCAGGGAGGAAAAGGCAAGAAAAAGGCATGGAAAAGGCATAAAAATGCAAGAAAAATGCATGATAAGGTAAGAAAAGGCAAGAAAAGGAAAGATAAGGCAAGAAAAGGCATAAAAAGGCAAGAAAAGGCATGAAAAGATAAGAAAAGGCTAGATAAAGCAAGAAAAGGAATGAAAGGAAAGAAAAATAATGATAATGCAAGATAAGGCAAGAAAAGGCAAGGTAAGGCAAGAAAATGCAAGGAAAAGGTAAGATAAGGCAAGAAAAAGCAAGATATGGTAAGAAAATGCAAGGAAAAGGCAAGAAAAGACATGCAAAAGGCAAAAAAAAGACAAGAAAAGAAAAGATAAGGCTTGAAAATCCAAGAAAATAGAAGAAAGGGCCAGGAAAAGGCTAGAAAAGTTAATATAAGGAAAGAAAAGGAATGGAAAATAAAAGAAAAGGCAAGATAAGGCAAAATAGGGCAAGAAAAGGGAAGGAAAGGCAAGAAAAGAAAAGAAAATGAAAGGTAAGGCAAGAATAGGCAAGATAAGGCAAGAGAATGAAAGAACAGGCAAGGAAAAGGCCAGAAAAGGCAAGTTAAGGCAAGAAAAGGCAAGGAAATGGCATGAAAATGCAAGAAAAGGGAAGAAAAGGAAAGAAAAGGAAAGATAAGGCAAGATAAGGCAAGAAAAGACAAGGAAAAGACAAGAAAAGGTGTGAAAAGGCAAGAAAAGGCAAGAAAAGGAAAGATAAGGCAAGAAAAAGGCACGAAAAGGAAAGAAAAGGCAAGAAAAGTCGAGAAATGGTAAGAAAAGGCAAGAAAATGCAAGATAAGGCAAGAGAAGGCAAGAAAAAGAAAGAAAAGGAATGATAATGCAAGAAATGGTAAGATCATATAGGAAAAGGCAAGAAAAGGCAAGGAATAAGCAAGAAAAATTCAAGAAAAGGCATGGAAAAGGCAAGAAAAATGCAAGAGAAGGTCAGAAAAGGCAAGAAAAAGGCAAGAAAAGGAAAAAAAGAAAGATAAGGCAAGGAAAAGGCAAGAAAAGGCTTGAAAAGGCAAGAAAAAGCAAGAAAATGGCATGATAAGGTAAGAAAAGGCAAAAAAAGGCAAGAAAAGGCAAGAAAAAGGAAAGAAAAGGTAAGAAAAGGCATGAAAAGGTAAAAAAGGCAAGATAAGGCAAGAAAAGGAAAGAAAAAGAAAGATAAGGCAAGATAAGGCAAGAAAAGGCAAGGTAAGGCAAGAAAAGGAATGAAAAGGTAAGAAAAGGCAAGATAAGGCAAGAAAAGGAATGAAAAGGAAAGAAAAAGAAAGATAAGGTAAGATAAGGCAAGAAAAGGCAAGGTAAGGCAAGAAAAGGTAAGAAAAGGCATAAAAAGGAAGAAAAGGCAAGATAAGGCAAGCAAAGGAATGAAAAGGAAAGAAAAAAAAAGATAAGGCAAGAAAAGGCAAGGAAAAGGAAAGATAAGGCAAGGAAAAAGCAGGAAAAGGAAACAAAAGGCATGGAAAAGGCAAGAAAAGGAAAGAAAAGGCAAGGTAAGGCAAGAAAAGGCAAGGAAAAGGAAAGATAAGGCAAGGAAAAGGCAGGAAAAGGAAACAAAAGGCATGGAAAAGGCAAGAAAAGGCAAGAAAAAGAAAGATAAGGTAAGGAAAATGAAAGAAAAGGTCTGGAAAATGAAAGAAAAGGCAAGATAATGCAAGAAAAGGAAAGAAAAGGCAAGGAAAATGAAAGAAAAGGCAAGATAAGGCAAGAAAAAGGAAGGAAAGGGAAGAAACAAAAGAAAATGAATGGTAAGATAAAATAAGGCAAGAAAATGAAAGAAAAGGCAAGGAAAAGGCAAGAAAAGGCAAGTTAAGGAATGAAAAGGCATGGAAAAGGCATGAAAAGGCAAGAAAAGGTAAGAAAAGGTAAGGAAAAGGAAAGACAAGGCAAGATAAGGCAAGATAAGGCAAGGAAAAGCCATGAAAAGGCAAGATGAGGCAAGAAAAGGCAAGAAAAGGAAACATAAGGCAAGAAAAGGCAAGAAAAGGCAAGGAAAAGATAAGAAAAGGCAAGAAAAGGAAAGAAAAGAAAAGAAAAGGCAAGAAAAGGAAGGATAAGGCAAGAAAAAGGCACGAAAAGGCAAGAAAAGGAAAGATAAGGCAAGAAAAGGCAAGAAAAAGAAAGATAAGGAAAGAAAAGGCAAGAAAAGGCAAGATCATGCAGGAAAAGGCAAGGAAAATGCAAGAAAAGGCAAACAATAAGCAAGAAAAGGCAAGAAAGGGAAAGAAAAGGCATGGAAAAGGCAAGATAAGGTCAGAAAAGGCAAATAAAAGGCAAGAAAAGGAATAAAAAGGAAAGATAAGGCAAGAAAAGGCATGAAAAGGCAAGAAAAGGGAAGATAAGGTAAGAAAAGGCAAAGTAAGGAATGAAAGGGCTAGATAAGGCAAGAAAAGGACAGATAAGTCAAGAAAAGGCAAGAAAAGGATAGAAAAGGCAAGATATGGCAAGAAAATGCAATTAAAGGCAAGAAAAGGAAAGATAAGGCAAGAAAAGGCAAGGAAAAGGAAAGAAAAGGCAAGAAAAGAAAAGAAAAGGCAAGGGAAAGGCAAGAAAAGGGGAGAAAAGGCAAGATAAGGCAAGAAAAGGCAAGGAAAAGGAATGATAAGGCAAGAAATTGCAAGAAAAGGAAAGATAAGGAAAGATAAGGCAAGAAAAGGCAAGGAAAAGATAAGAAAAAGCAAGAAAAGGAAAGAAAAGGCATGAAAAGGCAAGAAAATGAAAGATAAGGCAAGAAAAGGCAAGAAAAGGAAAGAAAAAGCGAGAAAAGGTAAGAAAAGGCAAGAAAAAGCAAGATAAGGCAAGAAAAGGAAAGAAAAGGAAAGATAAGGCAAGAAAAGGCAAGATTAGGCAGGAAAAGGCATGGAAAAGGATAGGATTAAGCAAGAAAAGGCATGGAAGAGGCATAAAAAGGGAAGAAAATGAAAGAAAGGGCAAAAAAATTAAAGCTAAGGAAAGATAAAGCAAGAAATGGTAAGAAAATGGCAAGAAAAGGCATAAAAATGCAAGAAAAGGCAAGAAAATGTATGAAAAGGTAAGAAAAGGCAAGAAAAGGAAAGAAAAGGAAAGATAAGCCAAGAAAAGGCATGAAAAGGCAAGAAAAGGCTAGATAAGGTAAGAAGATGCAAGATAAGGAATGAAAGAGGCAAGATAAGGTAAGAAAATGAAAGAAAGGGAAAGAAAATGAAAGATAAGGCAAGGAAAACATAAGAAAAGGCAAGAAAAGGAATGAAAAGGCAAGAAAAGGCAAGAAAAGGAAAGAAAAGGCGAGAAAAGGAAAGATAAGGCAAGAAAAAGGCACAAAAATGCAAGATAAGGGAAGAAAAGGCAAGATCAGGCCGAAAAAGGCAAGGAAAAGGCAAGGAATAAGCAAGAAAGGGAAAGAAAAGGCAAGAAAAGGCATGGAAAAGGCATAAAAAGGGAAGAAAATGCAAGATAAGGAAAGGCAAGGCAAGAAAAAAGTCATAAAAATGCAAGAAAAGGCTTGAAAAGGTAAGAAAAGGCAAGATAAGGCAAGAAAAGGAAAGATAAGGAAAGAAAAGGCATGAAAAGGCAAGAAAAGGCTAGATAAGGTAAGAAAAGGCAAGATAAGGAATGAAGGAAGTAAGAAAAGGCAAGAAAAGGCATGAAAAGGGAAAATAAGGCAAGAAAAGGCAAGCAAAGGAAAGAAAAGGAAAGATAAGGCAAGAAAATGTAAGAAAAGGCAAAATAAGGCAAGAAAAGGCAAGATAAGGAAAGAAAAGGCATAAAAAGGCAAAAAAATGCAAGGAAAATTCATGAAAAGGCAAGATGAGGATAGAAAAGTCAAGAAACGAAAAGATAAGGCAAGAAAAGGCATAAAAAGGCAAGAAAAGGCATGAAAAGGTAAAAAAGGCTATATATGGCAAGAAAAGGAACGAAAGGAAAGAAAAAGAATGATAATGCAAGATAAGGCAAAAAAAGGCAAGGTAAGGCAAGAAAATGCAAGGAAAAGGTAAGATAAGGCAAGAAAAAGCAAGATATGGTAAGAAAAGGCAAGGAAAAGGCAGGAAAAGGCAAGAAAAGACATGGAAAAGGCAAAAAAGGCAAGAAAAGGAAAGATAAGGCATGAAAATGTAAGAAAAAGGAAGAAAGGGCCAGGAAAAGGCAAGAAAAGGTAATATAAGGAAAGAAAAGGAAAGGAAAATAAAAGAAAAGGCAAGATAAGATAAGGCAAAATAGGGCAAGAAAAGGGAAGGAAAGGCAAGAAAAGAAAAGAAAATGAAAGGTAAGGCAAGAATAGGCAAGATAAGGCAAGAAAATGAAAGAACAGGCAAGGAAAAGGAAAGAAAAGGCAAGTTAAGGAAAGAAAATGCATGGAAAAAGCATGAAAAGGCAAGGAAAAGGTAAGAAATAGGCAAGGAAAAGGCAAGATAAGGCAAGAAAAGGCGAGGAAATGGCATGAAAAGGCAAGATAAGGCAAGAAAAGGAAAGAAAAGGAAAGATAAGGCAAGATAAGGCAAGAAAAGGCAAGGAAAAGACTAGAAAAGGCAAGGAAAGGAAAGATAAGGCAAGAAAAAGGCAAGAAAAGGCAAGAAAAGTCGAGAAACGAAAAAAAAAGGCAAGAAAATTTTAGAAAAGGCACGAAAAAGAAAGAAAAGGAAAGATAAGGTAAGAAATGGCAAGATCATGCAGGGAAAGGCAAGAAAAGGCAAGGAATAAGCAAGAAAAATTTAAGAGAAGTTCAGAAAAGGCATGGAAAAGGCAAGAAAAAGACAAGAGAAGGTCAGAAAAGGCAAGAAAAGGCAAAAAAGAAAGATAAGGTAAGAAAAGGCAAGGAAAAGGCAAGAAAAAGCATAAAAAGGCAAGAAAAGGCATGATAAGGTAAGAAAAGGCAAGAAAAAGCAAGAAAAAGCAAGAAAAGGGCATGATAAGGTAAGAAAAGGCAAAAAAAGGTAAGAAAAGGCATGGAAAAGGAAAGAAAAGGCATGAAAAGGTAAGAAAAGGCAAGAAAAGGAAAGAAAAGGAAAAAAGAAGAAAGATAAGGCAAGAAAAGGCAAGGTAAGGCAAGAAAAGGAATGAAAAGGTAAGAAAAGGCAAGATAAGGCAAGAAAAGGAATGAAAAGGAAAGAAAAAGAAAGATAAGGCAAGAAAAGTCAAGGTAAGGCAAGAAAAGGTAAGAAAAGGCATAAAAAGGAAGAAAATGCAAGATAAGGCAAGAAAAGGAAAGAAAAGGAAAGAAAAAGAAAGATAAGGCAAGGTAAGGCATGAAAAGGCAAGGAAAAGGAAAGATAAGGCAAGAAAAAGGTAGGAAAAGGCAAGAAAAGGCATGGAAAAGGTAAGAAAAGGCAAGAAAAGGAAAGATAAGGTAAGGAAAATGAAAGAAAAGGCCAGGAAAATGAAAGAAAAGGCAAGATAAGGCAAAATAGGGCAAGAAAAGGGAAGGAAAGGCAAGAAACAAAAGAAAATGAATGGTAAGGCAAGATAAGGAAAGAAAATGAAAGAAAAGGCAAGGAAGAGGCAAGAAAAGGCAAGTTAAGGAAAGAAAAGGCATGGAAAAGGCATGAAAGGCAAGGAAAGGCAAGAAAAGGTAAGAAAAGGCAAGGAAAAGGAAAGAAAAGGCAAGATAAGGCAAAGAAAAGGCATGAAAAGGCAAGATGAGGCAAGAAAAGGTAAGAAAAGGAAAGAAAAGAAAACATAAGGCAAGATAAGGCAAGAAAAGGCAAGGAAAAGATAAGAAAAGGCAAGAAAAGGAAAGAAAAGGAAAGAAAAGGCAAGAAATGGCGAGAAAAGGAAGGATAAGGCAAGAAAAAGGCACGAAAAGGCAAGAAAAGGAGAGATAAGGCAAGATCATGCAGGAAAAGGCAAGATCATGCAGGAAAAGATAAGATCATGCAGGAAAAGGCAAAGATCATGCAGGAAAAAGCAAGGAAAAGGCAAGATCATGCAGGTAAAGGCAAGGAAAAGGCAAGAAAAGGCAAAGAATAAGCAAGAAAAGGCAAGAAATGGAAAGAAAAGGCATGGAAAAGGCAAGAAAAGGCAAGAAAAATGCAAGATAAGGTCAGAAAAGGCAAGAAAAAGGCAATAAAAGGCATGAAAAGGTAAGATAAGGCAAGAAAAGGAAAGAAAAGGAAAGATAAGGCAAGAAAAGGCATGAAAAGGCAAGAAAAGGGAAGATAATGTAAGAAAAGGCAAGGTAAGGAATGAAAGGGCTAGATAAGGCAAGAAAAGGCAAGAAAAGGACAGATAAGTAAAGAAAAGGCAAGAAAAGGAAAGAAAAGGCAAGATAAGGCAAGAAAATGCAAGCAAAGGCAATAAAAGGAAAGAAAAGGCAAGATAAGGCAAGAAAATGCAAGCAAAGGCAATAAAAGGAAAGATAAGGCAAGAAAAGGCAAGGAAAAGGAAAGATAAGGCAAGAAAAGGAAAGAAAAGGCAAGGAAAAGGCAAGAAAAGGTGATAAAATGCAACGAAAAGGTAAGATAAGGCAGGAAAAGGCATGATAAGGAAAGAAATCACAAGAAAAGGAAAGAAAAGGAAAGATAAGGCAAGAAAAGGAAAGAAAAGGAAAGATAAGGCAAGAAAAGGCAAGGAAAAGATAAGAAATAGCAAGAAAAGAAATGAAAAGGCAAGAAAAGGCATGAAAAGGCAAGAAAATGAAAGATAAGGGAAGAAAAGGAAAGAAAAGGAAAGAAAAGGCGAGAAAAGGTAAGAAAAGGCAAGAAAAAGGCAGGGAAAAGGAAAGGAAAAGGATAGGAATAAGCAAGAAAAGGCATGAAAGGGAAAGAAAAGGCAAGAAAAGGCATGGAAGAGGCATAAAAAGGGAAGAAAATGAAAGAAAAGGCAAAAAAAGGAAAGATAAGGAAAGATAAGGTAAGAAATGGTAAAAAAATGGCATGAAAAGGCATAAAAATGCAAGAAAAGGCAAGAAAATGCATGAAAAGGTAAGAAAAGGCAAGATAAGGCAAGAAAAGGAAAGATAAAGCAAGAAAATGCATGAAAAGGCAAAAAAAGGCTAGATAAGCTACGAAAAGTTAAGATAAGGAACGAAAGAGGCAAGATAAGGTAAGAAAATGAAAGAAAGGGAAAGAAAATGAAATATAAGGCAAGGAAAAGATAAGAAAAGGCAAGAGAAGGAATGAAAAGGTAAGAAAAGGAAAGAAAAGGCCAGAAAAGGAAAGATAGGGCAAGAAAAAGGCACAAAAAGGCAAGATAAGGCAAGAAAAGGAGAGTTCAGGCCAGAAAAGGCAAGGAATAAGTAAGAAAAGGCAAGAAAGGGAAAGAAAAGGCAAGAAAAGGCATGGAAGAGGCATAAAAAGGGAAGAAAAGGCAAGAAAAGGAAAGATAAGGCAAGAAAAAAGGCATAAAAATGCAAGAAAATACTTGAAAAGATAAGAAAAGGCAAGATAAGGCAAGAAAAGAAAAGATAAGGCAAGAAAAGGCATGAAAAGGTAAGAAAAGGCTAGATAAGGTAAGAAAAGGCAAGATAAGGAATGAAAGAGGCAAGAAAAGGCATGAAAAGGCAAAATAAGGCAAGAAAAGGCAAGCAAAGGCAAGAAAAGGAAAGATACGGCAAAAAAATGCAAGGAAAATTCATGAAAAGGCAAGATGAGGATAGAAAAGTCAAGAAAAGGAAAGTAAAGGAATGATAAGGCAAGATAAGGTAAGAAAAGGAAAGGAAAATATAAGAAAAGGCAAGAAAAGGAAAGAAAAGGCATGAATAGGAAAGATAAGGCAAGAAAAGGAAAGATAAGGCAAGAAAAGGAAAGATAAGGCAAGAAAAAGGCAAAAAAAGGCAAGAAAAGGAAAGAAAAGGCAAGAAAAGGCAAGAAAAGGAAAGAAAAGGCGAGAAAAGGAAAGAAAAGGCAGGATAAGGCAAGAAAAGGCAAGAAAAGGAAAGATAAGGAAAGAAAAGGCAAGATCATGGAGGAAAAGGCAAGGAAAAGGAAAGAAAAGGCAAAGAATTAGCAAGAAAAGGCAAGAAAGGAAAAGAAAAGGCATAAAAAGATAAGAAAAAGCAAGAAAAAGGCAAGAAAAGGAAAGATAAGGAAAGAAAAGGCAAGATCATGGAGGAAAAGGCAAGGAAAAGGAAAGAAAAGGCAAAGAATTAGCAAGAAAAGGCAAGAAAGGAAAAGAAAAGGCATAAAAAGATAAGAAAAAGCAAGAAAAAGGCAAGATAAAGTCATAAAAGGCAAGGAAAAGGCAAGAAAAGCCAAAAAAAGGAAAGATAAGGCAAGAAAAGGCAAGGAAAATGCATTAAAAGGCCAGAAAATGTAAGAAAAGGCAAGAAAAGGAAAGAAAGGGAAGGATAAGGCAAGAAAAGGCATCAAAAGGCATGAAAAGGTGAGAAAATGCAAGGAAAAGGCAAGATAAAGCAAGAAAAGGCAAGGAAAAGGAAAGATAAGGCAAGATAAGGCAAGAAAATGTAAGAAAAGAAAAGATAAGGCAAAAAAAGGCAAGGAAAATATAAGAAAAGGAAAGAAAAGGCAAGAAAAGGCATGAAAAGGCAAAATAAGGCAAGAAAAGGCAAGCAAACGCAAGAAAAGGAAAGATAAGGCAAGAAAATGTAAGAAAAGGCAAGAAAAGGCAAGTTAAGGAAAGAAAAGGCATGGAAAAGGCAAGGAAAAGGCAAGAAAAGGTAAAAAAAGGCAACAAAAGGCAAAAAAATATAAGGAAAATACATGAAAAGGCAAGATGAGGATAGAAAAGTCAAGAAAAGGAATGTAAAGGAATGATAAGGCAAGATAAGGCAAGGAAAATATAAGAAAAGGCAAGAAAAGGAAAGAAAAGGCAAAAAAAGGAAAGATAAGGCAAGAAAAACGCAAAAAAAAGGCAAGAAAAGGCAAGAAAAGGCGAGAAAAGGAAAGAAAAGGCAAGAAAAAGCAGGATAAGGCAAGAAAAGGCAAGAAAAAGAAAGGAAAGGAAAGAATAGGCAAGATCATGGAGGAAAAGGCAAGAAGTGGCAAAAAATAAGCAAGAAAAGGCAAGAAACGGAAAGAAAAGACATGGAAAAGGCATAAAAAGACAAGAAAAAGCAAGAAAAAGGCAAGAGAAAGACATAAAAGGCAAGGAAAAGGCAAGGAAAAGGCAAGAAAAGGCAAGGAAAATGCATTAAAAGGCCAGAAAAGGTAAGAAAGGGCAAGAAAAGAAAAGAAAGGGAAGCATAAGGCAAGAAAAGGCATGAAAAGGTGAGAAAATGCAAGGAAAAGGCAAGAAAATGCAAGATAAAGCAAGAAAAGGCAAGGAAAAGGCAAGATAAGGCAAATAAATGCAAGAAAAGGAAAGATAAGGTAAGAAAAGGCAAGGAAAAGATAAGAAAAGGAATGAAAAGGCAAGAAAAGGCATGAAAAGGTAATATAAGGCAAGAAAAGGTAAGCAAAGGCAAGAAAAGGAAAGATAAGGCAAGAAAATGTAAGAAAAGGCAAGGAAAAGGCAAGAAAAGGCAAGTTAAGGAAAGAAAAGGCATGGAAAAGGCATGAAAAGGCAAGGAAAAGGAAAGAAAAGCTAAGAAAAGACAAGGAAATGGCAAGAAAAGGCAAAAAAATGCAAGGAAAATTCATGAAAAGGCAAGATAAGGATAGAAAAGCCAAGAAAAGGAAAGTAAAGGAATGATAAGGCAAGATAAGGCACGAAAAGGCAAGGAAAATATAAGAAAAGGAAAGAAAAGGAAAGAAAGGGCAAGAAAAGACATGAAAAGGAAAGAAAAGGCAAGAAAAGGAAAGATAAGGCAAGAAAAAGGCAAAAAAAGGCAAGAAAAGGAAAGAAAAGGAAAGAAAAGGCAAGTAAAGGCAGGATAAGGCAAGAAAAGGCAGGATAAGGCAGGAAAAGGCAAGAAAAGGAAAGATAAGAAAAGAAAAGGCAAGATCATGGAGGAAAAGGCAAGGAAAAGGCATGAAAAGGCAAAGAATTAGCAAGAAAAGGCAAGAAAGGGAAAGAAAAGGCATGGAAAAGGCACAAAAAGACAAGAAAATGCAAGAAAAAGGCAAGATATAGTCATAAAAGGCAAGGAAAAGGCAAGAAAAGCCAAAAAAAGGAAAGATAAGGCAAGAAAAGGCAAGGAAAATGCATTAAAAGGCCAGAAAAGGCAAGAAAAGGAAAGAAAGGGAAGGATAAGGCAAGAAAAGGCATGAAAAGGCAAGAAAAGGCATGAAAAGGCATGAAAAGGTGAGAAAATGCAAGGAAAAGGCAAGAAAAGGCATGATAAAGAAAGAAAAGGCAAGGAAAAGGCAAGATAAGGTAAGAAAATGCAAGAAAAGGAAAGATAAGGCAAGAAAAGTCAAGGAAAAGATAAGAAAAGGAATGAAAAGGCAAGAAAAGACATGAAAAGGCAAGAAAAGGCAAGAAAAGGAAAGATAGGGCAAGAAAAAGGCACAAAAAGGCAAGAATAGGCAAGAAAAGGCAAAAAACGGAAAGAAAAGGCGAGAAAAGGTAAGAAAAGGCAAGAAAAGAAAAGATAAGGCAAGAAAATGTAGGAAAAGGCATAGAATAAGAAGGAAAAGGCAAGAAAGGGAAAGAAAAGGCAAGATAAGGTCAGAAAAGGCAAGAGAAAGGCAAGATAAGGTCAGAAAAGGAAAGAAAAAGGCAAGAAAATGCAAAAAAGGAAAGAAATGGAAAGATAAGGCAAGAAAAGGCATGAAAAGGCAAGAAAAGGCTAAATAAGGTAAGAAAAGGCAAGATAAGGAATGAAAGAAGCAAGATAAGGCAAGAAAAGGCATGAAAAGGCAAGCAAAGGCAAGAAAAGGAATGATAAGGCAAGAAAATGTAAGAAAAGGCAAGGAAAAGATAAGAAAAGGCAAGTTAAGGAAAGAAAAGGCATGGAAAAGGCATGAAAAGGGAAGGAAAAGGCAAGAAAAGGCAAGGAAAAGGCAAGATAAAGTCATAAAAGGCAAGGAAAATGCAAGAAAAGGCAAGAAAAGCCAAAAAAGGAAAGATAAGGCAAGAAAAGGCAAGGAAAATGCATTAAAAGGCCAGAAAAGGTAAGAAAAGGAAAGAAAATGAAAGAAAGAGAAGAATAAGGCAAGAAAAGGCATCAAAAGGTGAGAAAATGCAAGGAAAAGGCAAGAAAAGGCAAGATAAAGCAAGAAAAGGCAAGGAAAAGGCAAGATAAGGGAAGATAAGGCAAGAAAATGTAAGAAAAGGAAAGATAAGGCAAGAAAAGGCAAGGAAAATATAAGAAAAGGAAAGAAAAGGCAAGAAAAGGCATGAAAAGGCAAAATAAGGCAAGTAAAGGCAAGAAAAGGAAAGATAAGGCAAGAAAATGTAAGAAAAGGCAAGGAAAAGACAAGAAAAGGCATGTTAAGGAAAGAAAAAGCATGGAAAAGGCATGAAAAGGCAAGAAAAAGGCAAGAAAAGGTAAGAAAAGGAATGATAAGGCAAGATGAGGATAGAAAAGTCAAGAAAAGGAAAGTAAAGGAATGATAAGGCAAGATAAGGCAAGAAAAGGCGAGGAAAATATAAGAAAAAGTCAAGAAAAGGAAAGAAAAGGCAAGCAAAGGAAAGATAAGGCAAGAAAAAGGCAAAAAAAGGCAAGAAAAGGAAAGAAAAGGCAAGAAAAGGCGAGAAAAGGAAAGAAAAGGCAAGAAAAGGCAGGATAAGGCAAGAAAAGGCAAGAAAAGGCAAGAAAAGGAAAGAAAAGGCAAGATCATAGAGGAAAAGGCAAGGAAAAGGCAAGAAGAGGCAAAGAATAAGCAAGAAAAGGCAAGAAAGGGAAAGAAAAGACATGGAAAAGGCATAAAAAGACAAGAAAAAGGCAAGATAAAGTCATAAAAGGCAAGGAAAAGTCAAGAAAAGCCAAAAAAGGAAAGATAAGAAAAGAAAAGGCATGAAAAATGCATTAAAAGGCCAGAAAAGGTAAGAAAGGGCAAGAAAAGAAAAGAAAGGGAAGCATAAGGCAAGAAAAGGCATGAAAAGGTGAGAAAATGCAAGGAAAAGGCAAGAAAATGCAAGATAAAGCAAGAAAAGGCAAGGAAAAGGCAAGATAAGGCAAGTAAATGCTAGAAAAGGAAAGATAAGGTAAGAAAAGGCAAGGAAAAGATAAGAAAAGGAATGAAAAGGCATGAAAATGCAAAATAAGGTAAGAAAAGGTAAGCAAAGGAAAGATAAGGAAAGATAAGGCAAGAAAATGTAAGAAAAGGCAAGGAAAAGGCAAGAAAAGGCAAGTTAAGGAAAGAAAAGGCATGGAAAATGATACGAACCCCGTCAATGATGCGCGAGACCCGTCCAAGAAGCGTTGAAATCCCAGATCGTTCTAGATCAGTTTGTGATGGAGGTCTCGACCCGATGCTCACAACCAAACAAGAACCTTGGTATTAAGACCGCGACCCGCTGCTTGTGTTGAAACAAAGAACCTTGATATATCGATGACGCCACAAACGGTATGAAGATCCGCTTGATAAGTCGAAGGTGAACTCGACAGAATCGCTCCGCTGTGTTCGAGAAGTTTTGTAGAACCAAGTGAGAGACTTGCTCACATTTTTTGATCAAAATATTCTGCCTCTTCTCATTGCATAAGCCTCTATAAATAGGCTCAATATTACAAAGAGATTTCAAATCAAAATACTTCCTAAATTGGCCAGAATTTTGCCTGTAAAGATAAACTAAAAAGGGAATCAAATCTAAACCTTTTAGGAAGGCCAAAACGTGACAAGCAAGCCAAAAGTTGCTGGAACTAATTTCCTAAATTATACTCATTGCTGAAATTTTATTTCCTACATAGAATTCCCAAATCAGAGAGAATCACTCTTGTGGATCTTGGCTGCTGAATGGACCTTCTAGAACTTGTATTAAGGTCATAAACTCAGCTGAATTTCGTGGCTCTTTGTCCATGGACTTTAATAAATTTGCTTGGGCCCAACTCTCCGATGTAAGCTTGGAAATCAGCCCACAAAGTTGTGACTTGAAGTGCTTTGTGCGTGCTCTGTCACTTGGTCAGATTGGCACTTGAAATCATCATATGAGTGCTTCTCATATTCATATCATTCCCCTCCTCTTGAAAGGGATTTGTCCTCAAATCCTCGCATATGTCATAGTGCCATAAATTAACAACCATGCTGGAACAAGGTTGAGTCTTTGAACGTCGTGGTTGTACTTGATACCTTCCTCTCCAACAGAATAGATACTTCGAACATAAACAATCTGATATCATCTCCAAATCAAAAGCCCAAGATTTATTTATTCGAATATGCCTTTCTGCAACCTTCAAACTATTCCATAAATTGATTAATGGTGAACCACCAACATAATCAAACTTGTCAACTCCCAAGAAATCAAAATGCTCAACATATTCAGCGTGAAAATCTTGAAACATGTAAGATATGGGTTGATCCTCTTCCTTGTTAACAACAACAATAAGTTCTTCATGTTCACCATCAATAGGAATTGTGCACTTCTTCATGTGAACGATATCCACCACAGATGATTCGTCAAATAAATCTCTTAGGTAAAGTAGTGACATGGTATGGTCATCAAAATAATCTCCATCAAATAAATCAATGGAATATTCACCAAACTCCTCCCATGTCAAAACCTCTTTAAGAACTTCATCTGAAGGCATACCAATTTCAGAACAACATACCTTTTCCTCAATGTCGCACTTAGCTTGAATGATCTTCTTTTGTTGCACTTCACTAACTTCTCTTGTATGCAAGTCAATTTTCCTTGCCAAAGACATAAGTTTCTCCCAGCTGTCTTCATCATCCCACGCTGTAACTCGATGAGTGCTATCACCTCTCATCCCAATCTTCCTTTGTTGAGCTCTTGTATCCCTACATACATTAGGAACAACTTGTACCTGCGCTGAAAGTTTGCTCTCAATCCGATCTATCCGTTTATGAAACTTCTTGATCTCCCCACTCACCATGCAATTCATCTCACTCATCATGGGCTCCATAAATTTTTTTGGATCAGCCAATGACTCATCATCTTCAAAGTTTCTTCGTGAGTAGTAGCAGGACATGTTCTTGCTCATCCTTTTTATTTCCTTTTAACCTTTTCTTTCACTTTTTTTTTCAGCCTTCTTTTCTTTTCTTTTGTAGGCTGCCTTCTTTTCTTTCTTTCCTTTTCTGGAATTTTCTCTCTTTTTTAATTTTTGCCTTCTTTTCTTTCTTTCCTTTTCTGGAATTTTCTCTCTTTTTTAATTTTTTTTCTTTCTCCAACTCAGAATACAATAAGAACAACTAATTGAAAACTAATGATAAAAACGAAATTTAAAGGATAGATAGAACTAAAATAGAAGTCTAAGCTTTGATACCAAATGATACGAACCCCATCAACGATGCGCGAGACCCGTCCAAGAAGCGTTGAAATCCCAGATCATTCTAGATCAGTTTGTGATGGAGATCTCGACCCGATGCTCACAACCAAACAAGAACCTTGGTATTAAGACCGCAACCCGCTGCTTGTGTTGAAACAAAGAACCTAGATATATCGATGATGCCATAAACGGTATGAAGATCCGCTTGATAAGTCGAAGGTGAACTCGACGGAATCGCTCTGCTGTGTTCGAGAAGTTCCGTAGAACCAATGGAGAGACTTGCTCAAATTTTTTGATCAAAATATTCTGCCTCTTCTCATTGCATAAGCCTCTATAAATAGGCTCAATATTACAAAGAGATTTCAAATCAAAATACTTCCTAAATTGGCCAGAATTTTGGCTGTAAAGATAAACTAAAAAGGGAATCAAATCTAAACCTTTTAGGAAGGCCAAAACATGACAAGCAAGAGAATTCCCAAACAATACTCATGGCTGAAATTTTATTTCCTAAATAGAATTCCCAAATCAGAGAGAATCACTCTTGTGGATCTTGGCTGCTGAATGGACCTTCTAGAACTTGTATTAAGGTCATAAACTCAGCTGAATTTCGTGGCTCTTTGTCCATGGACTTTAATAAATTTGCTTGGGCCCAACTCTCCGATGTAAGCTTGGAAATCAGCCCACAAAGTTGTGACTTGAAGTGCTTTGTGCGTGCTCTGTCACTTGGTCAGATTGGCACTTGAAATCATCATATGAGTGCTTCTCATATTCATATTATTCCCCTCCTCTTGAAAGGGATTTGTCCTCAAATCCTCGCATATGTTATAGTGCCATAAATTAACAACCATGCTGGAACAAGGTTGAGTCTTTGAACGTCGTGGTTGTACTTGATACCTTCCTCTCCAACAGAATAGATACTTCGAACATAAACAATCTGATATCATCTCCAAATCAAAAGCCCAAGATTTATTTATTCGAATATGCCTTTCTGCAACCTTCAAACTATTCCATAAACTGATTAATGGTGAACCACCAACATAATCAAACTTGTCAACTCCCAAGAAATCAAAATGCTCAACATATTCAGCGTGAAAATCTTGAAACATGTAAGATATGGGTTGATCCTCTTCCTTGTTAACAACAACAATAAGTTCTTCATGTTCACCATCAATAGGAATTGTGCACTTCTTCATGTGAATGATATCCACCACAGATGATTCGTCAAATAAATCTCTTAGGTAAAGTAGTGACATGGTATGGTCATCAAAATAATCTCCATCAAATAAATCAATGGAATATTCACCAAACTCCTCCCATGTCAAAACCTCTTTAAGAACTTCATCTGAAGGCATACCAATTTCAGAACAACATACCTTTTCCTCAATGTCGCACTTAGCTTGAATGATCTTCTTTTGTTGCACTTCACTAACTTCTCTTGTATGCAGGTCAATTTTCCTTGCCAAAGACATAAGTTTCTCCCAGCTGTCTTCATCATCCCACGCTGTAACTCGATGAGTGCTATCACCTCTCATCCCAATCTTCCTTTGTTGAGCTCTTGTATCCCTACATACATTAGGAACAACTTGTACCTGCGCTGAAAGTTTGCTCTCAATCCGATCTATCCGTTTATGAAACTTCTTGATCTCCCCACTCACCATGCAATTCATCTCACTCATCATGGCCTCCATAAATGTTTTTGGATCAGCCAATGACTCATCATCTTCAAAGTTTCTTCGTGAGTAGTAGCAGGACATGTTCTTCCTCATCCTTTTTATTTCCTTTTAACCTTTTCTTTCACTTTTTTTTTCAACCTTCTTTTCTTTTCTTTTGTAGGCTGCCTTCTTTTCTTTCTTTCCTTTTCTGGAATTTTCTCTCTTTTTTAATTTTTGCCTTCTTTTCTTTCTTTCCTTTTCTGGAATTTTCTCTCTTTTTTAATTTTTTTTTCTTTCTCCAACTCTGCCGTAGGACGAATGTGCATTGGCCAACATGCTTGTGCATTGGACGTGTGCATGGCAAGCGTAGAGTTTGTGATTTCAATTATTGCACTTAATTCAGCGTTTAATTTCGTGGTTGTAATAAGGCACATTTAAATGCCAATTAGTGGGGGTTAAAGGGGAGGTTACGGACAGGAGGAGTGTGAAGAGGCTTGCCATAATTCTCGCCTTAACTCCTGCCTTAACTTCCGCCTTCTATTTGTATCTAGCGGAGAGGAAATAATGGACAGAATAGATTGAATCCAAAAACGTGCAAGTGAGTTGAGTGCGCTTCGTGCGCGAGAATTTCCTACCTTGGCCGTTGGTTGGCTGCTTGTGGACTCAAGCAAACCTTCCATCTTGTTTCGGAAGATTCAAGTGGAATTGTCCATCGTCTTGTTTCTTTCAATTGTTCGAGCCTTGTTCATTTTGAAGTGTTGATTCGCACGCCTCCGTTGTGCTACATCAAGTGGTATCAGAGCCTGAATACGATCAGATCAATTCTCATATTGATCGAGAGTGAATGCTATCACCTAGTGAGTTTGAGAGAGCCCCATCTACGAGCCGATCCACAAGACTTTGTGATCTCCTGATCCAAGTCTCATTTTTACCCACCTAGCACCACCAAAATCCGTTGCACTATGGCCGATCCTAATGACACTCCAAGACCCGATATGAACCAGAGATTCACTCAAATGGAGGCGGCAATTCAGGCCATCCTTACCCGCCTGGACAACCTCGCGGTGCAACCCCCTCCAGCTGAGATACGTAATGCACAAAGAGAGGAAGAGGAGGATGTAGATTCTGATGCTACCCTTAATGTGAGAAGGGGAGGGAGAGTGTTGAGGGGACGAGGTAGAGGAGGTGTTAGACACGGTGATCTAGGACGTGCTCCTGGAAGAGAAGTCTATAGCGAGGATTATGAGCGTGGAGGAGAATATAGAAGGGTGGATCGTCCATTCAAAATGAACATAGAGAAATTCTATGGTGATGCGGACGTAGAAGGCTTTCTCAACTGGTTGGACTCGGTGGAAAAATATTTTGATTGCATGGAACTCACGGAAGAATAGAAGGTGAGCTACGTAGCCTTCAAGCTTGAGTCCGGAGCTGCCGTGTGGTGGAGGAAGGAACAAGAGTCTCGTAGGAGAAGAGGAGATCGACAAATCAGAGACTGGCCTACAATGGAACAGGCACTTCGTGAAAGGTTTCTCCCTGTTGATTATCACCAAACCCTGTACACACAGTTCCTGACTTGCACTCAAGGGACTAGAACTGTGGATGACTATGTCTCTGAGTTTATGAGGTTGGCATCTCGTAATGACATAGAAGAAAACGAGGATCAGATGATAGCGCATTTTGTTGAAGGTCTGAGTTACGAGATCAAAAGTAGAATGGAGTTTGATACGTTCTTGTTTTTCAACGATGCTTGTGCAAAGGCGAGAAAAATAGGGGCTGCCTTGAAGAGGAAGAAAGCGCCCTCTATCCGTTTTTCAGGGCCTGGTCAGGCTTCCACCTATTCAAGGGGAGGTGTGGAAAGGAGCACACCCCAAGCTTCCGAGCCTAAACCCCCTCCTAGCAAGCCTGCCCCTGTGATTGCACAAAGAAAGGGAAAAGAGGTAGCCACAACCTCGTCAATCCGATGTTTCAAATGCAATGAAATAGGCCACAAGTCTAGTGATTGCCCTAAACGCAAGTTTACACAACTTTGCGAGAAGGAAGATTCGGATGAGGAGGAGGAAGGGGCGTATTTGTGTGCACCCGTGGACGAGGGTGATGAAGAGGAGGAGACCTCTGAAGGAGAAGAGTATTGCGGGGTCATACAGAAGGTAGCATTGACCGCAACCAAGAGAGATGATTCCCAACGTAATAACTTGTTTCGCACGAGTTGTCATGTTGGGAAAGTTGTGTGTGAAGTGATAATAGATGGAGGCAGCCAGGAGAACTTTGTGAGTAGCAAGACAGTGGAAAAGCTTGGCTTGAAGACCTCACCTCACCCCACTCCATATTCCATTGGATGGGTCAGATCCGGAGGTGGAATCAAGGTCAACTCGAGGTGCACTGTCCCAATCACAATTGGGAAGTATTCTGACCAAGTTGTATGTGATGTCCTTGAGATGGATGCGTGCAACATTCTATTAGGCAGACCTTGGGAGTTTGATAATAAGGTCGTGCATCGAGGCGAAGAGAACACGTACGAGGTCAGAAAAGGAGGAGAGAAGTTTACTTTGTTGCCGAAGAAGCCTAAGCACGTGAAGGGGCAAACCAATGCCATACAGCTCGTATCTATGGTAACCTCTGTGCACGAGATGGTGAACTACACGCGAGAAGCAGGCTGTTTCCATGTGCTTATTATGACAAATCCTCCAGCCAAGGAAGATGAAGGCTTGGAGTCTCTCCCTGAAGTGGTGCTGGAGTTATTTGAGCTCTTTCCAGAGCTCGTGGATGAAAGCTTGCAAAAGGGGCTACCACCCTTGCGTGACATCCAGCACCAAATTGACCTTATACCTGGCGCAATCCTTCCAAACTTGCCGCACTACCGGATGAGTCCGAAGGAGAACCAAATTATCCGAGAGCAAGTGCAAGAGTTACTGGACAAGGGCTATGTGCAAGAGAGCCTAAGTCCTTGTGGCGTGCCAGTTTTGCTCGTGCCAAAGAAAGATGGCACTTGGAGAATGTGCATCGACAGCAGGGCGATCAACAAGATCACAATTGGGTACAGATTTCCCATCCCTCGCCTCGATGATATGCTGGACAACCTGAGTGGAGCCACCATATTCTCGAAGATTGATCTACGAAGCGGGTATCATCAGATCAGAATTCGGCCTGGTGATGAATGGAAGACCGCGTTCAAAACGCGAGATGGCTTGTATGAGTGGCTCGTGATGCCTTTCGGGCTCACTAATGCCCCAAGCACGTTCATGAGGCTAATGCACCAAGTCCTGAAGCCTTTCCTGGACAAGTACGTGGTGGTTTATTTTGATGACATCTTGGTGTATAGCAAGACCAAAGAAGACCACATGGTGCATTTGAAGGAAGTGTTCTCAACCTTGCGAGCAAATCAATTGTACGTGAACCTGAAGAAGTGTAGTTTTTGGAAGAGCCAACTTCTGTTTTTGGGGTTCCGGGTTGGAAAGGAAGGAGTCCATGTTGATCAGGCCAAGATAGAAGCAATACGCTCCTGGCCAGCTCCTTTAAATGTGAGCCAGACCCGTAGCTTTCTTGGCTTGGCATCCTTCTACCGCCGGTTCATTCGGGATTTTAGCATGATTGCTGCCCCTCTCACGGCCTTATTGAAGAAGCAGACCCCCTTCGTTTGGGGAGAAGAAGCTGAGCATGCCTTTTAGACATTGAAGGAGAAGCTTAGCACCGCACCTGTGCTCGCACTCCCTGACTTTGCCAAGCTATTTGAAGTTGAGGTGGATGCATCCGGGCTTGGCATTGGGGCCGTGCTCTCGCAAGAGAAGAAACCTGTGGCTTTCTTCAGTGAGAAGCTTAGTGAAGCAAGATTGAAGTGGACAACGTACGAGAAAGAATTCTACGCTGTTTTCCGAGCTCTCAAGACGTGGGAGCACTACCTTGTTGGTAAGGAGTTCATTCTCTACTCAGATCACAAGGCTTTGAAGTTCTTGCATGACCAGTCTAGGCTTAGCAATCCGATGCATGCTCGTTGGTGTACCTACTTACAGAAATTCCCTTTTAAGATCTCTCATAAAAGTGGAACTCAGAATATAGTTGCTGATGCCTTGAGTAGGAGACTTGCATTGCTTACTGAGTTACGAGGTGTGATTACTGCCTTTGATTGTGTCCGAGATATGTATGAGGAAGATGGAGACTTTGGTGATATCTGGATGAAGTGCAAGGAAGGAAAGGGTGTAGGAGATTATTCCTTGCAAGATGGGTTCCTAATGAGGGGGAATCAGTTGTGTGTACCAAAGTCATCCCTACGTGCTCATTTGATGCAAGAGATGCACGCGGGAGGCTTGGCAGCTCATTTGGGACGTGACAAGACCTTGTCCTCGTTGCAAGAGCGTTTCCATTGGCCAAAGATGTACAAGGATGTTGCTAAGTTTGTGCAACACTGCCGTGTGTGCCAAGAAACGAAGGGAGGAGTCAACAATGCTGGCCTGTACACGCCTTTGCCAATTCCCAATGCCATATGGGAAGACCTTAGCATGGATTTTATCCTTGGCTTACCCCGCACTCCAAGAGGGGCGGATTCTATTTTTGTTATTGTTGACAGGTTGTCAAAGATGGCGCATTTTGTGCCATGCAAGAAGATGAATGATGCAGCCGCGGTGGCAAGGCATTTCTTTAGAGAGGTGGTGCGATTGCATGGCGTGCCTAAAATGATTGTTTCTGATCGAGACACCAAGTTTCTTGCCAGCTTTTGGAAGACACTTTGGAGGATGTTCGATGCCACGCTCCAATTCAGCACCACCGCGCACCCTCAGACAGATGGTCAAACGGAAGCAACCAACCGTACCCTTGGCAACCTTCTCCGCAGCTTGTGTCATGAGAGGCTAAGGCAGTGGGATCTTGCTTTGCCTATTGCAGAATTCGCGTATAATGGAGCTGTTCACAGGTCTACGGGGAAGTCTCCCTTTGCTTTGGTGTATACAAAGGCCCCTAACCATTTGGTTGATGTCTCCAGCGTGCCACGACCTGTTCGAGCCAACACAAGTGCCCTCGCCTATGCTGAAGACGTGCAAGCCATACTAGAAGCTGTGAAGAAGAGACTTAGCACAATGTACGCTAAGGAGAAAGAGCGAGTGGATGCAAAGCGAAAGGTGCAAATATTTCAACCCGGAGAACAGGTTATGGTGCACTTTCGCAAGGAACGCATACCCGCAGGCTGGGGTGGCAAGCTTCAAGCACGACGGTTTGGTCCATACAAGGTGCTACGGCGTGTCAACGACAATGCATACGTGATTGACCTACCGGAAGATCTAGGCGTATCGAGGACCTTCAACGTAGCTGATCTCACGCCATATTTCAACCCTCTTCCTTTGCCAAGCCGTTTAGCTGCTTGGGACTAGCAGGCTCTTAAGGGGGGGAGGATGCCGTAGGACGAATGTGCATTGGCCAACATGCTTGTGCATTGGACGTGTGCATGGCAAGCGTGGAGTTTGTGATTTCAATTATTGCACTTAATTCAGCGTTTAATTTCGTGGTTGTAATAAGGCACATTTAAATGCCAATTAGTGGGGGTTAAAGGGGAGGTTACGGACAGGAGGAGTGTGAAGAGGCTTGCCATAATTCTCGCCTTAACTCCTGCCTTAACTTCCGCCTTCTATTTGTATCTGGCGGAGAGGAAATAATGGACAGAATAGATTGAATCCAAAAACGTGCAAGTGAGTTGAGTGCGCTTCGTGCGCGAGAATTTCCTACCTTGGCCGTTGGTTGGCTGCTTATGGACTCAAGCAAACCTTCCATCTTGTTTCGGAAGATTCAAGTGGAATTGTCCATCGTCTTGTTTCTTTCAATTGTTCGAGCCTTGTTCGTTTTGAAGTGTTGATTCGCACGCCTCCGTTGTGCTACATTTTCTTACCTTCCATCTTTGCCTTTTCCTTTCCTTTTCTTGCCTTATCTTCCATTTTCTTACCTTTTTCTTGCCTTTTCTTACCTTTTCTTGCCTTTTCATGCCTTTTCCATTCCTTTTCTTTCCTTATCTTTCCTTTTCTTGCCTTTTTCTTGCCTTTTCCTTGCCTTTTCTTGTCTTTTCTTGCCTTTTCTTGCATTATCTTTCCTTTCCTTGCCTTTTCATGCCTTTTCCATGTCTTTTCTTGCATTTTCTTTCTTTTTCTTGCCTTTTCTTGCCTTTTCTTGACCTTTCTTGCCTTTTCTTGACTTTTCATGCCTTTTCATGCCTTATATTGCCTTTTCTTGCCATATCTTGCCTTTCCATTCCTTATCTTGCCTATTCTTACCTTATTTTTCCTTTTCTTGCCTTTTCATACCTTTTCTTTCCTTTTCTTGTCTTTTCATTGCCTTTTGTTTCCTTATCTTTCCTTTTCTTGCCTTTTCTTTCCTTTTCTTGCCATATCTTGCCTTATCTTGCCTTTTCTTACCTTATCTTGCCTTTTCTTTCCTTTTCTTACCTTTTCTTGCCTTTTCCATGCCCTTTCTTTCCTTTTCTTGCCTTTTCATGCCTTTTCTTGCCTTATCTGTCCTTTTCAAGCATTTTCATGCCTTTTCCTTTCCTTATCTGGCCTTATCTTGCCTTTTCCTTCCTTTTCTTGTCTTATTTTGCCTTATCTTTCCTTTTCTTGCCTTTTCTTTCCTTTTCTTGGCTTATCTTACTTTTCTTACCTTTTCAAGCCTTTTCCTTGCCTTTTCTTGCCTTATCTTGCCTTATCTTAACATTTTTTGCCATATCTTGCCTTTTCCTTACCTTTTCTTGCCTTTTCTTGCTTTTCATGCCTTTTCCATGTCTTTTCTTGCCTTTGCCTTGCCTTTTCTTACCTTTTCTTGCATTTTCGTGCCTTTTCCTTGCCTTAACTTGCCTTTTCTTGCCTTTTTCTAGCCTTTTCTTTCCTTTTCTTGCCCTTTCTTGCCTAATCTTACTTTTTCTTGCCTTATCTTTTCTTTTCTTGCCTTATCTTTCCTTTTCTTGCCTTTGCTTGCCTTCGCTTGCCTTATCTTCCCTTATCTTGCATTATCTTGCCTTTTATTGCCTTATCTTGCCTTTTCCTTGCCTTTTCCATCCTTTTCTTGTCTTATTTTGCCTTATCTTTCCTTTTCTTGCCTTTTCTTTCCTTTTCTTGCCTTATCTTACTTTTCTTTCCTTTTCATGCCTTTTCCTTGCCTTTTCTTGCTTTATCTTGCCTTGTCTTTGCTTTTTTTCCTTTTCTTGCCTTTTCCTTACCTTTTCTTGCCTTTTCTTGCCATTTTCCTGCATTTTCTTACTTTTCATGCCTTTTCCATGCCTTATCTTGCCTTTTCCTTGCATTTTCTTGCCTTTTCTCACATTTTCATGCCTTTTCCTTGCCTTTTCTTGCCTTAACTTGCCTTTCTTGCCTTTTTCTAGTCTCATTTTACCTTTTCTTGCCTTTTCTTGCCTTATCTTACCTTTTCTTGCCTTTTCTTTCCTTTACTTGCCTTTTCCATGCCTTTTCCATACCTTTTCTTCCCTTTTCTTTCCTTTTCTTCCCTTTTCTTTCCTTTTCCTTGCCTTTTCTTGCCTTATCTTTCCTTTTCTTGCCTTTGCTTCCCTTTTCTTGCCTTATCTTCCCTAATCTTGCATTTTCTTGCCTTTTCTTGCCTTTCCTTGACTAATCTTCCCTTTTCTTGCCTTTTCATGCCTTTCCTTGCCTTTTCTTGCCCTTTCATTCCTTATCTTGCCATTTCTTAACTTATCTTACCTTATCTTTCCTTTTCTTTTATTTTTCTTGCTTTTTCTTGCCTTATATTTCCTTTTCCTACCTTTTCATGCCTTTTCCTTTCCTTTTCTTGCCTTTTTTTTCTTATCTTGCCTTTTCTTACCTTTTCTTTCTTTTTCTTGCATTTTATTGCCTTTTCCTTGCCTTATCTTGCCTTATCTTGCCTTTTCTTGCATTTTCCTTGTCTTTTCTTACATTTTCCTTGCCTTTTCATGCATTTTTCATGCCTTTTCTTTTCTTATCTTGCCTTTTCCTTGCCATTTTCCTGCCTTTTCTTTCCTTTTCTTGCCTTATCTTACCTTTTCTTGCCTTTTCTTGCCTTTTCCTTTCATTTTCTTGCCTATTCCTTGCCTCTTCTTGCCTTATCTTGCCTTTTGTTACCTTTTTCTTGCCTTTTGTTTCTTTTTCTTACCTTATCTTGCCTCATCTTTCATTTTCTTTTCTTTTCTTGCATTTCCTTACTTTATCTTGCCTTATCTTTCCTTTTCCATGCCTTTTCTTTCCTTATCTTGCCTTGTCTTTGCTTTTTTTCCTTTTCTTGCCTTTTCCTTACCTTTTCTTGCCTTTTCTTGCCATTTTCCTGCATTTTCTTACTTCTCATGCCTTTTCCATGCCTTATCTTGCCTTTTCCTTGCATTTTCTTGCCTTTTCTCACATTTTCATGCCTTTTCCTTGCCTTTTCTTGCCTTAACTTGCCTTTTTCTAGTCTCATTTTACCTTTTCTTGCCTTATCTTACCTTTTCTTGCATTTTCTTTCCTTTACTTGCCTTTTCCATGCCTTTTCCATACCTTTTCTTCCCTTTTCTTTCCTTTTCTTCCCTTTTCTTTCCTTTTCTTCCCCTTTTCTTGCCTTATCTTTCCTTTTCTTGCCTTTGCTTCCCTTTTCTTGCCTTATCTTCCCTAATCTTGCATTTTCTTGCCTTTCCTTGACTAATCTTCCCTTTTCTTGCCTTTTCATGCCTTTCCTTGCCTTTTCTTGCCCTTTCATTCCTTATCTTGCCATTTCTTAACTTATCTTACCTTATCTTTCCTTTTCTTTTATTTTTCTTGCTTTTTCTTGCCTTATCTTTCCTTTTCCTACCTTTTTATGCCTTTTCCTTTCCTTTTCTTGCCTTTTTTTTCTTATCTTGCCTTTTCTTGCCTTTTCTTTCTTTTTCTTGCATTTTATTGCCTTTTCCTTGCCTTAACTTGCCTTATCTTGCCTTTTCTTGCATTTTCCTTGTCTTTTCTTACATTTTCCTTGCCTTTTCATGCATTTTTCATGCCTTTTCTTTTCTTATCTTGCCTTTTCTTGCCTTTTCCTTGCCATTTTCCTGCCTTTTCTTTCCTTTTCTTGCCTTATCTTACCTTTTCTTGCCTTTTCCTTGCCTTTTCTTTCCTTTTTATGCATTTTCATGCCTTTTCTTGCCTTATCTTTCCTTTTCTTGCCTTTTCATGCCATTTCCATGCCTTTTCTTGCATTTCCTTTCCTCTTCTTGTCTTTTCTTACCTTTTCTTGATTTATCTGTCCTTTTCTACATTTTCATAACTTTTCATGCCTTTTCTTGCTTTATCTTGCCTTATCTTGCCCTTTCATTCCTTATCTTGCCTTTTCTTACCTTATCTTGCCTTTTCTGGCCTCTTAATGCATTTTCTTTCCTTTTCATGCCTTTTCCTTGCCTTTTCTTGCCTTTTCTGTCCTTATATTGCCTTTCCATGCCTTTTCTTGCATTTCCTTTCCTTTTCATACCTTTCCTTGCCCTTTCTTTTCTTTTCTTGCCTTTTCTTGCTTTTTCTTGCCTTATCTTTCATTTTCTTGCATTTTCTTGCCTTTTCTTACCTTTTCTTGCCATTTCCTTGCCTTTTCCTTGCCTTTTCTTGCCTTATCTTGCCTTTTCCTTGCCATTTCTTTCCTTTTCTTGCATTTTCTTGCCTTTTCTTTCCTCATCTCACCATTTCTTGCATTTTCTTGCCTTTTCTTGTCTTTTCTTTCCTTTTCTTGCCTTTTTATGCCTTTTCCTTGCCTTTTCTTGCATCATCTTACCTTTTCTTGACTTTTCAGGCCTTTTCATGTCTTATCTTTCTTTTTCTTGCCTTTTCTTGCCTTATCTTTGCTTTTCTTGCCTTTTCTCGCCTTATCTTACCTTTTCTTGCCTTTTCTTTCCTTTTCTTGCCTTTTCTCCCCTTTTCTTTCCTTTTCATGCCTTTTCCTTGCCTTTTCTTGCCTTATGTTGCCATTTCTTGCCTTCTCCTTGCCTTTTCTTACCTTATCTTGCGTTTTCCTTGCCTTTTCTTTCCATTTCTCACCTTTTCTCGCCTTTTCTTCCCTTTTCTTCCCTTTTCTTGCCTTTTCATGCCTTTTCTTGCCTTTTCATGCCTTTTCTTGCCTTATCTTGCCTTATCTAGCCTTTTCTTACCTTATCTTGCCTTTTCATACCTTACCTTGCCTATTCTTGCCTTTTCCTTGCCCTTTCTTTCCTTTTCTTGCATTTTCTTGCTTTTTCTTGCCATATCTTTCCTTTTCTTGCCTTTTCATGCCTTTTCATGCCTTTTCCTTGCCTTTTCTTGCCTTATCTTGGCTTATCTTGTCTTATCTTGTCTTTTCTTGCCTTATCTTGCCTTTTCCTTGCCTTTTCTTGCTTTAACTTGCCTTTTCTTGCCTTATTTTACCTTATCTTACCTTTTCTTGCCTTTTCTTTCCTTTTCTTGCCTTTTCTTTCCTTTTCTTGCCTTTTTTGCCTTATCTTTCCTTTTTTTCCTTTTCTTGCCTTTTTTACCTTATCTTGCCTTTTTCTTGCATTTTCTTGCCTTTTCATGCCTTTTCATGCCTTTTCTTGCCTTATCTTGTCATTTTCTTGCCTATTCCTTGCCTCTTCTTGCCTTATCTTGCCTTTTGTTACCTTTTTCTTGCCTTTTGTTTCTTTTTCTTACCTTATCTTGCCTCATCTTTCATTTTCTTTTCTTTTCTTGCATTTCCTTACTTTATCTTGCCTTATCTTTCCTTTTCCATGCCTTTTCTTTCCTTATCTTGCCTTTTCCTTGCCCTTTCTTTCCTTTTCTTGCCTTTCCTTCCCTTTTCTTGCTTTATCTTGCCTTATCTTGCCTTTTCTTACCTTTTCTTGCCTTATCTTGCCTTATCTTGCCTTTTCTTGCCATTTCTTTCCCTTTCTTGCTTTTTCATGCCTTTTCTTACCTTTTCTTGCCTTTTTCTTGCCTTATCTTGCCTTTTCATTCCTTTTCTTACCTTATCTTGCCTTTTCTTACCATTTCTTTCCTTTTCTTTTTCTTTTCTTGCCTTTTCTTGCCTTTTCCATGCCTTTTCTTCCCTTTTCTTTCCTTAAATTGCCTTTTCTTGCCTTTTCCTTCCATATCTTGCCTTTCCATTCCTTATCTTACCTTTTCTTACCTTATATTGCATGTTCTTGCATTTTCATACCTTTTCTTGCCTTTTCTTTCCTATTCATGCCTTTTTCTTGCCTTTTCTTGCCTTTACTTTCCTTATCTAGCATTTTCTTACCTTTTCCTTGCCTTTTCTTTTCTTATCTTGCCTTATTTTTCCTTTTCTTGCCACATCTTTCATTTTCTTTTCTTTTCTTGTATTTCCTTACCTTATCTTGCCTCATCTTGCCTTTTCTTGCCTTTTCTTGCCTTATCTTACATTTTCTTTACTTTTCTTGCCTTATCTTGCCTTTTCCTTGCCCTTTCTTTCCTTTTTTGCCTTTCCTTCCCTTTACTTGCCTTATCTTGACTTATCTTGCCTTTTCTTGCCTTATCTTACCTTTTCTTTCTTTTGCTTGCCTTATCTTGCCCTTTCCTTGCCATTTCTTTCCTTTTCTTGCCTTTTCATGCCTTTTCTTGCCTTTTCTATCCTTTTCTTACCTTTTCATGCCTTTTCCATGCCTTTTCTTACCTTTTCTTTCTTTTTCTTGCCTTATCTTGCCCTTTCCTTGCCCTTTCTTTCCTTTTCTTGCCTTTTCATGCCTTTTCTTGCCTTTTCTATCCTTTTCTTACCTTTTCATACCTTTTCCATGCCTTTTCTTGCCTTTTCTTGCCTTTTCTATCCTTTTCTTACCTTTTCATGCCTTTTTCAAGCCTTTTCTTTTCTTTTCTTGAATTATCTTTCCTTTTCTTGCCTTTGCTTGCCTTTGCATCCCATATCTTACCTTTTCTTGACTTATCCATCATTTTCATACCTTTTCTTGCCTTATCTTATCTTTTCTTGCCCTATCTTTCCCTTTCAATCCATATCTTGCATTTTCTTGCCTTTTCATGCCTTTTCCTTGTTGCCTTTTCTTTCCTTATCTTGCCTTTTCCTTGCCGTTTCTTACCTTTTCTTGCCTTATCTTTCTTTTTCATGCCTTTTCATGCCTTTTCCTGGCCTTTTCTTGCCTTATCTTTCCTTATCTTGCTTTTTCTTGCCTTTTCTTCCCTTTCTTGCTTTATCTTGCCTTATCTTGCCTTTTCCTTGCCTTTTCTTTCCTTTTCTTGCCTTATCTTACATTTTCTTTCCTTTTCATTCGTTTTCCTTTCCTTTTCTTGCCTTATCTTACCTTTTCTTGACTTTTCATTCCATTTCCTTGTCTTTTCTTTGCCTTTTCTTGCCATTCTTTCCTTTTCTTTGCTTTTCCTTGCCTTCTCTTGCCTTTTCTTGCTTTTTCCTTGTCTTTTCTTGCTTTATCTTGCCTTATCTAGCCTTTGCCCTGCCCTTTCTTGCCTTATCTTGCCTTTTCTTTTTTTTTCCCTTCCTTTTCTTGCCCTATCTTACCTTTTCTTACATTTTGATGCCTTTTCTTGCCTTTTGATGCCTTTTCTTGCCTTTTCCTTGCCTTTTCTTGACTATTTTGCCTTATCTTTTCTTCTTTTTTTTTCCTTTTCTTGCCTTTTTCTTGCCTTTTCATGCCTTTTCCTTTCTTTTCCTAGCTTTTTCTTTCCTTTTCTTTCAATTTCTTACCTTTTTCTTATCTTTTCTTTCCTTTTCCTTGGCTTTTTCTTGCCTTATCTTGCCTTTTCTTACCTTTTCTTGCCTTTTCCTTGCCTTTTCATGCCTTTTCCATATCTTTTCATGCCTTTTCAATGCCTTATCTTGCCTTTTCCTTATCTTTTCTTTCCTTTTCTTATCTTTTCATACCTTTTCTTGCCTTATGTTTCCTTTCTTGCCATTTCATGCCTTTTCCACGTCTTTTCTTGCCATATCTTGCCTTTTCCTTGCCTTTTCTTGCCTTTTCTTTCCTTTTCTTGCCTTTTCCTTGCCTTTTTTTGCCTTTTCTTTCCTTTTCTTGCCTTTTCTTTCCTTTTCTTGCCTTTTCTTGCCTTTTCTTAACTTATCTTGCCTTTTCTTGCCTTTTCATTCCTTTTCCTTTCCTTTTCTCTCCTTTTCTTGCCTTTTAATTCCTTTTCTTGCCTTTTAATTCCTTTTCTTGCCTTATCTTGCCTTTTCTTGCCTTATCTTGCCTTTTCTTACCTTTTCTTGCCATTTACTTGCCTTTTCATGCCTTTTCTTTACTTATCTTGCCATTTCTTGCCTTTTCCTTGCGTTTTCTTTCTTTTCTAGCCTTTTCCTTGCCTTTCCTTGCCTTTTCTTGCCTTTTCATGCCTTTTCCATGCCTTTTCTTTCCTTTTCTTGCCTTATCTTGTCTTATCTTGCCTTTGCTTGCCTTTTCATTCCTTTTTCTTGCCTTTACTTGCCTTATCTTTCCTTTTCTTGACTTTTCATTCCTTTTGCTTGCCTTTTCTTGCCATTCCTTGCCTTTTCCTGCCATTTCTTTCCTTTTAATGTCATTTCTTGCCATATCTTGCTTTATCTTTCCTTTTCTTGCCATTTCTTGCCTTATCTTGCCTTTTCTTACCTTTTCATGCCTTTTCTTTCCTTTTCTTACCTTTTCTCGCCTTTCCTTTCCTTTTCTTTCCTTTTCTTACCTTTTCTTGCTATTTCTTGCCTTATCTTGCCTTTTCTTACCTTTTCAATACTTTCCTCACCTTTTCTTGCCTTTTCTTGTCTTTTTGTGCCTTTTCCTTCCTTCCCTTTTCTTGCCTTATCTTTCCTTTTCATGCCATTTCTTGCCTTTCTTGCCTTTTCTTTCCTTCTCTTACCTTTTCTCGCTTTTTCTTTCCTTTTCTTGCCTTTTTGTGCCTTTTCCTTAACTTTTCATACCTTTTCCTTACCTTTTCTTTCCTTTTCTTGCCATATCTTTCCTTTCCTTTTCTTTCCTTTTCTTGCTGTTCCTTCCCTTTTCTTGCCTTTTCCTTGCCTTTTCTTTCGCTTGCCTTTTCCTTGCCTTTTCTTGCCATATCTTTCCTTATCTTTCCTTTTCTTGCCTTATCTTGCCTTTTCTTACATTTTCTTGGCTTTTCATTGCCTTTTCCATGCTTTTTGTTTCCTTATCTTGCCATTTCTTGCCTTTTCCTGGCCTTTTCATGCATTTTTCATGCCGTTTCTTTCCTTATCTTGCCTTTTCATGCTTTTTCCTTGTCTTTTCTTTCCTTATCTTGCCTTTTCATGCCTTTTCGTTGCCTTTTCTTTCCTTTTCTTGCCTTATCTTGCCTTTTTCTTGCCTTTTCTTTCCTTTTCATATCTTTTTATGCTTTTCTTTGCCTTATGTTTCCTTTTCTTTCCTTTTCCTTGCCTTTTCTTGCCTTATCTTGCCTTTTCCTTGCCCTTTATTTCCATTTCTTGCCTTTTCATGCCTTTTCCATGCCTTTTCTTGCCTTATTTTTCCTTTTCTTGCCTTATCTTCCATTTTCCTTGCCTTTCTTTTCTTTTCTTGCCTAATCTTACCTTAACTTGCCTTTTCTTGCCTTTTCATTGCCTTTTCTTGCCATTTCTTTCCTTTTCTTGCCTTTTCCATGCCTTTTCTTGTCTTGTCTTTTCTTTCCTTTGCTTGCCTTTTCCATGCCTTTTCTTTCCTTTTCTTGCCTTATCTTGCCTTTTCTTTCCTTTTGTTGCCAAATCTTACCTTATCTTTCCTTTTCCTTGCCTTTTCTTGCCATTTTTTGCCTTTTCTTGCCATTTCTTTCCTTTTAATGTCCTTTCTTGCCATATCTTTCCTTTTCTTGATCTTGCTTTTCTTTCCTTTTCTTACCTTTTCTTGCCTTTTCTTTCTTTTCTTGCCTTTTCGTGCCTTTTCCTTGCCTTTTCTTTCCATATATTGCCTTTTCCTTGCCTTTTTTTTCTTTTTCTTGCCTTATCTTGCCTTTTCTTACCTCATCTTTCCTTTTCTTTCCTTTTCTTGCTTTTCCTTTCCTTTTCTTGCCTTTTCTTTCCTTTTCCTTGCCTTTTCTTACCTTTTCTTTCCTTTGCTTGCCTTTTCCTTGCCTTTTCTTGCCTTATCTTTCCTTATCTTTCCTTTTCTTGCCTTATCTTGCCTTTTCATACATTTTCTTGGCTTTTCCTTGCCTTTTCATGCCTTTTCTTTCCTTATCTTGCCATTTTTTACCTTTTCCTTGCTTTTTCATGCATTTTTCATGCCTTTTCTTTCCTCATCGTACCTTTTCTTAGCTTTTCTTGCCTTTCCTTTCCTTTTCTTGCCTTATCTTGCCTTTTCTTGCCTTATCTTGCCTTTTCCTTGCCCTTTCTTTCGTTTTCTTGCCTTATCTTACCTTTTCTTGCCTTTTATTGCCTCTCCATTCCTTTTCCTTGACTTTTCTTTCCTTTCCTTGCCTTCTCCAGCCTGATCTTGTCATTTTTTGCCTTATCTTGCTTTATCTTTCCTTTTCTTGCTTTTTCTTGCCTCATCTTGCCTTTTTTTTTTACCTTTTCATGCCTTTTCTTGCAATTTCTTTCCTTTTCTTACCTTTGACGCCATTTCTTTCCTTTTCTTGCCTTTTTGTGCTTTTTCCTTGCCTTTTGTCATCTTATCTTGCCTATTCCTTACCTTTTCTTGCCATATCTTGCCTTATCCTTTCCTTTTCTTTCCTTTTAGTTGCTTTTTCATGCCTTTTCCATGCCTTTCTTGCCTTTTCTTGGCCCTTGCCCTTTCTTTCCTTTTCTTGCCTTATCTTGCCTTTTCTTGTCTTTTCATGCCTTTTCTTGCCTTATCTTTCCTTTTTTTTCCTTTTAATGTCTTTTTCATGCCTTTTCTTGTCTTTTCTTTCCTTTTCATTCCTTTTCTTTGCCTTTTCTTGCCTTATCTTTGCTTTTCTGGCCATATCTTCTCTTATCTTTTCTTTTCTTTCCTTTTCTTGCCTTTTCTTACCTTTTCTTGCCTTATCTTGCCTTTGTTCCCCTTATCTTTCCTTTTCTTTCCATTTCTTTCCTTTTCCTGTATTTTCTTGCTTAATCTTGCCTTTTCTTCCCTTTTCTTGCCTTATCTTTTCTTTTCTTACCTTTTCTTACCTCATCTTTCTTTTTCTTTCCTTTTCTTGCCTTTCATTCCATTTCCTTGTCTTTTCTTTGCCTTTTCTTGCCATTCTTTCCTTTTCTTTGCTTTTCCTTGCCTTCTCTTGCCTTTTCTTACTTTTTGCTTGTCTTTTCTTGCTTTATCTTGCCTTATCTTGCCTTTGCCCTGCCCTTTCTTGCCTTATCTTGCCTTTTCTTTCCTTTTCCTTCCTTTTCTTGCCCTATCTTACCTTTTCTTACATTTTGATGCCTTTTCCTTGCCTTTTCTAGACTTTTTTTGCCTTATCTTTTCTTTTCTTTTTTCCTTTTCTTGCCTTTTTCTTGCCTTTTCATGCCTTTTCCTTGCTTTTCATAGCTTTTTCTTTCCTTTTCTTTCAATTTCTTACCTTTTTCTTATCTTTTCTTTCCTTTTCCTTGGCTTTTTCTTGCCTTATCTTGCCTTTTCTTACCTTTTCTTGCCTTTTCCTTGCCTTTTCATGCCTTTTCCATATCTTTTCATGCCTTTTCAATGCCTTATCTTGCCTTTTCCTTGCCTTTTCCTTATCTTTTCTTTCCTTTTCTTATCTTTTCATGCATTTTCTTGCCTTATGTTTCCTTTCTTGCCATTTCATGCCTTTTCCATGCCTTTTCGTTCCTTTCTTGTCTTTTCTTGCCATATCTTGCCTTTTCCTTGCCTTTTCTTGCCTTTTCTTTCCTTTTCTTGCCTTTTCCTTGCCTTTTTTTGCCTTTTCTTTCCTTTTCTTGCCTTTTCTTTCCTTTTCTTGCCTTTTCTTTCCTTTTCTTGCCTTATCTTAACTTATCTTGCCTTTTCATTCCTTTTCCTTTCCTTTTCTCTCCTTTTCTTGCCTTATCATTCCTTTTCTTGCCTTTTAATTCCTTTTCTTGCCTTATCTTGCCTTTTCTTGCCTTATCTTGCCTTTTCTTACCTTTTCTTGCCATTTACTTGCCTTTTCATGCCTTTTCTTTACTTATCTTGCCATTTCTTGCCTTTTCCTTGCCTTTTCTTTCTTTTCTAGCCTTTTCTTGCATTTTCTGTCCTTTTCTTACCTTATCTTGCCATTTCTTCCCTTTTCCTTGCGTTTTCTTTCTTTTCTAGCCTTTTCCTTGCCTTTCCTTGCCTTTTCATGCCTTTTCCATGCCTTTTCTTTCCTTTTCTTGTCTTATCTTGTCTTATCTTGCCTTTGCTTGCCTTTTCATTCCTTTTTCTTGCCTTTACTTGCCTTATCTTTCCTTTTCTTGACTTTTCATTCCTTTTGCTTGCCTTTTCTTGCCATTCCTTGCCTTTTCCTGCCATTTCTTTCCTTTTAATGTCATTTCTTGCCATATCTTGCTTTATCTTTCCTTTTCTTGATCTTGCTTTATCTTTCCTTTTCTTGCCTTATCTTGCCTTTTCTTACATTTTCATGCCTTTTCTTTCCTTTTCTTACCTTTTCTCGCCTTTCCTTTCCTTTTCTTTCCTTTTCTTACCTTTTCTTGCTATTTCTTGCCTTATCTTGCATTTTCTTACCTTTTCAATACTTTCCACACCTTTTCTTGCCTTTTCTTGTCTTTTTGTGCCTTTTCCTTCCTTCCCTTTTCTTGCCTTATCTTTCCTTTTCATGCAATTTCTTGCCCTTTTCTTGCCTTTTCTTTCCTTCTCTTACATTTTCTCGCTTTCTCTTTCCTTTTCTTGCCTTTTCCTTAACTTTTCATACCTTTTCCTTACCTTTTCTTTCCTTTTCTTGCCATATCTTTCCTTTTCTTTCCTTTTCTTGCTTTTCCTTCCCTTTTCTTGCCTTTTCCTTGCCTTTTCTTTCGCTTGCCTTTTCCTTGCCTTTTCTTGCCATATCTTTCCTTATCTTTCCTTTTCTTGCCTTATCTTGCCTTTTCTTACATTTTCTTGTCTTTTCATTGTCTTTTCCATGCTTTGTGTTTCCTTATCTTGCCATTTCTTGCCTTTTCCTGGCCTTTTCATGCATTTTTCATGCCGTTTCTTTCCTTATCTTGCCTTTTCATGCTTTTTCCTTGTCTTTTCTTTCCTTATCTTGCCTTTTCATGCCTTTTCGTTGCCTTTTCTTTCCTTTTCTGGCCTTATCTTACCTTTTCTTGCATTTTCTTTCCTTTTCATATCTTTTCATGCCTTTTCTTTGCCTTATGTTTCCTTTTCTTTCCTTTTCCTTGCCTTTTCTTGCCTTATCTTGTCTTTTCCTTGCCCTTTATTTCCATTTCTTGCCTTTTCATGCCTTTTCCATGCCTTTTCTTGCCTTATTTTTCCTTTTCTTGCCTTATCTTCCATTTTACTTGCCTTTTCTTTTCTTTTCTTGCCTAATCTTACCTTAACTTGCCTTTTCTGGCTTTTTCATTGCCTTTTCTTGCCATTTCTTTCCTTTTCTTGCATTTTCCATGCCTTTTCTTGTCTTTTCTTTCCTTTGCTTGCCTTTTCCTTGCCTTTCCTTGCCTTTTCTTGCCTTTTCATGTCTTTTCCATGCCTTTTCTTTCCTTTTCTTGCCTTATCTTACCTTTTCTTTCCTTTTGTTGCCAAATCTTACCTTATCTTTCCTTTTCATTCCTTTTCCTTGCCTTTTCTTGCCATTCTTTGCCTTTTCTTGCCATTTCTTTCCTTTTAATGTCATTTCTTGCCATATCTTTCCTTTTCTTGATCTTGCTTTTCTTTCCTTTTCTTACCTTTTCTTGCCTTTTCTTGCCTTTTCGTGCCTTTTCCTTGCTTTTTCTTGCCTTATATTGCCTTTTCCTTGCCTTTTTTTTCTTTTTCTTGCCTTATCTTGCCTTTTCTTACCTCATCTTTCCTTTTCTTTCCTTTTCTTGCTTTTCCTTTCCTTTTCTTGCCTTTTCTTACCTTTTCCTTGCCTTTTCTTACCTTTTCTTTCCTTTGCTTGCCTTTTCCTTGCCTTTTCTTGCCTTATCTTTCCTTTTCTTGCCTTATCTTGCCTTTTCATACATTTTCTTGGCTTTTCCTTGCCTTTTCTTTCCTTATCTTGCCATTTCTTACCTTTTCCTTGCTTTTTCATGCATTTTTCATTCCTTTTCTTTCCAAATCTTACCTTTTCTTGCCTTTCCTTTCCTTTTCTTGCCTTATCTTGCCTTTTCTTGCCTTATCTTGCCTTTTCCTTGCCCTTTCTTTCCTTTTCTTGCCTTATCTTACCTTTTCTTGCCTCTCCATTCCTTTTCCTTGCCTTTTCTTTCCTTTCCTTGCCTTCTTCAGCCTGATCTTGTCATTTTTTGCCTTATCTTGCTTTATCTTTCCTTTTCTTGCTTTTTCTTGCCTCATCTTGCCTTTTTTTTCCTTTTCATGCCTTTTCTTGCAATTTCTTTCCTTTTCTTACCTTTGACGCCGTTTCTTTCCTTTTCTTGCCTTTTTGTGCTTTTTCCTTGCCTTTTGTCATCTTATCTTGCCTATTCCTTACCTTTTCTTCCCATATCTTGCCTTATCCTTTCCTTTTCTTTCCTTTTACTTGCTTTTTCATGCCTTTTCCATGCCTTTCTTTCCTTTTCTTGCCATTTCTTGCCTTTTCTTTTTCCTTGCCCTTTCTTTCCTTTTCTTGCCTTATCTTGCCTTTTCTTGTCTTTTCATGCCTTCTCTTGCCTTATCTTTCCTTTTTTTGCCTTTTAATGTCTTTTTCATGCCTTTTCTTGTCTTTTCTTTCCTTTTCATTCCTTTTCTTGCCTTATCTTTGCTTTTCTGGCCATATCTTCTCTTATCTTTTCTTTTCTTTCCTTTTCTTGCCTTTTCTTACCTTTTCTTACCTTTTCTTGCCTTATCTTGCCTTTGTTCCCCTTATCTTTCCTTTTCTTTCCATTTCTTTCCTTTTCCTGTATTTTCTTGCTTAATCTTGCCTTTTCTTCCCTTTTCTTGCCTTATCTTTTCTTTTCTTACCTCATCTTTCTTTTTCTTTCCTTTTCTTGCCTTTCCTTCCATTTTCTTGCCTTATCTTGCCATTTCTTTCATTTTCTTTCCTTATCTTGCCTTTTCCTTGCCCTTTACTTTCCTTTTCTTGCGTTATCTTACCTTATCTTTCATTTTATTGCCTTTTCATTCCTTTTCCTTGCCTTTTCTTTCCTTTTCTTGCCTTTTCTTGCCTTATCTTGCCTTTTCTTACCTTTTCTTGCCTTTTCCTTCCCTTATCCTGCCTTAACTTGTCGTTTCTTGCCATAACTTGCTTTATCTTTTCTTTTCTTTCCTTTTCTTGCCATTTCTTGCCTTATCTTGCCTTTTCTTACCTTTTCATGCCTTTTCTTTCCTTTTCTTACCTTTTCTCGCCTTTTCTTTCCTTTTCTTGCCTTTTCGAGCCTTTTTCTTGCCTTTTCTTGCCTTATCTTGCTTTTACCTTACAGTTTCTTGCCTTTTCTTGCTATATCTTACCTTTTCCTTGCCTTTTCTGATATGAATCTGATCAGCAAGAAGATTAATTTCGTTTTTGAGTCTGTTTAGGAAGTTAATTATATGTTATTTTCGTTTTATAAAAGTTCTAGTCTATTTAGGAAGTCAATAATTTGAGAATTTCGTTTCTTTAAGAGTTCAAGTCAGTTTAGGAATGTGATTATGTGATAATCACGTTTTTAGCAATCATAGGAGTACTAGACTTGTTTTCCTTTTTAGTTTCCCTTTTTAAGTCATATTTATCTAGTTAGAAGTTATATTTAATTAGGAATCTCTTTGTAACAATCTGCCTATATATAAAGGCATTATCAATGAGAATGAGGAGAATAATTTGAGTACAAAAAAATGTGGGCTTTGCTCTCTTGGTTCTTCGGAACTGTTCGAACACAGCGGAGGGATTCCGTTCGTTCACCTTCGACTTATCAAGCGGATCTACAGCACCGTTTGTGGCGTCTTCATCAAATCAAGGTTCTTGTTTCCCTACAGCAGCGGGTCGAGGTTGTTCATACCGAAGTTCTTGCAAAGGTACAAACAACGGGTCGAGATTTCCATCAATCTGAACGTAGATAGATCCGGCTTCCGCATGGATCCGTAACGGGATTCACATCAGTTGGTATCAGAGTTTAGGCTCTACTTCAGATCATCTATCTTTAAATTTCATTTTTTTATCATTAGTTTTCTTTGTTCTTATTTTATTTTCAGTTGGTGAAAGAAAAAAACGAGAGAAAAAAAATTCCGAAAAAAAGAAAGAAAGATAGAAAGAAAGGGAGGCAGCCTAGAAAAGAAGAAGAAAGAAGGCTGTTAAAAAAAAGCCGAAAAAAAAGAAAAAGTAGAGTGGAAAGAAAAGAGAATTGTGAAAAAATGTCTTGCAACTACACAAGAAGAGATTTTGAAGTTGATTTGTCAATGCTTGATCCAAAGATTATAGAGGCCATGATGAGTGGGATTAGGCATATAATGAGAACTGAGGTCAAGAAGCTCAGCGAAAAGATAGACCGGATATGGTGCAAACAAGAGCAACCACATGAAGTTCCTCACCTCTGTAGAGAAAAACGAATTCATCCAAGGAAGATTATGGAGAACACCATTCCCACTATTGGGAACGAGGTATGTAGTTCTGATGATTTGGAGGTTACATCTGAAGAGATTATTGAAGAAGAGGTTATGACATGGGAGGAATTTGGTGAATATTCTATTGACTTGTTCGATGGAGATTGTTTTGATGAACATACAATGTCACTTCTTTACTTGAGGGATTTGTTCAATGAATCAGAATTGGTGGATGTTGTTCATATGAAGAAGTGCTTAACTGCTATTGATGGTGAACAAGAAGAACTTGTTGTTTTAGTTGACAAGGAAGATGTCCAACCCATATCTTACATGTCTCGTGATTTACATGTTGAACATATTGACTTCTTAGGTGTGGACAAGTTTAATTATGTTGGAGGTTCATCGTTGATCAACTTCTGGAATAGTTTGAAGTTCAAAGAAAGGCTTGTGCAAATAAGTAAGATTTTGGTTTTTAATTTGGAGAGGACTTTAGATTGCTTATGTTCAAAGTTTCTATTTTGTTGGGATGGAAGATATCAAGTTCAACCCAGACGTTCCAAGACTTGTTCAAGCATGATCGTGAATTGGAAAAAGCATGACGTATGCAAGGATTTGAGGACAAATCCATTTCAAGAGGAGGGGAATGATATGAATCTGATCAGCAAGAAGATTAATTTCGTTTTTGAGTCTGTTTAGGAAGTTAATTATATGTTATTTTCGTTTTATAAAAGTTCTAGTCTATTTAGGAAGTCAATAATTTGAGAATTTCGTTTCTTTAAGAGTTCAAGTCAGTTTAGAAATGTGATTATGTGATAATCACGTTTTTAGCAATCATAGGAGTACTAGACTTGTTTTCCTTTTTAGTTTCCCTTTTCTTTCTTTTCTTTTCTTTTTCTTTTCTTTTCTGATTGTATTCGCTCTCTTTCTTTTCTCTCTTGTCTCAACCGAATGCAACCAAACAAACTCTACTCAAGTTCGGCAACAAAACAAAGAAGAATTATAAGCTGAACTTAGTAAAACGAAATTAAAGGTAGTAGCAAGCCGTAGCTCTGATACCAAATGATGTAAAACTCGCTGGGAATTCCACACGAACGGACCGCTGCTACTTGATGGATGAGAAAGACTCCAACTCCAACTACGCAATGCACGAACCTTGGTGATGTCTCACCGCAACCCGAACAATGGAAGTCAAGAACCCAAGTCCTTAAGTCGAATCACGCCACAAACAGAGGTGGATAATCTGTTTGATAAGTGAAATACGTTGCCCTAGCTAAGCGACGCACTAGCCTAACCAAGAACACACAATGAGTATCAAAACTCACAAACTAGCAATAGCTAAGTATATTCTGAATGAATAAAAGGTTGTCCTTGGGCTTGCTTGATTCAACTTGAGTCCGAATGCCTTCAATAAATCCATTCAGTTCAGCTTGAAGCTTCTTGGCCCGTGCTCTTGTAATCGGCCCAATTGGAACATGCAATGCTCCATGCTCGTTGTTGGATGGTCTCACATCATAATTTGAGAATTTTGTTTCTTTAAGAGTTCAAGTCAGTTTAGGAATGTGATTATGTGATAATCACGTTTTTACCAATCATAGGAGTACTAGACTTGTTTTCCTTTTTAGTTTCCCTTTTTAAGTCATATTTATCTAGTTAGAAGTTATATTTAATTAGGAATCTCTTTGTAACAATCTGCCTATATATAAAGGCATTATCAATGAGAATGAGGAGAATAATTTGAGTACAAAAAAACGTGGGCTTTGCTCTCTTGGTTCTTCGGAACTGTTCGAACACAGCGGAGGGATTCCGTTCGTTCACCTTCGACTTATCAAGCGGATCTACATCACCGTTTGTGGCGTCTTCATCAAATCAAGGTTCTTGTTTCCCTACAGCAGCGGGTCGAGGTTGTTCATACCGAGGTTCTTGCAAAGGTACAAACAACGGGTTGAGATTTCTATCAATCTGAACGTAGATAGATCCGGCTTCCGCATGGATCCTTAACGGGATTCACATCAGTTGGTATCAAAGCTTAGGCTCTACTTCAGATCATCTATCTTTAAATTTCGTTTTTTTTTATCATTAGTTTTCTTTGTTCTTATTTTATTTTGAGTTGGTGAAAGAAAAAAAAAAGAGAGAAAAAAAAATTCTGAAAAAAAGAAAGAAAGAAAGAAAGAAAGGGAGGCAGCCTAGAAAAGAAGAAGAAAGAAGGCTGTTAAAAAAATCCAAAAAAAAAGAAAAAGTAGAGTGGAAAGAAAAGAGAATTGTGAAAAAATGTCTTGCAACTACACAAGAAGATATTTTGAAGCTGATTTGTCAATGCTTGATGCAAAGATTATAGAGGCCATGATGAGTGGGATTAGGCATATAATGAGAACTGAGGTCAAGAAGCTCAGCGAAAAGATAGACCGGATATGGTGCAAACAAGAGCAACCACATGAAGTTCCTCACCTCTGTAGAGGAAAACGAATTCATCCAAGGAAGATTATAGAGAACACCATTCCCACTATTGGGAACGAGGTATGTAGTTCTGACGATTTGGAGGTTACATCTGAAGAGATTATTGAAGAAGAGGTTTTGACATGGGAGGAATTTGGTGAATATTCTATTGACTTGTTTGATGGAGAATGTTTTGATCAGCATACCATGTCACTTCTTTACTTGAGGAATTTGTTCAACGAATCAGAAGTTGTGGAAGTTGTTCACATGAACAAGTGCATAATTCCTATTGATGGTGAACATGAAGAACTTGTTGTTGCTGTTAAAAAGGAAGAGGCTCAGCCCATATCTTACATGTCTCCAGATTTCCATGTTGAATATGTTGAGCATATTGACTTCTTGGGAGTGGACAAGTTTGATTATATTGGAGGTTCACCGTTGATCAACATCTGGATTAGTTTGAAGTTCAAAGAAAGGCTTAAACGGATTAGCAAAGCTTTTGAGTTAGAGATGACTTCAGATTCTTTAAGATCGAAGTACTTGTTCTGTTGGAACGGAAGGTATCAAGTGCAGCCACGATGTTCAAAGAGTTCATCTTGCACCAGCATGGTTGTGAGTTGGCAAAAGGATGACGGATGCAAGGATTTGAAGACAAATCCATTTCAAGAGGAGGGGAATGATATGAATCAGATCTACAAGAAGCCATAATTATTTAATAATTCGTTTTTGAGTTTCAAAGTCTATTTAGGAAGTTAATTATATGTTATTTTCGTTTTATAAAAGTTCTAGTCTATTTAGGAAGTCAATAATTTGAGAATTTTATTTCTTTAAGAGTTCAAGTCAGTTTAGGAATGTGATTATGTGATAATCACGTTTTTACCAATCATAGGAGTACTAGACTTGTTTTCCTTTTTAGTTTCCCTTTTTAAGTCATATTTATCTAGTTAGAAGTTATATTTAATTAGGAATCTCTTTGTAACAATCTGCCTATATATAAAGGCATTATCAATGAGAATGAGGAGAATAATTTGAGTACAAAAAAACGTGGGCTTTGCTCTCTTGGTTCTTCGGAACTGTTCGAACACAGCAGAGGGATTCCGTTCGTTCACCTTCGACTTATCAAGCGGATCTACATCACCGTTTGTGGCGTCTTCATCAAATCAAGGTTCTTGTTTCCCTACAGCAGCGGGTCGAGGTTGTTCATACCGAGGTTCTTGCAAAGGTACAAACAACGGGTCGAGATTTCCATCAATCTGAACGTAGATAGATCCGGCTTCCGCATGGATCCGTAACGGGATTCACATCATTTTCTTTCCTTTTCTTGCCTTATCTTGCCTTTTCTTAACTCATCTTTTCTTTTCTTGCCTTTTCTTACCTTTTCTTTCCTTTGCTTGCCTTTTCCTTGCATTTTCTTGCCTTAAGACGCGAGATGGCTTGTATGAGTGGCTTGTTATGCCATCCGGGCTGACAAATGCACCAAGTACATTCATGAGATTGATGCATCAGGTAATGAAGCCCTTCATTGACAAGTTCGTGGTGGTATACTTCGATGATATTCTCATATATAGCCGGTCTGAGTTTGAACATTTGAATCACTTGAGAGAGGTTTTTAGTGCTTTACGAGAGAATGAACTATTTGCCAACTTAAAGAAGTGTGTTTTCTGGCAAAAGAAGTTGCTCTTTCTTGGATTTGTAGTTGGGGAGGAAGGAATTCAAGTTGATCAAGCCAAGGTGGAGGCAATTCGAAATTGGCCTAAGCCGAATAATGTGAGTCAAGTTCGAAGCTTTCTAGGTCTTGCCGCATTTTATAGAAGGTTTATAAGGGGGTTCAGTGAGGTCGCAGCTCCAATGACATCGTTGCTAAAGAAAGGGGTTCCTTTTGATTGGAATAAGGAAGTGGATGACTCGTTTAATGAGTTGAAGACGAAGCTGAGCTCAACCCCGGTGCTTGCATTACCAGACTTTAGCAAGATTTTCGAAGTACATATTGATGCTTCCGGAATGGGAATTGGAGCCATACTTTCACAAGAGAAGAGGCCGGTTGCGTACTTCGGCGAAAAATTGAGCGAGCACAGGCAATCTTGGTCAACTTATGAGAAGGAATTCTACGCCCTCTTTCGAGCCTTGAAGAGTTGGGAGCACTACCTCATCGGCAAGGAGTTTGTGCTCTACTCAGATCACCACGCTCTGAAGTTCCTCAACGACCAGTCCAAGTTCGCAAGTCACATGCACGTGAGATGGTCTACTTACTTGCAAAAATTTCCCTTCAAGATCATGCACAAGAGTGGAGCTCAAAACCTCACGGCAGATGCACTAAGCAGAAGAGTTTCCCTACTAACCAAATGGCGTGCAAGAGTGACCTCTTTTGATTGTTTACGTGATCTTTACGAAGAGGATGCGGACTTTGGAGATATTTGGAAGAAATGAAAAGGAGGCAAAGGTGATGGAGAGTTCCACATACATGATGGTTTCTTGCTGAGAGGTAATCAACTTTGCATTCCCAACACATCACTTCGTGAACATTTGATTTGGGAATTGCATGGTGGAGGTCTCGCGGCACATCTCGGTCGAGATAAGACCCTAGCAGCTCTTACTGATCATTTTTATTGGCCTAAGATGACTAAAGAGGTTGCTAGAATTGTGAAGCATTGCCGCGTATGCCAGGAGACAATGGGAGGTGTGCGTAACACGGGATTATATATGCCTTTGCCTGTTCCGCGAGCTATTTGGGAAGATTTGAGCATGGATTTCGTGTTGGGATTACCACGCACCCCTCGTGGTGTAGACTCCATTTTTGTGGTTGTTGACAGGTTATCCAAGATGGCTCATTTCATTCCGTGCAAGAAAACCTCGGACGCTCATGGCATAGCACGTTTATTTTTCAAGGAAGTAGTGAAGTTGCATGGAGTGCCAAAGAGCATAACTTCTGATCGTGAGGTGAAGTTTCTTGCTAGCTTTTGGAAGACATTGTGGTTTATGTTCGATGCTGCACTCCAATATAGCTCAATTGCGCATCCACAAACCGATGGACAGACTGAAGCCACCAATAGAACCCTCGGAAGTTTACTCCGAAGTCTGTGTCATGACAAAAAGAGACAATGGGATCTTGCACTACCAATTGCGGAGTTTGCGTACAACGGAGCTGTACATCGATCCACATGGCACTCACCATTCTCGTTGGTCTACACCAAAGTTCCGAATCATCTAGTGGACGTTGCTGCCATCACAACACCGAACAAAGCTAACAATTCGGCAATTTTGTACGCGGAGAACGTACATGAAGTCCTTGAAGCAGTGAGAAGCAGGCTGAGTGCAACCTACGCGAAGGAGAAGGCCCGAATTGACGAGCATAGAAGAATCCAAATCTTCCAACCAGGCGAAGACGTCATGGTCCATTTTCGCAAAGAGAGGATGCCAGCCAGCCTGGGAGGGAAGTTACAGCCGAAGAAGTTTGGTCCTTTCAAGATTCTGCGAAGAATAAATGATAATGCCTATGTCGTTGACCTTCTCGAAGAGTATGGTGTCTCAAGGACTTTCAATGTCGCAGATCTTACTCCTTATCATGATGCTTTCCCCTTGCCTTCACGCCTTGCTACACGGGACAAGCAAGATTCCAAGGAGGGGAGGATGACGTAGGAACGTCTTAACGTGTGCTTGGCTGCATGGGATCATTTGGCTCGTCCGAATAAATTTGTGGTGATGCTCTTTAATTTTCATTTCCATTAATGATTGTAAATGATTCGCACTCTTTGTTATAGCCGGTAGCTGAATAAGGCAGGAAATAAGTGCCAATAAGTGTGGGTTAAAGAGGTGTAACGGTCGTGTAAGGAGGGGAATAGGTCGCCCTTCGAAAATGCCATGTAACCCGCCTCCGCTTTATAATGCTACGAAAAGATAATCAAGGATCATCACGTTATTTCCAAAACTGAGACAAAGTGTCCAAAATTACGGTGCGTCCGTGTTGAGTCTTTCTATTCACAATCGCCCTGAGCTGGCCATTCTAATCTTAGAACAACTTGTTTTCACGCAACAGAAGTTGTACGAAACAAGGAGCTATCCAATCCTTCAATCGAGTTTGACTTAAATCCGATCCTAGCTGCGTCATTTCCTTATCTTGCCTTTTCTTTCCTTTTCTTACCTTACTTCCCTTATCTTGCCATTTCTTGTCTTTTCATTCCTTTTCCTTCCCTTTTCTTGCCTTACTTCCCTAATCTTGCCATTTCTTGTCTTTTCATTCCTTTTCCTTCCCTTTTCTTGCCTTTTCTTGCCTTTTCATTCCTTTTCTTTTCATACTCTTTCTTACCTTTCTTGCCTTTTCTTTCCTTTTGTTTTCTTTTCTTTCCTTTTCTTGCCTTTTCTTACCTTTTCTTGCCTTTTCTCAAATTTTCTTGCCTTTTCATGCCTTTTCCTTGCCTTTTCTTAGCTTATGTTACCTTTTCATGCCTTTTCCTCGCCTTTTCTTGCCTTATCTTTCCTTTTTCTTTCCTTTTCATGCCTTTTCATGCCTTTTTTTTCCTTTTCATGCCTTTTCATGCCTTTTCCATGCCTTTTCTTGCCTTTTCCTTGCCTTTTCTTGCCTTTCCGTGCCTTTACCTTGCCATTTCTTGCCTTATCTTGCCTTTTCCTTGCCTTTTCTTTCCATTTCTTGCCTTATCATACCTTTTCTTGCCTTATCTTCCCATTTCCTTGCATTTTCTTTCCTTTTCTTGCCTTATCTTACCTTATCTTACATTTTCTTGCCTTTTCCTTGCCTTTTCCTTGCCTTTTTTTACCTTATCTTTCCTTGTCTTGCCTTTTCATTCCATTTCCTTGCCTTTTCTTTCCTTTTCTTGCCTTTTCCTTGCCTTTTCTTGCCTTTTCTTTGCTTTTCTTGCCATTTCCTTAACTTTTCTTGCATTATCTTTCCTTTTATTTCCTTTTCTTGCCTCTTCTTTCCTTTTCTTGCCTTATCTTGCCTTTTCTTACCTTTTCTTGCCTTATCTTGCCTGATCTTGCCTTTTCTTACCTTATCATGCCTTTTCCTTGCCTTTTCATGCCTTTTCTTGCATTTTCTTGCCTTATCCTACCTTTTCCTTCCTTGTCTTGCCATATCTTGCATTTACTTGCCCTTTCCTTCCCTTTTCTTTTCTTTTCTTGCCTTTTCATGCATTTTCTTGCCTTATCTTTCCTTTTCTTGCCTTTTCATGCCTTTTTCATGCCTTTTCTTGTATTTTACTTCCTTTTCTAGCCTTTTCTTTCCTTTTCCTTGCCTTTTCTTGCCTTGTCTTGCCTTTCCTTGCCTTATCTTGCCTTATCTTGCCTTTTCTTAATTTTTTTTACCTTTTCTTGCCTTTTCATACCTTTTCTTGCCTTTTCTTGCCATATCTAGCCTTTTTATTCCTTTTCTTGCCTTTTCTTTCCTTATTTTGCCTTTTCTTGCCTTATCTTGCCTCATCTTTCATTTTCTTTTCTTTTCTTTTCTTGCCTTTCCTTCCCTTATCTTGCCTTACCTTGCCTTTTCTTTCCTTGCCTTATCTTGTCTTTTCTTGCATTTTCCTTACCTTTTGTTTCCTTTTCTTGCCTTTTCATGCCTTTTCTTGCCTTTTCTTTCCTTTTCTTGTCATTTCTTTCCTTTTTCTTGCCTTTTCTTGCCTTTTCCTGCCTTATCTTGCCTTATCTTTCCTTTTCTTGCCTTATCTTACCTTTTCTTACCTTTTCTTGCATTTTCATTCCTTTCTTACCTTTTCTTGCCTTTTTCTTAACTTTTCTTGTCTTTCCTTGCCTTTTTCTTGCCTTTTCTTGCTTTTTCTTTCCTTTTCTTTCCTTTTCTTGCCTTATCTTTCCTTTTCTTAACTTTTCATTGAATTTTCATGCCTTTTCCTCCCTTATCTTGCCTTTTCTTTGCCTTTTCGTTGCCTTTTATTTCCTTTTCTTGCCTTTTCTTTCCTTTTCTTGCCTTATATTTCCTTTTCTTGCCATTTCATGCCTTTTCTTTCCTTTTCTTTCCATTTCTTATCGTTTCTGTCCTTTTCCTTGCCTTATCTTCTTTATCTTGCCTTATCTTTCCTTTTCTTTCCTTTTCTTGCCTTATCTTGCCTTTGCTTACCTTTTCTTGCCTTATCTTGCCTTTGCTTACCTTTTCTTGCCTTTTCTTGCCTTTTCCTTCCCTTTTCTTGCCTTATCTTGCCTTTTCTTACCTTTTCTTGCCTTTTCTTGCCTTTTCCTTCCCTTTTCTTGCCTTTACTTACTTTTTTGCATTTTCTTTCCTTTTCTTTCTTTTTTTTTGGCTTTTCTTACCTTTTCCTTACCTTTTCTTGCCTTATGTTGCCTTTTCTTGCCATGTCGTTCCTTTTCTTTCCTTTTCTTTCCTATTCTTTCCTTTTTTTGCTTTTTTTGCCTTTTCTTACCTTTTCTTGCCTTATCTTTCCTTTTCTTGCCTTTTCATTCCTTTCCTTGCCTTTTCATTCCTTTCCTTGCCTTTTCTTTCCTTTCCTTGCCTTTTTTGCCTTATCTTGACTTTTCCTTGCCTTTTCTTGCGTTAACTTGCCTTTTCTTGCCTTATCTTGGCTTTTCTTGCCTTTTCTTTCCCTTTCTTACCTTTTCTCGCATTTTCATTCCTTTTCCTACATTTTCTTTCCTTTTCATGCCTTTTCCTTGCTTTTTCTTGCCTTATCTTGCCTTTTCTTTCCTTTTCTTACCTTTTACTTGCCTTTTATTTCCTTTTCTTGCCTTATCTTGTCTTTTCTTACATTTTCCTTGCCTTTTCTTTCCTTTTCTTGTCGTTTCTTTCCTTTTCCTTTCCTTATCTTGCCTTATCTTGCCTTTTCTTGCCTTTTCATGCCTTTTCCTTCCCTTTCCTTGCTTTTCCTTGCCTTTTCTTACCATTTTGTATTTTCTTGCCTTTTCTGTCCTTTTTTGGCTTTTCTTACCTTTTCCTTACCTTTTCTCGCCTTATGTTGCCTTTTCTTGCCTTATCATTCCTTTTCTTTCCATTACTTTCCTATTCTTTCCTTTTTTTGCTTTTCTTGCCTTTTCTTACCTTTTCTTGCCTTATCTTTCCTTTTCTTGCCTTTTCATTCCTTTCCTTTCCTTTTCTTTCCTTTCCTTGCCTTTTTTGCCTTATCTTGCCTTTTCCTTGGCTTTTCTAATATTATCTTGCCTTTTCTTGCCTTATCTTGCCTTTTCTTTCCCTTTCTTACTTTTTCTCGCATTTTCTTTCCTTTTCTTGCCTTTTCTTTCCTTTTCTTGCCTTTTCATGCATTTTCCTTGCCTTTTCTTTCCTTATCTTGCCTTTTCCTTGCCTTTTCTTTCCTTTTCTTGCCTTATCTTGCCTTTTCTTGCATTATCTTGCCTTTTCTTGCCTCATCTTTACTTTTCTTTCCTTTTCTTGCCTTTTCTTGCCTTTTCATTCCTTTTCCTTTCTTTTTATTTCCTTTTTATGCCTTTTCCTTGACATTCCTTGCCTTATCTTTCCTTTACTTGCTTTTTCTTGCCTTATCTTGCCTTTTTTTATACCTTTTCTTGCCTTTTCCTTGCCTTTTCGTTCCTTTTCCTTGCCATTTCTTACCTTTTCTTGCCTAATCATTCCTATTCTTGCCCTTTCATTCCTTTTCCTTGGCTTTTCATTCCTTTTCTTGCCTTTTCTTTCCTTTTCTTGCCTTTTCTTTCCTTTTCTTGCCGTATCTTTCCTTATCTTTTCTTTTCTTGCCTCATCTTGCCTTTTCTTTCCTTATCTTACCTTTTCCTTGCCTTTTCTTGCCTTATTTTGCCTTTTCCTTGCCTTTTCTTGCCTTATTTTGCCTTTTCCTTGCCTTTTCTTTCTTTTCTTGCCTTTTCGTGCCTTATCTTACCTTTCTTGCCTTTTCTTTCCTTTTAATTCCTTTTCTTGTCTTTTCTTGCCTTTTCATGCATTTTCCTTGCCTTTTCTTGCCTTATCTTGCCTTTTCCTTGCATTTTCTTTCCTTTTCTTGCCTTATCTTGCTTGTTCTTGCCTCATCTTTCCTTTTCTTGCCTTATGTTGCCTTTTCTTGCCTTTTCCTGCCTTCTCCATGCCTTTTCTTGCCTTATCTTTCCTTTTCTTGCCTTTTCATTCTTTTTCCTTGCCTTATCTTGCCTTTTCATTCTCTTTCCTTGCCTTTTCTTGCCTTTTTTTTCCTTTTCCTTGCATTTTCTTGCCTTTTCTTGCTTAATCTTTCCTTTTCTTGCCTTATCTTGCCTTTTCTTACTTTTTCATGCCTTTTCCTCTCTTATCTTGCCTTTTCCTTGCATATTCTTTCCTTTTCTTGCATTTTCTAGCCTTTTCTTTCCATTTCTTGCCTTATCTTGTCTTTTCTTGCCTTTTCCTTGCCCTTTCTTTCCTTTTCTTGCCTTTTCATGCCTTTTCCATGCCTTTTCTTGCCTTTTCTTTAGTTTTCTTGTTGTTTCTTTCCTTTTCCTTGCCTTTTCTTGGGTTATCTTTCCTTTTCTTGCCTTATCTTTCCTTTTCTTTCCTTTTCTTGCCTTTTCTTACCTTTTTGCATTTTCTTGCCTTTTCTTTCCGTTTTTTGGCTTTTCTTACCTTTTCCATACCTTTTCTTGCCTTATGTTGCCTTTTTCTTGGCTTATCTATTCTTGCCTTATCTTTCCTTTTCTTTCCTTTCCTTGCATGTTTTTGCCTTATCTTGCCTTTTCCTTGCCTTTTCTTGCGTTATCTTGCCTTTTCTTGCCTTATCTTTTATTTTCTTTCATTTCCTTGCCTTTTCTTGCTTATCTTACCTTGCCTTTTTTTTCTTTTCTTGACTTTTCTTGCAGTATCTTTCCTTTTCTTTCCTTTTCTCGCCATTTAATTCATTTTCCTGCCTTTTCTTTCCTTATCTTGCCTTTTTCATGCCTTATCTAGCCTTTTCTTGCCTTATCTTGCCTTTTTCTTCCATTTTCTTTCATTTTCTTGCCTTATCTTACCTTATCTTGCATTTTCATTCCTTTTCCTTGCCTTTTCTTAACTTTTCTTACCTTTTTATTGCTTTTCCTTGCCTTTTCTTTCCTTATCCTGCCTTATCTTGCCTTTTCTTGCCTTATCTTGCCTTTTCTTGCCTTATCCTGCCTTATCTTGCCTTATCTTTCCTTTTCTTGCCTTATCTTGCCTTTTCCTTGCCTTTTGTTTTCTTTTCTTGCCTTATCTTACCTTATCTTGCCTTTACTTGCCTTTTCATTCCTTTTACTTGCCTTTTCATACCTTTTCTTACTTTATCTTTCCCTTTCATGCCTTTTCATTCCTTTTCCTTGCATTTTGTTGCCTTTTCTTTCCTTTTCTTTCCTTTTCCTTGCCTTTTCTTGCCTCATCTTGCCTCATCTTTCCTTTTCTTGCATTATCTTGCCTTTTCTTGCCTTTCTTTACCTTTTCTTGCCTTTTCCTACCTTTTCCTTGCCTTTCCTTGCCTTATATTTCCTTTTCTTTCCTTTTCTTACCGTTTCCTTGCCTTTTCTCCTTTTCTTGCCTTTTCCTTAATTTTTCATACCTTTTCCATTCCTTTTTCTAGCGTTTTGTTGCCTTATCTTGCATTTTCTTGCCTTTTCCTTGCCTTTTCTAGCCTTTTCATGCCTTTTCTTGCCTTATCTTTCCTTTTCTTGCCTTTTCATGCCTTTTCTTTCCTTTTCTTGTCGTTTGTTTCCTTTTCCTTGCCTTTTTTTGCCTTTTTTGCCTTATCTTGCCTTATCTTTTCTTTTCTTGCCTTTTCTTGCCTTATCTGGCCTTTTCTTGCCTTATCTGGCCTTTTCTTACATTTTCTTGCATTTTCATTCCTTTCTTGCCTTTTCCTTAATTTTCTTACCTTTCGTTACCTTTTCCTTACATTTTTTTACCTTTTCTAGACTTTCTTACCTTTTCTTGCCTTATCCTTCCTTTTCTTGCCTCATCTTTACTTTTCTTTCCTTTTCTTGCCTTTTCTTGCCTTTTCATTCCTTTTCCTTGCTTTTTATTTCCTTTTTATGCCTTTTCCTTGACATTCCTTGCCTTATCTTTCCTTTACTTGCTTTTTCTTGCCTTATCTTGCCTTTTTTTATACCTTTTCTTGCCTTTTCCTTGCCTTTTCGTTCCTTTTCCTTGCCATTTCTTACCTTTTCTTGCCTAATCATTCCTATTCTTGCCCTTTCATTCCTTTTCCTTGGCTTTTAATTCCTTTTCTTGCCTTTTCTTTCCTTTTCTTGCCTTTTCTTTCCTTTTCTTGCCGTATCTTTCCTTATCTTTTCTTTTCTTGCCTCATCTTGCCTTTTCTTTCCTTATCTTACCTTTTCCTTGCCTTTTCTTGCCTTATTTTGCCTTTTCCTTGCCTTTTCTTGCCTTATTTTGCCTTTTCCTTGCCTCATCTTTACTTTTCTTTCCTTTTCTTGCCTTTTCTTGCCTTTTCATTCCTTTTCCTTGCTTTTTATTTCCTTTTTATGCCTTTTCCTTGACATTCCTTGCCTTATCTTTCCTTTACTTGCTTTTTCTTGCCTTATCTTGCCTTTTTTTATACCTTTTCTTGCCTTTTCCTTGCCTTTTCGTTCCTTTTCCTTGCCATTTCTTACCTTTTCTTGCCTAATCATTCCTATTCTTGCCCTTTCATTCCTTTTCCTTGGCTTTTCATTCCTTTTCTTGCCTTTTCTTTCCTTTTCTTGCCGTATCTTTCCTTATCTTTTCTTTTCTTGCCTCATCTTGCCTTTTCTTTCCTTATCTTACCTTTTCCTTGCCTTTTCTTGCCTTATTTTGCCTTTTCCTTGCCTTTTCTTGCCTTATTTTGCCTTTTCCTTGCCTTTTCTTTCTTTTCTTGCCTTTTCGTGCCTTATCTTACCTTTCTTGCCTTTTCTTTCCTTTTAATTCCTTTTCTTGTCTTTTCTTGCCATTTCATGCATTTTCCTTGCCTTTTCTTGCCTTATCTTGCCTTTTCCTTGCATTTTCTTTCCTTTTCTTGCCTTATCTTGCTTGTTCTTGCCTCATCTTTCCTTTTCTTGCCTTATGTTGCCTTTTCTTGCCTTTTCCTGCCTTCTCCATGCCTTTTATTGCCTTTTCTTGCCTTATCTTTCCTTTTCTTGCCTTTTCATTCTTTTTCCTTGCCTTATCTTGCCTTTTCATTCTCTTTCCTTGCCTTTTCTTGCCTTTTTTTTCCTTTTCCTTGCATTTTCTTGCCTTTTCTTGCTTAATCTTTCCTTTTCTTGCCTTATCTTGCCTTTTCTTACTTTTTCATGCCTTTTCCTCTCTTATCTTGCCTTTTCCTTGCATATTCTTTCCTTTTCTTGCATTTTCTAGCCTTTTCTTTCCATTTCTTGCCTTATCTTGTCTTTTCTTGCCTTTTCCTTGCCCTTTCTTTCCTTTTCTTGCCTTTTCATGCCTTTTCCATGCCTTTTCTTGCCTTTTCTTTAGTTTTCTTGTTGTTTCTTTCCTTTTCCTTGCCTTTTCTTGGGTTATCTTTCCTTTTCTTGCCTTATCTTTCCTTTTCTTGCCTTTTCTTACCTTTTTGCATTTTCTTGCCTTTTCTTTCCGTTTTTTGGCTTTTCTGACCTTTTCCATACCTTTTCTTGCCTTATGTTGCCTTTTTCTCGGTTTATCTATTCTTGCCTTATCTTTCCTTTTCTTTCCTTTCCTTGCATGTTTTTGCCTTATCTTGCCTTTTCCTTGCCTTTTCTTGCGTTATCTTGCCTTTTCTTGCCTTATCTTTCATTTTCTTTCATTTCCTTGCCTTTTCTTGCTTATCTTACCTTGCCTTTTTTTTCTTTTCTTGACTTTTCTTGCAGTATCTTTCCTTTTCTTTCCTTTTCTCGCCATTTAATTCATTTTCCTGCCTTTTCTTTCCTTATCTTGCCTTTTTCATGCCTTATCTAGCCTTTTCTTGCCTTATCTTGCCTTTTTCTTCCATTTTCTTTCATTTTCTTGCCTTATCTTACCTTATCTTGCATTTTCATTCCTTTTCCTTGCCTTTTCTTAACTTTTCTTACCTTTTTATTGCTTTTCCTTGCCTTTTCTTTCCTTATCCTGCCTTATCTTGCCTTTTCTTGCCTTATCTTGCCTTTTCTTGCCTTATCCTGCCTTATCTTGCCTTATCTTTCCTTTTCTTGCCTTATCTTGCCTTTTCCTTGCCTTTTGTTTTCTTTTCTTGCCTTATCTTACCTTATCTTGCCTTTACTTGCCTTTTCATTCCTTTTACTTGCCTTTTCATACCTTTTCTTACTTTATCTTTCCCTTTCATGCCTTTTCATTCCTTTTCCTTGCATTTTGTTGCCTTTTCTTTCCTTTTCTTTCCTTTTCCTTGCCTTTTCTTGCCTCATCTTGCCTCATCTTTCCTTTTCTTGCATTATCTTGCCTTTTCTTGCCTTTCTTTACCTTTTCTTGCCTTTTCCTACCTTTTCCTTGCCTTTCCTTGCCTTATATTTCCTTTTCTTTCCTTTTCTTACCGTTTCCTTGCCTTTTCTCCTTTTCTTGCCTTTTCCTTAATTTTTCATACCTTTTCCATTCCTTTTTCTAGCGTTTTGTTGCCTTATCTTGCATTTTCTTGCCTTTTCCTTGCCTTTTCTAGCCTTTTCATGCCTTTTCTTGCCTTATCTTTCCTTTTCTTGCCTTTTCATGCCTTTTCTTTCCTTTTCTTGTCGTTTGTTTCCTTTTCCTTGCCTTTTTTTGCCTTTTTTGCCTTATCTTGCCTTATCTTTTCTTTTCTTGCCTTTTCTTGCCTTATCTGGCCTTTTCTTGCCTTATCTGGCCTTTTCTTACATTTTCTTGCATTTTCATTCCTTTCTTGCCTTTTCCTTAATTTTCTTACCTTTCGTTACCTTTTCCTTACATTTTTTTACCTTTTCTAGACTTTCTTACCTTTTCTTGCCTTATCTTTCCTTTTCTTGCCTTTTCATTCCTTTTCCTTGCCTTTTCTTTCCTTTCCTTGGCTTTTCTTGCCTTATCGTTCCTTTTCTTGCCTTTTCATTCCTTTTCCTTGCCTTTTCTTGCCTTTTCTTTCCTTTCCTTGCCTTTTCTTGCCTTTTCTTTCCTTTTCTTGCCTTTTCTTGCCTTTTCCTTGCCTTTTCTTGCCTTTTCTTTACTTTTCTGGTCTTTTATTGCCTTATCTTGCCTTTTCTCACCTTTTCTTGCCTTTTCTTGCATTTTCTTGCCTTTTCCTATCCTTTTTTTTGCCTTATCTTGCCTTTCCTTGCCTTTTCCTTGCCTTATCTTGCCTTTTCTTGCCTTATCTTTCCTTTTCTTTCCATTTCTTTTCTTTTCTTGCTTATCTTGCTTTTTTTTAGGTTTTCTTGCCTTTTCTTTTCTTTCCTTGCCTTATCTGGCCTTTTCTTTTCGTTTCATTCATTTTTCTTTACTTTTCTTGCCTTTTCTTACCTTTTCCCTGCCTTACCGTGCCTTATCTTGCCTTTTCCTTGCATTTTCTTTCCTTTTCTTGCCTTATCTTACCTTATCTTACCTTTTCCTTCCTTTTCATTCCTTTTCCTTGCATTTTCATTACTTTTCCTTGCCATTTCTTACATTTTCTTGCCTAATCTTTCCTATTCTTGCCCTTTCATTCCTTTTCCTTGCCTTTTATTTCCTTTTCTTGCCTTTTCTTTTCTTTTCATGCCCTTTTCTTACCTTATCTTTCCTTATATTTCCTTTTCTTGTCTTTTCTTGCCTTATCTTGGCGTTTCTTTCCTTTTCTTTCCTTTTCCTTGCCTTTTCTTGCCTTATTTTACCTTTTCCTTGCCTTTTCTTTCTTTTCTTGCCATTTCCTGCTTTATCTGACCTTTTTTACCTTTCTTGCCTTTTCTTGCCTTTAATTTCCTTTTCTTGCCTTTTCTTGAATTTTCATACCTTTTCCTTGCCTTATCTTGCCTTTCCCATGCCTTTTTCTTTCTTTTTCTTGCCTTATCTTGCCATTTCCTTGCCTTTTCTTTCCTTTTCTTGTGTTATCTTGCCTCATCTTTCCTTTTCTTGCCTTTTCTTCCCTTTTCCCTGCCTTTTCATTCTTTTTCCTTGCCTTTTCTTGCCTTTTCTTGCTTTATCTTTCCTTTTCTTTCCTTATCTTGCCTTTTCTTACCTTTTTTTGCCTTTTCATTAACATTTCATGCCTTTTCCATGCCTTTTCCTCCCTTATGTTGCCTTTTCTTGCCTTTTCTTTGCCTTTTCCTTGCCTTTTCTTTCATTTTCTTGCCTTATCTTGCCTTTTCTAGCCTTTTCCTTGGCTTTTCTTTCCTTTTCTTGCCTATTCATGCCTTTTCTTGCCTTATCTTTCTTTTTCTTACCTTTTCATGCCCTTTCTTGCCTTTACTTTCCTTTTCTTGCCGTTTCTTTCCTTTCCTTACTTTTTCTTGCCTTATCTTGCCTTTTATTGCCTTATCTGGCCTTATCTTTCCTTATCTTTTCTTTTCTTGCCTTTTCTTGACTTATCTTGCCTTTTCTTTCCTTATCTTGCCTTTTCCTTGCCTTATCTTGCCTTATCTTGCCTTTTCCTTGCCTTTTTCTTTCTTTTTCTTGCCTTATCTTGCCTTTTCTTACCTTTTCCTTGCCTTTTTCTTTCTTTTTCTTGCCTTATCTTGCCTTTTCTTGCATTTTCTTTCCTTTTCTTACCTTTTCATGCCTTGTCCTTTCCTTTTCTTGCCTTATCTTGCCTTTTCCTTTTCTTATCTTCCCTTATCTTGCCTTTTCTTTCCTTTTCTTGCCTTATCTTTCCTTTTCTTGCCTTTTCATGTCTTTTCCTTGCCTTTTCTTTCTTTATCTTGCCTTTTCCTTGCCTTTTCTTTCATTTTCTCACCTTTCCTTGCCTTTTCTTTCATTTTCTTACCTTTTCTTGCCTTTTCATTCCTTTTCCTTGCCTTTTCTTTCCTTTTTTTGCCTTTTCCTTGCCATTCCTTGCCTTATCTTTCCTTGCTATTTCTTGCCTTATCTTTCCTTTTCTTGCCTTTTAATTCTTTTTCCTTGCCTTTTCTTTCCTTTTCCTGCTTTTTCCTTGCCTTTTCTTGCTTTATCTTTCCTTTTCTTTCCTTTTCTTGCCTTATCTTGCCTTTTCTTACCTTTTCTTGCCTTTTCATTTAATTTTCATGCATTTTCCTCCCTTATCTTGCCTTTTCTTACCTTTTCTTTGCCTTTTCCTTGTCTTTTCTTTCCTTTTCTTGCCTTATCTTACCTCTTCTTGCCCTTTCCTCGCCTTTTATTTCCTTTTCTTGCCTTATCTTGTCTTTTCTTTCATTTTCTTGCCTTTTCATGCCTTTTCTTGCCTTATCTTTCCTTTTCTTGCCATTTCATGTCATTTCCATGCCTTTTCTTTCCTTTTCTTGTCGTTTCTTTCCTTTTCCTTGCATTTTCTTTCATTTTCTTGCCTTATCTTACCTTATCTTGCCTTTTCATTCCTTTTCCTTGCCTTTTCTTACCTTTTCTTACCTTTTTATTCCTTTTCCTTGCCTTTTATTTCCTTTTCTTGCCTTTTCTTTTCTTTTCATGCCCTTTTCTTACCTTATCTTTCCTTATATTTCCTTTTCTTGTCTTTTCTTGCCTTATCTTGCCTTATCTTGGCGTTTCTTTCCTTTTCTTGACTTTTCCTTGCCTTTTCTTGCCTTATTTTGCCTTTTCCTTGCCTTTTCTTTCTTTTCTTGCCATTTCCTGCTTTATCTTACCTTTTTTACCTTTCTTGCCTTTTCTTGCCTTTAATTTCCTTTTCTTGCCTTTTCTTGAATTTTCATACCTTTTCCTTGCCTTATCTTGCCTTATCTTGCCTTTCCCATGCCTTTTTCTTTCTTTTTCTTGCCTTATCTTGCCATTTCCTTGCCTTTTCTTTCCTTTTCTTGAGTTATCTTGCCTTTTCTTCCCTTTTCCTGCCTTTTCCTTGCCTTTTCATTCTTTTTCCTTGCCTTTTCTTGCCTTTTCTTGCTTTATCTTTCCTTTTCTTTCCTTATCTTGCCTTTTCTTACCTTTTCTTGCCTTTTCATTAACATTTCATGCCTTTTCCATGCCTTTTCCTCCCTTATGTTGCCTTTTCTTTGCCTTTTCCTTGCCTTTTCTTTCATTTTCTTGCCTTATCTTGCCTTTTCTTGCCTTTTCCTTGGCTTTTCTTTCCTTTTCTTGCCTATTCATGCCTTTTCTTGCCTTATCTTTCTTTTTCTTACCTTTTCATGCCCTTTCTCGCCTTTACTTTCCTTTTCTTGCCGTTTCTTTCCTTTTCCTTGCTTTTTCTTGCCTTATCTTGCCTTTTATTGCCTTATCTGGCCTTATCTTTCCTTATCTTTTCTTTTCTTGCCTTTTCTTGCCTTATCTTGCCTTTTCTTTCCTTTTCTTGCCTTTTCCTTGCATTTTCTTGCCTTATCTTGCCTTTTCCTTGCCTTTTCTTTCTTTTCTTGCCTTTTCTTGCCTTATCTTACCTTTTCTTACCTTTCTTGCCTTTTCCTGCCTTTTAATTCCATTTCTTGCCTTTTCTTGCCTTTTCATGCATTTTCCTCTCCTTTTTCTTGCCTTATCTTGCCTTTTCTTACCTTTTCCTTGCCTTTTTCTTTCTTTTTCTTGCCTTATCTTGCCTTTTCTTACCTTTTCCTTGCCTTTTTCTTTCTTTTTCTTGCCTTATCTTGCCTTTTCTTGCCTTTTCCTGCCTTTTCCATTCCTTTTCTTGCCTTATCTTTCCTTTTCTTGCCGTTTCATTCTTTTTCCTTACCTTCTCTTTCCTTTTCTTGCCTTTTCCTTGCCTTTTCTTACTTTATCTTTCCTTTTCTTTTCTTTTCTTGCCTTATCTCGCCTTTTCTTAACTTTTCATTGAATATTCATGCCTTTTCCTCCCTTATCTTGCCTTTTCTTGCCTTTTCTTTGCCTATTCCTTGCCTTTTCTTTCCTTTTCTTGCCTTTCCTCACCTTTTCCTTGCCTTTTATTTCCTTTTCTTGCCTTATCTTGTCTTTTTTTGCAATTTCCTTGCCTTTTCATGCCTTTTCTTGCCTTATATTTCCTTTTCTTGCCATTTCATGCCTTTTCTTGCCTTTTCTTGTTGTTTCTTTCCTTTTCCTTGCCTTATCTTGCCTTGTCTTGCCTTACCTTTCCTTTTCTTTCCATCTCTTGCCTTTTCTTGCCTTTTCTTGCCTTTTCTTTCCTTTTCATTCCTTTTCCTTCGCCTTTCTTGCTTGTCCATGCCTTTTCTTGCCTTTTTTTTCCTTTTTGCATTTTCTTGCCTTTTCTTTCATTTTTTTGGCTTTTCTTACCTTTTCCTTACCGTTTCTTGCCTTATGGTTCCTTTTCTTGCCTTATCATTCCTTTTCTTTCCATTTCTTTCCTATTCTTTCCTTTTTTTGCTTTTCTTGCCTTATCTTTCCTTTTCTTGCCCAATCTTTTCTTTTTTTGCATTTTCATTCCTTTCCTTGCCTTTTCTTTCCTTTGCTTGCCTTTTTTTTTGCCTTATCTTGCCTTATCTTGCATTTTCTTTCCTTTTCTTACCTTTTCATGCCTTGTCCTTTCCTTTTCTTGCCTTATCTTGCCTCTTCCTTTTCTTATCTTGCCTTTTCTTTCCTTTTCTTGCCTTATCTTTCCTTTTCTTGCCTTTTCATGTCTTTTCCTTGCCTTTTCTTTCTTTATCTTGCCTTTTCCTTGCCTTTTCTTTCCTTTTCTTACCTTTTCTTGCATTATCTTGCCTTTTCTTGCCTCATCTTACCTTTTCTTTCCTTTTCTTGCCTTTTCATTCCTTTTCCTTGCCTTTTCTTTCTTTTTTTTGCCTTTTCCTTGCCATTCCTTGCCTTATCTTTCCTTGATATTTCTTGCCTTATCTTTCCTTTTTCTGCCTTTTTTTGCCTTTTCCTTGCCTTTTCTTGCTTTATCTTTCCTTTTCTTGCCTTATCTTGCCTTTTCTTGCCTTTTCATTTAATTTTCATGCCTTTTCCTCCCTTATCTTGCCTTTTCTTACCTTTTCTTTGCCTTTTCGTTGTCTTTTCTTTTCTTTCCTTTTCTTGCCTTATCTTACCTCTTCTTGCCCTTTCCTTGCCTTTTATTTCCTTTTCTTGCCTTATCTTGTCTTTTCTTTCATTTTCTTGCCTTTTCATGCCTTTTCTTGCCTTATCTTTCCTTTTCTTGCCATTTCATGTCATTTCCATGCCTTTTCTTGCCTTTTCTTTCCTTTTCTTGTCGTTTCTTTCCTTTTCCTTGCATTTTCTTTCATTTTCTTGCCTTATCTTACCTTATCTTGCCTTTTCATTCCTTTTCCTTGCCTTTTCTTACCTTTTTATTCCTTTTCCTTGCCTTTTCTTTCCTTATCCTGCCTTATCTTGCCTTATCCTGCCTTATCTTGCCTTTTCTTGCCTTATCTTGCCTTATCTTGCCTTTTCTTTCCTTATCCTGCCTTATCTTGCCTTATCTTTCCTTTTCTTGCCTTATCTTGCCTTTTCCTTGCCTTTTGTTTTCTTTTCTTGCCTTATCTTACCTTATCTTGCCTTTTCATTCCTTTTTGCTTGCCTTTTCCTTTTCTTATCTTGCCATTCTTTACCTTTTCTTTCCTTTTCTTGCCTTTTCCTTGCCTTTTCTTGCCTCATCTTTCCTTTTCTTGCATTATCTTGCCTTTCTTTACCTTTTCTTGCATTTTCTTTCCTTTTCCTTTCCTTTTCTAGCCTTTTCATGCCTTTTCATGCCTTTTCTATGCCTTTTCTTTCCTTTTCTTATCGTTTCTTTCCTTTTCCTTGCCTTTTCTTGCCTTTTTTGTCGTATCTTGCCTTATCTTTCCTTTTCTTGCATTTTCTTGCCTTTTCTTACATTTTCTTACATTTTCATTCCTTTCTTGCATTTTCCTTAACTTTTCTTACCTTTCCTTGCCTTTTCCTATCCTTTTCTTGCCTTTTCATTCCTTTTCCTTGCCTTTTCTTGTCTTTTCTTTCCTTTCCTTGCCTTTTCTTGCCTTTTCTTTCCTTTTCTTGCCTTTTCTTGCCTTTTCCTTGCCTTTTCTTGCCTTATCTTTCCTTTTCTTGCCTTATCTTGCCTTTTCTCACCTTTTCTTGCCTTTTCTTGCATTTTCATTACTTTTCCTTGCCATTTCTTACCTTTTCTTGCCTAATCTTTCATATTCTTGCCCTTTCATTCCTTTTCCTTGCCTTTTATTTCCTTTTCTTGCCTTTTCTTTTCTTTTCTTGCCCTTTTCTTACCTTATCTTTCCTTATATTTCCTTTTCTTGTCTTTTCTTGCCTTATCTTACCTTATCTTGGCGTTTCTTTCCTTTTCTTGCCTTTTCTTGCCTTTTCTTGCCTTATTTTTCCTTTTCCTTGCCTTTTCTTTCTTTTCTTGCCATTTCCTGCTTTATCCTACCTTTTTTTACCTTTCTTGCCTTTTCTTGCCTTTAATTTCCTTTTCTTGCCTTTTCTTGCCTTTTCCTTGCCTTTTCTCGCCTTATCTTGCCTTTCACATGCCTTTTTCTTTCTTTTTCTTGCCTTATCTTGCCTTTTTCTTGCCTTTTCTTTCCTTTTCTTGCGTTATCTTGCCTCATCTTTCCTTTTCTTACCTTTTCCTGCCTTTTCCTTGCCTTTTCATTCTTTTTCCTTGCCTTTTCTTGCTTTATCTTTCCTTTTCTTTCCTTATCTTGCCTTTTCTTGCCTTTTCATTAACATTTCATGCCTTTTCCATGCCTTTTCCTCCCTTATGTTGCCTTTTCTTGCCTTTTCCTTGCCTTTTCTTTCATTTTCTTGCCTTATCTTGCCTTTTCTTGCCTTTTCTTTTTCTTTTCTTTCCTTTTCTTGCCTATTCATGCCTTTTCTTGCGTTATCTTTCTTTTTCTTGCCTTTTCATGCCCTTTCTCGCCTTTACATTCCTTTTCTTGTCGTTTCTTTCCTTTTCCTTGCTTTTTCTTGCCTTATCTTGCCTTTTATTGCCTTATCTGGCCTTATCTTTCCTTATCTTTCCTTTTCTTGCCTTTTCTTGCCTTATCTTGCCTTTTCCTTGCCTTTTCTTGCCTTATCTTGCCTTTTCCTTGCCTTTTCCTTGCCTTTTCTTTCTTTTCTTGCCTTTTCCTGCCTTATCTTACCTTTTCTTACCTTTCTTGCCTTTTCTTGACTTTTAATTCCATTTCTTGCCTTTTCTTACCTTTTCATGCATTTTCCTTGCCTTTTTCTTGCCTTATCTTGCCTTTTAATTCCATTTCTTGCCTTTTCTTACCTTTTCATGCATTTTTCTCGCCTTTTTCTTGCCTTATCTTGCCTTTTCTTGCCTTTTTCTTGCCTTTTTCTTTCTTTTTCTTGCCTTATCTCGCCTTTTCCTTGCCTTTTTCTTGCCTTTTATTTCCTTTTATTGCCTTATCTTGCCTTATCTTGCCTTTTCCTGCCTTTTCCATTAATTTCTTGCCTTTTCTTGCCTTATCTTTCCTTTTCTTGCCGTTTCATTCTTTTTCCTTACCTTCACTTTCCTTTTCTTGCCTTTTCCTTGCCTTTTCTTGCTTTATCTTTCCTTTTCTTTTCTTTTCTTGCCTTATCTCGGCTTTTCTTAACTTTTCATTGAATATTCATGCCTTTTCCTCCCTTATCTTGCCTTTTCTTGCCTTTTCTTTGCCTTTTCCTTGCCTTATCTTGCCTTTTCTTACCTTTTCATTTAATTTTCATGCATTTTCCTCCCTTATCTTGCCTTTTCTTACCTTTTCTTTGCCTTTTCCTTGTCTTTTCTTTCCTTTTCTTGCCTTATCTTACCTCTTCTTGCCCTTTCCTCGCCTTTTATTTCCTTTTCTTGCCTTATCTTGTCTTTTCTTTCATTTTCTTGCCTTTTCATGCCTTTTCTTGCCTTATCTTTCCTTTTCTCGCCATTTCATGTCATTTCCATGCCTTTTCTTTCCTTTTCTTGTCATTTCTTTCCTTTTCCTTGCATTTTCTTTCATTTTCTTGCCTTATCTTACCTTATCTTGCCTTTTCATTCCTTTTCCTTGCCTTTTCTTACCTTTTTTTACCTTTTTATTCCTTTTCCTTGCCTTTTATTTCCTTTTCTTGCCTTTTCTTTTCTTTTCATGCCCTTTTCTTACCTTATCTTTTCCTTATATTTCCTTTTCTTGTCTTTTCTTGCCTTATCTTGCCTTATCTTGGCGTTTCTTTCCTTTTCTTGACTTTTCCTTGCCTTTTCTTGCCTTATTTTGCCTTTTCCTTGCCTTTTCTTTCTTTTCTTGCCATTTCCTGCTTTATCTTACCTTTTTTACCTTTCTTGCCTTTTCTTGCCTTTAATTTCCTTTTCTTGCCGTTTCTTGAATTTTCATACCTTTTCCTTGCCTTATCTTGCCTTATCTTGCCTTATCTTGCCTTTCCCATGCCTTTTTCTTTCTTTTTCTTGCCTTATCTTGCCATTTCCTTGCCTTTTCTTTCCTTTTCTTGAGTTATCTTGCCTTTTCTTCCCTTTTCCTGCCTTTTCCTTGCCTTTTCATTCTTTTTCCTTGCCTTTTCTTGCCTTTTCTTGCTTTATCTTTCATTTTCTTTCCTTATCTTGCCTTTTCTTACCTTTTCTTGCCTTTTCATTAACATTTCATGCCTTTTCCATACCTTTTCCTCCCTTATGCTGCCTTTTCTTTGCCTTTTCCTTGCCTTTTCTTTCATTTTCTTGCCTTATCTTGCCTTTTCTTGCCTTTTCCTTGGCTTTTCTTTCCTTTTCTTGCCTATTCATGCCTTTTCTTGCCTTATCTTTCTTTTTCTTACCTTTTCATGCCCTTTCTCGCCTTTACTTTCCTTTTCTTGCCGTTTCTTTCCTTTTCCTTGCTTTTTCTTGCCTTATCTTGCCTTATCTTTCCTTATCTGGCCTTATCTTTCCTTATCTTTTCTTTTCTTGCCTTTTCTTGCCTTATCTTGCCTTTTCTTTCCTTTTCTTGCCTTTTCCTTGCATTTTCTTGCCTTATCTTGCCTTTTCCTTGCCTTTTCTTTCTTTTCTTGCCTTTTCTTGCCTTATCTTACCTTTTCTTACCTTTCTTGCCTTTTCCTGCCTTTTAATTCCATTTCTTGCCTTTTCTTGCCTTTTCATGCATTTTCCTTGCCTTTTTCTTGCCTTATCTTGGCTTTTCTTACCTTTTCCTTGCCTTTTTCTTTCTTTTTCTTGCCTTATCTTACCTTTTTCTTTCCTTTTCTTGCCTTTTCCTGCCTTTTCCATTCCTTTTCTTGCCTTATCTTTCCTTTTCTTGCCGTTTCATTCTTTTTCCTTACCTTCTCTTTCCTTTTCTTGCCTTTTCCTTGCCTTTTCTTACTTTATCTTTCCTTTTCTTTTCTTTTCTTGCCTTATCTCGCCTTTTCTTAACTTTTCATTGAATATTCATGCCTTTTCCTCCCTTATCTTGCCTTTTCTTGCCTTTTCTTTGCCTATTCCTTGCCTTTTCTTTCCTTTTCTTGCCTTTCCTCGCCTTTTCCTTGCCTTTTATTTCCTTTTCTTGCCTTATCTTGTCTTTTTTTGCAATTTCCTTGCCTTTTCATGCCTTTTCTTGCCTTATATTTCCTTTTCTTGCCATTTCATGCCTTTTCTTGCCTTTTCTTGTCGTTTCTTTCCTTTTCCTTGCCTTATCTTGCCTTGTCTTGCCTTACCTTTCCTTTTCTTTCCTTCTCTTGCCTTTTCTTGCCTTTTCTTTCCTTTTCATTCCTTTTCCTTCGCCTTTCTTGCTTGTCCATGCCTTTTCTTGCCTTTTTTTTCCTTTTTGCATTTTCTTGCCTTTTCTTTCATTTTTTTGGCTTTTCTTACCTTTTCCTTACCGTTTCTTGCCTTATGGTTCCTTTTCTTGCCTTATCATTCCTTTTCTTTCCATTTCTTTCCTATTCTTTCCTTTTTTTGCTTTTCTTGCCTTATCTTTCCTTTTCTTGCCCAATCTTTTCTTTTTTTGCATTTTCATTCCTTTCCTTGCCTTTTCTTTCCTTTGCTTGCCTTTTTTTTTTGCCTTTTCTTGCCTTTTCTTGCATTTTCTTTCCTTTTCTTACCTTTTCATGCCTTGTCCTTTCCTTTTCTTGCCTTATCTTGCCTCTTCCTTTTCTTATCTTGCCTTTTCTTTCCTTTTCTTGCCTTATCTTTCCTTTTCTTGCCTTTTCATGTATTTTCCTTGCCTTTTCTTTCTTTATCTTGCTTTTTCCTTGCCTTTTCTTTCCTTTTCTTACCTTTTCTTGCATTATCTTGCCTTTTCTTGACTCATCTTACCTTTTCTTTCCTTTTCTTACCTTTTCTTGCCTTTACATTCCTTTTCCTTGCCTTTTCTTTCCTTTTTTTGCCTTTTCCTTGCCATTCCTTGCCTTATCTTTCCTTGCTATTTCTTGCCTTATCTTTCCTTTTCCTGCCTTTTCTTGCCTTTTCCTTGCCTTTTCTTGCTTTATCTTTCCTTTTCTTGCCTTATCTTGCCTTTTCTTGCCTTTTCATTTAATTTTCATGCCTTTTCCTCCCTTATCTTGCCTTTTCTTACCTTTTCTTTGCCTTTTCGTTGTCTTTTCTTTTCTTTCCTTTTCTTGCCTTATCTTACCTCTTCTTGCCCTTTCCTTGCCTTTTATTTCCTTTTCTTGCCTTATCTTGTCTTTTCTTTCATTTTCTTGCCTTTTCATGCCTTTTCTTGCCTTATCTTTCCTTTTCTTGCCATTTCATGTCATTTCCATGCCTTTTCTTGCCTTTTCTTTCCTTTTCTTGTCGTTTCTTTCCTTTTCCTTGCATTTTCTTTCATTTTCTTGCCTTATCTTACCTTATCTTGCCTTTTCATTCCTTTTTCTTGCCTTTTCTTACCTTTTTATTCCTTTTCCTTGCCTTTTCTTTCCTTATCCTGCCTTATCTTGCCTTTTCTTACCTTATCCTGCCTTATCTTGCCTTTTCTTGCCTTATCTTGCCTTATCTTGCCTTTTCTTTCCTTATCCTGCCTTATCTTGCCTTATCTTTCCTTTTCTTGCCTTATCTTGCCTTTTCCTTGCCTTTTGTTTTCTTTTCTTGCCTTATCTTACCTTATCTTGCCTTTTCATTCCTTTTTGCTTGCCTTTTCCTTTTCTTATCTTGCCATTCTTTACCTTTTCTTTCCTTTTCTTGCCTTTTCCTTGCCTTTTCTTGCCTCATCTTTCCTTTTCTTGCATTATCTTGCCTTTCTTTACCTTTTCTTGCATTTTCTTTCCTTTTCCTTTCCTTTTCTAGCCTTTTCATGCCTTTTCTATGCCTTTTCTTTCCTTTTCTTATCGTTTCTTTCCTTTTCCTTGCCTTTTCTTGCCTTTTTTGCCTTATCTTGCCTTATCTTTCCTTTTCTTGCATTTTCTTGCCATTTCTTACATTTTCTTGCATTTTCATTTCTTTCTTGCCTTTTCCTTAACTTTTCTTACCTTTCCTTGCCTTTTCCTATCCTTTTCTTGCCTTTTCATTCCTTTTCCTTGCCTTTTCTTGTCTTTTCTTTCCTTTCCTTGCCTTTTCTTGCCTTTTCTTTCCTTTTCTTGCCTTTTCTTGCCTTTTCCTTGCCTTTTCTTGCCTTATCTTTCCTTTTCTTGCCTTATCTTGCCTTTTCTCACCTTTTCTTGCCTTTTCTTGCATTTTCTTGCCTTTTCTTGCCTTTTCATGCCTTTTCCTATCCTTTTTTTTTACCTTATCTTGCCTTTCCTTGCCTTTTCCTTGCCTTTTCCTTGTCTTATCTTGCCTTTTCTTGGTTTATCTTTCCTTTTCTTTCCATTTCTTTTCTTTTCTTGCTTTTTTTCTTTTTCTTGGGTTTTCTTGCCTTTTTTTTTCTTGCCTTGCCTTTTCTTGCCTTATCTGACCTTTTCTTTTCGTTTCATTCCTTTTTCTTGACTTTTTTTGCCTTTTCTTACCTTTTCCATGCCTTTCCTTGCCTTATCTTGCCTTTTCCTTGCATTTTCTTTCCTTTTCTTGCCTTATCTTACCTTATCTTACCTTTTCCTTGCTTTTCATTCCTTTGCCTTGCATTTTCATTACTTTTCCTTGCCATTTATTACCTTTTCTTGCCTAATCTTTCATATTCTTGCCCTTTCATTCCTTTTCCTTGCCTTTTATTTCCTTTTCTTGCCTTTTCTTTTCTTTTCTTGCCCTTTTCTTACCTTATCTTTCCTTATATTTCCTTTTCTTGTCTTTTCTTGCCTTATCTTACCTTATCTTGGCGTTTCTTTCCTTTTCTTGCCTTTTCCTTGCCTTTTCTTGCCTTATTTTTCCTTTTCCTTGCCTTTTCTTTCTTTTCTTACCATTTCCTGCTTTATCTTACCTTTTTTTACCTTTCTTGCCTTTTCTTGCCTTTTCCTTGCCTTTTCTCGCCTTATCTTGCCTTTCACATGCCTTTTTCTTTCTTTTTCTTGCCTTATCTTGCCTTTTTCTTGCCTTTTCTTTCCTTTTCTTGCGTTATCTTGCCTCATCTTTCCTTTTCTTACCTTTTCCTGCCTTTTCCTTGCCTTTTCATTCTTTTTCCTTGCCTTTTCTTGCTTTATCTTTCCTTTTCTTTCCTTATCTTGCCTTTTCTTACCTTTTCTTGCCTTTTCATTAACATTTCATGCCTTTTCCATGCCTTTTCCTCCCTTATGTTGCCTTTTCTTGCCTTTTCCTTGCCTTTTCTTTCATTTTCTTGCCTTATCTTGCCTTTTCTTGCCTTTTCTTTTTCTTTTCTTTCCTTTTCTTGCCTATTCATGCCTTTTCTTGCGTTATCTTTCTTTTTCTTGCCTTTTCATGCCCTTTCTCGCCTTTACATTCCTTTTCTTGTCGTTTCTTTCCTTTTCCTTGCTTTTTCTTGCCTTATCTTGCCTTTTATTGCCTTATCTTTCCTTATCTTTCCTTTTCTTGCCTTATCTTGCCTTTTCCTTGCCTTATCTTACCTTTTCTTACCTTTCTTGCCTTTTCTTGACTTTTAATTCCATTTCTTGCCTTTTCTTACCTTTTCATGCATTTTCCTTGCCTTTTTCTTGCCTTATCTTGCCTTTTAATTCCATTTCTTGCCTTTTCTTACCTTTTCATGCATTTTTCTCGCCTTTTTCTTGCCTTATCTTGCCTTTTCTTGCCTTTTTCTTACCTTTTTCTTTCTTTTTCTTGCCTTATCTCGCCTTTTCCTTGCCTTTTTCTTGCCTTTTATTTCCTTTTATTGCCTTATCTTGCCTTATCTTGCCTTTTCCTGCCTTTTCCATTAATTTCTTGCCTTTTCTTGCCTTATCTTTCCTTTTCTTGCCGTTTCATTCTTTTTCCTTACCTTCACTTTCCTTTTCTTGCCTTTTCCTTGCCTTTTCTTGCTTTATCTTTCCTTTTCTTTTCTTTTCTTGCCTTATCTCGGCTTTTCTTAACTTTTCATTGAATATTCATGCCTTTTCCTCCCTTATCTTGCCTTTTCTTGCCTTTTCTTTGCCTTTTCCTTGCCTTATCTTGCCTTTTCTTACCTTTTCTTGCCTTTTCATTTAATTTTCATGCATTTTCCTCCCTTATCTTGCCTTTTCTTACCTTTTCTTTGCCTTTTCCTTGTCTTTTCTTTCCTTTTCTTGCCTTATCTTACCTCTTCTTGCCCTTTCCTCGCCTTTTATTTCCTTTTCTTGCCTTATCTTGTCTTTTCTTTCATTTTCTTGCCTTTTCATGCCTTTTCTTGCCTTATCTTTCCTTTTCTTGCCATTTCATGTCATTTCCATGCCTTTTCTTTCCTTTTCTTGTCGTTTCTTTCCTTTTCCTTGCATTTTCTTTCATTTTGTTGCCTTATCTTACCTTATCTTGCCTTTTCATTCCTTTTCCTTGCCTTTTCTTACCTTTTCTTACCTTTTTATTTCCTTTTCTTGCCTTTTCTTTTCTTTTCATGCCCTTTTCTTGCCTTTTCTTGACTTTTCCTTGCCTTTTCTTGCCTTATTTTGCCTTTACCTTGCCTTTTCTTTCTTTTCTTGCCATTTCCTGCTTTATCTTACCTTTTTTACCTTTCTTGCCTTTTCTTGCCTTTAATTTCCTTTTCTTGCCTTTTCTTGAATTTTCATACCTTTTCCTTGCCTTATCTTGCCTTATCTTGCCTTTCCCATGCCTTTTTCTTTCTTTTTCTTGCCTTATCTTGCCATTTCCTTGCCTTTTCTTTCCTTTTCTTGCGTTATCTTGCCTTTTCTTCCCTTTTCCTGCCTTTTCCTTGCCTTTTCATTCTTTTTCCTTGCCTTTTCTTGCCTTTTCTTGCTTTATCTTTCCTTTTCTTTCCTTATCTTGCCTTTTCTAACCTTTTCTTGCCTTTTCATTAACATTTCATGCCTTTTCCATGCCTTTTCCTCCCTTATGTTGCCTTTTCTTTGCCTTTTCCTTGCCTTTTCTTTCATTTTCTTGCCTTATCTTGCCTTATCTTGCCTTTTCTTGCCTTTTCCTTGGCTTTGCTTTCCTTTTCTTGCCTATTCATGCCTTTTCTTGCCTTATCTTTCTTTTTCTTACCTTTTCATGCCCTTTCTCGCCTTTACTTTCCTTTTCTTGCCGTTTCTTTCCTTTTCCTTGCTTTTTCTTGCCTTATCTTGCCTTTTATTGCCTTATCTGGCCTTATCTTTCCTTATCTTTTCTTTTCTTGCCTTTTCTTGCCTTATCTTGCCTTTTCTTTCCTTTTCTTGCCTTTTCCTTGCATTTTCTTGCCTTATCTTGCCTTTTCCTTGCCTTTTCTTTCTTTTCTTGCCTTTTCTTGCCTTATCTTACCTTTCTTGCCTTTTCCTGCCTTTTAATTCCATTTCTTGCCTTTTCTTGCCTTTTCATGCATTTTCCTTGCCTTTTTCTTGCCTTATCTTGCCTTTTCTTACCTTTTCCTTGCCTTTTTCTTTCTTTTTCTTGCCTTATCTTGCCTTTTCTTACCTTTTCCTTGCCTTTTTCTTTCTTTTTCTTGCCTTATCTTGCCTTTTCTTGCCTTTTCCTGCCTTTTCCATTCCTTTTCTTGCCTTATCTTTCCTTTTCTTGCCGTTTCATTCTTTTTCCTTACCTTCTCTTTCCTTTTCTTGCCTTTTCCTTGCCTTTTCTTACTTTATCTTTCCTTTTCTTTTCTTTTCTTGCCTTATCTCGCCTTTTCTTAACTTTTCATTGAATATTCATGCCTTTTCCTCCCTTATCTTGCCTTTTCTTGCCTTTTCTTTGCCTATTCCTTGCCTTTTCTTTCCTTTTCTTGCCTTTCCTCGCCTTTTCCTTGCCTTTTATTTCCTTTTCTTGCCTTATCTTGTCTTTTTTTGCAATTTCCTTGCCTTTTCATGCCTTTTCTTGCCTTATATTTCCTTTTCTTGCCATTTCATGCCTTTTCTTGCCTTTTCTTGTCGTTTCTTTCCTTTTCCTTGCCTTATCTTGCCTTGTCTTGCCTTACCTTTCCTTTTCTTTCCTTCTCTTGCCTTTTCTTGCCTTTTCTTGCCTTTTCTTTCCTTTTCATTCCTTTTCCTTCGCCTTTCTTGCTTGTCCATGCCTTTTCTTGCCTTTTTTTTCCTTTTTGCATTTTCTTGCCTTTTCTTTCATTTTTTTGGCTTTTCTTACCTTTTCCTTACCGTTTCTTGCCTTATGGTTCCTTTTCTTGCCTTATCATTCCTTTTCTTTCCATTTCTTTCCTATTCTTTCCTTTTTTTGCTTTTCTTGCCTTATCTTTCCTTTTCTTGCCCAATCTTTTCTTTTTTTGCATTTTCATTCCTTTCCTTGCCTTTTCTTTCCTTTGCTTGCCTTTTTTTTTTGCCTTATCTTGCCTTTTCTTGCATTTTCTTTCCTTTTCTTACCTTTTCATGCCTTGTCCTTTCCTTTTCTTGCCTTATCTTGCCTCTTCCTTTTCTTATCTTGCCTTTTCTTTCCTTTTCTTGCCTTATCTTTCCTTTTCTTGCCTTTTCATGTCTTTTCCTTGCCTTTTCTTTCTTTATCTTGCCTTTTCCTTGCCTTTTCTTTCCTTTTCTTACCTTTTCTTGCATTATCTTGCCTTTTCTTGCCTCATCTTACCTTTTCTTTCCTTTTCTTACCTTTTCTTGCCTTTTCATTCCTTTTCCTTGCCTTTTCTTTCCTTTTTTTGCCTTTTCCTTGCCATTCCTTGCCTTATCTTTCCTTGCTATTTCTTGCCTTATCTTTCCTTTTCCTGCCTTTTCTTGCCTTTTCCTTGCCTTTTCTTGCTTTATCTTTCCTTTTCTTTCCTTTTCTTGCCTTATCTTGCCTTTTCTTGCCTTTTCATTTAATTTTCATGCCTTTTCCTCCCTTATCTTGCCTTTTCTTACCTTTTCTTTGCCTTTTCGTTGTCTTTTCTTTTCTTTCCTTTTCTTGCCTTATCTTACCTCTTCTTGCCCTTTCGTTGCCTTTTATTTCCTTTTCTTGCCTTATCTTGTCTTTTCTTTCATTTTCTTGCCTTTTCATGCCTTTTCTTGCCTTATCTTTCCTTTTCTTGCCATTTCATGTCATTTCCATGCCTTTTCTTGCCTTTTCTTTCCTTTTCTTGTCGTTTCTTTCCTTTTCCTTGCATTTTCTTTCATTTTCTTGCCTTATCTTGCCTTTTCATTCCTTTTCCTTGCCTTTTCTTACCTTTTTATTCCTTTTCCTTGCCTTTTCTTTCCTTATCCTGCCTTATCTTGCCTTTTCTTACCTTATCCTGCCTTATCTTGCCTTTTCTTGCCTTATCTTGCCTTATCTTGCCTTTTCTTTCCTTATCCTGCCTTATCTTGCCTTATCTTTCCTTTTCTTGCCTTATCTTGCCTTTTCCTTGCCTTTTGTTTTCTTTTCTTGCCTTATCTTACCTTATCTTGCCTTTTCATTCCTTTTTGCTTGCCTTTTCCTTTTCTTATCTTGCCATTCTTTACCTTTTCTTTCCTTTTCTTGCCTTTTCCTTGCCTTTTCTTGCCTCATCTTTCCTTTTCTTGCATTATCTTGCCTTTCTTTACCTTTTCTTGCATTTTCTTTCCTTTTCCTTTCCTTTTCTAGCCTTTTCATGCCTTTTCTATGCCTTTTCTTTCCTTTTCTTATCGTTTCTTTCCTTTTCCTTGCCTTTTCTTGCCTTTTTTGCCTTATCTTGCCTTATCTTTCCTTTTCTTGCATTTTCTTGCCTTTTCTTACATTTTCTTGCATTTTCATTCCTTTCTTGCCTTTTCCTTAACTTTTCTTACCTTTCCTTGCCTTTTCCTATCCTTTTCTTGCCTTTTCATTCCTTTTCCTTGCCTTTTCTTGTCTTTTCTTTCCTTTCCTTGCCTTTTCTTGTCTTTTCTTTCCTTTCCTTTCCTTTTCTTGCCTTTTCTTGCCTTTTCCTTGCCTTTTCTTGCCTTATCTTTCCTTTTCTTGCCTTATCTTGCCTTTTCTTGCCTTTTCTTGCCTTTTCTTGCATTTTCTTGCCTTTTCTTGCCTTTTCATGCCTTTTCCTATCCTTTTTTTTACCTTATCTTGCCTTTCCTTGCCTTTTCCTTGCCTTTTCCTTGTCTTATCTTGCCTTTTCTTGGTTTATCTTTCCTTTTCTTTCCATTTCTTTTCTTTTCTTGCTTTTTTTCTTTTTCTTGGGTTTTCTTGCCTTTTTTTTTTCTTGCCTTGCCTTTTCTTGCCTTATCTGACCTTTTCTTTTCGTTTCATTCCTTTTTCTTGACTTTTTTTGCCTTTTCTTACCTTTTCCATGCCTTATCTTGCCTTTTCCTTGCATTTTCTTTCCTTTTCTTGCCTTATCTTACCTTATCTTACCTTTTCCTTGCTTTTCATTCCTTTTCCTTGCATTTTCATTACTTTTCCTTGCCATTTCTTACCTTTTCTTGCCTAATCTTTCATATTCTTGCCCTTTCATTCCTTTTCCTTGCCTTTTATTTCCTTTTCTTGCCTTTTCTTTTCTTTTCTTGCCCTTTTCTTACCTTATCTTTCCTTATATTTCCTTTTCTTGTCTTTTCTTGCCTTATCTTACCTTATCTTGGCGTTTCTTTCCTTTTCTTGCCTTTTCCTTGCCTTTTCTTGCCTTATTTTTCCTTTTCCTTGCCTTTTCTTTCTTTTCTTGCCATTTCCTGCTTTATCTTACCTTTTTTTACCTTTCTTGCCTTTTCTTGCCTTTAATTTCCCTTTCTTGCGTTTTCTTGCCTTTTCCTTGCCTTTTCTCGCCTTATCTTGCCTTTCACATGCCTTTTTCTTTCTTTTTCTTGCCTTATCTTGCCTTTTTCTTGCCTTTTCTTTCCTTTTCTTGCGTTATCTTGCCTCATCTTTCCTTTTCTCACCTTTTCCTGCCTTTTCCTTGCCTTTTCATTCTTTTTCCTTGCCTTTTCTTGCTTTATCTTTCCTTTTCTTTCCTTATCTTGCCTTTTCTTACCTTTTCTTGCCTTTTCATTAACATTTCATGCCTTTTCCATGCCTTTTCCTCCCTTATGTTGCCTTTTCTTGCCTTTTCCTTGCCTTTTCTTTCATTTTCTTGCCTTATCTTGCCTTTTCTTGCCTTTTCTTTTTCTTTTCTTTCCTTTTCTTGCCTATTCATGCCTTTTCTTGCGTTATCTTTCTTTTTCTTGCCTTTTCATGCCCTTTCTCGCCTTTACATTCCTTTTCTAGTCGTTTCTTTCCTTTTCCTTGCTTTTTCTTGCCTTATCTTGCCTTTTATTGCCTTATCTGGCCTTATCTTTCCTTATCTTTCCTTTTCTTGCCTTTTCTTGCCTTATCTTGCCTTTTCCTTGCCTTTTCTTGCCTTATCTTGCCTTTTCCTTGCCTTTTCCTTGCCTTTTCTTTCTTTTCTTGCCTTTTCCTGCCTTATCTTACCTTTTCTTACCTTTCTTGCCTTTTCTTGACTTTTAATTCCATTTCTTGCCTTTTCTTACCTTTTCATGCATTTTCCTTGCCTTTTTCTTGCCTTATCTTGCCTTTTAATTCCATTTCTTGCCTTTTCTTACCTTTTCATGCATTTTTCTCGCCTTTTTCTTGCCTTATCTTGCCTTTTCTTGCCTTTTTCTTGCCTTTTTCTTTCTTTTTCTTGCCTTATCTCGCCTTTTCCTTGCCTTTTTCTTGCCTTTTATTTCCTTTTATTGCCTTATCTTGCCTTATCTTGCCTTTTCCTGCCTTTTCCATTAATTTCTTGCCTTTTCTTGCCTTATCTTTCCTTTTCTTGCCGTTTCATTCTTTTTCCTTACCTTCACTTTCCTTTTCTTGCCTTTTCCTTGCCTTTTCTTGCTTTATCTTTCCTTTTCTTTTCTTTTCTTGCCTTATCTCGGCTTTTCTTAACTTTTCATTGAATATTCATGCCTTTTCCTCCCTTATCTTGCCTTTTCTTGCCTTTTCTTTGCCTTTTCCTTGCCTTTTCTTGCCTTTCCTCGCCTTTTCCTTGCCTTTTATTTCCTTTTCTTGCCTTATCTTGTCTTTTTTTGCATTTTCCTTGCCTTTTCATGCCTTTTCTTGCCTTAAATTTCCTTTTCTTACCATTTCATGCCTTTTCTTGCCTTTTCTTGTCATTTCTTTCCTTTTCCTTGCCTTATCTAGCATTGTCTTGCCTTACCTTTCCTTTTCTTTCCTTCTCTTGCCTTTTCTTCCCTTTTCTTGCCTTTTCTTGACTTTTCTTTCCTTTTCATTCCTTTTCCTTTGCCTTTCTTGCTTATCCTTGCCTTTTTTTACCTTTTTGCATTTTCTTGCCTTTTCTTTCATTTTTTGGCTTTTCTTACCTTTTCCTTACCATTTCTTGCCTTATGGTTCCTTTTCTTGCCTTATCTTTCCTTTTCTTTCTATTTCTTTCCTTTTCTTTCCATTTCTTTCCTATTCTTTCCTTTTTTTTGCTTTTCTTGCCTTATCTTTCCTTTTCTTGCCTTATCTTTTCTTTTCTTGCATTTTCATTCCTTTCCTTGCCTTTTCCTTCCTTTCCTTGCCTTTTTTTTGCCTTTCCTTGCCTTTTCTTTCCTTTCCTTGCCTTTTTTTTGCCTTATCTTGCCTTTTCTTTCCTTTTCTTGCCTTTTCATGCCTTGTCCTTTCCGTTTCTTGCCTTATCTTGCCTTTTCCTTTTCTTATCTTGCCTTTTCTTGCCTTTTCTTTCCTTTGCTTGCCTTTCCATGCCTTTTCCTTGCCTTTTCTTGCCATATCTTGCCTTTTCTTGCCTTTTCTTGCCTTATCTTTCCTTTTCTTGCCTTTTCATGTCTTTTCCTTGCCTTTTCTTTCTTTATCTTGCCTTTTCCTTGCCTTTTCTTACCTTTTCTTGCATTATCTTGCCTTTTCTTGCCTCATCTTACCTATTCTTTCCATTTCTTGCCTTTTCTTGCCTTTTCATTCCTTTTCCTTGCCTTTTCTTTCCTTTTTTTGCCTTTTCCTTGCCATTCCTTGCCTTATCTTTCCTTGCTATTTCTTGCCTTATCTTTCCTTTTCTTGCTTTTTCATTTTTTTTCCTTGCCTTTTCTTTCCTTTTCCTGCCATTTCTTGCCTTTTCTTGCTTTATCTTTCCTTTTCTTGCCTTATCTTGCCTTTTCTTACCTTTTCTTGCCTTTTCATTTAATTTTCATGCCTTTTCCTCCCTTATCTTGCCTTTCTTTGCATTTTCCTTGTCTTTTCTTTCCTTTTCTTGCCTTATCTTACCTCTTCTTGCCCTTTCCTTGCCTTTTATTTCCTTTTCTTGCCTTATCTTGTCTTTTCTTGAATTTTCCTTGCCTTTTCTTTCCTTTTTTTCCTTTTCATGCCTTTTCTTGCCTTATCTTTCCTTTTCTTGCCATTTCATGTCATTTCCATGCCTTTTCTTGCCTTTTCTTGTCGTTTCTTTCCTTTGCCTTGCCTTTTCTTTCCTTTTCTTGCTTTATCTTACCTTTTCTTGCTCTTTCCTTGCCTTTTATTTCCTTTTCTTGCCTTATCTTGTCTTTTCTTGAATTTTCCTTGCATTTTCTTTCCTTTTCATGCCTTTTCTTGCCTTATCTTTCCTTTTCTTACCATTTCATGTCTTTTCCATGCCTTATCTTGCCTTAAATTAACTTTCCTTTTCTTTCCTTTTCTTTGCTTTTCTTGCCTTATCTTGCCTTTTCTTACCTTTTCTTGCAATTTCTTGCCTTTTCTTGCCTTTTCCTGCCATTTCCTTCCCTTTTCTTGCCTTTCTTGCCTTTTCTTTCCTTTTTTTTGGCTTTTCTTACCTTTTCCTTACCTTTTCTTTCCTTATGTTGCCTTTTCTTGCCTTATCATTCCTTTTCTTTCCATTTCTTTCCTATTCTTTCCTTTTTTAGCTTTTCTTGCCTTTTCTTACCTTTTCTTGCCTTATCTTTCCTTTTCTTGCCTCTTAATTCCTTTTCATGCCTTTTCTTTCCTTTTCATGCCTTTTCGTGTCTTTTCCTTGCCTTTTCTTTCCTTTTCTTGCCTTATCTTGCCTTTTCTTGCCTTTTCTTGCATTATCTTGCCTCAACTTTCCTTTTCTTTCCTTTTCTTACCTTTTCGGGCCTTTTCATTCCTTTTCCATGCCTTTTCTTTCCTTTTTTTGCCTTTTCCTTGCCATCCCTTGCCTTATCTTTCCTTTTCTTTCCTTTACTTGCCTTTTCATGCCTTATCTTGCCTTTTTTTTTACTTTTTCTTGCCTTTTCCTTGCCTTTTTATTCCTTTTCCTTGCAATTTCTTACCTTTTCTAGCCTAATCATTCCTATTCTTGCCATTTCATTCCTTTTCCTTGCCTTTTATTTCCTTTTCTTGCCTTTTCTTTCCTTTTCTTATCTTTTCTTGCCTTATCTTTCCTTATCTTTCCTTTTCTGGCCTTATCTTGCCTTTTCTTGCCTTATCTTGTCTTTTCCTTGCCTTTTCTTTCTTTTCTTGCCTTATCTTGCCTTATCTTACCTTTTCTTACCTTTCTTGCCTTTTCTTTCCTTTTCTTGCCTTTTCATGCCTTTTCCTTGCCTTTTCGTGCCTTATCTTACCTTTTCCTTGCCTTTTTCTTTCTTTTTCTTGCCTTATCTTGCCTTATATTGTCTTTTCTTGCCTTTTTCTTGCCTTTTCTTGCCTTTTCTTGCTTGTTCTTGCCTCATCTCCCCTTTTCTTGCATTATGTTGCAATTTCTTGCCTTTTCCTGCCATTTCCATGCCTTTTCCTGCCTTATCTTTCCTTTTCTTGCCTTTTCATTCTTTTTCCTTGCCTTTTCTTTCCTTTTCTTTCCTTTTCTTGCCTTTTCCTTGCCTTTTCTTGCCTTTTCTTGCTTTATCTTTCCTTGTCTTTCCTTTTCTTGCCTTATCTTGACTTTTCTTACTTTTTCTTGCCTTTTCATTGACTTTTCTTTCCTTTTCTAGCCTTTTCATGCCTTTTCTTACCTTATCTTTCCTTTTCTTGCCTTTTCCATGCCATTTCTTGCCATTTCTTTCCTTTTTAGTCGTTTCTTTCCTTTTCCTTGCCTTTTCTTGCCTTTTCTTGCATTTTCTTATCTTTTCTTGCCATTTTTTGCCTTTTTATGCCTTTTACTTCACTTTTCTTAAATTTCCTTGCCTTTTCTTGCCTTTTCTTACCTTTTTGCATTTTCTTGCCTTTTCTTTCATTTTCTTTGCTTTTCTTACCTTTTCCTTACCTTTTCTTACCATATGTTGCCTTCTCTTGCCTTATCATTCCTTTTGATATGAATCTCCGCGGAAAAGACTCACAACTCGGACCGTTTGTTACTTCAGAATGGAACAGATCACAACTCACAAGAACTCACAAGAACTAAGGCGCGAAATTGAACCTTAACCCGCAGCAAGAGCTTCTGAACCTTGACCTAAGGTCGTATCACGCCACGAGCGGGGATGGATGATCCGCTTGATAAGTGAAAGATAAATTCTAGCCAAGACGACTCACCAGCCTAAGCAAGAACAAACGAGTATCTAAACTCACAATTAGCCAATGCTAAGTAATTCTCCGAATTGTTATGTCTTTATTGAATGAGGATGCCTCTTTATATAGGCTCCATAAGTCTTTCAACTTCCTAAACGATAACTAACTCCAAATAAGGAGTTCAAGGCTGGCCAAAATTCTCCTTCCTAATTTAAAGGGATTTTGGCCGAAATATTCAACTAAGTAGGAAAACAATCTAAACATAGATAACTAATAGACTATCTAGTAAATATCACGTCCTAAAACATAGTAGATGCAATTCCTAAAATTTAGGGACGCATGTCCAAGATAAGCTTGAAATTCACGTGCGCATGCATCCAGGAGATTGCGTGCATCTCAAACTTCCCATTTAGCTTCCAAAACGTGCATGGGCCTCCCTTGGGCTTCTTGGACGTCCTTGGTCCTCCACGCACTTGCTTGAGCCCAAACTTCTTGCATTAGTCCATTGAAGTCAGATTGCAACTTCCTAGCTCTTGCTCTTGTCATTGGCCCAATTGGAACTTGAACTTGCTGCGAGTCTACAAGCTTGATAGTAGGTGCATCCTTAGGCTTGCTCACATCAGTCCCCTCCTCTTGAAAAGGATTTGTCCTCAAATCATCACCTACATCAAACGGACTCAAGTCAGCCACGTTAAACGAAGCACTTACATTATACTCACCCGGAAGGTCTAGCTTGTAGGCATTATCATTGATGCGTTCTATCACTTGGAATGGACCATCTCCTCGTGGTAGCAACTTTGAACGTCTTTGGACAGGAAAACGCTCCTTCCTCATATGTAGCCAAACCCAATCTCCCGGCTCAAAGACAACCTTGTGCCTTCCTTTGTTTGCTTGCCTCGCATAGTGCTCCGTGCGCTTCTCGATGTTCATTCTTGCTTTCTCATGTAACTGCTTGACAAATTCAGCTTTCTTCTTGCCATCTAAGTTAACATGCTCACTCGAAGGTAGAGGTGATAAATCCAATGGAGTCAAAGGATTAAATCCATAAACAAGCTCAAATGGTGAGAATTGAGTAGCAGAATGGACAGAACGATTATAAGCAAACTCAACATGAGGCAAACATTCTTCCCAAGTCTTAATGTTATGCTTAATGAGTGCTCTCAAAAGTGTAGACAAAGTCCTATTCACTACTTCAGTTTGACCATCAGTTTGAGGATGACAAGTAGTAGAAAAAAAAAACTTAGTACCTAACTTGCACCACAAGGTCTTCCAAAAGTAACTTAGGAACTTAGCATCTCTATCAGAGATAATTGTCCTAGGCATGCCATGCAACCTAACAACCTCTCTAAAGAACAAATCAGCAATGTTCGAAGCATCATCAGTCTTATGACATGGAATGAAATGTGCCATCTTAGAAAACCTATCCACTACCACAAAAATTGAATCTCTTCCACGCTTAGTCCTAGGTTGTCCTAACACAAAATCCATAGAGATATCAATCTCAGGCTCACTAGGTATAGGTAGTGGGGTGTACAAACCATGGGGTTTTACCTTTGACTTGGCTTGCTTGCAAGTGATGCAACGACCACAAACTCTCTCAACGTCTCTCTTCATGTGTGGCCAAAAGAAATGATCTTGTAGCATTGCCAAGGTCTTTGCAATTCCAAAATGCCCCATTAAGCCACCTCCATGTGCCTCCTGAATGAGTAATTCTCGCATCGAGCAATTAGGCACACAAAGTTTGTTTTCACGAAATAGGTAACCTTCATTACGAAAGAACTTACCAAATGCACTTCTTTCAGTGGATCTAAACAACTCGCTAAAATCAACATCATCAACATACATGTCTTTAATGTGTTCAAAGCCAAGTAGTTTAGCATCAAGAGTTGAGATCAAGGCGTACCTTCGTGATAGTGCATCAGCCACTACATTTTCCTTACCTTGCTTGTAGCGAATGACATAAGGAAATGTCTCAATGAATTCCACCCATCGTGCATGCCTCTTGTTCAGCTTGTGTTGCCCCTTTAAGTGCTTGAGTGACTCATGATCAGTGTGAATCACGAACTCCTTTGGCCACAAGTAATGCTGCCATGTCTCCAATGCTCGAACTAGTCCGTACAACTCCTTGTCATAGGTCGGGTAATTCAAGGTTGCACCACTTAGTTTCTCACTAAAGTATGCAATGGGTCTTCCTTCTTGCACAAGGACAGCTCCAATTCCTATACCAGAAGCATCACACTCTATTTCAAAAGTCTTAGAGAAATTAGGTAAAGCTAACAAGGGTGCATTAGTCAACTTCCCTTTTAGTAGTTGGAAGGCCTTCTCTTGAGCTTCTCCCCAAGTAAAACCCACGTTTTTCTTGATGACTTCATTTATGGGTGCGGCTATGCTACTAAAGTCCTTCACAAATCTCCTATAAAAACTAGCTAGTCCATGAAAGCTCCTAACATTAGCAACACTTGTAGGGCTTGGCCATTCACGGATAGCTCGGATCTTTTCTTCATCAACCTGTATTCCGTTAGCTCCAACAACAAAACCCAAGAATACAAGCTTATCCGTACAAAAGGTACACTTCTTCAAGTTAGCAAACAATTGATCTTCTCTAAGTGCATCTAAGACAGATCTCAAATGTTCTAAATGATCCTCCATGCTCTTGCTATAAATGAGTATATCATCAAAGTAAACAACCACAAATTTACCAATGAATGGACGTAGAACATGATTCATGAGTCGCATAAACGTGCTAGGTGCGTTGGACAAACCAAATGGCATGACCATCCACTCATACAACCCATACTTTGTTTTAAAAGCAGTCTTCCACTCATCTCCTTCTTTCATCCTAATTTGATGATAACCACTCTTCAAATCAATCTTAGAAAACATGCAAGAACCATGCAACTCATCTAACATGTCATCTAAACGAGGAATAGGGTGACGATATTTTACCGTTATGTTGTTGACTGCTCGGCAATCAACACACATTCTCCATGATTTATCCTTCTTGGGCACAAGTAGGACTGGAACAGCACTCATGCTCTCTCTCACGTACCCTTTCTCCAATAGCTCGTTGACTTGCTTCTCAAGCTCCTTTGTTTCTTCAGGATTGCTTCTATATGCGGGACGGTTAGGTATGGCAGCTCCCGGAACAAAGTCTATTTGATGTTCAATCCCACGAATAGGTGGCAAACCAGGTGGTAGCTCGTCGGGAAAGACATCCTTGTAGTCCTGCAAAAGAGACACAACCGTACTAGGTACATGTGGTTCAAGCTCGTTAGTGTTTAAAAGCGCCTCTCTATACCGAAGTAAGATCATAGGCTTCTTTTCAAAGCATGCTTGCTTAATATCACTTGCTCCCACATAGTAACTCTTTTTCCAACTCTCGGTTTTTCTCTCATTGGCCGTTTTAATTTCTGTTTTTCCGGCTTCTTTTGTTTTCTCAATCTTTTCCTCTCCATTGGCCGTTTTTCTTATCTTTTTTTCGGCTTCTTCTCTCCTCTCAATCTTTTTCTTTTTGTCACGCTCTCTTTGCTCATCACTTTCTTTTTGCAACTGTCGTTGATCTTCACAAACTTGTGATGGTGACAAGGGTGCCAAGGTGATTACTCTCTTCTTAAGTATAAATGAATATTTGTTGGTGTAGCCATCATGATGCACTTTCCTATCAAACTGCCATGGCCTTCCTAACAATAGATGACCAGCTTGCATCGGTACAACATCACACAACACTTCATCCTCATAGTTGCCAATGCGGAATGTTACCAATACTTGCTTCATCACTCGTACTTCTCCACTATCATTCAGCCATTGTAGTTTGTAAGGCTTAGGGTGTTTTCCAGTGAGTAACCCTAACTTCTCCACCATAGTAGTGCTTGCGACATTAGCACAACTTCCTCCATCTATGATGACACTACACACCTTGTCTTTGACATAGCACCTTGTGTGAAAAATATTTTCTCTTTGAGCCACATCATTTTCTTCTTTTACTTGCACATTCAATGCTCTTCTAGACACAAGAGTAAGCCTCTCAGCAGCTTGGTACTCTTCCTCGGATACGTCCTCCAAAGAAGGCATGCTTTCATGCTCCGATTCCTCTTCTTCAGTTTCAATCTCTCCACTTTCCTTGATCACCATCGCTTGCTTGTTAGGGCATTGACTTGAGATGTGCCCTCTTCCTTGACACTTAAAGAACTTGATGTCACGGTTCCTAGCTGGAGTGACTTCCACTTTCCTTTGAGAATTAGCATGAGAACTCTCGGATTTATGCTCTACTTTGGCTGCTTGTGGCTTGTCAAACTTCTTTTGGTAGTTTGGCTTCCAAGTAGAACTCGATGTAGCTCTTGTTCTCCCCTCTCCTCTCTTGAGTTGCTTCTCAATTTTCGTTGCCATATGCACCATGTCCTCCAACTCCACATAGTGTTGCAACTCAACTTTGTCTTGAATTTCAGGATTGAGTCCATTCAAGAATCTTGCCATTGTAACTTCTCTATCTTCATCTATATCAGCTCTTATCATGGCCATCTCCATCTGTTTGAAATACTCCTCCACGCTCAAATTTCCTTGCCTCATTCCTTGTAACTTCTTATACAGCCCTCTATAGTAATGACTTGGAACAAATCTCTTCCTCATCACCACTTTCATGTCTTCCCAAGTAGCTATAGGGCGTTCTCCATTTCTCCTCCTGCTTGTCACAAGTTGATCCCACCAAGTTATAGCATAATCAGTGAATTCGGTGATGGCAAGTTTTACCTTCTTTACTTCGGAGCTATTGTGGCAATCAAACACGAACTCAATCTTCTTCTCCCACTCTAAGTACGCCTCCGGGTCAGAACGACCAGCAAAGGAGGGTATCTTCAGTTTGATACTCCCTATGTTGTCGTCTCTCTTTTGCCTCGCCTCCCTAGGTGGGCGGTTTGTTCTTGCTCTCCTAAGACTCCTTGTAGAGCCTACACCTTCTGCAGATTCAGAATCAGCTCCGCTCGACTCTCCAATAGGTACTCCTCTCCTACGCCTTTGGAGTTCGCCTCGCGTTTGGGGGTTGTCACGAGAATTCTCCACGGCATCCACGCGTAGTTGCAAAGGCTCCATCTGAGCTTGCACTATCTGCTCGAGCTTCCCGGCCAAGGCATCCACTAATAACTTAAGGTCTATGCTTCCCATAGTTTGACCTTCATGCGACATGTTTGCTACAAGAAAAATTGGTTAGTAATAAAAAAAAAATTATGGCCTCACAAGCTCACTCCCTTACGTGTATACTCTCAATGTAAGGTGCACTCAAGTTCACTCGTGTTTGCACTCAAATATTTGGCTTTTCTCTCTAAGGTACTCGCACACTCTTGCCTTTTTCCTCTCGTGATACTTGTATGTTCTTACTAAAGCTAGAACAGCCTTTGCTTGAGCTTCACGCTTTAACAAACAGAATGTTAAAGTTCCTCTTTTGGCCTTTCTTTGCTTTTTTAGTCTTGCTTGTCCCTTTTCTTGATCAGCTGATGCGCCTTCTTTAGTTCGCTAGCTTCCTTTTTGATTTTGCTTCCTCTTTAGCTTGCGGCTTCCAAATTAGTCGTGCGGGCCAACTTAGGACTAACTTCTTCCTGTTTTGTTTCCTCTCTTTTTTTTTCTTTTTTTTTCTTTCCTTTTTTTTTCTTTTCTTTCCTTTTCTTTTCTTTTCTTTTCGGTTTTTGCTTCACTCGTTTGTTTTCCTCTCTTTTCTCTCGAACAGCGAAGAACCTCACGGATTAGCAAGCAACAAAACGAACCCCAAAAAAAAAAGAACAAGAATAACAAGGATAATGAACTAAAGTAACAAGCTAAGCTCTGATACCAAATGATATGAATCTGCGCGGAAAAGACTCACAACTCGGACCGTTTGTTACTTCAGAATGGAACAGATCACAACTCACAAGAACTCACAAGAACTAAGGCGCGAAATTGAACCTTAACCCGCAGCAAGAGCTTCTGAACCTTGACCTAAGGTCGTATCACGAGCGGGGATGGATGATCCGCTTGATAAGTGAAAGATAAATTCTAGCCAAGACGACTCACCAGCCTAAGCAAGAACAAACGAGTATCTAAACTCACAATTAGCCAATGCTAAGTAATTCTCTGAATTGTTATGTCTTTATTGAATGAGGATGCCTCTCTATATAGGCTCCATAAGTCTTTCAACTTCCTAAACGAAAACTAACTCCAAATAAGGAGTTCAAGGCTGGCCAAAATTCTCCTTCCTAATTTAAAGGGATTTTGGCCGAAATATTCAACTAAGTAGGAAAACAATCTAAACATAGATAACTAATAGACTATCTAGTAAATATCACGTCCTAAAACATAGTAGATGCAATTCCTAAAATTTAGGGACGCATGTCCAAGATAAGCTTGAAATTCACGTGCGCATGCATCCAGGAGATTGCGTGCATCTCAAACTTCCCATTTAGCTTCCAAAACGTGCATGGGCCTCCCTTGGGCTTTTTGGACGTCCTTGGTCCTCCACGCACTTGCTTGAGCCCAAACTTCTTGCATTAGTCCATTGAAGTCAGATTGCAACTTCCTAGCTCTTGCTCTTGTCATTGGCCCAATTGGAACTTGAACTTGCTGCGAGTCTACAAGCTTGATAGTAGGTGCATCCTTAGGCTTGCTCACATCACCTTTTCTTTCCATTTCTTTCCTATTCTTTCCTTTTTTTGTTTTTCTTGCCTTTTCTTATCTTTTCTTGCCTTATCTTTCCTTTTCTTGCCTTTTTCATTCCTTTTCCATTCCTTTTCTTGCCTTTCCTTTCATTTCCTTGCCTTTTCTTGCGTTATCTTGCCTTTTCTTGCCTTATCTTGCCTTTTCTTTCCCTTTCTTACCTTTTCTCGCATTTTCTTTCCATTTCTTGCCTTCTCTTTCCTTTTCTTTCCTTTTCTTGGCTTTTCATGCCTTTTCCTTGCCTTTTTTTGCCTTATCTTGCCTTGCCTTTTCTTTTCTTTTCTTGCCTTTTCTTGCCGTGTCTTTCCTTTTCTTACCTTTCTTGCCTTTTCTTGCCTTTTCTTTCCTTTTCTTACCTTTTCTCGCTTTTTAATTCCTTTTCTTGCCTTTTCTTTCCTTATCTTGCCTTATCATTCCTTTTCTTGCCTTTTCTTTCCTTTTCCTTGCCTTATCTTGCCTTTTCTTTCCTTTTCTTGTGTTATCTTGCCTTTTCTTGCCTCATCTATCCTTTTCTTTCCTTTCCTTGACTTTTCTTTCCTTTTCTTGCCTTTTCATTCATTTTCCTTGCTTTTTCTTTCCTTTTTTGCCTTTACCTTGCCATTCCTTGCCTTATCTTTCATTTTCTTTCCTTTACTTGCCTTTTCGTGCCTTATCTTGCCTTTTTTTACCTTTTCTTGCCTTTTTCTTAACTTTTCATGCCTTTTCCTAGCATTTTCTTTCCTTTTCTTGCCTTATTTTGCCTTTTCTTATCTTTTCCTTGCCTTTTCTATCCTTTTCTTGCCTTACCTTGCCTATTCTTGCCTCATCTTACCTTTTCTTGCCTTTTCCTGCCTTTTCCATGCCTTTTCTAGCCTTTTCTTGCCTTATCTTCCCTTTTCTTGCCTTTTCTTACTTTATCTTTCCTTTTCTTGCCTTTTGCTTGCCTTTTCTTACCTTTTCTTTCTTTTTCATTGACTTTTCATGCCTTTTCCTACCTTATCTTGCCTTTTCCTTGCCTTTTCTTTCCTTTTCTTGCCTTATCTTGTCTTTTCATGCCTTTTCCTTGCCTTATCTTGTCTTTTCATGCCTTTTCCTTGCCTTTTCTTTCCTTTTCATGCCTTTTCTTACCTTATCTTTCCTTTTCTTGCCTTTTCATGCCTTTTCCAGGACTTGTCTTGCCTTTTCTTTCCTTTTCTTATCGTTTCTTTCCTTTTCATTGCATGTTCTTGCCTTATCTTGCCTTTTCTTGCCGCATCTTGCCTTATCTTTCCTTTTTTTTGCCTTTCCTTTCCTTTTCTTGCGTTTTTTTACCTTTTCGCATTTTCTTGCCTTTTCTTTCATTTTTTTGGCTTTTCTTACCTTTTCCTTACCTTTTCTTTTCATTTCTTTCCTATTCTTTCCTTTTTTTGCTTTTGTTTCCTTTTCATATCTTTTCTTGCATTTTCTTTCTTTTTCTTGCCTTTTCATTCCTTTTCCTTGCCTTTTCTTGCCTTTTCTTTCCTTTCCTTGCCTTTTTTGCCATATTTTGCCTTTTCCTTATCTTTTCTTGCGTTATCTTGCCTTTTCTTGCCTTTTCTTGCGTTATCTTACCTTTTCTTACGTTATCTTACCTTTTCAGGCCTTTTCTTACCTTTTTCTTTCCTTTTGTTGCCTTTTCTTGCCTTATCTTTCCTTTTTTCCTTTTTCTTGCCTTTTCATGCCTTTTCCATGCCTTTTCTTGCATTTTCTTTCCTTTTCTTGCCTTTACTTTGCCTTTTTTTGTCTTCTCCTTGCATTTTCCTGCCTGATCTTCCCTTTTCTTGCCCAATATTGCTTTATCTTTCCTTTTCTTTCCTTTTCTTGCCTTTTCTCGCCTTTTCTTCCATTATCTTTCCTTTTCTTTTCTTTTCCTTCCTTTTCTTACGTTTTCTTGCCATTTCTTGCCTTTTCTTACCTTTTCATCCCTTTTCCTTTCCTTTTCATGCATTTTCGATGCCTTTTCTTTCCTTTTCTTGCCTTATCTAACCTTTTTTGCCTTTTCCTTGCCTTTTCTTTCCGTTTCTTGTCTTTTCATGCTTTTTCTTGCCTTATTATTCCTTTTCTTGCATTTTCATGCCTTTTCCATGCCTTTTCTTTCCTTTTCTTTCCTTTTCCTTTCTTTTTCTTTCCTTATCTGGCCTTATCATTCCTTTTCTCGCCTTTTCCTTGCCCTTTCTTCCATTTTCTTGCCTTTTCATGCCTTTTCTTGTCTTATCTAGCCTTTTCTTGCCTTATCTTGCCTTTTCTTTCCTTTTCTTTCCTTTTCTTGGCTTTTCATACCTTTGCTTGCCTTTTCTTTCCTTTTCTCGCCTTTTCTTGCCTTTTCCTTGCCTTTTCTTACCCCAGCTTTCCTTTTCTTTCCTTTCCATGCCTTATCCATGCCTTTTCTTGCCTTATCTTGCCTTTTCCTTGCTTTTTCTTGCCTTATCTTACCTTTTCTTTCCTTTTCTTTCCTTTTCTTTTCTTTTCTTGCCTTATCTTGCCTTTTCTTGCCTTTTTCTTGCCTTATCTTTCCTTATCTTGCCTTTTCTTGCCTTTTTCTTGCCTTATCTTTCCTTATCTTACCTTTTCTTACCTTTTCTTGCCTTATCTTTCCTTATCTTGCCTTTTCTTACCTTTTATTGCCTTTTCTTGCCTTTTCTTACCTTTTCATGTCTTTTCTTACCTTATCTTTCCTTTTTTTTGTTATCTTGCCTTTTCCTTGCCTTTTCTTCCCTTTTCTTTCCATTTCTTTTCTTTTCCTTCCTTTTCTTGCCTTATCTTGCCTTTTCATGCCATTTCATGCCTTACCTTCCCTTTTTATTCCTTATCTTGCCCTTTTTTCCCTTTTCTTGCCTTTTCTTTCCTTATTATGCATTTTCTTGCCTTATCATGCCTTATCTTTCCTAATCTTTCCTTATCTTTCCTTTTCTTGCCTTTTCTTGTCTTTTCTTGTCTTTTCTTGCCTTTTCTTGTCTTTTATTTCCTTGCCTTTTCATGGCTTTTCCATGCCTTATCTTGCCTTTTCTTACCTTTTCCATGCATTTTCTTTCCTTTTCTCACCTTATCTTGCCTCTTCTTGCCTCATCTTTCTTTTTCTTTCCTTTTTTTGCCTTTCCTTCCCTTTTCTTGCCTTATATTGCCTTATCCTGCCTTTTCTTACATTTTCTTTCCTTTTCTTGCCTTATCTTGCATTTTCTTGCCTTTTCTTATATTTTCTTAACTTATATTGCCTTATCTTGCCTTATCTTACCCTTTCTTGCCTTTTCTTGCCATTTCATAGTCCTTTTCTTACCTTATCTTTCCTTGTCTGGCCTTATCTTGCCTTTTTATTACGTATCTTGCCTTTTCTGGCCTTATCTTGCCTTTTTATTACTTATCTTACCTTTTCTTACCTTATCTTGCCTTTTCTTTCCTTATCTTTCCTTTTCCTTGCCTTTTCTTGCCTTTTCCAACCTGATATTGCCTTATCTTGCCTTATCTTTCCTTTTCTTGCCATTTCTTGCCTTATCTTGCCTTTTCTTGCCTTTTCTTTCCTATTCTTACCTTTTCTCACCTTTTCTTTCCTTTTCTTGCCTTTTCTTTCCTTTTCTTACTATTTCTTGCCTTTTCCTTACCTTATCTTGCCTCATCTTGCCTTTTCATGCCTTTTCCTTGCCTTTTCTTTCCCTTTTCCTGGCCTTTCCTTTCCTTTTCTTGCCTTATCTTGCCTTACCTTATCTTTTCTTGCCATATCTTGACTTTTCCTTGCCTTTTCAATTCCTTTCTTACCACATCTTTCCTTCTCTTTCCTTTTCTTGCCTTTCCTTGCCTTATCTTGTCATATCTTACCTTTTCCTTGCATTTTCTTACCTCAGCTTTCCTTTTCTTTCCTTTCCATGCCTTATCCATGCATTTTCTTGCCTTATCTTGCCTTTTCCTTGCATTTTCTTGCCTTATCTTACCTTTTCTTCCCTTATCTTTCCTTTTCTTTTCTTGTCTTGCCTTATCTTGCCTTTTTCTTACCTTTTCTTGCCTTATCTTTCCTTATCTTGCCTTTTCTTAAATTTTATTGCCTTTTCTTGCCTTTTCTTACCTTTTCATGTCTTTTCTTACCTTATCTTTCCTTTTTTTTCTTATCTTGCCTTTTCCTTGCCTTTTCTTCCCTTTTCTTTCCATTTCTTTCCTTTTCCTTCCTTTTCTTGCCTTATCTTGCCTTATCATGCCATTTCATGCCTTACCTTCCCTTTTTATTCCTTATCTTGCCCTTTTTCCCTTTTCTTGCCTTTTCTTTCCTTATTATGCATTTTCTTGCATTTTCTTGCCTTATCTTTCCTAATCTTTCCTTATCTTTCCTTTTCTTGCCTTTTCTTGTCTTTTCGTGCCTTTTCTTTTATTTCCTTGCCTTTTCCATGCCTTTTCCATGCCTTATCTTGCCTTTTCTTGCCTCATCTTTCCTTTTCTTTCCTTTTCTTGCCTTTCCTTCCCTTTTCTTGCCTTATATTGCCTTATCCTGCCTTTTCTTACATTTTCTTTCCTTTTCTTGCCTTATCTTGCATTTTCTTGCCTTTTCTTATATTTTCTTTATTTATATTACCTTATCTTGCCTTATCTTACCCTTTCTTGCCTTTTCTTGCCATTTCATAGGCCTTTTCTTACCTTATCTTTCCTTTTCTGACCTTATCTTGCCTTTTTATTACTTATCTTGTCTTTTCTTACCTTATCTTGCCTTTTCTTTCCTTTTCTTTCCTTTTCTTGCCTTTCCTTCCCTTTTCTTGCCTTATATTGCCTTATCCTGCCTTTTCTTACATTTTCTTTCCTTTTCTTGCCTTATCTTGCATTTTCTTGCCTTTTCTTATATTTTCTTTATTTATATTACCTTATCTTGCCTTATCTTACCCTTTCTTGCCTTTTCTTGCCATTTCATAGGCCTTTTCTTACCTTATCTTTCCTTTTCTGACCTTATCTTGCCTTTTTATTACTTATCTTGTCTTTTCTTACCTTATCTTGCCTTTTCTTTCCTTTTCTTTCCTTATCTTGCCTTTTCCTTGCCTTTTCTTGCCTTTTCCAACCTGATATTGCCTTTTCTTGCCTTTTCTTTCCTTTCCTTTCCTTTTCTTGCCTTATCTTGCCTTACCTTGTCTTTTCTTGCCATATCTTGCCTTTTCAATCCTTTTCTTACCACATCTTTCCTTCTCTTTCCTTTTCTTGCCTTTCCTTGCCTTATCTTGCCATATCTTGCCTTTTCCTTGCCTTTTCATGCCTTAACTTTGATACGTACCCCGACAATGATGCGCGAGACCCGTCCACGAAGCATTGAATTCCCAGATCATTCTAAATCAGTTTGTGATGGAGATCTCGACCCGATGCTCACAACCAAACAAGAACCTTGGTATTAAGACCGTGACCCGCTGTTTGAGTTGAAAGAAAGAACCTTGATATATCGATGACGCCACAAACGGTATGAAGTTCCGCTTGATAAGTCGAAGTTAAACTCGACGGAATTGCTCCGCTGTGTTCGGGAAGTTCCTTGGAACCAAGAGAGAGACTTGCTCACGTTTTTAATCAATAATAGTCTACTTTTCTCATTCCATAAGCCTCCATAAATAGGCTCAATATTACAAAGAGATTCCAAATCAAACAACTCCTAAAAATCTGGCTGGAAAGGGAAACTAAAAAGGAAACAATTCTCAGCCTCTTAGGAAAGCTAAAAACGTGTCCAACAATCTAAATAAGCCAAGAGTTGTTGGAATATAACTTCCTAATCAAAACTAATGGCTGAAATAAACTTCCTAAACAGAATGCCCAAAATCAGAGGGAATCACTCTTCTAGATCTTTGCTGCTAAAAGGACCTTCTAGAACTTGTATTAAGGTCATAAACTCAGCTGAATTTCGTGGCTCTTGGTCCATGGACTTTAATAAATTTGCTTGGGCCCAACTCTCCGATGTAAGCTTGAAAATCAGACCGTTAAGTTGTAAGTTGAAGCACTTTGCAGATGCTCTCACAATTGGTCAGATTGACACTTTATAAGGCTACTACGATTCACATCTTGAAACGGATTTGTCCTCAAATCCTTGCATATGTCATGCTTATGCCAATTAAAAATCATGCTGGAACAAGGTTGAATCTTCAAATGACGTGGTTGCACTTGATATCTTCCACTCCAACAGAATAGATACTTTGAACATAAACAATCTGAATTCATCTCCAAATCAAAAGTTAAAGACTCTCTTTTTCGAATAAGCCTTTCACCAATCTTCAAATCATTCCACAAGTTGATCAATGCTGATCCTCCCACATATTCAAACTTGTCAACTCCCAAGAAGTCAATATGCTCAACATATTCAACATGAAAATCTGGATATATGTAAGATATGGGCTGAACCTCTTCCTTCTCAACCACAACAATAAATTCTTCATGATCACCATCAATTGGAGTTATGCACTTCTTCATGTGAACAACATTATTCACCACAGATGATTCATCAAATAAATCCCTTAAGTAAAGTAGTGACATTGTACTCATCAAAGCAATCTCCATCAAATAAGTCAATAGAATATGTACCAAACTCCTCCCATGTCAAAGCCTCTTCAAGAACTTCAAAAGAAGAATCTTTCATATCAACTTCAGAACCACATACCTTATTCTCAATGTTGCACTGAGTGCGACTAATCTTCTCACGTTGCACTTCACAACCTTCTCTTGCATGCAAGTCAATTTTCCTTGCCAATGACATAAATTTCTCCCAGCTGTCTTCATCATCCCACGCTGTAAGTCGATGAGTGTTATCACCTCTCACCCCATTCTTCCATTTTTTAGCTCTTGTATCCTTGCATACTTTAGGAACAACATCTACCCACTTCGAAAGTTTACTCTCTATACGGTCTATCCGTCTGTGAAACTTATAGATCTCCCCACTCACCATGCAATTCATCTCACTCATCATGGCCTCCATAAACTTTTTTGGATCAGCCAATGACTCATTATCTTCAAAGTTTCTTCGTGAGTAGTCGTAGGACATGTTCTTGCTCATCTTTTTTATTTCCTTTCAACTTTTTCTTTCAGCCTTCTTTTCTTTTCTTTTCTTTTCTTTTGTAGGCTTCCTTCTTTCTTTCTTTTTTTTCAGATTTTTTTCTCTTTTTTTTTCTTTCTCCAACTCAGATTACAATAAGAGTAACTAACTGAAAACTAATGATAAAAACAAAATTTAAAGGATAGGTAGAACTGAAATAGAACCTTGAGGTTTGATACCAAATGATACGTACCCCGGCAGCGATGCGCGAGACCCATCCGCGAAGTGTTGAAATCCCAGATCATTCTAGATCAGTTTGTGATGGGGATCTCGACCCGATGCTCATAACCAAACAAGAACCTTGGTATTAAGACTGCGACCCGCTGCTTGAGTTGAAACAAAGAGCCTTGCTATATCAATGACGCCACAAACGGTATAAAGATCCGCTTGATAAGTCAAAGGTGAACTCGACGAAATCGTTCCGTTGTGTTCGGGAAGTTCCTTAGAGCCAAGAGAGAGACTTGCTCACGTTTTTAATCAAAGATAATCTACTTTTCTCATTGCATCAGCCTCTATAAATAGGCTCAATATTACAAAGAGATTCCAAATCAAACAACTCCTAAAAATCTGGCTGGAAAGGGAAACTAAAAAGGAAATAATTCTCAGCCTTTTAGGAAGGCTAAAAACGTGTCAAACAATTTAAATAAGCCAAGAGTTGCTGGAATATAACTTCCTAATCAAAACTAATGGCTGAAATAAACTTCCTAAATAGAATGGCCAAATCAGAGAGAATCACTCTTCTAGATCTTTGCTGCTGAAAGGACCTTCTAGAACTTGTATTGAGGTCATAAACTCAGCTGAATTTCGTGGCTCTTGATCAATGGACTTCAGTAAATGTGCTTGAGCCCAACTCTCCAAAGTATGCTTGGAAATCAGCCCACAAAGTTGTGACTTGAAGTGCTTTGCACATACTCTCACAATTGGTCAGATTAGTACTTTATAAGGCTGCTAGGATTCATATCATTCCCCTCCTCTTGAAAGGGATTTGTCCTCAAATCCTTACATATGTCATGCTTGTGCCAATTAAAAATCATGCTGGAACAAGGTTGAATCTTCAAACGACGTGGTTGCACTTGATATCTTCCGCTCCAACAGAATAGATACTTTGAACATAAACAATCTGAATTCATCTCCAAATCAAAAGTTAAAGACTCTCTTTTTCGAATAAGCCTTTCACCAATCTTCAAAGCATTCTACAAGTTGATCAATGCTGATCCTCCAACATATTCAAACTTGTCAACTCCCAAGAAGTCAATATGCTCAACATATTCAACATGAAAATATGGATATATGTAAGATATGGGCTGAACCTCTTCCTTCTCAACCACAACAACAAATTCTTCATGATCACCATCAATTGGAGTTATGTACTTCTTCATGTGAACAACATTATTCACCACAGATGATTCATCAAATAAATCCCTTAAGTAAAGTAGTGACATTGTATGCTCATCAAAGCAATCTCCATCAAATAAGTCAATAGAATATGCACCAAACTCCTCCCATGTCAAAGCCTCTTCAGGAACTTCAAAAGAAGAAGCTTTCATATCAACTTCAGAATCACATACCTTATTCTCAATGTCGCACTTAGTGTGATTGATCTTCTCACGTTGTACTTCACAACTTTCTCTTGCATGCAAGTCAATTTTCCTTGCCAATGACATAAGTTTCTCCCAGCTGTCTTCATCATCTCACGCTGTAAGTCGATGAGTGCTATCACCTCTCACCCCAATCTTCCATTGTTGAGCTCTTGTATCCTTGCATACTTTAGGAACAACATCTACCCGCTTCGAAAGTTTACTCTCTATACAGTCTATCCGTCTGTGAAACTTATAGATCTCCCCACTCACCATGCAATTCATCTCACTCATCATGGCCTCCATAAACTTTTTTGGATCAGCCAATGACTCATTATCTTCGAAGTTTCTTCGTGAGTAGTAGTAGGACATGTTCTTGCTCATCTTTTTTATTTCCTTTCAACTTTTTCTTTCAGCCTTTTTTTTCAGCCTTCTTTTCTTTTCTTTTGTAGGCTTCCTTCTTTCTTTCTTTTTTTTGGATTTTTTTCTCTTTTTTTTCTTTCTCCAACTCAGATTACAATAAGAGCAACTAACTGAAAACTAATGATAAAAACAAAATTTAAAGGATAGGTAGAACTAAAATAGAACCTTGAGCTTTGATACCAAATGATACGAACCCCGGCAACGATGCGCGCGACCCGGCCAAGAAGCGTTGCAATCCCAGATCGTTATAGATCAGTTCGTAATGGAGATCTCGACCCGAAGCTCACAACCAAACAAGAACCTTGGTATTAAGACTGCGACCCGCTGTTTGAGTTGAAACAAAGAACCTTGATATATCGATGATGCCACAAACGATGATGAAGAGCCGCTTGATAAGTGCAAGTAGAACTCAACAAAATTGCTCCGTTGTGTTCGAACAGTTCCGAAGAACCTAGAGAGCAAAACCCACGTTTTTCAATCAATAATAGTCTACTTTTCTCATTCCATAAGCCTCTATAAATAGGCTCAATATTACAAAGAGATTCCAAATCAAACAACTCCTAAAAATCTGGCTGGATAGGGAAACTAAAAAGGAAACAATTGTCAGCCTTTTAGGAAGGCTAAAAACGTGTCCAACAATCTAAATAAGCCAAGAGTTGTTGGAATATAACTTCCTAATCAAAACTAATGGCTGAAATAAACTTCCTAAATAGAATGCCCAAAATTAGAGGGAATCACTCTTCTAGATCTTTGCTGCTGAAAGGACCTTCTAGAACTTGTATTAAGGTCATAAACTCAGCTGAATTTCATGCCTCTTGGTCCATGGAATTTAATAAATTTGCTTGGGCCCAACTCTCCAATGTAAGCTTGGAAATCAGGCCGTTAAGTTTTAAGTTGAAGCACTTTGCAGATGCTCTCACAATTGGTCAGATTGACACTTTATAAGGCTGCTAGGATTCACATTAAACTTGCATTTTCTTACCTCATCTTTCCTTCTCTTTCCTTTTCTTCCCTTTCCTTACCTTATGTTGCCTTATGTTGCCTTTTCTTTCCTTTTCTTACATTTTGTTCCATTTTCCTTGCCTTTTCATGCATTTTCTTGCCTTTTCCTTGCCTTTTCTTTCCTTTTCTTATCTTTTTATGCCTTTTCTTGCCTTATCTTTCCTTCTCTTTCCTTTTCATTCCTTTTCCATGCCTTTTCTTTCCTTTTCCTTGCCTTTTCTTTCCTTTTCTTGCCTTATCTTGCCGTATCTTGCACTTTCTTTCCTTTTCTTGCCTTTTCATGGATTTTCTTGCCTTATATTTCCTTTTCTTGCCTCTTCCTTGCCTTTTCTTGCCTTATTTTTCCTTTTCCTTGCCTTTTCTTGCCTTATCTTGCCTTATCTTGCCTTATCATGACTTATCTTTCCTTTTCTTTCCTTTTCTTTCCTTTTCTTGCCCTATCTTGCCTTTTCTAACCTTTTCATGTATTTTCTTGCCTTTTCTTTCCTTTTCTCGCCTTTTCTTTCCTTTTCATGCCTTTTCTTTCCTTTTCTCGCCTTTTCTTTCCTTTTCATGCCTTTTCTTTCCTTTTCTCGCCTTTTCTTTCCTTTTCATGCCTTTTCTTTCCTTTTCTTGCCTTTTCTTGCCTTTTCTAGTCTTTTTATGCCTTTTCGTGCCTTTTCGATCCTTTTCTTACCTCATCTTTACTTTTCTTTCCTTTTCATGCTTTATCCATGCCTTTTCTTTCCTTTTATTGCCTTATCTTGCCTTTTCCTTGCTTTTCTTGCTTATCTTGCATTTTCCTTCCCTTTCCTTGCCTTATTTTGCCTTTTCTTACCTTATCTTTCCTTTTCTATCCTTTTCTTGCCTTATCTTTCCTTTTTTTGCCTTTTCTTGCGTAATCTTGCCTTTTTCTTGCCTTTTCATGCCTTTCCATGACTTTTCTTGCATTTTCTTTCGTTTTCTTGCCTTTACTTTGCCTTTTCTTGTCTTTTCCTTGCCTTTTCCTACCTGAACTTCCCTTTTCTTGCCTAATCTTGCTTTATCTTGCCTTTTCTTTCCTTTTCTTGCTTTTTCTTACCTTTTCTGGCCTTTTCTTACCTTTTCTCGCATTTTCTTTCCTATTCTTGCCGTTTCTTTCCTTTTCTTGCCTTTTTCTTGCCCTTTCTTACCTCATCTTTCCTTTTATTTTCTTTCCTTTCCTTTTCTTGCCTTTTCTTGTCTTATCTTGCCTTTTCTTACCTCATCTTTTCTTTTCTTGCCTTTCCTTGCCTTATCTTGCCTTAACTTCCCTTTTCTTGCCTTTTCATTCCTTTTCCTTTCCTTTTATTGCCATTTCTTTCCTTTTCTTGCCTTTTCTTTCCTTTGCTTGCCTTTTCCTTGACTTATCTTGCCTTTTCTTACATTATCTTTCCTTTTCTTGCCTTATCTTGCCTTTTCATGCCTTTTCCTTGCCTTTTCATGCATTTTCCATGCCTTTTCTTTCCTTATCTGTCCTTTTCTTGCCTTTTCTTGGCCTTTTCTTTCCTTTTCTTGCCTTATCTAACCTTTTGTTGCCTTTTCATTCCTTTTCTTATCTTTTCATGCCTTTTCTTTGCCCTTTGTTCCATTTTCTTGCCTTTTCATGACTGTTCTTGCCTTATCATTCCTTTTCTTTCCTTTCCATGCCTCATCCATGCCTTATCTTGCCTTTTCTTGTATTTTCCTTGCCTTTTCTTGCCTTATCTTGCCTTATCTTTCCTTTTGTTTCCTTTTGTTTCCTTTTCTTGCCTTTTCTTGCCTTATCTTGCCTTTTCATAACTTTTCTTTCCTTTTCATGCCTTATCCATGCCTTTTCTTGCCTTATTTTGCCTTTTCTTGCCTTTTCCTTGCATTTTCTTGCCTTATCTTACCTTTTCTTGCCTTATCTTTCCTTTTCTTGCCTTTTCATTGCCTTTTCTTTCCTTTTCTTGCCTTATCTTGCCTTATCTTGCCTTTTCTTACCTTTTCATGCCTTTTGTTGCCTTTTCATTGTCTTTTCTTATCTTTTCTTGCCTTATCTTTCCTTTTCTTGCCTTTTCTTGACTTTTCCATGCCTTTTTTTCCTTTTCTTTTCTTTTCCTTTCCTTTTCTTGCCTTATCTGGCCTTATCTTGCCTTTTCTCGCCTTTTCCTTGCCCTTTCTTCCATTTTCTTGCCTTTTCCATGCCTTATCTTGCCTTTTATTGCCTTTCCATGCCTTTTCCTTGCCTTTTATTGCCTTATCTTGCCTTATCTTTCTTTTTCTTTCCTTTTCTTGCCTTTTCTTACCTTTTCTTGCCTTTTCATACCATTGCTTGCCCTTTCTTTCCTTTTCTCGCCTTTTCTTGCCTTTCCTTGCCTTTTCTTACCCCAGCTTTCCTTTTCTTTCCTTTTCATGCCTTATCCATGTCATTTCTTGCCTTATCTTGCCTTTCCTTGCATTTTCTTGCCTTTTCCTTGCATTTTCTTGCCTTATCTTACCTTTTCTTCCCTTATCTTTCCTTTTCTTTTCTTTTCTTCCTTATTTTACCTTTTCTTGCCTTTTCCTTGCCTTTTCTTTCCTTTTCTTGCCTTATCTTGCCTTATCTTTCCTTATCTTGCCTTTTCTTACCTTTTCATGCCTTTTCTTGCGTTATCTTTCCTTTTTTTCGTTTTCTTGCCTTTTCCTTGCTTTTTCTTCCCTTTTCTTTCCATTTCTTTCCTTTTCCTTCCTTTTTTGCCTAATGTTGCCTTTTCATGCCATTTCATGCCATTTCTTGCCTTAGCTTCCCTTTTTATTCCTTATCTTACCCTTTCTTGCCTTTTCTTGCCTTTTCTTTCCTTATCATGCCTTTTCTTGCATTTTCTTGCCTTATCATGCCTTATCTTTCCTAATCTTTCCTTATCTTGCCTTTTCTTTCCTTACCTTGCCTTTTCTTGCCTTATCTTCCCTTTTTTTTCCTTTTCCTTGCCTTTTCTTTCCTTTTCTTGCCTTATCTTGCATTTTCTTTTCTTTTATTTTTTTTCTTTTTCTTTCCTTTTCTCGCCTTATCTTTCTTTTTCTTGCCTTTTCATGCCTTTGCTTGCCTTTATTGCCTTATCTCGCCTTTCCTTTCCCTTATCGTGCCTTATCTATCCTTTTCTTTCCTTTTCGAGCCTTATCTTGCCTTTTCTTAACTTTTTTTGCATTTTCTTACCTTCTCATGTCATTTCTTGGCTTTTCTTTCCTTTTCTTGCATTATCTTGCCTTTTCTTGCCACATCTGTCCTTTTCATTCCTTTTCTTGCCTTTTCGTGCCTTATCTTACAATTTTATTCCATATCTTGCCTTTTCTTACCTTTTCTTGCCTTTTCCTGCCTTAACTTGCCTTTTCTTATCTTTTCCTTGCCCTTACTTTCCTTTTCTTGCCTTTTCATTCCTTTTCTTGCCTTTTCTTGCCTTTATTTACCGTTTCAAGCCTTTTCTAGCCTTTTCATGCCTTTTCTCACCTTTTTCCTGCCTTTTGTTGTCTTTTCTTGCCTTATCTTTCCTTTTGTTGCCTTTTCCTTGCCTTATCTTGCCTCATCATTCTTTTTCTTTCCTTTTCTTGCCTTTCCTTCCCTTTCCTTCCCTTATCTTGCCTTTTTATTCCTTATCTTGCCTTTTCTTACCATTTTATGCCTTTTCTTGCCTTTTCATGACATTTCTTGCCTTTTCTTTCCTTATCTTGCCTTTTCTTGCCTCATCTTTCCTTTTCTTGCCTTATCTTTCCTTTTCTTGCCTTATCTGGCCTTGTTTTGCGTTATCTTGCCTTTTCTTGTCTTATCTTGCCTTTTCCTTGGCTTTTCATTCCTTTTCTTGCCTTATCATGCCTTTTCCATACTTTCTCTTGCTTTTTCTTTCCTTTTCTTGCCTTTTCTTTGCTTTATCATGCCTTATCTAACCTTTTCTTGCCTTTTCTTAACATTTCTTGCCTTTTATTTCCTTTTCTAGCATTTTCATGCTTTTTGCTGGCCTTGTCTTGCCTTATCTTTCTTTTTCTTGCCTTATCTTACCTTTTCTTCCATTTTCGTGCCTTATCTTGCCATTTCTTGCCTTTTCTTCCCTTTTTTTTCTTCTCTTCCCTTTTCTCCCTTTTCTTTCCATTTCTTGCCTTTTCTTTCCTATTTTTATTTTTTCGTTCCTTTTTCTTGCCTTTTCTTGCATTTTCCTTACCTTTTCTTTCCTTTTCTTGCCTTTTCTTGTCTCATCTTGCCTTTTCTTGCATTTCCTTCCCTTTTCTTGCCTTATCTTGCCTTTTCTTTCCTTTTCTTGCCTTATCTTACCTTTTCTAGCCTTTTCTTGTCCTATCTTGCCTTTTCCTTGCCTTTTCTTTCCTTTTCTTGCCTTATCTTTCCTTTTTTTGCCTTTTCTTTCCTTTTCCTTGCCTTTTCTTGCCTTATCTTTCCTTTTCTTGCCTTTTCATTCCTTTTCCTTGCCTTTTCTTTCCTTTTCTTGCCTTTTCCTTTCCTTTTCTTGCCTTATCTTTCCTTTTCTTGCCTTTTCTTACTTTATCTGGCCTTTTCTTAACTTTTCTTGCCTTTTCCTTGCCTATTCTTGCCTTTTCTTTCCTTATCTTCCCTTTTCCATGCTGTTTCTTTCCTTTTCTTGCCTTATCTTTCCACATCTTTTCTTTTCTTTCCTTTTCTTGCCTTTCCTTCCCTTTTCTTGCCTTATCTTTCCTTTTTATTCCTTATCTTTCCTTTTCTTACCTTTTCATGCCTTTTCTTACCTTTTCTTGCCTTTTCATGACTTTTCTTGCCTTTTCTTTCCTTATCTTGCCTTTTCTTGCCTTATCTTACCTTTTCTTGCCTTATCTTTCCTTTTCTTGCCTTATCTTTTCTTTTCTTGCCTTATCAGTCTTGCATTTTCTTGCCTTTTCTTATCTTATCTTGCCTTTTACTTGGCTTTTCATTCCTTTTCTTGCCTTTTCCATACTTTTTCTTGCTTTTTCTTTCCGTTTCTTGCCTTTTCTTTGCCTTATATATCCTTTTCTTACCTTTTCTAGCATTTTCATGCTTTTTCCTTGCCTTTTCTTGCCTTATCTTGCCTTTTCTTGCCTTATCTTTCCTTTTCTGGCCTTTTCTTGTCTTTTCTTGCCTTATCTTACCTTTTCTTGACTTATCTTGGCTTTTCTTCCATTTTCTTACCTTATCTTGCCATTTCTTGCCATTTTTTTCCTTCTCTTCCCGTTTCTCGCCTTTTCTTTCCTTTTCTGGCCTTTTCTTTCCTTTTTCTTTCCCTTTCGTGCCTTTTCCTTGCCTTTTCTTTCCTTTTCTTGCCTTTTCTTACCTTTCCTTCCCTTTTCTTGCCTTATCTTTCCTTTTCTTGCTTTATCTTGCCTTTTCTTTCTTTTTCTTGCCTTATCTTGCCTTTTCGTGCCTTTTCTTGTCCTATCTTGCCTTTTCCTTGCCTTTTCTTGCCTTATTTTTCCTGTTCTTGCCTTTTCATTCCTTTTCCTTGCCGTTTCTTTCCTTTTCTTGCCTTTTCCTTGCCTTTTCTTGCCTTTTCTTTCCTTTGCTTGCCTTTTCCTTGCCTTTTCTTTCTTTTTCTTACCTTATCTTACCTTTTCTATCCTTTTCTTGCCTTTTCTTGCTTTATCTGCCTTTTCTTAACTTTTCTTGCCTTTTTCTTGCCTTTTCTTGTCTTTTCCATGCCTTTTCTTTCCTTATCTTGCCTTTTCCATGCCTTTTCATTCCTTTTCTTGCCTTATCTTGCTTTTTCCTTGCCTTTTCTTTCCTTTTCCTGCCGTTTCATGCCTATTCTAACCTTATCTTTCCTTTTCTTGCCATTTCATGCCTTTTTCGTACCTTTTCTTGCCTTTTCTTTACTTTTCTTTCCTTTTCATGCCTTTTCATGCCTTTTCCGTACCTTTCCCTTGCATTTTCTTTACTTTTCACTACTTTTCTTGACTTTTCATGCATTTTTCGTACCTTTCCTTTGCCTTTTCTTGTCTTTTCTTTCCTTATCTTACATTTTCTTGCCTTTTCCTTGCCTTTTCATACCTTTTCTTGCCTTATCTTGCCTTTTCTTGCCTCATCTTTCATTTCCTTTCCCTTTCTTGCCTTTCCTTCCCTTTTCTTGCCTTATCTTGCCTTTTCTTTCTTTATCTTTCCTTTTCTTTCCTTTTTCCTTGCTTTTTCTTTCCTTTTCCTTGCCCTTTCTTTCATTTTCTTGCATTGTCTTTCCTTTTCCTTGCCTTTTCTTGCCTTATCTTTCCTGTTCTTGCCTTTTCATTCCTTTTCCTTGCCGTTTCTTTCCTTTTCTTGCCTTTTCTTGCTTTATCTGCCTTTTCTTAACTTTTCTTGCCTTTTTCTTGCCTTTTCTTGTCTTTTCCATGCCTTTTCTTTCCTTATCTTGCCTTTTCCATGCCTTTTCATTCCTTTTCTTGCCTTATCTTAATTTTTTCTTGCCTTTTCTTTCCTTTTCCTGCCGTTTCATGCCTATTCTAACCTTATCTTTCCTTTTCTTGCCATTTCATGCCTTTTTTGTACCTTTTCTTGCCTTTTCTTGCCTTTTCTTTCCTTTTCATGCCTTTTCATGCCTTTTCCGTACCTTTCCCTTGCCTTTTCTTTACTTTTCTCTACTTTTCTTGCCTTTTCATGCCTTTTTCGTACCTTTCCTTTGCCTTTTCTTGTCTTTTCTTTCCTTATCTTACATTTTCTTGCCTTTTCCTTGCCTTTTCATACCTTTTCTTGCCTTATCTTGCCTTTTCTTGCCTCATCTTTCATTTTCTTTCCCTTTCTTGCCTTTCCTTCCCTTTTCTTGCCTTATCTTGCCTTTTCTTGCTTTATCTTTCCTTTTCTTGCCTTTTCATGTTTTTCCATGCCTTTTCTTAACTTTTCCTTACCTTTTCTTGCCTTATCTTACATTTTCTTGACTTATCTTGCCTTTTCCTCGCCTTTTCTTTCCTTGTCTTGCCTTTTCTTGCCTTATCTTTTCTTTTCTTGCATGTTCTTGCCTTATCTTGCCTTTACTTGCCTTTTCATTCCTTTTCTTGCCTTTTCATGCCTTTTTCTTGCCTTTTCATGCCTTTTCTTTCCTTTTCTTGCCTTTTCCTTCCTTTTTTTTGGTGGAAAGCCTTTTCTTTCTTTTTCTTGCCTTTTCTTTCCTTTTCCTTGCCTTTTCTTTTATTTTCTTGCCTTTTCTTGCCTCATCTTTCCTTTTCTTGTCTTTCCTTCCCTTTTCTTGCCTTATCTTGCATTTTCTTTTCTTTTCTTGCCTTTTCATGCCTTTTCCTTGCATTATCTTGGCTTTTCTTTCCCTATCTTGCCTTATCTTGCCTTTTCCTTGCCTTTTCTTTCCTTTTCTTGCCTTATCTTGCCTCTGCTTGCCTCATCTTTCCTTTTCTTTCCTTTTCTTGCCTTTCCTTCCCTTTTCTAGCCTTATCTTGCCTTATCTTGCCTTTTCCTTGCCATTTCTTTCCTTTTTTTGCCTTATCATGACTTATCTTGTCTTTTCTTGCCTCTTCCTTGCATTTTCTTTCTTTTTCTTGCCTTTTCTTTTCTTTTCTTTCTTTTTCTAATCTTTTAATGCCTTTTCTTTCCTTATCTTTCCTTTTCTTGCTTTTCATGCCTTTTCTTGCCCTTTCATTACCTTTCTTGCCTTTTCCTTGCCTTATCCAGCCTTTCTATCATTTTCTTTCCTTTTCTTGCCTTTTATTGCCTTATCTTGCCTTTTTCTTGCTTTTCTTGCCTTATGTTGCCTTTTGCTTGCCTGTTCTTGCCTTATCTTTCTTTTCTTTCCTAATCTTTCCTTTTCTTTACTTTTCTTGTCTTTTCTTGCCTTATCTTACCTTTTCTGGCCTTTTCTTGCCTTTTCATGTATTTTCTTACCTTTTTCTTTCTATTTGTTGCCTTTTCTTGCTTTATCTTTCCTTTTTTTTGCATTTACCTTGCCATTTCTTGCCTAATCTTACCTTTTTCTTGCGTTTTCATGCCTTTTCCATGCCTTTTCTTGCATTTTCTTTCCATTTCTTGCCTTTACTTTGCCTTTTCTTGATTTCTCCTTGCCTTTTCCTGCCCGATCTTCCCTTTTCATGCCTAACCTTGCTTTATCTTGCCTTTTCTTGTCTTTTCTTACCTTTTCTCGCATTTTTTTCCTTTTCTTGCCTTTTCCTTGCCTTTTCTTTCCCTTTTCTTGCATTTTCGTGCCTTTTCCTAGCCTTTTCTTACCTCATCTTTCCTTTTCTTTTCTTTCCTTTCCTTTCCTTACCTTTTCTTTCCTTTTCTTGCCTTTTCCTTACCTTTTCTTTCATTTTCCTTGCATTTTCGTGCCTTTTCCAAGCCTTTTCGTACCTCATCTTTCCTTTTCTTTCCTTTCCTTTTTTTGCCTTTTCTTGCCTTATCTTGCCGTTTCTTACCTCATCTTTCCTTTTCTTGCCTTATCTTGCCTTTTCTTTCCTTTTCTTGCCTTTTCATTCCTTTTCCTTGCCTTTTCTTGCCATTTCTTTCCTTTTCTTGCCTTTTCTTTCCTTTGCTTGCCTTTTCCTTGACTTTACTTGCCTTTTCTTGCATTATCTTTCCTTTTTTTCTTTTCTTTCCTTTTCTTGCCGTTTCTTGCCATTTCTTGCCTTTTCTTACCTTTTCATTCCTTTTGCTTGCCTTTCATGCCTTTTCCATGCCTTTTCTTTCCTTATCTGTCATTTTCTTGCCTTTTCCTTCCCTTTTCTTTCCTTTTCTTGCCTTATCTAACCTTTTGTTGCCTTTTCTTTCCTTTTCTTATCTTTTCATGCCTTTTCTTGCCTTATGCATTTTCATGCCTTTTCTTTCCTTTTCTTGCCTTATCTAGACTTATCTTGCCTTTTCATGCCTTTTCCTTGCCCTTTCTTCCATTTTCTTACCTTTTCATGCCTTTTCTTGCCTTATCTTTCTTTTTCTTGCCTTTTCATGCCTTTTCCATGCCTTATCTTGCCTTTTCTTTCCTTTTCCTTGCCTTTTCTCGCCTTTTTCTTTCATTTTTTGGCCTTAACTTGCCTTAACTTTCCTTTTCTTTCCTTTTCTTGCCTTTTCTTGCCTTTTCTTGCCTTTTCATACCTTTTCTTACCTTTTCTTGCTTTTCTTTTCTTTTCTCGCCTTTTCTTGCCTTTTCTTGCCGTTTCCTTGCCTTTTCTTTCCTTTTCATGCCTTTTCCATGCATTTTCTTGCCTTATCTTGCCTTTTCCTTGCATTTTCTTGCCTTATCTTACCTTTTCTTGGCTTATCTTTCCTTTTCTTGCCTTATCTTGCATTTTCCTTTCTTTTCTTTTCTTTTCATGCCTTTTCTTACCTTTTCATGTCTTTTCTTACCTTTTCCTTGTCTTTTCCTATCTTTTATTGCCCTATCTTTCCTTTCTTTCATTTTCTTGCCTTTTCGTTGCCTTATCTTGCCTTTTCTTTCGTGTTCTTACCATTTCTTTCCTTTTCCTTCCTTTTCTTGCCTTATCTTGCCGTTTCATGCCATTTCATGCCTTTTCTTGCCTTATCTTCCCTTTTTATTTCGTATCTTGCCTTTTCTTACCTTTTCTTGCCTTTTCTTTCCTTATCATGCCCTTTCTTGCCTTATCTTCCCATTTCTTTCCTTTTCCTTGCCTTTTCTTTCCTTTTCCTTGCCTTTTCTTACCTTTTCTTGCTTTTCTTTCCTTTTCTTACCTCATCTTGCATTTTCTTTTCTTTTCTTGCCTTTTCATGCCTTTTCTAGCCTTATCTTTCTTTTTCTTGCCTTTTCATGCCATTTCCATACCTTTGCTTACCTTTTCATGCCTTTTCCATGCCTTTTCTGGCCTTATCTCGCCTTTTCCTTCCCTTATTGTGCCTTATCTATCCTTTTCTTTCCTTTTCATGCCTTATCTTGCCTTTTCTTAACTTTTCTTGTAGTTTCTTGCCTTTTCTTTCCTTATCTTGCCTTTTCTTAACTTAACTTGCCTTTTCTTGCCTTTTCATGCCTTTTCCTTGTATTTTCTTGCCTTTTCATGCCTTTTCCTTGCCTTTTCTTTCCTTCTCTTGCCGTTTCTTGCCTTTCCTTGCCTTTTCTTTCCTTTTCTTGCCTCATCTTTCCTTTTCTTGCCTTTCCTTCCATTTTCTTGCTTTATCTTTCCTTATCTTGCCTTGTCTTGCCATATCTTCACTTTTCTTACCTTTTCCTTGCCTTATCATGTCTTAACTTTCCTTTTCTTGCCGTTTTCTTACCTTATCTTGCCTTAACTTTCCTTTTCTTGCCCTTTTCTTACCTTATCTTGCCTTATCTTGCCTTTTCTTTCCATTTATTTCCTTTCCTTGCCTTTATCTTGTCTTTTTCTTTTTTTTGCCTTATCTTACCTTTTCATGCCTTTCCTTTCCTTGCCTTTTCATGCCTTTTCCTTGCCTTTTCTTGCCTTATCTTGCCTTTTCCTTGCCTTTACTTATCTTTTCCATGCCTTTTCCTTCCATTTCACTCCTTATCTTGCCTTTTCTTGCCTCATCTTGCCTTTTCTTGCCTTTCCTTCCCTTTTCTTGCCTTATATTGCCTTATCTTGCCTTTTCTTACTTTTTCTTGCCTTTTTCTTGCCTTTTCATGCCTTTTCCATGCCTTTTCTTTCCTTATCTTTCATTTTCTTGCCTTTTCCTTGCTTTTTCTTTCCTTTTCTTGCCTTATCTAACCTTTTGTTGCCTTTTCTTATCTTTTCATGCCTTTTCTTGCCTTATGCCTTTTCATGCCTTTTCTTTCCTTTTCTTGCCTTATCTAGACTTATCTTGCCTTTTCCTCGCCCTTTCTTCCATTTTCTTACCTTTTCATGCCTTTTCTTTCCTTATCTTTCCTTTTCCATGTTGTTTCTTTCCTTTTCTTGGCTTATCTTGCCTCATCGTTCCTTTTCTTTCCTTTTCTTGCCTTTTCTTCCCTTTTCTTGCCTTATCTTGCCTTTTTATTCCTTATCTTGCATTTTCTTACCATTTTATGCCTTTTCTTGTCTTTTCTTTCCTTTTCTTGCCTTTTTATGACTTTTCTTGCCTTTTCTTTCCTTATCTTGCCTTTTCTTACCTTTTCTTGCCTCATCTTTCCTTTTCTTGCCTTATCTGGCCTTTTCTTGCCTTATCTTGCCTTTTCTTGTCTTATCTTGCCTTTTCCTTGCCTTTTCATTCCTTTTCTTGCCTTATCATGCCTTTTCCATACTTTCTCTTGCTTTTTCTTTCCTTTTCTTTGCCTTATCGTGCCTTATCTAACCTTTTCTTGCCTTTTCTTGCCTTTTCTTTCCTTTTCTAGCATTTTCATGCTTTTTTCTGGCCTTATCTTGCCTTATCTTTCTTTTTCTTGCTTTTTCTTGACTTATCTTGCCTTATCTTGCCTTTTCTTCCATTTTCTTGCCTTATCTTGCCATTTCTTGCCTTTGCTTCCCTTTTTTTTCTTCTCTTCCCTTTTCTCCCTTTTCTTTCCTTTTCTTGCCTTTTCTTTCCTATTTTTATTTTTTCGTGCCTTTTTCTTGCCTTTTCCTTGCCTTTTCTTTCCTTTTCTTGCCTTTTCTTGTCTCATCTTGCCTTTTCTTGCCTTTTCTTGTCTCATCTTGCCTTTTCTTGCCTTTTCTTGTCTCATCTTGCCTTTTCTTGCCTTTCCTTCCCTTTTATTGCCTTATCTTGCCTTTTCTTTCCTTTTCTTGCCTTATCTTGCCTTTTCTAGCCTTTTCTTGTCCTATCTTGCCTTTTCCTTGCCTTTTCTTTCCTTTTCTTACCTTATCTTTCCTTTTCTTGCCTTTTCTTGCCTTATCTTTCCTTTTCTTGCCTTTTCATTCCTTTTCTTTTCTTTTCTTACCTTTTCCTTGCCTTTTCTTTACTTTTCTTGCCTTATCTTTCCTTTTCTTTCCTTTTCATGCCTTTTCTTACTTTATTTGGCCTTTTCTTAACTTTTCTTGCCTTTTCCTCGCCTATTCTTGCCTTTTCTTTCCTTATCTTCCCTTTTCCATGCTGTTTCTTTCCTTTTCTTGCCTTATCTTGCCACATCTTTCTTTTTCTTTCCTTTTCTTGCCTTTCCTTCCCTTTTCTTGCCTTATCTTTCCTTTTTATTCCTTATCTTACCTTTTCTTACCTTTTCATGCCTTTTCTTGCCTTTTCTTTCCTTTTCTTGCCTTTTCATGACTTTTCTTGCCTTTTCTTTCCTTATCTTACCTTTTCTTGCCTTTTCTTGCCTTATCTTTCCTTTTCTTTCTTTATCTTTTCTTTTCTTGCCTTATCAGTCTTGCATTTTCTTGCCTTTTCTTGTCTTATCTTGCCTTTTCATTGGCTTTTCATTCCTTTTCTTGCCTTATCATGCCTTTTCATGCCTTTTCCATACTTTTTCTTGCTTTTTCTTTCCGTTTCTTTCCATTTCTTGCCTTTTCTTTGCCTTATATATCCTTTTCTTGTCTTTTCTTCCCTTTTCTAGCATTTTTATGCTTTTTCCTGGCCTTTTCTTGCCTTATCTTGCCTTTCTTGCCTTATCTTTCCTTTTCTTGCCTTTTCTTGTCTTTTCTTGCCTTATCTTACCTTTTCTTGACTTTTCTTGGCTTTTCTTCCATTTTCTTACCTTATCTTGCCATTTCTTGCCTTTTCCTCCCTTTTTTTTCCTTCTCTTCCCGTTTCTTATCTTTTCTTTCCTTTTCTTGCCTTTTCTTTCCTTTTCTTGCCTTTTTTTGTCTTTTCTTGCTTTATCTTACCTTTTCTTGACTTATCTTGCCTTTCCTTCCCTTTTCTTGCCTTATCTTGCCTTTTCTTGCCTTATCTTGCCTTTTCTTTCCTTTTCTTGCCTTTTCTTGTCCTATCTTGCCTTTTGCTTGCCTTTTCTTTCATTTTCTTGCCTTATCTTTCATTTTCTTGCATTGTCTTTCCTTTTACTTGCCTTTTCTTGCTTTATCTTTCCTTTTCTTTCCTTTTCATTCCTTTTCCTTGCCGTTTCTTTCCTTTTCTTGCCTTTTCCTTGCCTTTTCTTGCCATTTCTTTCCCTTGCTTGCCTTTTCCTTGCCTTTTCTTTCTTTTTCTTGCTTATCTTACCTTTTCTATCCTTTTCTTGCCTATTCTTGCTTTATCTTGCCTTTTCTTAACTTTTCTTGCCTTTTCTTGTCTTTTCCATGCCTTTTCTTTCCTTATCTTGCCTTTTCCATGCCTTTTCATTCCTTTTCTTACCTTATCTTGCCTTATCTTGCTTTTGCCTTGCCTTTTCTTGCCGTTTCATGCCTATTCTAACCTTATCTTTCCTTTTCTTGCCATTTCATGCCTTTTCCATACCTTTTCTTTTCTTTTCTTACCTTTTCTTTACTTTTCTTACCTTTTCATGCCTTTCCCTTGCCTTTTCTTGTCTTTTCTTTCCTTATCTTACCTTTTCTTGCCTTTTCCTTGCCTTTTCATACCTTTTCTTGCCTTATCTTGCATTTTCTTGGCTCATCTTTCATTTTCTTTCCTTTTCTTGCCTTTCCTTCCCTTTTCTTGCCTTATCTTGCCTTTTCTAGCTTAGACAACGAAGCGTGATCAAACTTATAAAAGGATTTGGAACGAACAATGATAGGTAAAGCTCTAATCTGCTCCTTCCGAAGCTCAACTAGAGGGTTGCTTGATTTAACAAGCGGCCAGCTAGGGCAAATCAATCAGAATTCGTGCAAATCCATGCACAACTCATGCAAATCCGTGCACGGAAGGAAAGCTCACTCGCTCAGGGTTTTTGGATCTTAATTCACTGTCCGTTTATTCCATTCAAAAGAAACACATATAGGGGCGTGATTCAAGGCGTGTCTTGAAGGGCATTAATCACGCACCTCCTCACATTTCGGCCTGCCTTAAACCATCTGTAACCGCCTATTTAAATGTCATCATTGAGCCTTATTACATTCAGAAATAAAGAGGAAATGAAGAGTTCGGATAGCTTGAATTAAATGAACTCGGACAGCCCGCTTGCAAGCCATGCGCACATACGTTGCACCTTATTCTTCGAGGCTTCCTACGCCATCCTCCCCTGCTTGAGAAGATGCTAGTCCCGAGCAGCCAGCTTGCTAGGAAAAGGAAGAGGATCATAGTAGGGTGTCAAGTCCGCGACATTGAAGGTCTTGGACACTCCAAACTCCTCCGGGAGATCAACCACATAGGCATTATCATTCACACGCCTCATGATCTTGTACGGACCGAACCTCCTTGCTTGAAGCTTGCCTCCCATATTGGCGGGCATCCTCTCCTTCCTAAAGTGCACCATAACCTGCTCTCCTGGCTGGAAAATTCGCTCCTTTCTTCGAGCATCCACTCGCTGCTTCTCTTTGCCATATGTATCTTCCAACCTCTTCTTCACAGCATCTAGCACGGATTGAACGTGCTCCGCATACGACATGGCAGCTGCATTGGCTCGTGGAGGCCTTGGCACACTAGACACATCCACAAGATGATTAGGGACCTTCGTGTACACCAAAGAAAAAGGAGACTTCCCCGTGGATCGATGTGTCGCGCCATTATATGCAAACTCAGCTATGGGAAGTGCAAGATCCCATTGGCGCTTCCTCTCATGACAAAGGCTTCGGAGAAGATTCCCAAGTGTACGGTTGGTTGCCTCAGTCTGCCCATCAGTCTGGGGGTGCGCAGTCGTGCTAAATTTGAGGGTTGCATCGAACATCCTCCAAAGTGTCTTCCAGAAGCTCGCAAGAAACTTCGTGTCACGATCAGAAACAATGGACTTTGGCACTCCATGCAGACGTACCACCTCCCTAAAGAAGTGTTTAGCCACGGCACTCGCATCATTTGTCTTTTTGCACGGAATGAAATGCGCCATCTTCGACAACCTGTCCACAACAACAAAAATAGAATCTGCACCCCTCGGGGTACGAGGTAATCCTAGCACGAAGTCCATGCTCAAGTCTTCCCAAATTGCTTCAGGAATGGGAAGAGGTGTGTAAAGGCTAGTATTGTGTACGCTGCCCTTAGTTTCTTGACACACTCGGCAACGCTTCACAAAGTTGGCAACCTCCTTCGTCATTTTCGGCCAGAAAAATCTTTCTTTTAATGAGACCAAAGTCTTGTCACGACCAAGATGAGCTGAGAGAGCCCCTCCATGCAACTCCCACATTAATTGATCGCGTAACGATGTCTTAGGAACGCACATCCTTTCATCAAGTAACCATCCTGCAAGAAATAATCTTTGTACCCTTGGCCATCTTTGCACTTCATCCACACCTCACCAAAGTCTTCATCCTTCTCATATTGCTCACGAAGACAATCAAAAGCAGTGATCATGCCCCTCAATTCAGTAAGCAACATTACCCTCCTACTCAATGCATCGGCAACTACATTCAGAGTTCCACTCTTGTGCACGATTTTAAATGGAAACTTTTGCAAGTACGTACACCAACGTGCATGCATGGGATTACTCAACTTTGATTGATCAAATAAGAATTTCAATGCTTGATGATCAGAATAAAGCACGAATTCCTTACCAACCAAGTAGTGTTCCCACGTCCTAAGAGCTCGGACAACCGCGTAGAACTCCTTTTCATAGGTGGTCCATTTTTGCCTTGGTTCACTTAGCTTCTCGCTGAAGTAAGCTAGTGGTCTCTTCTCTTGGGACAGGACATCTCCTATTCCAAGTCCAGACGCGTCCACTTCAACTTCAAACAACTTGGCAAAGTCTGGAAGAGCTAGCACGGGTGCGGTGCTCAATTTCTCCTTCAATATCTGGAAGGCTCGATCAGCTCCCTCTCCCCACACAAAAGGAGAATTCTTCTTGAGTAGGTTCGTAAGAGGGGTAGCAATGATGCTAAAATCCCTTATGAACCTTCGATAGAAAGTTGCTAATCCAAGGAAACTCCTGACTTGCCTCACGTTCGCAGGCACCGGCCACGAGCTAATAGCTTCCACTTTGGATTGGTCAACATGGATTCCTTCTTTCCCTACATTAAATCCCAAGAACAGAAGCTTCTCCTTCCAGAAACTACATTTCTTCAAGTTCACGTATAACTTATTATCTTGGAGAGCTTGAAACACATCGTGCAAATGGGTTACGTGATCCTCCTCAGTCTTGCTATAGACTAGGATATCATCAAAATACACCACAACGAAGGTGTCTAGGAAAGGCTTCAAGACTTGGTGCATAAGACGCATGAATGTGCTCGGAGCGTTGGTGAGGCCGAAAGGCATCACGAGCCATTCATATAAACCATCCCTCGTCTTGAAGGCAGTCTTCCATTCATCCCCGGGTCGGATCCTGATCTGGTGGTAGCCACTTCGAAGATCAATCTTAGAGAAAATAGTGGCACCACTAAGATTATCCAGCATATCATTGAGCCGTGGGATTGGGAAACGATATCCAATCGTGATCTTGTTGACTGCGCGACTATCTATACACATCCCTCCATGTTCCATCCTTCTTTGGCATGAGAAGGGCACGAACACCACAGGGACTCAGGCTCTCTTGCACGTATCCCTTATTCAGAAGATCCTGGACTTGCTCCCTCACAATCTGATTTTCCTTCGGACTCATTCTGTAATGCGGCAAGTTAGGGAGAGTTGCACCCGGAATTAAATCAATCTGGTGCTGGATATCCCTCAAAGGGGGTAACCCCTCGGGCAAGTCTTCCTTCACAACCTCGGGAAACATCTCAAATAACTTCACAATCTGATCAGGCAAGGGCTCGGACTCTCCTTCTTCTGGCAATGACGAATGCTTCATCACCAAGAATTGACACCAATCTGAAGCATTTAGATCTTCTACAAACTCGTGAGAGTAAGATACCATCGTCACCAGCTGCATGGTACTGTTTAATTGGATTCTCCCTTGCTTCGGCCTCGCAGGGAGTAAGGTGAATTGCTTGCTCCCTTTCTTAAGCTCGTACGTGTCCTCGTTGCCTTTGTGTATGGCCTGATTGTCAAATTCCCACGGTCGGCCAAGGAGAATGTGGCAAGCGTCCATTTCAAGGACATCACAGTTCACCACGTCTTCAAACTTGCCAATTTTGATCGGGAGTGTGCACTTGGATGACACCTTGATCCCTCCACCAGCTCGCACCCAACCAATCGAATAAGGAGCAGGGTATGGTGTAACTTGCACCCCAAGCTTCTCTACGATCTGCTTGCTAACAAAATTCTCCTGGCTCCCACTATCAATGATGACTTCGCACACTTGATCACCAACATAACACCGTGTGCGAAACAAGTTGTGCCTCTGAGATTCATCACTTTTATTAGTGGTCAAGGCTAGCTTTCTCAAGACACCACAGTACTCATCCTCCTCTTCTGAATACTCTTGGTCCTCATCCCCACTCTCTTCAACTGGTGCGCACAAGTAAGCTCCCGAAGATTCCTCCTCCTCACCTTCCTTTTCACACAACTGAGTGTATTTCCTTTTGGGAAGTTCACTAGACTTGTGCCCCATCTCATTGCATTTGTAACAACGAATCACCGAGCTCGTGTCAGCCTCCTTTCCCTTTCTTTGCACCACAATGGGATCAGGCTTCTTCGACGGGGGCCTAGGGGCAATTATTTGGGGTGCACTCCTCTCAACTCCTTTCGCAGGACTAGAAGTCTGGCCAGGGCCTGAAAGGCGGGGTGCGAATGGCTTCTTCCTCTTCAAGGCAGCCTTGATCTTTCTAGCTTTGGCACACGCATCGTTGAAAAACAAAAATGTATCAAACTCCATCTTGCTCTTGATCTCATAACTGAGGCCCTCAACAAACTGTGCAATCATCTGATCCTCATTCTCTTCCACATCATTCCTTGATGCCAGCCTCATGAACTCAGTCATGTACTCTTCCACCGAACGATTTCCTTGAGTGCACGTAAGGAATTGGCTGTAGAGGGTTTGATGGTAGATCTCCTCTCCTCCTTCGGATCTCTTGCTCTTTTCTCCACCAAACAGCCGCACCTGATTCCAATGTAAAGGCTACATAACTTACCTTTTGCTCTTCAGTCAACTCCATACAATCAAAATACTTCTCCACAGAGTCTAGCCAATTCAAGAAAGCCTCTACATCAACATCTCCGTAGAACTTTTCTATGTTCATCTTGAATGGCCTATCTACTCGCCTAGCATATTCTTCACCGTGATCTTCCCCCCTATAAACTTCTCTCCTAAGGCCACGCCCACCATCATCACGCCCTCTTCCTCTAGTTCCACGAACACCTCTTCCTCCTCTTCTCACATATAAAGTGGCATCCGAATTAGCATCATCCTCTTCCTCCTCTTAATTGTGACGTACCTCAGCTGGAGCGGGTTGTACCCCGGGTGGTTGCACCGCCAGATTGTCCAGACGAGTAAGGATCGCTTGTATTGATGCCTCCAAGTTGGTGAATCTTTGATTCATCTCAGGTCTCGGATTATCATTCGGATCGGCCATAGTGATCAGATTTTGGTGGAGTTTGGTGGATAGATGAGGAACGGATCAGGGGATCACGTATCCTTGCTGATCGGCTCTTGGAAGGGTTCTCTCACAACTCGCAAGGTGATGGGGAAAGACAACACTCAATCTCAATATAGGAATTGAGATAGATGTCACTCAAGCTCTGATACCACCTAGCGTAGACAACGAAGCGTGATCAAACTTATAAAAGGATTTGGAACGAACAATGATAGGTAAAGCTCTAATCTGCTCCTTCCGAAGCTCAACTAGAGGGTTGCTTGATTTAACAAGCGGCCAGCTAGGGCAAATCACTCAGAATTTGTACAAATCCGTGCACAACTCATGCAAATCCGTGCACGAAAGGAAAGCTCACTCGCTCAGGGTTTTTGGATCTCAATTCACTGTCCGTTTATTCCATTCAAAAGAAACACAAATAGGGGCATGATTTAAGGCGTGTCTTGAAGGGCATTAATCACGCACCTCCTCACATTTCGGCCTGCCTTAAACCATCTGTAACTGCCTATTTAAATGTCATCATTGAGCGTTATTACATTCAGAAATAAAGAGGAAATGAAGAGTTCGGACAGCTTGAATTAAATGAACTCGGACAGCCCGCTTGCAAGCCATGCGCACGTACGTTGCACCTTATTCTTCGAGGCTTCCTACGCCATTTTCTTGCTTTATCTTTCCTTTTCTTTCCTTTTTCCTTGCTTTTTCTTTCCTTTTCCTGCCTTATCTTGCATTTTCTTGCCTTTTCCTTGCCCTTTCTTTCCTTTTCTTGCCTTTTCATGTTTTTCCATGCCTTTTCTTGCCTTTTCCTCACCTTTTCTTGCCTTATCTTGCATTTTCATGACTTATCTTGCCTTTTCCTTCCCTTTTCTTTCCTTGTCTTGCCTTTTCTTGCCTTATCTTTTTTTTTCTTGCCTGTTCTTGCCTTTACTTGCCTTTTCATGCCTTTTCTTTCCTTTTCTTGCCTTTTTTTTTGTGGAAAGCCTTTTCTTTCCTTTTCTTTCCGTTTCCTTGCCTTTTCTTTCCTCATCTTTCCTTTTCTTGTCTTTCCTTCCCTTTTCTTGCCTTATCTTGCCTTTTCTTGCCTTTTCATGCCTTTTCTTGCATTTTCTTTTCTTTTCTTGCCTTTTCATGTCTTTTCCTTGCCTTATCTTGGCTTTTCTTTCCATATCTTGCCTAATCTTGCCTTTTTCTTGCCTTATCTTGCCTCTGCTTGCCTCATCTTTCCTTTACTTTCCTTTTCTTGCCTTTCCTTCCCTTTTCTAGCCTTATCTTGCCTTTTCCTTGCCTTTTCTTTCCTTTTTTTGGCTTATCATGACTTATCTTGTCTTTTCTTGCCTTTTCCTTGCCTTTTCTTTCTTTTTCTTGCCTTTTCTTTTCTTTTCTTTCTTTTTCTTATCTTTTAATGCCTTCTCTTTCCTTATCTTTCCTTTTCTTGCCTTTTCATGCCTTTTCTTGCCCTTTCATTACTTTTCTTGCCTTTTCTTGCCTTTTCCTTACCTTATCCAGCCTTATCTATCCTTTTCTTGCCTTTTATTGCCTTATCTTGCCTTTTTCTTGCTTTTCTTGCCTTTTGCTTGCCTTATCTTCCTTTTCTTTCCTTATCTTTCCTTTTCTTTACTTTTATTTCCTTTTCTTGCCTTATCTTACCTTTTCTGGCCTTTTCTTGCCTTTTCATGTATTTTCTTACCTTTTTCTTTCTATTTGTTGCCTTTTCTTGCTTTATCTTTCCTTTTTTTTGCATTTACCTTGCCATTTCTTGCCTAATCTTACCTTTTTCTAGCCTTTTCATGCCTTTTCCATGCCTTTTCTTGCATTTTCTTTCCATTTCTTGCCTTTACTTTCCCTTTTCTTGACTTCTCCTTGCCTTTTCCTGCCCGATTTTCCCTTTTCTTGCCCAATCTTGCTTTATCTTGACTTTTCTTGTCTTTTCTTACCATTTCTCACATTTTTTTTCCTTTTCTTGCCTTTTCTTTCCTTTTCTTGCCTTTTCCTTGCCCTTTCTTTCCCTTTTCTTGCATTTTCGTGCCTTTTCCTAACCTTTTCTTACCTCATCTTTCCTTTTCTTTTCTTTCCTTTCCTTTTTTTGCCTTTTCTTACCTTATCTTGCATTATCTTGCCTTTTCTTACCTCATCTTTCCTTTTCTTGCCTCATCCTGCCTTTTCTTACTTTATCTTTCCTTTTCTTTCCTTTGCTTGCCTTTTCCTTGACTTTACTTGCCTTTTTTTGCATTATCTTTCCTTTTTTTCTTTTCTTTCCTTTTCTTGCCATTTCTTGCCTTTTCTTACCTTTTCATTCCTTTTCCTTGCCTTTTCCATGCCTTTTCTATCCATATCTGTCATTTTCTTGCCTTTTCCTGGCCTTTTCTTTCCTTTTCTTGCCTTATCTAACCTTTTGTTACCTTTTCCATGTCTTGCCTTTCCTTTTCTTATCTTTTCATGCCTTTTCTTGCCTTATGCCTTTTCTTACCTCATCTTTCCTTTTCTTTTCTTCCCTTTCCTTTTTTTGCCTTGTCTTGCCTTATCTTGCCTTTTCTTACCTCATCTTTCCTTTTCTTGTCTTATCTTGCCTTTTCTTACTTTATCTTTCCTTTTCTTGCCTTTTCATTCCTTTTCCTTGTCTTTTCTTGCCATTTCTTTCCTTTTCTTGCCTTTTCTTTCCTTTTCCTTGCCTTTTCTTGCCATTTCTTTCCTTTGCTTGCCTTTTCTTTCCTTTGCTTGCCTTTTCCTTGACTTTACTTGCCTTTTCTTGCATTATCTTTCCTTTTTTTCTTTTCGTTCCTTTTCCTACCATTTCTTGCCATTTCTTGCCTTATCTTGCCTTTTCATGCCTTTTCTTTCCTTATCTGTCATTTTCTTGCCTTTTCCTGGCCTTTTCTTTCCTTTTCTTGCCTTATCTAACCTTTTGTTGCCTTTTCTTTCCTTTTCTTATCTTTTCATGCCTTTTCTTGCCTTATGCCTTTTCATGCCTTTTCCATGCCTTTTCTTTCCTTTTCTTGCCTTATCTAGACTTATCTTGCCTTTTCTTGCCTTTTTCTCGCCCTTTCTTCCATTTTCTTGCCTTTCCATGCCTTTTCTTTCCTTTTATTGCCTTATCTAGACTTATCTTACCTTTTCTTGCCTTTTTCTCGCCCTTTCTTTCTTTTTCTTGCCTTTTCATGCCTTTTCCATGCCTTATCTTGCCTTTTCTTTCCTTTTCCTTGCATTTTATTTCCTTAACTTGCCTTAACTTTCCTTTTCTTTCATTTTCTTGCCTTTTCTTGCCTTATCTTGCCTTTTCATACCTTTTCTTGCCTTTTCTTGCTTGTCTTTCATTTTCTTGCCTTTCTTGCCTTTTCCTTGCCTTTTCTTTCCTTTTCATGCCTTTTCCATGCCTTTTCTTGCCTTTTCTTGCCTTATCTTGCCTTTTCCTTGCATTTTCTTGCCTTATCTTACCTTTTCTTGCCTTATCTTTCCTTTTCTTTCCTTTTCTTGCCTTATCTTGCATTTTCCTTGCTTTTCTTTCCTTTTCATGCCTTTTCTTGCCTTTTCTTACCTTTTCATGCCTTTTCTTGCCTTTTCCTTGTCTTTTCCTATCTTTTATTGCCCTATCTTTCCTTTCTTTCCTTTTCTTGCATTTTCTTGCCTTATCTTGCCTTTTCTTTCATGTTCTTACCATTTCTTTCCTTTTCCTTCCTTTTCTTGCCTTATCTTGCTGTTTCATGCCATTTCATTCCTTTTCTTGCCTTATCTTCCCTTTTTATTTCTTATCTTGCCTTTTCTTACCTTTTCTTTCTTTATCATGCCTTTTCTTGACTTATCTTCCCATTTCTTTCCTTTTCCTTGCCTTTTCTTTCCTTTTCTTGCCTTTTCGTTGCCTTAGCTTTCCTTTTCTTACCTTATCTTGCCTTATCTTTCTTTTTCATGCCATTTCATGCCCTTTTCCATGCCTTTGCTTGCCTTTTCCATGCCTTTTCTTTCCTTTTCATGCCTTTTCCATGCCTTTTCTTGCCTTATCTCGCCTTTTCCTTCCCTTATTGTGCCTTATCAATCCTTTTCTTTCCTTTTCATGCCTTATCTTGCCTTTTTTAACTTTTCTTGCATTTTCTTGCCTTTTCATGCCTTTCTTGCCTTTTCTTTCCTTATCTTGCCTTTTCATTCCTTATCTTTCCTTTTCTTAACTTAACTTGCCTTTTCTTGCCTTTTCATGCCATTTCCTTGCCTTTTCTTTCCTTATCTTACCTTTTCCTTGCCTTTTCTTTCCTTTTCTTGCCTTATCTTGCCTTTTGTTGCCTCATCTTTCCTTTTCATTCCTTTTCTTGCCTTTTCTTCCATTTTCTTGCATTTTCGTGCCTTTTCTTGCCATTTTATTCCTTATCTGGCCTTTTCTTACAATTTCTTGCCTTTTTTTGCCATTTCATGCCTTTTCTATCTTTTCTTTCCTTTTCATGCCTTTTCATACCTTTCCTCGCCTTTTCATGCCTTTTATTGCCTTTTCATGCCTTTTTCTTGCATTTTCTTGCCTTTTCATGCCTTTTCCTTGCCTTTTCTTTCCTTATCTTGCCTTTTCTTGCCTTTCCTTGCCTTTTCTTTCCTTTTCTTGCCTCATCTTTCCTTTTCTTGCCTTTTCCTTGCCTTATCAAGTCTTAACTTTCCTTTTCTTGCCCTTTTCTTGCCTTATCTTGTCTTATCTTGCCTTTTCTTTCCATTTATTTCCTTTTCTTGCCTTTTTTTGTCTTTTCTTTCTTTTTTTTGCCTTATCTTACCTTTTCATGCCTTTCCTTTCCTTGCCTTTTCATGCCTTTTCCTTGCCTTTTCTTGCCTTATCTTGCCTTTTCCTTGCCTTTTCTCAACTTACCTTGCCTTATCCTGCCTTTTCTTATCTTTTCCTTGCCTTTTCTTTCCATTTCTCTCCTTATCTTGCCTTTTCTTGCCTCATCTTGCCTTTTCTTGCCTTTCCTTCCCTTTTCTTGCCTTATATTGCCTTATCTTACATTTTCTTGCCTTTTCCTTGCCTTTTCCTTGCCTTTTCATGCCTTTTCCATGCCTTTTCTTTCCTTATCTGTCATTTTCTTGCCTTTTCCTGGCCTTTTCTTTCCTTTTCTTGCTTTATCTAACCTTTTGTTGCCTTTTCCTTGCCTTTTCTTACCTTTTCTTATCTTTTCATGCCTTTTCTTGCCTTATGCCTTTTCATGCCTTTTCCATGATTTTTCTTTCCTTTTCTTGCCTTATCTAGACTTATCTTGCCTTTTCTTGCCTTTTCCTCGCCCTTTCTTCCATTTTCTTTCCTTTTCATGCCTTTTCTTGCCTTATCTTTCTTTTTCTTGCCTTTTCATGCCTTTTCCATGCCTTTTCTTTCCTTTTCCTTGACTTATATTGCCTTTTTCTTGCCTTTTTCTTGCATTTTCTTTTAATTTCTTGCCTTTCCTACCCTTTTCTTGCCTTTTCTTCCTTTATCTTGCCTTTTCTTGCCTTTTCACGCCTTTTCTTGCCTTTTCATGCCTCTTCCTTGCCTTTTCTTGCCTTTACATGCCTTTTCCTTCCCTTCCCTTTTCTTTCCTTTCCTTACCTAATCCTTCTTTTCTTTCCTTTTCTTGCCTTTCCTTCCCTTTTTCTGCCTTATCTGGCCCTATCTTACCTTTTCTTGCCTCATCTTGCCTTTTATTTCCTTTTCATTACCATTTCTTTCCATTTCTTTCCTTATCTTCCCTTTTCCTTGCCTCCTCTTCCCTTTTCCTTGCCTTTTCTATCCTTTTCTTGCCTTATCTTGCCCCTTCTTGCCTTATCTTTCCTTTTCTTTCCTTTTCTTACCTTCCATCCCTTTTCTGGCCTTATTTTGCCTTATCTTGCCTTATCTTGCCTTATCATCCCTTAACTTTCCTTTTCTTGCCTTTTCCTTACCTTTTCTTTCCTTTTCTTGCCTTATCTTGCCTTTTCTTACCTTTTCTTGCGTTATCTTTCCTTAACTTTCCTTTTCTTGCCTTTTCCTTACCTTTTCTTTCCTTTTCTTGCCTTATCTTACCTTTTCTTTTCTTTCCTTTCCTTTTCTTGCCTTTTCTTTCCTTTTTATACCTTATCTTGCCTTTTCTTGCATTTTCATGCCTTTTCTTGCCTTTTCCTTGCCTTTTCTTTCCTTTTCTTTCCTTATCTTACCTTTTCTTGCCTTTTCCTTCCTTTTTTTCCTTTTCTTGCCTTATCTTGCCTTTTCTTCCCTCATCTTTCCTTTTCTTTCCTTTTCTTGCCTTTCCATCCCTTTTCTTGCCTTATCTTACCTTTTCTTGCCTTATCTTTCCTTATCTTGCCTTATCTTGTCGTATCTTTTTTTTTCTTGCCTTTTCTTTCCTTTTCTTGCCTTATCATTCCTTATCTTTGCCTTTTCTTTCTTTTTCTTACCCTTTCTAACCTTTTCTTGCCTTTTCTTTTCTCTCCTTTTCTTGCCTTTCAATCCATTTTCTTGCCTTATCTTACCTTTTCTTGCCTTTTCTTCCCCTATCTTACCTTTTCTTGCCTTTTCATTTCTTTTCTTTCCTTTTCTTGCCTTTTCATTCCTTTTCTTGCCTTTTCTTTCCTTTTCAGGCCTTTTCCATGCCTTATCTTGCCTTTTCTTAACTTTTCTGGCCTTATCTTGCCTTTTAATTCTTTTCTCGCCTTTTTCATGCCTTTTCCTGGCCTTTTCTTGCCTTATTTTGGAATTTCTTGCATTTTTTAGTCGTTACTTGCCTTATCTTGACTTATCTTGCTTTTTCTTGCCTTATCTTTTCTTTTTATCTTACCATTTCTTGCGTTATCTTGCCTTTTCTTTCCATTTCTTACCTTTCCTTCCCTTTTCTTTACTTTTCTTCCTTTATCTTGCATTTTCTTGCATTATCTTGATGTTTCTTGTCTTATCTTGCCTTTTCTTACCCTATCTTGCCTTTTCTTGCCTTTTCACACCTTTTCTTGCCTTTTCTTTCCGTTTCATGCCTTTTCATGCCTTTTCTTTCCTTATCTTGCCTTTACATTCCTTTTTCTTTCCTTTTCCTGCCTAATCCTTCCTTTTCTTTCCTTTTCTTGCCTTTCCTTCCCTTTTTCTGCCTTATCTGGCCCTACCTTACCTTTTCTTGCCTCATCTTGCCTTTTATTGCCTATTCATTGCCATTTCTTTCCTTTTCTTTCCTTATCTTCCCTTTTCCTTGCCTCATCTTGTCTTTTCCTTGCCTTTTCTTTCCATTTCTTTCCTTTTCTTACCTTCCATCCCTTTTCTTGCCTTATTTTTTCTTATCTTGCCTTTTCTTGCCTTATCATGCCTTAACTTGCCTTTTCTTGCCTTTTCCTTGTCTTTTCTTTCCTTTTTTTACCTTATCTTACCTTTTCTTTTCTTTTCTTGCCTTTTCGTGCCTTTTCTTGCATTATCTTTCCTTTTCTTGCCTTTTCATGCCTTTTCCATGCCTTTTCTTGCCTTTTATTTCTTTTTCTTGAGTTATCACTCCTCTTCCTTCCCTTATCGTGCCTTATCTATCCTTTTCTTTCCTTTTCCTTGCCTTATAGTGCCTTACCTATCCTTTAATTTCCTTTTCTTGCCTTTTCTGGCCTTTTCATGCCTTTTCTTGCCTTTTCTTGACTTATCTTGGAATTTCTTGCCTTTTTTAGTCGTAACTTGCCTTATCATGACTTATATTGCCTTTTCTTGCATTTTCTTTTAATTTCTTGCCTTTCCTACCCTTTTCTTGCCTTTTCTTCCTTTATCTTGCCTTTTCTTACCTTTTCACGCCTTTTCTTGCCTTTTCATGCCTCTTCCTTGCCTTTTCTTGCCTTTTCTTTCCTTATCTTGCCTTTACATGCCTTTTCCTTCCCTTCCCTTTTCTTTCCTTTCCTTACCTAATCCTTCTTTTCTTTCCTTTTCTTGCCTTTCCTTCCCTTTTTCTGCTTTATCTGGCCCTATCTTACCTTTTCTTGCCTCATCTTGCCTTTTATTTCCTTTTCATTACCATTTCTTTCCATTTCTTTCCTTATCTTCCCTTTTCCTTGCCTCCTCTTCCCTTTTCCTTGCCTTTTCTATCCTTTTCTTGCCTTATCTTGCCCCTTCTTGCCTTATCTTTCCTTTTCTTTCCTTTTCTTACCTTCCATCCCTTTTCTGGCCTTATTTTGCCTTATCTTGCCTTATCTTGCCTTGTCATCCCTTAACTTTCCTTTTCTTGCCTTTTCCTTACCTTTTCTTTCCTTTTCTTGCCTTATCTTGCCTTTTCTTTTCTTTTCTTTCCTTTTCTTGCCTTTTCTTACCTTTTCTTGCGTTATCTTTCCTTAACTTTCCTTTTCTTGCCTTTTCCTTACCTTTTCTTTCCTTTTCTTGCCTTATCTTACCTTTTCTTTTCTTTCCTTTCCTTTTCTTGCCTTTTCTTGCCTTTTTATACCTTATCTTGCGTTTTCTTGCCTTTTCATGCCTTTACTTGCCTTTTCTTTGCTTTTCTTTCCTTATCTTACCTTTTCTTGCCTTTTCCTTCCTTTTTTTCATTTTCTTGCCTTATCTTGCCTTTTCTTCCCTCATCTTTCCTTTTCTTTCCTTTTCTTGCCTTTCCATCCCTTTTCTTGCCTTATCTTACCTTTTCTTGCCTTATCTTTCCTTATCTTGCCTTATCTTGCCGTATCTTTTTTTTTTCTTGCCTTTTCTTTCCTTTTCTTGCCTTATCATTCCTTATCTTTGCCTTTTCTTTCTTTTTCTTACCCTTTCTAACCTTTTCTTGCCTTTTCTTTTCTCTCCTTTTCTTGCCTTTCAATCCATTTTCTTGCCTTATCTTACCTTTTCTTGCCTTTTCTTCCCTTATCTTGCCTTATCTTGCCTTTTCTTTCTTTTTCTTCCCCTATCTTACCTTTTCTTGCCTTTTCATTTCTTTTCTTTCCTTTTCTTGCCTTTTCATTCCTTTTCTTGCCTTATCTTTCCTTTTCTTTCCTTTTCTGGCCTTTTCCATGCCTTATCTTGCCTTTTCTTAACTTTTCTGGCCTTATCTTGCCTTTTCTTGCCTTTTAATTCTTTTCTCGCCTTTTTCATGCCTTTTCCTGGCCTTTTCTTGCCTTATCTTGGAATTTCTTGCATTTTTTAGTCGTTACTTGCCTTATCTTGACTTATCTTGCCTTTTCTTGCCTTTTCTTGCCTTTTTATCTTACCATTTCTTGCGTTATCTTGCCTTTTCTTTCCATTTCTTACCTTTCCTTCCCTTTTCTTTACTTTTCTTCCTTTATCTTGCATTTTCTTGCATTATCTTGATGTTTCTTGTCTTATCTTGCCTTTTCTTACCCTATCTTGCCTTTTCTTGCCTTTTCACACCTTTTCTTGCCTTTTCTTTCTTTTTCATGCCTTTTCTTTCCTTATCTTGCCTTTACATTCCTTTTCCTTCCTGTTTCTCTCCTTTTCCTGCCTAATCCTTCCTTTTCTTTCCTTTTCTTGCCTTTCCTTCCCTTTTTCTACCTTATCTGGCCCTATCTTACCTTTTCTTGCCTCATCTTGCCTTTTATTGCCTATTCATTGCCATTTCTTTCCTTTTCTTTCCTTATCTTCCCTTTTCCTTGCCTCATCTTGTCTTTTCCTTGCCTTTTCTTTCCTTTTCTTGCCTTATCTTGCCCCTTCTTGCCTCATCTTTCCTTTTCTTTCCTTTTCTTACCTTCCATCCCTTTTCTTGCCTTATTTTTCCTTATCTTGCCTTTTCTTGCCTTATCATGCCTTAACTTGCCTTTTCTTGCCTTTTCCTTATCTTTTCTTTCCTTTTTTTGCCTTATCTTACCTTTTCTTTTCTTTTCTTGCCTTTTCATGCCTTTTCTTGCATTATCTTTCCTTTTCTTGCCTTTTCATGCCTTTTCCATGCCTTTTCTTGCCTTTTATTTCCTTTTCTTGAGTTATCACTCCTCTTCCTTCCCTTATCGTGCCTTATCTATCCTTTTCTTTCCTTTTCCTTGCCTTATAGTGCCTTACCTATCCTTTAATTTCCTTTTCTTGCCTTTTCTTGCCTTTTCTGGCCTTTTCTTGCCTTTTCATGCCTTTTCTTGTCTTTTCTTGACTTATCTTGGAATTTCTTGCCTTTTTTAGTCGTAACTTGCCTTATCTTGACTTATATTGCCTTTTCTTGCATTTTCTTATAATTTCTTGCCTTTCCTACCCTTTTCTTGCCTTTTCTTCCTTTATCTTGCCTTTTCTTGCCTTTTCACGCCTTTTCTTGCCTTTTCATGCCTCTTCCTTGCCTTTTCTTGCCTTTTCTTTCCTTATCTTGCCTTTACATGCCTTTTCCTTCCCTTCCCTTTTCTTTCCTTTCCTTACCTAATCCTTCTTTTCTTTCCTTTTCTTGCCTTTCCTTCCCTTTTTCTGCCTTATCTGGCCCTATCTTACTTTTTCTTGCCTCATCTTGCCTTTTATTTCCTTTTCATTACCATTTCTTTCCATTTCTTTCCTTATCTTCCCTTTTCCTTGCCTCCTCTTCCCTTTTCCTTGCCTTTTCTATCCTTTTCTTGCCTTATCTTGCCCCTTCTTGCCTTATCTTTCCTTTTCTTTCCTTTTCTTACCTTCCATCCCTTTTCTTGCCTTATTTTGCCTTATCTTGCCTTATCTTGCCTTATCATCCCTTAACTTTCCTTTTCTTGCCTTTTCCTTACCTTTTCTTTCCTTTTCTTGCCTTATCTTGCCTTTTCTTTTCTTTTCTTTCCTTTTCTTGCCTTTTCTTGCGTTATCTTTCCTTAACTTTCCTTTTCTTTCCTTTTCTTTACCTTTTCTTTCCTTTTCTTGCCTTATCTTACCTTTTCTTTTCTTTCCTTTCATTTTCTTGCCTTTTCTTGCCTTTTTATACCTTATCTTGCCTTTTCATGCCTTTTCTTGCCTTTTCCTTGCCTTTTCTTTCCTTTTCTTTCCTTATCTTACCTTTTCTTGCCTTTTCCTTCCTTTTCTTTCTTTTTCTTGCCTTATCTTGCCTTTTCTTCCCTCATCTTTCCTTTTCTTGCCTTTCCATCCCTTTTCTTGCCTTATCTTACCTTTTCTTGCCTTATCTTTCCTTATCTTGCCTTATCTTGCCGTATCTTTTTTTTTCTTGCCTTTTCTTTCCTTTTCTTGCCTCATCTTTCCTTTTCTTTCCTTTTCTTGCCTTTCCATCCCTTTTCTTGCCGTATCTTTTTTTTTTCTTTCCTTTTCTTTCCTTTTCTTGCCTTATCATTCCTTATCTTTGCCTTTTCTTTCTTTTTCTTACACTTTCTAACCTTTTCTTGCCTTTTCTTTTCTCTCCTTTTCTTGCCTTTCAATCCATTTTCTTGCCTTATCTTACCTTTTCTTGCCTTTTCTTCCCTTATCTTGCCTTATCTTGCCTTTTCTTTCTTTTTCTTCCCCTATCTTACCTTTTCTTGCCTTTTCATTTCTTTTCTTTCCTTTTCTTGCCTTTTCATTCCTTTTCTTGCCTTATCTTTCCTTTTCTTTCCTTTTCAGGCCTTTTCCATGCCTTATCTTGCCTTTTCTTGACATTTCTGGCCTTATCTTGCCTTTTCTTGCCTTATCATGCCTTAACTTGCCTTTTCTTGCCTTTTCCTTATCTTTTCTTTCCTTTTTTTGCCTTATCTTACCTTTTCTTTTCTTTTCTTTTCTTGCCTTTTCATGCCTTTTCGTGCCTTTTCTTGCATTATCTTTCCTTTTCTTGCCTTTTCATGCCTTTTCCATGCCTTTTCTTGCCTTTTATTTCCTTTTCTTGAGTTATCACTCCTCTTCCTTCCCTTATCGTGCCTTATCTATCCTTTTCTTTCCTTTTCCTTGCCTTATAGTGCCTTACCTATCCTTTAATTTCCTTTTCTTGCCTTTTCTGGCCTTTTCTTGCCTATTCATGCCTTTTCTTGCCTTTTCTTGACTTATCTTGGAATTTCTTGCCTTTTTTAGTCGTAACTTGCCTTATCTTGACTTATATTGCCTTTTCTTGCATTTTCTTTTAATTTCTTGCCTTTCCTACCCTTTTCTTCCTTTATCTTGCCTTTTCTTGCCTTTTCACGCCTTTTCTTGCCTTTTCATGCCTCTTCCTTGCCTTTTCTTGCCTTTTCTTTCCTTATCTTACCTTTATATGCCTTTTCCTTCCCTTCCCTTTTCTTTCCTTTCCTTAGCTAATTCTTCTTTTCTTTCCTTTTCTTGCCTTTCCTTCCCTTTTTCTGCCTTATCTGGCCCTATCTTACCTTTTCTTGCCTCATCTTGCCTTTTATTTCCTTTTCATTACCATTTCTTTCCATTTCTTTCCTTATCTTCCCTTTTCCTTGCCTCCTCCTCCCTTTTCCTTGCCTTTTCTATCCTTTTCTTGCCTTATCTTGCCCCTTCTTGCCTTATCTTTCCTTTTCTTCCCTTTTCTTACCTTCCATCCCTTTTCTTGCCTTATTTTGCCTTATCTTGCCTTATCATCCCTTAACTTTCCTTATCTTGCCTTTTCTTTTCTTTCCTTTTCTTGCCTTTTCTTGCCTTTTCTTGCGTTATCATTCCTTAACTTTCCTTTTCTTGCCTTTTCCTTACCTTTTCTTTCCTTCTCTTGCCTTATCTTACCTTTTCTTTTCTTTCCTTTCCTTTTCTTGCCTTTTCATGCCTTTTCTTGCCTTTTCCTTGCCTTTTCTTGCCTTTTCTTTCCTTATCTTACCTTTTCTTGCCTTTTCCTTCCTTTTCTTTCCTTTTCTTGCCTTATCTTGCCTTTTCTTCCCTCATCTTTCCTTTTCTTTCCTTTTCTTGCCTTTCCATCCCTTTTCTTGCCTTATCTTACCTTTTCTTGCCTTATCTTTCCTTATCTTGCCTTATCTTGCCGTATCTTTTTTTATCTTGCCTTTTCTTTCCTTTTCTTGCCTTATCATTCCTTATCTTTGCCTTTTCTTTCTTTTTCTTACCCTTTCTAACCTTTTCTTGCCTTTTCTTTTCTCTCCTTTTCTTGCCTTTCAATCCATTTTCTTGCCTTATCTTACCTTTTCTTGCCTTTTCTTCCCTTATCTTGCCTTATCTTGCCTTTTCTTTCTTTTTCTTCCCCTATCTTACCTTTTCTTGCCTTTTCATTTCTTTTCTTTCCTTTTCTTGCCTTTTCATTCCTTTTCTTGCCTTATCTTTCCTTATCTTTCCTTTTCAGGCCTTTTCCATGCCTTATCTTGCCTTTTCTTAACTTTTCTGGCCTTATCTTGCCTTTTCTTGCCTTTTAATTCTTTTCTCGCCTTTTTCATGCCTTTTCCTGGCCTTTTCTTGCCTTATCTTGGAATTTCTTGCATTTTTTAGTCGTTACTTGCCTTATCTTGACTTATCTTGCCTTTTCTTGCCATATCTTGCCTTTTTATCTTACCATTTGTTGCGTTATCTTGCCTTTTCTTTCCATTTCTTACCTTTCCTTCCCTTTTCTTTACTTTTCTTCCTTTATCTTGCATTTTCTTGCATTATCTTGATGTTTCTTGTCTTATCTTGCCTTTTCTTGCCTTTTCATGCCTTTTCATTCCTTATCTTGCCTTTACATTCCTTTTCCTTCCTTTTTCTTTCCTTTTCCTGCATAATCCTTCCTTTTCTTTCCTTTTCTTGCCTTTCCTTCCCTTTTTCTGCCTTATCTGGCTCTATCTTACCTTTTCTTGCCTCATCTTGCCTTTTATTGCCTATTCATTGCCATTTCTTTCCTTTTCTTTCCTTATCTTCCCTTTTCCTTGCCTCATCTTGTCTTTTCCTTGCCTTTTCTTTCCTTTTCTTGCCTTATCTTGCCCCTTCTTGCCTCATCTTTCCTTTTCTTTCCTTTTCTTACCTTCCATCCCTTTTCTTGCCTTATTTTTCCTTATCTTGCCTTTTCTTGCCTTATCATGCCTTAACTTGCCTTTTCTTGCCTTTTCCTTATCTTTTCTTTCCTTTTTTTGCCTTATCTTACCTTTTCTTTTCTTTTCTTGCCTTTTCATGCCTTTTCGTACCTTTTCTTGCATTATCTTTCCTTTTCTTGCCTTTTCATGCCTTTTCCATGCCTTTTCTTGCCTTTTATTTCCTTTTCTTGAGTTATCACTCCTCTTCCTTCCCTTATCGTGCCTTATCTATCCTTTTCTTTCCTTTTCCTTGCCTTATAGTGCCTTACCTATCCTTTAATTTCCTTTTCTTGCCTTTTCTTGCCTTTTCTGGCCTTTTCTTGCCTATTCATGCCTTTTCTTGCCTTTTCTTGACTTATCTTGGAATTTCTTGCCTTTTTTAGTCGTAACTTGCCTTATCTTGACTTATATTGCCTTTTCTTGCATTTTCTTTTAATTTCTTGCCTTTCCTACCCTTTTCTTCCTTTATCTTTCCTTTTCTTGCCTATTCACGCCTTTTCTTGCCTTTTCATGCCTCTTCCTTGCCTTTTCTTGCCTTTTCTTTCCATATCTTGCCTTTACTTGCCTTTTCCTTCCCTTCCCTTTTCTTTCCTTTCCTTACCTAATCCTTCTTTTCTTTCCTTTTCTTGCCTTTCCTTCCCTTTTTCTGCCTTATCTGGCCATATCTTACCTTTTCTTGCCTCATCTTGCCTTTTATTTCCTTTTCATTACCATTTCTTTTCATTTCTTTCCTTATCTTCCCTTTTCCTTGCCTCCTCTTCCCTTTTCCTTGCCTTTTCTATCCTTTTCTTGCCTTATCTTGCCCCTTCTTGCCTTATCTTTCCTTTTCTTTCCTTTTCTTACCTTCCATCCCTTTTCTTGCCTTATTTTGCCTTAACTTTCCTTTTCTTCCCTTTTCCTTACCTTTTCTTTCCTTTTCTTGCCTTATCTTGCCTTTTCTTTTCTTTTCTTTCCTTTTCTTGCCTTTTCTTGCCTTTTCTTGCGTTATCTTTCCTTAACTTTCCTTTTCTTGCCTTTTCCTTACCTTTTCTTTCCTTTTCTTGCCTTATCTTACCTTTTCTTTTCTTTCCTTTCCTTTTCTTGCCTTTTCTTGCCTTTTTATACCATATCTTGCCTTTTCTTGCCTTTTCATGCCTTTTCCTTGCCTTTTCTTTCCTTTTCTTTCCTTATCTTACCTTTTCTTGCCTTTTCCTTCCTTTTTTTTCCTTTTCTTGCCTTATCTTGCCTTTTCTTCCCTCATCTTTCCTTTTCTTTCCTTTTCTTGCCTTTCCATCCCTTTTCTTGCCTTATCTTACCTTTTCTTGCCTTATCTTTCCTTATCTTGCCTTATCTTGCCGTATCTTTTTTTTTCTTGCCTTTTCCTTCCTTGTCTTGCCTTATCATTCCTTATCTTTGCCTTTTCTTTCTTTTTCTTACCCTTTCTAACCTTTTCTTGCCTTTTCTTTTCTCTCCTTTTCTTGCCTTTCAATCCATTTTCTTGCCTTATCTTACCTTTTCTTGCCATTTCTTCCCTTATCTTGCCTTATCTTGCCTTTTCTTTCTTTTTCTTCCCCTATCTTACCTTTTCATTTCTTTTCTTTCCTTTTCTTGCCTTTTCATTCCTTTTCTTGCCTTATCTTTCCTTTTCTTTCCTTTTCAGGCCTTTTCCATGCCTTATCTTGCCTTTTCTTAACTTTTCTGGCCTTATCTTGCCTTTTCTTGCCTTTTAATTCTTTTCTCGCCTTTTTCATGCCTTTTCCTGGCCTTTTCTTGCCTTATCTTGGAATTTCTTGCATTTTTTAGTCGTTACTTGACTTATCTTGCCTTTTCTTGCCTTATCTTGCCTTTTTATCTTACCATTTCTTGCGTTATCTTGCCTTTTCTTACCTTTCCTTCCCTTTTCTTTACTTTTCTTCCTTTATCTTGCATTTTCTTGCATTATCTTGATGTTTCTTGTGTTATCTTGCCTTTTCTTACCCTATCTTGCCTTTTCTTGCCTTTTCACACCTTTTCTTGCCTTTACATTCATTTTCCTTCCTTTTTCTTTCCTTTTCCTGCCTAATCCTTCCTTTTCTTTCCTTTTCTTGCCTTTCCTTCCCTTTTTCTGCCTTATCTGGCCCTATCTTACCTTTTCTTGCCTCATCTTGCCTTTTATTGCCTATTCATTGCCATTTCTTTCCTTTTCTTTCCTTATCTTCCCTTTTCCTTGCCTCATCTTGTCTTTTCCTTGCCTTTTCTTTCCTTTCCTTGCCTTTTCTTTCATTTTCTTGCCTCATCTTTCCTTTTCTTTCCTTTTCTTACCTTCCATCCCTTTTCTTGCCTTATTTTTCCTTATCTTGCCTTTTCTTGCCTTATCATGCCTTAACTTGCCTTTTCTTGCCTTTTCCTTATCTTTTCTTTCCTTTTTTTGCCTTATCTTACCTTTTGTTTTCTTTTCTTGCCTTTTCATGCCTTTTCGTGCCTTTTCTTGCATTATCTTTCCTTTTCTTGCCTTTTCATGCCTTTTCCATGCCTTTTCTTGCCTTTTATTTCCTTTTCTTGAGTTATCACTCCTCTTCCTTCCCTTATCGTGCCTTATCTATCCTTTTCTTTCCTTTTCCTTGCCTTATAGTGCCTTACCTATCCTTTAATTTCCTTTTCTTGCCTTTTCTTGCCTTTTCTGGCTTTTTCTTGCCTTTTCATGCCTTTTCTTGCCTTTTCTTGACTTATCTTTGAATTTCTTGCCTTTTTTAGTCGTAACTTGCCTTATCTTGACTTATATTGCCTTTTCTTGCATTTTCTTTTAATTTCTTGCCTTTCCTACCCTTTTCTTGCCTTTTCTTCCTTTATCTTGCCTTTTCTTGCCTTTTCACGCCTTTTCTTGCCTTTTCATGCCTCTTCCTTGCCTTTTCTTTCCTTATCTTGCCTTTACATGCCTTTTCCTTCCCTTCCCTTTTCTTTCCTTTCCTTACCTAATCCTTCTTTTCTTTCCTTTTCTGCCTTATCTGGCCCTATCTTACCTTTTCTTGCCTCATCTTGCCTTTTATTTCTTTTTCATTACCATTTCTTTCCATTTCTTTCCTTATCTTCCCTTTTCCTTGCCTCCTCTTCCCTTTTCCTTGCCTTTTCTATCCTTTTCTTGCCTTATCTTGCCCCTTCTTGCCTTATCTTTCCTTTTCTTTCCTTTTCTTACCTTCCATCCCTTTTCTTGCCTTATTTTGCCTTATCTTGCCTTATCATCCCTTAACTTTCATTTTCCTTACCTTTTCTTTCCATTTCTTGCCTTATCTTGCCTTTTCTTTTCTTTTCTTTCTTTTTCTTGCCTTTTCTTGCCTTTTCTTGCGTTATCTTTCCTTAACTTTCCTTTTCTTGCATTTTCCTTACCTTTTCTTGCCTTATCTTACCTTTTCTTTTCTTTCCTTTCCTTTTCTTGCCTTTTCTTGCCTTTTTATACCTTATCTTACCTTTTCTTGCCTTTTCATGCCTTTTCTTGCCTTTTCCTTGCCTTTTCTTTCCTTTTCTTTCCTTATCTTACATTTTCTTGCCTTTTCCTTCCTTTTCTTTCCTTTTCTTGCCTTATCTTGCCTTTTCTTCCCTCATCTTGCCGTATCTTTTTTTTTCTTGCCTTTTCCTCGCCCTTTCTTCCATTTTCTTGCCTTTTCATGCCTTTTCTTTCCTTATCTTTCTTTTTCTTGCCTTTTCATGCCTTTTCCATGCCTTTTCTTTCCTTTTCCTTGACTTATATTGCCTTTTTCTTGCCTTTTTCTTGCATTTTCTTTTAATTTCTTGCCTTTCCTACCCTTTTCTTGCCTTTTCTTCCTTTATCTTGCCTTTTCTTGCCTTTTCACGCCTTTTCTTGCCTTTTCATGCCTCTTCCTTGCCTTTTCTTACCTTTTCTTTCCTTATCTTGCCTTTACATGCCTTTTCCTTCCCTTCCCTTTTCTTTCCTTTCCTTACCTAATCCTTCTTTTCTTTCCTTTTCTTGCCTTTCCTTCCCTTTTTCTGCCTTATCTGGCCCTATCTTACCTTTTCTTGCCTCATCTTGCCTTTTATTTCATTTTCATTACCATTTCTTTCCATTTCTTTCCTTATCTTCCCTTTTCCTTGCCTCCTCTTCCCTTTTCCTTGCCTTTTCTATCCTTTTCTTGCCTTATCTTGCCCCTTCTTGCCTTATCTTTCCTTATCTTTCCTTTTCTTACCTTCCATCCCTTTTCTTGCCTTATTTTGCCTTATCTTGCCTTATCATCCCTTAACTTTCCTTTTCTTGTTTTTTCTTCCCTCATCTTTCCTTTTCTTTCCTTTTCTTGCCTTATCTTGCCGTATCTTTTTTTTTCTTGCCTTTTCTTTCCTTTTCTTGCCTTATCATTCCTTATCTTTGCCTTTTCTTTCTTTTTCTTACCCTTTCTAACCTTTTCTTGCCTTTTCTTTTCTCTCATTTTCTTACCTTTCAATCCATTTTCTTGCCTTATCTTACCTTTTCTTGCCTTTTCTTCCCTTATCTTGCCTTATCATGCCTTTTCTTTCTTTTTCTTCTCCTATCTTACCTTTTCTTGCCTTTTCATTTCTTTTCTTTCCTTTTCTTGAATTTTCATTCCTTTTCTTGCCTTATCTTTCCTTTTCTTTCCTTTTCAGGCCTTTTCCATGCCTTATCTTGCCTTTTCTTAACTTTTCTGGCCTTATCTTGCCTTTTCTTGCCTTTTAATTCTTTTCTCGCCTTTTTCATGCCTTTTCCTGGCCTTTTCTTGCCTTATCTTGGAATTTCTTGCATTTTTTAGTCGTTACTTGCCTTATCTTGACTTATCTTGCCTTTTCTTGCCTTATCTTGCCTTTTTATCTTACCATTTCTTGCGTTATCTTGCCTTTTCTTTCCATTTCTTACCTTTCCTTCCCTTTTCTTTCCTTTTCTTCCTTTATCTTGCATTTTCTTGCATTATCTTGATGTTTCTTGTCTTATCTTGCCTTTTCTTACCCTATCTTGCCTTTTCTTTCCTTTTCATGCCTTTTCATGCCTTTTCTTTCCTTATCTTGCCTTTACATTCCTTTTCCTTCCTTTTTCTTTCCTTTTCTTGCCTTTCCTTCCCTTTTTCTGCCTTATCTTGCCCTATCTTACCTTTTCTTGCCTCATCTTGACTTTTATTACCTATTCATTGCCATTTCTTTCCTTTTCTTTCCTTATCTTCCCTTTTCCTTGCCTCATCTTGTCTTTTCCTTGCCTTTTCTTTCCTTTTCTTGCCTTATCTTGCCCCTTCTTGCCTCATCTTTCCTTTTCTTTCCTTTTCTTACCTTCCATCCCTTTTCTTGCCTTATTTTTCCTTATCTTGCCTTTTCTTGCCTTATCATGCCTTAACTTGCCTTTTCTTGCCTTTTCCTTATCTTTTCCTTCCTTTTTTTGCCTTATCTTACCTTTTCTTTTCTTTTCTTACCTTTTCATGCCTTTTCGTGCCTTTTCTTGCCTTATCTTTCCTTTTCTTGCCTTTTCATGCCTTTTCCATGCCTTTTCTTGCCTTTTATTTCCTTTTCTTGAGTTATCAGTCCTCTTCCTTCCCTTATCAGGCCTTATCTATCCTTTTCTTGTCTTATCTTCCCTTTTCTTAAATTTTCTTGCCTTTCATGCCTTTTCTTGCCTTAACTTGCCTTATCTTGCCTTTTCATTCCATATCTTGCTTTTTCTTACCTTAACTTGCCTTTTCTTGCCTTTTCCTTGCCTTATCTTGCCTTTTCCTTGCCTTCTCATGCCTTTTCTTTCCTTATCTTCCCTTTTCCTTGCCTTTTCTTTACTTTTCTTGCCTTATCTTGCCTTTTCTTGCCTCATCTTTCCTTTTCATTCCTTGTCTTACCTTTCCTTTCCTTTTCTTGCCTTATCTTGCCTTATCTTACCATTTTATTCCTTATCTTGCCTTTTCTTACCTTTTCTTACCTTTTCTTGCCTTTTCATGCATTTTCTTGCCTTTTCTTACCTTTTCAAGCAATTTCATGCCTTTTCTTGCCTGTTCATGCCTTTTCCTTGCCTTTTCTTGCCTTTTCCTTGTTTTTTCTTGCCTTTTTCTTGCCTTTTCTTGCCTTTTTCATGCAGATTCTTGCCTTATCTTGCTTTTTCTTGCCTATTCTTTCCATTTCTTTCCTTTTCTTGCATTTTCTTTCCTTTTCTTGCCTTTTGGGCCTTTTCTTTCCTTTCTTTGCCTTTTCATGCCTTTTCCTTACCTTATCTTGCCTTTTTCTTGCCTTTTCTCACCTTACTTTGCCTTATCCTGCCTTTTCTTACCTTTTCCATGCCTTTTCTTTCCTTTTCTCTCCTTATCTTGCCTTTTCTTGCCACATCTTTCCTTTTCTTGCCTTTCCTTCCCTTTTCTTGCCTTATATTGCCTTATCTTGCCTTTTCTTACATTTTCTTGCCTTTTCTTGCATTTTATGTCCTTTTCTTGTCTTTTCTTTCCTAATCTTGCCTTATCTTGCCCTTTCTTGCCTTTTCTTTCCTTTTCATGCCTATGTCTTTTCTAACCTTATCTTGCCTTTTCTTGCCTTTTCATGCCTTTTCCTTGCATTTACTTTCCTTTTCTTTCCTTATCTTGCCTTTTCTTGCCTTTTCCTTCTTTTTCTTTCCTTTTCTTGCCTTATCTTGCCTTTTCTTGCCTCATCTTTCCTTTTCTTGCCTTTCCATCCCTTTTCTTCCCTTATCTTACCTTTTCTTGCCTTATCTTTCCTTATCTTGCCTTATCTTGCCTTATCTTTTTTTCTCTTGCCTTTTCTTTCATTTTCTTGCCTTATCATGCCTTATCTTTGCCTTATCTTTCTTTTTCTAACCCTTTCTTACCTTTTCTTGCCTTTTCTTTTCTTTTCTTTCCTTTTCTTGCCTTATCTTTCCTTTTCTTGCCTTTGCATCCATTTTCTTGCCTTATCTTACCTTTTCTCGCCTTATCTTTCCTTATGTTGCCTTTTCTTTCTTTTTCTTACCCTATCTTACCTTTTCTTGCCTTTTATTTTATTTTCTTTCCTTTTCTTGCATTTTCATTCCTTTTCTTACCTTTTTTTGCCTTATCTTTCATTTTCTTTCCTTTTCATGCCTTTTCCATGCCTTTTCTTGCTTTATCTTTCCTTTTCTTGCCTTTTCCTTGCCTTATAGTGCCTTATCTATCCTTTAAATTCCATTTTCTTGCCTTTTCTTAACTTTTCTCGCCTTTTCTTGCCTTTTCATGCTTTTTCTTGCCTTTTATTTCTTTTCTAGCCTTTTTCATGCCTTTTCCTGGCCTTTTCTTGCCTTTCCTTTTAATTTCTTGCCTTTTCTAGTCGTTACTTCCCTTATCTTGACTTATCTTGCCTTATCTTGCCTTTTCATTCCTTATCTTACCATTTCTTGCGTTATCTTGCCTTTTCTTGCCTTTTCTTTCCACTTCTTGCCTTTCCTTCCCTTTTCTTAACTTTTCTTCCTTTATCTTTCATTTTCTTGATGTTTCTTGCCTTATCTTTCCTTTTCTTACCCTATCTTGCCTTTTCTTCCCTTTTCACGCCTTTTCTTGCCTTTTCTTTCCTTTTCTTGCCTCTTCCTTGCCTTTTCTTGCCTTTTCTTTCCTTTTCTTGCCTTTACATGCCTTTTCCTTCCCTTTTCTTTCCTTTTCTTGCCTAATTCTTCATTTTCTTTCCTTTTCTTGCCTTTCCTTCCCTTTTTCAGCCTTATCTGGCCCTATCTTACCTTTTCTTGCCTTTTCATTGCCATTTCTTTCCTTTTCTTTCCTTATCTTTCATTTTCCTTGCCTCATCTTGCCTTTTTGATATGAATCTGATCAGCAAGAAGATTAATTTTGTTTTGAGATTTTTGAGTCTGTTTAGGAAGTTAATTATTTGTTATTTTCGTTTTATAAGAGTTTAGTCTATTTAGGAAGTCAATAATGTGAGAATTTCGTTTCTTTAAGAGTTCAAGTCAGTTTAGGAAGGTGATTATGTGATAATCACGTTTTTAGCAATCATAAGAGTACTAGACTTGTTTTCCTTTTCAGTTTTCTATTTTTAAGTCATATTTATCTAGTTAGAAGTTATATTTAATTAGGAATCTCTTTGTAACAATCTGCCTATATATAAAGGCTTTATCAATGAGAATGAGGAGAATAATTTGAGTACAAAAAACGTGGGCTTTGCTCTCTTGGTTCTTCGGAACTGTTCGAACATAGCGGAGGGATTCCGTTCGTTCACCTTCGACTTATCAAGCGGATCTACATCACCGTTTGTGGCGTCTTCATCAAATCGAGGTTCTTGTTTCCCTACAGTAGCGGGTCGAGGTTGTTCATACCGAGGTTCTTGCAAAGGTGCAAACAACGGGTCGAGATTTCCATCAATCTGAACGTAGATAGATCCGGCTTTCGCGTGGATCCGTAACGAGATTCACATCAGTTGGTATCAGAGCTTAGGCTCTACTTCAGATCATCTATCTTTAAATTTCGTTTTTGTTTTCCTTAGTTTTCAATTATTGTTCTTATTTTATTCTGAGTTGGAGAAAGAAATAAAAAATAAAAAAGAGGAAAAAAATTCCGAAAAAAAAAGAAAGATAGAGAAGAAGGCAGCCAAGAAAAGAAGAAGAAAGAAGGCTGAAAAAAAAATCAAAAAAAGAAAAGAAAAGTTGAAAGTAGAAAAAAAGAGAATCTGCAAGAATGTCTTATAACTACTCAAGAAGATCCTTTGAAGGTGTTGCACCATTGGTTGGTGATCCACACACGTTTATGGATGCCCTTCTTAGTGGGATGAGGCATATAATGAGAACGGAGGTCAAGAAGCTCAGCGAAAAGGTGGACCGGATAGTGTGCAAACAAGAGAGGATACATGATGTTCCTAATGTCTGTAGCAGAAGACAAATTCAACAAAGGAGGATTAGGGTCAAATATGAGAAGAATTCAGGAGCTAATTTTGTTGGAGAAGTCAATGCAAAGAGGGAGAACACCATTAACACTAAGCACGACATTGAGGGGAAGGTATGTAGTTCTGACGATTTGGAGGTTGCACCTGAAGTGATTGTTGAAGAAGAGGTTTTGACATGGGAGGAATTTGGTGAATATTCTATTGACTTGTTCGATGGAGAATGTTTTGATGACCATGCCATGTCACTTCTTTACTTGCGGGATTTGTTCAATGAATCAGAATTGGTGGATGTTGTTCATATGAAGAAGTGCTTAACTGCTATTGATGGTGAACAAGAAGAACTTATTGTTTTAGTTGACAAGGAAGATGTCCAACCCATATCTTACATGTCTCCTGATTTACATGTTGAACATATTGACTTCTTGGGTGTGGAAAAGTTTGATTATGTTGGAGATTCACCGTTGATCAACTTCTGGAATAGTTTGAAGTTCAAAGAAAAGCGTGGGCAAATAAGTAAGATTTTGGTTTTTGAATTGGAGATGACTTTAGATTGCTTATGCTCGAAGTATCTATTCTGTTGGAAAGGAAGGTATCAAGTGCAGCCACGAAGTTCGAAGATTCAATCTATTTTCAGCATGTTTGTTAATTGGCAGCATGATGGATGCGAGGATTTGAGGACAAATCCATTTCAAGAGGAGGGGAATGATATGAATCTGATCAGCAAGAAGATTAATTTCGTTTTGAGATTTTTGAGTCTGTTTAGGAAGTTAATTATTTGTTATTTTCGTTTTATAAGAGTTTAGTCTATTTAGGAAGTCAATAATGTGAGAATTTCGTTTCTTTAAGAGTTCAAGTCAGTTTAGGAAGGTGATTATGTGATAATCACGTTTTTAGCAATCATAAGAGTACTAGACTTGTTTTCCTTTTCAGTTTTCTATTTTTAAGTCATATTTATCTAGTTAGAAGTTATATTTAATTAGGAATCTCTTTGTAACAATCTGCCTATATATAAAGGCTTTATCAATGAGAATGAGAAGAATAATTTGAGTACAAAAAACGTGGGCTTTGCTCTCTTGGTTCTTCGGAACTGTTCGAACATAGCGGAGGGATTCCGTTCGTTCACCTTCGACTTATCAAGCGGATCTACATCACCGTTTGTGGCGTCTTCATCAAATCGAGGTTCTTGTTTCCCTACAGTAGCGGGTCGAGGTTGTTCATACCGAGGTTCTTGCAAAGGTGCAAACAACGGGTCGAGATTTCCATCAATCTGAACGTAGATAGATCCGGCTTTCGCGTGGATCCGTAACGAGATTCACATCAGTTGGTATCAGAGCTTAGGCTCTACTTCAGATCATCTATCTTTAAATTTCGTTTTTGTTTTCCTTAGTTTTCAATTATTGTTCTTATTTTATTCTGAGTTGGAGAAAGAAATAAAAAATAAAAAAGAGGAAAAAAATTCCGAAAAAAAAAGAAAGATAGAGAAGAAGGCAGCCAAGAAAAGAAGAAGAAAGAAGGCTGAAAAAAAAATCAAAAAAAGAAAAGAAAAGTTGAAAGTAGAAAAAAAGAGAATCTGCAAGAATGTCTTATAACTACTCAAGAAGATCCTTTGAAGGTGTTGCACCATTGGTTGGTGATCCACACACGTTTATGGATGCCCTTCTTAGTGGGATGAGGCATATAATGAGAACGGAGGTCAAGAAGCTCAGCGAAAAGGTGGACCGGATAGTGTGCAAACAAGAGAGGATACATGATGTTCCTAATGTCTGTAGCAGAAGACAAATTCAACAAAGGAGGATTAGGGTCAAATATGAGAAGAATTCAGGAGCTAATTTTGTTGGAGAAGTCAATGCAAAGAGGGAGAACACCATTAACACTAAGCACGACATTGAGGGGAAGGTATGTAGTTCTGACGATTTGGAGGTTGCACCTGAAGTGATTGTTGAAGAAGAGGTTTTGACATGGGAGGAATTTGGTGAATATTCTATTGACTTGTTCGATGGAGAATGTTTTGATGACCATGCCATGTCACTTCTTTACTTGCGGGATTTGTTCAATGAATCAGAATTGGTGGATGTTGTTCATATGAAGAAGTGCTTAACTGCTATTGATGGTGAACAAGAAGAACTTATTGTTTTAGTTGACAAGGAAGATGTCCAACCCATATCTTACATGTCTCCTGATTTACATGTTGAACATATTGACTTCTTGGGTGTGGAAAAGTTTGATTATGTTGGAGATTCACCGTTGATCAACTTCTGGAATAGTTTGAAGTTCAAAGAAAAGCGTGGGCAAATAAGTAAGATTTTGGTTTTTGAATTGGAGATGACTTTAGATTGCTTATGCTCGAAGTATCTATTCTGTTGGAAAGGAAGGTATCAAGTGCAGCCACGAAGTTCGAAGATTCAATCTATTTTCAGCATGTTTGTTAATTGGCAGCATGATGGATGCGAGGATTTGAGGACAAATCCATTTCAAGAGGAGGGGAATGATATGAATCTGATCAGCAAGAAGATTAATTTCGTTTTGAGATTTTTGAGTCTGTTTAGGAAGTTAATTATTTGTTATTTTCGTTTTATAAGAGTTTAGTCTATTTAGGAAGTCAATAATGTGAGAATTTCGTTTCTTTAAGAGTTCAAGTCAGTTTAGGAAGGTGATTATGTGATAATCACGTTTTTAGCAATCATAAGAGTACTAGACTTGTTTTCCTTTTCAGTTTTCTATTTTTAAGTCATATTTATCTAGTTAGAAGTTATATTTAATTAGGAATCTCTTTGTAACAATCTGCCTATATATAAAGGCTTTATCAATGAGAATGAGGAGAATAATTTGAGTACAAAAAACGTGGGCTTTGCTCTCTTGGTTCTTCGGAACTGTTCGAACATAGCGGAGGGATTCCGTTCGTTCACCTTCGACTTATCAAGCGGATCTACATCACCGTTTGTGGCGTCTTCATCAAATAGAGGTTCTTGTTTCCCTACAGTAGCGGGTCGAGGTTGTTCATACCGAGGTTCTTGCAAAGGTGCAAACAACGGGTCGAGATTTCCATCAATCTGAACGTAGATAGATCCGGCTTTCGCGTGGATCCGTAACAAGATTCACATCAGTTGGTATCAAAGCTTAGGCTCTACTTCAGATCATCTATCTTTAAATTTCGTTTTTGTTTTCCTTAGTTTTCAATTATTGTTCTTATTTTATTCTGAGTTGGAGAAAGAAATAAAAAATAAAAAAGAGGAAAAAAATTCCGAAAAAAAAAGAAAGATAGAGAAGAAGGCAGCCAAGAAAAGAAGAAGAAAGAAGGCTGAAAAAAAAATCAAAAAAAGAAAAGAATATACTTAGCTATTGCTAGTTTGTGAGTTTTGATACTCATTGTGTGTTCTTGGTTAGGCTAGTGCGTCGCTTAGCTAGGGCAACGTATTTCACTTATCAAACAGATTATCCACCTCTGTTTGTGGCGTGATTCGACTTAAGGACTTGGGTTCTTGACTTCCATTGTTCGGGTTGCAGTGAGACATCACCAAGGTTCGTGCATTGCGTAGTTGGAGTTGGAGTCTTTCTCATCCATCAAGTAGCAGCGGTCCGTTCGTGTGGAATTCCCAGCGAGTTTTACATCATTTGCGCTTCTCCCCAGCTGAATCCAACGCTCTTCTTAATGACTTCGGTGAGTGGTGCGGCTATGGTGCTAAAATCTTTCACAAATCTTCGGCTATGGTGCTAAAATCTTTCTATGGACTTTGTGTTAGGACTTCCTAGGACTAAGCGTGGACGAGATTCTATCTTTGTGGTAGTGGATAGATTTTCTAAGATGGCACATTTTATTCCATGTCATAAAACTGATGATGCTTCTAATGTTGCTGATTTGTTCTTTAGAGAAATTGTTAGATTGCATGGCATGCCTAGGACAATTATTTCTGATAGAGATGCTAAATTCTTGAGCTATTTTTGGAAGACCTTGTGGTGCAAGTTAGGTACTAAGTTGTTATTCTCTACTACTTGTCATCCACAAACTGATGGTCAAACTGAAGTTGTGAATAGAACTCTATCTACACTCTTAAGAGCACTTATTAAGCATAACATTAAGAATTGGGAGGAATGTTTGCCACATGTTGAATTTGCTTACAATCGATCAGTTCATTCTGCTACTCAATTCTCACCATTTGAGCTTGTTTATGGATTTAATCCTTTGACTCCATTGGATTTGTCACCTTTACCTTTGAGTGAGCATGTTAATTTAGATGGCAAGAAGAAGGCAGAATTTGTCAAGCAATTACATGAAAAGGCAAGGCTGAATATTGAGAAGAGAACGGAGCACTATGCAAGGCAAGCCAACAAAGGACGGCACAAAGTTGTCTTTGAGCCTGGTGAATGGGTTTGGTTGCATATGCGAAAGGAGCGTTTTCCCGTTCAACGTCGCTCCAAGTTACTACCTCGTGGAGATGGTCCATTCCAAGTTTTAGAGCGCATTAATGACAATGCCTACAAGCTTGATCTACCTGGTGAGTATAATGTAAGTGCTACATTTAATGTTGCTGACTTAAGCCCTTTTGATGCAGGTGAAGATTTGAGGGCAAATCCTTTTCAAGAGAGAGGGAATGATGTGAGACCATCCAACAACGAGCATGGAGCATTGCGTGTTCCAATTGGGCCGATTACAAGAGCACGGGCCAAGAAGCTTCAAGCTGAACTGAATGGATTTATTGAAGGCATTCGGACTCAAGTTGAATCAAGCAAGCCCAAGGACGACCTAGAAGGCCATGTTAAGCCCATACACGTTATTGGTGCTATTTTAGAAGCCTAGCATGCGCAAGATTCTTTTGGATGCATTTTCAGCTTATCTTGGACATGCATCCCTAAATTTTAGGAACTTCTTTTCCTATGTTTTAGGACTTGATATTTACTAGATATTCTAGTATCTATCTTAGTTTAGTTTGTTTTTCCTACTTAGTGAATAATTAGGCAAGAATCCCTTTTATTTAGGAAGGTGAGTTTTGGCCAGCTTTGAACTCCTTATTTGGAGTTAGTTTTTGTTTAGGAATGTTTGAGACTTTTGGGGCCTATATAAAGGGACTCCTAGCAATAAAAACGTGGACAACCTTTTATTCATTCAGAATATACTTAGCTATTGCTAGTTTGTGAGTTTTGATACTCATTGTGTGTTCTTGGTTAGGCTAGTGCGTCGCTTAGCTAGGGCAACGTATTTCACTTATCAAACAGATTATCCACCTCTGTTTGTGGCGTGATTCGACTTAAGGACTTGGGTTCTTGACTTCCATTGTTCGGGTTGCAGTGAGACATCACCAAGGTTCGTGCATTGCGTAGTTGGAGTTGGAGTCTTTCTCATCCATCAAGTAGCAGCGGTCCGTTCGTGTGGAATTCCCAGCGAGTTTCATATCATTTGGTATCAGAGCTACGGCTTGCTACTACCTTTAATTTCGTTTTACTAAGTTCAGCTTACAATTCGTCTTTGTTTTGTTGCCGAACTTGAGTAGAGTTTGTTTGGTTGCATTCGGTTGAGACACGAGAGAAGAGAAAGAGAGCGAATACAATTAGAAAGAAAAGGGAAAAGAAAAGAAAGGAAAGAAAGAAAAGAGAGAGTGCGCACCAAACAGGAATTGCAAGACTAAATAGGCATTCGCAAGAAAGAGGAAGCGCCTAGGGCAAGGAGAAACGTGCAAGACCAAAGAGGGAGACCAAGTAGAGCCTTCTAAACGCAAGAAAACAAGCGGATAACATTCTGTTTGTTTGGTGAATTTGTAGTTCAAGCAAAGGCGGTGCTAGCTTTAGTAAGAACATACAAGTATCACGAGTGGAAAAAGGCAAGAGTGTGTGAGCTCATTAGAGAGAAAAGCCAAATATTTGAACGCAAACACGAGGGAACTTGAGTGCACCTTACATTGAGAGAAACACGTAAGGGAGTGAACTTGTGAGGCCATTTTTTTTTTACTAACCAAGTTTTCTTGCAGCATGTCTCACGAAGGCGAGGGAGAAAAGGAGGGAACCTTGGCCCAAGTTGACATTAAGTTGCTCACGGAGGCTCTAACAAGGAATTTCCAACGCATGATGCAAGCTGAAATTGAGCCTATACGCAAACAAATGAGTGCAATGGAGCGAGCTAGCACAAGTCATGCACCAAGAAGGAGAGCACCAAAAGAGTCAAGTGGAGAAGATTCTGACCATGAAGAAGATGCAAGATCCACAAGGAACTATAGGAGGCCGATAGTTGAACAACCCATACGAGGCGAAATTCATGCACGTAGAGGGAGAGCGCCTATAGAAGCATGTGGAGAAGAATCTGACCATGACGAAGATGCAAGATCCACAAGGAACTATAGGAGGCCGAGAGTTGAACGCCATCCTAGGGAGGCAAGGCGAAGAGAGGATGACAACATAGGAAGCATTAAACTAAAAATACCTACCTTTGCTGGTCGTTCTGATCCGGAAGCTTACTTGGAGTGGGAGAAGAAAATTGAATTTGTGTTTGATTGCCACAATCATTCCGAAGCAAAGAAGGTAAAACTTGCCATCACTGAGTTTACTGATTATGCTATAACTTGGTGGGATCAACTTGTGACAAGCAGGAGGCGTAATGGAGAGCGCCCTATAGCTACTTGGGAGGGAATGAAAGTGGTGATGCGGAAGAGGTTTGTTCCAAGTCATTACTATATGGAGCTATACAAGAAGTTATAAGGCATGAGGCAAGGGAGCTTGAGTGTGGAGGAATTTTACAAGCAAATGGAGCTAGCCATGATAAGAGCTGATGTTGAGGAAGATAGAGAAGCTACCATGGCAAGATTTCTGAATGGACTCAATTCTGAGATCCAAGACAAAGTAGAGTTGCAACACTATGTGGAGTTGGAGGACATGGTGCACATGGCCACCAAGATTGAGAAGCAACTAAAGAGAGGAGGAGGAACAAGAGCTACATCAGGTTCTAATTGGAAGCCGAGTTATCCAAGGAAGTTTGACAAACCACAGGCTACCAAAGAAGGGCAAAAATCCGAAAGTTCCAACACCAACTCTCAGAAGAAGGTGGAGGCCCCTCCCGCAAGAAACCGTGACATTAAGTGCTTTAAGTGTCAAGGAATGGGTCATATATCTAGTCAATGCCCCAACAAGCAGATCATGGTGATTAGAGAAAATGGGGAGATTGAAACTGAAGGAGAGGAGTCGGAGCATGAAAGCCTACCCTCATTGGAGGATCTGTCCGAGGAGGAGTATCACGCACCCGGGGGACTTACCCTAGTCAGTAGGCGAGCCTTGAACTCCCAAGCCAAAGAAGAAGATGATGCAGCCCAAAGAGAAAACATCTTTCACACAAGGTGTTATGTTAAAGACAAAGTGTGTAGTGTCATCATTGATGGAGGGAGTTGTGCTAATGTAGCAAGTACCACTATGGTTGAGAAGCTATGGTTGCGCACTGAAAAACACCCTAAACTATACAAGCTACAATGGCTGAATGATAGTGGAGAAGTGAGAGTGATGAAGCAAGTGTTAGTGGCCTTTCGCATTGGCAATTATGAAGATGAGGTGTTATGTGATGTGGTACCAATGCAAGCGGGTCACCTACTGTTGGGAAGGCCATGGCAGTTTGATAGAAGAGTAACTCATAATGGCTACACCAACAAGTACTCGTTCATACTCAAGAAGCGGTTGATCACCTTAGCACCCTTGGCACCATCACAAGTCTGTGAGGATCAAAGGAAGTTGCAAATTGAATGTGATGAAAAGAAAAGGAGTGATCAAAAGAAAAAGATTGAGAGGAGAGAAGAAGCCGAAAAACAGAAAGAAAAAATGGCCAAAAGAGAGGAAATACTTGAGAGAACAAAAGAAGCCGGAAAAATAGAAATAAAGTCGGCCATTGAGAGAAAATCCGAGGGATGGAAAAGAAACTACTATGTGAGAGCAAGTGAGATTAAGCAAGCTTGTTTTGAAAAACACTCTATGATCTTACTTCGGTATAGGGAGACACTTTTGGTTGTTAACGAGTTTGAGCCACATTTGCCAAGCATGGTTAAATCTCTTTTACAGGATTTTGAGGATGTATTCCCCAATGAGCTACCACCAGGTTTGCCACCAATAAGGGGAATTGAACATCAGATTGACTTCGTTCTGGGAGCATCAATTCCAAACCGACCAGCTTATAGAAGCAATCCGGAGGAGACGAAAGAACTTGAGAAGCAAGTCAATGAACTTTTGGAGAAAGGGTACCTGAGAGAGAGCATGAGTCCGTGCGCTGTTCCGGTCTTACTTGTGCCAAAGAAAGATGGATCATGGAGGATGTGTGTTGATTGTCGCGCTGTCAACAACATTACGGTAAAATATCGTCACCCTATTCCTCGTTTAGATGACATGTTGGATGAGTTGTATGGTTCTTGCATGTTTTCAAAGATTGATTTGAAAAGTGGTTATCATCAGATTCGCATGAAAGAAGGTGATGAATGGAAAACAGCGTTTAAAACAAAGTATGGTTTGTATGAATGGATGGTCATGCCTTTTGGATTATCTAATGCACCTAGTACATTCATGCGCCTTATGAATCATGTTTTACGTCCATTCATTGGCAAATTTGTAGTTGTTTACTTTGATGATATACTCATTTATAGCAAGAGCATTGAGGAGCACGTAGAGCACTTGAAATCTGTTTTGATTGCACTTAGGGAGGATCAATTATTTGCTAACTTGAAGAAGTGCACCTTTTGCACAGATAAGCTTGTATTCTTGGGTTTTGTTGTTAGTGCTGAAGGAATACAGGTTGATGAAGAAAAGATAAAGGCAATTAGGGATTGGCCGACCCCCACAAACATTGCACATGTTCGAAGCTTCCATGGACTAGCAAGCTTCTACAGAAGATTTGTGAAAGATTTTAGCACCATAGCCGCACCACTCACCGAAGTCATTAAGAAGAGCGTTGGATTCAGCTGGGGAGAAGCGCAAGAGAAAGCATTTCAATTACTCAAAGAGAAGTTGACGAATGCTCCTTTATTAGCTTTACCTAATTTTTCTAAAACGTTTGAAGTTGAGTGTGATGCTTCAGGTGTAGGAATTGGCGCTGTACTCATGCAAGATCGACGGCCAATTGCCTATTTCAGCGAGAAATTAAGCGGAGCACCTCTAAACTATCCGACCTATGACAAAGAGTTGTATGCTTTAATTCGGACATTGGAGACATGGCAGCACTACTTGTGGCCCAAGGAATTCGTGATACACACTGATCATGAATCGTTGAAGCACTTGAAAGGGCAACACAAGCTGAATAAGAGGCATGCACGCTGGGTAGAATTCATTGAGACATTTCCTTATGTCATTCGCTACAAGCAAGGTAAGGAAAATGTGGTTGCCGATGCACTATCACGGAGGTATGCCTTGATCTCAACTCTTGATGCTAAGTTACTTGATTTTGAACACATCAAAGAGTTGTATGCTGAAGATATTGATTTTGGTGATCTATTCCGAGCTACGGAGAAGGGTGCGAGTAATAAATTCTTTCGGAATGAAGGTTACCTATTTCGTGAAAACAAACTTTGTGTGCCTAATTGTTCTATGCGAGAATTGCTTATGCAGGAGGCACATGGAGGAGGATTGATGGGGCACTTTGGAATCGCAAAGACCTTGGCAATGCTACAAGATCATTTCTTTTGGCCACACATGAAGAGGGATGTTGAAAGAGCTTGTGGCCGTTGCATCACTTACAAGCAAGCCAAGTCAAAGGTAAAACCCCATGGTTTGTATACTCCACTACCTATACCTAGTGAGCCTTGGATTGATATTTCTATGGACTTTGTGTTAGGACTTCCTAGGACTAAGCGTGGACGAGATTCTATCTTTGTGGTAGTGGATAGATTTTCTAAGATGGCACATTTTATTCCATGTCATAAAACTGATGATGCTTCTAATGTTGCTGATTTGTTCTTTAGAGAAATTGTTAGATTGCATGGCATGCCTAGGACAATTATTTCTGATAGAGATGCTAAATTCTTGAGCTATTTTTGGAAGACCTTGTGGTGCAAGTTAGGTACTAAGTTGTTATTCTCTACTACTTGTCATCCACAAACTGATGGTCAAACTGAAGTTGTGAATAGAACTCTATCTACACTCTTAAGAGCACTTATTAAGCATAACATTAAGAATTGGGAGGAATGTTTGCCACATGTTGAATTTGCTTACAATCGATCAGTTCATTCTGCTACTCAATTCTCACCATTTGAGCTTGTTTATGGATTTAATCCTTTGACTCCATTGGATTTGCCACCTTTACCTTTGAGTGAGCATGTTAATTTAGATGGCAAGAAGAAGGCAGAATTTGTCAAGCAATTACATGAAAAGGCAAGGCTGAATATTGAGAAGAGAACAGAGCACTATGCAAGGCAAGCCAACAAAGGACGGCACAAAGTTGTCTTTGAGCCTGGTGAATGGGTTTGGTTGCATATGCGAAAGGAGCGTTTTCCCGTTCAACGTCGCTCCAAGTTACTACCTCGTGGAGATGGTCCATTCCAAGTTTTAGAGCGCATTAATGACAATGCCTACAAGCTTGATCTACCTGGTGAGTATAATGTAAGTGCTACATTTAATGTTGCTGACTTAAGCCCTTTTGATGCAGGTGAAGATTTGAGGGCAAATCCTTTTCAAGAGAGGGGGAATGATGTGAGACCATCCAACAACGAGCATGGAGCATTGCGTGTTCCAATTGGGCCGATTACAAGAGCACGGGCCAAGAAGCTTCAAGCTGAACTGAATGGATTTATTGAAGGCATTCGGACTCAAGTTGAATCAAGCAAGCCCAAGGACGACCTAGAAGGCCATGTTAAGCCCATACACGTTATTGGTGCTATTTTAGAAGCCTAGCATGCGCAAGATTCTTTTGGATGCATTTTCAGCTTATCTTGGACATGCATCCCTAAATTTTAGGAACTTCTTTTCCTATGTTTTAGGACGTGATATTTACTAGATATTCTAGTATCTATCTTAGTTTAGTTTGTTTTTCCTACTTAGTGAATAATTAGGCCAGAATCCCTTTTATTTAGGAAGGTGAGTTTTGGCCAGCTTTGAACTCCTTATTTGGAGTTTGTTTTTGTTTAGGAATGTTTGAGACTTTTGGGGCCTATATAAAGGGACTCCTAGCAATAAAAACGTGGACAACCTTTTATTCATTCAGAATATACTTAGCTATTGCTAGTTTGTGAGTTTTGATACTCATTGTGTGTTCTTGGTTAGGCTAGTGCGTCGCTTAGCTAGGGCAACGTATTTCACTTATCAAACAGATTATCCACCTCTGTTTGTGGCGTGATTCGACTTAAGGACTTGGGTTCTTGACTTCCATTGTTCGGGTTGCAGTGAGACATCACCAAGGTTCGTGCATTGCGTAGTTGGAGTTGGAGTCTTTCTCATCCATCAAGTAGCAGCGGTCCGTTCGTGTGGAATTCCCAGCGAGTTTCATATCACTTTTCCTTGCCTTTTCTTTCCTTTTCTTGCCTTATCTTGCCCCTTCTTGCCTCATCTTTCCTTTTCTTTCTTTTTCTTACCTTATTTTGCCTTATCTTGCCTTATCTTGCCTTATCATGCCTTAACCTGCCTTTTCTTGCCTTTTTCTTACCTTTTCTTTCCTTTTCTTGCCTTATCTTGCCTTAACTTATCTTTTCTTTTCTTTTCTTGCCTTTTCATGCCTTTTCTTGCCTTATCTTTCCTTTTCTTGCCTTTTCATGCCTTTTCCATGCCTTTTCTTGCCTTTTATTTCTTTTTCTTGAGTTATCTCTCCTTTCCCTTCCCTTATCGTGCTTTATCTATCCTTTTCTTTTTTGTTCTTGCCTTATCTTGCCTTTTCTTAAATTTTCTTGTCTTTTCATGCCTTTTCTTTCCATATCTTGCCTTTTCTTTCTTTATCTTGCATTTGCTTTCCTTATTTTGCCTTTTCATTCCTTATCTTGCCTTTTCATACCCTAACTTGCCTTTTCCTTGCCTTATCTGGCCTTTTTTTCCTTATCTTGCCTTTTCCTTGCCATTTCTTTCTTTTTCATGCCTTATCTTGCCTTTTCTTGCTTCATCTTTCCTTTTCATTCCTTTTCTTGCTTTTCCTTCCCTTTTCTTTTCTTTTCTTATCTTATCATGCCTTTTCTTGCCTTATCTTACCATTTTATTCCTTATCTTGCCTTTTCTTAATTTTTCTTGCCTTTTCTTACCTTTACGTGCCTTTTGTTTCCTTTTCTTACCTTATCTTGCCTCATCTTTCCTTTTCTTGCCTTTCCTTCCCTTTTCTTGCCTTATCTTGCCTTTTCTTGCCTTGTCATGCCTTTTCCTTGCCATTTCTTTCCTTTTCTTGCCTTATCATGTCTTAACTTTCCTTATCTTGCATCATCATGTCTTAACTTTCGTTATCTTGCCTTTTCCTTGCCTTATCTTGCCTTTTCTTTCCATTTCTTTCCTTTTCTTGCCTTTTCTTGCCTTATCTTGTCTTTTCTTTCCTTTTCTTGCATTTTCTTGCCTTTTCGTTCCTTTTCTTTCCTTTCCTTGCCTTTTCATGCCTTTTCCTTGCCTTATCTTGCCTTACCTTGCCTTTTCTTACCTTACTTTTCCTTACCCTGCCTTTTCTTACCTTTTTCATGCCTTTTCTTTCCTTTTCACTCCTTATCTTGCCTTTTCTTGCCTCATCTTTCCTTTTTTTTCCTTTTCATGCCTTTCCTTTCCTTTTCTTGCCTTATATTGCCTTATCTTTTGTTTTCTTACATTTTTTTTCATTTCTTGATTTATCTTGCATTTGGTTGCCTTTTCTTCTCTTTTCTTTTCTTATCTTGCCTTATCTTGCCATTTCTTGCCTTTTCATGCCTATTCCTTTTCTTACCTTATCTTTCCTTTTCTGGCATTATCTTGCCTTTTTATTCCTTATCTTGCATTTTCTTACCTTATCTTGCCTTTTCATGCCTTTTCCTTGCCTTTTCTTGCCTTTTCTTTCCTTAACTTGCTTTTTCTTGCCTTTTCCTTACCTTTTCCAACCTGATCTTGCCTTATCTTTCCTTTTCTTGCCTTTTCTTGCCTTATCTTGCCTTATGTTGCCTTTTCTTTCCTTTTCTTACCTTTTCTCGCCTTTACTTTCCTTTTCTTGCCTTTTCCTTCCCTTATCTTGCCTTATCTTGCCTTTTCCTTGCCTTTTCTTTCCCTTTTCTTTCCTTTTCGTGCCTTTTCTTGCCTGTTCGTGCCTTTTCTCACCTCATCTTTCCTTTTCTTTCCTTTTCTTGCCTTTCCTTTCCTTTTCTTGCCTTATCTTGCCTTACCTTGCCTTTTCTTGCCATATCTTGCATTTTTCTTGCCTTTTCAATTCTTTTCTTACCTCATCTTTCCTTCTCTTTCATTCTCTTGCCTTTCCTTGCCTTATATTGCCATATCTTGCCATTTCCTTGCCTTTTCATGCCTTAACTTGCAATTTCTTACCTCATCTTTCCTTCTCTTTCCTTTTTTTGCCTTTTGTTGCTTTTTCCTTGCCTTTTCATGCATTTTCTTGCCTTTTCCTTGCTTTTTCCTTCTCTTGCCTTTTCCTTCTCTTGCCTTTTCTTTCCTTTTCCTTGCCATATCTTGCCGTATCTTGCCTTTTCTTGCCTTTTCCTTGCACTTTCTTTCCTTTTCTTGCCTTTTTTTTTGCCTTTTCTTGCCTTTTCTGGCCTTATCTTGCCTTTTCCTTACCATTTCTTACTTTATCTTGTCTTATCCTGCCTTATCTTTCCTTTTCTTTCCTTTTCTTGCCTTTTCTTGCCTTATCTTTCCTTTTCTTGCCTTTCCTTTCCTTTTCTTGCCATATCTTGCCTTACTTTGCCTTTTTTTGCCATATCTTGCCTTTTTCTTGCCTTTTTAATTCTTTTCTTGCCTCATCTTTCCTTCTCTTTCCTTTTCTTGCCTGTCCTTGCCTTATCTTTCCATATCTTGCCTTTTCATGCCTTAACTTTCCATTTCTTACCTCATCTTTCCTTCTCTTTCCTTTTCTTGCCTTTTCGTGCCTTTTCCTTTCCTTTTCTTACCTCATCTTTCCTTTTCTTTCCTTTTCATGCTTTTTCCATGCCTTTTCTTTCCTTTTATTGCCTTATCTTGCTTTTTCCTTTCTTTTCTTGCCTTATCTTGCCTTTTCCTTGCCTTTTCTTGCCTTATCTTTCCTTTTCTTTCCTTTTCTTCCCTTTTCTTGCCTTATCTTACCTTTTCTTACCTTTCCTTGCCTTTTCATGCCTTTTCATGCCTTTTCTTGCCTTTTTCTTTCCTTTTGTTTCCTTTTCTTGCCTTATCTTTCCTTTTTTTCATTTTCCTGGCCTTTTCTTGCCTAATCTTTCCTTTTCTTGCATTTTCTTTCCTTTTCTTGCCTTTACTTTGCCTTTTCTTGACTTGTCCTTGGCTTTTCCTGCCTGATCCTCTCTTTTCTTGCCTAATCTTGCTTTATCTTGCCTTTTCTTTCCATTTCTTGCCTTTTCTTGCCTTTTCTTGCCTTATCTTTCCTTTTCATACATTTTCTTGCATTTTCTTTCCTTTTCTTGCCTTTTCCTTGCCTTTTCTTTCCCTTTTCTTGCATTTTCGTGCCATTTCCTTGACTTTTCTTACCTCATCTTTCCTTTTCTTTCCTTTCCTTTTCTTGCCTTTTTTTGCCTTATCTTTTACTATCTTGCCTTTTCTTATCTCATCTTTTCTTTTCTTGCCATTCCTAGCCTTATCTTGCCTTTTCTTGCCTTATCTTTCCTTTTCTTGCCTTTTCATTCCTTTTCCTTCCCTTTTCTTGCCATTTCTTTCCTTTTCTTGCCTATTTCTTGCCTTTTCTTTCCTTTGCTTGCCTTTTCCTTGACTTTTCTTGCCTTTTCTTACATTATCATTCTTTTTCTTTCCTTGTCTTGCCTTTTCTTGCCATGTCTTGCCTTATGTTGCCTTTTCTTACCTTTTCATGCCTTTTCCTTGCCTTTTCATGCATTTTCTAAGCCTTTTCTTTCCTTATCTGTTCTTTTCTTGCCTTTTCCTAGCCTTTTCTTTCCTTTTCTTGCCTTATCTAACCTTCTGTTACCTTTTTCTTGCCTTTTCATTCCTTTTCTTGTCTTTTCATGCCTTTTCTTGCCTTGTCATTCCTTTTCTTGCCTTTTCTTGCCTTTTCCATGACTTTTCTTTCCTTTTCTTTCCTTTTATGGCCTTATCTTGCCTTTTCTTGCCTTTTCCTTGCCCTTTATTCCATTTTCTTGCCTTTTCATGCCTTTTCTTGCCTTATCATTCCTTTTCTTTCCTTTCCATGCCTTATCTTGCCTTATCTTGCCTTATCTTTCCTTTTCTTTCCTTTTCTTTCCATTTCTTATCTTATCTTGCCTTTTCATACCTTTTCATACCTTTTCTTTCCTTTTCTTTACTTTTCTCGCCTTTTATTACCTTTTCCTTGCCTTTTCTTACCACAGCTTTCCTTTTCTTTCCTTTTCATGCCTTATCCGTGCCTGTTCTTGCCTTATCTTGTATTTTCTTGCCTTATCTTGCCTTATCTTGCCTTTTCCTTGCATTTTCTTGCCTTACCTTACCTTTTCTTGCCTTATCTTTCCTTTTCTTGCCTTATCTTGCCTTTTCTAGCCTTTTCCTTGCCTTTTCTTTTCTTTTCTTGCCTTATCTTGCCTTATCCGTGCCTGTTCTTGCCTTATCTTGCATTTTCTTGCCTTATCTTGCCTTTCCTTGCATTTTCTTGCCTTACCTTACCTTTTCTTGCCTTATCTTTCCTTTTCTTGCCTTATCTTGCCTTTTCTAACCTTTTCCTTGCCTTTTCTTTTCTTTTCTTGCCTTATCTTGCCTTATCTTTCCTTTTCTTACCTTTTCATGCCTTTTCTTGCCTTTTCCTTGTCTTTTCTTATCTTTTCTTGCCTTATCTATCCTTTTTTCCTTTTCTTGCCTTTTCCTTACCTTTTCTTGCCTTATCTTGCCTTTTCTTTCCTTTTCTATCCATTTCTTTCCTTTTCCTTCCTTTTCTTTTATTATCTTGCCATGTCATGCCATTTCATGCCTTATCTTCCCTTTTTATTCCTTACCTTGCCTTTTCTTTCCTTTTCTTGCCTTTTCTTTCCTTTTCTTCTTGCCTTTTCTTTCCTTATCATATCTTTTCTTGCATTTTCTTGCCTTATCATGCCTTATCTTTCCTAATCTTTCCTTATCTTGCCTTTTCTGCCTTATCATGCCTTATCTTGCCTTTTCCTTGCCTTTTCGTTCCTTTTCTTGCCTTTTCTTACATTTTCTTTTCTTTTCTTTTCTTTCTTTTTCGTGCCTTTTCATGCCATTTCTTGCCTTATTTTTCTTTTTCTTGCCTTTTCATGCCTTTTCCATACCTTTGGTTGCCTTTTATTTCCTTTTCTTGTCTTATCTCACCTTTCCTTTCCCTTATCGTGCCTTATCTATCCTTTTCTTTCCTTTTCATGCCTTATCTTGCCTTTTCTTAACTATTCTTGCATTTTCTTGCCTTTTCATACCTTTTCTTGCCTTATCTTGCCTTATTTTGCCTTTTCATTCCTTAACTTGCCTTTTCTTACCTGAACTTTCCTATTCTTGCCTTTTCATGCCCTTTCCTTGATTTTTGCTTGCCTTTTGATGCCTTTTCTTTCCTTATCTTGCATTTTCCTTGCCTTTTCTTTCCTTTTCATGCCTTGTCTTACCTTTTCTTGCCACATCTTTCCTTTTCATTCCTTTTCTTATTTTTCCTTCCTTTTTCTTGCCTTTTCTTTCCTTATCTTGCCTTTTCGTGCCTTATCTTGCTATTTTATTCCTTATCTTGCCTTTTTTTGCCTTTTCTTGCCATTTCATGCCTTTACTTGCCTTTTCTTTCCTTTTCTTATCTTTTCATGCCATTTCATGCCTTTCCTTGCCTTATTATGCCTTTTCTTCCATTTTCATGCCTTTTTCTTGCCTTTTCTTACCTTATCTTGCCTTTTCATGCCTTTTCCTTGCCTTTTCTTTCCTTTTCTTGCCTTTTGTTGCCTCATCTTTCCTTTTCTTTCCTTTCCTCCCATTTATTGCCTTATCTTTCCTTATCTGCCTTGTCTTGACATATCTTGCATTTCTTGCCTTTTCCTTGCCTTTTCTTTCCTTTTCTTGCCTTATCATGTCTTAACTTTCCTTATCTTGCCTTTTCTTACCTTTTCTTGCCTTTTCTTGCCTTTTTCTTGCATTTTCTTTCCTTTTCCTTGCCTTTTCTTTCCATTTATTTCCTTTTCTTGCCTTTTCTTGCCTTATCTTGCCTTTTCTTTCTTTTTCTTGCCTTTTCGTGCCTTTTCTTTCCTTTCCTTGCATTTTCAGGGTATGGATTGGGTACGGAATGCCACTATTCTGAACCGTTTGGAATGAAGACATGCGGGGAATTTTTTGCAAATGTGCTAAAATACGGGGACCAAAATAAAAAAAGCCATGCACAAACACAGGCCAGATACAAATGCCATTATCACATAACTGCGCATGCCAGTATCACATAACTGCGCATGCCAGTATCACATAACAGTGCACGCCAGTGTGACCTTTTTGTAAAAATGCTAAAATATGGGGGACCAAAATGAAAAAAACCATGCGTGCCATTTTCATAAACGGGGACTTGCTGTTTTCACAAAAACAAATGCCATTATCACATAACTGCACTTGCCAGTATCACAAACCTGTTGCCGCTGCGGTCCCCCTTTAGTCCAAACCGTCCGGAACCAATTCCTTTACTCCGTACCCAATCCAAACTTGCATTTTCATGCCCTTTCCTTGCCTTTTCTTGCCTTATCTTGCCTTTTCCTTGCATTTTCTTACCTTACCTTGCCTTTTCCTTCCTTTTCTTACCTTTTCCTTGCATTTTCTTTCCTTTTCTCTCTTTATCTTCCCTCTTCGTGCCTCATCTTTCCTTTCCTTTTCTTTCCTTTTCTTGGCTTTCCATCCCTTTTCTTGCCTTATATTGCCTTTTCTTACCTTTTCTTGCCTTATCTTGCATTTTCTTGCCTTTTCTTTCCTTATCTTGCCTTATCTTTCCCTTTCTTTCCCTTTCTTACCTTTTCTTGCCTTTTCTTGCCTTTTCATGCCTATGCCTTTTCTTACCTTATCTTTCCTTTTCCGGCCTTATCTTGCCTTTTTATTCCTTATCTTGCCTTTTCTTGTCTTTTCATGCCTTTTCTTCCTTTTCTTGCCTTTTCATGCTTTTTCCAAGCCTTTTCTTGCCTTTTCTTTCATTTTCTTGCCTTTTCCTTGCCTTTTCTTTTCTTTTCTTTCCTTATCTTGCCTTTTCTTGCCTCATCTTTCTTTTTCTTACCTTTCCATCCCTTTTCTTGCCTTATCTTACCTTTTCTTGCCTTATCTTGCCTTTTCTTGCCTTTTCATGCTTTTTCCTTGCCTTTTCTTTCCTTTTCCTGCCTTATCATGCCTTATCTTGCCTTTTCCTTGCCTTTTGTTTTCTCTTCTTACCCTATCTTGCCTTTTCTTGCCTTTTCTTACCTTTTCTTTCCTTTTCTTGCCTTTTCATTCCTTTTCTTGCCTTTTCTTGCCTTATCTTGCCTTATCTTTCCTTTTCTTACCTTTTCATGCCTTTTCTTGCTTTCTCTTTCCTTTTCCTTGCCTTATCGTGCCTTATCTATCCTTTAATTTCCTTTTCTTGCCTTTTCTTAACTTTTCAAGCCTTTTCTTGCTTTTTCCTGGCATTTTATATCTTTTCTAGCCTTTTCATGCCTTTTCTTGGCATTTTATTGCCTTTTCTTGCATTTCCTTGCCTTTCCTTGCCTTTTCTTGCCTTATCTTGAAATTTCTTACCTTATCTTGCCTTACCTTCCCTTATCTTGCCTTTTCTTGCCTTATCTTGCCTTTTAATTCCTTATCTTGCCTTTTCTTGCGTTATCTTGCCTTCTCTTGCCTTTTCTATCCTTTTCTTTCTATTTCTTGCTTTTCCTTCCCTTTTCTTGCCTTTTCTTCCCTTATCTAGCATTTTCTTGCATTATCTTTATTTTTCTTGCCTTATCTTACCTTTTCTTTCCCTATCTTTCCTTTTCTTGATTTTTCATTCCTTTTCTTACCTTTTCTTTCCCTATCTCGCCTTTTCATGCCTCTTCCTTGCCTTTTCTTTCCTTATCTTGCCTTTACATGCCTCTTCCTTGCCTTTTCTTTCCTTTTTTTGCCTCATCCTTCCCTTTCTTTCCTTTTATTAACTTTCTTTCCCTTTTCTTGCCTTATCTTGCCCTATCTTACCTTTTCTTGCCTCATCTTTCCTCATCTTTCCTTTTTTTACCTTTCCATCCCTTTTCTTGGCTTATCTTGCCTTATCTTGCGTTATCTTGCCATTTCTTTTCTTTCCTTTTCTTGCCTTTTCATGCCTTATCTTTCATTTTCTTGCCTTTTCATGCCTTTTCCATGCCTTTTCTTTCCTTTTATTACCTTTTCTTGCCTTATCTAGCGTTTCCCTTCCCTTATCGTCCCTTGTCTATCCTTTTCTTTTCTTGCCTTATCTTGCCTTTTTCTTAAATTTTCTTTCATTTTCTTGCCTTTTCATGCCTTTTCTTGCCTTTACTTGCCGTATCTTGCCTTTTCATTCCTTATCTTACCTTTTCTTACCTTAACTTGCCTTTTCTTTCCTTTTTCTTCCCTTATCTAGCATTTTCTTGCATTATCTTTATTTTTCTTGCCTTATCTTACCTTTTCTTTCCCTATCTTTCCTTTTCTTGATTTTTCATGCCTTTTCTTACCTTTTCTTTCGCTATCTTGCCTTTTCATGCCTCTTCCTTGCCTTTTCTTTCCTTATCTTGCCTTTACATGCCTCTTCCTTGCCTTTTCTTTCCTTTTCTTGCCTCATCCTTCCTTTTCTTTCCTTTTATTACCTTTCTTTCCCTTTTCTTACCTTATCTTGCCCTATCTTACCTTTTCTTGCTTCATCTTTCCTCATCTTTCCTTTTTTTACCTTTCCATCCCTTTTCTTGCCTTATCTTGCCTTATCTTGCCTTATCATGCCTTATCTTGCCAATTCTTATCTTTCCTTTTCTTGCCTTTTCTTTCCTTATCTTTCATTTTCTTGCCTTTTCTTGCCTTATCTTTCATTTTCTTGCCTTTTCATGCCTTTTCCATGCCTTTTCTTTCCTTTTATTACCTTTTCTTGCCTTATCTCGCCTTTCCCTTCCCTTATCATCCCTTGTCTATCCTTTTCTTTTCTTGCCTTATCTTGCCTTATTCTTAAATTTTCTTTCCTTTTCTTGCCTTTCCTTTCCTTTTCTTGCCTTATCTTGCCTTACCTTGCCTTTTCTTGCCATATCTTGCATTTTTCTTGCCTTTTCAATTCTTTTCTTACCTCATCTTTCCTTCTCTTTCATTTTATTGCCTTTCCTTGCCTTATATTGCCATATCTTGCCATTTCCTTGCCTTTTCATGCCTTAACTTGCAATTTCTTACCTCATCTTTCCTTCTCTTTCCTTTTTTTTGCCTTTTGTTGCTTTTTCCTTGCCTTTTCATGCATTTTCTTGCCTTTTCCTTGCCTTTTTTTTCCTTTTCATATCTTTTCATGCATTTTCTTGCCTTTTCCTTACTTTTTCCTTCTCTTGCCTTTTCCTTCTCTTGCCTTTTCTTTCCTTTTCCTTGCCATATCTTGCCGTATCTTGCCTTTTCTTGCCTTTTCCTTGCACTTTCTTTCCTTTTCTTGCCTTTTTTTTGCCTTTTCTTGCCTTTTCTGGCCTTATCTTGCCTTTTCCTTACCATTTCTTACTTTATCTTGTCTTATCCTGCCTTATCTTTCCTTTTCTTTCCTTTTCTTGCCTTTTATTGCCTTATCTTTCCTTTTCTTGCCTTTCCTTTCCTTTTCTTGCCATATCTTGCCTTACCTTGCCTTTTTTTTGCCATATCTTGCTTTTTTCTTGCCTTTTTAATTCTTTTCTTGCCTCATCTTTCCTTCTCTTTCCTTTTCTTGCCTGTCCTTGCCTTATCTTTCCATATCTTGCCTTTTCATGCCTTAACTTGCCAGTTCTTACCTCATCTTTCCTTCTCTTTCCTTTTCTTGCCTTTTCGTGCCTTTTCCTTTCCTTTTCTTACCTCATCTTTCCTTTTCTTTCCTTTTCATGCTTTTTCCATGCCTTTTCTTTCCTTTTATTGCCTTATCTTGCTTTTTCCTTTCTTTTCTTGCCTTATCTTGCCTTTTCCTTGCCTTTTCTTGCCTTATCTTTCCTTTTCTTTCCTTTTCTTCCCTTTTCTTGCCTTATCTTACCTTTTCTTACCTTTCCTTGCCTTTTCTTGCCTTTTCATGCCTTTTCTTGCCTTTTTCTTTCCTTTTGTTTCCTTTTCTTGCCTTATCTTTCCTTTTTTTCCTTTTCCTGGCCTTTTCTTGCCTAATCTTTCCTTTTCTTTCCTTTTCTTTCCTTTTCTTGCCTTTACTTTGCCTTTTCTTGACTTGTCCTTGGCTTTTCCTGCCTGATCCTCTCTTTTCTTGCCTAATCTTGCTTTATCTTGCCTTTTCTTTCCATTTCTTGCCTTTTCTTTCCTTTTCTTGCCTTATCTTTCCTTTTCATACATTTTCTTGCATTTTCTTTCCTTTTCTTGCCTTTTCCTTGCCTTTTCTTTCCCTTTTCTTGCATTTTCGTGCCATTTCCTTGACTTTTCTTACCTCATCTTTCCTTTTCTTTCCTTTCCTTTTCTTGCCTTTTTTTGCCTTATCTTTTACTATCTTGCCTTTTCTTATCTCATCTTTTCTTTTCTTGCCATTCCTAGCCTTATCTTGCCTTTTCTTGCCTTATCTTTCCTTTTCTTGCCTTTTCATTCCTTTTCCTTCCCTTTTCTTGCCATTTCTTTCCTTTTCTTGCCTATTTCTTGCCTTTTCTTTCCTTTGCTTGCCTTTTCCTTGACTTTTCTTGCCTTTTCTTACATTATCATTCTTTTTCTTTTCTTTTCTTTCCTTGTCTTGCCTTTTCTTGCCATTTCTTGCCTTATGTTGCCTTTTCTTACCTTTTCATGCCTTTTCCTTGCCTTTTCATGCATTTTCTAAGCCTTTTCTTTCCTTATCTGTTCTTTTCTTGCCTTTTCCTAGCCTTTTCTTTGCTTTTCTTGCCTTATCTAACCTTCTGTTACCTTTTTCTTGCCTTTTCATTCCTTTTCTTGTCTTTTCATGCCTTTTCTTGCCTTATCATTCCTTTTCTGGCCTTTTCTTGCCTTTTCCATGACTTTTCTTTCCTTTTCTTTCCTTTTATGGCCTTATCTTGCCTTTTCTTGCCTTTTCCTTGCCCTTTATTCCATTTTCTTGCCTTTTCATGCCTTTTCTTGCCTTATCATTCCTTTTCTTTCCTTTCCATGCCTTATCTTGCCTTATCTTGCCTTATCTTTCCTTTTGTTTCCTTTTCTTTCCATTTCTTATCTTATCTTGCCTTTTCATACCTTTTCATACCTTTTCTTTCCTTTTCTTTACTTTTCTCGCCTTTTCTTACCTTTTCCTTGCCTTTTCTTACCACAGCTTTCCTTTTCTTTCCTTTTCATGCCTTATCCGTGCCTGTTCTTGCCTTATCTTGCATTTTCTTGCCTTATCTTGCCTTATCTTGCCTTTTCCTTGCATTTTCTTGCCTTACCTTACCTTTTCTTGCCTTATCTTTCCTTTTCTTGCCTTATCTTGCCTTTTCTAGCCTTTTCCTTGCCTTTTCTTTTCTTTTCTTGCCTTATCTTGCCTTATCCGTGCCTGTTCTTGCCTTATCTTGCATTTTCTTGCCTTATCTTGCATTTTCTTGCCTTATCTTGCCTTTCCTTGCATTTTCTTGCCTTACCTTACCTTTTCTTGCCTTATCTTTCCTTTTCTTGCCTTATCTTGCCTTTTCTAACCTTTTCCTTGCCTTTTCTTTTCTTTTCTTGCCTTATCTTGCCTTATCTTTCCTTTTCTTACCTTTTCATGCCTTTTCTTGCCTTTTCCTTGTCTTGTCTTATCTTTTCTTGCCTTATCTATCCTTTTTTCCTTTTCTTGCCTTTTCCTTACCTTTTCTTGCCTTATCTTGCCTTTTCTTTCCTTTTATATCCATTTCTTTCCTTTTCCTTCCTTTTCTTTTATTATCTTGCCATTTCATGCCATTTCATGCCTTTTCTTGCCTTATCTTCCCTTTTTATTCCTTACCTTGCCTTTTCTTTCCTTTTCTTGCCTTTTCTTTCCTTTTCTTGCCTTTTCTTGCCTTTTCTTTCCTTATCATATCTTTTCTTGCATTTTCTTGCCTTATCATGCCTTATCTTTCCTAATCTTTCCTTATCTTCCCTTTTCTGCCTTATCATGCCTTATCTTGCCTTTTTCTTGCCTTTTCTTTCCTTTTCTTGCCTTTTCTTACATTTTCTTTTCTTTTCTTTTCTTTCTTTTTCGTGCCTTTTCATGCCATTTCTTGCCTTATTTTTCTTTTTCTTGCCTTTTCATGCCTTTTCCATACCTTTGGTTGCCTTTTATTTCCTTTTCTTGTCTTATCTCACCTTTCCTTTCCCTTATCGTGCCTTATCTATCCTTTTCTTTCCTTTTCATGCCTTATCTTGCCTTTTCTTAACTATTCTTGCATTTTCTTGCCTTTTCATACCTTTTCTTGCCTTATCTTGCCTTATTTTGCCTTTTCATTCCTTAACTTGCCTTTTCTTACCTGAACTTTCCTATTCTTGCCTTTTCATGCCCTTTCCTTGATTTTTGCTTGCCTTTTGATGCCTTTTCTTTCCTTATCTTGCATTTTCCTTGCCTTTGTTTTCCTTTTCATGCCTTGTCTTACCTTTTCTTGCCACATCTTTCCTTTTCATTCCTTTTCTTATTTTTCCTTCCCTTTTCTTGCCTTTTCTTTCCTTATCTTGCCTTTTCGTGCCTTATCTTGCTATTTTATTCCTTATCTTGCCTTTTTTTGCCTTTTCTTGCCATTTTATGCCTTTACTTGCCTTTTCTTTCCTTTTCTTATCTTTTCATGCCATTTCATGCCTTTCCTTGCCTTATTATGCCTTTTCTTCCATTTTCATGCCTTTTTCTTGCCTTTTCTTACCTTATCTTGCCTTTTCATGCCTTTTCCTTGCCTTTTCTTTCCTTTTCTTGCCTTTTGTTGCCTCATCTTTCCTTTTCTTGCCTTTCCTCCCATTTATTGCCTTATCTTTCCTTATCTGCCTTGTCTTGACATATCTTGCATTTCTTGCCTTTTCCTTGCCTTTTCTTTCCTTTTCTTGCCTTATCATGTCTTAACTTTCCTTATCTTGCCTTTTCTTACCTTTTCTTGCCTTTTCTTGCCTTTTTCTTGCATTTTCTTTCCTTTTCTTGCATTTTCTTGCCTTATCTTGCCTTTTCTTTCATTTTCTTGCCTTTTCGTGCCTTTTCTTTCCTTTCCTTGCATTTTCAGGGTATGGATTGGGTACGGAATGCCACTATTCTGAACCGTTTGGAATGAAGACATGCGGGGACTTTTTTGCAAATGTGCTAAAATACGGGGACCAAAATAAAAAAAGCCATGCACAAACACAGGCCAGATACAAATGCCATTATCACATAACTGCGCATGCCAGTATCACATAACTGTGCATGCCAGTATCACATAACAGTGCACGCTAGTGTGACCTTTTTGTAAAAATGCTAAAATATGGGGGACCAAAATGAAAAAAACCATGCGTGCCATTTTCATCAACGGGGACTTGCTGTTTTCACAAAAACAAATGCCATTATCACATAACTGCACTTGCCATTATCACAAACCTGTTGCCGCTGCGGTCCCCCTTTAGTCCAAACCGTCCGGAACCAATTCCTTCACTCCGTACCCAATCCAAACCTGCATTTTCATGCCCTTTCCTTGCCTTTTCTTGCCTTATCTTGCCTTTTCCTTGCCTTTTCTTACCTTACCTTGCCTTTTCCTTCCTTTTCTTACCTTTTCCTTGCATTTTCTTTCCTTTTCTCTCTTTATCTTCCCTTTTCGTGCCTCATCTTTCCTTTTCTTTCCTTTTCTTGGCTTTCCTTCCCTTTTCTTGCCTTATATTGCCTTTTCTTACCTTTTCTTGCCTTATCTTGCATTTTCTTGCCTTTTCTTTCCTTATCTTGCCTTATCTTTCCCTTTCTTTCCCTTTCTTGCCTTTTCTTGCCTTTTCTTGCCTTTTCATGCCTATGCCTTTTCTTACCTTATCTTTCCTTTTCCGGCCTTATCTTGCCTTTTTATTCCTTATCTTGCCTTTTCTTGTCTTTTCATGCCTTTTCTTCCTTTTCTTGCCTTTTCATGCTTTTTCCAAGCCTTTTCTTGCCTTTTCTTTCATTTTCTTGCCTTTTCTTTTCTTTTCTTTCCTTATCTTGCCTTTTCTTGCCTCATCTTTCTTTTTCTTACCTTTCCATCCCTTTTCTTGCCTTATCTGACCTTTTCTTGCCTTATCTTGCCTTTTCTTGCCTTTTCATGCTTTTTCCTTGCCTTTTCTTTCCTTTTCCTGCCTTGTCATGCCTTATCTTGCCTTTTCCTTGCCTTTTGTTTTCTCTTCTTACCCTATCTTGCCTTTTCTTGCCTTTTCTTACCTTTTCTTTCCTTTTCTTGCCTTTTCATTCCTTTTCTTGCCTTTTCTTGCCTTATCTTGCCTTATCTTTCCTTTTCTTACCTTTTCATGCCTTTTCTTGCTTTCTCTTTCCTTTTCCTTGCCTTATCGTGCCTTATCTATCCTTTAATTTCCTTTTCTTGCTTTTCTTAACTTTTCAAGCCTTTTCTTGCTTTTTCCTGGCATTTTATATCTTTTCTAGCCTTTTCATGCCTTTTCCTGGCATTTTATTGCCTTTTCTTGCATTTCCTTGCCTTTCCTTGCCGTTTCTTGCCTTTTCTTGAAATTTCTTACCTTATCTTGCCTTACCTTCCCTTATCTTGCCTTTTCTTGCCTTATCTTGCCTTTTAATTCCTTATCTTGCCTTTTCTTGCGTTATCTTGCCTTTTCTTGCCTTTTCTATCCTTTTCTTTCTATTTCTTACTTTTCCTTCCCTTTTCTTGCCTTTTCTTCCCTTATCTAGCATTTACTTGCATTATCTTTATTTTTCTTGCCTTATCTTACCTTTTCTTTCCCTATCTTTCCTTTTCTTGATTTTTCATTCCTTTTCTTACCTTTTCTTTCCCTATCTTGCCTTTTCATGCCTCTTCCTTGCCTTTTCTTTCCTTATCTTGCCTTTACATGCCTCTTCCTTGCCTTTTCTTTCCTTTTCTTGCCTCATCCTTCCTTTTCTTTCCTTTTATTACCTTTCTTTCCCTTTTCTTACCTTATCTTGCCATATCTTACCTTTTCTTGCTTCATCTTTCCTCATCTTTCCTTTTTTTACCTTTCCATCCCTTTTCTTGCCTTATCTTGCCTTATCTTGCCTTATCATGCCTTATCTTGCCAATTCTTTTCTTTCCTTTTCTTGCCTTTTCTTGCCTTATCTTTCATTTTCTTGCCTTTTCTTGCCTTATCTTTCATTTTCTTGCCTTTTCATGCCTTTTCCATGCCTTTTCTTTCCTTTCATTACCTTTTCTTGCCTTATCTCGCCTTTCCCTTCCCTTATCATCCCTTGTCTATCCTTTTCTTTTCTTGCCTTATCTTGCCTTTTTCTTAAATTTTCTTTCATTTTCTTGCCTTTTCATGCCTTTTCTTGCCTTTACTTGCCGTATCTTGCCTTTTCCTTCCTTATCTTACCTTTTCTTACCTTAACTTGCCTTTTCTTGCCTTTTCCTTGCCTTATCTTGCCTTCTCCTTACCTTTTCATGCCTTTTCTTTCCTTATCTTGCCTTTTCCATGCCTTTTCTTTCCTTTTCTTGCCTTATCTTGCCTCGTCTTTCCTTTTCTTGCCTTTTTATTGCCTTTTCTTTCCTTATCATGTCTTAACTTTCCTTATCTGGCCTTTCCTTACCTTTTCTTGCTTTTTCTTGCCTTTTCTAGCCTTTTCCTTGCCTTTTCTTGCCTTTTCCTTACCTTTTCTTGCCTTTTCTTGCCTTGTCTTGCCTTTCCTTACCTTTTCTTTTCTTTTGTTGCCTTTTGTTGCCTTTTCTTTCCTTTTCTTGCCTTTTCATGCATTTTCCTTGCCTTTTCCTGGCCTCATCTTTCCTTTTCTTGCCTCATCTTTCCTTTTCTTGCCTTATCTTGCCTTTTCTTGCCTTTTCCTTGCCTTTTCTTTCCTTTTCTTTCCTCATCATGTCTTAACTTTCCTTATCTTGCCTTTTCTTACCTTTTCTTGCATTTTCTTTCCTTTTCTTGCCTTTTCATGCCTTTTCTTGCCTTTTCCTTGCCTTTTATTGCCTTTGCTTTCCTTTTCTTGCCTCTCCTTCCCATTTCTTGCATTATCTTTCCTTTTCCTTGCCTTTTCATGCCTTTTCTTGCCTTTTCCTTGCCTTTTCTTTTCTTTTCATGCCTTTTCTTGCCTTTTCCTTGCCATTTCATTCCTTTTCTTGCCTTTTCCTTGCCTTTTCTTGCATTTTCCTTGCCTTTTCTTGCCTCTCCTTCCCTGTTCTTGCCTTATCTTGCCTTTTCTTAGATTTTCTTGCCTTTTCTTGCCTTATCTTGCATTTTATTATCTTTTCTTATCTTTTCTTTCCTTATCTTGCCTTATCTTGCCTTTTCATGCCTATGCCTTTTCTCACCTTATCTTTCCTTTTCTGGCATTATCTTGCCTTTTCTTACCTTTATCTTGCCTTTTCATGCATTTTCTCGCTTTTTCATGACTTTTCTTGCCTTTTCTTTCCTTATCTTGCTTTTTCTTGCCTTTTCCTTGCCTTTTCTTGCCTTTTCTTGCCTCATCTTTCCTTTTCCTTCCTTTCCATCCCTTTTCTTGCCTTATCTTACCTTTTCTTGACGTTTCTTGCCTTATCTTGCCTTATCTTGCCATTTCTTTGCCTTTTCTTTTCTTTTCTTGCCTTATCATGCCTTATCATGCCTTTTCTTGCCTTTTCATGCCTTTTCTTGCCTTTTCCTTGCCTTTTATTGCCTTTCCTTGCCTTTTCTTGCCTCTCCTTCCCATTTCTTGCATTATCTTTCCTTTTCCTTGCCTTTTCTTTCCTTTTCTTGCCTTTACCTTGCCTTTTCTTGCATTTTCCTTGCCTTTTCTTGCCTCTCCTTCCCTTTTCTTGCCTTATCTAGCCTATTCTTAGATTTTCTTGCCTTTTCTTGCCTTATCTTGCATTTTATTATCTTTTCTTTCCTTATCTTGCCTTATCTTGCCTTTTCATGCCTATGCCTTTTCTCACCTTATCTTTCCTTTTCTCACCTTATCTTTCCTTTTCTTACCTTTATCTTGCCTTTTCTTGCCTTTTCATGCATTTTCTCGCCTTTTCATGCCTTATCATGCCTTTTCTTGCCTTTTCCATTCCTTTTATTTCCTTTTCTTACCCTATCTTGCCTTTTCTTGCCTTTTTTTTTCCTTTTCTTGCCTTATCTTTCCTTTTCTTGCCTTTTCATACCTTTTGCATGCCTATTCTTGCTTTCTCTTTCCTTTTCTTTCCTTGCCTTATCTTGCCTTTTCTTAACTTTTCTCGCCTTTTCTTGCCTTTTTATGCCATTTCTTTCCTTTTATTTCTTTTTTAGCCTTTTCATACCTTTTCCTGGCCTTTTCTTGCCTTATCTTGGAATTTCTTGCCTTTTTTAGTGGTTTCTTGCCTTATCTTCCCTTTTCTTTACTTATCTGGCCTTTTCTTGCCTTTTCATTCCTTATTTTCCCTTTTCATGCGTTATCTTGCCTTTTCTTGCCGTTTCTATCCTTTTCTTTCCATTTCTTACCTTTCCTTCGCTTTTCATGCCTTTTCTTGCCTTATCTTGCCTTTTCCTCACCTATTCTTTCCTTTTCTTGCCTTATCTTGCCTTTTCTTGCCTCATCTTTCCTTTTCATTCCTTTAATTGCCTTTCCTTTTCTTTTCTTGCCTTTTCTTGCCTTTTCTTTCCTTATCTTACCATTTTATTCCTTTTCTTGCCTTTTCTTACCTTTTCTTGCCTTTTCTTGCCTTTTCATGCCTTTTCTTTCCTTTTCTTGTCTTTTCATGCCTTTTCATGCCTTTTCCTTGCCTTTTCTTGCCTTTTCATTCCTTATCTAACCTTTTCCTTGCCTTTTCTTTCCTTTGCTTGCCTTTTCCTGCCACATCTTTCCTTTTCTTGCCTTTCCTTCCCTATTCTTACCTTATCTTGTCTTTTCTTGCCATATCTTACCTTTTCCTTTCCTTTTCTTTCCTTTTCTTACCTTATCATGTCTTAACTTTCCTTATCTTGCCTTTTCTTACCTTTTCATGCTTTTTATTGCCTTTTCTTGCCTTTTCCTTGCCTTTTCTTGCCTTTTTGTTGCCTTTTCTTTCCTTTTCTTAACTTTTCCTTGCCATTTCTTTCCTTTTCCTTGCATTTTCTTGCCTTTTCCTTACCTTTTCTTGCCTTTCCTTCCCCTTTCTTGCCTTATATTGCCTTATCTTACCTTTTCTTACATTTTCTTGCCTTTTCTTGCCTTATCTTGCATTTTATTGCCTTTTCTTGTTTTTTCTTTCCTTATCTTGCCTCAACTTGCCCTTTCTTGCCTTTTCTTGCCTTTTCATGCCTATGCCTGTTCTTACCTTATCTTGCTTTTTCTTACCTTCTCATGCCTTTTCTGGCCTTTTCTTTCCTTTTCTTGCCTTTTCATGCCTTTTCCTTTCCTTTCCTTTCCTTTCCTTTTCTTGCCTTTTCTTGCCTTCTCTTTCCTTATGTTGCCTTTTCTTTCCTTTTCTTGCCTTATCTTGCCTCATCTTTCCTTTTCTTTCCTTTTCTTGCCTTTCCATCCTTTTTCTTGCCTTTTCTTGCCTCATCTTTCCTTTTCTTGCCTTTTCCATGCCTTTTCTTGCCTTTTCCTTACCTTATCATGCCTTATCTATCCTTTAATTTCCTTTTCTTGCCTTTTCATGCCTTATCTTGCCTTTTCTTAACATTTCTGGCCTTTTCTTGCCATTTCATGCCTTTTCTTGCCTTTTATTTCTTTTTTAGCCTTTTCATGCCTTTTCTTGGCCTTTTCTTGCCTTTTCTTGGAATTTCTTGCCTTATCTTACCTTTTCTTGACTTATCTTGCCTTTTCTTACTTTTTCATTCCTTATTTTGCCTTTTCTTGCTTTTTCTATCCTTTTCTTTCCATTTCTTGCCTTTCCTTCCCTTTTCATGCCTTTTCTTTCCTTATCTTACCTTTTCCTTGCCTTTTCTTTCATTTTCTTGCCTTATCTTGCCTTTTCTAGCCTCATCTTTCCATTTCATTCCTTTTCTTGCCTTTCCTTTCCTTTCCTTTCCTTTCCCTTTCTTGCCTTTTCTTGCCTTTTCTTTCCTTATCTTACCATTTTATTCCTTATCTTGCCTTTTCTTACCTTTTCTTGCCCTTTCTTGTCTTTTCATGCCTTTTCATGCCTTTTAATGCCATTCCCTTGCCTTTTCCTGCCTTTTCTTTCCTTATCTTACCTTTTCCTTGCCTTTTCTTTCCTTTGCTTGCCTTATCTTGCCTTTTCTGGCCTCATCTTTCCTTTTCTTGCCTTTCCTTTCCTTTTCTTGCTTTATCTTGCCTTATCTTGCATTATCTTACCTTTTCCTTGCCTTTTCTTTCCTTTTCTTGCCTTATCATGTCTTAACTTTACTTATCTAGCCTTTTCTTACCTTTTATTGCCTTTTTCTTACCTTTTCCATGCCTTCTATTTCCTTTTCTTGCATTTTCCTTGCCTTTTCTTGCCTTTTCCTTGCCTTTTCTTTCCTTATCTTGCCTTTTCTTACCTTTTCCTTGCCTTTTCCTTGCCCTTTCATGCCTTTTCTTGCCTTTTCTTTCCTTTTCTTGCATTTTCAGGCCTTTTCTTTGCCTTTTCTTTGCCTTTTCTCGCCTTTTCTTTCCTTATCTTGCCTTTCCCTTGCCTTTTCTTTCCTTTTCTTGCCTTATCTTGCCTTTTCTTGCCTCATCTTTCCTTTTCTTTCCTTTTCTTTCCTTTCCATCCCTTTTCTTGCCATATCTTACCTTTTCTTGCCTTATCTTGCCTTATCTCGCCTTTTCTTGCCTTATCTTGCCTTATTTCGCCTTTTCTTGCCTTATCTTGCCTTTTATTGCTTTTTCTTGCCTTATCATGCCTAATCTTGCCCTTTCCTTGCATTTTCTTTCTTTTTCTTACCCTATCTTGCCTTTTCTTACATTTTCTTGCCTTTTCTTTTCTTTTCTTGCCTTTTCATTTCTTTTCTTGCCTTTTCTTGCCTTATCTTTCCTTTTCTTGCCTTTTTATGCCTTTTTCATGCCTTTTCTTGCTTTCTCTTTCCTTTTTTTGCCTTTTCCTTGCCTTATCATGCCTTATCTATCCTTTAATTTCCTGTTCTTGACTTTTCTTGCCTTATCTTGCCTTTTCTTAACTTTTCTGGCCTTTTCTTGCCTTTTCATTCCTTTAATTGCCTTTTATTTCTTTTTTAGCCTTTTCATGCCTTATCTATCCTTTAATTTCCTTATCTTGCCTTTTCTTGCCTTATCTTGCCTTTTCTTAACTTTTCTGGCCTTTTCTTGCCTTTTCATTCCTTTAATTGCCTTTTATTTCTTTTTTAGCCTTTTCATGCCTTTTCCTGGCCTTTTCTTGCCTTTTCTTGCCTTATCTTGGAATTTCTTGCCTTTTTTAGTGGTTTCTTGCCTTATCTTTCCTTTTCTTGACTTATCTTGCCTTTTCATTCCTTTATCTTGCCTTTTCTTACCCTATCTTGCCTTTTCGTTCCTTTTCTTACCTTTTCATGCCTCTTCCTTGCCTTTTCTTTCCTTTACTTTTCCTTCCCTTTTCTTTCCTTTTCTTGCCTCATCCTTCCTTTTCTCTCCTTTTCTTGCCTTATCTTGCCTTTTCCTTACCTTTTCTTGTCTTTTCTTGCCTTATCTTGCCTTATCTTACCTTTTCTTACATTTTCTTGCCTTTTCTTGCCTTTACTTGCTTTTTCCTTGCCTTTTCTTTCCTTTTCTTGCCTTATCATTCCTTATCTTGCCTTTTCCTTGCCTTTTCTTGCCTTTTCTTACACTATCTTGCCTTTCCTTGCCTTTTCTTGCCTTTTTTTTCCATTTAGGTAGGATAAGGCAAGGAACAACAAGATAAGGCAAGAAACAACAAGATCAGGTAGGATAAGGCAAGGAAAGGCAAGAAAAGGTAAGAAAAGGTAAGATAAGGCAAGAGAAGGCAAGAAGAGGCAAGGAAAAGGTAAGAAGAGGCAAGAAAAGGAAAGAAAAGGCAAGGAAAAGGAATGAAAAGGCAAGAAAATGTAAGATAAGGTAAGATAAGGCAAGAAAAGAAAAGAAAAGGCAAGGAAAAGGCAAGATAAGGCAAGAAAAGCAAAGAAAAGGCAAGGAAAAGGCATGATATGGCAAGATAAGGCAAGAAAAGGGAAGGAAATGCAAGAAAAGGAAAGATGAGGTAAGAAAAAGAAAGATAAGGCAAGAAAAGGAAAGAAAAGGAAAGAAAAGGAAAGATAAGGCAAGATAAGCTAAGAAAAGGCAAGATCAGGCAGGAAAAGGCATTAAAAGGCTAGGAAAAGGCATGAAAAGCATGAAAAGGCAAGAAAAGTCTAGAAAAAGAAAAACAAGGCAAGAAAAGGCAAGAAAAGGCGAAAAATGAAAAGATAAGGTAAGAAAAGGAAAGAAAAGAAAAGGAAAAGGAAGCAAATGTAAGAAAGGCAAGAAAAGGAAAGAAAAGTCAAGAAAAGAAGAAAGAAAAGGCAAGAAAAGGCAAGGAAAAGGAATGAAAAGGCAAGAAAAGGCAAAGATAAGTCAAGAAAAGGAAAGAGAAGGAAAGATGAGGTAAGAAAAGGTAAGAAAAGGCGAGATAAGGCGAGAAAAGGTAAGATAAGGCAAGATAAGGTAAGAAAAGGCAAGAAATGGAAAGAAATGGAAAGAAAAAGGAAAGATAAGGCAAGAAAAAGGCAAGATAAGGCAAGAAAAATGCAAGAAAAGGCATGGAAAAGACATGAAAAGGAAAGAAAAGGAAAGAAAAGGCAAGAAAAGGTATGAAAAGGCAAGAAAAGGAAAGAAAGGCCAAGGAAAAGGTAAGAAAAGGCAAGAAAAGGTAAGATAAGGCAAGAAAAGGAAAGAAAAGGCAAGGAAAAGCAAAGAAAAGGCATGACAAAGGCATGAAAAGTAAAGAAAAGGAAAGATAAGGTAAGAAAAGGGATGAAAAGACATGAAAAGGAAAGAAAATGCAAGGAAAAGGCCAGAAAAGGCAAGATAAGGCAAGAAAAGGAAAGAAAAGGCATGGAAAAGGCAAGATAAGGAAAGAAAAAGGCAAGAAAAGGCAAGAAAAGGAAAGGAAAGGCAAGAAATGGAAAGAAAAGGCAAAGATAAGTCAAGAAAAGGAAAGAGAAGGAAAGATGAGGTAAGAAAAGGTAAGAAAAGATGAGATAATGCGAGAAAAGGTAAGATAAGGCAAGATAAGGTAAGAAAAGGCAAGAAATGGAAAGAAATGGAAAGAAAAGGAAAGATAAGGCAAGATAAGGCAAGAAAAGTGCAAGAAAAGGCATGGAAAAGACATGAAAAGGAAAGAAAAGGAAAGATACGGAAAGAAAAGGTATGAAAAGGCAAGAAAATGAAAGAAAGGCCAAGGAAAAGGTAAGAAAAGGCAAGAAAAGGTTAGATAAGGCAAGAAAAGGAAAGAAAAGACAAGGAAAAGCAAAGAAAAGGCATGACAAAGGCATGAAAAGTAAAGAAAAGGAAAGATAAGTTAAGAAAAGGGATGAAAAGACATGAAAAGGAAAGAAAATGCAAGGAAAAGGCCAGAAAAGGCAAGCTAAGGCAAGAAAAGGAAAGAAAAGGCATGAAAAAGGCAAGATAAGGCAAGGAAAGAAAAGGCATGGAAAAGACATGAAAAGGCAAGGAAAAGGTAAGAAAAGGCTAGAAATGGTATGGAAAAGGCAAGAAAAGGAAAGAAAAGGCAAGGAAAAGGCAAGAAAAGGCAAGGTAAGCCACGAAAAAGGCAAGGAAAAGGCAAGAAATGGCAAGATAAGGAAAGAAAAGGCATGGAAAAGGCAAGAAATGGCAAGATAAGGAAAGAAAAGGCATGGAATAGGCATGAAAAGGCAAGGAAAAGGCAAGAAAATGTAAGAAAAGGCAATAAAACAAAAGAAAAAGAAAGATAAGGCAATAAATTTTAAGGAAAAGGCAAGCAAACGAAAGAAAATGTAAGAAAAGGCAAGGCAAAGGCAAGAAAAGGGAACGAAAGGCAAGAAAAGGAAGGAAAGGCAAGAAAAGGATAGATGAGGTAAGAAAAGGCAAGATAAGGCAAGAAATGGAAAGAAAAGGCAAGGAAAAGGTAAGAAAAAGTATGATAAGGCAAGAAAAGGCAAGGAAAAGGTACGAAAAGGAAAGAAAAGGAAACAAAAGGAGAGAAAAGGTAAGAAAAGGAAAGAAAAGGCATGAAAAGGTAAGAAAATGCAAGATAAGGCAAGAAATGGCAAGAAAAGGAAAGAATAGAAAAGATAAAGCAAGATAAGGCAAGAAACGACAAGATCATAGAGGATAAGGCAAGAAATGGCAAGAAAAGGCAAGGAAAAGGAATGAAAAGGCAAGAAAAAGAAAGATAAGGTAAGATAAGGCAAAAAAAGGGAAGGAAAGGGAAGGAAAGGTAAGAAAATGAAAGATAAGGAAAGAAAATGCAAGAAAAGGCAAAAAAAGGGAAGGAAAGGTAAGAAAATGAAAGATGAGGTAAGAAAAGGTAAGAAAAGGCAAGATAAAGCAAGAAAAGGCAAGAAAAGGAAAGAAATTGAAAGAAAAGATAAGATAAGGCGAACAAAGGGAAGATAAGGCAAGAAAAGGCAAGGAAAAGGCAAGAAAAGGCAAAAAGGAAAGATAAGGCAATGAAAAGGAAAGAAAAGGCATGAAAAGGCAAGAAAAGGCAAGAAATGACAAGAAAAGTCAAGAAAAGGAAAGGAAAAGGCATGAAAAGGCAAGAAAAGGTAAGAAAAGGAAAGGAAAGAAAAGATAAGGCAAGATATGGCAAGAAAAGACAAGATAAGGCAAGAAAAGGCAAGGAAAAGGAATGAAAAGAAAAGAAAAGGCAAGGAAAAGGAATGAAAAGGAAAGAAACGGCATGAAAAGGCAAAAAAAGGAAAGATAAGGCAAGAAAAGGCATGAAAAGACAAGAAAAGGAAAGAAAAGGCAAGGAAAAGGCAAGGAAAAGGCAAGAAAATGCAAGATAAGGCAAGAAAAGGCATGGAAAAGGCATGAAAAGGCAAGTAAAAGGCAAGAAAAGGAAAGATAAGGCAAGAAATGGCATGATAAGGAAAGACAAGGCATGGAAAAGGCATGAAAAGGCAAGTAAAAGGCAAGAAAAGGCAATGAAAAGGAAATATAAGGCAAGAAAAGGCAAGAAAAGGAAAGAAAATGCAAGAAAAGGTAAGAAAAGGCAAGGAAAAGGAATGGATAGGCAAGAAAAGGCAAGATAAGGTAAGATAAGGACAGAACAGGAAAGAAAAGGCAAGATAAGGTAATAAAAGGCAAGAAAAGGCAAGATAAGGCAAGAAAAGGAAATAAAAGGCAAGGAAAAGGCAAGAAATGGCAAGAAAAAGGCAAGAGAAGGTAAGGAAAAGGCAAGATAAGATGAGAAAAGGCAAGGAAAAGGTAAGAAAATGCAAGATAAGGTAAGAAATGGCAAGAAAAGGAAAGAATAGGAAAGTTAAAGCAAGATAAGGCAAGAAATGACAAGATCATGGAGGATAAGGCAAGGAACAGGCAAGAAAAGGTAAGATAAGGCAAGAAAAGGCAAGATAAGGCAAGAAAAGGCAAGATAAGTCAAGAAAAGGAATGAAAAGGCAAGAAAATGAAAGATAAGGTAAGATAAGGCAAGAAAAGGAAAGAAAATGCAAGGAAAAGGCAAGATAAGGAAAGAAAATGCAAGAAAAGGCAAGAAAAGGCAAGAAAAGGGAAGGAAAGGTAAGAAAAGGAAAGATGAGGTAAGAAAAGGCAAGATAAGGAAAGAAAAAGTAAGAAAAGGCAAGATAAAGCAAGAAAAGGCAAGAAAAGGAAAGAAATTGAAAGAAAAGAAAAGATAAGGCGAACAAAGGCAAGATAAGGCAAGAAAAGGCAAGAAAAGGCAAAAAAACGGAAAGATAAGGCATGAAAAGGAAAGAAAAGGCATGAAAAGGCAAGAAATGGCAAGAAAAGTCAAGAAAAGGTAAGAAAAGGAAAGGAAAGAAAAGATAAGGCAAGATATGGCAAGAAAACACAAGATAAGGCAAGAAAAGGCAAGGAAAAATAATGAAAAGGAAAGAAAAGGCAAGGAAAAGGAATGAAAAGGCATGAAAAGACATGAAAAGGCAAAAAAAAGAAAGATAAGGCAAGATAGGCATGAAAAGACAAGAAAATGAAAGAAAAGGCAAGGAAAAGGCAAGAAAATGCAAGATAAGGCAAGAAAAGGCATGGAAAAGGCATGAAAAGGAAAGATAAGGGAAGAAATGGCAAGAAATGGCAAGATAAGGAAAGAAAAGGCAATGAAAAGGAAATATAAGGCAAGAAAAGGCAAGAAAAGGAAAGAAAATGCAAGAAAATGTAAGAAAAGGCAAGGAAAAGGCAAGCAAAGGAAAGAAAAGACAAGAAAAGGCAAGGAAAAGGCAAGGAAAGGCAAGGAAAAGGAATGAAAAGGCAAGAAAAGGTAAAAAAAGGCAAGGAAAAGGAATGGATAGGCAAGAAAAGGCAAGATAAGGTAAGATAAGGCAAGAACAGGAAACAAAAGGCAAGGAAAAGGCAAGATAAGATAAGAAAAGGCAAGATAAGGCAAGAAAAGGAAAGATGAGGTAAGAAAAGGCAAGATAAGGCAAGAAAAGGAAATAAAAGGCAAGGAAAAGGCAAGAAAAGGCAAGAAAAGGTAAGGAAAAGGCAAGATAAGGTAAGGAAAAGGCAAGATAAGATGAGAAAAGGCAAGGAAAAGGTAAGAAAAGGCAAGATAAGGCAAGATGGCGTAGCAAAAATGTGGATTCAAGTTTCTCGTGGATAACTTCCTAACAAGCACAACTTCTGCTGTGCGAATTAAGATTGTTCTAAACGTAGAATGGCCAGCAAGGGCAAGAATACACTCAAACTCACTGATTCTGTGAGGGATTCCTCAACAATTATTGTTGAAATTGGATAAAACTCTCTGCCTTTATTGAATTCGGATGATTACATATATAGGGGCAGAAGTTAAGGCAAAATCAAGGAGAGTTTGTAACCTCCTTTCCGTTCACCTTCCTCCTCTTTAGCTCCCTAACTAATGGGTAATAACTTCCCCTTATTTAAACTATAATCAATCCGTAACAGCTGAGAATGATTACATTTATTGTAACAAGCTCACGCAAGCCCAAAGGCGCATCTAACTCATGCCACGTAAAGTCTTCCTACGGCATCCTCCCCTCCTTGATAGCTTGCTTGTCTCGACCAGCAAGATGTGACGGTAAAGGGAACGCATCGTGATAAGGGGTAAGATCTACGACATTGAAGGTTCTTGACACTCCATACTCTTTAGGGAGATCAACAACATAAGCGTTGTCGTTGATTCTACGTAAAATCTTGAAAGGGCCAAATTTCCTTGGCTGTAGCTTCCCTCCGATGTTTGAAGGCATTCGTTCCTTGCGAAAATGGACCATAACTTGTTCACCAGGCTGAAAAATTTGCACCCTACGATGTGCATCAATTCTTGCTTTGTCTTTTGCATAAGTGGATTCTAATCTCTTCTTTACAGCTTCCAAAACATCTTGGACGTGTTCTGCATATGTAATGGCTGAGGCATTGGCCCTACTCGGTCTCGCGACTGCGGAGATATCAACCAAGTGATTTGGTACCTTAGTGTAGACTAAGGAGAATGGAGAGTGGCTTGTGGAACGATGCACGGCCCCGTTGTAGGCGAACTCAACAATCGGAAGTACTAAGTCCCATTGTCGCTGCTTCTCGTGACACAAACTTCGTAAGAGATTGCCAAGGGTCCTGTTGGTAGCTTCTGTCTGTCCGTCGGTCTGAGGGTGTGCCGTAGAGCTATATTGAAGCGTAGCATCAAAAATGGACCACAAGGTCTTCCAGAAACTGGCCAAGAATTTCACGTCACGATAGGATGTGATGCTCTTAGGAACTCCATGCAGCTTAACCACTTCTTTGAAAAATAATCGCGCAACTCCATGTGCATCCGAAGTCTTCTTACACGGAATGAAGTGTGCCATTTTGGATAACCTGTCAACCACAACAAAAATAGAGTCGACACCACGAGGGGTGCGAGGTAAGCCAAGTACGAAATCCATGCTGAGGTCCTCCCAGATTGCTTGCGGGATAGGCAAGGGCATATACAAGCCCGTGTTATTCATGCCTCCTTTTGTCTCTTGACATACCCGGCAGTGTTTTACAATCCTTGCAACATCTTTTCCCATCTTAGGCCAATAAAACCGATCAGTGAGAGCGGCTAATGTTTTATCTCGACCAAGATGAGCCGCGAGACCACCTCCATGCAATTCCCAAATGAGATGCTCACGTAAGGAAGTGTTGGGAATGCATAATTGGTTTCCCTTCATCAAGAAACCATCATGCACGTGAAATTCGCCTTGACCCGTTCCCTCCTTGCATCGAGCCCAAATTTCTCCAAAATCTGAATCTCCTTCGTACAACTCTCGCAAGCTATCAAACGATGTCACATTTGCACATAGCTCGGTCAACAAAGCCACTCTTTGGCTAAGTGCATCTGCGATAATATTCTGAGCTCCACTCTTGTGTGTGATTTTGAATGGGAATTTTTGTAAATAAGTGGACCAACGTACGTGCATATGACTTGAAAATTTGGACTGATCATGCAGGAATTTAAGAGCTCGATGATCCGAGTATAGCGCGAATACCTTACCAATAAGATAATGCTCCCAAGTCTTCAAGGCACGAAATAAAGCGTAGAACTCCTTTTTATAAGTCGACCATGATTGTCGATGTTCGCTTAATTTCTCGCTGAAGAAAGCCACTGGTTACTTCTCTTGAGAGAGAACCGCACCAATCCCTACTCCAGAGGCATCTACATCCACTTCAAACAGCTTATTAAAATCAGGATGCGCTAAAACCGGTGCGGATCTTAACCTGTTCTTCAGCTGATCAAACGCGCTTTCAGCTTCTTTTCCCCACACGAAAGGAACTCCTTTCTTTAATAAAGAGGTTAAGGGTGCCGCGATCTCGCTGAAATTACGGATGAATCTCCGATAGAACATGGCCAAGCCTAAAAAACTTCGGACTTGACTCGGGGTGCTCAGTGTTGGCCACTCTTGAATCACCTCAACCTTAGATTGATCAACCTGAATTCCATCTCTGCCGACCACAAATCCAAGGAAAAGCAACTTGTCTTGCCAAAACACACTTTTTCAGGTTGACAAATAATTTATTCTCTCGTAGAGCGGTTAGAACTTCCTTTAGATGCGTCAAATGATCAGGTTTGGATTGGCTATAAACCAATATATCGTCGAAATAGACAACCACAAATTTGTCAAGGAAGGGTTTCAATACCTGGTGCATCAGTCTCATGAACGTACTTGGTGCGTTCGTTAGTCCGAAAGGCATGACGAGCCACTCATAGAGACCATCTCGAGTTTTGAATGCTATTTTCCATTCATCTCCGGGGCAGATCCGGATTTGATGGTATCCACTTCGAAGGTCAATCTTGGAAAACACGGTAGAGCCACTGAGGTTGTCGAGTATGTCATTGAGTCGTGGAATAGGAAACCTATAACCAATTGTGATCTTGTTGATGGCTCGGCTGTCCACCCACATCCTCCACGTGCCATCCTTCTTGGGTACCAATAATGCGGGCACCCCACAAGGACTTAGGCTCTCCTGAATGTAGCCTTTCTCAAGTAGCTCCTGAACTTGATCACGAATGATCTGGTTCTCTTTCGGACTGAGACGGTAGTGGGGGAGGTTTGGGAGCGTGGAGCCCGGGATCAAATCGATCTGGTGCTGGATGTTGCGAAGGGGAGGCAGCCCCTTTTGTAAGTCTTCGGAGATCACCTCTGGAAACTCTTGTAACAATTGAACCACAGACTCAGGAACTCCATCCGTACTCTTCTCCGCATGCTGAGCAACTCCTTTCATCACCAAAACGTGACACCACCCCAACTCGCAATTCCTTCAAAGAAGTGACCATTGTCACGAGTTGTACACCACGGTTGAATTCCCCTTTCACGTGCTTTGGCTTGCTTGGTAATAATGTAAAGCGTTCTCCGCCTTTCTTCAACTCATATGTATTCTCTTCCCCCTTGTGAACAACCTTATTGTCGAATTCCCAGGGCCTCCCTAGCAAGATATTGCACGCATCCATCTTAAGAACATCGCACTCAATTTTGTCTGAATACTTCCCGATGGTGATTGGGATGGTACACCTCGCATTCACCTTGATCCCGCCTCCTGAACGAACCCATCCAATGGAATAAGGAGAAGGGTGAGGCGTGGTCTTGAGGCCCATCTTTTCGACCGTCTTGCTGCTTACAAAATTCTCCTGGCTTCCCCCGACTATAATGACCTCGCATATCTCTTTCCCGACGTGGCAACGCGTGCAGAATAAGTTATTTCGTTGAGACTCATCCTTCTTTGATGCAGTCAAAGCCAACTTGCGCATGACCCCGCAGTACTCCTCCTCCTCCTCAGAGGTCTCTTGATTCTCATCTCCACTTTCTTCAACTGGAGCGCACAAATAGGCCCCCGATGTCTCTTCATCCGTGTCTTCCTTCTCGCAAGCTGTGTAAACTTGCGTTTAGGACACTCGCTTGACTTGTGACCATAAGCGTTGCACTTGAAACATCAGATTCCGGAGCATGTCTCTGCCTCTTTTCCTTTTCGTTGAACAACCTCAGGGGTAGACTTCTTCGGAGGGGCTCGTGCTTCAGTTGCTGGAGAAGCACTCTTCTCATTTCCTCCTTTAGCATAAGAGGACGATTGCCCAGGGCCTGAAAAATGCGTCAGGGATGTTTTCTTCTTGTTCAAGGCAGCCCCGATCTTTCTTGCCTTAGCACACGCATCTTGGAAAAACAAGAACGTGTCGAACTCCATCCGGTTCTTGATCTCATAGCTAAGGCCATCTACGTAACGTGCAATCATCTGATCTTCGTTCTCCTCTACATCATTACGGGATGCCAGCCTCATGAACTCCGAAGTGTACTCATCAACAGATCTATTACCTTGAGTGCAAGATAGGAATTATGAGTACAAGGTCTGATGGTAGTCAACCGGGAGGAACCTTTCACGTAGAGCCTGCTCTATGGTAGGCCAATCACGAATAGGACGATCTCCTCTCCTTCTCCGAGATTCTTGTTCCTTTCTCCACCACACCGCAGCTCCAGATTCAAGTTTGAATGCGACGTAGTTAACCTTCTGCTCCTCAGTGAGATCCATGCAGTCAAAATATTTCTCCACCGAGTCGAGCCAGTTTAGGAAACCCTCGACATCCATATCACCATAGAATTTTTTGATGTTCTTCTCCTCTATAGGCTTCTTCCCTATAGGCTTCTCTTCATCCGCCTCGTCCTCCATCTCCTCCTCGTCCTTGTCCCCCTCTATTTCCACGTCCTCCTCTGACCGGTAGCGTATGCACCGAGTCGAGGTCATCGCGATCCTCCTCGGCCTCCTCTTCCCGTGCATTGTCTCCCTCTATTTCCACGTCCCCCTCTGACCGGTAGCGTATGCACCGAGTCGAGGTCATCGCGATCCTCCTCGGCCTCCTCGACATCCATATCGCCATAGAATTTTTTGATGTTCTTCTCCTCTATAGGCTTCTTCCCTATAGGCTTCTCTTCATCCGCCTCGTCCTCCATCTCCTCCTCGTCCTCGTCCCCCTCTATTTCCACGTCCTCCTCTGACCGGTAGCGTATGCACCGAGTCGAGGTCATCGCGATCCTCCTCGGCCTCCTCTTCCCGTGCATTGTCTCCCGTGGCAGCCGGTGGTTGCACTGCCATATTTCTTAGTTGAGTCAACACCTCTTGCATCAAGGTCTAAAGATCTCCAAGTCTCCTTGTTGTATCCGGATCGGCCATGATGTTGCTCGGCTTTTGGTTGAGCTAGGTAGGTATTTGAGGCACGGATCAGGGATCACGTAACTGGGCTAACGTTTGGATTGTTTAAGGTAAGGGAAAAACAAATCGGGAGGGGATTCCGGCTTTGATACCACTTGGCGTAGCAAAAACGTGGATTCAAGTTTCTCGTGGATAACTTCCTAACAAGCACAACTTCCGCTGTGCGAATTAAGATTGTTCTAAACGTAGAACGGCCAGCAAGGGCAAGAATACACTCAAACTCACTGATTCCGTGAGGGATTCCTCAACAATTATTGTTGAAATTGGATAAAACTCTCTGCCTTTATTGAATTCGGATGATTACATATATAGGGGCGGAAGTTAAGGCAAAATCAAGGAGAGTTTGTAACCTCCTTTCCGTTCACCTTCCTCCTCTTTAGCTCCCTAACTAATGGGTAATAACTTCCCCTTATTTAAACTATAATCAATCCGTAACAGCTGAGAATGATTACATTTATTGTAACAAGCTCACGCAAGCCCAAAGGCCCATCTAACTCATGCAACGTAAAGTCGTCCTACGGCACAAGAAATGGCAAGAAAAGGAAAGAAAAGGAAAGATAAAGCAAGATAAGGCAAAACGACAAGATCATGGAGGATAAGGCAAGGAACAGGCAAGAAAAGGCAAGAAAAGGCAAGAAAACGAAAGAAAACGAAAGATAAGGCAATAAATGGTAAGGAAAAGGCAAGCAAACGAAAGAAAATGTAAGAAAAGGCAAGGCAAAGGCAAGAAAAGGAAAGAAAAGGCAAGAAAAGGGAAGGAAATGCAAGAAAAGAATAGATGAGGTAAGAAAAGGCAAGATAAGGCAAGAAATGGAAAGAAAAGGCAAGGAAAAGGTAAGAAAAGGTAAGATATGGCAAGAAAAGGCAAGAAAAGGCAAGGAAAAGGCACGAAAAGGAAACAAAAGGAAACAAAAGGAGAGAAAAGGTAAGAAAAGGAAAGAAAAGGCATGAAAAGGTAAGAAAAGGCAAGATATGGCAAGAAAAGGAAAGAAAAGGAAAGATAAAGCAAGATAAGGCAAGAAACGACAAGATCATGGAGGATAAGACAAGGAACAGGGAAGATAAGGCAAGAAAAGGCAAGGAAAAGGAACGAAAAGGCAAGAAAATGAAAGATATGGTAAGATAAGGCAAGAAAAGGAAAGAAAACGCAAGGAAAAGGCAAGATAAGGAAAGAAAATGCAAGAAAAGGGAAGGAAAGGTAAGAAAAGGAAAGATGAGGTAAGAAAAAGGTATGAAAAGGCAAGATAAGGAAGGAAAAGGTAAGAAAAGGCAAGATAAAGCAAGAAAAGGCAAGAAAAGAAAAGAAATGGAAAGAAAAGAAAAGATAAGGCGAACAAAGGCAAGATAAGGCAAGAAAAGGCATGGAAAAGGCAAGAAAAGGAAAGCAAAGGCAAGAAAAGGCAAGAAATGGCAAGAAAAGTCAAGATAAGGCAAGAAAAGGTAAGAAAAGGAAAGGAAAGATAAGATAAGGCAAGATATGGCAAGAAAAGACAAGATAAGGCAAAAAAAGGGAAGGAAAAGGAATGAAAAGGAAAGAAAAGGCAAGGAAAAGGAATGAAAAGGAAAGAAAAGGCATGAAAAGACATGAATAGGAAAAACAAGGAAAGATAAGGCAAGAAAAGGCATGAAAAGTCAAGAAAAGGAAAGAAAAAGCAAGGAAAAGGTAAGAAAATGCGAGATAAGGCAAGAAAAGAAAAGAAAAGGCATGGAAAAGGCATGAAAAGGCAAGTAAAAGGCAAGAAAAGGAAAGATAAGGTAAGAAATTGCAAGAAATGGCAAGATAAGGAAAGAAAAGACGTGGAAAAGGCATGAAAAGGCAAGTAAAAGGCAAGAAAAGGAAAGATAAGGCAAGAAAAGGCACTGAAAAGGAAATATAAGGCAAGAAAAGGAAAGAAAATGCAAGAAAAGGTAAGAAAAGGCAAGGAAAAGGCAAGCAGAGGAAAGAAAAGACAAGAAAAGGAAGGAAAAGGAAAGGAAAGGCAAGGAAAAGGAATGAAAAGTCAAGAAAAGGCAAGAAATTGCAAGAAAAGTCAAGATAAGGCAAGAAAAGGAAAGGAAAGAAAAGATAAGGCAAGATATTGCAAGAAAAGACAAGATAAGGCAAAAAAAGGGAAGGAAAAGGAATGAAAAGGAAAGAAAAGGCAAGGAAAAGGAATGAAAAGGAAAGAAAAGGCATGAAAAGACATGAAAAGGCAAAACAAGGAAAGATAAGGCAAGAAAAGGCATGAAAAGACAAGAAAATGATAGAAAAAGCAAGGAAAAGGTAAGAAAATGTGAGATAAGGCAAGAAAAGAAAAGAAAAGGCATGGAAAAGGCATGAAAAGGCAAGTAAAAGGCAAGAAAATGAAAGATAAGGTAAGAAATTGCAAGAAATGGCAAGATAAGGAAAGAAAAGGCATGGAAAAGGCATGAAAAGACAAGTAAAAGGAAAGAAAAGGAAAGATAAGGCAAGAAAAGGCAAGAAAAGGCAGATAGGCAAGAAAAGGCAAGATAAGGTAAGATAAGGCAAGAACAGGAAAGAAAAGGCAAGGAAAAGGCAAGATAAGGTAAGAAAAGGCAATAAAAGGCAAGAAAAGGGAAGGAAAGGCAAGAAAAGGAAAGATGAGGTAAGAAAAGGCAAGATAAGGCAAGAAAAGGAAATAAAAGGCAAGGAAAAGGCAAGAAAAGGTAAGGAAAAGGCAAGATAAGGTAAGGAAAAGGCAATATAAGATGAGAAAAGGCAAGGAAAAGGTAAGAAAAGGCAAGATAAGGCAAGAAATGGCAAGAAAAGTAAAGAAAAGAAAAGATAAAGCAAGATAAGGTAAGAAATGACAAGATCATGGAGGATAAGGCAAGGAACAGGCAAGAAAAGGTAAGAAAAGGCAAGATAAGGCAAGATAAGGCAAGAAAAGGCAAGGAAAAGGAATGAAAAGGCAAGAAAATGAAAGATAAGGTAAGATAAGGCAAGAAAAGGAAAGAAAATGCAAGGTAAAGGCAAGATAAGGAAAGAAAATGCAAGAGAAGGCAAGAAAAGGCAAGAAAAGGGAAGGAAAGGTAAGAAAAGGAAAGTTGAGGTAAGAAAAGGTAAGAAAAGGCAAGATAAGGAAAGAAAAGGTGAGAAAGGCAAGATAAAGCAAGAAAAGACAAGAAAAGGAAAGAAATGGAAAGAAAAGAAAAGATAAGGCGAACATAGGCAAGATAATGCAAGAAAAGGCAAGGAAAAGGCAAGAAAAGGTAAAAATGAAAGAAAAGGCAAGAAAAGGCAATGAAAAGAAAAGAAATGGCAAGAAATGGCAAGAAAAGTCAAGATAAGGCAAGAAAAGGTAAGAAAAGGAAAGGAAAGAAAAGATAAGGCAAGATATGGCAAGAAAAGACAAGATAAGGCAAGAAAACGTAAGGAAAAGGAATGAAAAGGAAAGAAAAGGCAAGGAAAAGGAAAGAAAAGGCATGAAAAGACATGAAAAGGCAAAAAAGGAAAGATAAGGCAAGAAAAGGCATGAAAAGACAAGAAAAGGAAAGAAAAGGCAAGGAAAAGGCAAGAAAATGCAAGATAAGGCAAGAAAAGGCATGGAAAAGGCATGAAAAGGCAAGTAAGAGGCAAGAAAAGGAAAGATAAGGCAAGAAATGGCAAGAAATGGCAAAAAGGCAAGAAAAGGAAAGATAAGGCAAGAAAAGGCAAGAAATGGCAGGATAAGGAAAGAAAAGGCATGGAAAAGTCATGAAAAGGCAAGTAAAAGGCAAGAAAAGGAAAGATAAGGTAAGGAAAGGCAAGAAAAGGCAATGAAAAGGAAATATAAGGCAAGAAAATGCAAGAAAAGGTAAGAAAAGGCAAGGAAAAGGCAAGGAAAGGAAAGAAAAGACAAGAAAAGGCAAGGAAAAGGCAAGGAAAGGCAAGGAAAAGGAATGAAAAGGCAAGAAAAGGAAAGAAAAGGTAAGAAAAGGCAAGGAAAAGGAATTGATAGGCAAGGAAAAGGCAAGAAAAGGCAAGATAAGGCAAGAAAAGGGAAGGAAATGCAAGAAAAGGAAAGATGAGGTAAGAAAAGGCAAGATAAGGCAAGAAAAGGAAATAAAAGGCAAGGAAAAGACAAGAAAAGGCAAGAAAAGGTAAGGAAAAGGCAAGATAAGGTAAGGAAAAGGCAAGATAAGATGAGAAAAGGCAAGGAAAAGGTAAGAAAAGGCAAGATAAGGTAAGAAATGGCAAGAAAAGGAAAGATAAAGCAAGATAAGGCAAGAAACGACAAGATCATAGAGGATAAGGCATGGAACAGGCAAGTAAAGGTAAGAAAAGGCAAGAAAAGGCAAGAAAATGAAAGATAAGGCAATAAATGGTAAGGAAAAGGCAAGCAAACGAAATAAAATGTAAGAAAAGGCAAGGCAAAGGCAAGAAAAGGAAAGAAAAGGCAAGAAAAGGGAAAGAAAGGCAAGAAAAGGGAAGGAAAGGCAAGAAAAGGATAGATGAGGTAAGGAAAGGCAAGATAAGGCAAGAAATGGAAAGAAAAGGAAAGATAAGGCAAGATAAGCTAAGAAAAGGCAAGATCAGGCAGGAAAAGGCATGAAAAGGCTAGGAAAATGCAAGAAAAGGCATGGAAAAGTATGAAATGGCAAGAAAAGTCTAGAAAAAGTAAAACAAGGCAAGAAAAGGCAAGGAAAAGGCAAGAAAAGGCGAAAAATGAAAAGATAAGGCAAGAAAAGGAAAGAAAAGACAAGGAAAAGGCAAGCAAAGGTAAGAAAGGCAAGAAAAGTCAAGAAAAGTCAAGAAAAGAAGAAAGAAAAGGCAAGAAAAGGAAAGAAAAGGCAAGAAAAAGGAATGAAAAGGCAAGAAAAGGCAAAGATAAATCAAGAAAAGGAAAAAGAAGGAAAGATGAGGTAAGAAAAGGTAAGAAAAGGCGAGATAAGGCGAGAAAAGGTAAGATAAGGCAAGATAAGGTAAGAAAAGGCAAGAAATGGAAAGAAATGGAAAGAAAAGGAAAGAAAAGGTAAGAAAAAGGCAAGATAAGGCAAGAAAAATGCAAGAAAAGGCATGGAAAAGACATGAAAAGGAAAGAAAAGGAAAGATAAGGCAAGAAAAGGTATGAAAAGGCAAGAAAAGGATAGAAAGGCCAAGAAAAAGGTAAGAAAAGGCAAGAAAAGGTAAGAGAAGGCAAGAAAAGGCAAGGAAAAGCAAAGAAAAGGCAAGAAAAGGTATGACAAAGGAAAGAAAAGGAAAGAAAAGGTATGGAAAAGGCAGGAAAAGGAAAGAAAAGGCAAGGAAAAGGCAAGAAAAGGCAAGGTAAGCCACGAAAAAGGCAAGGAAAAGGCAAGAAATGGCAAGATAAGGAAAGAAAAGGCATGGAAAAGGCAAGAAATGGCAAGATAAGGAAAGAAAAGGCATGGAATAGGCAAGAAATGGCAAGATAAGGAAAGAAAAGGCATGGAATAGGCATGGAATTGGCATGAAAAGGCAAGGAAAAGGCAAGAAAAGGTAAGAAAAGGCAAGAAAAGGCAAGAAAACGAAAGATAAGGCAATAAATTTTAAGGAAAAGGCAAGCAAACGAAAGAAAATGTAAGAAAAGGCATGGCAAAGGCAAGAAAAGGAAAGAAAAGGCAAGAAAAGGGAAGGAAAGGCAAGAAAAGGGAAGGAAAGGAAAGGCAAGTAAAGGGAAGGAAAGGCAAGAAAAGAATAGATGAGGTAAGAAAAGGTAAGATAAGGCAAGAAATGGAAAGAAAAGGCAAGGAAAAGGTAAGAAAAGGTATGATAAGGCACGAAAAGGAAACAAAAGGAGAGAAAAGGTAAGAAAAGGAAAGAAAAGGAAAGAAAAGGCATGAAAAGGTAAGAAAAGGCAAGATAAGGCAAGCAATGGCAAGAAAAGAAAAGAATAGAAAATATAAAGCAAGATAAGGCAAGAAACGACAAGATCATGGAGGATAAGGCAAGGAACATGCAAGAAAAGGTAAGAAAAGGCAAGATAAGGCAAGAAAAGGCAAGATAAGGCAAGAAAAGGCAAGATAAGGCAAGAAAAGGCAAGGAAAAGGAATGAAAAGGCAAGAAAAAGAAAGATAAGGCAAGATAAGGCAAGAAAAGGAAAGAAAATGCAAGGAAAAGGCAAGATAAGGAACGAAAATGCAAGAAAAGGCAAGAAAAGTGAAGGAAAGGTAAGAAAAGGAAAGATGAGGTAAGAAAAGGAAAGAAAAGGCAAGATAAGGAAAGTAAAGGTAAGAAAAGGCAAGATAAAGCAAGAAAAGGCAAGAAAAGGAAAGAAATTGAAAGAAAAGAAAAGATAAGGCGAACAAAGGCAAGATAAGGCAAGAAAAGGCAATAAAAAGGAAAGAAAAGGCATGAAAAGGCAAGAAAAGGCAAGAAATGGCAAGAAAAGTCAAGATAAGGCAAGAAAAGGTAAGAAAAGGAAAGGAAAGAAAAGATAAGGCAAGATATGGCAAGTTAAGACAAGATAAGGCAAGAAAAGGCAAGGAAAAGGAATGAAAAGGAAAGAAAAGGCAAGGAAAAGGAATGAAAAGGAAAGAAAAGGCATGAATTCATCGGCTCCAAAACATACCAAACATATCCAGTGCCCCCGCTGGGCCAGATTGAACAAACTTTCACAAATCATAACGTCATACAATATGCTCATATGAAAAATGCACAAAATGCACTCACATTGCCATATTCAGATCATGACAAATAAATAGAGTACGCCAAATAAAGCACGAGTCACATATTATTTGTTTACCGATTTAGCTCGTCAAACTATTAAAATATAGGCCGCCGTCAAAAACCTGGAAGGTCTCAAACATGTTCGTTCTTCGAACCTGGTCATATAAAAACCATTCTTCGAAAATAAAATATCCATGTCTGTCTTCTAAAACTTTAAATCGCATCAATCCTAATTCTTTTAAATTAGACATTAGCATTGCCGCTTTTAAATTTCAGAGTTATCATAATGCAATAGCTTCTTAATTTCAATATCCTTATCAATTGGTTCTTTCGTTCTTTCTAACTTTGACTATCTTAAAATTTCCCATCTCAACAAATCAAACCCCACAATTTCATATTAAACCTAATTGAAATGATACGATTTAAATTCATGTATATAGTTACCAATTTCTTAATCCTTTATTATATCACTCTAATCATGTTTCCACTTCCCACTATTCTTATACTATACAAATCAAACCCAGTAGGTTCTAAATCATCTTACAAATGAAATAACTTCTCTAATTTAATTTACTAATTTATATTTCCTTGTACATAATTAAACAATTGGATCTGAGTAACATTAAGCCTTGATCAATTTTCGTAGCTCCTTTTGTCTACATAGTTAATTGAGTTTCTTATTTTCTTCACTTTCCTTTAGCTTCCTTTTCTGTCTATAATCTTACTCTTTACTATATAAATAAACATCATCTTATTCATGATCCAAATTACGTTTTGCTGCCATGAACAAGATTCTCAATCTATCCTCTTAATTTTTCTACAATTTGTTATTGATTTACTTTCCTGTAGGTTTAAAATTAATCTTTCTAGTTCCTTCACTAATAGTTCATATCCATGGATAATATTTAACTGTAAGTAAATTATTCATCTTAAGTAACAAAGATAAAATTACCTTACGGAGATCCCATATTTTTCTAGTAACTACTACTTCCCTTTTCAACTACTCGTCTTTCTCTTTGTTTCTTTTCTTTATTTATTTGTAGTTTCTTTGTTTCGATGGATGGAAAACAAGATGAGCTACTTGTACATAGATATATACTAACCAATTTCCAACGTCTTCACCGCCTCTTCTTCCCCTTTTTTTTTTACTTTTACTTAGTGGCCGTACTATTTTACAGCCACATTTCAACTCAAATCCATCCTTATCATATTTTGTTAATTAAATATTTTATAATCCTACTTTAGTTTTAGTGGAGTGGCTGGGCTTTTATATTTACATATGTAAAATACTTGAGGTGAAATTCCATATGGTTGCCACGTTCCAAATTTACCACCGCCATATTTACTTTCAATTCTTTATCTTATTCTTTTATGTTGCTATTCACTTTTTACATCCACGTTTCTTTCCTTTATTTTCTTAAATTAATTCTAACTTATTCTATTTTATTTGGTTAATCTTATCTTGTTATTTTTTAAATAATTATTGCTAGAATTTCTCACGATTCTCACCCCAATTTATTATGCACAATCTAATTTGCTACCGCATTCTATTTTTCACGTAGTATAATTACCTTACCAAATGATTTATCATAATTGATTTATTTTTATTAAGTTTAATTCATATTGTCACGTATTACAGGAAATGACATGAAAAGGCAAGGAAAAGGTAAGAAAAAGGTAAGAAAAGGCAAGATAAGGCAAGAAAAGGCAAGGAAAAGGCATGAAAATGCAAGAAGAGGAAAAAAAAGGCTGGAAAAGGCAAGATAAGGCAAGAAAAGGTAAGAAAAGTCATGAAAATGCAAGAAAAGGCAAGATAAGGGAAGTTAAGGCAAGATAAGGGAAGAAAAGGAATGAAAAGGCAAGATAAGGCATGAAAAGGCAGGAAAAGATAAGATAAGGCAGGCAAAGGCAAGAAAAGGAAAGATAAGGTAAGAAAAGGCAGGGAAAAGGAAAGAAATAGAATGAAAGGGCAAGAAAAGGAATGATACGGCAAGAAAAGGCATGAAAAGGTTAGAAAAAGAAAGATAAGGCAAGGAAAAGGCAAGATAAGGCAAGAAAAGGAAAGAAAAGGCACGGAAAAGGTAAGGAAAAGGCAAGAAAAGGCAAGATAAGGAAAGAAACGGCATGGAAATGGCATGAAAAGGCAAGGAAAAGGCAAGAAAAGGAAAGGTAAAGGCAAGAAAAGGCAAGAAAAGGCAAGGAAAAGGCAAGAAAAGGCATGAAAAGGCAAGAAAAGGCAAGAAATGGTAAGATAAGGCAAGAAAAGGCAAAGAAAAGGCACGAAAAGGTAAGAAAAGGTGAGAAAAGGTAAGAAAAAGAAAGAAAAGCCAAGAAAAGGTAAGAAAAGGCAATATCAGGCTAGAAAACGAAAGAAAAGGAAAGATAAGGAAAGAGAAGGCCAGATAAGGAAATAAAAGGCAAGAAAAGGAAAGATAAGGCAAGAAAAGGCATAAAAAGGTAAGAAAAGTAAAGAAAAGGCAAGGAATAGGCTAGAAAAGGCAAAAAACAGAAACAAAAGGCAAGAAAAGGCTTGGAAAAGCGATGAAAATGCAAGAAAAAGCAAGAAAAAGGCAAGATAAGATAAGAAAGGCAAGAAAAAGGCAAAAAAGGAAAGATAAGGCAAGAAAAAGGCAAGATAAGATAAGAAAGGCAAGAAAAAGGCAAAAAAGGAAAGATAAGGCAAGAAAAGGTAAGAAATGGCATGGAATGGTAAGAAAAGGCAAGATAAGATAAGAAAAGGAATGAAAAGGAAAGATAAGGCTATATAAGGCAAGAAAAGGTAAGAAAAGGCATGGAAAAGGAATGAAAAGGCAAGAAACAAAAAAGAAAAGGCAAGAAAAAGCAAGAAAAGGCAAGAAAAGAAAAGAATGGGCAAGGAAAAGGCAGGATAAGGCAAGGAAACGGCAAGAAAAGTCATGAAAAGGCATGATAAGGGAAGAAAAGGCATGAAAAGGAATGATAATGCAAGATAAGCCAAGAAAAGGAAAGATAAGCCATGAAAAGGCTTGATAAGGCAACATAAGGGAAGAAAAGGCATGAAAAGGCAAAAAAAGGCAAGATAAGGCAAGCAAAGGTAAGAAAACGAAAGATAAGCCAAGAAAAGGAAGGAAAAAGGAAAGAAAAGGCAAGAAAAGGCATGGAAAAGGCATAAAAAGGAAAGATAAGGAAAGATAAGGCAAGAAAAGGCATGAAAAGGTAAGAAAAGGAAAGAAAAGGCATGGAAAAGGCAAGATAAGGCAAGAAAAGGAAAGAAAAGGCAAGGAAAAGGCAAGGAAAATGCAAGATAAGGCGAGATAAGGAAGGAAAATGCATGGAAATGACATGAAAATGAAAGGAAAAGGCAAGAAAAGTAAAGAAAAGGCAAGAAAAGGGAAGATAAGGTAAGAAATGATAAGAAAAGGAAAGAAAAGGAAAGATAAGGCAAGAATAGGCAAGGAAAAGGCAAGAAAAGGCAAGAAAAGGAATGAAAAAGCATGAAAAGGCAAGAAAAGGCAAGAAATGGTAAGATAAGGCAAGAAAAGGCAAGGAAAAGGCAAGTAAAGGCGAGAAAAGGTAAGAAAAGGAAAGAAAAGGCGAGAAAAGGTAATAAAAGGCAAGAAAAGGAAAGAAAAGGAAAGATAAGGCAGGATAAGGCAATAAAAGGCAAGGAAAGAAAAGATTAGGCAAGAAATGGCATAAAAAGGTAAGAAAAGGAAAGAAAAGGCAAGGAAAAGGCAAGAAAAGGCAAGAAATATGGAAGAAAAGGCAAAAAAAAGGAAAGAAAAGGCAAGAAAAGGCATGGAAAATGCATGAAAATGCAAGAAAAGGCAAGAAAAAGGCAAGATAAGGTAAGAAAGGCAAGGAAAAGGCAAAAAAAGGCAAAAAAGGAAAGATGAAGCAAGAAAAGGCAAGAAATGGCATGAAATGGCATGAAACGGTAAGAAAAGGCAAGATAAGGCAAGAAAAGGAAAGAAAAGGAAATAAAAGGAAAGATAAGGCAAGATAAGGTAAGTAAAGGCATGGAAAAGGCAAGATAAGGCAAGATAGGGCAAGAAAAGGGAAGGAAAGGCAAGAAAATAAAAGAAAATGAAAGATGAGGCAAGATAAGGCAAGAAAAGGAAAGAAAAGGCAAGGAAAAGGCAAGATAAGGAAAGAAAAGGTAAGAAAAGGAAAGGAAAAGGCATGAAAAGGAAAGAAAGGGCATGAAAAGGCAAGATAAGGTAAGAAAAGGCAAGGAAAAGGCAAGATAAGGAAAGAAAAGGTAAGAAAAGGAAAGGAAAAGGCATGAAAAGGAAAGAAAGGGCATGAAAAGGCAAGATAAGGTAAGAAAAGGCAAGGAAAAGGCAAGATAAATCAAGAAAAGGCAAGAAAAGGCAAGATAAGGCAAGAAAAGGCAAGCAAAGGCAAGAAAAGGAAAGATAAGGCAAGAAAAGGAAAGGAAAAGGAAATAAAATGCAAGAAAAGGCAAGAAAAGGAAAGAAAAGGCATGAAAAGGGAAGAAAAGGAAAGATAAGGCAAGAAAAGACATGAAAAGGTAAGAAAAGGAAAGAAAAGGCAAGGAAAAGGCCAGATAAGGCAAGAAAAGGCACGGAAAAGGGAAGGAAAAGGCAAGATAAGGAAAAAAAGGCATGGAAATGGCATGAAAAGGCAAGGAAAAGGCAAGAAAAGGAAAGAAAAGACAAGAAAAGGCAAGAAAAGGCAAGATAAGGCAAGAAAAGGAAAGAAAAGGAAAGATAAAGGCAAGAAAAGGCAAGGAAAAGATAAGAAAAGGCAAGAAAAGGAAAGAAAAGGCAAGAAAAGGCATGAAAAGGCAAGATATGGTAAGATAAGGCAAGAAAAGATAAAGAAAAGGCACGAAAAGGTAAGAAAAGGCGAGAAAAGGTAAGAAAAAGAAAGAAAAGGCAATATCAGGCTAGAAAATGAAGGAAAAGGAAAGAAAAGGAAAGATAAGGCAAGAAAAGGAAATAAAAGGCAAGAAAAGGAAAGATAAGACTAGAAAAGGCATACAAAGGTAAGAAAATGAAAGAAAAGGCAAGGAAAAGGCAAGAAAAGGCAAGGAATAGGCAAGAAAAGGCAAAAAAAGGAAACAAAAGGCAAGATAAGGCAAAAAAGGCAAGAAAAGGAAAGAAAAGGAAAGATAAGGCAAGAAAAGGCAAGAAAAGGCAAGGAAAAGGCTAGAAAAGGAAAGAAAAGGCAAGAAAATGCATAAAACGGCAAGAAAAGGCAAGAAAAGGTAAAAAATGGCAAGATAAGGCAAGAAAAGGCAAGAAAAGGCAAGAAAAGGAAAGATAAGGCAAGAATAGGCAAGATCAGGCAAGAAAAGGAAAAAAAGGCAAGAAAAGGAAAGAAAAGGCATGGAAAAGGCATGGAAATGGCATGAAAAGGCAAGAAAAAGGCATGATAAGGTAAGAAAGGCAAGAAAAGGCAAAAAAAAAAGATAAGGCAAGAAAAGGCAAGAAAAAGCATGAAAAGGCAAGAAAAGGTAAGAAAAGGAAAGGAAAAGGAAGGAAAATGCAAGAAAAGGTAAGATAAGGTAAGATAAGGCAAGAAAAGGAAAGATAAGGCAAGGAAAAGGCAAAATAAGGCAAGAAAAGGCAAGATAATGCAAGAAAAGGGAAGGAAAGGCAAGAAATGGAAAGAAAAGGAAAGAAAAAGCAAAAAAAGGCAAGAAAAGGCAAGAAAAAGGCAAGGAAAGGCAAGATAAGGTAAGAAAAGGCAAGGATAAGGCAAGAAAAGGCAACAAATTGTAAGGAAATGTAAGAAAAAGGCAAGAAAAAACGTGGAAAAGGCAAGAAACGGCAAGGAAACGGCAAGGAAAGGCAAAAAAAAGAAAGATAAGGCAAGAAAAAGGAAAGAAAGACACTAAAAGGCAAGAAAATGGAAGAAAAGGCAAGATAAGGTAAGATAAGGCAAGGAAAGGATCGAAAAGGCATGGAAAAGACAAGAAAAGGAAAGAAAAGATAAGGAAATGGAAAGAAATGGCAAGAAAAGGAAAGAAAAGGCAAGGGAAAGGCAAGATAAGGCATGGAAAAGGCATGAAAAGATATGGAAAAGGCATTAAAAAGGTATGAAGAGGCAAGGAAAAGCCAAGAAAAGGTAAGAAAAGGCAAGAAAAGGCAAGAAATGGCACGAAAATGAAAGAAAAGGAAAGATACGGCAAGAAAAGACAAGAGAAGGCAAGGAAAAGGCAAGAAAAGGCAAGGAAAAGGAAAGAAAAGGCAAGGAAAAGGAATGAAAAGGTAAGAAAAGGAAAGATAAGGCAAGAAAAGGCAAGAAAAGGAAAGGAAAAAGAATGAAAAGGCAAGAAAAGGCAAGAAAAGGTAAGATAAGGCAAGAAAAGGCAAGATAAGGCAAGAAAAGGCAAGAAAATGCAAGAAAAGGAAAGAAAAAGGAAAAGGCAAGAAAAGGAAAGAAAAGCCAAGGAAAAGGCAAGATAAGGCAAGAAAAGGCATGGAAAAGGAAAGAAAAGGAAAGAAAAAGGAAAGAAATTACAAGAAAATGAAATAAAAGGCTTGAAAAAAGCATGGAAAAGGCATGAAATGGTAAAAAAGGCAAGAAAAAGGCAAGAAAAGGTAAGAAAAGGCAAGGAAAAGGCAAGAAAAGGCAAAAAAGGCAAGATAAGGCAAGAAAAGGCAAGGAAAAGGAAAGAAAGGCATGAAAAGCGAGAAAAGGCAAGAAAAGGCAAGGAAAGGAACGAAAAGGCATGGAAATGGCATGAAAAGGCAAGAAAAGGAAAGATAAGTAAAGAAAAGGCTTGAAAAGACAAGAAAAGGAAAGAAAAGATAAGGAAAAGGCAAGATAAGGTAAGAAAGGAAAGAAAAGGCAAGGAAAAGGCAAGATAAGGCAAGAAAAGGCAAGAAAAGGCATGTAAAAGGCATGAAATAGCAAGGAAAAGGCAATAAAAGGTAAGAAAAGGCAAGATAAGGCAAGAAAATTCATACCTTAAGGCAAGGAAAGGAACGAAAAGGCATGGAAAAGGCATGAAAAGGTAAGAAAAGGAAAGATAAGTCAAGAAAAGGCTTGAAAAGACAAGAAAAGGAAAGAAAAGATAAGGAAAAGGCAAGAAAAGGCAACAAAAAGAAAAGACAAGGAAAAGGCAAGAAAAGGCAAGGAAAGGCAAGATAAGGAAAGAAATGTCATGGAAATGGCATGAAAAGGCAAGGAAAAGGCAAGAAAATGAAAGAAAAGGCAAGGAAAATGCAAGAAAATGCAATATAAGGCAAGAAAAGGCTAGGAAAAGTCATGAATAGGCAAGAAAAGGAAAGAAATGTAGGAAAGGCAAGAAAAGGAAAGAAAAGGTAAGATATGGCAAGAAAAGGCAAGAAAAGGAAAGAAAAGGAAAGATAGGCCAAGAAAAGGCAAGGAAAAGGCTAGAAAAGGCAAGAAAAGGAAAGAAAAGGCAAGAAAATGCATAAAAATGCAAGAAAAGGTAAAAAAAGAGAAGATAAGGCAAGAAAAGGAAAGATAAGGCAAGAAAAGGCAAGAAAAGGAAAGATAAGGCATGGAAAAGGCATGGAAATGGCATGAAAAGTCAAGAAAAAGGCAAGATAAGGCAAGAAAAGGCAAGGAAAAGGAAAGATAAGGCAAGAAAAGGCAAGAAAAGGAATGGAAAAGGCATGAAATGGCAAGAAAAAGAAAGAAATGGCAATAAAAGGCATCAACAGGGAAGAAAAGGAAAGAAAGGGCAAGGAAAAGGCAAGATAAGGCAAGGAAAAGGAAAGAAAAGGCAAGATAAGGCAAAAAAAAGGCAAGATAAGGCAAGAAATGGTAAGATAAGGCAACAAAAGGCAAGAAAAGGAAATTTAAGGCAAGATAAGGCAAGATAAGGCAAGAATAGGCAAGATTAGGAAGGAAAAGGCATGAAAAGGCAAGATAAGGTAAGAAAGGCAAGGAAAATGCAAGAAAAGGTAAAAAAAGGAAAGATAAGGCAAGAAAAGGCATAAAAAGGCAAGAAAATGCATGAAAAGGTAAGAAAAGGAAGGAAAAGTAAAGATAAGCCAAGATAAGGCAAAAAAAGGCAAGGTAAGGCAAGAAAAGGAAAGGAAATGGCAAGATAAGGCAAGAAATGGCAAGATAAGGCAAGAAAAGGGTAGAAAAGCTATAAAAGGCATGAAAAGGCAAGAAAGCAAAGAAAATGCAAAAAAATGAAAGAAAAGGCATCAAAAGGCATAAAAAGGGAAGAAAAGGAATAAAAGGGCATTGAAAAGGTATGATAAGGTAAGATAAGGCAAGGAAAAGGAAAGAAAAGGTACGATAAGGCAAGATAAGGCAAGGTAGGGCAAGAAAATAAAAGAAAATGAAAGATGAGGCAAGATAAGGCAAGAAAAGGAAAGAAACGACAAGGAAAAGGCAAGATAAGGAAAGAAAAGGTAAGATCAGGGATGAAAAGGCAAGAAAGGTAAAATAAGGTAAGAAAAGGCAAGATAAAGCAGTAAAAGGCATGAAAAGGCATGCTAAGGAAAGATAAGGGAAGAAAAGAAAAGAAAAGGCAAGAAAAGGCAAAATAAGGCAAGAAAAGGCATGAAAAGGGAAGAAAAGGTAAGATACATCAAGAAAAGGCAAGAAAAGGCAAGAAATGGCAAGATAAGGCAATTTAAAGCAAGAAAAGGAAAGATAAGGCAAGAAAAGGAAATGAAAAGGAAAGAAAAGGAAAGAAAAGGCATGAAAATGCAAGAAAAGGAAAGAAAAGGCAAGAAAAGGCATGAAAAGGCAAGAAAATTAAAGAAAAGGCAAGGAAACAGCAAGAAAAGGCAAGGAAAAGGCAAGAAAGGGCAAGAAAAGGAAAGAAAAGGCATGGAAATGGCAAGTAAAGGCAAGAAAACGAAAGAAAAGGAAAGATAAGGTAGGAAAAGGCAAGAAAAGGTAAGAAAAGTAAAGAAAAGGCAAGAAAATGCAAGAAAAGGGAAGAAAAGGTAAGAAAAGGCAAGAAAAGGAAAGAAAAGGAAAGATATGGCAAGATAAGGTAATAAAAGGCAAGATTAGGCAAGAAAAAGCAAGAAAAGAAAAAAAAAGGCTAGAAAAGGCATGGAAAAGGCATAAAAATGCAAGAAAAGGCAAGAAAAAGGTAAGATAAGGTATGAAAGGCAAGGAAAATGCAAGAAAAGGCGAAAAAGGAAAGAAAAGGTAAGGAAAAGGCAAGAAAAGGCATGAAAAGGCCAGAAATGGCATGAAACGGTAAGAAAAGGCAAGAAAAGGCAAGAAAAGGAAAGATAAGGAAAGATAAGGCAAGAAAAGGCATGGAAAATAAATGAAAAGGCAAGAAAAGGAAAGATAAGCCAAGAAAAGGCATGAAATGGCAAAAAAAAGAAAAGAAAGGGCAAGGAAAAGGCAAGAAAATGCAAGAAAAGGCAAGGAAAAGGCAAGAAAAGGAAAGAAAATGTAGGAAAATGCAAGAAAAGAAAAGAAATGGCATAAAAAGGCAACAAAAGGCATAAAAAGGCATGAAAAGGTAAGAAAAGGCAAGATATGACAAGAAAAGGCAAGAAAAGGCAAGAAAAGGACAGATAAGTTAAGAAAATGCAAGAAAAGGCAACCAAAGGTAAGAAAAGGAAAGATAAGGTAGGAAAAGAAAAGAAAAGGCAAGAAAAGGAAAGGAAAGGCATTAAAAGGAAAGAAAAGGAAAGATAAGGCAAGAAAAGGAAAGGTAAGGCAAGAAAAGGCAAGGAAATACATGGAAAGGGCATCAAAAGGCAAGAAAAGGGAAGAGAGCAAGAAAATGCATGAAAAGGCCTTTTCTTGCCTTTTCTTGCGTTATCTTTCCTTTTCCTTGCCTTTTCTTGCCTTACCTTGCCTTTTCATGCCTTTTCTTGCCTTTTCTTGCCTTATCTTTTCTTTTCAGGCCTTTTCATGCCTTTTCCATGCCTTTTCTTGCATTTTCTTTCCTTTTCTTGCACTTTCGTTCCTTATCGTGCCTTTTCTTACCTTATCTTGTATTTTCATGCCTTTTCTTTCCTTTTCTTTCATTTTCTTGCCTTTTCATGCCTTTTCCTTGCTTTTCCTTGCCTTTTCTTTCCTTATCTTGCCTTTTCCTTGCCTTTTCTTTCCTTTTGTTGCCTTATCCATACCTTTTCTTTCCTTTTCTTGCCTTCTCTTGCCTTTTCTTGCCTTATCTTCCCTTTTCCTTGCCTTATCTTGCCTTATCTTTACTTTTCTTTCCTTTTCTTGCCTTTTCTTGCCTTATCTTGCCTTTTGATGCCTTTTCTTGCCTTTTTATGCCTTTCATGCCTTTTGTTGCCTTTTCCTTTCCTTTTGTTGCCTTATTTTTCTTTTTTATTCCTTTTTCATACCCTTTCCTGCCTAATCTTGGCTTTTCTCGCCTTTTTTTCCTTTTCTTTACTTTTTTTGCCTTTTCTTGCCTATTCCTTGCCTTATTTTCCCTTTTCCTACCTAATCTTTGCTTTTCTTGCCTTATCTTGCCATTTCTTACCTTTTCTTGCCATTTCTTCCCTTTTCTAGCCTTTTCTTTCCTTTTCGTGCATTTTCCTTGCCTTTTCTTGCCTTATCTTGCCTTTTCTCACCTTTTCTTTCCTTTTCTTTCCTTTTCTTCCCTTTTCATACCTTTGCTTGCCTTTTCTTTCCTTTTCTTGCCTTTTCATACCTTTGCTTGCCTTTTCTTTCCTTTTCTTGCCTTTTCCTGCCTTATCTTTCCTTATCTTTTATTTTCTATCCTTTTCTTGCTTTTTCTTGCCTTATCTTTCCTTTTCTTACCTTTTCTTTCCTTTTCTTGCCTTTTCTTTCCTTTTCTTGCCTTTTCTTTCCTTTTCTTTCCTTTTCTTGCCTTTTCTTTCCATTTTTTGCCTTTTCATGCCTTTTCCTTACCTTTTCATTCCTCTTCCTTGCCTTTTCTTTTCTTTTCTTGCCTTTTCTTACCTTTTCCTTGCCCTTTCTTTCCTTTTCTTGAATTTTCATGCCTTTTCTTGCCTTATCTTGCCTTTTCTTGCCTTTTCATGCCTTTTCCATGCCTTTTCTTGCCCTTTCCTTGCTTTTTCTTGCCTTTTCTTGCCTTTTCTTGCCTTATCTTGCCTTTTTCTTGCCTATTCTTGCCTTTTCTTGCCTTTTCCATGTCTTTTCTTGCCTTTTCCTTGCTTTTTCTTCCCTTTTTGTGCTTTTTCCATGCCTTTTCTTGCCTTTTATTGCCTTTTCATAGCTTTTTCTTTCTTTTTCTTGCCTTTTCTTGCCTTATCTTGCCTTTTCTTGCCTTTTCCAAGCCTTTTCTTTCCTTTTCTTGCCTCTTCTTGCCTTTTCTTGCCTTATCTTTCCTTTTCTTGCCTTTTCATGCCTTTTCCATACTTTTTCTTGCCTTATCTTTCCCTTTCTTGCCTTTCTTGCCTTTTCTTTCCCTTTCTTGCCCTTTCTTGCCTTTTCTTGCCTTTTCTTGACTTATTTGTCATTTTATTGCCTTTTCTTGGCTTATCTTGCCTTTTCTTACCCTTTCATTCCTTATCTTGCCTTTTCTACCTTATCTTGCCTTTTCTTTTCTTTTCTTACCTTTTCATGCCTTTTCCTTGCCTTTTCTTTCGTTATCTTGCCTTTTCTCTCCTTTTCTTTCCTTTTCTTTCCTTTTCTTGCCTTTTCATACCTTTGCTTGCCTTTTCTTTTCTTTTCTTGCCTTTTCCTTGTCTTTTCTTGCCTTATCTTTCCTTTTCTTTAATTTTCTATCCTTTTCTTACCTTTTCTTTCCTTTTCGTACCTTTTCTTGCCTTTTCTTGCCTTTTCTTTCCTTTTCTTGCCTTTTCTTTCCTTTTCTTGCCTTTTCTTGCCATTTTTTCCTTTTCATGCCTTTTCTTGCCATTTTTTGCCTTTTCATGCCTTTTCCTTCCCTTTTCATTCCTCTTCCTTGCCTTTTCTTTTCTTTTCTTGCCTTATCTTACCTTTTCCTTGCCCTTTCTTTCCTTTTCTTGCCTTTTCATGCCTTATCTTTCCTTTTCTTGCCTTTTCATGCCTTTTCCATGCCTTTGATGCCCTTTCCTTGCATTTTCTTGCCTTTTCTTGCCTTTTCTTGCCTTATCTTGCCTAATCTTTCCTTTTCTTTCCTTTTCTTGCCTTATCTTGCCTAATCTTTCCTTTTCTTTCCTTTTCTTGCCTTTTCTTGCCTTATCTTGCCTATTCTTGCCTTTTTCATGTCTTTTCTTGCCTTTTCCTTGCTTTTTCTTCCCATTTTGTGCCTTTTCCATGCCTTTTCTTGCCTTTTTCTTGCCTTTTCTTGCCTTATCTTTCCTTTTCCAACCCTTTTCTTTCCTTTTCTTGCCTTTTCCAAGCCTTTTCTTGCCTTATCTTTCCTTTTCTTGCCTTTGCCTGCCTTTTCTTGCCCTTTCTTGCCTTTTCTTGCCTTTTCTTGACTTATCTGTCATTTTCTTGCCTTTTCTTGCCTTTTCTTGGCTTATCTTGCCTTTTCTTGCCTTTTCAATTCTTATCTTGCCTTTTCTAACCTTGTCTTGCCTTTTATTTCCTTTTCTTACCTTTTCATGCCTTTTCCTTGCCTTTTCTTGCCTTTTCTTTCCTTATCTTGCCATTTCTTACCTTTTCCTTTCCTTTTCTTGCCTTATCTTACATTTTCTTTCCTTTTCTTGCCGTATCTTGCCTTTTTCTTACCTTTTCACGCCTTTTCTTGCCTTTTGTTACCTTTTTATGCTTTTTCTTGCCTTTTCCTTGCCATTTTTTCCATATCTTTCCTTTTTTTGCCCTTTCTTGCCTTTTCCTTGCCTTTTCTTACATTTTCATGCATTTTCCATGCCATTTCTTGCATTTTCTTTCCTTTTCTTACCTTTTCTTGCCTATTCCTTGCCTCCTAGCCTTTTCCTGCCTGATCTTGCCTTTTCTTGCCTTATCTTTCAATTTTTTTGTCTTTTCTTGCCTTTTCCTTGCCTATTCTTCCCCTATCTTACCTTTTTCTTGCCTTTCTTTCTTTTTCCATGCCTTTCCGCGCCTTTTCTTTCCTTTTCTTACCTTTTCTCGCCTTTCCTTGCCTTTTCCTTGCCTTTTCTTCCCTTTTCTTGCCTTACCTTTCCTTTTCTTGCCTTATCTTTCCTTTTCTTGCCTCATCTTTCCTTTTCTTACCTTTGGTTGCCTTTTCTTGCATTTTCTTGACTTATCTTTCCTTTTCTTGCCTTTCCTTTTCTTGCCTTATCTTACCTTTCCTTTCCTTTCCTTTCCTTTTCTTGCCTTTTCTTTTCTTTTCCTACCTCATCTTTCCTTTTCTTACCTTTGGTTGCCTTTTCTTGCATTTTCTTGACTTATCTTTCCTTTTCTTGCCTTTTCTTGCCATATCTTGCCTTTTCTTGCCCATTCATTCCTTATCTTGCCTTTTCTTACCTTATCTTGCCTTTTCTTGCCTTTTCATGCCTTTTCTTGCCTTTTCATGCCATTTCCTTACCTTTTCATGATTTTTCTTGCCTTTTCTTTCCTTTTCATACCTTTTCCTTGCCTTTTCTTGCCTTATTTTGCCTAATCTTTCCTTTTCTTTCCTTTTCTTGCCTTATCTTACCTTTCCTTACCTTTTCACGCCTTTTCTTACCTTTTTATGCCTTTTCTTTCCATTTCCTTCCCTTTTCTTGTCTTATCTTTCCTTTTTTTTGTTGCCTTTTCTTCCTTTTTCCTTGCCTTTTCTTACCTTTTTATGCCTTTTCTTTCCATTTCCTTCCCTTTTCTTGTCTTATCTTTCCTTTTTTTTGTTGCCTTTTCTTCCTTTTTCCTTGCCTTTTCTTACCTTATCTTGCCTTTTTCTTGCCTTTTCTTACCTTTATATGACTTTTCCTTGCCTTTCCTTGCCTTTTCCTTGCCTTTTCCTGCCTGATCTTACCTTTTCTTGCCTTATCTTTCCTTTTTTTGCCTTTTCTTGCCTTTTCCTTACCTATTCTTCCCTTATCTTGCCTTTTTCTTACATTTCTTGCCTTTTCTTACCTTTTCATGCCTTTTCCTTGCCTTTTCTTGCGTTATCTTTACTTTTTATGCCTTTTCATGCCTTTTCCTTGCCTATTCTTCCCTTTTCTTGCCTTTTCATACCTTTTCTTTTCTTTTATTACCTTTTCTTGCCTAATCTTGCCTTTGCTTGCCATGTCTTTCCTTTTATTGCCTAATCTTGCCTTTGCTTGCCATGTCTTTCCTTTTATTGCCTTACCTTGCCTTATCTTACCTTTTCTTGCCTTATCTTGCCTTTTCTTTCCTTTTCTAGCCTTTTCTTACCCTTTCGTACATTTTCCTTGCCTTTTCTTTCCTTTTCTTGCCTTTAAATACCTTTGCTTGCCTTTTCCTTGTCTTTTCTTGAATTTTCTTGCCTTATCTTTCCTTTTCTTGAATTATCTTGCCTTTTCTTGCCTTTTCTTACCTTTTCTTTTCTTTTTTTGCCTTTTCATGCCTTTTCCTTGCCTTATCTTGCCTTTTCCTTGACTTTTCTTACCTTTTCTTGCGTTTTCCTTGCCTTTTCATGCCTTTTCCATGCCTTTTCTTTCCTTATCTTGCCTTTTCCTTGCCTTTTCCTTCTTTTTCTTGCCTTATCCTGCCTTTTCTTGCCGTTTCCTTGCCTTTTCTTGCCTTTTCTTGCCTTTTTCTTGCCTTTTCATGCCTTCCTGCCTTATTTGGCCTTTTCTTGCCTTTTCCTTGCCTTTTCTTTTCTTGCCTTATCTTGCCTTATCTTTCCTTTTCTTGCCTTTTCATTCCTTTTCCATGCCTTTTATTGCCTTTTCTTGCCTTTTCATGGCTTTTCCATGCATTTTCTTTCCATTTCCTTGCCTTTTCTTGCCTTTTCCTTGCCTTTTCTTACATTTTCTTGTCGTTTCCTTGCCATTTCATGCCTTTTCCATGCCTTTTCTTTCCTTAACTTGCCTTTTCCATGCATTTTCTTTCATTTTGTTGCCTTATCTTTCCTTTTCTTGCCTTTGCTTGCCTTTTCTTGCCTTATGTTGCATTTTCTTTTCTTTTCTTGCCTTTTCTTGACTTATCTTTCCTTTTCAGGCCTTTTCATGCCTTTTCCATGCCTTTTCTTGCATTTTCTTTCCTTTTCTTACACTTTCGTTCCTTATCTTGCCTTTTCTTACCTTATCTTGCATTTTCATGCCTTTTCTTTCCTTTTCTTTTATTTTCTTGCCCTTTCATGCCTTTTCCTTGCTTTTCCTTGCCTTTTCTTTCCTTATCTTGCCTTTTCCTTGCCTTTTCTTTCCTTTTCTTGCCTTATCTTGCCTCATCTTTCATATTCATTTCTTTTCTTGCCTTTCCTTCCCTTATCTTGCCCTAACTTGCCTTATCTTGCCTTTTCTTGCCTTCTCTTGCCTTTTCTTGCCTTATCTTCCCTTTTCCTTGCCTTTTCTTGCCTTATCTTTCTTTATCTTTACTTTTCTTTCCTTTTCTTGCCTTTTCTTGCCTTATCTTGCCTTTTCTTGCCTTTTGATGCCTTTTCTTGCCTTTTTATGCCTTTCATGCCTTTTGTTGCCTTTTCCTTTCCTTTTGTTGCCTTATTTTTCTTTTTTATTCCTTTTTCATGCCCTTTCCTGTCTAATCTTGGCTTTTCTCGCCTTTTTTCCCTTTTCTTTACTTTTTTTTCCTTTTGTTGCCTATTCCTTGCCTTATTTTGCCTTTTCCTACCTAATCTTTGCTTTTCTTGCCTTTTCTTGCCTTATCTCGCCATTTCTTACCTTTTCTTGCCATTTCTTGCCATTTCTAGCCTTTTCTTTCCTTTTCGTGCATTTTCCTTGCCTTATCTTGCCATTTCTCACCTTTTCTTTCCTTTTCTTTCCTTTTCTTGCCTTTTCATTCCTTTGCTTGCCTTTTCTTTCCTTTTCTTGCCTTTTCATACCTTTGCTTGCCTTTTCTTTCCTTTTCTTGCCTTTTCCTTGTCTTTTCTTGCCTTATCTTTCCTTTTCTTTTATTTTCTATCCTTTTCTTGCTTTTTCTTGCCTTATCTTTCCTTTTCTTACCTTTTCTTTCCTTTTCTTGCCTTTTCTTTCCTTTTCTTGCCTTTTCTTACCTTTTCTTTCCTTTTCTTGCCTTTTCTTTCCATTTTTTGCCTTTTCATGCCTTTTCCTTGCCTTTTCATTCCTCTTCCTTGCCTTTTCTTTTCTTTTCTTGCCTTATCTAGCCTTTTCTTACCTTTTCCTTGCCCTTTCTTTCCTTTTCTTGAATTTTCATGCCTTTTCTTGCCTTATCTTGCCTTTTCTTGCCTTTTCATGCCTTTTCCATGCCTTTTCTTGCTCTTTCCTTGCATTTTCTTGCCTTTTCTTGCCATTTCTTGCCTTATCTTGCATAATCTTTACTTTTCTTTCCTTTTCTTGCCTTTTCTTGCCTTATCTTGTCTTTTTCTTGCCTATTCTTGCCTTTTCCATGTCTTTTCTTGCCTTTTCCTTGCTTTTTCTTCCCTTTTTCTGCTTTTTCCATGCCTTTTCTTGCCTTTTATTGCCTTTTCCTAGCTTTTTCTTTCTTTTTCTTGCCTTTTCTTGCCTTTTCTTGCCTTTTCCAAGCCTTTTCCAAGCCTTTTCTTGCCTCTTCTTGCCTTTTCTTGCCTTATATTTCCTTTTCTTTCCTTTTCATGCCTTTTCCATACTTTTTCTTGCCTTATGTTTCCTTTTCTTGCCCTTTCTTGCCTTATCTTTCCTTTTCTTGCCCTTTCTTGCCCTTTCTTGCCTTTTCTTGACTTATCTGTCATTTTCTTGCCTTTTCTTGGCTTATCTTGCCTTTTCTTACCCTTTCATTCCTTATCTTGCCTTTTCAAACGTTATCTTGCCTTTTCTTACCTTTTCATGCCTTTTCCTTGCCTTTTCTTGCCTTTTCTTTCGTTATCTTGCCTTTTCTCTCCTTTTCTTTCCTTTTCTTTCCTTTTCTTGCCTTTTCATACCTTTGCTTGCCTTTTCTTTTCTTTTCATGCCTTTTCCTTGCCTTTTCCTGCCTGATCTTACCTTTTCTTGCCTTATCTTTCCTTTTTTTGCCTTTTCTTGCCTTTTCCTTACCTATTCTTCCCTTATCTTGCCTTTTTCTTACATTTCTTGCCTTTTCTTACCTTTTCATGCCTTTTCCTTGCCTTTTCTTGCCTTATCTTTACTTTTTATGCCTTTTCATGCCTTTTCCTTGCCTATTCTTCCCTTTTCTTGCCTTTTCATGCCTTTTCTTTTCTTTTATTGGCTTTTCTTGCCTAATCTTGCCTTTGCTTGCCTTGTCTTTCCTTTTATTGCCTTTTCTTGCCTTACCTTGCCTTATCTTACCTTTTCTTACCTTATCTTGCCTTTTCTTGCCTTTTCTTGCCTTTTCTAGCCTTTTCTTACCCTTTCGTACATTTTCCTTGCCTTTTCTTTCCTTTTCTTGCCTTTAAATACCTTTGCTTGCCTTTTCCTTGTCTTTTCTTGAATTTTCTTGCCTTATCTTTCCTTTTCTTGCCTTATCTTGCCTTTTCTTGCCTTTTCTTATCTTATCTTTTCTTTTTTTGCCTTTTCATGCCTTTTCCTTGCCTTATCTTGCCTTTTCTTGCCTTTTTCCTTGACTTTTCTTACCTTTTCTTGCCTTTTCCTTGCCTTTTCATGCCTTTTCCATGCCTTTTCTTTCCTTATCTTGCCTTTTCCTTGCCTTTTCTTTCTTTTTCTTGCATTATCCTGCCTTTTCTTGCCGTTTCCTTGCCTTTTCTTGCCTTTTCATGCCTTTTCTCGCCTTATCTTTCCTTTTCTTGCCTTTTCATGCCTTTCCTTTCCTTTTCTTGCCTTCCCTTTCTTTTTCTTGCCTTTTCTTTTCTTTTCCTACCTTATCTTTCCTTGCCTTTTCATGCCTTTTCTTGCATTTTCTTGACTTATCTGTCCTTTTCGTGCCTTTTCATACCTTTTCTTGCCATATCTTGCCTTTTCTTGCCTTTTCTTGCCCTTTCATTCCTTATCTTGCCTTTTCATGCCTTTTCTTTCCTTTTATTGCCTTTTCATGCCTTTTCGTGCCTTTTCTTTTCTTTTCTTACCTTTTTGGCCTTTTTCTTGCCTTTTCTTTCCTTATCTTGTCTTTTCTTGTCTTTTCTTACCTTTTCTTTCCTTATCTTGCCTTTTCCTTGCCTTTTCCTTGCCTTTTCTCACATTTTCTTCACTTATCTTGCCTTTTCTTGCCTCATCTTTCATTTTCGTTCCTTTTCTGGCCGTTCCTTCCCTTTTCTTTCCTTATCAAATTTTATTTCCTTTTTCTTTCCTTTTCTTTCCTTTTTTTGCCTTATCTTGCCTTTTCATACCTTTTTTTTGCCCTTTCTTTACTTTTCTTATCGTTTCATGCCTTATATTTCCTTTTCTTGCCTTTTCTTGCCTTTTCCATGCTTTTTCCTTGCCTTTTCTTGCCATTTCTTGCCTAATCTTTCCTTTTCTTTCCTTTTCTCACCTTTTCATGCTTTATCTTGCATAGTCTTGCCTTTTCCTTACCTTTCCTTGCCTTTTCTTGCCTTTTCGTGCCTTTTCCATGCCTTTTCTTGCCTTTTTCTTGCCTTTTCTTGCCTTCTTGCCTTATTCGGCCTTTTCTTGCCTTTTCCTTGCCTTTTCTTTTCTTGCCTTATCTTGCCTTATTTTCCTTTTCTTGCCTTTTCATTCCTTTTCCATGCCTTTTATTGCCTTTTCTTGCCTTTTCATGGCTTTTCCATGCATTTTCTTTCCGTTGCCTTGCCTTTTCCTTGCCTTTTCTTACCTTTTCTTGTCGTTTCCTTGCCATTTCATGCCTTTTCCATGCCTTTTCTTTCCTGAACTTGCCTTTTCCATGCCTTTTCTTTCATTTTGTTGCCTTATCTTTCCTTTTCTTGCCTTTGCTTGCCTTTTCTTGCCTTATGTTGCATTTTCTTTTCTTTTCTTGCCTTTTCTTGACTTATCTTTCCTTTTCAGGCCTTTTCATGCCTTTTCTTGCATTTTCTTTCCTTTTCTTGCACTTTCGTTCCTTATCTTGCCTTTTCTTACCTTATCTTGCATTTTCATGCCTTTTCTTTCCTTTTCTTTCATTTTCTTGCCCTTTCATGCCTTTTCCTTGCTTTTCCTTGCCTTTTCTTTCCTTATCTTGCCTTTTCCTTGCCTTTTCTTTCCTTTTCTTGCCTTATCTTGCCTCATCTTTCATATTCATTTCTTTTCTTGCCTTTCCTTCCCTTATCTTGCCCTAACTTGCCTTATCTTGCCTTTTCTTGCCTTATCCATGCCTTTTCTTTCCTTTTCTTACCTTCTCTTGCCTTCTCTTGCCTTTTCTTGCCTTATCTTCCCTTTTCCTTGCCTTTTCTTGCCTTATCTTTCCTTATCTTTACTTTTCTTTCCTTTTCTTGCCTTTTCTTGCCTTACTTGCCTTATCTTGCCTTTTGATGCCTTTTCTTGCCTTTTTATGCCTTTCATGCCTTTTGTTGCCTTTTCCTTTCCTTTTGTTGCCTTATTTTTCTTTTTTATTCCTTTTTCATGCCCTTTCCTGTCTAATCTTGGCTTTTCTCACCTTTTTTTCCTTTTCTTGCATTTTCCTTGCCTTATCTTGCCTTTTCTCACCTTTTCTTTCCTTTTCTTGCCTTTTCCTTGTCTTTTCTTGCCTTATCTTTCCGTTTCTTTTATTTTCTATCCTTTTCTTGCTTTTTCTTGCCTTATCTTTCCTTTTCTTACATTTTCTTTCCTTTTCTTGCATTTTCTTGCCTTTTCTTACCTTTTCTTTCCTTTTCTTGCCTTTTCTTTCCATTTTTTGCATTTTCATGCCTTTTCCTTGCCTTTTCATTCCTCTTCCTTGCCTTTTCTTTTCTTTTCTTGCCTTATCTTGCCTTTTCTTACCTTTTCCTTGCCCTTTCTTTCCTTTTCTTGAATTTTCATGCCTTTTCTTGCCTTATCTTGCCTTTTCTTGAATTTTCATGCCTTTTCTTGCCTTATCTTGCCTTTTCTTGCCTTTTCATGCCTTTTCCATGCCTTTTCTTGCCCTTTCCTTGCATTTTGTTGCCTTTTCTTGCCATTTCTTGCCTTATCTTGCCTAATCTTTACTTTTCTTTCCTTTTCATTCCTTTTCTTGCCTTATCTTGCCTTTTTCTTGCCTATTCTTGCCTTTTCCTTGCTTTTTCTTCCCTTTTTGTGCTTTTTCCATGCCTTTTCTTGCCTTTTATTGCCTTTTCCTAGCTTTTTCTTTCTTTTTCTTGCCTTTTCTTGCCTTTTCCAAGCCTTTTCTTTCCTTTTCTTACCTCTTCTTGCCTTTTCTTGCCTTATCTTTCCTTTTCTTGCCTTTTCATGCCTTTTCCATACTTTTTCTTGCCTTATCTTTCCTTTTCTTGCCCTTTCTTGCCTTTTCTTGCCCTTTCTTGCCCTTTCTTGCCTTTTCTTGCCTTTTCTTGACTTATCTGTCATTTTCTTGCCTTTTCTTGGCTTATCTTGCCTTTTCTTACCCTTTCATTCCTTATCTTGCCTTTTCTAACCTTATCTTGCCTTTTCTTTTCTTTTCTTACCTTTTCATGCCTTTTCCTTGCCTTTTCTTGCCTTTTCTTTCATTATCTTGCCTTTTCTCTCCTTTTCTTTCCTTTTCTTTCCTTTTCTTGCCTTTTCATACCTTTGCTTGCCTTTTCTTTTCTTTTCTTTTCTTTCCATTTTCTATCATTTTCTTACCTTTTCTTTCCTTTTCGTACCTTTCTTGCCTTTTCTTTCCTTTTCTTGCCTTTTCTTGCATTTTTTTGCCTTTTCATGCCTTTTCCTTCCCTTTTCATTCCTCTTCCTTGCCTTTCTTTTCTTTTCTTGCCTTATCTTGCCTTTTCTTACCTTTTCCTTGCCCTTTCTTTCCTTTTCTTGCCTTTTCTTGCCTTATCTTTCCTTTTCTTGCCTTTTCATGCCTTTTCCATGCCTTTCATGCCCTTTCCTTGCATTTTCTTGCCTTATCTTGCCTTATCTTCCCTTATCTTGCCTTTTCCTTGTATTTTCTTGCCTTTTCTTGCCATTTCTTACCTTATCTTGCCTAATCTTTCCTTTTCTTGCCTTTTCTTGCCTTTTTCATGTCTTTTCTTGCCTTTTCCTTGCTTTTTCTTCCCATTTTGTGCCTTTTCCATACCTTTTCTTGCCTTTTCTTGCCTTTTATTGCCTTTTCCTTGCCTTTTCTTTCTTTTTCTTGCCTTTTCTTGCCTTATCTTTCCTTTTCCAACCCTTTTCTTTCCTTTTCTTGCCTTATCTTTCATTTTCTTGCCTTTTCATGCCTTTTCCAAGCCTTTTCTTGCCTTATCTTTCCTTTTCTTGCCTTTGCCTGCCTTTTCTTGCCCTTTCTTGCCTTTTCTTGCCTTTTCTTGGCTTATCTTGCCTTTTCTTGCCCTTTCAATGCTTTTCTTGCCTTTTCTAACCTTGTCTTGCCTTTTCTGTCCTTTTCTTACCTTTTCATGCCTTTTCCTTGCCTTTTCTTGCCTTTTCTTTCCTTATCTTGCCATTTCTTACCTTTTCCTTTCCTTTTCCTACCTTTTCTTGCATTATCTTACATTTTCTTTCCTTTTCTTGCCGTATCTTGCCTTTTTCTTACCTTTTCACGCCTTTTCTTGCCTTTTCTTACCTTTTTATGCTTTTTCTTGTCTTTTCTTGCCTTTTCCTTGCCATTTTTTGCCATATCTTTCCTTTTTTTGCCCTTTCTTGCCTTTTTCTTGCCTTTTCTTACATTTTCATGCATTTTCCATGCTATTTCTTGCATTTTCTTTCCTTTTCTTACCTTTTCTTGCCTATTCCTTGCCTTTCCTAGCCTTTTCCTGCCTGATCTTGCCTTTTCTTGCCTTATCTTTCAATTTTTTGTCTTTTCTTGCCTTTTCCTTGCCTATTCTTCCCCTATCTTACCTTTTTCTTGCCTTTCTTTCTTTTTCCATGCCTTTTTGCGCCTTTTCTTTCCTTTTCTTACCTTTTCTCGCCTTTCCTTGCCTTTTCCTTGCCTTCTCTTCCCTTTTCTTGCCTTACCTTTCCTTTTCTTGCCTTATCTTTCCTATTCTTGCCTTTTAATGCCTTTCCTTTCCTTTTCTTGCCTTTTCTATTCTTTTCCTACCTTATCTTTCCTTTTCTTACCTTTGGTTGCCTTTTCTTGCATTTTCTTGACCTATCTTTCCTTTTCTTGCCTTTTCTTGCCATATATTGCCTTTTCTTGCCTTATCTTGCCCATTCATTCCTTATCTTGCCTTTTCTTACCTTATCTTGCCTTTTCTTGCCTTTTCATGCCTTTTCATGCCTTTTCTTGCCTTTTCTCGCCTTTTCATGCCATTTCCTTACCTTTTCATGATTTTTCTTGCCTTTTCTTTCCTTTTCTTTCCTTTTCATGCCTTTTCCTTGCCTTTTCTTGCCTTATTTTGCCTAATCTTTCCTTTTCTTTCCTTTTCTTTCCTTTTCTTGCCTTTTCTTACCTTTTGTTGCCTTTTCTTCCCTTTTCCTTGCCTTTTCTTACCTTATCTTGCCTTTTTCTTGCCTTTTCTTACCTTTATATGACTTTTCCTTGCCTTTTCCTGCCCGATCTTACCTTTTCTTGCCTTATCTTTCCTTTTTTTGCCTTTTCTTGCCTTTTCCTTACCTATTCTTCCCTTATCTTGCCTTTTTCTTACATTTCTTGCCTTTTCTTACCTTTTCATGCCTTTTCCTTGCCTTTTCTTGCCTTATCTTTACTTTTTATGCCTTTTTATGCCTTTTCCTTGCATATTCTTCCCTTTTCTTGCCTTTTCATGCCTTTTCTTTTATTACCTTTTCTTGCCTCATCTTGCCTTTGCTTGCCTTGTCTCTCCTTTTATTGCCTTTTCTTGGCTTACCTTGCCTTATCTTACCTTTTCTTGCCTTATCTTGCCTTTTCTTACCCTTTCGTGCATTTTCCTTGCCTTTTCTTTCCTTTTCTTGCCTTTAAATACCTTTGCTTGCCTTTTCCTTGTCTTTTCTTGAATTTTCTTGCCTTATCTTTCCTTTTCTTGCCTTATCTTACCTTTTCTTTCCTTTTCTTTTTTTGTCTTTTCATGCCTTTTCCTTGCCTTATCTTGCCTTTTCCTTGACTTTTCTTACCTTTTCTTGCCTTTTCCTTTCCTTTTCATGCCTTTTCCATGCCTTTTCTTTCCTTATCTTTCCTTGCCATTTTCTTGCCTTATCTTTCCTTTTCTTGCCTTTTCATGCCTTTTCTTTTCTTTTCTTGCCTTTTCTTACCTTTTCATTCTTTTTCTTGCCTTTTCTTATCTTTTCCTTTCCTTTTCTTGCCTTATCTTTCCTTTTCTTTCCCTTTCTTTCATTTTCTTAACTTATCTTGCCTCTTTCATTCCTTATCTTGCCTTTTATTACCTTATCTAGCCTTTTCTTGCCTTTTCATGCCTTTTCTTGCCTTATCTTTCCTTTTCTTTCCTTTTCTTGCCTTATCTTGCCTTTTCTTACCTTTTCATGCCTTTTCTTGCATTTTTATGCCTTTTCATGCCTTTTTCTTACCATTTCTTGCCTTAACTTTCCTTAGCTTTCCTTTTTTTGCCTTTTCATTCCTTTTCCATGCCTTTTATTGCCTTATCTTGCCTTTTCATGACTTTTCCTTGCCTTTTCTTTCTTTTCCTTGCCTTTTCTTGCCTTTTCCTTTCCTTTTCTTACCTTTTCTTGCCTTTTCCTTGCCTTTTCATGCCTTTACCATGCCTTTTCTTTCCTTAACTTACCTTTTCTTGCCCTTTCCTTGCCATTTCTTTCATTTTCTTGTCTTATCTTTCCTTTTCTTGCCTTTTCTTGCCATATCTTGCTTTTCTTTTCTTTTCTTTCCTTTTCTTGTCTTATCTATCCTTTTCATGCCTTTTCTTGCCTTTTCTTGCCTCTTTCATTCCTTATCTTTCCTTTTCTTACCATATCTAGCCTTTTCTTGCCTTTTCATGCCTTTTCTTGCCTTATCTTTCCATTTCTTTCCTTCTTTTGCCTTTTTTGCCGTTTTCTTACCTTTTCTGACCTTATCTTGCCTTTTTCTTGCCTTTTCTGACCTTATCTTTCCTTTTCTTTCCCTTTCTTGCCTTTTCTTTCTTATTCCATGCCTTTTCCTTGCATTTTCCTGCATTTTCTTGCCTTATCTTTCCTTTTCTTGCCTTTTCGTACCTTTTCTCGCCTTTTCTTTCCTTTTTTGCCTTTTTTTGCCTTTTCTTGCCCTATCTTTCCTTTTCTTTCCTTTTCTTGCCTTTTCATTCCTTTTCATATCTTTTCCTTGCCTTTTCTTGCCTTATCTTTCCTTTTCTTGCATTTTCTTGCCTTATCTTGCCTTTTCCTTGCCTTTTCTTGCTTTATCTTGCCTTTTCCTTGCATTTTCTCACCTTTTCATGCCTTTTCATGCCTTTTCTTGCCTTATCCTTCCCTTTCTTTCCTTTTCTTGCCTTTTCTTACCTTTTCTGGCCTTTTAATGCATTTTCCTTGCCTTTTCTTGCCTCATCTTTCCTTTTTTTGGCTTTTCTTGCCTTTTCCTTGCCTTTTATGACTTTATCTTGCCTTTTTCTTGCATTTTCTTATCTTTTTATGCCTTTTCCATGCCTTTTCTTTCCCTTTCTTGCCTTTTCTTGCTAATTCTTTGCCTTTTCTTGCCTTTTCCTTGCCTTTTCCTCCATGATCTTGCATTTTCTTTCCTTATCTTTCCTTTTCTTGCCTTTTCTTGCCATATCCTGCCTTTTCTTGCCTTTTCTTTCCTTTTCTCGCCTTTTCTTTCCTTTTCTTGCCTTTTCTTTCCTTTTTTTGCCTTTTTCTTGCCTTATCTTTCCTTTTCTTGCCTTTTCTTTCCTTTTTATGCCTTTTCTTTCCTTTTCTTTCCTTTTCTTATATTTTCCTTGCCTTTTCGTGCTTTATCTTGCCTTATCATTCCTTTACTTTCCTTCTCTTGACTTTTCTATTCTCATCTTGCCTTTTCATGAATTTTCCTTGCATTTTTTTTGCCTTTTCTTGCCTTTTCCTTGCCTTTTCTTACCTTTTCTTGCCTTTTCCTTGCGTTTTCATGCCTTTTCCATGCCTTTTCTTTCCTTAACTTGCCTTTTCCTTGCTTTTTCTTACATTTTCTTTCCTTATCTTTCCTTTTCTTGCCTTTGCTTGCCTTTTCTTGCCTTATTTTGTCTGTTCATGCCTTTTCTTGCCTTTTCATACCTTTTCATATCTTTTCCTTGCCTTTTCTTGCCTTATATTTCATTTTCTTGCATTTTCTTGCCTTATCTTGCCTTTTCCTTGCCTTTCCTTGCTTTATCTTGCCTTTTCCTTGCCTTTTCTTGCCTTTCATTGCCTTTTCTTGCTTTATCTTGCCTTATCCTTCCCTTTCTTTCCTTTTCTTGCATTTTCTTACGCCTTTTCCTTGCCTTTTCTTGCCTTTCATTCCCTTTTCTTGCTTTATCTTGCCTTATCCTTCCCTTTCTTTCCTTTTCTTGCATTTTCTTACCTTTTCTGGCCTTTTAATGCATTTTCCTTGCCTTTTCTTGCCTTTTCCTTGCCTTTTATGACTTTATCTTGCCTTTTTCTTGCTTTTTCTTGTCTTTTTATGCCTTTTCCATGCCTTTTCTTTCCCTTTCTTGCCTTTTCTTGCTTATTCTTTGCCTCTTATTGCCTTTTCCTTGCCTTTTCCTCCATGATCTTGCCTTTTCCTCCATGATCTTGCCTTTTCTTTCCTTTTCTTTCCTTTTCTTACCTTTTTTTGCCTTTTTCTTGCCTTATCTTTCCTTTTCTTGCCTTTTCTTGCCTTTTCTTATATTTTCCTTGCCTTATCTTGCCTTATCATAACTTTACTTTCCTTTTCTTGACTTTTCTATCCTCATCTTGCATTTTCATGTATTTTCCTTGCATTTTTTTGCCTTTTCTTGCCTTTTCCTTGCCTTTTCTTACATTTTCTTGCCTTATCTTTCCTTTTCTTGCCTTATCTTTCCTTTTCTTGCCTTTGCTTGCCTTTTCTTGCCTTATTTTACCTTTTCATGCCTTTTCTTGCCTTTTCATTCCTTTTCTTATCTTTTCCTTGCCTTTTCTTACCTTATCTTTCCTTTTCTTACATTTTCTTGCCTTATCTTGCCTTTTCCTTGCCTTTTCTTGCTTTATCTCTCCTTTTCTTGCCTTTTCCTTGCATTTTCTCACCTTTTCATGCCTTTTCATGCCTTTTCTAGCCTTTTCATGCCTTTTCTTGCCTTATCCTTCCCTTTCTTTCCTTTTCTTGCCTTTTCTTACCTTTTCTAGCCTTTTAATGCATTTTCCTTGCCTTTTCTTGCCTTATCTTTCCTTTTTTTTGGCTTTTCTTGCCTTTTCCTTGCCTTTTATGACTTTATCTTGCCTTTTTCTTGCTTTTTCTTGTCTTTTTATGCCTTTTCCATGCGTTTTCTTTTCCTTTCTTGCTAATTCTTTGCCTTTTCTTGCCCTTTCCTTGCCTTTTCCTCCATGATCTTGCCTTTTCTTTCCTTATCTTTCCTTTTCTTGCCTTTTCTTGCCTAATCCTGCCTTTTCTTGCCTTTTCTTGCCTTTTCTCGCCTTTTCTTTCATTTTCTTGCCTTTTCTTACCTTTTTTTGCCTTGTCTTTCCTTTTCTTGCCTTTTCTTTCCCTTTCATGCCTTTTCTTACCTTTTCTTGCCTTTTCTTATATTTTCCTTGCCTTTTCTTGCCTTATCTTGCCTTATCATTCCTTTACTTTCCTTTTCCATCCTCATCTTGCCTTTTCATGAATTTTCCTTGCATTTTTTTGCCTTTTCTTGCCTTTTCCTTGCCTTTTCTTACCTTTTCTTGCCTTTTCCTTGCCTTTTCTTGCCTTTTCCATGCCTTTTCTTTCTTTTTCCTTACCGTTTCATGCCTTTTCCTTGCCTTTTCTTACCTTTTCCTTGCCTTTTCATGCCTTTTCCTTGCCTTTTCTTATCTTTTCCTTGCCTTTTCTTTCCTTTTCCATACCTTTTCATGCCTTTTCCTTGCCTTTTTTTTGCCTTTTCTTGCCTTTTTCATGCCATTTCTTGCCTTTTCCTTGCCTTTTCTTACCTTATATTGCCTTTTCCTTCCCCTTTCCTTGCCTTTTCTTGCCTTTTCCTTACCTTTTCATGCCTTTTTCATGCCTTTTCTTGCCTTATCTTTCCCTTTATTTCCTTTTCTTACCTTTTCTTGCCTTTTCTTACCTTTTCTGGCCTTTTAATGCCTTTTCTTGCATTTTCCTTGCCTTTTCTTTCCTTATCTTTCCTTTTTTTGGCTTTTCTTGCTTTTTCCTTGCCTTTTCTGACTTTATCTTGCCTTTTTCTTGCTTTTTCTTGTTTTTTTTATGCCTTTTCGATGCCTTTTCTTTCCCTTTCTTGCCTTTTCTTGCTTATTCTTTGCCTTTTCTTGCCTTTTCCTCCATGATCTTGCCTTTTCATTCCTTATCTTTTCTTTTCTTTCCTTTTCTTGCCTTTTCTTGCCTTATCCTACCTTTTCTTGCCTTTTCTTACCTTTTCTCACCTTTTCTTTCATTTTCTTGCCTTTTCTTTCCTTTTCTTGCCTTTTTCTTGCCTTATCTTTCCTTTTCTTGCCTTATCTTTCCTTTTCATACCTTTTCTTGCCTTTTCTTATCTTTTCCTTGCCTTTGCTTGCCTTATCTTACCTTATGATTCCTTTACTTTCCTTTTCTTGACTTTTCTATCCTCATCTTGCCTTTTCATGCATTTTCCTTGCCTTTTCTTGCCTTTTCTTACCTTTTCTTACCTTTTCGTGCCTTTTCCATGCCTTTTCTTTCATTAACTTGCCTTTTCTTGCCTTTCCCTAGCCTTTTCTTACATTTTCTTGCCATATCTTTCCTTTTCTTGCCTTTGCTTGCCTTATCTTGCCTTTTCTTTCCCTTTCTTGCCTTTTCTTGACTTATCTGTCCTTTTCTTGCCTTTTCATGCCTATTCTTGCCATATCTTGCCTCTTTCAATCCTTATCTTGCCATTTCTTACCTTATCTAGCCTTTTCTTGCCTTTTCATGTCTTTTCTTGCCTTATCTTACCTTTTCATTCCTTTTCTTGCCTTTTCTTATCTTTTCCTTTCCTTTTCTTGCCTTATCTTTCCTTTTCTTTCCCTTTCTTTCATTTTCTTAACTTATCTTGCCTCTTTCATTCCTTACCTTGCCTTTTATTACCTTATCTAGCCTTTTCTTGCCTTATCTTTCCTTTTCTTTCCTTTTCTTGCCTTATCTTGCCTTTTCTTACCATTTCATGCCTTTTCTTGCATTTTTATGCCTTTTCTTGCCTTTTTCTTACCATTTCTTGCCTTAACTTTCCTTAGCTTTCCTTTTTTTGCCTTTTCATTCCTTTTCCATGCCTTTTATTGCCTTATCTTGCCTTTTCATGACTTTTCCTTGCCTTTTCTTTCTTTTCCTTGCCTTTTCTTGCCTTTTCCTTTCCTTTTCTTACCTTTTCTTGCCTTTTCCTTGCCTTTTCATGCCTTTACCATGCCTTTTCTTTCCTTAACTTACCTTTTCTTGCCCTTTCCTTGCCATTTCTTTCATTTTCTTGTCTTATCTTTCCTTTTCTTGCCTTTTCTTGCCATATCTTGCTTTTCTTTTCTTTTCTTTCCTTTTCTTGTCTTATCTATCCTTTTCTTGCCTTTTCATGCCTTTTCTTGCCTTTTCTTGCCTCTTTCATTCCTTATCTTTCCTTTTCTTGCCTCTTTCTTGCTTCTTTCTTACCTCTTTCTTACCTTATCTAGCCTTTTCTTGCCTTTTCATGCCTTTTCTTGCCTTATCTTTCCATTTCTTTCCTTCTTTTGTCTTTTTTGCCGTTTTCTTACCTTTTCTGACCTTATCTTGCCTTTTTCTTGCCTTTTCTGACCTTATCTTTCCTTTTCTTTCCCTTTCTTGCCTTTTCTTTCTTATTCCATGCCTTTTCCTTGCCTTTTCCTGCATTTTCTTGCCTTATCTTTCCTTTTCTTGCCTTTTCGTACCTTTTCTCGCCTTTTCTTTCCTTTTTTTGCCTTTTTTTGCCTTTTCTTGCCCTATCTTTCCTTTTCTTTCCTTTTCTTGCCTTTTCATTCCTTTTCTTATGTTTTCCTTGCCTTTTCTTGCCTTATCTTTCCTTTTCTTGCATTTTCTTGCCTTATCTTGCCTTTTCCTTGCCTTTTCTTGCTTTATCTTGCCTTTTCCTTGCATTTTCTCACCTTTTCATGCCTTTTCATGCCTTTTCTTGCCTTATCCTTCCCTTTCTTTCCTTTTCTTGCCTTTTCTTACCTTTTCTGGCCTTTTAATGCATTTTCCTTGCCTTTTCTTGCCTTATCTTTCCTTTTTTTGGCTTTTCTTGCCTTTTCCTTGCCTTTTATGACTTTATCTTGCCTTTTTCTTGCATTTTCTTGTCTTTTTATGCCTTTTCCATGCCTTTTCTTTCCCTTTCTTGCCTTTTCTTGCTAATTCTTTGCCTTTTCTTGCCTTTTCCTTGCCTTTTCCTCCATGATCTTGCATTTTCTTTCCTTATCTTTCCTTTTCTTGCCTTTTCTTGCCATATCCTGCCTTTTCTCGCCTTTTCTTTCCTTTTCTTTCCTTTTCTTGCCTTTTCTTGCCATATCCTACCTTTTCTTGCCTTATCTTTCCTTTTCTTGCCTTTTCTTTCCTTTTTATGCCTTTTCTTGCCTTTTCTTTCCTTTTCTTGCCTTTTCTTATATTTTCCTTGCCTTTTCGTGCTTTATCTTGCCTTATGATTCCTTTACTTTCCTTCTCTTGACTTTTCTATCCTCATCTTGCCTTTTCATGAATTTTCCTTGCATTTTTTTGCCTTTTCTTGCCTTTTCCTTGCCTTTTCTTACCTTTTCTTGCCTTTTCCTTGCGTTTTCATGCCTTTTCCATGCCTTTTCTTTCCTTAACTTGCCTTTTCCTTGCTTTTTCTTACATTTTCTTTCCTTATCTTTCCTTTTCTTGCCTTTGCTTGCCTTTTTTTGCCTTATTTTGTCTGTTCATGCCTTTTCTTGCCTTTTCATACCTTTTCATATCTTTTCCTTGCCTTTTCTTGCCTTATCTTTCATTTTCTTGCATTTTCTTGCCTTATCTTGCCTTTTCCTTGCCTTTCCTTGCTTTATCTTGCCTTTTCCTTGCCTTTCCTTGCTTTATCTTGCCTTTTCCTTGCCTTTCCTTGCTTTATCTTGCCTTTTCCTTGCCTTTTCTTGCCTTTCATTGCCTTTTCTTGCTTTATCTTGCCTTATCCTTCCCTTTCTTTCCTTTTCTTGCATTTTCTTACGCCTTTTCCTTGCCTTTTCTTGCCTTTCATTCCCTTTTCTTGCTTTATCTTGCCTTATCTTTCCCTTTCTTTCCTTTTCTTGCATTTTCTTACCTTTTCTGGCCTTTTAATGCAGTTTCCTTGCCTTTTCTTGCCTTATCTTTCCTTTTTTTTGGCCTTTCTTGCCTTTTCCTTGCCTTTTATGACTTTATCTTGCCTTTTTCTTGCTTTTTCTTGTCTTTTTATGCCTTTTCCATGCCTTTTCTTTCCCTTTCTTGCCTTTTCTTGCTTATTCTTTGCCTCTTCTTGCCTTTTCCTTGCCTTTTCCACCATGATCTTGCCTTTTCCTCCATGATCTTGCCTTTTCTTTCCTTTTCTTTCCTTTTCTTACCTTTTTTTGCCTTTTTCTTGCCTTATCTTTCCTTTTCTTGCCTTTTCTTATATTTTCCTTGCCTTATCTTGCCTTATCATAACTTTACTTTCCTTTTCTTGACTTTTCTATCCTCATCTTGCATTTTCATGTATTTTCCTTGCATTGTTTTTGCCTTTTCCTTGCCTTTTCTTACATTTTCTTGCCTTATCTTTCCTTTTCTTGCCTTATCTTTCCTTTTCTTGCCTTTGCTTGCCTTTTCTTGCCTTATTTTACCTTTTCATGCCTTTTCTTGCCTTTTCATTCCTTTTCTTATCTTTTCCTTGCCTTTTCTTACCATATCTTTCCTTTTCTTACATTTTCTTGCCTTATCTTGCCTTTTCCTTGCCTTTTCTTGCTTTATCTCTCCTTTTCTTGCCTTTTCCTTGCATTTTCTCACCTTTTCATGCCTTTTCTAGCCTTTTCATGCCTTTTCTTGCCTTATCCTTCCCTTTCTTTCCTTTTCTTGCCTTTTCTTACCTTTTCTAGCCTTTTAATGCATTTTCCTTGCCTTTTCTTGCCTTATCTTTCCTTTTTTTTGGCTTTTCTTGCCTTTTCCTTGCCTTTTATGACTTTATCTTGCCTTTTTCTTGTCTTTTTATGCCTTTTCCATGCCTTTTCTTTTCCTTTCTTGCTAATTCTTTGCCTTTTCTTGCTCTTTCCTTGCCTTTTCCTCCATGATCTTGCCTTTTCTTTCCTTATCTTTCCTTTTCTTGCCTTTTCTTGCCTAATCCTGCCTTTTCTCGCCTTTTCTTTCCTTTTCTTGCCTTTTCTTACCTTTTTTTGCCTTGTCTTTCCTTTTCTTGCATTTTCTTTCCCTTTCATGCCTTTTCTTACCTTTTCTTATATTTTCCTTGCCTTTTCTTGCCTTATCTTGCCTTATCATTCCTTTACTTTCCTTTTCTATCCTCATCTTGCCTTTTCATGAATTTTCCTTGCATTTTTTTGCCTTTTCTTGCCTTTTCCTTGCCTTTTCTTGCCTTTTCTTGCCTTTTCCTTGCCTTTTCATGCCTTTTCCATGCCTTTTCTTTCTTTTTCCTTACCGTTTCATGCCTTTTCCTTGCCTTTTCTTACCTTTTCCTTGCCTTTTCATGCCTTTTCCTTGCCTTTTCTTATCTTTTCCTTGCCTTTTCTTGCCTTTTCTTTCCTTTTACATACCTTTTCATGCCTTTTCCTTGCCTTTTTTTTGCCTTTTCTTGCCATTTTCATGCCATTTTCTTGCCATTTCTTGCCTTTTCCTTGCCTTTTCTTACCTTATATTGCCTTTTCCTTCCCCTTTCCTTGCCTTTTCTTGCCTTTTCCTTACCTTTTCATGCCTTTTTCATGCCTTTTCTTGCCTTATCTTTCCCTTTATTTCTTTTTCTTGCCTTTTCTTGCCTTTTCTTACCTTTTCTGGCCTTTTAATGCCTTTTCTTGCATTTTCCTTGCCTTTTCTTTCCTTATCTTTCCTTTTTTTGGCTTTTCTTGCTTTTTCCTTGCCTTTTCTGACTTTATCTTGCCTTTTTCTTGCTTTTTCTTGTTTTTTTATGCCTTTTCGATGCCTTTTCTTTCCCTTTCTTGCCTTTTCTTGCTTATTCTTTGCCTTTTCTTGCCTTTTCCTCCATGATCTTGCCTTTTCATTCCTTATCTTTTCTTTTCTTTCCTTTTCTTGCCTTTTCTTGCCTTATCCTACCTTTTCTTGCCTTTTCTTACCTTTTCTCACCTTTTCTTTCATTTTCTTGCCTTTTCTTTCCTTTTCTTGCCTTTTTCTTGCCTTATCTTTCCTTTTCTTGCCTTATCTTTCCTTTTCATACCTTTTCTTGCCTTTTCTTATCTTTTCCTTGCCTTTGCTTGCCTTATCTTACCTTATGATTCCTTTACTTTCCTTTTCTTGACTTTTCTATCCTCATCTTGCCTTTTCATGCATTTTCCTTGCCTTTTCTTGCCTTTTCTTACCTTTTCGTGCCTTTTCCATGCCTTTTCTTTTATTAACTTGCCTTTTCTTGCCTTTTCCTAGCCTTTTCTTACATTTTCTTGCCATATCTTTCCTTTTCTTGCCTTTGCTTGCCTTATCTTGCCTTTTCTTTCCCTTTCTTGCCTTTTCTTGACTTATCTGTCCTTTTCTTGCCTTTTCATGCCTTTTCTTGCCTTATCTTGCCTCTTTCAATCCTTATCTTGCCATTTCTTACCTTATCTAGCCTTTTCTTGCCTTTTCATGTCTTTTCTTGCCTTATCTTTCCTTTTCTTACCTTATCTTGCCTTTTCTTACCTTTTCATGCGTTTTCTTGTATTTTTATGCCTTTTTTCTTGCCTTATCTTTCCCTTTTTTGCCTTTTCTAGCCTTTTTCTTGCCTTTTCTGACATTATCTTTCCTTTTTCTTGCCTTTTCTTTCATTTTTATGCCTCTTCCATGCCTTTTCTTGCCTTTTCTTGCTTATTCCTTGCCTTTTCCTTGCCTTTTCCAGCCTGATCTTGCCTTTTCTTGCCTTATCTTTCCTCATCTTTCCTTTTCTTGCCTTTTCTTGCCTTATCTTGCCTTTTCTTATGTTTTCTTACCTTTTCTTACATTTTCTTTCCTTTTCTTTCCTTTTCTTTCTTTTTCTTGCCTTTTCATTCCTTTTCTTGCCTTTTCTTATCTTTTCCTTGCCTTTTTCTTGCCTTATCTTTCCTTTTGTTGCCTTTTCATGCCTTTTCTTGCCTTTTCTTGCCTTTTCATTCCTTTTCTTGCCTTTTCTTATCTTTTCCTTGCCTTTTCTTGTCTTACCTTTCCTTTTCTTTCGCTTTCTTTCATTTTCTTACCTTATCTTGCCTCTTTCGTTCCTTATCTTGCCTTTTCTTACCTTATTTGGCCTTTTCACGCCTTTTCTTGCCTTATCTTTCCTTTTCTTGCCTTATCTTGCCTTTTCTTACCTTTTCATGCATTTTCTTGCTTTTTTATGCCTTTTCTTGCCTTTTTCTAACCATTTCTTGCCTTATCTTACCTTAGCTTTCCTTTTTTTGCCTTTTCATTCCTTTTATTGCCTTATCTTGCCTTTTCATGACTTTTCCTTGCCTTTACTTTCATTTTCCTTGCCTTTTCTTGCCTTTTCCTTGCCTTTTCTTACCTTTTCTTGCCTTTTCCTTGCCTTTTCATGCCTTTTCTTGCCTTTACCATGCCTTTTCTTTCCTTAACTTGCCTTTTCTTGCCCTTTCCTTCCCTTTTCTTTCAAGTTCTTACCTTTTCTTGACTTATCTGTCCTTTTCTTGCCTTTTCATGCCTTTTCTTGCCTTATCTTGCCTCTTTCATTCCTTATCTTGACTTTTCTTACCTTAACTAGCCTTTTCTTACCTTTTCATTCCTTATCTTGCCTTTTCTTACCTTTTCATGCCTTTTCTTACCTTTTCTTTCCTTTTTTTTGCCTTTTCTTGCCTTTTTCTTGCCTTTTTTTTGCCTTTTCTTGCCTTTTTCTTGCCTTTTCTGACCTTAGCTTGCCTTTTTCTTGCCGTTTCTGACCTTATCTTGTCTTTTCTTTCCCTTTCTTGCCTTTTCTTGCTTATTCCATGCCTTTTCCTTGCCTTTTCCTGCATTTTCTTGCCTTATCTTTCCTTTTCTTGCCTTTTCTTGCCTTTTCTTACCTTTTCTTGCCTTTTCTTTCCTTTTTTTTGCCTTTTCTTGCCTTTTCGTGCCTTTTTCTTAACCTATCTTTCCTTTTCTTGCCTTTTCTTGCCTTTTCATGCCTTTTCTTGCATTTTCATTCCTTTTCTTATCTTTTCCTTGCCTTATCTTTCCTTTTCTTGCATTTTCTTGCCTTATCTTGCCTTTTCCTTGCCTTTTCTTGCTTTATCTTGCCTTTTCCTTGCATTTTCTCACCTTTTCATGCCTTTTCATGCCTTTTCTTGCCTTTTCTTGCATTTTCTTGCCTTATCCTTCCCTTTCTTTCCTTTTTTTTCCTTTTCTTACCTTTTCTGGCCTTTTAATGCATTTTCCTAGCCTTATCTTTCCTTTTTTTGGCTTTTCTTGTCTTTTCCTTGCCTTTTATGACTTTATCTTGCCTTTTTCTTGCGTTTTCTTGTCTTTTTATGCCTTTTCCATGCCTTTTCTTTCCCTTTCTTACCCTTTCTTGCTAATTCTTTTCCTTTTCCTTGCCTTTTCCTCTATGATCTTGCCTTTTCTTTCCTTTTCTCGCCTTTTCTTTCCTTTTCTTGCCTTTTCTTGCCATTTCTTTCCATTTCTTGCCTTTTTCTTGCCTTATCTTTCCTTTTCTTGCCTTTTCTTTCCTTTTCATTCCTTTTCTAGCCCTTTCTTTCCTTTTCTTATATTTTCCTTGCCTTATCTTGCCTTATCATTCCTTTACTTTCCTTTACTTGACTTTTCTAACCTCATCTTACCTTTTCATGAATTTTCCTTGCATTTTTTTGCCTTTTCTTGCCTTTTCCTTGCCTTTTCTTACCTTTTCTTGCCTTTTCCTTGCCTTTTCATGCCTTTTCCATGCCTTTTCTTTCCTTAACTTGCCTTTTCCTTGCCTTTTCTTACATTTTCTTTCCTTATCTTTCCTTTTCTTGCCTTTGCCTGCCTTGTCTTGCCTTATCTTTCCTTTTCATGCCTTTTCTTGCCTTTTCATTCCTTTTCTTATCTTTTCATGCCTTTTCTTGCCTTTTCATTCCTTTTCTAATCTTTTCCTTGCCTTTTCTTGCCTTTTCTTACCTTATCTTGCCTTTTCATGCCTTTTCTTGCCTTTTCATTCCTTTTCTTATCTTTTCCTTGCCTTTTCTTGCCTTATCTTTCCTTTTCTTGCCTTTTCTTACCTTATCTTGCCTTTTCCTTGCCTTTTCTTGCTTTATCTTCCCTTTTCTTGCTTTTTCCTTTCATTTTCTCACTTTTCATGCCTTTTCTTGCCTTATTCTTCCCTTTCTTTTCTTTTCTTGCCTTTTCTTACCTTTACTGGCCTTTTAATGCATTTTCCTTCCCTATTCTTGCCTTATCTTTCCTTTTTTTGGCTTTTCTTGCCTTTTCCTTGCCTTTTATGACTTTAGCTTGCCTTTTTCTTGCTTTTCCTTGTCTTTTTATGCCTTTTCAATGCCTTCTCTTTCCTTTTCTTGCCTTTTCTTGCTTATTCTTTGCCTCTTCCTGCCTTTTCCTTGCCTTTTCCTCCATGATTTTGCCTTTTCTTTCCTTTTCTTTCCTTTTCTTGCCTTATCCTGCCTTTTCTTGCCTTTTCTTTCCTTTTCTCGCCTTTTCTTGCCTTTTCTTTCCTTTTCTTACCTTTTTTCCTTTTTCTTGCCTTATCTTTCCTTTTCTTGCCTTTTCTTATATTTTCCTTGCCTTTTCTTGCCATATCTTGCCTTATCATTCCTTTACTTTCCTTTTCTTGACTTTTCTATCCTCATCTTGCCTTTTCATGTATTTTCCTTGCATTTTTTTGCCTTTTCTTGCCTTTTCCTTGCCTTTTCTTACATTTTCTTGCCTTATCTTTCCTTTTCTTGCCTTTGCTTGCCTTTTCTTGCCTTATTTTGCCTTTTCATGCCTTTTCTTGCCTTTTCCTTTTTCTTTTCTTTTCTTGCATTTTCATGCCTTTTCCTTGCCTTTTCTTGCTTTATCTTTCCTTTTCTTGCCTTTTCCTTGCATTTTCTCATCTTTTCATGCCTTTTCATGCCTTTTCTTGCCTTATCCTTCCCTTTCTTTTCTTTTCTTGCCTTTTCTTACCTTTTCTGGCCTTTTAATGCATTTTCCTTGCCTTTTCTTGCCTTATCTTTCCTTTATTTGGCTTTTCTTGCCTTTTCCTTGCATTTTATGACTTTATCTTGCCTTTTTCTTGCTTTTTCTTGTCTTTTTATGCCTTTTCCATGCCTTTTCTTGCCTTTTCTTGCTAATTCTTTGCCTTTTCTTGCCTTATCTTTCCTTTTCTTACCTTTTCTTTCCTTTTCTTGCCTTTTCTTATATTTTCCTTGCCTTTTCTTGAATTATCTTGCCTTATCATTCCTTTACTTTCCTTTTCTTGACTTTTCTATCCTCATCTTGCCTTTTCATGAATTTTCCTTTCATTTTTTTGCCTTTTCTTGCCTTTTCTTACCCTTTCTTGCCCTTTCCTTGCCTTTTCATGCCTTTTCCATGCCTTTTCTTTCCTTTTCCTTACCGTTTCATGCCTTTTCTTTGCCTTTTCTTGTCTTTTCCTTACCTTTTCTTGCCTTTTCCATGCCTTTTCTTTCCTTTTTGCTTACCTTTTTATGCCTTTTCCTTGCCTTTTCTTGCCTTTTTCATGCCATTTTCTTGCCTTTTTCTTGCCTTTTCTTACCTTATATTGCCTTTTCCTTGCCCTTTCCTTCCCTTTTCTTGCCTTTTCCTTACCTTTTCATGCCCTTTTCATGCCTTTTCTTGCCTTATCTTTCCCTTTCTTGCCTTTTCTTGCCTTTTCTTACCGTTTCTGGCCTTTTAATGCCTTTTCTTGCCTTTTCTTGCCTTATCTTTCCTTTTTTTAGCTTTTCTTGCCTTTTCCATGCCTTTTCTTTCCCTTTCTTGCCTTTTCTTGCTTATTCTTTGCCTTTTCTTGCCTTTTCCTCCATGATCTTGCCTTTTCATTCCTTATCTTTCCTTTTCTTTCCTTTTCTTGCCTTTTCTTACCTTTTCTCACCTTTTCTTTCATTTTCTTGCCTTTTCTTTCCTTTTCTTGCCTTTTTTGCCTTTTTCTTGCCTTATCTTTCCTTTTCATGCCTTTTCTTGCCTTTTCTTATCTTTTCCTTGCCTTTTCTTGCCTTATTTGCCTTATGATTCCTTTACTTTCCTTTTCTTGACTTTTCTATCCTCATCTTGCCTTTTCATGCATTTTCCTTGCCTTTTCTTACCTTTTCTTACCGTTTCATGCCTTTTCCATGCTTTTTCTTTCATTAACTTGCCTTTTCTTGCCTTATCTTTCCTTTTCTTGCCTTTGCTTACCTTTTCTTGCCGTATCTTTCCTTTTCTTTCCCTTTCTTGACTTATCTGTCCTTTTCTTGCCTTTTCATGCCTTTTCTTGCCATATCTTGCCTCTTTCATTCCTTATCTTGCCGTTTCTTACCTTATCTAGCCTTTTCTTGCCTTTTCATGCCTTTTCTTTCCTTATCTTTCCTTTTCTTGCCTTATCTTGCCTTTTCTTGCCTTTTCATGTACTTTTATGCCTTTTTTCTTGCCTTATCTTTCCCTTTTTTGCCTTTTCTTGCCTTTTTCTTGCCTTTTCTGACATTATCTTGCCTTTTTCTTGCCTTTTCTTCCCTTTTTATGCCTCTTCCATGCCTTTTCTTGCCTTTTCTTGCTTATTCCTTGCCTTTTCCTTGCCTTTTCCATCCTGATTTTGCCTTTTCTTGCCTTATCTTTCCTCATCTTTTCTTTTCTTGCCTTTTCTTGCCTTATCTTGCCTTTTCTTATGTTTTCTTACCTTTTCTCGCATTTTCTTTCCTTTTCTTGCCTTTTCTTTCTTTTTCTAGCCTTTTCTTGCCTTTTCATTCCTTTTCTTGCCTTTTCTTATCTTTTCCTTGCCTTTTTCTTGCCTTATCTTTCCTTTTCTTGCCTTTTCATGCCTTTTCTTGCCTTTTCCTTCCTTTTCTTGCCTTTTCATTCCTTTTCTTGCCTTTTCTTATCTTTTCCTTGCCTTTTTTTGTCTTATCTTTCCTTTTCTTTCCCTTTCTTTCATTTTCTTTCCTCTTTCATTCCTTATCTTGTCTTTTCTTACCTTATCTTTCCCTTTATTTCCTTTTCTTGCCTTTTCTTGCCTTTTCTTACCTTTTCTGGCCTTTTCTTGCCTTTTTCTTTCCTTTTCTTGCCTTATCTTTCCTTTTTTTAGTTTTTCTTGCCTTTTCCATGCCTTTTCTTTCATTAACTTGCCTTTTTCTTGCTTTTTCATGTCTTTTTATGCCTTTTCCATGCCTTTTCTTTCCCTTTCTTGCCTTTTCTTGCTTATTCTTTGCCTTTTCTTGCCTTTTCCTCCATGATCTTGCCTTTTCATTCCTTATCTTTCCTTTTCTTTCCTTTTCTTGCCTTTTCTTGCCTTATCCTACCTTTTCTTGCCTTTTCTTACCTTTTCTCGCCTTTTCTTTCATTTTCTTTCCTTTTCTTGCCTTTTTTGCCTTTTTCTTGCCTTATCTTTCCTTTTCATGCCTTTTCTTGCCTTTTCTTATCTTTTCCTTGCCTTTTCTTGCCTTATTTGCCTTATGATTCCTTTACCTTCCTTTTCTTGACTTTTCTATCCTCATCTTGCCTTTTCATGCATTTTCCTTGCCTTTTCTTACCTTTTCTTACCTTTTCATGCCTTTTCCATGCTTTTTCTTTCATTAACTTGCCTTTTCTTGCCTTTTCCTTGGCTTTTCATACATTTTCTTGCCTTATCATTCCTTTTCTTGCCTTTGCTTACCTTTTCTTGCCTTTTCTTTCCCTTTCTTGACTTATCTGTCATTTTCTTGCCTTTTCATGCCTTTTCTTGCCATATCTTGCCTCTTTCATTCCTTATCTTGCCATTTCTTACCTTATCTAGCCTTTTCTTGCCTTTTCATGCCTTTTCTTGCCTTATCTTTCCTTTTCTTGCCTTATCTTGCCTTTTCTTGCCTTTTCATGCCTTTTCTTGTACTTTTATGCCTTTTTTCTTGCCTTATCTTTCCCTTTTTTGCCTTTTCTTGCCTTTTTCTTGCCTTTTCTGACATTATCTTGCCTTTTTCTTGCCTCTTCTGACATTATCTTGCCTTTTTCTTGCCTTTTCTTCCCTTTTTATGCCTCTTCCATGCCTTTTCTTGCCTTTTCTTGCTTATTCTTCGCCTTTTCCTTGCCTTTTCCATCCTGATTTTGCCTTTTCTTGCCTTATCTTTCCTCATCTTTTCTTTTCTTGCCTTTTCTTGCCTTATCTTGCCTTTTCTTATGTTTTCTTACCTTTTCTCGCATTTTCTTTCCTTTTCTTGCCTTTTATTTCTTTTTCTAACCTTTTCTTGCCTTTTCATTCCTTTTCTTGCCTTTTCTTGTCTTTTCCTTGCCTTTTATGACCTTATATTGCCTTTTTCATTCCTTTTCTTGCCTTTTCTTAACTTTTCTGGCCTTTTCATGCATTTTCCTTGCCTTTTCTTGCATTGTCTTTCCTTTTCTTGCCTTTTCCTTGCCTTTTATGACTTTATCTTACCCTTTTTCTTGCTTTATCTTGTCTTTTTATGCTTTTTCCTTGCCTTTTCTTTTCCTTTCTTGCCTTTTCTTGCTAATTCTTTGCATTTTCTTGCCTTTTCCTTGCCTTTTCCTCCATGATCTTGCCTTTTCTTTCCTAATCTTGCCTTATCTTTCCTTTTCTTGGCTTTTTTTTCCTTTTCATGCCTTTTCTTGCCTTTTCTTTCCTTTTCTTGCCTTTTCTTATATTTTCCTTGTCTTTTCTTGCCTTATCTTGCCTTATCATTCCTTTACTTTCCTTTTCTTGACTTTTCTATCCTCATCTTGCCTTTTCATGAATTTCCTTGCATTTTTTTGCCTTTTCTTGCCTTTTCCTTGCCTTTTCTTGCCTTTTCCTTGCCTTTTCATGCCTTTTCCATGCCTTTTCTTTCCTTAACTTGCCTTTTCTTGCCTTTTCCTTGCCTTTTCTTACATTTTCTTGCCTTATCTTTCCTTTTCTTGCCTTTGCTTGCCTTTTCTTGACTTATTTTGCCTTTTCATGCCTTTTCTTGCCTTATCTTGCCTCTTTCATTCCTTATCTTGCCTTTTCTTACCTTATCTAGCCTTTTCTTGCCTTTTCATGCCTTTTCTTGCCTTATCTTTCCTTTTCTTGCCTTATCTTACCTTTTCTTACTTTTTTATGAATTTTCTTGCATTTTCATACTTTTTTTGCCTTTTTTCTTTCCTTTTCTTGCCTTTTTCTTGCCTTTTCTTCCTTTTTTATGCCTCTTTCATGCCTTTTCTTACCTTTTCTTTCCCTTTCTTGCCTTTTCTTACTTATTCCTTGCCTTTTCCGGCCTGAACTTGCCTTATCTTGCCTTTTTGTGCCTTTTTCTTGCCTTATCTTTCCTTTTCTTGCCTTTTCTTTCCTTTTCTGGCCTTTTCATTCCTTTTCTTACCTTTTCTTATCTTTTCCTTGCCTTATCTTTCATTTTCTTTCCCTTTCTTTCATTTTCTTACCTTATCTTGCCTCTTTCATTCCTTATCTTGCCTTTTCCTACCTTTTCATGCCTTTTCTTGCCTTTTTATGCCTTTTCTTGCCTTATCTTTCCTTTTCTTTCCTTTTCTTGCCTTATCTTGCCTTTTCTTACCTTTTCATTCATTTTCTTGCCTTTTCTTGCATTTTTATGCCTTTTCTTGCCATTTTTTAACCATTTCTTGCCTTATCATTCCTTATCTTTCCATTTTTTTCCTTTTCTTTCATTTTCTTCCCTTTTTATCCCTTTTTCCATGCCTTTTCTTTCCTTTTCTTTCCCTTTCATGCCTTTTCTTGCTTATTCCTATCCTTTTCCTTGCCTTTTCCTACCTAATCTTGCCTTTTCTTGCCTTATCTTTCCTTTTCTTTCCTTTTCTTATCTTTTACTTGCCTTATCTTGCCTTATGTTTCCTTTTCTTTCCTTTTCTTGCCTTTTCTTGCCTCATCTTGCCTTTTCATGCCTTTTCTTTGCCTTATCTTGCCTTTTCTTTCCTTTTCCTTGCCTTTTCTTACCTTTTCTTGCCTTTTCCTTGCCTTTTCATGCCTTTTCCATGCCTTTTCTTTCCTTAACTTGCCTTTTCTTGCCTTTTCCTTGCCTTTTCTTTCATTTTCTTTCTTTATCTTGCCTTACCATTCATTTTCTTTTGTTTCTTGCATTTCCTTCCCTTTTCTAGCCCTATCTTGCCTTATCTTGCCTTTTTTTGCCTTTTCTTTCATTTTCCTTGCCTTTTCTTTCCTTTTCTTGCCTTATATTGCCTTTTCTTTCATTTTCCTGGCCTTTTTTTTCATTTTCCTTACCTTATCTTTCCTTTTCTTGCCTTTTCATGCCTTTTCCATGCCTTTTCTTGCCTTTTCCTGCCTTTTCCTTGCCTTATCTTTCCTTTTCCTTGCCTTACCTTGCCTTATCTTTCTTTTTCTTCCCTTTTCATTCCTTTTCTTGCCTTATCTTGCATTTTCTTCCTTTTTATCCCTTTTTCCATGCCTTTTCTTTCCTTTTCTTTCCCTTTCATGCCTTTTCTTGCTTATTCCTATCCTTTTCCTTGCCTTTTCCTACCGAATCTTGCATTTTCTTGCCTTATCATTCCTTTTCTTGCCTTATCTTGCATTTTCTTCCTTTTTATGCCTTTTCTTACATTTTCTTGCCTTTTCTTGCATTATCTTGCCTTATCTTTCTTTTTCTTTCCTTTTCATTCCTTTTCTTGTCTTATCTTGCCTTTTCTTACCTTTTCATTCCTTTTCTTGCCTTACCTTGCCTTTTCTTGCCATATCTTGCCTTATCTTTCTTTTTCTTTCCTTTTCTTGCCTTATCTTGCCTTTTCTTACCTTTTCATGCCTTTTCTTACCTTTTCATTCCTTTTCCTTGCCTTTTCTTTCCTTTTCCTTGCCTTTTATGCCTTTTCTTGCCTTTTCCTTGCCTTTTCTTGCCTTTTCTTTCTTTTTTGCCTTTTCTTGCCTTTTCCTTGCCTTTTCTGACCTTCTCTTACCTTTTTCTTGCCTTTTCATGCCTTTTCCATGCCTTTTCTTGAATTTTTCTTGCTTATTCCTTGCCTTTTCTTGCCTTTTCCTGCATGATCTTGCCATTTCTTGCCTTATCTTTCCTTTTCTTTCTATTTCTTGCCTTTTCTTGCCTTTTTTTCTGTTTCTCGACTTTTCTTGCCTTTTCTTGCCTTTTTCTTGCCTTATCTTTCCTTTCCTTGCCTTTTCTTGTCTTTTCCTTGCCTTTTCTTGCCTTATCTTACCTTATCTTTTCTTTTCTTTCCTTTTCTTCTCTTTTCTTGCCTTATCTTGCCTTTTCATGCCATTTCCTTGCCTTTTCTTGCCTTTTCCTTGCCTGTTTCTTACCTTTTCTTGCCTTTTCCTTGCCTTTTCATGCTTTTTCCATGCTTTTTCTTAAATTAACTTGCCTTTTTCTTGCATGTTCTTTCATTTTCTTACCTTATCTTGCCTATTCTTGCCTTACCTTTCATTTTCTTTTCTTTTCTTGCCTTTCCTTCCCTTTTCTTGCCCTATTTTGCCTTAACTTGCCTTTTCTTTTATTTTGCCTTTCCTTTTCTTTCCTCAAATTACCTTTTCTTGCCTTTTCCTGGCCCTTTCTTCCCTTTTCTTGCATTTTCATGCCTTATCTTTCCTTTTCTTGCCTTTTTTTGCCTTTTCCATGTCTTTTCTTGCCTTTTCCTTGCCTTTTCTTACCATATCTTGCTTTTTCCTGCCTTATCTTACCTTTTCCTTGCATTTTCTTGCCTTACCTTGCCTTATCTTGCATTATCATTCTTTTTCTTTCCTTTCATTCCTTTTCTTGCTTTATATAGCCTTTTCTTACCTTTTCATGCCTTTTCTTGCATTTTTATGCCTTTTCTTGCCATTTTCTTACCATTTCTTGCCTTATCGTTCCTTATCATTAATTTTTTTGCCCTTTCTTTCATTTTCTTCCCTTTTTATGCCTCTTCCATGCCTTTTCTTGCCTTTTCTTTCCCTTTCATGCCTTTTCTTACTTATTCCTATCCTTTTCCATGCCTTTTCCTGCCTAATCTTTTCTTTTCTTGCCTTATCTTCCCTTTTCTTTCCTTTTCTTGCCTTTTCTTGCCTTATCTTACCTTTTCTTGTCTTTTCTTGCCTTTTCATTCCTTTTCTTTCCTTTTCTTGCCTTTTCTTATCTTTTCCTTGCCTTTTCTTGCCTTATCTTGCCTTATCTTGCGTTATCATTCTTTTTCTTTCCTTTCATTCCTTTTCTTGCCTTATATAGCCTTTTCTTACCTTTTCATGCCTTTTCTTGCATTTTTATGCCTTTTCTTGCCATTTTCTTACCATTTCTTGCCTTATCGTTCCTTATCATTAATTTTTTTGCCCTTTCTTTCATTTTCTTCCCTTTTTTTGCCTCTTCCATGCCTTTTCTTGCCTTTTCTTTCCCTTTCATGCCTTTTCTTACTTATTCCTATCCTTTTCCAAGCCTTTTCCTGCCTAATCTTTCCTTTTCTTGCCTTATCTTCCCTTTTCTTTCCTTTTCTTGCCTTTTCTTGCCTTATCTTGCCTTATCTTGTCTTTTCTTGCCTTTTCATTCCTTTTCTTTCCTTTTCTTGCCTTTTCTTATCTTTTCCTTGCCTTTTCTTGCCTTATCTTGCCTTATGTTTCCTTTTCTTTCCTTTTCTTGCCTTTTCTTGCCTCATCTTGCCTTTTCATGCCTTTTCCTTTCCTTATCTTGCCTTTTCTTTCCTTTTCCTTGCCTTTTCTTACCTTTTCTTTCCATTTCCTTGCCTTTTCATGCCTTTTCCATGTCTTTTCATTCCTTAACTTGCCTTTTCTTGCCTTTTCCTTGCCTTTTCTTTCATTTTCTTGCCTTATCTTGCCTTACCATTCATTTTCTTTTGTTTCTTCCCTTTCCTTCCATTTTCTTGCCCTATCTTGCCTTATCTTTCATTTTCCTTGCCTTTTCTTTCCTTTTCTTGCCATATCTTGCCTTTTCTTTCATTTTCCTAACCTTTTCTTTCATTTTCCTTACCTTATCTTTCCTTTTCTTGCCTTTTCCATGCCTTTTCTTTCCTTTTCCTGCCTTTTCCTTGCCTTATCTTTCCTTTTCCTTGCCTTTTCTTGCCTTACCTTGCCTTATCTTGCCTTATCTTTCTTTTTCTTTCCTTTTCATTCCTTTGCTTGCCTTATCCTGCCTTTTCTTCCTTTTTATGCCTTTTTTTACCTTTTCTTGCCTTACCTTGCCTTTTCTTGCCTTATCTTTCTTTTTCTTTCCTTTTCATTCCATTTCTTGCCTTATCTTTCCTTTTCATTCCTTTTCTTGCCTTACCTTGCCTTATCTTTCTTTTTCTTTCCTTTTCTTGCCTTATCTTGCCTTACTTACCTTTTCTTACCTTTTCTTTCCTTTTCTTGCCTTTTCTTGCGTTATCTTTCTTTTTCTTTCCTTTTCTTTCCTTTTCCTTGCCTTTTCTTGCCTTTTTTTTCCTTTTCTTACCTTATCATGCCCTTTTCTTGCTTTTTCTTGCCTTTTCTTACCTTTTCATGCCTTTTCTTGCCTTTTCATGCCTTTTCCTTGCCTTTCCTTCCCTTTTCTTGCCCTATTTTGCCTTATCTTGCCTTTTCTTTTATTTTCCATTCCTTTTCTTTCCTTATATTACCTTTTCTTGCCTTTTCTTGGCCCTTTCTTCCCTTTTCTTGCATTTTCAAGCCTTATGTTTCCTTTTCTTGCCTTTTTTTGCCTTTTCTATGTCTTTTCTTGCCTTTTCCTACCTTTTCCTTGCCTTTTATTACCATATCGTGCTTTTTCTTGCCTTATCTTACCTTTTCCTTGCATTTTCTTGCCTTACCTTGCCTTTTCTTGCCTTATCTTGCATTATCATTCTTTTTCTTTCCTTTCATTCATTTTCTTGCCTTATCTAGCCTTTTCTTACCTTTTCATGCCTTTTCTTGCCTTTTTATGCCTTTCTTACCTTTTCATGCCTTTTCTTTCCTTTTCTTGCCATTTCTTACCTCATCATGCCTTTTTCTTGCATTTTCATGCCTTTTCCATGCCTTTTCTTGCCTTTCCTTTCCTTTTCTTTCCTTTTCTTGCCTATTCCTTGCCTTTTCCTTGCCTTTTCCTACCTGATCTTGCCTTATCTTGCCTTTTCTTACATTTTCATTCCTTTTCTTACATTTTCTCGCCTTTTCATTCCCTTTCTTGCCTTTCTTTCCTTTTCTTGCCTTTCCGTGCCTTTTCCTTGCCTTTTATTGCCTTATCTTACCTTTTCTTGCCTTTTCTCTCCTTTTCTTGCCTTATCTTGCATTTTCTTTCCTTTTCATTCATTTTCTTGCCTTTTCTTACCTTTTCATGCCTTTCTTTGCCTTTTCATTCATTTTCTTGCCTCTTCATGCCTTTTCTTGCCTTTTTCTTCCCTTTTCTTACCTTTTCTTGCCTTTACCCTGCCTTTTCATGCCTTTTCAATGCTTTTCTTTCCTTATCTTGCCTTTCCTTGGCTTTTCTTGCCTTTTCATGCCTTTCCATGCCTTTTCATGCCTTTCTTTGCCTTTTCTTGCCTTTTCATGCCTTTGCTTGCCTTTTCATTCCTTTTCTTGCCTTTTCTTGCCTTTTCTTACCTTTTCCTTGCCTTTTCTTACCTTTTCTTGCCTTTTCCCTGCCTTTTCATGCCTTTTCCATGCTTATCTTTCCTTATCTTGCCTTTCCTTGGCTTTTCTTGCCTTTTCATTCCTTTTCTTGCCTTTTCATGCCTTTCCTTGCCTTTTCATGCTTTCCCTTGCCTTTTCTTGGCTTTTCTTGCCTTTTCTCGCCTTTTCTTTCCTTTTCTCGCCTTTTCCTTGCCTTTTCTTTCTTTTTCTTGCCTTTTCCTTGTCTTTTCATGGCTTTTCCATGCCTTTTTTTCCTTTACTTGCCTTTTCTTTCCTTTTCCTGCCTTTTCCAAGCCTTTTCCTTGTCTTTTCCTTGCCTTTTCTTTCCTTTCCTTGCCTTATCTTGCCTTTTCCTTACCTTTTCTTTCCTTTTCTTGCCTTTTCATGCCTTTTCTTGCCTTTTCATGCCTTTTCTTGCCTTGTCTTGCCTTTTCCATGCCTTTTGTTTCCTTTTCTTGCCTTTTGTTTCCTTTTCCTTGCCTTTTCTTTCCTTTTCTTGCCTTTGCTTGCCTTTTCTTGCCTTTTCTTGTCTTTTCTTTCCTTTTCTTGCCTTTGCTTGCCTTTTCTTAACTTATTTGTCCTTTTCTTGCCTTTTCATGCCTTTTCTTGCCTTATCTTTCCTATTCTTGCATTTTCTTGCTTTTTCCATGCCTTTTCTTGCCTTTTCCTTTCCTTTTTTGCCTTTTCCTTGCCTTTTCTTGCCTTTTCTTGACTTAACTTTTTTTTTCTTTCCTTTTCATTCCTTTTCTTGCCTTTTCTTACCTTTTCCTGCCTTTCTTGCCTTTTCCTTGCCTTTTCTTTCCTTTTCTTTCCTTTTCTTGCTATTCTTTGCCTTTTCTTTCCTTTTCCTTGCCTTTCTTACCTAATCTTGCCTTATCTTTCTTTTTCTTTCCTGTTCTTGCCTTTTCTTGCCTTATCTTGGCTTTTCTTTCCTTTTCTTGCCTTTTCTTGACTTATCTTACCTTTTCTTGCCTTTTGATGCCTTTTCTTGCCTTTTCTTTCCTTTTCTTGCCTTTTTCTTGTCTTTTCCTTTCCTTTTATCGCCTTTTCTTGCCTTATCTTTCCTTTTCTGTCCTTTTCATTCCTTTTCCTTCCTTTTCATGCCTTTTCATGCCTTTCCTTGCCTTTTCTTGTATTTTCATGCCTTTCCTTGCCTTTTCATTCCTTTTCTTGCCTTTTCTTGCCTTTTCTTACCTTTTCCTTGCTTATTCATGCCTTTTCCATGCCTTTTCTTTCCTTATCTTGCCTTTTCTTGCCTTTTCTTGCCTTTTCCTTGCTTTTTCTTTCCTTTTCTTGCCTTATCTTGCCTTTTCTTTCCTTTTCATTCCTTTTCTTGTCTTATCTTGCCTTTTCTAACCTTTTCATGCCTTTTCTTGCTTTTTCTTGCCTTTTCATGCCTTTTCCTTGCCTTTTCTTGCCTTATCTTTCCTTTTTTGCCTTTTCTTACCTTATCATGCCTTTTTCTTGCTTTTTCTTGCCTTTTCCATGCATTTTCTTGCCTTATCTTGCCTTTTCTTGCCTTTTCTTGCCTTTTTATGCCTTTTCTTGCCTTTTCCTTGCCTTTTCTTGCCTTATATTTCCTTTTTTGCCTTTTCTTACCTTTTCCTTACCTTATCTAACCTTATCTTGCCTTTTTCTTGCCTTTTCTTGCCTTTTCTTACCATTTCCTTACCTTTTCTAACCTTATCTTGCCTTATTCTTGCCTTTTCTTGCCTTTTCATGCCTTTTCCTTGCCTTTTCTTGCCTTATCTTTCCTTTTCTGCCTTTTCTTACCTTATCATGCCTTTTTCTTGCTTTTTCTTGCCTTTTCCATGCATTTTCTTGCCTTATCTTGCCTTTTCTAGCCTTTTATGCCTTTTCTTGCCTTTTCCTTGCCTTTTCTTGCCTTATATTTCCTTTTTTGCCTTTTCTTACCTTTTCCTTACCTTATCTGACCTTATCTTTCCTTTTTCTTGCCTTTTCTTACCTTTTCCTTACCTTTTCTAACCTTATCTTGCCTTATTCTTGCCTTTTCATGCCTTTTCCATGCCTTTTCTTGCCCTTTCTTGACTTTTCTTGCTTATTCCTTGCCTTTTCTTGACTTTTCTTGCCGTTTCCTTGCCTTCTCCTGCATGATCTTGCCTTATCATTCCCTTTCTATCGCTTTCTTTCCTTTTCTTACCATTGCTTGCCTTTTCTTACCTTTTCTTACCTTTTCTCACCTTTTCTTGCCTTTTCTTGCATTTTCTTGCCTTCTATTCCCTTTTTTTTCCTTTTCGTGTCTTTTTCTTGCCTTATCTTTCATATTCTTGCCTTTTCATTCCTTTTCACCCCTTCTCGATCCTTTTCTTGACTTTTCTTATCTTTTCCTTCCCTTATCTTGCCTTATCTTGCCTTTTCATGCCTTTTCTTACCCTATCTTGCCTTATCTTGCCTTATCCTTGCCTTTTCTTACCTTTTCCTTGCCTTTCCATGCCTTTTCCATGCCTTTTCTTTCCTTAACTTTCCTTTTCTTGCCTTTTCCTTGCATTTTCTTTCATTTTCTTGCCTTATCTTGCCTTTTCTTGCCTTACCTTTCATTTTCTTTTCTTTTCTTGCCTTTCCTTCCCTTTTCTTGCCCCATCTTGCGTTATCTTAACTTTTCTTGCCTTATCTTGCCTTTTCCTTGCCTTTTCTTTCCTTATATTGCCTTTTCTTGCCTTTTGCTTGCCCTTTCATCCCTTTCTTCCCTTTTCATGCCTTTTCTTGACCTATCTTTCCCATTCTTTTCTTTTCTTGCCTTTTCCATGCCTTTTCCTGCCTTTTCCTGCCTTTTCCTTGCCTTTTCCTGCCTTTTCTTTTATTTTCTTACCTTATCTTGCCTTACCTTTCATTTTCTTTTCTTTTCTTTCCTTTCCTTCCCTTTTCTTGCCCTATCTTGCCTTATCTTGCCTTATCTTGCCTTATCTTTCCATTTTCTTGCCTTTTCTTTCCTTATATTGCCTTTTCTTTCCTTTTCCTTTCCCTTTCTTCCCTTTTCTTGCCTTTTCATGCCTTTTCTTGCCTTATCTTTCCTATTCTTGCCTTTTCTTGCCTTTTCCATGCCTTTTCTTGCCTTTTCCTTGCCTTTTCCTGCCTTTTCTTTCATTTTCATGCCTTATCTTGCCTTTTCTTGCTTTATCTTTCCTTTTCTTACCTTTTCCTTGCCTTTTCTTTCCTTTTCTTGCCTTTTCCTTGTCTTTTCATGGCTTTTCCATGCCTTTTTTTCCTTTACTTGCCTTTTCTTGCCTTTTCCAAGCCTTTTCCTTGTCTTTTCCTTGCCTTTTCTTTCCTTTCCTTGCCTTATCTTGCCTTTTCTTGAATTTTCCTTACCTTTTCTTTCCTTTTCTTGCCTTTTCATGCCTTTTCTTGCCTTTTCATGCCTTTTCTTACCTTGTCATGCCTTTTCCATGCCTTTTGTTTCCTTTTCTTGCCTTTTCTTTCCTTTTCCTTGCCTTTTCTTGCCTTTTCTTTCCTTTTCTTGCCTTTTCTTTCCTTTTCCTTGCCTTTTCTTGCCTTCTCTTTCCTTTTCTTGCCTTTGCTTGCCTTTTCTTCCTTATCTTGCCTTTTCTTTCCTTTTCTTGCCTTTGCTTGCCTTTTCTTGACTTATCTTTCCTTTTCTTGCCTTTTCATGCCTTTTCTTGCCTTATCTTTCCTATTCTTGCATTTTTTTGCTTTTTCCATGCCTTTTCTTGCCTTTTCCTTGCCTTTTCCTGCCTTTTCTTGCCTTATTTTTCCTTTTCCTTGCCTTTTCTTGCCTTTTCTTGACTTATCTTTCTTTTTCTTTCCTTTTCATTCCTTTTCTTGCCTTATCTTGCCTTTTCTTACCTTTTCATGCCTTTTCTTGCCTTTTCCTTGCCTTTTCTTGCCTTTTCTTTCCTTTTCCTTGCCTTTCCTGCCCGATCTTACCTCTTCTTGCCTAATCTTGCCTTATCTTTCTTTTTCTTTCCTATTCTTGCCTTTTCTTGCCTTTTCCTTGCCTTTTCTTGCCTTATCTTACCTTTTCTTGCCTTTTCATGCCTTTTCTTACCTTTTCTTGCCTTTTTCTTATCTTTTCCTTGCCTTTTATCGCCTTTTCTTGCCTTATCTAGCCTTATCTTTCCTTTTCAGTCCTTTTCATTCCTTTTCTTGCCTTTTCATGCCTTTTCATGCCTTTCCATGCCTTTCCTTCCCTTTTCTTGTCTTTTCATGCCTTTCCTTGCCTTTTCATTCCTTTTCTTGCCTTTTCTTGCCTTTTTCTTGCCTTTTCTTACCTTTTCTTACCTTTTCCTTGCTTTTTCATGCCTTTTCTTTCCTTATCTTGCCTTTTCTTGCCTTTTCCTTGTTTTTTCTTTCCTTTTCTTGCCTTTTCTTGCCTTTTCCTTGCATTTTCTTTCCTTTTCATGCCTTTCCATGCCTTTTCTTGCCTTTCCATGCCTTTTTCTTTCCTTTTATTGCCTTATCTTTCTTTTTCTTGACTTTGCTTGCCTTTTCTTGCCTTATCTTAACTTTTCTTTCCTATTATTTCATTTTCTTGCCTTTTCTTGCCTTTTCTTGACTTATCTGTCCTTTTCTTGCCTTTTCCTTCCTTTTCCTTGCCTTTTCTTGCCTTATCTTTCCTTTACTTGCCTTTGCTTGCCTTTTCTTGCCTTATCTTATCTTGCCTTTTCTTGCCTTATCTTATCTTACCTTTTCTTGCCTTTTCTTGCCTTTTCTTGCCTTTTCATGCCTTTTCTTGCCTTCTCTTACCCTTTCTTGCCTTATCTTGCCTTTTCTTGCCTTATCTTGCCTTTTCCTTGCCTTTTCTTGCCTTTTATTTCCTTTTCTTTCCCTTTTCTTACCTATTCTTTCTTTATCTTTCCTTTTCTTGTCTTTGCATGCCTTTTTCTTGCCTTTTCTTCCCTTTTCTTTCCTTATCTTGCCTTTTCCTTGCCTTTTCTTACCTTTTCTTGCCTTTTCTTGCCTCATATTTCATTTTCTTTCCTTTTCTTGCCTTTCCTTCAGTTTTCTTGCCTTGTCTTTCCTAATCTTGCATTTTCTTTCCTTATCTTGCTTTTTCTTTCATTTTCCTTGCCTTTTCTTTCCTTATCTTTCCTTTTCTTGTCTTTTCTTGCCTTTCCAGTGCCTTTTCTTTCCTTTTCCTGCCTATTCCTTGGCTTTTCTTACCTATTCCTTGGCTTTTCTTACCTTATCTTGCCTTTTCCCTACCTTTTCTTGCCTTTTCTTTCCTTACCTTGCCTTTTCTTGACTTATCTTTCATTTTCTTTCTTTTTCATTCCTTTTCTTGCCTTATCTTGCCTTTTCTAACCTTTTCTTGCCTTTTTTTGCTTTTTCTTGCCTTTTCCTTGCCTTTTCTTGCCTGATCTTTCATTTTTTACCTTTTCTTACCTTATCATGCATTTTTCTTACTTTTTCTTGCCTTTTCATGCCTTTTCTTGCCTTATCTTGCCTTTTCTTACCTTTTCATGCCTTTTCTTGCCTTTTCCTTGCCTTTTCTTGCCTTAACTTTCCATTTTTTTTGCCTTTTCTTGCCTTTTCCTTGCCTTTTCTGACCTTATCTTACCTTTTCCTTGCCTTTTCATGACTTTTCCATGCCTTTTTTTGCCTTTTCTTTCCCTTTCTTGACTTTTCTTGCTTATTCCTCGCCTTTTCTTGACTTTTCTTGCCGTTTGCTTGCCTTCTCCTGCATGATCTTGCCTTATCTTTCCCTTTCTTTCCTTTTCTTGCTTTATCTTGCCTTTTCCAGCCTTTTCTTACCTTTTCTTCCCTTTTCTTGCATTTTTTTTGCCTTTTATTCCCTTTTTGCCTTTTCGTGCCTTTTTCTAGCCTTGTCTTTCCTTTTCTTGCCTTTTCATGCCTTTTCTTCCCTTCTCGATCCTTTTCTTGACTTTTTCGTGTCTTTTCCTTGCCTTATCTTTCATTTTCTTACCATTTCTTGCCTTATCTTGCCTTTTCATGCCTTTTCCTTGCCTTATCTTGCCTTATCTTGCCTTATCCTTGCCTTTTCTTACCTTTTCTTGCCTTTTCCTTTACTTTTCATGCCTTTTCCATGCCTTTCCTTTCCTTAACTTGCCTTTTCTTGCCTTTTCCTTGCCTTTCCTTTCATTTTCTTGCCTTATCTTGCCTTTTCTTGCCTTACCTTTCATTTTCTTTTCTTTTCTTGCCTTTCCTTCCCTTTTCTTACCCTATCTTACGTTATCTTGCCTTTTCTTGCGTTATATTTCCTTTTCCTTGCCTTTTCTTTCCTTATATTGCCTTTTCTTTCCTTTTCCTTGCCCTTGCTTCCCTTTTCTTTCCTTTTCATGCCTTTTCTTGCCGTATCTTTCCTATTCTTGCCGTTTCTTGCCTTTTCCATGCCTTTTCTTGCTTTTTCCTGCCTTTTCTTGCCTTATCTTACCTTTTCCTTGCCTTTTCTTGTCTTTTCTTGCCTTATCTTTCTTTTTCTTTCCTTTTCATTCATTTTCTTGCCTTATCTTGCCTTTTCTTACCTTTTCATGCCTTTTCCTTGCCTTTTCTTACCTTTTCTTTCCTTTTCTTCCATTTTCTTACCTTTTCTTTCCTTTTCTTCCATTTTCTTACCTATTGCCTTTTCTTGCATTTTCCTTGCCTTTCCTGCCTGATCTTACCTCTTCTTGCCTTATCTTACTTTTTCTTTCCTGTTCTTGCCTTATCTTGCCTTTTCTTACCTTTTCTTGCCTTTTCTTGCCTTTTTTTCCTTTTGTTACATTTTCTCGCCTTTTCTTTCCTTTTCTTGCATTTTCCTTAATTTTCCTTGCCTTTTCTTACCTTATCTTTCATTTTCTTGCCTTTGCTTGCTTTTTTTGCCTTATCTTAACTTTTCTTTCCTTTTCTTGCCTTTTCTTGACTTATCTGTCCTTTTCTTGTCTTTTCTTTCCTTTTCTTGTATTTTCCTTCCTTTTCATTGCCTTGTCTTTCCTTTTCTTGCCTTATCTTATCTTGCCATTTCTTGCCTTATCTTATCTTACCCTTTCTTTCATTTTCTTGCCTTTTCATGCCTTTTCTTTCCTTATCTTGCCCTTTCTTACCTTATCTTGCCTTTTCTTACCTTATCTTGCATTTTCTTGCCTTTTCCTGCCTTTTCTTTCCTTATCTTGCCTTTTCATTCCTTTTCCTTGCATTTTCTTACATTTTCTTGCCTTATCTTTCCTTTTCTTGTCCTTGCATGCCTTTTCCTTGTCTTTTCTTTCCTTTTCTTTCCTTATCTTGCCTTTTCTTGCATTTTCCTTGCCTTTTCATACCTTTTCTTTCCCTATCTTACCTCATATTTCATTTTCTTTTCTTTTCTTGCCTTTCCTTCCATTTTCTTACCTTATCTTGCCTAATCTTGCCTTTTCTTTCATTTTCAATACTTTTCTTATCTTATCTTGCCTTTTCTAACCTTTTCATGCCTTTTCTTGCTTTTTCTTGCCTTTTTATGCCTTTTCTTGCCTTATCTTTCCTTTTTTTGCCTTTTCTTACCTTATCATGCCTTTTTCTTACTTTTTCTTGCCTTTTCATGCGTTTTCCATGCATTTTCTTACCTTATCTTGCCTTCTCTTACTGTTTCATGCCTTTTCTTGCCTTTTTATGCCTTTTCTTGCCTTTTTCTTACCTTTTCCTTACCTTACCTGACCTTATCTTGCCTTTTTCTTGCCTTTTCTTGCCTTTTCTTACCTTTTCCTTACCTTTTCTGACCTTATCTTGCCTTTTTCTTGCCTTTTCTTGCCTTTTCATGCCTTTTCCATGCCCTTTCTTGCCCTTTCTTGACTTTTCTTGCTTATTCCTTGCCTTTTTTTGACTTTTCTTGCCGTTTCCTTGCCTTCTCCTGCATGATCTTGCCTTATCATTCCCTTTCTATCCCTTTCTTTCCTTTTCTTGCCTTTGCTTGCCTTTTCTTACCTTTTCTTAACTTTTCTCGCCTTTGCTTGCCTTTTCTTGCATTTTCTTGCCTTCTATTCCCTTTTTTTGCCTTTTCATGTGTTTTTCTTGCCTTATCTTTCATTTTCTTGCCTTTTCTTTCATTTTCATTCCTTTTCTCCCCTTCTCGATCCTTTTCTTGACTTTTCTTATCTTTTCCTTCCCTTATCTTACCTTATCTTGCCTTTTCATGCCTTTTCCTTGCCTTATCTTGCCTTATCCTTGCCTTTTCTTGCCTTTTCCTTGCCTTTTCATGCCTTTTCCATGCCTTTTCTTTCCTTAACTTACCTTTTCTTGCCTTTTCCTTGCGTGTTCTTTCATTTTCTTGCCTTATCTTGCCTTTTCTTGTCTTACCTTTCATTTTCTTTTCTTTTCTTGCCTTTCCTTTTCTTTTCTTTTCTTGCCTTTTCCTTGCCCTTTCTTCCCTTTCTTGCCTTTTCATGCCTTTGCTTGCCCTATCTTTCCTATTCTTTCATTTTCTTGCCTTTTCCATGCCTTTTCTTGCCTTTTCCTGCCTTTTCCTTGCCTTTTCCTGCCTTTTCTTTCATTTTCTTGCCTTATCTTGCCTTACCTTTCATTTTCTTTTCTTTTCTTGCATTTCCTTCCCTTTTCTTGCCCTATCTTCCCTTATCTTGCCTTTTCTTGCCTTATCTTACCTTATCTTTCCATTTCCTTGCCTTTTCTTTCCTTATATTGCCTTTTCTTGCCTTTTCCTTTCCCTTTCTTGCCTTTTCTTGCCTTTTCATGCCTTTTCTTGCCATATCTTTCTTTCCTATTCTTGCCTATTCTTGCCTTTTCCTACCTTTTCCTTGCCTTTTCTTTCCTTATATTGCCTTTTCTTGCCTTTTCCTTTCCCTTTCTTCCCTTTTCTTGCCTTTTCATGCCTTTTCTTGCCTTATCTTTCATATTCTTGCCTTTTCTTGCCTTTTCCATGCCTTTTACTGCCTTTTCCTGCCTTTTCCTGCCTTTTCTTGCCTTATCTTGCCTTTTCTTGCCTTACCTTTCATTTTCTTGCCTTTCCTTCCCTTTTCTTGCCCTATCTTACCTTATCTTGCCTTTTCTTGCTTTTTCTTGCCTTATCTTGCCTTAAATTTCCTTTTCCTTGCCTTATCTTGCCTTTTTGTGCCTTTTTCTTGCCTTATCTTTCCTTTTCTTGCCTTTTCTTTCCTTTTCTGGCCTTTTCATTCCTTTTCTTACCTTTTCTTATCTTTTCCTTGCCTTATCTTTCATTTTCTTTCCCTTTCTTTCATTTTCTTACCTTATCTTGCCTCTTTCATTCCTTATCTTGCCTTTTCCTACCTTTTCATGCCTTTTCTTGCCTTTTTATGCCTTTTCTTGCCTTATCTTTCCTTTTCTTTCCTTTTCTTGCCTTATCTTGCCTTTTCTTACCTTTTCATTCATTTTCTTGCCTTTTCTTGCATTTTTATGCCTTTTCTTGCCATTTTTTAACCATTTCTTGCCTTATCATTCCTTATCTTTCCATTTTTTGCCTTTTCTTTCATTTTCTTCCCTTTTTATCCCTTTTTCCATGCCTTTTCTTTCCTTTTCTTTCCCTTTCATGCCTTTTCTTGCTTATTCCTATCCTTTTCCTTGCCTTTTCCTACCTAATCTTGCCTTTTCTTGCCTTATCTTTCCTTTTCTTTCCTTTTCTTATCTTTTACTTGCCTTATCTTGCCTTATGTTTCCTTTTCTTTCCTTTTCTTGCCTTTTCTTGCCTCATCTTGCCTTTTCATGCCTTTTCTTTGCCTTATCTTGCCTTTTCTTTCCTTTTCCTTGCCTTTTCTTACCTTTTCTTGCCTTTTCCTTGCCTTTTCATGCCTTTTCCATGCCTTTTCTTTCCTTAACTTGCCTTTTCTTGCCTTTTCCTTGCCTTTTCTTTCATTTTCTTTCTTTATCTTGCCTTATCATTCATTTTCTTTTGTTTCTTGCATTTCCTTCCTTTTTCTAGCCCTATCTTGCCTTATCTTGCCTTTTTTTGCCTTTTCTTTCATTTTCCTTGCCTTTTCTTTCCTTTTCTTGCCTTATATTGCCTTTTCTTTCATTTTCCTGGCCTTTTTTTTCATTTTCCTTACCTTATCTTTCCTTTTCTTGCCTTTTCATGCCTTTTCCATGCCTTTTCTTGCCTTTTCCTGCCTTTTCCTTGCCTTATCTTTCCTTTTCCTTGCCTTACCTTGCCTTATCTTTCTTTTTCTTCCCTTTTCATTCCTTTTCTTGCCTTATCTTGCATTTTCTTCCTTTTTATCCCTTTTTCCATGCCTTTTCTTTCCTTTTCTTTCCCTTTCATGCCTTTTCTTGCTTATTCCTATCCTTTTCCTTGCCTTTTCCTACCGAATCTTGCATTTTCTTGCCTTATCATTCCTTTTCTTGCCTTATCTTGCATTTTCTTCCTTTTTATGCCTTTTCTTACATTTTCTTGCCTTTTCTTGCATTATCTTGCCTTATCTTTCTTTTTCTTTCCTTTTCATTCCTTTTCTTGTCTTATCTTGCCTTTTCTTACATTTTCATTCCTTTTCTTGCCTTACCTTGCCTTTTCTTGCCATATCTTGCCTTATCTTTCTTTTTCTTTCCTTTTCTTGCCTTATCTTGCCTTTTCTTACCTTTTCATGCCTTTTCTTACCTTTTCATTCCTTTTCCTTGCCTTTTCTTTCCTTTTCCTTGCCTTTTATGCCTTTTCTTGCCTTTTCCTTGCCTTTTCTTGCCTTTTCTTTCTTTTTTGCCTTTTCTTGCCTTTTCCTTGCCTTTTCTGACCTTCTCTTACCTTTTTCTTGCCTTTTCATGCCTTTTCCATGCCTTTTCTTGAATTTTTCTTGCTTATTCCTTGCCTTTTCTTGCCTTTTCCTGCATGATCTTGCCATTTCTTGCCTTATCTTTCCTTTTCTTTCTATTTCTTGCCTTTTCTTGCCTTTTTTTCCGTTTCTCGACTTTTCTTGCCTTTTCTTGCCTTTTTCTTGCCTTATCTTTCCTTTCCTTGCCTTTTCTTGTCTTTTCCTTGCCTTTTCTTGCCTTATCTTACCTTATCTTTTCTTTTCTTTCCTTTTCTTCTCTTTTCTTGCCTTATCTTGCCTTTTCATGCCATTTCCTTGCCTTTTCTTGCCTTTTCCTTGCCTGTTTCTTACCTTTTCTTGCCTTTTCCTTGCCTTTTCATGCTTTTTCCATGCTTTTTCTTAAATTAACTTGCCTTTTTCTTGCATGTTCTTTCATTTTCTTACCTTATCTTGCCTATTCTTGCCTTACCTTTCATTTTCTTTTCTTTTCTTGCCTTTCCTTCCCTTTTCTTGCCCTATTTTGCCTTAACTTGCCTTTTCTTTTATTTTGCCTTTCCTTTTCTTTCCTCAAATTACCTTTTCTTGCCTTTTCCTGGCCCTTTCTTCCCTTTTCTTGCATTTTCATGCCTTATCTTTCCTTTTCTTGCCTTTTTTTGCCTTTTCCATGTCTTTTCTTGCCTTTTCCTTGCCTTTTCTTACCATATCTTGCTTTTTCCTGCCTTATCTTACCTTTTCCTTGCATTTTCTTGCCTTACCTTGCCTTATCTTGCATTATCATTCTTTTTCTTTCCTTTCATTCCTTTTCTTGCTTTATATAGCCTTTTCTTACCTTTTCATGCCTTTTCTTGCATTTTTATGCCTTTTCTTGCCATTTTCTTACCATTTCTTGCCTTATCGTTCCTTATCATTAATTTTTTTGCCCTTTCTTTCATTTTCTTCCCTTTTTATGCCTCTTCCATGCCTTTTCTTGCCTTTTCTTTCCCTTTCATGCCTTTTCTTACTTATTCCTATCCTTTTCCAAGCCTTTTCCTGCCTAATCTTTCCTTTTCTTGCCTTATCTTCCCTTTTCTTTCCTTTTCTTGCCTTATCTTGCCTTTTCTTGTCTTTTCTTGCCTTTTCATTCCTTTTCTTTCCTTTTCTTGCCTTTTCTTATCTTTTCCTTGCCTTTTCTTGCCTTATCTTGCCTTATGTTTCCTTTTCTTTCCTTTTCTTGCCTTTTCTTGCCTCATCTTGCCTTTTCATGCCTTTTCCTTTCCTTATCTTGCCTTTTCTTTCCTTTTCCTTGCCTTTTCTTACCTTTTCTTTCCATTTCCTTGCCTTTTCATGCCTTTTCCATGTCTTTTCATTCCTTAACTTGCCTTTTCTTGCCTTTTCCTTGCCTTTTCTTTCATTTTCTTGCCTTATCTTGCCTTACCATTCATTTTCTTTTGTTTCTTCCCTTTCCTTCCATTTTCTTGCCCTATCTTGCCTTATCTTTCATTTTCCTTGCCTTTTCTTTCCTTTTCTTGCCATATCTTGCCTTTTCTTTCATTTTCCTAACCTTTTCTTTCATTTTCCTTACCTTATCTTTCCTTTTCTTGCCTTTTCCATGCCTTTTCTTTCCTTTTCCTGCCTTTTCCTTGCCTTATCTTTCCTTTTCCTTGCCTTTTCTTGCCTTACCTTGCCTTATCTTGCCTTATCTTTCTTTTTCTTTCCTTTTCATTCCTTTGCTTGCCTTATCCTGCCTTTTCTTCCTTTTTATGCCTTTTTTTACCTTTTCTTGCCTTACCTTGCCTTTTCTTGCCTTATCTTTCTTTTTCTTTCCTTTTCATTCCATTTCTTGCCTTATCTTTCCTTTTCATTCCTTTTCTTGCCTTACCTTGCCTTATCTTTCTTTTTCTTTCCTTTTCTTGCCTTATCTTGCCTTACTTACCTTTTCTTACCTTTTCTTTCCTTTTCTTGCCTTTTCTTGCGTTATCTTTCTTTTTCTTTCCTTTTCTTTCCTTTTCCTTGCCTTTTCTTGCCTTTTTTTTCCTTTTCTTACCTTATCATGCCCTTTTCTTGCTTTTTCTTGCCTTTTCTTACCTTTTCATGCCTTTTCTTGCCTTTTCATGCCTTTTCCTTGCCTTTCCTTCCCTTTTCTTGCCCTATTTTGCCTTATCTTGCCTTTTCTTTTATTTTCCATTCCTTTTCTTTCCTTATATTACCTTTTCTTGCCTTTTCTTGGCCCTTTCTTCCCTTTTCTTGCATTTTCAAGCCTTATGTTTCCTTTTCTTGCCTTTTTTTGCCTTTTCTATGTCTTTTCTTGCCTTTTCCTACCTTTTCCTTGCCTTTTATTACCATATCGTGCTTTTTCTTGCCTTATCTTACCTTTTCCTTGCATTTTCTTGCCTTACCTTGCCTTTTCTTGCCTTATCTTGCATTATCATTCTTTTTCTTTCCTTTCATTCATTTTCTTGCCTTATCTAGCCTTTTCTTACCTTTTCATGCCTTTTCTTGCCTTTTTATGCCTTTGCTTACCTTTTCATGCCTTTTCTTTCCTTTTCTTGCCTTTTCTTACCTCATCATGCCTTTTTCTTGCATTTTCATGCCTTTTCCATGCCTTTTCTTGCCTTTCCTTTCCTTTTCTTTCCTTTTCTTGCCTATTCCTTGCCTTTTCTTGCCTTTTCCTTGCCTTTTCCTACCTGATCTTGCCTTATCTTGCCTTTTCTTACATTTTCATTCCTTTTCTTACATTTTCTCGCCTTTTCATTCCCTTTCTTGCCTTTCTTTCCTTTTCTTGCCTTTCCGTGCCTTTTCCTTGCCTTTTATTGCCTTATCTTACCTTTTCTTGCCTTTTCTCTCCTTTTCTTGCCTTATCTTGCATTTTCTTTCCTTTTCATTCATTTTCTTGCCTTTTCTTACCTTTTCATGCCTTTCTTTGCCTTTTCATTCATTTTCTTGCCTCTTCATGCCTTTTCTTGCCTTTTTCTTCCCTTTTCTTACCTTTTCTTGCCTTTACCCTGCCTTTTCATGCCTTTTCAATGCTTTTCTTTCCTTATCTTGCCTTTCCTTGGCTTTTCTTACCTTTTCATGCCTTTCCATGCCTTTTCATGCCTTTCTTTGCCTTTTCTTGCCTTTTCATGCCTTTGCTTGCCTTTTCATTCCTTTTCTTGCCTTTTCTTGCCTTTTCTTACCTTTTCCTTGCCTTTTCTTACCTTTTCTTGCCTTTTCCCTGCCTTTTCATGCCTTTTCCATGCTTATCTTTCCTTATCTTGCCTTTCCTTGGCTTTTCTTGCCTTTTCATTCCTTTTCTTGCCTTTTCATGCCTTTTCTTGCCTTTTCATGCTTTCCCTTGCCTTTTCTTGGCTTTTCTTGCCTTTTCTCGCCTTTTCTTTCCTTTTCTCGCCTTTTCCTTGCCTTTTCTTTCTTTTTCTTGCCTTTTCCTTGTCTTTTCATGGCTTTTCCATGCCTTTTTTTCCTTTACTTGCCTTTTCTTTCCTTTTCCTGCCTTTTCCAAGCCTTTTCCTTGTCTTTTCCTTGCCTTTTCTTTCCTTTCCTTGCCTTATCTTGCCTTTTCCTTACCTTTTCTTTCCTTTTCTTGCCTTTTCATGCCTTTTCTTGCCTTTTCATGCCTTTTCTTGCCTTGTCTTGCCTTTTCCATGCCTTTTGTTTCCTTTTCTTGCCTTTTGTTTCCTTTTCCTTGCCTTTTCTTTCCTTTTCTTGCCTTTGCTTGCCTTTTCTTGCCTTTTCTTGTCTTTTCTTTCCTTTTCTTGCCTTTGCTTGCCTTTTCTTAACTTATTTGTCCTTTTCTTGCCTTTTCATGCCTTTTCTTGCCTTATCTTTCCTATTCTTGCATTTTCTTGCTTTTTCCATGCCTTTTCTTGCCTTTTCCTTTCCTTTTTTGCCTTTTCCTTGCCTTTTCTTGCCTTTTCTTGACTTAACTTTTTTTTTCTTTCCTTTTCATTCCTTTTCTTGCCTTTTCTTACCTTTTCCTGCCTTTCTTGCCTTTTCCTTGCCTTTTCTTTCCTTTTCTTTCCTTTTCTTGCTATTCTTTGCCTTTTCTTTCCTTTTCCTTGCCTTTCTTACCTAATCTTGCCTTATCTTTCTTTTTCTTTCCTGTTCTTGCCTTTTCTTGCCTTATCTTGGCTTTTCTTTCCTTTTCTTGCCTTTTCTTGACTTATCTTACCTTTTCTTGCCTTTTGATGCCTTTTCTTGCCTTTTCTTTCCTTTTCTTGCCTTTTTCTTGTCTTTTCCTTTCCTTTTATCGCCTTTTCTTGCCTTATCTTTCCTTTTCTGTCCTTTTCATTCCTTTTCCTTCCTTTTCATGCCTTTTCATGCCTTTCCTTGCCTTTTCTTGTATTTTCATGCCTTTCCTTGCCTTTTCATTCCTTTTCTTGCCTTTTCTTGCCTTTTCTTACCTTTTCCTTGCTTATTCATGCCTTTTCCATGCCTTTTCTTTCCTTATCTTGCCTTTTCTTGCCTTTTCTTGCCTTTTCCTTGCTTTTTCTTTCCTTTTCTTGCCTTATCTTGCCTTTTCTTTCCTTTTCATTCCTTTTCTTGTCTTATCTTGCCTTTTCTAACCTTTTCATGCCTTTTCTTGCTTTTTCTTGCCTTTTCATGCCTTTTCCTTGCCTTTTCTTGCCTTATCTTTCCTTTTTTGCCTTTTCTTACCTTATCATGCCTTTTTCTTGCTTTTTCTTGCCTTTTCCATGCATTTTCTTGCCTTATCTTGCCTTTTCTTGCCTTTTCTTGCCTTTTTATGCCTTTTCTTGCCTTTTCCTTGCCTTTTCTTGCCTTATATTTCCTTTTTTGCCTTTTCTTACCTTTTCCTTACCTTATCTGACCTTATCTTGCCTTTTTCTTGCCTTTTCTTGCCTTTTCTTACCTTTTCCTTACCTTTTCTAACCTTATCTTGCCTTATTCTTGCCTTTTCTTGCCTTTTCATGCCTTTTCCTTGCCTTTTCTTGCCTTATCTTTCCTTTTTTGCCTTTTCTTACCTTATCATGCCTTTTTTTTGCATTTTCCATGCATTTTCTTGCCTTATCTTGCCTTTTCTAGCCTTTTTATGCCTTTTCTTGCCTTTTCCTTGCCTTTTCTTGCCTTATATTTCCTTTTTTGCCTTTTCTTACCTTTTCCTTACCTTATCTGACCTTATCTTTCCTTTTTCTTGCCTTTTCTTGCCTTTTCTTACCTTTTCCTTACCTTTTCTAACCTTATCTTGCCTTATTCTTGCCTTTTCATGCCTTTTCCATGCCTTTTCTTGCCCTTTCTTGACTTTTCTTGCTTATTCCTTGCCTTTTCTTGACTTTTCTTGCCGTTTCCTTGCCTTCTCCTGCATGATCTTGCCTTATCATTCCCTTTCTATCGCTTTCTTTCCTTTTCTTACCATTGCTTGCCTTTTCTTACCTTTTCTTACCTTTTCTCACCTTTTCTTGCCTTTTCTTGCATTTTCTTGCCTTCTATTCCCTTTTTTTTCCTTTTCGTGTCTTTTTCTTGCCTTATCTTTCATATTCTTGCCTTTTCATTCCTTTTCACCCCTTCTCGATCCTTTTCTTGACTTTTCTTATCTTTTCCTTCCCTTATCTTGCCTTATCTTGCCTTTTCATGCCTTTTCTTACCCTATCTTGCCTTATCTTGCCTTATCCTTGCCTTTTCTTACCTTTTCCTTGCCTTTCCATGCCTTTTCCATGCCTTTTCCATGCCTTTTATTTCCTTAACTTTCCTTTTCTTGCCTTTTCCTTGCATTTTCTTTCATTTTCTTGCCTTATCTTGCCTTTTCTTGCCTTACCTTTCATTTTCTTTTCTTTTCTATCCTTTCCTTCCCTTTTGTTGCCCCATCTTGCGTTATCTTAACTTTTCTTGCCTTATCTTGCCTTATCTTTCCTTTTCCTTGCCTTTTCTTTCCTTATATTGCCTTTTCTTGCCTTTTGCTTGCCCTTTCATCCCTTTCTTCCCTTTTCATGCCTTTTCTTGACCTATCTTTCCCATTCTTTTCTTTTCTTGCCTTTTCCATGCCTTTTCCTGCCTTTTCCTGCCTTTTCCTTGCCTTTTCCTGCCTTTTCTTTTATTTTCTTACCTTATCTTGCCTTACCTTTCATTTTCTTTTCTTTTCTTTCCTTTCCTTCCCTTTTCTTGCCTTATCTTGCCTTATCTTGCCTTATCTTGCCTTATCTTTCCATTTTCTTGCCTTTTCTTTCCTTATATTGCCTTTTCTTTCCTTTTCCTTTCCCTTTCTTCCCTTTTCTTGCCTTTTCATGCCTTTTCTTGCCTTATCTTTCCTATTCTTGCCTTTTCTTGCCTTTTCCATGCCTTTTCTTGCCTTTTCCTTGCCTTTTCCTGCCTTTTCTTTCATTTTCATGCCTTATCTTGCCTTTTCTTGCTTTATCTTTCCTTTTCTTACCTTTTCCTTGCCTTTTCTTTCCTTTTCTTGCCTTTTCCTTGTCTTTTCATGGCTTTTCCATGCCTTTTTTTCCTTAACTTGCCTTTTCTTGCCTTTTCCAAGCCTTTTCCTTGTCTTTTCCTTGCCTTTTCTTTCCTTTCCTTGCCTTATCTTGCCTTTTCTTGAATTTTCCTTACCTTTTCTTTCCTTTTCTTGCCTTTTCATGCCTTTTCTTGCCTTTTCATGCCTTTTCTTACCTTGTCATGCCTTTTCCATGCCTTTTGTTTCCTTTTCTTGCCTTTTCTTTCCTTTTCCTTGCCTTTTCTTGCCTTTTCTTGCCTTTTCTTTCCTTTTCTTGCCTTTTTCTTTCCTATTCTTGCCTTTTCTTGCCTTTTCCTTGCCTTTTCTTGCCTTATCTTACCTTTTCTTGCCTTTTCATGCCTTTTCTTACCTTTTCTTGCCTTTTTCTTATCTTTTCCTTGCCTTTTATCGCCTTTTCTTGCCTTATCTAGCCTTATCTTTCCTTTTCAGTCCTTTTCATTCCTTTTCTTGCCTTTTCATGCCTTTTCATGCCTTTCCTTCCCTTTTCTTGTCTTTTCATGCCTTTCCTTGCCTTTTCATTCCTTTTCTTGCCTTTTCTTGCCTTTTTCTTGCCTTTTCTTACCTTTTCTTACCTTTTCCTTGCTTTTTCATGCCTTTTCTTTCCTTATCTTGCCTTTTCTTGCCTTTTCCTTGTTTTTTCTTTCCTTTTCTTGCCTTTTCTTGCCTTTTCCTTGCATTTTCTTTCCTTTTCATGCCTTTCCATGCCTTTTCTTGCCTTTCCATGCCTTTTTCTTTCCTTTTATTGCCTTATCTTTCTTTTTCTTGACTTTGCTTGCCTTTTCTTGCCTTATCTTAACTTTTCTTTCCTATTATTTCATTTTCTTGCCTTTTCTTGCCTTTTCTTGACTTATCTGTCCTTTTCTTGCCTTTTCCTTCCTTTTCCTTGCCTTTTCTTGCCTTATCTTTCCTTTACTTGCCTTTGCTTGCCTTTTCTTGCCTTATCTTATCTTGCCTTTTCTTGCCTTATCTTATCTTACCTTTTCTTGCCTTTTCTTGCCTTTTCTTGCCTTTTCATGCCTTTTCTTGCCTTCTCTTACCCTTTCTTGCCTTATCTTGCCTTTTCTTGCCTTATCTTGCCTTTTCCTTGCCTTTTCTTGCCTTTTATTTCCTTTTCTTTCCCTTTTCTTACCTTTTCTTTCTTTATCTTTCCTTTTCTTGTCTTTGCATGCCTTTTTCTTGCCTTTTCTTCCCTTTTCTTTCCTTATCTTGCCTTTTCCTTGCCTTTTCTTACCTTTTCTTGCCTTTTCTTGCCTCATATTTCATTTTCTTTCCTTTTCTTGCCTTTCCTTCAGTTTTCTTGCCTTGTCTTTCCTAATCTTGCATTTTCTTTCCTTATCTTGCTTTTTCTTTCATTTTCCTTGCCTTTTCTTTCCTTATCTTTCCTTTTCTTGTCTTTTCTTGCCTTTCCAGTGCCTTTTCTTTCCTTTTCCTGCCTATTCCTTGGCTTTTCTTACCTATTCCTTGGCTTTTCTTACCTTATCTTGCCTTTTCCCTGCCTTTTCTTGCCTTTTCTTTCCTTACCTTGCCTTTTCTTGACTTATCTTTCATTTTCTTTCTTTTTCATTCCTTTTCTTGCCTTATCTTGCCTTTTCTAACCTTTTCTTGCCTTTTCTTGCTTTTTCTTGCCTTTTCCTTGCCTTTTCTTGCCTGATCTTTCATTTTTTACCTTTTCTTACCTTATCATGCCTTTTTCTTACTTTTTCTTGCCTTTTCATGCCTTTTCTTGCCTTATCTTGCCTTTTCTTACCTTTTCATGCCTTTTCTTGCCTTTTCCTTGCCTTTTCTTGCCTTAACTTTCCATTTTTTTTGCCTTTTCTTGCCTTTTCCTTGCCTTTTCTGACCTTATCTTACCTTTTCCTTGCCTTTTCATGCCTTTTCCATGCCTTTTTTTGCCTTTTCTTTCCCTTTCTTGACTTTTCTTGCTTATTCCTCGCCTTTTCTTGACTTTTCTTGCCGTTTGCTTGCCTTCTCCTGCATGATCTTGCCTTATCTTTCCCTTTCTTTCCTTTTCTTGCTTTATCTTGCCTTTTCCAGCCTTTTCTTACCTTTTCTTCCCTTTTCTTGCATTTTTTTTGCCTTTTATTCCCTTTTTGCCTTTTCATGCCTTTTTCTAGCCTTGTCTTTCCTTTTCTTGCCTTTTCATGCCTTTTCTTCCCTTCTCGATCCTTTTCTTGACTTTTTCGTGTCTTTTCCTTGCCTTATCTTTCCTTTTCTTACCATTTCTTGCCTTATCTTGCCTTTTCATGCCTTTTCCTTGCCTTATCTTGCCTTATCTTGCCTTATCCTTGCCTTTTCTTGCCTTTTCTTGCCTTTTCCTTTACTTTTCATGCCTTTTCCATGCCTTTCCTTTCCTTAACTTGCCTTTTCTTGCCTTTTCCTTGCCTTTCCTTTCATTTTCTTGCCTTATCTTGCCTTTTCTTGCCTTACCTTTCATTTTCTTTTCTTTTCTTGCCTTTCCTTCCCTTTTCTTACCCTATCTTACGTTATCTTGCCTTTTCTTGCGTTATATTTCCTTTTCCTTGCCTTTTCTTTCCTTATATTGCCTTTTCTTTCCTTTTCCTTGCCCTTGCTTCCCTTTTCTTTCCTTTTCATGCCTTTTCTTGCCGTATCTTTCCTATTCTTGCCTTTTCTTGCCTTTTCCATGCCTTTTCTTGCTTTTTCCTGCCTTTTCTTGCCTTATCTTACCTTTTCCTTGCCTTTTCTTGTCTTTTCTTGCCTTATCTTTCTTTTTCTTTCCTTTTCATTCATTTTCTTGCCTTATCTTGCCTTTTCTTACCTTTTCATGCCTTTTCCTTGCCTTTTCTTACCTTTTCTTTCCTTTTCTTCCATTTTCTTACCTTTTCTTTCCTTTTCTTCCATTTTCTTACCTATTGCCTTTTCTTGCATTTTCCTTGCCTTTCCTGCCTGATCTTACCTCTTCTTGCCTTATCTTACTTTTTCTTTCCTGTTCTTGCCTTATCTTGCCTTTTCTTACCTTTTCTTGCCTTTTCTAGCCTTTTTTTCCTTTTGTTACATTTTCTCGCATTTTCTTTCCTTTTCTTGCATTTTCCTTAATTTTCCTTGCCTTTTCTTACCTTATCTTTCATTTTCTTGCCTTTGCTTGCCTTTTTTGCCTTATCTTAACTTTTCTTTCCTTTTCTTGCCTTTTCTTGACTTATCTGTCCTTTTCTTGTCTTTTCTTTCCTTTTCTTGTATTTTCCTTCCTTTTCATTGCCTTGTCTTTCCTTTTCTTGCCTTATCTTATCTTGCCTTTTCTTGCCTTATCTTATCTTACCCTTTCTTTCATTTTCTTGCCTTTTCATGCCTTTTCTTTCCTTATCTTGCCCTTTCTTACCTTATCTTGCCTTTTCTTACCTTATCTTGCATTTTCTTGCCTTTTCCTGCCTTTTCTTTCCTTATCTTGCCTTTTCATTCCTTTTCCTTGCATTTTCTTACATTTTCTTGCCTTATCTTTCCTTTTCTTGTCCTTGCATGCCTTTTCCTTGTCTTTTCTTTCCTTTTCTTTCCTTATCTTGCCTTTTCTTGCATTTTCCTTGCCTTTTCTTACCTTTTCTTTCCCTATCTTACCTCATATTTCATTTTCTTTTCTTTTCTTGCCTTTCCTTCCATTTTCTTACCTTATCTTCCCTAATCTTGCCTTTTCTTTCATTTTCAATCCTTTTCTTATCTTATCTTGCCTTTTCTAACCTTTTCATGCCTTTTCTTGCTTTTTCTTGCCTTTTTATGCCTTTTCTTGCCTTATCTTTCCTTTTTTTGCCTTTTCTTACCTTATCATGCCTTTTTCTTACTTTTTCTTGCCTTTTCATGCGTTTTCCATGCATTTTCTTACCTTATCTTGCCTTCTCTTACCGTTTCATGCCTTTTCTTGCCTTTTTATGCCTTTTCTTGCCTTTTTCTTACCTTTTCCTTACCTTACCTGACCTTATCTTGCCTTTTTCTTGCCTTTTCTTGCCTTTTCTTACCTTTTCCTTACCTTTTCTGACCTTATCTTGCCTTTTTCTTGCCTTTTCTTGCCTTTTCATGCCTTTTCCATGCCCTTTCTTGCCCTTTCTTGACTTTTCTTGCTTATTCCTTGCCTTTTTTTGACTTTTCTTGCCGTTTCCTTGCCTTCTCCTGCATGATCTTGCCTTATCATTCCCTTTCTATCCCTTTCTTTCCTTTTCTTGCCTTTGCTTGCCTTTTCTTACCTTTTCTTAACTTTTCTCGCATTTGCTTGCCTTTTCTTGCATTTTCTTGCCTTATATTCCCTTTTTTTGCCTTTTCATGTGTTTTTCTTGCCTTATCTTTCATTTTCTTGCCTTTTCTTTCATTTTCATTCCTTTTCTCCCCTTCTCGATCCTTTTCTTGACTTTTCTTATCTTTTCCTTCCCTTATCTTACCTTATCTTGCCTTTTCATGCCTTTTCCTTGCCTTATCTTGCCTTATCCTTGCCTTTTCTTGCCTTTTCCTTGCCTTTTCATGCCTTTTCCATGCCTTTTCTTTCCTTAACTTACCTTTTCTTGCCTTTTCCTTGCGTGTTCTTTCATTTTCTTGCCTTATCTTGCCTTTTCTTGTCTTACCTTTCATTTTCTTTTCTTTTCTTGCCTTTCCTTTTCTTTTCTTTTCTTGCCTTTTCCTTGCCCTTTCTTCCCTTTCTTGCCTTTTCATGCCTTTGCTTGCCCTATCTTTCCTATTCTTTCATTTTCTTGCCTTTTCCATGCCTTTTCTTGCCTTTTCCTGCCTTTTCCTTGCCTTTTCCTGCCTTTTCTTTCATTTTCTTGCCTTATCTTGCCTTACCTTTCATTTGCTTTTCTTTTCTTGCATTTCCTTCCCTTTTCTTGCCCTATCTTCCCTTATCTTGCCTTTTCTTGCCTTATCTTACCTTATCTTTCCATTTCCTTGCCTTTTCTTTCCTTATATTGCCTTTTCTTGCCTTTTCCTTTCCCTTTCTTGCCTTTTCTTGCCTTTTCATGCCTTTTCTTGCCATATCTTTCTTTCCTATTCTTGCCTATTCTTGCCTTTTCCTACCTTTTCCTTGCCTTTTCTTTCCTTATATTGCCTTTTCTTGCCTTTTCCTTTCCCTTTCTTCCCTTTTCTTGCCTTTTCATGCCTTTTCTTGCCTTATCTTTCATATTCTTGCCTTTTCTTGCCTTTTCCATGCCTTTTACTGCCTTTTCCTGCCTTTTCCTGCCTTTTCTTGCCTTATCTTGCCTTTTCTTGCCTTACCTTTCATTTTCTTGCCTTTCCTTCCCTTTTCTTGCCCTATCTTACCTTATCTTGCCTTTTCTTGCTTTTTCTTGCCTTATCTTGCCTTAAATTTCCTTTTCCTTGCCTTTTCTTTCCTTATATTGATTTTTCTTGCCTTTTCCTTGCCCTTTCTTCCCTTTTCTTGCCTTTTCTTGCCTTTTCTTTCCTATTCTTGCCCTTTCTTGCCTTTCCATGCCTTTTCTTTCATTTTCTTGCCTTTCCATGCCTTTTCTTTCACTTTCCATGCCTTTTCATTCCTTTTCTTGCCTTATCTTGCCTTTTCTAACCTTTTCATGCCTTTTCTTGCCTTTTCCTTGCCTTTTCTTTCCTTTTCTTGCATTTTCTTGCCTAGTCCTTGCCTTTTCTTTCCTTTTCCTTGCCTTTCCTGCCTGATCTTACCTCTTCTTGCCTTAACTTTCTTTTTCTATCATGTTCTTGCCTTTTCTTGCCTTTTCTTGCCTTATCTTTCCTTTTCTTACATTTTCTTGCCTTTTCTTGCTTTTCTTACATTTTCTCACCTTTTCTTGGCTTTCCTTGCCTTTTTTTGCCTTATCTTACCTTTTCCTACCTTTTCATGCCTTTTCTTGCCTTTTCTTTGCCTTTTCCTTGTCTTTTCCTTGCCTTTTCTTGCCTTATCGTGCCTTATCTTTCCCTTTCTTTCCTTTTCTTGCCTTATCTTGCCTTATCATTCCTGTTTTTTCCTTTTCATTCCTTTTCTTGCCTTTCCATGCCTTTCCATGCCTTTCCTTGACTTTTCATGCCTTTCCTTGCCTTTTCATTCCTTTTCTTGCCTTTTCCTTGCTTTTTAATGACTTTCCATGCCTTTTCTTTCCTTATCTTGCCTTTTGCATGCCTTTTCTTGCCTTTTCCTTGCTTTTTCTTTTTTTTTTCTTTCCTTATCTTGCCTTATCTTGTCTTTTCCTTCCAATTTCTTTCCTTTTCTTTCCTTTCCATGCCTTTTCTTACCTTTTCCATAATTTCCCTTGCCTTTTCTTGCCTTATCTTTCATTTTCTTGCCCTTGCTTGCATTTTCTTGCCTTATCTTACCTTTTCTTGCCTTTTCTTGACTTATCTGTCCTTTTCTTATCTTTTCTTTCCTTTTCTTGCATTTTCCTTCCTTTTCCTTGCCTTTTCTTGCCTTATCTTTCCTTTTCTTGCCTTTGCTTGCCTTTTCTTACCTTATCTTATCTTACCTTTTCTTGCCTTAACTGATCTTAACTTTTCTTGCCTTATCTTTTCTTGCCTTTTCTTTCCTTTTCTTGCCTTTTCTTTCCTTTGCTTGCCTTTTCCTTGCCTTTTCTTGCCTTATCTTACCTTTTCTTGCTTTTTCTTTCCTTTTCATGCCTTTTTCTTGTCTTTTCCTTACCTTTTATCGCCTTATCTTGCCTTATCTTTCCTTTTCTGTCCTTTTCATTCATTTTCTTGCCTTTTCATGCCTTTCCATGCCTTTCCATGCCTTTTCATGCCTTTCCTTGCCTTTTCTTGTCTTTTCATGCCTTTTCATTCCCTTTCTTGCCTTTTCTTGCCTTTTTCTTGCCTTTTCTTGCCTTTTCCTTGCTTTTTCATGCCTTTTCCATGCCTTTTCTTTCCTTATCTTGCCTTTTCTTGCCTTTTCTTACCTTTTCCATGCTTTTTCTTTCCTTTTCTTGCCTTATCTTGCCTTTTCCTTGCATTTTCTTTCCTTTTCTTGCCTTTCCATGCCTTTTCTTGCCTTTCCATGCCTTTTCTTTCCTTTTCTTGCCTCATCTTACCTTTTGCTTGCATTTTCTTTCCTTTTCTTGCCTTTTCTTTCCTTTTCTTGCCTTATCTTTCTTTTTCTTGCCTTTGCTTGCCTTTTATTTCCTTTTCTTGCCTTTTCTTGACTTATATGTCCTTTTCTTGTCTTTTCTTTCCTTTTCTTGCATTTTCCTTCCTTTTCCTTGCCTTTTCTTGCCTTATCTTTCCTTTTCTTACATTTGCTTGCCTTTTCTTGCCTTATCTTATCTTACCTTTTCTTGCCTTATCTTATCTTACTTTTTCTTGCCTTTTCTTGCCTTTTCATGCCTTTTCTTACCTTCTCTTGCCCTTTCTTACCTTATCTTTCCTTTTCTTACCTTATCTTTCTTTTTCTGGCCTTTTCCTTGCCTTTTCTTGCCTTTTCTTTCCTTTTCTTTCCTTTTATTTGCCTTTTCTTACCTTTTCTTTCCTTATCTTTCCTTTTCTTGTCTTTGCATGCCTTTTTCTTGCCTTTTCTTTCCTTTTCTTTCCTTATCTTGCCTTTTACTTGCCTTTTCTTACCTTATCTTTCCTTTTCTTGCCTTTGCTTCAATTTTCTTGCCTTGTCTTTCTTAATCTTGCATTTTCTTTCCTTATCTTGCCTTTTCTTTTATTTTCCTTTCCTTTTCTTTCCTTTTCTTGTCTTTTCTTACCTTTCAAGTGCCTTTTCTTGCCTTTTCCTGCCTTTTCCTAGGCTTTTCTTGCCTTATCTTGCCTTTTCTCTGCCTTAGCTTGCCTTTTCTTGCCTTATCTTGCCTTTTCTTGACTTATCTTTCATTTTCTTTCTTTTTCATTCCTTTTCTTGCCTTATCTTGCCTTTTCCAACCTTTTCATGCCTTTTCATGCTTTTTCTTGCCTTTTCATTGCCTTTTCTTGCCTGATCTTTCATTTTTTTACCTTTTCTTACCTTATCGTGCCTTTTTCTTGCTTTTTCTTACCTTTTCATGCTTTTTCCATGCCTTATCTTGCCTTATCTTGCCTTTTCTTGCCTTGTCTTTCCTTTTCTTGCCTTTGCTTGCCTTTCCTTGTCTTATCTTATCTTACCTTTTCTTGCCTTATCTTATCTTACCCTTTCTTTCATTTTCTTACCTTTTCATGCCTTTTCTTTCCTAATCTTGGCCTTTACCTTATCTTGCCTTTTCTTACCTTATCTTGCATTTTCTTGCCTTTTCCTTGCCTTTTCCTGCCTTTTCTTTCCTTATCTTGCCTTTTCATTCCTTTTCCTTGCATTTTCTTACATTTTCTTGCCTTATCTTTCCTTTTCTTATCCTTGCATGCCTTTTCCTTGTCTTTTCTTTCCTTTTCTTTCCATATCTTGCCTTTTCTTGCATTTTCCTTGCCTTTTCTTATCTTTTCTTGCCCTATCTTACCTCATATTTATTTTCTTTCCATTTCTCGCATTTCCTTCCATTTTCTTACCTTATCTTGCCTAATCTTGGCTTTTCTTTCCTTTTCATTCCTTTTCTTGACTTATCTTGCCTTTTCTAACCTTTTCATACCTTTTCTTGCTTCTTCTTGCCTTTTTATGCCTTTTCTTGCCTTTTCCTTGCCTTTTCTTGCCTTATCTTTCCTTTTTTTACCTTTTCTTACCTTTTCATGCCTTTTCTTGCCTTTTTATGCCTTTTCTTGCCTTTTCCTTGCAATTTCATGCCTTATCTTTCCTTTTTTGACTTTTCTTACCTTTTCCTTACATTGTCTGACCTTATCTTGCCTTTTTCTTGCCTTTTCTTGCCTTTTCTTACCTTTTCCTTACCTTTTCTGACCTTATCTTGCCTTTTTCTTGCCTTTTCTTGCCTTTTCATGCCTTTTCCATGCCTTTTCTTGCCCTTTCTTGACTTTTCTTGTTTATTCCTTGCCTTTTATTAACTTTTCTTGCTGTTTCCTTGCCTTCTCCTGCATAATCTTGCCTTATCATTCCCTTTCTATCCCTTTCTTTCCTTTTCTTGCCATTGCTTGCCTTTTCTGAACTTTTCTTGCCTTTTTCTTACTTTTTCTTACCTTTTCTCGCCTTTTCTTGCCTTTTTTTGCATTTTCTTGCCTTCTATTCCCTTTTTTTGCCTTTTCGTTTCTTTTTCTTGCCTTATCTTTCATTTTCTTGCCTTTTCTTAACTTTTCATTCCTTTTCTCCCCTTCTCGATCCTTTTCATGCCTTTTCTTATCTTTTCCTTCCCTTATCTTGCCTTATCTTGCCTTTTCATGCCTTTTCCTTGCCTCTTCTTGCCTTATCTTGCCATGTCGTGCCTTATCCTTACCTTTTCTTACCTTTTCTTGCCTTTTCCTTGCCTTTTCATGCCTTTTCCATGCCTTTTCTTTCCTTAACTTGCCTTTTCTTGCCTTTTCCTTGCCTTTTCTTTCATATTCTTTCCTTATCTTGCCTTTTCTTGCCTTGCCTTTCATTTTCTTTTGTTTTCTTGCCTTTCCTTCCCTTTTCTTGCCCTATCTTGCCTTATCTTGCCTTTTCTTGCCTTATCTTGCCTTATCTTTCCTTTTCCTTGCCTTTTCTTTCCTTATATTGCCTTTTCTTACCTTTTCCATGCCCTTTCTTCCCTTTCTTGCCTTTTCATGCCCTATCTTTCCTATTCTTTCCTTTTCTTGCCTTTTCCATGCCTTTTCTTGCCTTTTCCTGCCTTTTCCTTGCCTTTTCCTGCCTTTTCTTTCATTTTCTTGCCTTATCTTGCATTACCTTTCATTTTCTTTTCTTTTCTTGCCTTTCCTTCCCTTTTCTTGCCCTATCTTGCCTTATCTTGCCTTTTCTTGCCTTTTCCTTCCCCTTTCTTCCCTTTTCATGCCTTTTCTTTCCTATTCTTGCCTTTTCCTGCCTTTTCTTTCATTTTCTTGCCTTTCCTTCCCTTTTCTTGCCCTATCTTGCCTTATCTTGCCTTTTCTTGCTTTTTCTTGCCTTATCTTGCCTTTTCCTTGCCTTTTCTTTCCTTATATTGATTTTTCTTGCCTTTTCCTTGCCCTTTCTTCCCTTTTCTTGCCTTTTCTTGCCTTATCTTTCCTATTCTTGCCCTTTCTTGCCTTTTCCATGCCTTTTCTTTCCTTTTCCTGCCTTTTCCTTGCCTTTTCCTGCCTTTTATTTCCTTATCTTTCTTTTTCTTTCCTTTTCATTCCTTTTCTTGCCTTATCTTACCTTTTCTAACCTTTTCATGCCTTTTCTTGCCTTTTCCTTGCCTTTTCTTTCCTTTTCTTACATTTTCTTGCCTAGTCCTTGCCTTTTATTTCCTTTTCCTTGCCTTTCCTGGCTGATCTTACCTCTTCTTGCCTTATCTTGCCTTAACTTTCTTTTTCTTTCATGTTCTTGCCTTTTCTTGCCTTATCTTTCCTTTTCTTACCTTTTCTTTCCTTTTCATGCCTTTTCTTGCCTTTTCTTACATTTTCTCACCTTTTATTGCCTTGTCTTGCCTTTTCATGCCTTTTCTTACCTTTTGTTGCCTTTCTTTGCCTTTTCCTTGTCTTTTCCTTGCCTTTTCTTGCCTTTTCTTGCCTTATCTAGCCGTATCTTTCCTTTTCTTTCCTTTTCATTCCTTTTCTTGCCTTTTCATTCCTTTTCTTGCCTTTTCACGCCTTTTCATGCCTTTTCTTGACTTTTCATGCCTTTCCTTGCCTTTTCATTCCTTTTCTTACCTTTCCTTGCCTTTTCATTCCTTTTCTTGCCTTTTCTTGCCTTTTCATGCTTTTTCTTGCCTTTTCATGCTTTTTCTTGCCTTTTCTTTCCTTTTCTTGCCTTATCTAGCCTTATCTTTCCTTTTCTGTCCTTTTCATTCCTTTTCTTGCCTTTTCATGCCTTTCCATGCCTTTTCATGCCTTTCCATGCCTTTTCGTGTCTTTTCATGCCTTTCCTTGCCTTTTCATTCCTTTTCTTGCCTTTTCTTGCCGATTTCTTGCCTTTCTTGACTTTTCCTTCCTTTTTCATGCCTTTTCCATGCCTTTTCTTGCCTTTTCTTTCCTTCTCTTTCCTTATCATACCTTTTCCTTGCATTTTCTTTCCTGTTCTTGCCTTTTCTTTCCTTTTCTTGCCTTATCTTTCTTTTTCTTGCCTTTGCTTGCCTTTTCTTGCCTTATCTTAACTTTTCTTTCCTTTTATTTCCTTTTCTTGGCTTTTCTTAACTTATCTGTCCTTTTCTTGCATTTTCCTTCCTTTTCCTTGCCTTTTCTTGCCTTATCTTTCCTTTTCTTGCCTTATCTTTCCTTTTCTTGCCTTATCTTATCTTACCTTTTCTTCCCTTATCTGATCTTACCTTTTCTTGCCTTATCTGATCTTACCTTTTCTTGCCTTTTCTTGCATTTTCTTGCCTTTTCATGCCTTTTCTTGCCTTCTCTTGCCCTTTCTTACCTTATCTTGCCTTTTCTTACCTTTTCTTGCCTTTTCTTTCCTTTTCTTTCCTTTTATTTGCCTTTTCTTACCTTTTCTTTCCTTATCTTTCCTTTTCTTGTCTTTGCATGCTTTTTCTTGCCTTTTTCTTTCCTTTTCTTTACTTATCTTGCCTTTTCTTTCCTTTTCCTTGCCTTTTCTTAACTTTTCTTGCCATTTCTTGCCTCATATTTCCTTTTCTTGCCTTTGCTTCAATTTTCTTGCCTTGTCTTTCTTAATCTTGCGTTTTCTTTGCTTATCTTGCCTTTTCTTTCATTTTCCTTCCCTTTTCTTTCCTTATCTTTCCCTTTCTTGTCTTTTCTTGCCTTTCCAGTGCCTTTTCTTGCGTTTTCCTGCCTTTTCTTTGCCTTTTCTTACCTTATCTTGCCTTTTCCCTGCCTTTTCTTGCCTTTTCTTGCCTTACCTTGCCTTTTCTTGACTTATCTTTCATTTTCTTTCCTTTTCATTCCTTTTCTTGCCTTATCTTGCCTTTTCTAACCTTTTCATGCCTTTTCTTGCTTTTTCTTGCCTTTTCCTTATCTTTTCTTGCCTGATCTTGCCTTATCATGCCTTTTTCTTGCTTGTTCTTGCCTTTTCATGCTTTTTCCATGCCTTTTCTTGCCTTATCTTGCCTTTTCTTACCTTTTCATGTCTTTTCTTGCCTTTTCCTTGCCTTTTCTTGCCTTAACTTTCTTTTTTTGCCTTTTCCTTGCCTTTTTCGACCTTATCTTGCCTTTTTCTTGCCATTTCTTACCTTTTCATGCCTTTTCCATGCCTTTTTTTGCATTTTCTTTCCCTTTCTTGACTTTTCTTGCTTATTCCTCGCCTTTTCTTGACTTTTCTTGCCGTTTGCTTGCCTTCTCCTGCATGATCTTGCCTTATCTTTCCCTTTCTTTCCTTTTCTTGCCTTAGCTTGCCTTTTCCAGCCTTTTCTTACCTTTTCTCGCCTTTTCTTTCCTTTTCTTGCCTTTTCTTTCCTTTTCATGCCTTTTCTTCCCTTCTCGTTCCTTTTCTTGATTTTTCTTATCTTTTCGTTGCCTTATCTTTCCTTTTCTTACCTTTTCTGGCCTTATCCTTGCCATTTCTTACCTTTTCATGCCTTTTCCATGCCTTTTCTTTCCTTAACTTTCCTTTTCTTGCCTTTTCCTTGCCTTTTCTTTCATTTTCTTGCCCTATCTTGCCTTTTCTTGCCTTACCTTTCATTTTCTTTTCTTTTCTTGCCTTTCCTTCCCTTTTCTTACCCTATCTTACCTTATCTTGCCTTTTCTTCCGTTATATTTCCTTTTCCTTGCCTTTTCTTTCCTTATATTGCCTTTTCTTTCCTTTTCCTTGCCCTTTCTTCCCTTTTCTTGCCTTTTCATGCCTTTTCTTGCCTTATCTTTCCTATTCTTGCCTTTTCTTGCCTTTTCCATGCCTTTTCTTGCCTTTTCCTGCCTTTTCTTGCCTTATCTTACCTTTTCCTTGCCTTTTCTTGCCTTATCTTTCTTTTTCTTTCCTTTTCATTCCTTTTCTTGCATTATGTTGCCTTTTCTTACCTTTTCATGCCTTTTCCTTGCCTTTTCTTATCTTTTCTTTCCTTTTCTTGCATTTTCTTACCTATTTCATGCCTTTTCTTGCCTTTTCCTTGCCTTTCCTGCCTGATCTTACCTCTTCTTGCCTTATCTTGCTTTTTCTTTCCTGTTCTTGCCTTTTCTTACCTTTTCATGCCTTTTCCTTGCCTTTTCTTATCTTTTCTTTCCTTTTCTTGCATTTTCTTACCTATTTCATGCCTTTTCTTGCTTTTCCTTGCCTTTTCTTGCCTTATCTTTCCTTTTTTGACTTTTCTTACCTTTTCCTTACCTTATCTGACCTTATCTTGCCTTTTTCTTGCCTTTTCTTACCTTTTCCTTACCTTTTCTGACCTTATCATGCCTTTTTCTTGCCTTTTCATGCCTTTTCATGCCTTTTCCATGCCTTTTCTTGCTCTTTCTTGACTTTTCTTGCTTATTCCTTGCCTTTTATTAACTTTTCTTGCCGTTTCCTTGCCTTCTCCTGCATGATCTTGCCTTATCATTCCCTTTCTATCCCTTTCTTTCCTTTTCTTGCCTTTGCTTGCCTTTTCTTAAGTTTTCTTGCCTTTTTCTTACTTTTTCTTACCTTTTCTCGCCTTTTCTTGCCTTTTTTTGTATTTTCTTGCCTTCTATTCCCTTTTTTTGCCTTTTCGTGTCTTTTTCTTGCCTTATCTTTCATTTATTTGCCTTTTCTTTCCTTTTCATTCCTTTTCTCCCCTTCTCGATCCTTTTCTTGACTTTTCTTATCTTTTCCTTCCCTTATCTTGCCTTATCTTGCCTTTTCATGCCTTTTCCTTGCATTTTCTTGCCTTATCTTGCCATATCGTGCCTTATCCTTGCCTTTTCTTACCTTTTCTTACCTTTTCTTGCCTTTTCCTTGCCTTTTCATGCCTTTTCCATGCCTTTTCTTTCCTTAACTTGCCTTTTCTTGCCTTTTCCTTGCCTTTTCTTTCATATTCTTTCCTTATCTTGCCTTTTCTTGCCTTGCCTTTCATTTTCTTTTCTTTTCTTGCCTTTCCTTCCCTTTTCTTGCCCTATCTGGCCTTATCTTGCCTTTTCTTGCCTTATCTTACCTTATCTTTCCTTTTCCTTGCCTTTTCTTTCCTTATATTGCCTTTTCTTGCCTTTTCCATACCCTTTCTTCCCTTTCTTGCCTTTTCATGCCTTTTCTTGCCCTATCTTTCCTATTCTTTCCTTTTCTTGCCTTTTCCATGCCTTTTCTTGCCTTTTCCTGCCTTGTCCTTGCCTTTTCCTGCCTTTTCTTTCATTTTCTTGCCTTAACTTGCCTTACCTATCATTTTCTTTTCTTTTCTTGCCTTTCCTTCCCTTTTCTTGCCCTATCTTGCCTTATCTTGCCTTTTCCTTTCCCTTTCTTCCCTTTTCTTGCCTTTTCATGCATTTTCTTTCCTATTCTTGCCTTTTCCTGCCTTTTCCTTGCCTTTTCCTGCCTTTTCTTTCATTTTCTTGCCTTATCTTGCCTTTTCTTGCCTTACCTTTCATTTTCTTTCTTTTCTTGCCTTTCCTTCCCGTTTCTTGCCTTATCTTGCCTTATCTTGTCTTTTCTTGCTTTTTCTTGCCTTATCTTGCCTTTTCCTTGCCTTTTCTTTCCTTATATTGATTTTTCTTGCCTTTTCCTTGCCCTTTCTTCCCTTTTCTTGCCTTTTCTTGCCTTATCTTTCCTATTCTTGCCCTTTCTTGCCTTTTCCATGCCTTTTCTTTCCATTTCCTGCCTTTTCCTTGCCTTTTCCTGCCTTTTCTTGCCTTATCTTTCTTTTTCTTTCCTTTCCATTCCTTTTCTTGCCTTATCTTACCTTTTCTAACCTTTTCATGCCTTTTCTTGCCTTTTCCTTGCCTTTTCTTTCCTTTTCTTACATTTTCTTGCCTAGTCCTTGCCTTTTATTTCCTTTTCCTTGCCTTTCCTGGCTGATCTTACCTCTTCTTGCCTTATCTTGCCTTAACTTTCTTTTTCTTTCATGTTCTTGCCTTTTCTTGCCTTATCTTTCCTTTTCTTACCTTTTCTTGCCTTTTCATGCCTTTTCTTGCCTTTTCTTACATTTTCTCACCTTTTATTGCCTTTTCTTGCCTTTTCTTGCCTTTTGTTTCCTTTCTTTGCCTTTTCCTTGTCTTTTCCTTGCCTTATCTTGCCTTATCTAGCCGTATCTTTCCTTTTCTTTCCTTTTCATTCCTTTTCTTGCCTTTTCATGCCTTTCCATGCCTTTTCTTGACTTTTCATGCCTTTCCTTGCCTTTTCATTCCTTTTCTTGCCTTTCCTTGCCTTTTCATTCCTTTTCTTGCCTTTTCTTGCCTTTTCATGCATTTTCTTGCCTTTTCATGCCTTTTCTTGCCTTTTTCTTGTCTTTTCGTTTCCTTTTATCGCCTTATCTTGCCTTATCTAGCCTTATCTTTCCTTTTCTGTCCTTTTCATTCATTTTCTTGCCTTTTCATGCCTTTCCATGCCTTTTCATGCCTTTCCTTGCCTTTTCATGCCTTTCCTTGCCTTTTCATTCCTTTTCTTGCCTTTTCTTGCCGATTTCTTGCCTTTTCTTGCCTTTCTTACCTTTTCCTTCCTTTTTCATGCCTTTTCCATGCCTTTTCTTGCCTTTTCTTGCCTTTTCTTTCCTTCTCTTTCCTTATCATACCTTTTCCTTGCATTTTCTTTCCTGTTCTTGCCTTTTCTTTCCTTTTCTTGCCTTATCTTTCTTTTTCTTGCCTTTGCTTGCCTTTTCTTGCCTTATCTTAACTTTTCTTTCCTTTTATTGCCTTTTCTTAACTTATCTATCCTTTTCTTGTCTTTTCTTTCCTTTTCTTGCATTTTCCTTCCTTTTCTTGCCTTTTCTTGCCTTTTCTTGCCTTATCTGATCTTACCTTTTCTTGCCTTTTCTTGCATTTTCTTGCCTTTTCATGCCTTTTCTTGCCTTCTCTTGCCCTTTCTTACCTTATCTTGCCTTTTCTTACCTTATCTTGCCTTTTCTTTCCTTTTCTTTCCTTTTATTTTCCTTTTCTTACCTTTTCTTTCCTTATCTTTCCTTTTCTTGTCTTTGCATGCCTTTTTCTTGCCTTTTTCTTTCCTTTTCTTTACTTATCTTGCCTTTTCTTGCCTTTTCCTTGCCTTTTCTTACCTTTTCTTCCCATTTCTTGCCTCATATTTCCTTTTCTTTCCTTTTCTTGCCTTTGCTTCAATTTTCTTGCCTTGTCTTTCTTAATCTTGCGTTTTCTTTGCTTATCTTGCCTTTTCTTTCATTTTCCTTCCCTTTTCTTTCCTTATCTTTCCCTTTCTTGTCTTTTCTTGCCTTTCCAGTGCCTTTTCTTGCCTTTTCCTGCCTTTTCCTTGGCTTTTCTTACCTTATCTTGCCTTTTCCCTGCCTTTTCTTGCCTTTTCTTGCCTTACCTTGCCTTTTCTTGACTTATCTTTCATTTTCTTTCCTTTTCATTCCTTTTCTTGCCTTATCTTGCCTTTTCTAACCTTTTCATGCCTTTTCTTGCTTTTTCTTGCCTTTTCCTTATCTTTTCTTGCCTGATCTTTCTTTTTTTTGCCTTTTCTTACCTTATCATGCCTTTTTCTTGCTTGTTCTTGCCTTTTCATGCTTTTTCCATGCCTTTTCTTGCCTTATCTTGCCTTTTCTTACCTTTTCTTGCCTTTTCTTGCCTTTTCTTGCCTTTTCCTGCCTTAACTTTCTTTTTTTTGCCTTTTCCTTGCCTATTTTGACCTTATCTTGCCTTTTGCTTGCCATTTCTTACCTTTTCATGCCTTTTCCATGCCTTTTTTTGCCTTTTCTTTCCCTATCTTGACTTTTCTTGCTTATTCCTCGCCTTTTCTTGACTTTTCTTGCCGTTTGCTTGCCTTCTCCTGCATGATCTTGCCTTATCTTTCCCTTTCTTTTCTTTTCTTGCTTTAGCTTGCCTTTTCCAGCCTTTTCTTACCTTTTCTCGCCTTTTCTTTCCTTTTCTTGCCTTTTATTCCCTTTTTTGCTTTTTCTTGCCTTTTTCTTGCCCTTTCTTTCCTTTTCTTGCCTTTTCTTTCCTTTTCATGCCTTTTCTTCCCTTCTCGTTCCTTTTCTTGATTTTTCTTATCTTTTCGTTGCCTTATCTTTCCTTTTCTTACCTTTTCTTGCCTTATCCTTGCCTTTTCTTACCTTTTCATGCCTTTTCCATGCCTTTTCTTTCCTTAACTTTCCTTTTCTTGCCTTTTCCTTGCCTTTTCTTTCATTTTCTTGCCTTATCTTGCCTTTTCTTGCCTTACCTTTCATTTTCTTTTCTTTTCTTGCCTTTCCTTCCCTTTTCTTACCCTATCTTGCCTTTTCTTCCATTATATTTCCTTTTCCTTGCCTTTTCTTTCCTTATATTGCCTTTTCTTTCCTTTTCCTTGCCCTTTCTTCCCTTTTCTTGCCTTTTCATGCCTTTTCTTGCCTTATCTTTCCTATTCTTGCCTTTTCTTGCCTTTTCCATGCCTTTTCTTGCATTTTCCTGCCTTTTCTTGCCTTATCTTACCTTTTCCTTGCCTTTTCTTGCCTTATCTTTCTTTTTCTTTCCTTTTCATTCCTTTTCTTGCCTTATGTTGCCTTTTCTTACCTTTTCATGCCTTTTCCTTGCCTTTTCTTATCTTTTCTTTCCTTTTCTTGCATTTTCTTACCTATTTCATGCCTTTTCTTGCCTTTTCCTTGCCTTTCCTGCCTGATCTTACCTCTTCTTGCCTTATCTTGCTTTTTCTTTCCTGTTCTTGCCTTTTCTTGCCTTTTTTTACTTTTGTTACATTTTCTCACCTTTTCTTTCCTTTTCTTGCGTTTTCCTTAATTTTCCTTGCCTTTTCTTGCCTTATTTTTCATTTTCTTGCCTTTGCTTGCCATTTTTTGCCTTATCTTAACTTTTCTTTCCTATTCTTGCCTTTTCTTGACTTATCTGTCTTTTTCTTGTCTTTTCTTTCCTTTTCTTGCATTTTCCTTCCTTTTCCTTGCCTTTTCTTGCCTTGTCTTTCCTTTTCTTGGCTTTGCTTGCCTTTCCTTACCTTATCTTATCTTACCTTTTCTTTCCTTATCTTATCTTACCCTTTCTTTCCTTTTCTTGCCTTTTCATGCCTTTTTTTCCTTATCTTGCCCTTTCTTACCTTATCTTGCCTTTTCTTACCTTATCTTTCATTTTCTTGCCTTTTCCTGCCTTTTCTTTACTTATCTTGCCTTTTCATTCCTTTTCCTTTCATTTTCTTACATTTCTTACCTTATCTTGCATTTTCCCTGCCTTTTCTTTCCTTACCTTGCCTTTTCTTGACTTATCTTTCATTTTTTTCCTTTTCATTCCTTTTCTTGCCTTATAATGCCTTTTCTAACCTTTTCATGCCTTTTCTTGCTTTTTCTTGCCTTTTCCTTGCCTTTTCTTGCATGATCTTTCATTTTTTTGCCTTTTCTTACCTTATCATGCCTTTTTCTTGCTTTTTCTTGCCTTTTCATGCTTTTTCCATGCCTTTTCTTGCCTTATCTTGCCTTTTCTTACCTTTTCATACCTTTTCTTGCCTTTTCTTGCCTTTTATGCCTTTTCTAGCCTTTTCTTGCCTTAACTTTCCTTTTTTTACCTTTTCCTTGCCTTTTCTGACCTTATCTTGCCTTTTTCTTGCCATTTCTTACCATTTCATGCCTTTTCCATGCCTTTTTTTCCTTTTCTTTCCCTTTCTTAACTTTTCTTGCTTATTGCTCACCTTTTCTTGCCGTTTGCTTGCCTTCTCCTACATGATCTTGCCTTATCTTTCCCTTTCTTTCCTTTTCTTGCCTTATCTTGCCTTTTCCGGCCTTTTCTTACCTTTTCTCGCCTTTTCTTTCCTTTTATTGCCTTTTATTCCCTTTTTTTGCCTTTTCTTGCCTTTTTCTTGCCTTGTCTTTCCTTTTCTTGCCTTTTCTTTCCTTTTTATGCCTTTTCTTCCCTTCTCGATCCTTTTCTTGATTTTTCTTGTCTTTTCCTTGCCTTATCTTTCCTTTTCTTACCTTTTCTTGCCTTATTTTGCCTTTTCATGCCTTTTCCTTGCCTTTTCTTGCCTTATCTTGCTTTTCTACTCATCCTTGCCTTTTCTTACCTTTTCATGCCTTTTCCTTTACTTTTCATGCCTTTTCCATGCCTTTTCTTTCCTAAACTTGCCTTTTCTTGCCTTTTCCTTGTCTTTTCTTTCATTTTCTTGCCTTATCTTGCCTTTTCTTGCCTTACCTTTTATTTTCTTTTCCTTTCTTGCCTTTCCTTCCATTTTCTTACCCTATCTTACCTTATCTTCCCTTTTCTTGCTTTATATTTCCTTTTCCTTGCCTTTTCTTTCCTTATATTGCCTTTTCTTTCCTTTTCCTTGCCCTTTCTTCCCTTTTCTTGCCTTTTCATGCCTTTTCTTGCCTTATCTTTCCTATTCTTGCCTTTTCTTGCCTTATCTTACCTTTTCCTTGCCTTTTCTTGTCTTTTCTTGCCTTATCTTTCTTTTTCTTTCCTTTTCATTCCTTTTCTTGCCTTATGTTGCCTTTTCTTACCTTTTCATGCCTTTTCCTTGCCTTTTCTTACCTTTTCTTTCCTTTTCTTCCATTTTCTTACCTATTTCATGCCTTTTCTTGCCTTTCCTGCCTGATCTTACCTCTTCTTGCCTTATCTTACTTTTTCTTTCCTGTTCTTGCCTTATCTTGCCTTTTCTTACCTTTTCTTGCCTTTTCTTGCCTTTTTTTCCTTTTGTTACATTTTCTCACCTTTTCTTTCCTTTTCTTGCATTTTCCTTAATTTTCCTTGCCTTTTCTTGCCTTATCTTTCATTTTCTTGCCTTTGCTTGCCTTTTTTTTCCTTATCTTAACTTTTCTTTCCTTTTCTTGCCTTTTCTTGACTTCTCTATCCTTTTCTTGTATTTTCTTTCCTTTTCTTGCATTTTCCTTCCTTTTCCTTGCCTTTTCTTGCCTTTGCTTGCCTTTGCTTGCCTTATCTTATCTTACTTTTTCTTGCCTTATCTTATCTTACCATTTCTTTCCTTATCTTGCCTTTTCTTACCTCATCTTTTCTTTTCTTGCCTTTCCTTGCCTTATCTTGCCTTAACTTTCCATTTCTTGCCTTTTCATTCCTTTTCCTTTCCTTTTCTTGCCATTTCTTTCCTTTTCTTGCCTTTTTCTTGCCTTTTCTTTTCTTTGCTTGACTTTTCCTTGACTTTTCTTGCCTTTTCTTACATTATCTTTCCTTTTCTTTTCTTTTCTTTCCTTTTCTTGGCTTTTCTTGCCTTATCTTGCCTTTTCTTACCTTTTCATGCCTTTTCCTTGCCTTTACATGCATTTTTCATGCCTTTTCTTTCCTTATCTATCCTTTTCTTGGCCTTTTCTTTCCTTTTCTTGCCTTATCTAACCTTTTGTTTCCTTTTCCTTGCCTTTTCATTCCTTTACTTGTCTTTTCATGCCTTTTCTTGCCTTTTCCTTGCCCTTTATTCCAGTTTCTTGCCTTTTCATGCCATTTCTTGCCTTATCATTCCTTTTCTTTCCTTTCCATACCTTTTCTTGCATTTTCCTTGCCTTTTCTTGCCTTATCTTGCCTTATCTTTCCTTTTATTTCTTTTTCTTTCCTTTTCTTACCTTTTCTTGCCTTTTCTTTCCTTTTCTCACCTTTTCTTACCTTTTCCATGCCTTTTCTTACCTCAGCTTTCCTTTTCTTTCCTTTTCATGCCTTATCCATGCCTTTTCTTGCATTTTCTTTCCTTTTCTTGCCTTATCTTGCCTTTTCTTTCCTTTTCTTTCCTTTTCTTACCATTTCATGCCTTTTCTTGCATTTTCCTTATCTTTTCTTATCTTTTCCTGCCTTATCTTTCCTTTTTTCCTTTTTTGGCCTTTTCCTTGCCTTTTCTTGCTTTATCTTGCCTTTTCTTTCCTTTTCTTTCAATTTCTTTCCTTTTCCTTCCTTTTCTTGCCTTATCTTGCCTTTTCATGCCATTTCATGCCTTTTCATGCCATTTCATGCCTTTTCTTGCCTTATCTTCCCTTTTTATTCTTTATCTTGCCCTTTCTTACCTTTTCTTGCCTTTTCTTTCCTTATCATGCCTTTTCTTGCATTTTCTTGCCTTATCATGCCTTATATTTCCTAATCTTTCCTTATCTTGCCTTTTCTTTCCTTACCTTGCCTTTTCTTGCCTTATCTTGCCTTTTCTTTCCTTTTCTTGCCTTATCATGCCTTATCTTGCCTTTTCTTGCCTTTTCCTTGCCTTTTCTTTCCTTTTCTTGCCTTATCTTGCATTTTTTTTCTTTTCTTTTGTTTCTTTTTCATGCCTTTTCATGCCATTTCTCGCCTTATCTTTCTTTTTCTTGCCTTTTCATGCCTTTTCCATGCCTTTTATTTCCTTTTCTTGTCTTATCTCGCCTTTCCCTTCCTTTATAATGCCTTATCTATCCTTTTCTTTCCTTTTCATGCCTTATCTTGCCTTTTCTTAACTATTCTTGCATTTTCTTGCTTTTTCATGCCTTTTGTTGCCTCACGTCCCTTTTCTTGCCTTATCTTGCCTTTTCATTCCTTATCTTGCCTTTTCTTACCTGAACTTTCCTATTCTTGCCTTTTCATTCCCTTTCCTTGCTTTTTCCTTGCCTTTTGATGCCTTTTCTTTCCTTTTCTTGCATTATCTTACCTTTTCTTGCCACATCTTTTCTTTTCATTCCTTTTCTTGCCTTTTCTTTCCTTATCTTGCCTTTTCGTGCCTTATCTTGCCATTTTATTTCTTATCTTGCATTTTCTTACCTTTTCTTGCCTTTTCTTGCCATTTCATGCCTTTACTAGCCTTTTCTTTCCTTTCCTTGCCTTTTCATGCCTTTTCCTTGCCTTTTCTTACCTTTTCATGCCTTTTCCTTGCCATTTCTTTCCTTTTCCTTTCCTATTCTTGCCTTTTCCTTGCCTTTTCTTGCCTTTTCTTTCCATTTATTTCCTTTTCTTGCCTTATCTTGCCTTTTCTTTCTTTTTCTTGCCTTGTCGTGCCTTTTCTTTCCTTTCCTTGCATTTTCATGCCTTTTCTTGCCTTCTCTTGCCTTTTCCTTGCCTTTTCTTACCTTACATTGTCTTATCCTGCCTTTTCTTACCTTTTCCATGCCTTTTCTTTCCTTTTCTCTCCTTATCTTCCCTTTTCTTGCCTCATCTTTCCTTTTCTTTCCTTTTCTTGGCTTTCCTTCCCTTCTCTTGCCTTATATTGCCTTATCTTGCCTTTTCTTACCTTTCCTTGCCTTTTCTTGCCTTATCTTGCCTTTTCCTTACCTTTTCTTGCCTTTTCCTTGCCTTTTCTTGCCATTTTTTTCCTTTTCTTGCCTTATCTTGCCTTTTCTTTCTTTTTCTTGCATTTTCGTGCCTTTTCTTTCCTTTCCTGGCATTTTCATGCCTTATCTTGCCTTTTCCTTGCCTTTTCTTACCTTACCTTGCCTTATCCTTCCTCTTCTTACCTTTTTCATGCTTTTCTTTCCTTTTCTCTCCTTATCTTCCCTTTTCTTGCCTCATCTTTCTTTTTCTTTCCTTTTCTTGGCTTTCCTTCCCTTTTCTTGCCTTATATTCCCTTATCTTGCCTTTTCTTGCCTTATCTTGCATTTTTTGCCTTTTCTTGTCTTTTCTTTCCTCATCTTGCCTTATCTTGCCTTTTCTTACCTTTTCTTACCTTATCTTTCCTTTTCAGGCCTAATCTTGCCTTTTTATTCCTTATCTTGCGTTTTCTTACCTTATCTTTCCTTTTCATGCCTTTTCTTGCCTTTTCTTTCCTTTTCTTGCCTTTTCATGCCTTTTCCAAGCCTTTTCTTGCCTTTTCTTTCATTTTCTTGCCTTTTTCTTTCCTTTTCTTGCCTTTTCTTTTCTTATCTTGCCTCATCTTTCTTTTTCTTACCTTTCCATCCCTTTTCTTCCCTTATCTGACCTTTTCTTGCCTTCTTTTGCCTTTTCTTACCTTCTTTTGCATTTTCTTGCCTTCTTACCTTTCCATCCCTTTTCTTGCCTTATCTTGCTTTTTCCTTACCTTCTCTGTCCTTTTCTCGCCTAATCATGTCTTATCTTGCCTTTTCTTTCCTTTTCTTACCCTATCTTGCCTTTTCTTGCCTTTTCTTATCTTTTCTTTCCTTTTCTTACCTTTTCATTCCTTTTCTTGCCTTATCTTTCCTTTTCTTACCTTTTCATGCCTTTTTCATACCTTTTCTTGCTTGCCTTTTTCTTGACTTTTCTTACATTATCTTTCCTTTTCTTTTCTTTGCTTTCCTTTTCTTGCCATTTCTTGCCTTATCTTGCCTTTTCTTACCTTTTCATGCCTTTTCCTTGCCTTTTCATGCATTTTGCATGCCTTGACTTTACTTTTCTTGCCTTATCTAACCTTTTTTGCCTTTTCCATGCCTTTTCTTTCCTTTTCTTTTCTTTTCCTTTCCTTTTCTTGCCTTATCTGGCCTAATCTTGCCTTTTCTCACCTTTTCCTTGCCCTTTCTTCCATTTTCTTGCCTTTTCATGCCTTTTCTTGCTTTATCATTCCTTTTCTTTACTTTTCATACCTTTTCCATGCCTTACCTTGCCTTTTCTTGCCCTTTCCTTGCCATATCTTGCCTTTTCCTTGCCTTTTATTGCCTTACCTTTCTTTTTCTTTCCTTTTCTTGCCTTTTCTTACCTTTTCTTGCCTTTTCATACCTTTGCTTGCCTTTTCTTTCATTTTCTCGCCTTTTCTTGCCTTTCCTTGCCTTTTCTTACCCCAGCTTTCGTTTTCTTTCCTTTTCATGCCTTATCCATGCCTTTTCTTTCCTTATCTTGCCTTTTCCTTGCATTTGCTTGCCTTTTCCTTGCATTTTCTTGCCTTATCTTACCTTTTCTTGCCTTATCTTAGCTTTTCTTTTCTTTTCTTGCCTTATCTTGCCTTTTCTTGCCTTATCCTTGCCTTATCTTGTCTTTTCTTGCCTTATCTTGCATTTTCTTGCCTTATCCTTGCCTTTTATTGCCTTATCTTGCCTTTTCTTACCTTTTCATGCCTTTTCTTGCCTTATCTTTCCTTTTTTTCCTTTTCTTGCCTTTTCCTTGTTTTTTCTTCCCTTTTCTTTCCATTTCTTTCCTTTTCCTTCCTTTTTTGCCAAGTCTTGCCTTTTCATGCCATTTCATGCCTTACCTTCCCTTTTTATTCCTTATCTTGCCCTTTCTTACCTTTTCTTGCCTTTTCTTTCCTTTTCATGCCTTTTCTTTCATTTTCTTGCCTTATCATGCCTTATCTTTCCTAATCTTTCCTTATCTTGCCTTTTCTTCCCTTACCTTGCCTTTTCTTGCCTTATCTTCCCTTTCTTTTCCTTTTCCTTGCCTTTTCTTTTCTTTTCTTGCCTGATCATGCCTTATCTTGCCTTATCTTTCTTTTTCTTGCCTTATCTTGCATTTTCTTTTCTTTTCTTTTTTTTCCTTTTTTTTCCTTTTCTCGCCTTATCTTTCTTTTTCTTGCCTTTTCATGCCTTTTCCATGCCTTTGCTTGCCTTTTATTGCCTTATCTCGCCTTTCCTTTCCCTTATCGTGCCTTATCTTGCCTTTTCTTAACTTTTTTTGCATTTTCTTGCCTTTTCTTACATTAACTTCCCTATTCTTGCCTTTTCAAAGCCCTTTCCTTGCTTTTTCCTTGCCTTTTAATGCCTTTTCTTTCCTTATCTTGCCTTTACCTTGCCTTATCTTTCCTTTTCTTGCCTTATCTTGCCTTTTCTTGCCACATCTGTCCTTTTCATTCCTTTTCTTGCCTTATCTTGCCTTATCTTGCCTTTTCGTGCCTTATCTTGCCATTTTATTCCTTATCTTGCCTTTTCCTTGCCCTTACTTTCCTTTTCCGGCCTTTTCATGCCTTTTCATTCCTTTTCTTGCCTTTTCTTATCTTATCTTGCCTTTATTTACCGTTTCAAGCCTTTTCTAGCCTTTTCATGCCTTTTCATACCTTTTTCCTACCTTTTGTTGCCTTTTGTTTCCTTATCTTTCCTTTAGTTGCCTTTTCCTTGCCTATTCTTGCCTTATCTTTCCTTTTGTTGCCTTTTCTTTCCTTATCTTCCCTTTTCCATGCTGTTTCTTTCCTTTTCTTGCCTTATCTTGCCTCATCGTTCCTTTTCTTTCCTTTTCTTGCCTTTCCTACCCTTTTCTTGCCTTATCTTACCTTTTTTATTCCTTATCTTGCCTTTTCTTGACATTTTATGCCTTTTCTCGCCTTTTCTTTCCTTTTCTTGCCTTTTATGACTTTTCTTGCCTTTTCTTTCCTTATCTTGCCTTTTCTTGCCTTATCTTGCCTCATCTTTCCTTTTCTTGCCTTATCTGGCCTTGTCTTGCGTTATCTTGCCTTTTCTTATCTTATCTTGCCTTTTCCTTGGCTTTTCATTCATTTTCTTGCCTTATCATGCCTTTTCCATACTTTCTCTTGCTTTTTCTTTCCTTTTCTTGCCTTTTCTGTGCCTTATCGTGCCTTATCTATCCTTTTCTTTCCTTTTCTTAACATTTCTTGCCTTTTCTTTCATTTTCTAGCATTTTCATGCTTTTTATTGGCCTTTTCTGGCCTTATCTTGCCTTTTCTTGCCTTATCTTTCCTTTTCTTGCCTTTTCTTGTCTTTTCTTGCCTTATCTTACATTTTCTTGACTTATCTTACCTTTTCTTCCATTTTCTTGCCTTATCTTTCCTTTTCTTGCCTTTTGCTTACCTTTTCTTTCCTTTTCTTGCCTTATCTTTCCTTTTCTTTCCTTTTCTTGCCTTTTCTTACTTTATCTGACCTTTTCTTGCCTTTTCCTTGCCTCTTCTTGCCTTTTCTTTCCTTATCTTGCCACATCTTTCCTTTTCTTTCCTTTTCTTGCCTTTCCTTCCCTTTTCTTACCCTATCTTGCCTTTTTATTCCTTATCTTGCCTTTTCTTACCTTTTCATGCCTTTTCTTTCCTTTTCTTGCCTTTTCATGACTTTTCTTGCCTTTTCTTTCCTTATCTTGCCTTTTCTTGCCTTATCTTGCCTTTTCTTGCCTCATCTTTCCTTTTCTTTCCTTATCTTTTCTTTTCTTGTCTTATCAGTCTTGCATTTTCTTGCCTTTTCTTGTCTTATTTTGCCTTTTCCTTGGCTTTTCATTCCTTTTCTTGCCGTATCATGCCTTTTCATGCCTTTTCCATACTTTTTCTTGCTATTTCTTTCCGTTCCTTGCCTTTTCTTTGCCTTATATATCCTTTTCTTGTCTTTTCTTAACATTTCTTGCCTTTTCTTTCCTTTTCTAGCATTTTCATGCTTTTTCCTGGGCTTTTCTTGCCTTATCTTGCCTTATCTTGCCTTATCTTTCCTTTTCTTGCCTTTTCTTATCTTTTCTTGCCTTTTCTTGGCTTTTCTTGACTTATCTTGGCTTTTCTTCCATTTTCTTACCTTATCTTGCCATTTCTTGCCTTTTCTTCCCTTTTTTTCCTTCTCTTCCCGTTTCTCGCCTTTTCTTACCTTTTCTTGCCTTTTCTTTCTTATTTTGTCTTTTCGTGCATTCTTCTTGCCTTTTCTTGCCTTTTCTTGCCTCATCTTGCCTTTTCTTGCATTTCCTTCCCTTTTCTTGCCTTATCTTGCCTTTTCTTTCCTTTTCTTGCCTTATCTTGCCTTTTCTTGTCCTATCTTGCCTTTTCCTTGCATTTTCTTGCATTGTCTTTCCTTTTCCTTGCCTTTTCTTGCCTTATCTTTCCTTTTCTGGCCTTTTCATTCCTTTTCCTTGCCGTTTCTTTCCTTTTCTTGCATTTTCCTTGCCTTTTCTTTCCTTTGCTTACCTTTTCCTTGCCTTTCCTTTCTTTTTCTTGCCTTATCTTACCTTTTCTATCCTTTTCTTGCCTTTTCTTGCTTTATCTAGCCTTTTCTTAACTTTTCTTGCCTTTTCTTGTCTTTTCCATGCCTTTTCTTTCCTTATCTTGCCTTTTCCATGCCTTTTCTTTCCTTTTCTTGCCTAACTTGCTTTTTCCTTGCCTTTTCTTACCTTTTCTTGCCGTTTCATGCCTTTTCTTACCTTATCTTTCCTTTTCTTGCCATTTCATGCCTTTTCCGTACCTTTTCTTGCCTTTTCTTTACTTTTCTTACCTTTTCATGCCTTTCCTTTGCCTTTTCTTGTCTTTTCTTTCCTTATCTTACCTTTTCTTGCCTTTTCCTTGCCTTTTCATACCTTTTCTTGCCTTATCTTGCCTTTTCTTGCCTCATCTTTCATTTTCTTTCCCGTTCTTGCCTTTCCTACCCTTTTCTTGCCTTATCTTGCCTTTTCTTGCTTAATCTTTGCTTTTCTTTCCTTTTTCCTTGCTTTTTCTTTCCTTTTCTTGCCTTATCTTGCATTTTCTTGCCTTTTCCTTGCCCTTTCTTCCCTTTTCTTGCCTTTTCATGTTTCTCCATGCCTTTTCTTGCCTTTTCCTTGCCTTTTCTTTCCTTATCTTGCATTTTCTTGACTTATCTTGCCTTTTCCTTGCCTTTTCTTGCCTCATCTTTTCTTTTCTTGCCTGTTCTTGCCTTATCTTGCCTTTACTTGCATTTTCATGCCTTTTCTTGCCTTTTATTGCCTTTTCATGCCTTTTTCTTGCCTTTTCTTGCCTCATCTTTTCTTTTCTTGCCCTTTTCATGCCTTATCTTGCCTTTACTTTCCTTTTCATGCCTTTTCTTGCCTGTTCTTGCCTTTTCATGCCTTTTCTTTCCTTTTCTTGCCTTTTCCTTCCTTTTTTTTGGTGGAAAGCCTTTTCTTTCCTTTTCTTGCCTTTTCTTTCCTTTTCCTTGCTTTTTCTTTTATTTTCTTGCCTTTTCTTGCCTCATCTTTCCTTTTCTTGTCTTTCCTTCCCTTTTCTTGCCTTATCTTGCCTTTTCTTCCTTTTTTTGCCTTATCATGACTTATCTTGTCTTTTCTTGCCTTTTCTTTTCTTTTCTTTCTTTTTCTTATCTTTTAATGCCTTTTCTTTCCTTATCTTTCCTTTTCTTGCCTTTTCATGCCTTTTCTTGCCCTTTCATTACTTTTCTTGCCTTTTCTTGCCTTTTCCTTACCTTATCCAGCCTTATTATCCTTTTCTTTCCTTTTCTTGCCTTTTATTGCCTTATCTTGCCTTTTTCTTGCTTTTCTTGCCTTATCTTGCCTTTTGCTTGCCTGTTCTTGCCTTATCTTGCCTTTTCTTTCCTTATTTTTCCTTTTCTTTACTTTTCTTGCCTTTTCTTGCCTTATCTTACCTTTTCTGGCGTTCTCTTGCCTTTTCATGCATTTTCTTACCTTTTTCTTTCTATTTGTTGCCTTTTCTTGCTTTATCTTTCCTTTTTTTTGCATTTACCTTGCCATTTCTTGCCTAATCTTACCTTCTTCTTGCCTTTTCATGCCTTTTTCATGCCTTTTCCATGCCTTTTTCTTGCCTTTTCATGCCTTTTTCTTGCCTAATCTTGCTTTATCTTGCCTTTTCTTGTCTTTTCTTACCTTTTCTCACATTTTTTTTCCTTTTCTTGCCTTTTCCTTGCCTTTTCTTTCCCTTTTCTTGCATTTTTGTTCCTTTTCCTAGCCTTTTCTTACCTCATCTTTCCTTTTCTTTTCTTTCCTTTCCTTTTCTTGCCTTTTCTTTCCTTTTCTTTCCTTTTCCTTTCCTTTTCTTTCCCTATTCTTGCATTTTCGGGCCTTTTCCTAGCCTTTTCTTACCTCATCTTTTCTTTCCTTTTCTTTCCTTTCCTTTTTTTGCCTTTTCTTGCCTTGTCTTGCATTATCTTGCCTTTTCTTACATCATCTTTCCTTTTCTTGCCTTATCTTGCCTTTTCTTGCTTTATCTTTCCTTTTCTTGCCTTTTCATTTCTTTTCCTTACCTTTTCTTGCCATTTCTTTCCTTTTCTTGCCTTTTCTTTCCTTGGCTTGCCTTTTCCTTGACTTTACTTGCCTTTTCTTGCATTATCTTTCCTTTTTTTTCTTTTCTTTCCTTTTCTTGCCATTTCTTGCCATTTCTTGCCTTTTCTTACCTTTTCATGCCTTTTCCTTGCCTTTTCTTTCCTTATCTGTCATTTTCTTGCCTTTTCCTGGCCTTTTCTTTCCTTTTCTTGCCTTATCTAACCTTTTGTTGCCTTTTCCTTGCCTTTTCTTTCCTTTTCTTATCTTTTCATGCCTTTTCTTGCCTTATGCCTTTTCATGCCTTTTGCATGCCTTTTCTTTCCTTTTCCTATCCTTTTCTTGCCTTATCTAGACTTATCTTGCCTTTTCTTGCCTTTTCCTTGCCCTTTCTTCCATTTTCTTACCTTTTCATGCCTTTTCTTGCCTTATCTTTCTTTTTCTTGCCTTTTCATGCCTTTTCCATGCCTTATCTTGCCTTGTCTTTCCTTTTCTTGCCTTTTCTTGCCTTATCTTGCTTTTTCATACCTTTTCTAGCCTATTCTTGCTTGTCTTTCCTTTTCTCGCCTTTTCTCGCCTTTTCTTGCCTTTTCCATGCCTTTTCTTTCCTTTTCATGCCTTTTCCATGCCTTTTCTTACCTTTTCTTGCCCTATCTTGCCTTTTCCTTGCATTTTCTTGCCTTATCTTTCCTTTTCTTTTCTTTTCTTGCGTTATCTTGCCTTTTCCTTGCTTTTCTTTCCTTTTCATGCCTTTTCTTGCCTTTTCTTACCTTTTCATGCCTTTTCTTGCCTTTTCCTTGCCTTTTCCTATCTTTTATTGCCCTATCTTTCCTTTTCTTGCCTTTTCGTTGCCTTTTCTTGCCTTATCTTGCCTTTTCTTTCATTTTCTTACCATTTCTTTCCTTTTCCTTCCTTTTCTTGCCTTATCTTGCCGTTTCATGCCATTTCATGCGTTTCCTTACCTTATCTTCCCTTTTTTAATTCATTTCTTGCCTTTTCCTTGCCTTATCTTTCCTTTTCTTGCGCTATCTTTCTTTTTCTTTCCATTTCTTTCCTTTTCTTGCCTTTTCTTGCATTTACTTTTCTTTTCTTGCCTTTTCCTTGCCTTTTCTTACCTTATCTTGCCTTTTCTTCCCTCATCTTTCCATTTCTTTCTTTTTTTTGCCTTTCCGTGCCTTATCTTGCCATTTCTTGCGTTATCTTGTGTTTTCTTGCCTTTTCCTTGCCTTTTCTTTCCTATTCTTGCTTTACCTTGCATTTTCTTGCATTTTCTTGCCTTATCTTGCCTTTTCTTGCCTTATCTTGCCTTTTCTTTCCTTTTCTTGCCTTTTCTTATCTAATCTTTCTTTTTCTTGCCTTTTCCTTGCCTTTTCTTTCCTTTTCTTGCCTTATCTTGCCTTTTCTTGCCTTTTCCTTGCCTTTTCTTTGCTTTTCTTGCCTTATCTTGCCTTTTCTTGCCTCATCTTTCCTTTTCTTTCCTTTTCTTTTTCTTGCCTTATCTTGCCTTTTTTTTACCTTATCTTTCATTTTCCTTGCCTTTTCTTTCCTTTTCTTGCCTTATCTAGCCTTTTCTTACATTTTTTGCCTTTTCTTGCCTTTTATTACCTTTTCATGCCTTTTCCATGCCTTTTCTTCCCTTATCTTGACTTTTATTTGCCTTTTCTTGCCTTTTATTACCTTTTCATGCCTTTTCCATGCCTTTTCTTCCCTTATCTTGACTCTTTTTTTTCCTTTTCCTTTGCTTTCTTTTCCTTTTCTTGCTTTATCTTGCCTTTTCTTGACTTATCTTTCATTTTCTTGCCTTTTCCTTACCTTTCCTTGACTTATCTTGCCTTATCATGCCTTTTCTTGCCTTATCTTACATTTCCTTGCCTTTTCCTTGTCTTTTCATTCCTTTTCTTGCTTTACCTTGCCTTAATTGCCATATCTTGCCTTTTCTTAACTTTTCAACCATTGTCTTGCCTTTTCTTTCCTTTTCTTACCTTTTCTCGCCTTTTCTTTCATTTTCTCACATTTTCTTGCCTTTTCATGCCTTTTCCTTGCCTTTTCTTGCCTTATCTTGCCTTATCGTACATTATCATGCCTTTCCTTGCCTTATCTTGCATTTTCTTGCATTTTCCTTGCCTTTTCTATCCTTTTCTTACTTTACCTTGCCTTACTTGCCATATCTTGATTTTTCTGACCTTTTCATGCATTTTATTTCCTTTTCATGCCTTTTCCTTGCCTTTTCTTGCCTTTTCTTGCCTTTTTATACCTTTTCCTTGCCTTTTCTTGCCTTATCTTGCCTTTTTATACCTTTTCCTTGCCTTTTCTTGCCTTATCTTTCCTTTTCTTGCCTTATCTTCCTTTTCTTGCCTTTTCCTTGCCTTTTTTTTCCTTTTCTCGCCTCATATTTCCTTTTCTTTCTTTTTCTTGCCTTTCCTTCCCTTTTCTTGCCTTATCTTGCCATTTCTTGCCTTATCTTGCCTTTTCCTTGCCTTTTCTTTCCTTATCATTCCTTTTCCTTGCCTTTTCTTGCCTTATCTTTCCTTTTCTTGACTTTTCATTCCTTTTCCTTCCCTTTTCTTGACTTTTCCTTGCCTTTTCTTACCTTGTCTTTCCTTTTCTTGCCTTTTCCTGCCATATCTTGCCTTGTCTTTCCTTTTCATGCCTTTTCCTTGCCTTTCCATGCCCTTTCCTTGCATTTTCTTTCCTTATCTTACCTTTTAATGCCTTTTCCTTGCCTTTTCCATCCCTTTTCTTTCCTTTTCTTGCCTTATCTTGCCTTTTCTTGCCTTTTCCTTGCCTTTTCTTTCCTTTTCTTGCCTTATCTTGACTTTTGTTGCCTTTTCCTTGCCTTTTCTTTCCTTTTCATGCCTTTTCTTCCCTTTTCTTGCCTTTTCCTTACCTTTTCTTTTCTTTTCTTGCCTTTTCTTGCCTTATCTTGCCTCATCTTGCCTTTTCTTTCCTTTTCTTGCATTTGCTTCCCTTTTCTTCCCTTATCTTTTCTTATCTTGCTTTCTCTTGTCTTTCCTTGCCTTATCTTGCCTTTTCCTTGCCATTTCTTTCCTTTTCTTGCCTGATCTTGCCTTATCTTTCCTTTTCTTGCCTCGTTATTCATTTTCTTGCCTTTTCATGCCTTTTCTTGCATTTTCCTTGCCTTTTCTTGCCTTATCTTTCCTTTTCTTGCCTTTTTCTTGCCTTATCTTTCCTTTTCTTTCCATTCCTTTACTTTTCTTAACATTTCTTACCTTATCTTACCTTTTTTTGCCTTCACTTGCATTTTCTTGGCTTTTCTTGACTTTTCTTTCATTTTCTTGCCTTTTCATGCCTTTTCTTGCCTTAACTTGCCTTTCCCTTGCATTTTCTTGCCTTTTCTTATCTTATCTTGCCTTTTCTTTCCTTTTCATGCCTTTTCTTGCCTTATCTTTCATTTTCATTTCCTTATCTTGCCTTTTCCTTGCCTTTTCTTGCCTTTTTTTACCTTATCTTTCCTTTTCTTTCCTTATCTTGCCTTTTCATGCCTTATCTTGTCTTATCTTGCCTTTTCTTTCTTTTCATGCCTTATTTTGCCTTTTCTTTCCTTATCTGGCCTTTTTCTTATCTTTTCTTACCTTTTCTTGCCTTTTATTTCCCTTTCTTAACTTTTCTTAAATTTTCATGCCTTTTCTTGCCTTATCTTGCCTTTTTTTCCCTTTTCGTGGCTTTTTCTTGCCTTTTCTTGCCTTATCTTTCCTTTTCTATCCATTTCTTTCCTTTTTCTTGCCGTTTCTGGCCTTATCTTGCCTTTTCTTAGCATTTGTTACCTTTTCTTTCCTTTTCTTTCCTTTTCATGCCTTTTCCTTGCCTTTTCTTTCCTTTTCTTGCCTTATCTTTACATTTCTTACCTTATCATTCCTTTTCTTTACTTTTCTTGCCTTTCCTTCCCTTCTCTTTTCTTATCTTGCCTTTTCATGCCTTTTCCTTGCCTTTTCTTTCCTTTTCTTGCCTTATCTTGCCTGATCTTGCCGTATCTTTCCTTTTCTTTCCTTTTCTTGCCTCATCATTCTTTATCTTTCTTTATCTTCACTTTTCTTGCCTTATCTTTCTTTTTCTTGCCTTTTCATTTCTTTTCTTGCCTTTTCCTTGCCTTTTCTTGCCTTATCTTTCCTTATCTTTCCTTTTCTTTCCTTTCCTTTCCTTTCCTTTCCATTTCTTGCCTTTTCATGCCTTTTCTTTCCTTATCTTGCCTTTTTTTGCTTTTCTTTCCTTATCTTGACTTTTTTTGCCTCATCTTTCCTTTTCTTTCCTTTTCGTGCCTTTCCTTCCCTTTTCTTACCTTATGTTGCTTTACATTGCCTTTTCTTTCCTTTTGTTGCCTTTTCCTTGCCTTTTCTTGCCTAATCTTGCCTTATCTTGCCTTTTTTTTCTTTCATTTTCTTGCCTTTTCATGCCTTTTCTTGCCTTATCTTTTCTTTTCTTACCTTTTCTTGCCTTTTCATGCCTTATCTTTCCTTTTCTTTCCTTTTCTTGCCTTTTCTAGCCTTATCTTACCTCTTCTTACCTTTTCTTGCATTTTCATGCCTTTTCTTGCATTTTCATGCCTTTTCTTGCATTTTCATTCCTTTTCCTTGCTTTTTTTGCCTTATCTTCCCTTTTCTTGCCTTTTCATTCCTTTTCTTGCCTTTTCCTTGCCTTTTCTTTCCTCATCTTTCCATTTCTTTCTTTTCCTTCCCTTTTCCATGCCTTTTCCTTGCTTTTTCTTACCTTTTCTTACCTTATCTTGCCTTTTCTTGCCTTTTCTTTCCATTTCTTGCCTTTTCATTCCTTTTCTTGCCTTATCCTTCCTTTTCTTGTCTTTTCATCCATTTTCCATGCCTTTTCTTGTCTTTTCTTTCCTTTTTTTTCTTTTTCTTGCCTTTTCTTGCCTTTTACTTGCCTTTCCTTTCCTTTGCTTGCCTTTTCTTTCATTTTCTTGCATTTTTCTTGCCTTGCCTTTTCTTTCCTTTTCTTGACTTATCTTGACTTTTCTTGCCTCATCTTTCCTTTTCTTGCCTTTCCTTCCCTTTTCTTGCCTTTTCTTGCCTTTTCCTTATCTTTTCTTTCCTTTTCTTGCCTTATCTTTCCTCGTCTATCCTTTTCTTGCATTTGCTTCCGTTTTCTTCCCTTATCTTTTCTTATCTTGCTTTCTCTTGCCATTTCTTGCCTTATCTTTCCTTTTCCTTGCCTTATCTTTCCTTTTCTTGCCTTATCTTTCCTTTTCATGCCTTTTGTGGCTTGATCTTGCCTTTTCTTACCATTTATTTCCTTTTCTTGCCTTTTCTGGCCTTATCTTGCCTTTTCTAAGCATTTGTTAACTTTTCTTACCTTTTCTTGCATTTTCATGCTTTTACCTTACCTTTTCTTGCCTTATCTTGCATTTTATTGCCTTTTCCTTGCCTTTTCTTGCCTTATCTTGACATTTCTTACCTTATCATTCCTTTTCTTTACTTTCCTTGTCTTTCCTTCCCTTTTCTTTTCTTATCTTGCCTTTTCCTTGCCTTTTCTTTCATTTTCTTGCCATATCTTGCCTGATCTTGTCGTATCAGGCAAGATAATGCAAGAAAAGGTAAGAAAATGAAAGAAAAGGAAAGATAAGGTGAGCTGTGGTAAAAAAAGGCAAGATAAGGCAAGAAAAGGCAAGGAAAAGGAAAGAAAAAGGCAAGAAAAGGCATGGAAAAGGATTGAAAAGGCAAGAAAAGGAAATATAAGGCAAGAAAAGGCATGAAAAGCCAAGAAAAGGAATGAAAAGGCAAGGAAATGGCAAGATAAGGGAAGAAAAGGCATGGAAATGGCATGACAAGGCAAGGAAATGGCAAGAAAAGGTAAGAAAATGCAAGATAAGGCAAGAAACAGCTAGAAATGGAAAGAAAGGGAAAGATAAGGCAAGAAAAGGCAAGAAAATGCAAGGAAATGGCAAGAAAAGTAAAGAAAACATAGTAAAAGGCAAGAAAAGGAAAGAAAAGGCAAGAAAAGGCACAAAAAGGCAAGGAAAAGGAATGAAAAGGCAAGATAGGGCAAGATAAGGCAAGAAAAGGAAAGAAAAGTCAAGAAAAAGGCAAGATAAGGCAAGATAAGGTAAGATAAGGCAAGAAAAGGCAAGTAAAAGAAAGAAAAGGCAAGGAAAAGGCAAGAAAATGCAAGATAAGGAAAGAAAAGGCAAGAAAATTGAAGCAAAATGAATGAGAAGGCAAGAAAAGGCAAGAAAAGGTAAGATAAGGTAAGAAAAGGCAAGATAAGGAATAAAAAGGCAAGATAATGCCAGAAAAGGCAAGATAAAGAATGAAAAGGCAAGAAAATGCAAGAAAGGGCAAGCTAAGGCAATAAAATGTAAGAAAAGACCAGAAAAGGCAAAATAAGGCTAGATAAGGCAAGTTAAGGCAAGGAAAGGCAAGAAAAGGAAAGAAAAGAAAAGATAAGGCAAGAAAAGGTAAGATAAGGTAAGAAGAGGAAAGAAATGATACGAACCCCGTCAATGATGCGACAAGACCAGTCCAAGAAGCATTGAAATTCCAGATCGTTCTAAATCAGTTCATGATGGAGATCTCGACCCGATGCTCACAACCAAATAAGAACCTTGGTATTAAGACTGCGACCCGCTACTTGAGTTGAAACAAAGAACCTTCATATGTCAATGATGCCACAAACGGTGATGAAGATCCACTTGATAAGTCTATGGTGAACTCGACGGAATCCCTCTGTTGTGTTTGAACAGTTCCGAAGAACCAAGAGAGCAAAGCCCACGTTTTTCAATCAATAATGGTCTCCTTTTCTCATTGCATAAGCCTCTATAAATAGGCTCAATATTACAAAGAGATTCCAAATCAAACAACTCCTAAAAATCTGGCTGGAAAGGGAAACTAAAAAAGTAACAAATCTCTGCCTTTTAGGAAGGCTACAAATGTGACAAACAAGCTAAATAAGCCAAGAGTTGTTAGAATATAACTTCCTAATCAAAACTAATGGCTGAAATAAACTTCCTAAATAGAATGCCCAAATCAGAGAGAATGAATCTTCAAGATCTTTGCTGCTGGAATTTCCTTCTTTAACATGAATTAATGCTCTCAATTTCGTGGTTCTTCCACAATGGACTTCAATGAACTCACTTGAGTCCAACTCTTCAATATAAGCTTGGAAATCAGCCCGTTAAATTGTAACTTAAAGCGCTTTTCACATGCTCTCACAATTGGTCAGATTAGTACTTTATAAGGCTACTAGGATTCATATCATTCCCCTCCTCTTCAAAGGGATTTGTCCTCAAATCCTCACATATGCCATGCCTTTGCCAATTAATCATCATGTCGGAACAAGGTTGAGTCTTTGAATGTCGTGGTTGTACTTGATATCTTCCACTCCAACAGAATAGATACTTTGAACATAAACAATCTGAATTCATCTCCAAATCAAAAGTTAAAGGCTTACTTTTTTGAATAAGCCTTTCACCAATCTTCAATCTATTCCACAAGTTGGTCAATACTGATCCTCCAACATATTCAAGCTTGTCAACTCCCAAGAAGTCAATATGCTCAACATATTCAACATTAAAATCTGGATATATGTAAGATATGGGCTGAACCTCTTCCTTCTCAACCACAACAACAAATTCTTCATGATCACCATCAATTGGAGTTATGCACTTCTTCATGTGAACAACATTATTCACCACAGATGACTCATCAAATAAATTCCTTAAGTAAAGTAGTGGCATTGTATGCTCATCAAAGCAATCTCCATCAAATAAGTCAATAGAATATGCACCAAACTCCTCCCATGTCAAAGCCTCTTCGAGAACTTCTAAAGAAGAAGCTTTCATATCAACTTCAGAACCACATACCTTATTTTCAATGTCGCACTTAGTGTGAATGATCTTCTCATGTTGCACTTCACAACCTTCTCTTGCATGCAAGTCAATTTTCCTTGCCAATGACATAAGCTTCTCCCAGCTGTCTTGATCATCCCATGCTGTAACTCTAAAAGTGTCATCACCTCTAACCCCAATCTTCCTTTGTTGAGCTCTTGTATCCCTACATACATTGGGAACAACTTCTACCTGCTCTGAAAGTTTACTCTCTATTTGGTCTATCCGTCTGTGAAACTTCTTGATTTCCTCACTCACCATACACTTCATCTCAATCATCACAGCATCCATAAACTTTTGTGGATCAGCCAATGACTCATCACCTTCAAAGTTTCTTCTTGAGTAATCGTAGGACATGTTCTTGCACATTCTCTTTTTTTTTCTTTCCACTTTTTTTCAAACTTTTTTTCAGCCTCCTTTCTTCCTTTGTAGACTGCCTTCTTTTCTTTCTTTCCTTTTTCCATATTTTCTCTCTTTTTTTTGATTTTTTTCCTTTCTCCAACTTAGAATACAATAAGAACAACTAACTGAAAACTAATGATAAAAACGAAATTTAAAAGATAGATAGAACTGAAATAGAAGTTTAAGCTTTGATACCAAATGATACGAACCCCGCCAATGATGCGCGAGACCCGTCCAAGAAGCGTTGAAATTCCAGATCGTTCTAAATCAGTTCATGATGGAGATCTCGACCTGATGCTCACAACCAAATAAGAACCTGGGTATTAAGATCGCGACCCGCTGCTTGAGTTGAAACAAAGAACCTTGATATGTCGATGACGCCACAAACGGTGATGAAATCCGCTTGATAAGTCGATGGTGAACTCGACGGAATCCCTCCATTATGTTCGAACAGTTCCAAAGAACCAAGAGAGCAAAGCCCACATTTTTCAATCAATAATGGTCTCCTTTTCTCATTGCATAAGCCTCTATAAATAGGCTCAATATTACAAAGAGATTCCAAATCAAACAACTCCTAAAAATCTGGCTGGAAAGGGAAACTAAAAAGGAAACAAATCTCTGCCTTTTAAGAAGGCTACAAACGTGACAAACAAGCTAAATAAGCCAAGAGTTGTTGGAATATAACTTCCTAATCAAAACTAATGGCTGAAATAAACTTCCTAAATAGAATGCCCAAATCAGAGAGAATGAATCTTCAAGATCTTTGCTGCTGGAATTTCCTTCTTTAACATGAATTAATGCTCTCAATTTCGTGGTTCTTCCACAATGGACTTCAATGAACTCACTTGAGTCCAACTCTTCAATATAAGATTGGAAATCAGCCCGTTAAATTGTAACTTAAAGCGCTTTTCACATGCTCTCACAATTGGTCAGATAAGTACTTTATAAGGCTACTAGGATTCATATCAAGAAATGTCAAGGAAAAGGAAAGAAATGGCAAGAAATGGCAAGGAAAAGGCATGCTAAGGCAAGAAAAGGAAAGAAAAGGTAAGAAAAGGAAAGAAAAGGAAAAAAAAGGAATGAAAAGAAAAGATAAGGCAAGGAAAAGTATAGAAAAGGAAAGAAAAGGCAAGAAAAGTTAAGGAAAAGGAATGAAAAGGCAAGATAAGGCAAAAAAAAGCAAGGAAAAGGCATGAAAAGGTAAGGAAAGGAAAGAAAAGGCAAGAAAAGGCAAGAAAAGGAAAGAAATGGAAAGAAAAGGCAAGGAAAAGGCAACAAAAGGCACGAAAAGGCAAGGAAAGATAAAGCAAGAAAAGGAAAGAAAAGGAAAGAAAAGGAAGTAAAAGGAAAGATAAGATAAGATATGGTATGAAAAGGCGAGATTAGGCAAGAAAATTCAAGATAAGTTAAGAAAAGGAAAGAAAAGTCAAGGTAAAGGCATGAAAAGGCAAGGAACACGCATGAAAATGCAAGAAAATGCAAGAAATGATAAGAAAAGACAAGAAAAGATAAGAAAAGGTAAGAAAAGGAATGAAAAGAAAAGATAAGGCAAGAAAAGGAAAGGGAAAGGAATGAAAAGGCAAGGAAAGGAAAGAAACAGGAAGAAAAGATAAGAAAAGGCAAGAAAAGGAATGAAAAGAAAAGATAAGACAAGAAAAGGCCAGGCAAAGGCAAGAAAAGGCAAAAAAAAGGCAAGATAAGTCAAGGAAAAGTAATGAAAAGGCAAGAAAAGGCAAGGAAAATGAAAAAAATGGAAAGAAATGGCAAGAAAAGGCAAGAAAAGGCAAGAAATGGAAAGACAAGGAAAGATAAGGCGAGATACGGCAAGAAAAGGCAAGAAAAGGCAAGGAAGAGGAAAGATAAGAAAGGAAAAGGAAAGAAAAGGCATGAAAAGGCGTGGAAAAGGCATGAAAAGGCAAGAAAAGGCAAAAAAGATAAGAAAAGGCAAGAAAAGGAAAGAAACGGAATGATAAGGCAAGGTATGGCAAGAAAAGGTAAGATACGGCAAGAAAAGCAAGATAAGGTAAGTAAAGGAAAGAAAACTCAAGGAAAAGGCATGAAAAGGCAAGGAACAAGCAAGAAAATGCCAGAAAAGAAAAGAAAAGACAAGAAAAGACAAGAAAAGGAATGAAAAGAAAAGATAAGGCAAGAAAAGGAAAGAAAAGGCATGGAAAAGGAATTGAAAGGCAAGAAAAGGCAAGGAAAGGAAAGATAAGGCAAGAAAAGATAAGAAACGGCAAGAAAAGATAAGAAAAGGTAAGAAATGGAATGAAAAGAAAAGATAAGGCAAGAAAAGGCCAGGAAAAGGCCAAAAAAAAGAAAAAAGGCAAGAAAAGTAAAGGAAAAGTAATGAAAATGTAAGAAAAGGTAAGAAAAGCAAGGAAAAGGCAATGAAAGAAAAGGCAAAAAAAGGCAAGAAAAGATAAGAAAAGGCAAGATAAGGCAAGAAAGGGCAAGAAAAGGAAAGAAATGGAAAGAAAAGGAAAGATAAGGCAAGAAAAGGCAAGATAAGGCAAGAAAAGGCATGGAAAAGGCAAAAAAAAGGAAATATAAGGCAAAAATGGAAAGATAAGGCAAGAAAAGGCAAGAAAAGGCAAGAAAACAAAAGAAAAGAAAAGATAAGGCGAGCTGTGGCAAGAAAAGGTAAGAAAAGGTAAGAAAAGGCATGGAAAAGGATTGAAAAGGCAAGAAAAGGAAATATAAGGCAAGAAATGGCATGAAAAGCCAAGAAAAGGAAAGAAAAGGCAAGGAAAATGCAAGATAAGGGAAGAAAAGGCATGGAAAAGGCATGACGAGGCAAGGAAATGGCAAGAAAAGGCAAGAAAAGGCAAGATATGGCAAGAAATGGCTAGAAAAGAAAGAAAAGGAAAGATAAGGCAAGAAAATGCAAGAAAATGGCTTGAAAAGTAAAGAAAACACAATAAATGGTAAGAAAAGGAAAGAAAAGGCAAGAAAAGGAAAGATAAGGATAGAAAAGGCACGAAAAGGCAAGGAAAAGGAATGAAAAGGCAAGAAAAGGAAAGATAGGGTAAGATAAGGTAAGAAAAGGATAGTAAAGTCAAGGAAAAGGCAAGATAAGGTAAGATAAGGAAAGAAAAGGGAAGGAAAGGCAAGAAAAGGAAAGAAAAGGAAAGATGAGGCATGAAAAGGCAAGTAAAGGAAAGAAAAGGCAAGGAAAAGGCAAGATATGGTAAGAAAAGGAATAAAAAGGCAAGATAATGCCAGTAAAGGCAAGATAAAGAAAGAAAAGGTATGAAAAGGCAAGAAAATGCAAGAGAGGGCAAGATAAGGCAAGATAAGGCAATAAAATGCAAGAAAAGGAAAGATAAGGCAAGAAAAGGTAAGATAAGGTTAGAAGAGGAAAGAAATGTCAAGGAAAAGGAAAGATAAGGCAAGAAATGGCAAAGAAAAGGCATGCTAAGGTAAGAAAAGGAAAAAAAGGAAAGAAAATGTCAGAAAAGGCAAGAAAAGATAAGAAAAGGCAAGAAAAGGAATGAAAAGAAAAGATAAGGCAAGAAAAAGTCAAGAAAAGGAAAAAAAAGGCAATAAAATTTAAGGAAAAGGAATGAAAAGGCAGGATAAGGCAAAAAAAAGCAAGGAAAAGGCACGAAAAGGCATGGAAAGGAAAGAAAAGGCAAAAAAAGGTAAGAAAAGGCAAGAAAAGGCAAGGAAAAGGCAAGAAAAGGCAAGGAAAAGGAAAGAAAAGGCAAGGAAAAGGCAAGAAAAGGTAAAAAAAAAAGGAAAGATAAGGCAAGCAAAGGCAAGATAAGGCAAGAAAAGGTAAGGAAAAGGCAAGAAAAAGCAAGGAAAAGGCAAGAAAAGATAAAAAAAAAAGGAAAGATAAGGCAAGAAAAGGAAAGAAAAGGCATGAAAAGGCAAGAAAATGCAAGAAAAGGCATGAAAAGGTAAGAAAAGGCAAGATAAGGCAAGAAAAGGCAAGAAAAGGAAAGAGAAGGAAAGAAAAGGAATGGAAAAGGCATGACGAGGCAAGGAAATGGAAAGAAAAGGTAAGAAAAGGCAAGATATGGCAAGAAATGGCTAGAAAAGAAAGAAAAGGAAAGATAAGGCAAGAAAAGGCAAGATAATGCAAGGAAATGGCTTGAAAAGTAAAGAAAACACAATAAATGGTAAGAAAAGGAAAGAAAAAGAAAGATAAGGATAGAAAAGGCACGAAAAGGCAAGGAAAAGGAATGAAAAGGCAAGAAAAGGGAAGATAGGGTAAGATAAGGTAAGAAAAGGATAGAAAAGTCAAGGATAAGGCAAGATAAGGCAAGATAAGGTAAGATAAGGAAAGAAAAGAGAAGGAAAGGCAAGAAAAGGAAAGATGAGGGAAGAAAAGGCAAGTAAAGGAAAGAAAAGGCAAGGAAAAGGCAAGATATGGTAAGAAAAGGAATAAAAAGGCAAGATAATGCCAGTAAAGGCAAGATAAAGAAAGAAAAGGCATGAAAAGGCAAGAAAATGCAAGAAAAGACCAGAAAAGGCAAGATAAGGCAAGATAAGGCAAGGAAAGGCAAGAAAAGGAAAGAAAAGGAAAGATAAGGCAAGAAAAGGTAAGATAAGGTAAGAATAGGTAAGAATAGGTAAGAAATGTCAAGGAAAAGGAAAGATAAGGCAAGAAATGGCAAAGAAAAGGCATGCTAAGGCAAGAAAAGGAAAAAAAAGGAAAGAAAAGGTCAAAAAAGGCAAGAAAAGATAAGAAAAGGCAAGAAAAGGAATGAAAAGAAAAGATAAGGCAAGGAAAAGTCAAGAAAAGGAAAAAAAAGGCAATAAAATTTAAGGAAAAGGAATGAAAAGGCAGGATAAGGCAAAATAAAGCAAGGAAAAGGCACGAAAAGTCATGGAAAGGAAAGAAAAGGAAAAAAAAGGTAAGAAAAGGCAAGAAAAGGAAAGAAAATGAAAGAAAAGGAAAGATAAGGCAAGCAAAGGCAAGATAAGGCAAGGAAAAGGCAAGAAAAGGCAAGGAAAAGGCAAGAAAAGGTAATAAAAAAAAAGGAAAGATAAGGCAAGAAAAGGAAAGAAAAGGCATGAAAAGGCAAGAAAATGCAAGAAAAGGCATGAAAAGGTAAGAAAAGGCAAGATAAGGCAAGAAAAGGCAAGAAAATGAAAGAAAAGGAAAGATAAGGAAAGGCAAGAAAAGGCAAGAAAAGGTAAAAAAAAGGAAAGATAAGGCAAGAAAAGGGAAGAAAAGGCATGAAAAGGCAAGAAAATGGAAGAAAAGGCATGAAAAGTTAAGAAAAGGCAAGATAAGGCAAGAAAAGGCAAGAAAAGTCAAGGAAAAAGCAAGAAAAGGCAAGGAGCAGGCATGAAAAGGCAAGAAAAGATATGAAAAGGCAAGAAAAGATAAGAAATCGCAAGAAAAGGTAAGAAACGGCAAGAAAAGATAAGAAAAGGCAAGAAAAGGAATGAAAAGAAAAGATAATACAAGAAAAGGCTAGGAAAAGGCAAGAATAGGTAGAAAAAGGCAATATAAGTCAAGGAAAAGTAATGAAAAGGTAAGAAAAGGCAAGAAAAGGCAAGAAAAGCAAGGAAAAGGCATGAAAAGGTAAGAAAAGGAAAGAAAAGGCAAGAAAAGGTAAGAAAAGGCAAGAAAAGGAAAGAAAAGGAAAGATAAGGCAAGATAAGGCAAGGAAAAGGAAAAAAAACGAATGATAAGGCAAAAAAGGAAAGAAAAGGCAGAAAAGGCAGGAAAAGGCAAGAAAAGGAAAGTGAAGGAAAGATAAGGGGAGATATGGCAAGAAAAGGCAAGGAAAAGGAAAGATAAGCAAGGAAAAGGAAAGAAAAGGAATGAAAATGCATGGAAAAGGTAAGAAAAGGTAAGAAAAGGCAAGATAAGGCAAGAAAAGGCAAGAAAAGGAAAGAAAAGAATAGATAAGACAAGATATGGCAACAAAAGGCAAGATAAGGCAAGATAAGGTAAGAAAAGGAAAGAAAACTCAAGGAAAAGGCATGAAAAGGAGAGGAACAGGCATGAAAAAGCAAGAAAAGGCAAGAAAAGATAAGAAAAGTCAAGAAAAGGAATGAAAAGAAAAGATAAGGCAAGAAAAGGCAAGGAAAAGTAATGAAAAGGCAAGAAAAGGCAAGGAAAGGAAAGAAAAGGCAAGAAAAGGTAAGAATAGGTAAGAAAAGGGAAGAATAGGTAAGAAAAGGCAGGAAAAGGCAAAAAAAGGAAAGAAAAGGAAAGAAATCGAAAGAAAAGGAAAGATAAGGTAAGAAAAGGCAAGGAAAAGGCAATAAAAGGCAAGATAAGGCAAAAAAAGGCAAGAAAAGGAATGAAAAGGAAAGATAAGGCAAGATATGGCAAGAAAAGGCAAGATAAAGCAAGAAAAGGCAAGGAAAAGGCAAGAAAAGGCAAGAAAAGGCAAGAAAAGATAAGAAAAGGCAAGAAAAGGAATGAAAAGAAAAGATAAGGCAAGAAAAGGCAAGGAAAAGTAATGAAAAGGCAAGGAAAGGAAAGAAAAGGTAAGAAAAGGTAAGAAAAGGCAAGAATAGGTAAGAAAAGGGAAGAAAAGGCAAGAATAGGTAAGAAAAGGCAGGAAAAGGCAAGAAAAGGAAAGAAAAGGAATGAAATCGAAAGAAAAGGAAAGATCAGGCAAGAAAAGGCAAGGAAAAGGCAATAAAAGGCAAGATAAGGCAAGAAAAGGAATGAAAAGAAAAGATAAGGCGAGATATGGCAAGAAAAGGCAAGACAAAGCAAGAAAAGGCAAGGAAAAGGATAGAAAAGGCAAGAAACGAAAAGAAAAGGCAAGAAAAAGCTTGGAAAAGGTAGGAAAAGGCAAGAAAAGGAAATATAAGGCAAGAAAAGGCATGAAAAGGCAAGAAAAGATAAGAAAAGGCAAGAAAAGGAATGAAAAGAAAAGGTAAGAAAAGGTAAGGAAAGAAAAGAAAAGGTAAGAAAAGGTAAGAAAAGGGAAGAAAAGGCAAGAATAGGTAAGAAAAGGGAAGAAAAGGCAAGAATAAGTAAGAAAAGGCAGGAAAAGGCAAGAAAAGGAAAGAAATTGAAAGAAAAGGAAAGATAAGGCAAGAAAAGGCAAGGAAAAGGCAATAAAAGGCAAGATAAGGCAAGAAAAAGCAAGAAAAGGAATGAAAAGGAAAGATAAGGCGAGATATGGCAAGAAAAGGCAAGATAAAGCAAGAAAAGGAAAGGAAAAGGATAGAAAAGGCATGAAACGGAAAGATAAGGCAAGAAAAGGCAAGGAAAAGGCAATAAAAGGCAAGATAAGGCAAGAAAAAGCAAGAAAAGGAATGAAAAGGAAAGATAAGGCGAGATATGGCAAGAAAAGGCAAGATAAAGCAAGAAAAGGAAAGGAAAAGGATAGAAAAGGCATGAAACGGAAAGAAAAGGCAAGAAAAGGCTTGGAAAAGGTAGGAAAAGGCAAGAAAAGGAAATATAAGGCAAGAAAAGGCATGAAAAGCCAAGAAAAGGCAAGGAAAAGGAAAGAAAAGGCAAGAAAAACCAAGATAAGGAAAGAAAAGGCATGGAAAAGGCATGAAAAGGCAAGGAAATTGCAAGAAAAGGTTAAAAAAGGCAAGATAAGGAAAGATAAGGCAAGAAAAGGCAAGGAAATGGCAAGACAAGGAAAGAAAAGGCAAGAAAAGGCAAGAAAAGGAAAGAAAAGGCAAGGAAAAGGAATCAAAAGGCAAGAAAAGGCAAGGAAAAGGAATCAAAAGGCAAGATATGGTCTTAAGGCAAGAAAAGGAAATAAAAGGCAAGAAAAAGGTAAGATAAGGCAAGAAAAGGTAAGATAAGGCAAGATAAAGCAAGAAAAGGGAAGGAAAGGCAAGAAAAGGAAATAAAACGCAAGAAAAAGGTAAGATAAGGCAAGAAAAGGTAAGATAAGGCAAGATAAAGCAAGAAAAGGGAAGGAAAGGCAAGAAAAGGAAAGAAAAGGCAAGAAAAGGGAAGGAAAGGCAAGAAAAGGAAAGAAAATGCAAGATAAGGAAAGAAAAGGCAAGAAAAGGGAACAAAAATGCATGAAAAGGCAAGAAAAGGAAAGAAAAGGCAAGAAAAGGAAGGAAAAGGAAAGAAAAGGCAAGATAAGGTAAGAAAAGGCAAGACAAGGAATAAAAAGGCAAGATAATGCAAGAAAGGGCAAGATAAGGCAATAAAATGCAAGATACAGCAAAAAAGAAAAGAAAGGCAAGATAATAAGGCAAGTTAAGGCAAGGAAAGGCAAGAAAAGTAAAGAAAAGGAAAGAAAAGGCCAGATAAGGTAAGAAGAGTAATGAAATGTAAAGGAAAAGGAAAGATAAAGCAAGAAATGCAAGGAAAAGGCATGAAAAGGTAAGAAAATGAAAGAAAAGGCAAGAAAAGATAAGAAAAAGGAAAGAAAAGGCAAGGAAAAGGTAAGAAAAGGCAAAAAAAGTTAAGGAAAAGGAATGAAAAGGCAAGAAAAGCTAGTAAAATGCATGATAAGGCAAGCAAAGGAAAGAAAAGGCAAGATAGGGTAAGAAAAGGCAAGATAAGGAATGAAAAGGCAAGATAAGGCAAGAAAAGCCAAGATAAGGCAAGAAAAGGCAAGAAATGGAAAGAAAAGGAAAGATAAGGTAAGAAAAGGCAAGAAACGAAAAGAAAAGGCAAGAAAACGCAAGGAAAAGAAAAGGCATGGAAAAGGAAAGAAATGGCAAGAAAAGGAAAGAAAAGGAAAGAAAAGGCAAGAAAAGCAAGAAAAAGGCATGAAAGGCAAGGAAATGAAAGAAAAGAAAATGAAAGAAATGGCAAGAAAAGGCAAGAAAAGGTAATAAAAGGCAAGAAAAGGAATGAAAAGAAAAGAAAAGATGACCCAAGAAAAGGCAAGGAAAAGGCAAGAAAAGCCAAGGAAAAGGAATAAAAAGGTAAGAAAAGGCAAGATAAGGCAAGAAAAGGCAAGAAAAGTCAGGAAAAGGAAAGAAAAGGCAGGAAAAGGCAAGAAAAGGTTAAAAAAGGAAAGATAAGGCAAGAAAAGGAAAGAAAAGGCATGAAAAGGCAAGAAAAGGAAAGTAAAGGAAAGAAAAGTTAGAAAAGGCAAGATAAGGAAAGAAAAGGAAAGATAAGGCAAGATATGGCAAGAAAAGGTTAGATAATGCAAGAAAAGGAAAGAAAAGGTAAGAAAATGAAAGAAAACTCAAGGAAAAGGTAAGGAAAAGGCAAGAAAAGACAAGAAAAGATAAGAAAAGGCAAGAAAAGGAATGAAAAGAAAATATAAGCCAAGAAAAGGCAAGAAAAGTCAAGGAAAAGGAATGAAAAGGCAAGAAAAGTAAGGAAAAGGCATGAAAAGGCAAGGAAAGAAAAGGTAAGAAATGGCAAGAAAAGGAAAGAAACGACAAGAAAAGATAAGAAAATGTAAGAAAAGGAATGAAAAGAAAAGATATGGCAAGAAAAGCAAAGGAAAAGGCAAGAAAAGGCCAGAAAAGTGAATGAAAAGGAATGAAAAGGTAAGAAAAGGCAAGAAAAGGCAAGAAAAGCGAGGAAAAGGCAAGGAAAGGAAAGGAAAGGCAAGAAAAGGCTAGAATAGGTAAGAAAAAGCAAGATAAGGAAAGAAAAGGCAAGAAAAAGAAAGAAATGGAAAGATAAGTCAAGAAAAGGCAAGATAAGGCAAGAAAAGGTAAGGAAAAGAAAAGAAAAGGCAAAAAAAGGAATGATAAGGCAAGAAAATGAAAGAAAAGGCAAGAAAAGGCAAGATAAGACAAGATAAGGCAACATAAGGCAAGTAAAGGAAAGAAAAGGAATGATAAGGCAAGATATGGCAAGAAATGGCAAGATAAGGAAAGAAAAGGCAAGGAAAAGGAAAGAAAAGGCATGAAAAGGCAATAAAAGGAAATATAAAGCAAGAAAAGGCATAAAAGCCATGAAAAGGTAAGAAAAGGAAATATAAAACAAGAAAAGGCATAAGAAGCCAAGAAAAGGAAAGAAAAGGCAAGGAAAAGGTAAGAAAAGGCAAGATACGGCAAGAAAAGGAAAGGAAAAGGCAAGATAAGGAAAGAAAAGGCATGAAAAGGCAAGAAAAGGTAAGAAAAGGCAAGATAAGGCGAGAAACGACAAGAAAAGGCAAGAAAAGGAAAGGAAAAGGCAAGATAAGGAAAGAAAAGGCATGAAAAGGCAAGAAAAGGTAAGAAAAGGCAAGATAAGGCAAGAAACGGCTAGAAAAGGAAAGAAAAGGCAAGAAAAGGAAAGATAAGGCAAGAAAAGGCAAGGAAAAGGCAAAAAAAGGCAAGAAAAAAGAATGAAAAGGCAAGAAAAGATAAGATAAGGCTAGAAAAGGCAAGAAAAGGTAAGAAAAGGCAAGATAAGGCAAGAAACGGCTAGAAAAGGAAAGAAAAGGCAAGAAAAGGAAAGATAAGGCTAGAAAAGGAAAGAAAAGGCAAGAAAAGGAAAGATAAGGCAAGAAAAGGCCCGGAAAAGGCAAGAAAAGGCAAGGAAAAGGAATGAAAAAGCAAAAAAAGGAAAGATAAGGCAAGAAAAGGAAAGAAAAGGCAAGGAAAAGGAAAGAAAAGGCAAGAAAAGGTAAGAAAAGGCAAGATAAGGCAAGAAACGGCTAGAAAAGGAAAGAAAAGGCAAGAAAAGGAAAGATAAGGCTAGAAAAGGAAAGAAAAGGCAAGAAAAGGAAAGATAAGGCAAGAAAAGGCAAGGAAAAGGCAAGAAAAGGCAAGGAAAAGGAATGAAAAGGTAAGAAAAGGAAAGATAAGGCAAGAAAAGGAAAGAAAAGGCAAGGAAAAGGAATGAAAAAGCAAAAAAAAAGGAAAGATAAGGCAAGAAAAGGAAAGAAAAGGCAAGGAAAATGAATGAAAAGGCAAGAAAATGTAAGATAAGGTAAGATAAGGCAAGAAAAGGAAAGAAAAGGCAAGGAAAAGGAATGAAAAGGCAAGAAAATGCAAGGAAAGGTAAGATAAGGCAAGAAAAGGAAAGAAAAGGCAAGAAAATGCAAGGAAAGGTAAGATAAGGCAAGAAAAGGAAAGAAAAGGCAATGAAATGGCAAGATAAGGAAAGAAAAGGCAAGAAAAGGCAAGAAAAGGGAAGGAAAGGCAAGGCAAGAAAAGGAAAGAAAAGGAAAGATGTGGTAAGAAAAGGTAAGAAAAGGCAAGATAAGACAAGAAAAGGCAAAAAAATGTAAGAAAAAGGAAGAAAAGGCAAGAAAAGGAAAGAAATGGAAAGAAAAGGAAAGATAAGGCGAACAAAGGCAAGATAAGGCATAAGGCAAGATATGGCAAGAAAAGGCAAGATAAGGCAAGAAAAGGCAATGAAAAGGAATGAAAAGGAAGGAAAAGGTATGGAAAAGACATCAAAAGGCATGAAAAGACAAGATAATTCAAGATAAGGCAAGAAAAGGAAAGAAAAGGCAAGGAAAAGGCAAGAAATCTCAAGATAAGGAAAGAAAAGGCATGGAAAAGGCAAGAAAAGGCAAGAAAAGGAAAGATAAGGAAAGATAAGGCAAGAAAAGGCAAGAAAAGGCAAGGAAAAGGCAAGAATGGGAAAGAAAAGGTAAGAAAAGGCAAGGAAAAGGAATGAAAAGGGAAGAAAAGGCAAGAAAAGGAAAGAAAAGGCAAGAAAAGGCAAGGAAAAGGAATGGAAAGGCAAGAAAAGTAATGAAAAGGCAAGGAAAATGCAAGATAATGTAAGAAAAGGTAAGATAAGGTAAGAAAAGGGAAGGAAAGGCAAGAAAAGGAATGTTGAAGCAAGATAAGGCAAGAAACGACAGGATCAGGCTCGAAAACGCAAGCAAAAGGCACGAAAAGGCAAGGAAAATGCACGAAACAGCAAGAACAGGCAAGAAAAAGGCAAGAACAGGAAAGAAATGGAAGAGAAGGAAAGAGAAGGCAAGATAAGGCAAGAAAAGGGAAGGAAAATGCAAGATAAGGCTAGAAAAGGCAAGGGAAAGGCAAGAAAAGGCAAGATAAGGCAAGGAAAAGGCAAGAAAAGGCAAGAAAAGGAAAGATAAGGCAAGAAAAGGCATGAAAAGGCAAGAAAAGGAAAGAAAGGGTAAGGAAAAGGCAAGAAAAGGAAAGAAAAGGCAAGATAAGGCAAGAAAAGGCAAGGAAAAGGCAATAAAAGCCAAGAAAAGGCATGGAAAAGGCAAGAAAAGGCAAAAAAAGGAAAGAAAAGGCATGAAAAGGCAAGAAAAGGAAAGATAAGGCAAAAAAAGGCTTGAAAAGACAAGGAAAGGAAAGAAAAAGCAAGGAAAAGGTGAGAAAAGGAAAGATAAGGCAAGAAAGGAAAGAAAAGGCAGTGAAAAGGCAAGGAAATAGCAAGAAAAGGCAAGATAAGGAAAGAAAAGGCATGGAAAAGGGATGAAAAGGCAAGGAAAAGGAAAGAAAAATGTAAAAAAGGTAAGATAAGGAAAGAAAATGCAAGCAAAGGAAAAGAAGGCATGAAAAGGCAAGGAAAAGACAAGAAAAGGAAAGAAAAGGCAAGGAAAAGGAATGAAAAGGCAAGAAAAGGTAAGATAAGGCTAGAAAAGGAAAGAAAAGGCAAGAAAAAGGAAAGATAAGGCAAGATAAGGAAAGAAAATTCAAGGAAAAGGCAAGATAAGGAAAGAAAAGGCAAGAACAGACAAGATAAGGCAAGAAAAGGGAAGGAAAGGCAAGGAAAGGAAAGAAAAGGAGAGATAAGTTAAGAAAAGGTATGAAGGCAAGAAAAGGCAAAAAAAGGTAAGAAAAGGTAAGAAAAAGCAAGAAAAGGCAAAAAAAGGAAAGAAATGGAAAGATAAGGCGAACAAAGGCAAGATAAGGCAAAAAAAGGCAAGGCAAAGGCAAGAAAAGGCAAAAAAAGGAAAGATAAGGCAAGAAAAGGCAATGAAAAGGAAAGAAAAGGCATGAAAATTTAAGAAAAGGCAAGAAAATGTAAGAAAAGGCAAGATAAAGCAAGAAAAGGCAAGAAAAGGAAAGAAAACACAAGATATGGCAAGAAAAGGCGAGATAAGGCAAGAAAAGGCAACGAAAAGGAATGAAAAAAATTAAAAGGAAAGAAAAGGCAAGAAAAGGCACGTAAAAGGCACGAAAAAGCAAGAAAAGGAATGAAAAGGCAAGGAAAAGGCAAGAAAAGGCAAGATAAGGTAAGAAAAGGAAAGAAAAGGCAAGGAAAAGGAAAGAAATGGCAAGATAAGGAAAGAAAAGGCATGGAAAAGGCATGAAAAAGCAAGTAAAAGGCAAGAAAAGGTAAGAAAAGGCAAGATAAGTCAAGAAAAGGCAAGATAAGGTAAGAAAAGTCAAGAAAAGGAAAGAAAAGGAAAGATAAGGTAAGAAAAGGCAAGGAAAAGGCAAGCAAGGGAGAGAAAAGACAAGAAAAGCCAACGAAAAGGCAAGAAATGGAATGAAAAGGTAAGCAAAGGCAAGGAAAAGGAATGAAAAGGCAAGAAAAGGCAAGGAAAAGGAATGGAAAGGAAAGAAAATGCAAGATAAGGTAAGATAAGGCAAGAAAACGAAAGAAAAGGCAAGGAAAAGGCAAGATAAGATAAGAAAAGGGAAGAAAATGCAAGAAAAGGGAAGGAAAGCAAGAAAAGGAAAGAAAAGGAAAGATGAGGCAAGAAAAGGCAAGATAAGGCAAGAAAAGGAAAGTAAAGGCAAGGAAAAGGCAAGAAAAGGCCAGAAAAGGCCAGAAAAGGTAAGGAAAAGGCAAAATAAGATGAGAAAAGGAAAGGAAAAGGCATAAAACAACAAGAAAAGGAAAGAAAAGGAAAGAACATGCAAGAAAAGGCATGAAAAGCTAAGAAAAGGCATGAAAAGCTATGAAAAGGCATGAAAAGGAAAGAAAAGTAAAGATAAAGCAAGATAAGGTAAGATGAGACAAGAAAAGGGAAGAAAAGGCAAGGAAAAGTCAAGATAATGCAAGAAAAGGCAAAAAAGGCAAGATAAGGCAAGAAAAGGAAAGAAAAGGAAAGATGAGGTAAAAAAAGGCAAGATAAGGCAAGAAAAGGAAAGAAAAGGCAAGGAAAAGGCAAGAAATGGCAAGATATGGCAAGAAATGGCAAGAAAAGGTATGGAAAAAGCAAGGAAAGGCAAGGAAAGGCGAGGAAAAAGCACAAAAAGCAAGAAAAGGAAAGAAAAGGCGAGAAAAGGTAAGAAAAGGAGAGAAAAAGGAAGATAAGACAAGAAAAGGCAAGAAAAGGAAAGATAAGGCAAGAAAAGATAAGATCAGGCTCGAAAAGGCAAGGAAGAGGCAAGAAAATACAAGGAAAGGCATAAAAAGGTAAGAAAAGGAAAGAAAAGGAAAGAAATGGTAATGAAAATACATGAAACGAGAAGAAAAGGAAAGAAAAAGGCAAAAAAAAGGAAAGAAATGGAAGAAAAGGAAAGATAAGGCAAAATAAGGCAAGATAAGGCAAGGAAAAGGCAAGATAAGGCAAGAAAAGGCAAGGAAAAGGCAAGATAAGGCTAGAAAAGGCAAGATATGGCAAGGAAAAGGCAAGAAAAGGCATGAAAAGGAAAGATAAGGCAAGAAAAGGCATGAAAAGGAAAGATAAGGCAAGAAAAGGCATGAAAAGGCAAGAAAAGGAAAGAAAGAGTAAGGAAAAGGCAAGATAAGGCAAGAAAAGGAAAGAAAATGCAAGGAAAAGGCAAGAAAAGGCAAGAAAATGCATGGAAAAGGCATGAAAAGGCAAGAAAAGGCAAGAAAAAGCAAGAAAAGGAAAGAAAGGGCAAGATAAGGCAAGAAAAGGCAAGAAAATGAGAGAAATGGAAAGAAGAGGAAAGATAAGGCAAGAGAAGGCAAGGAAAATGATAGAAAAGGCAAGAAAAGGCAAGAAAAAGTAAGAAAATGTAAGAAAAGGCAAGATGAGGAAAGAAAAGGAAAGAAAGGGTAAGAAAAGGAAAATGCAATGAAAAGGCAAGAAACTTCAAGAAAAGGCATGGAAAAGGCATGAAAAGGCAAGAAAAGAAAATATAAGGCAAGAAAAGGCATGAAAAGACAAGAAAAGGAAAGAAAGGGCAAGGAAAAGGAAAGAAAAGGCAAGATAAGGCAAGATAAGGAAAGAAAAGGTAAGAAAAAGGCAAGAAAAGGCAAGAAAAGGCATGAAAAAGGCATGAAAGGGAAAGAAAAGGCAAGAAAAGGCATGAAAAGCGAAGAAAATGAAAGAAAGGGTAAGGAAAAGGCAAGATAAGGCAAGAAAAGGCAAAAAAAGGAAAGAAAATGAGAGAAACGGAAAGAAAAGGAAAGATAAAGCAAGAAAAGGCAAGATAAGGCAAGGAAATGCATGGAAAAGGGAAAAAATGGAAAGATAAGGAAAGAAAAGGCAAGGAAAATGATAGAAAAGGCAAGAAAAGGTACAAAAATGTAAGAAAAGGCAAGAAAAGGAAAGATAAGGCAAGTTATGGCAAGAAAAGGCAAGATAAGGCAAGAAAAGGAAAGAAAAGGCAAGATAAGGCAAGAAAAGGAAAGAAAAGGCAAGAAAAGGAAAGAAAAGGCATGGAAAGGCATGAAAAGGCAAGAAAAGGAAAGATAAGGTAAGAATAGACATGAAAAGAAAAGAAAAGGAAAGAAATGGCAAGGAAAAGGCAAGAAAAGGTAAGATAAGGCAAGAAAAGGAAAGAACAGGCAAGGAAAAGGCAAGGAAAAGGCAAGAAAAGGCAAGTTAAGGAAAGAAAAGGCATGGAAAAGGTATGAAAAGGCAACGAAAAGGCAAGAAAAATGTAAGAAATGGCAAGATAATGCAAGAAAAGGAAAGAAAAGGAAAGAAAAGGAAAGATAAAGCAAGAAAAGGCAAGGAAAAGGCAAGTGAACGAAAGAAAGGCAAGAAAAGGATAGGAAAAGGCAAGAAAAGGAAAGAAAAGGCAAGGAAAAGTAATGAAAAGGCAAGAAAAGGAAAGATAACAAAAGAAAAGGAAAGAAAAGGCAAGGAAAAGGAATGAAAAGGCAAGAAAATGCAAGATAAGGTAGGATAAGGCAAAAAAAGGAAAGATAAGGTAGGATAAGGCAAGAAAAGGAAAGAAAAGGCAAGGAAAAGACAAGATTAGGAAAGAAACGGAAAGAAAAGGCAAGGGAAGAAAAGGGAAGGAAAGGAAAAAAAAGGAAAGAAAAGGAAATATAAGGTAAGAAAAGGTAATTAAAGGCAAGATAAGGCAAGAAAAGGCAAGAAAAGGCAAGTTAAAGCAAGAAAACAAAAGAAAAGGAAAGATAAGGCGAACAAAGGCAAGATAAGGTAAGAAAAGGTTAAAAAATGAAAGATAAGGCAATAAAAAGGAAAGAAAGGGCATGAAAAGGCAAGAAAAGGCAAGAAAAGGTAAGAAAAGGTAAGAAAAAGCAAGATAAGGGAAGAAAAGGCAAGGAAAAGGAATGAAAAGGAAAAAAAGGAAAGAAAAGACATGGAAAAGACATGAAAAGGCAAGAAAAGGAAAGACAAGGCAAGAAAAGGCATGAAAAGATAAGAAAAGGAAACAAAAGGCAAGGAAAAGGCAAGATCAGGCAAGAAAAGGAAAGAAAAGGAAAGGAAAAGGCAAGAAATTGCAAGATAAGGAAAAAAAAGGCATGGAAGAGGCATAAAAAGGCAAGTAAAAGGTAAGAAAAGGTAAGAAAATGCAAAAAAAGGCAAGAAAAGGAAAGGAAAGGAAAGAAAAGGTAAAGAAGGGCAATCAAAGGAAAGAAAAGGCAAGAAAAGGCAAGGAAAAGGCAAGAAAAGGTAACAAAAGGCAAGGAAAAGGAATGAAAAGGCAAGAAAAGGAAAGAAAAGGCAAGAAAAGGCAAAGAAAAGGCACGATAAGGTAAGATAAGGCAAGAAAAGGTAAGAAAAGGCAAGGAAAAAGCAATATAAGGTAAGAATAGTCAAGATAAGGCAAGAAAAGGGAAGGAGAGGCAAGAAAAGGAAAGAAAAGTAAAGATGCGGTAAGAAAAGGCAAGGAAAAGGCTAGAAAAGGCAAGATATGGCAAGAAAAGGCAGGAAAAGGTAAGGAAAAGGCAAGATAACATGAGAAAATGCAAGGAAAAGGCACAAAAGTGCAAAAAAAAGGAAAGAAAAGGCGTGAAAAGGTAAGAAATTTCAAGAAAATGGAAGAAAAGGCATGAAAAGATAAGAAAAGGCAAGTATAGGCAAGAAAAGGCATGAAAAGGAAAGAAAAGGAATGGTGAAGCAACATAAGGCAAGAAACGACAAGATCAGGCTAGAAAAGGTAAGGAAAGTAAGGAAAAGGCAAGGAAAAGGAATGAAAAGGTAAGATAAGGTAAGATAAGGCAAGAAAAGGAAAGAAAAGGCCAGGAAAAGGAATGAAAAAGCAAAAAAAGGAAAGGAAAGGCAAGAAAAATCATGATATGGCAAGAAAAGGCAAGAAAAGGCAAGGAAAGGCAAGATAAGGCAAGGAAAGGCAAGAAAAATCATGATATGGCAAGAAAAGGAAAGGAAAGGGAAGAAAAGGAAAGAAATGAAAAGGAAAGATGAGGTTAGAAAAGGCAAGATAAGGCAAGAAAAGGAAAGAAAATGCAAGGAAAAGGCAAGATATGGCAAGAACAAGGCAAGGAAAAGGCACAAAAAGGCAAGAAAAGGAAAGAAAAGGTGAGAAAAGGTACGAATAGGAAAGAAAAGGCAAGATAAGGCAAGAAAAGGTAAGAAAAGGAAAGATAAAGGAAGATAAGGCAAGAAACAACAAGATCAGGCTAGAAAAGGCAAGGAAAAGGAAAGAAAAGGAAAGGAAAAGGAAAGAAAATGCAAGAAAAGGAAAGAAAAGGAAAGAAAATGCATGAAACGGCAAGAAATGGCAAGAAAAAGGCAAGAAAAGGAAAGAAATGGAAGAAAAGGAAAGATAAGGCAAGATAAGGCTAGAAAATGCAAGAAAAGGCAAGGAAAGGCAAGAAAAGGCATGGAAAAGGCAAGAAAAGGAAAGATAAGGCAAGAAAAGGCATGAAAAGGAAAGAAAAGGAAAGAAAGGGTAAGGAAAAGGCAAGAAAAGGCAAGATAAGGCAAGATAAGGGAAGAAAAGAAAAGAAAAGGCAAGGAAAAGGCAAGAAAAGGTAGGAAAAGGCAAGAAAAGGCATAAAAAGATATGAAAAGGAAAGAAAAAGCAAGGAAAAGGCAAGATAAGGCAAGAAAAGGAAAGAAAATACAAGGATAAGTCAAGGAAATAAAAGGCATGGAAAAGGCATGAAAAGTCAAGGAAAAGGTAAGAAAAGGCCAGATAAGGCAAGAAAAGGCAAGAAAAGGAAAGAAAAGGAAAGTGAAGGCAAGAAAAGGCAAGGAAAAGGCAAGGAAAGAAAAGAAAAGGAAAGAAAAAGGCAAGGAAAAGGCAAAAAAAGGAAATAAATAGCAAGAAAAGACAAGGAAAAGGAATAAAAAGGCAAGAAAAGTAAAGATAAGGCAAGAAAAGTAAAGATAAGCTAAGAAAAGGGAAGGAAAAGGAATGAAATGGCAAGATAAGGTAAGATAAGGCAAGAAAAGGAAAAAAAAGGCAAGGAAAAGGCAAGATAAGGAAAGAAAAGGCAAGATAAGGCAAGAAAAGTAAAGAAAAGGCAAGGAAAAGGCAAGATAAGGCAAGAAAAGGGAAGGAAAGGCAAGAAAAGGAAAGATGAGGTAAGAAAAAGCAAGATAAGGCAAGAATAGGCAAGAAAAGGCAAGATAAGACAAGAAAAGGCAAGGAAGGGAAAGAAAAGGAAAGATAAGGCAAGATAAGGCAAGATCAGGTAGGAAAATGGAAGGAAAAGGCAAGGAAAGGCAAGAAAAGGCTAGGAAAGGCAAGAAAAGGCAAGGAAAGGCATGGAAAGGCATGAAAATGTAAAAGAAAGAAAGATAAGACAAGAAAAGGCAAGAAAAGGCAAGAAAAGGCATTAAAAACAATAAAAGGCATGAATCGGTAAGAAAAGGCATTAAAAGGCAAGAAAAAGGCAAGCAAAGGAAAGAAAGGCAAGAAAAGGCATGGAATAGGTATGAAAAGGCAAGAAAAGGAAAGATACGTTAAGAAACGGCATGAAAAGGAAAGAAAAGGAAAGAAAGGGTAAGGAAAAGGCAAGATAATGCAAGAAAATGAAAGAAAAGGCAAGGAAAAGGTAGGAAAAGGCATGAAAAGGTAAGAAAAGGAATGAAAAGACATGAAAAAGAAAGAAAAGGCAAGGAAAAGGCAAGAAAAGGCAAGATAAGGCAAGAAAAGGAAAGAAAATACAAGGATAAGTCAAGGAAATAAAAGGCATGGAAAAGGCATGAAAAGTCAAGGAAAATGTAAGAAAAGACCAGATAAGGCAAGAAAAGGCAAGAAAAGGAAAGAAAAGGAAAGTGAAGGCAAGAAAAGGCAAGGAAAAGGCAAGGAAAGAAAAGAAAAGGAAAGAAAAAGGCAAGGAAAAGGCAAAAAAAGGAAATAAATGGCAAGAAAAGACAAGGAAAAGGAATGAAAAGGCAAGAAAAGTAAAGATAAGGCAAGAAAAGTAAAGATAAGCTAAGAAAAGGGAAGGAAAAGGAATGAAATGGCAAGATAAGGCAAGATAAGGCAAGAAAAGGAAAAAAAAGGCAAGGAAAAGGCAAGATAAGGAAAGAAAAGGCAAGATAAGGCAAGAAAAGTAAAGAAAAGGCAAGGAAAAGGCAAGATAAGGCAAGATAAGGCAAGAAAAGGGAAGGAATGGCAAGAAAAGGAAAGATGAGGTAAGAAAAAGCAAGATAAGGCAAGAATAGGCAAGAAAAGGCAAGATAAGACAAGAAAAGGCAAGGAAGGGAAAGAAAAGGAAAGATAAGGCAAGATCAGGTAGGAAAATGGAAGGAAAAGGCAAGGAAAGGCAAGAAAAGGCTAGGAAAGGCAAGAAAAGGCAAGGAAAGGCATGGAAAGGCATGAAAATGTAAAAGAAAGAAAGATAAGACAAGAAAAGGCAAGAAAAGGCATTAAAAACAATAAAAGGCATGAATCGGTAAGAAAAGGCATTAAAAGGCAAGAAAAGGAAAGAAAGGCAAGAAAAGGCATGGAAAAGGTATGAAAAGGCAAGAAAAGGAAAGATACGTTAAGAAACGGCATGAAAAGGAAAGAAAAGGAAAGAAAGGGTAAGGAAAAGGCAAGATAATGCAAGAAAATGAAAGAAAAGGCAAGGAAAAGGCATGAAAAGGCAAGAAAAGGAATGAAAAGACATGAAAAAGAAAGAAAAGGCAAGGAAAAGGCAAGATAAGGCAAGAAAAGGAAAGAAAATACAAGGATAAGTCAAGGAAATAAAAGGCCTGGAAAAGGCATGAAAAGTCAAGGAAAATGTAAGAAAAGACCAGATAAGGCAAGAAAAGGCAAGAAAAGGAAAGAAAAGGAAAGTGAAGGCAAGAAAAGGCAAGGAAAAGGCAAGGAAAGAAAAGAAAAGGAAAGAAAAAGGCAAGGAAAAGGCAAAAAAAGGAAATAAATGGCAAGAAAAGACAAGGAAAAGGAATGAAAAGGCAAGAAAAGTAAAGATAAGGCAAGAAAAGTAAAGATAAGCTAAGAAAAGGGAAGGAAAAGGAATGAAATGGCAAGATAAGGTAAGATAAGGCAAGAAAAGGAAAAAAAAAGGCAAGGAAAAGGCAAGATAAGGAAAGAAAAGGCAAGATAAGGCAAGAAAAGTAAAGAAAAGGCAAGGAAAAGGCAAGATAAGGCAAGATAAGTCAAGAAAAGGGAAGGAAAGGCAAGAAAAGGAAAGATGAGGTAAGAAAAAGCAAGATAAGGCAAGAATAGGCAAGAAAAGGCAAGATAAGACAAGAAAAGGCAAGGAAGGGAAAGAAAAGGAAAGATAAGGCAAGATAAGGCAAGATCAGGTAGGAAAATGGAAGGAAAAGGCAAGGAAAGGCAAGAAAAGGCTAGGAAAGGCAAGAAAAGGCAAGGAAAGGCATGGAAAGGCATGAAAATGTAAAAGAAAGAAAGATAAGACAAGAAAAGGCAAGAAAAGGCATGAAAAGGCATTAAAAACAATAAAAGGCATGAATCGGTAAGAAAAGGCATTAAAAGGCAAGAAAAAGGCAAGCAAAGGAAAGAAAGGCAAGAAAAGGCATGGAAAAGGTATGAAAAGGCAAGAAAAGGAAAGATACGTTAAGAAACGGCATGAAAAGGAAAGAAAAGGAAAGAAAGGGTAAGGAAAAGGCAAGATAATGCAAGAAAATGAAAGAAAAGGCAAGGAAAAGGTAGGAAAAGGCATGAAAAGGCAAGAAAAGGAATGAAAAGACATGAAAAAGAAAGAAAAGGCAAGGAAAAGGCAAGAAAAGGCAAGATAAGGCAAGAAAAGGAAAGAAAATACAAGGATAAGTCAAGGAAATAAAAGGCATGGAAAAGGCATGAAAAGTCAAGGAAAATGTAAGAAAAGACCAGATAAGGCAAGAAAAGGCAAGAAAAGGAAAGAAAAGGAAAGTGAAGGCAAGAAAAGGCAAGGAAAAGGCAAGGAAAGAAAAGAAAAGGAAAGAAAAAGGCAAGGAAAAGGCAAAAAAAGGAAATAAATGGCAAGAAAAGACAAGGAAAAGGAATGAAAAGGCAAGAAAAGTAAAGATAAGGCAAGAAAAGTAAAGATAAGCTAAGAAAAGGGAAGGAAAAGGAATGAAATGGCAAGATAAGGTAAGATAAGGCAAGAAAAGGAAAAAAAAGGCAAGGAAAAGGCAAGATAAGGAAAGAAAAGGCAAGATAAGGCAAGAAAAGTAAAGAAAAGGCAAGGAAAAGGCAAGATAAGGCAAGATAAGTCAAGAAAAGGGAAGGAAAGGCAAGAAAAGGAAAGATGAGGTAAGAAAAAGCAAGATAAGGCAAGAATAGGCAAGAAAAGGCAAGATAAGACAAGAAAAGGCAAGGAAGGGAAAGAAAAGGAAAGATAAGGCAAGATAAGGCAAGATCAGGTAGGAAAATGGAAGGAAAAGGCAAGGAAAGGCAAGAAAAGGCTAGGAAAGGCAAGAAAAGGCAAGGAAAGGCATGGAAAGGCATGAAAATGTAAAAGAAAGAAAGATAAGACAAGAAAAGGCAAGAAAAGGCAAGAAAAGGCATTAAAAACAATAAAAGGCATGAATCGGTAAGAAAAGGCATTAAAAGGCAAGAAAAATGCAAGCAAAGGAAAGAAAGGCAAGAAAAGGCATGGAAAAGGTATGAAAAGGCAAGAAAAGGAAAGATACGTTAAGAAACGGCATGAAAAGGAAAGAAAAGGAAAGAAAGGGTAAGGAAAAGGCAAGATAATGCAAGAAAATGAAAGAAAAGGCAAGGAAAATGTAGGAAAAGGCATGAAAAGGCAAGAAAAGGAATGAAAAGACATGAAAAAGAAAGAAAAGGCAAGGAAAAGGCAAGAAAAGGCAAGATAAGGCAAGAAAAGGAAAGAAAATACAAGGATAAGTCAAGGAAATAAAAGGCATGGAAAAGGCATGAAAAATCAAGGAAAATGTAAGAAAAGACCAGATAAGGCAAGAAAAGGCAAGAAAAGGAAAGAAAAGGAAAGTGAAGGCAAGAAAAGGCAAGGAAAAGGCAAGGAAAGAAAAGAAAAGGAAAGAAAAAGGCAAGGAAAAGGCAAAAAAAGGAAATAAATGGCAAGAAAAGACAACGAAAAGGAATGAAAAGGCAAGAAAAGTAAAGATAAGGCAAGAAAAGTAAAGATAAGCTAAGAAAAGGGAAGGAAAAGGAATGAAATGGCAAGATAAGGTAAGATAAGGCAAGAAAAGGAAAAAAAAGGCAAGGAAAAGGCAAGATAAGGAAAGAAAAGGAAAGATAAGGCAAGAAAAGTAAAGAAAAGGCAAGGAAAAGGCAAGATAAGGCAAGATAAGGCAAGAAAAGGGAAGGAAAGGCAAGGAAAAGGCAAGATAAGGCAAGATAAGGCAAGAAAAGGGAAGGAAAGGCAAGAAAAGGAAAGATGAGGTAAGAAAAAGCAAGATAAGGCAAGAATAGGCAAGAAAAGGCAAGATAAGACAAGAAAAGGCAAGGAAGGGAAAGAAAAGGAAAGATAAGGCAAGATAAGGCAAGATCAGGTAGGAAAATGGAAGGAAAAGGCAAGGAAAGGCAAGAAAAGGCAAGGAAAGGCAAGAAAAGGCAAGGAAAGGCATGGAAAGGCATGAAAATGTAAAAGAAAGAAAGATAAGACAAGAAAAGGCAAGAAAAGGCAAGAAAAGGCATTAAAAACAATAAAAGGCATGAATCGGTAAGAAAAGGCATTAAAAGGCAAGAAAAAGGCAAGCAAAGGAAAGAAAGGCAAGAAAAGGCATGGAAAAGGTATGAAAAGGCAAGAAAAGGAAAGATAAGTTAAGAAACGGCATGAAAAGGAATGAAAAGGAAAGAAAGGGTAAGGAAAAGGCAAGATAATGCAAGAAAATGAAAGAAAAGGCAAGGAAAAGGTAGGAAAAAGGCATGAAAAGGCAAGAAAATGAATGAAAAGACATGAAAAAGAGAGAAAAGGCAAGGAAAAGGCAAGAAAAGGCATGCTAAGGCATGAAAAGGAAAGAAAAGGCAAGGAAAAGGCAAGGAAATAAAAGGTATGGAAAAGGTAAGAAAAGGCAAGAAAAGGCAAGGAAAAGGCAAGGAAAAGGTAAAAAAAAAGGCCAGATAAGGCAAGAAAAGAAAAGAAATGGCAAGAAAATACAAGGAGGCAAGAAAAGGCAATATAAGGCAAGAAAAGGTAAGAAAAGGCAAGAAAAGGCAAGGAAAGGCAAGGAAAAGGCATGAAAAGGCAAGAAAAGGTAAGAAAAGGCAACGAAAAGGCTAGAAAAGGCAAGAAAAGGCAAGATAAGGTAAGAAAAGGCAAGATAAGGCTAGAAAAGGTAAGATAAGGTAAACAAAGGCAACTAAAGGAAAGATAAGGCAGGAAAAGGAAAGAAAAGGAAAGAAAATGAAAGGAAAGGCAAGAAAAGGCATGGAAAAGGCAGGAAAATGAAAGATAAGGCAAGAAAAGGCATGAAAAGGAAAGGAAAATGCAAGATAAGATAAGGCAATAAAAGGAAAGAAAAGGCAAGGAAAATGCAAGGAAAAGGAAAGAAAAGGCAAGGTAAGATAAGGAAAAGGCAAGAAAAGGCAAGATAAGGTAAGAAAAGGTAAGGAAAAGGCATGAAAAGGCAAGAAAAGGAAAGAAAAGTCAAGAAAAGGCAAGAAAAGGAAAGAAAAGGCAAGAAAGGGAAAGAAAAGGCAAGATAAGGCAAGACAAGGCAAGAAAAGGCAAGAAAAGGCATGAAAAAAGCATGAAAAGGCAAGAAAGTGAAAGATAAGGCAAGAAAAGGTAAGAAAAGGCAAGGAAATGGCAAGATAAGGAATGAAAAGGCAAGAAAATGTAAGGAAAAGGCATGAAAAGGCAAGAAAAGGAAATAAAGGCAAGAAAAGGAAAGGAAAATGCAAGAAAAGGAATGAAAGGGCAAGAAAAGGCAAGATAAAGCAAGGAAAGGCATCAAAAGGCAAGAAAAGACAAGAAAAGGATAGATATGTCAAGAAAAGGCAAGATAAGGGAAGAAAAGGTAAGAAAAGGCAAGAAAAGGCAGGAAAAGGAAAGATAAGGCCAGGAAAAGGAAAGAAAAGAAAAGGAAAAAAGGCAAGAAAAGGCATGGAAAAGGAATGAAAAGGCAAGTTAGGGCAAGAAAAGGCAAGATAGGGCAAGAAAAGGCAAGTTATGGCAAGATAAAGCAAGAAAAGGCAAGAAAAGGCAAGAAAGGGCAAGAAAAGGAAAGAAAATACAAGGAAAAGGAAAGAAAAGGCAAGATAAGACAAGATAAGGCAAGGAAAAGGAATGAAAAGGAAAGAAAAGGCTAGGAAAAGGCATGAAAAGCAAGAAAAGGCAAGATAAGGCAAGGAAAAGGCAAGAAAAGGCAAAAAAGGAAAAAAAAGGCTTAAAAAGGCAAGGAAAAGGCAAGAAAAGGCTTAAAAATGCAAGAAAAGGCATGAAAATGCAAGAAAATGCAAGAAAAAGGAAAGAAATAGAAAATTAGGCAAGATAAGGCAAGAAAAGGCAAGATAAGCAAGAAAGGGCAAGGAAAAGGCAAAAAAAAGGTAAGAAAATCCATGGAAAAGGGAAGAAAAGGCAAGGAAATGGCCTGAAAAGGCAAGAAAAGGCATCAAAAGGTAAGAAAAGGAAAGAAAAGACAAGGAAAAGGAAAGAAAAGGCAAGATAAGGAAAGAAAATGCAAGATTAGTCAAGATATGGCAAGAAAAGGAAGGAAATGCAAGAAAAGGAACGAAAATGAAAGATGAGGCAAGAAAAGGCAAGATAAGCCAAGAAAAGGTAAGAAAAGACAAGGAAAAGGCAATAAAAGGCAAGATAAGGAAAGAAATGGGAAGAAAATGCAAGGAAAAGGCATAAAAAGGAAAGAGAAGGAAAGATAAGGCAAGAAAAGGTAAGAAAAGGCAAGGAAAATGCAAGGAAAAGGCAAGAAAAGGAAAGATAAGGCAAGAAAAGGCAAGATACAACAAGGAAAAGGCAAAAAAAGGCAAGATAAGGCAAGAAAAGGCAAGATAAGGCAAGAAAAGGCAAGATAAAGAAAGAAAAGGCAATGAAAGGAAAGAAAATGCTAGAAAAGGTATGATAAGGCAAGAAAAGGCAAGTTAAGGTAAGAAAAGGCAAGATAAGGAATGAAAGGGCAAGATAAGGCAAGAAAAAGGCAAGATAAGGTAAGAAAAGGCATGAAAAGGCAAGGAAAGGATAGATAAGTCAAGAAAATGCAAGAAAAGGCTAGGAAAAGACAAGAAAAGGCTAGTGAAAGACAAGAAAAGGCTTTAAAAGGCAAGAAATGGGAAGAAATGGCATGAAAAGGAAAGAAATGGAAAGGAAAAGCCAAGGAAAAGCCAAGAAAAGGCAAGATAAGGAAAGAAAAGGCATGGAAAAGGAAAGGAAAAGGTAAGAAAAGACAAGGAAATGGCAAGAAAAGGCAAGATAAGGCAAGATAAGGCAAGGGAAAGGCATTAAAAGGCAAGAAAAGGAAAGAAAAGGCAAGATAAGGCAAGACAAGGGAAGAAAAGGTAAGATAAGGAAAGAAAAGGCAAGGAAAAGGCATGAAAAGGCAAGAAAAGGAAAGATAAGTCAAGAAAAGGCAAGAAAAGGCAAGAAAAGGAAAGATAAGGCAAGGAAAAGGAAAGAAAACGCAAGAAAAGGAAAAAAAAGTAAGAAAAGGCATGGAAAAGGAATGAAAAGGCAAGAAAAGGCAAGGAAAGGCAAGATAGTGCAAGAAAAGGCAAGATATGGCAAGATAAAGCAAGAAAAGGGAAGAAAAGGCAAGAAAGGGCAAGAAAAGGAAAGATAAAACAAGGAAAAGGTAAGAAAAGGCAAGATAAGACAAGATAACGCAAGGAAAAGGCACGAAAAGGAAAGAAAAGGCAAGGAAAAGGAATGAAAAGCAAGAAAAGGCAAGAAAAAGGCAAGATAAGGCAAGAAAAAGGCAAGAAACGGAAAAAAAAGGAAAGAAAAGGCTAAAAAAGGCAAGGAAAAGGCAAGAAAAGGCATGAAAATGCAAGAAAAGGCATGAAAAGGCATGAAAAGGCAAGAAAAGGAAAGAAATAGAAAATTAGGCAAGATAAGGAAAGAAAAGGCAAGATAAGGCAAGAAAAGGCATGATAAGGCAAGAAAAGGTAAGGAAAAGGCAAAAAAAAAGGCAAGAAAATGCATGGAAAAGACAAGAAAATGCAAGAAAATGGCCAGAAATGGCAAGAAAAGGCATAAAAAGGCATGAAAAGGCAAGAAAAGGAAAGAAATAGAAAATTAGGCAAGATAAGGAAAGAAAAGGCAAGAAAAGGCATGATAAGGCAAGAAAAGGTAAGGAAAAGGCAAAAAAAAGGCAAGAAAATGTATGGAAAAGGCAAGAAAATGCAAGAAAATGGCAAGAAAAGGCATAAAAAGGCAAGAAAAGGAATGAATGGGTAAGGAAAAGGTGAGATAAGGCAAGATAAGGCAAGAAAAGGAAAGAAAAGACAAGGAAAAGGAATGAAAATGCAACATTAGGCAAGATATGGCAAGAAAAGGGAAGGAAATACAAGAAAAGGAACGAAAATGAAAGATGAGGCAAGAAAAGGCAAGATAAGCCAAGAAAAGATAAGAAAAGGTAAGGAAAAGGCAAGAAAAGGCAAGATAAGGAAAGAAATGGGAAGAAAATGCAAGGAAAAGGTATAAAAAGGAAAGATAAGGAAAGATAAGGCAAGAAAAGTTAAGAAAAGGCAAGGAAAATGCAAGGAAAAGGCATGAAAAGGCAAGATAAGGAAAGAAAAAGAAAGAAAAGGCAAGATAAAACAAGGAAAAGGCAAGATAAGGAAAGAAAAGGCAAGATAAGTCAAGAAAAGGCAAGATAAAGAAAGAAAAGGCAATGAAAGGAAAGAAAATACAAGAAAAGGTATGATCAGGCAAGAGAAGGCAAGTTAAGGTAAGAAAAGGGAAGATAAGGAATGAAAGGGCAAGATAAGGTAAGCAAAAGGCAAGATGAGGTAAGAAAAGGCATGAAATGGCAAGGAAGGGATAGATAAGTCAAGAAAATGCAAGAAAAGGCAAGGAATAGACAAGAAAAGGCTTTAAAAGGTAAGAAATGGCAAGAAATGGCATGAAAAGGAAAGAAAAAGCAAGGAAAAGCCAAGAAATGGCAAGATAAGGAAAGAAAAGGCATGGAAAAGGAAAGGAAAAGGTAAGAAAAGACAAGGAAATGGCAAGAAAAGGCAAGATAAGGCAAGATAAGGCAAGGGAAAGGCATTAAAAGGCAAGAAAAGGAAAGAAAAGGCAAGATAAGGTAAGACAAGGGAAGAAAAGGCAAGATATGGAAAGAAAAGGCAAGGAAAAGGCATGGAAAGGAAAGATAAAGAAAGCTAAGGCAAGAAAAGGTAAGAAAAGGCAAGGAAAAGGCAAGATAAGAAAAGAAAAGGTAAGAAAAGGCAAGGAAAAGGCATAAAAAGTTAAGGAAAGGCAAGAAAAGGCAGAAAAAGGAATGAAAGGGCAAGATAAGGCAAGAAAAGGCAAGGAAAGGAATAAAATGGCAAGAAAATGCAAGATAAGGGAAGATAAGGCAAGAAAAGGCAATCAAAGGCAAGAAAAGGAAAGATAAGGCAAGAAAAGGAAAGGAAAAGGCAAGAAAAGGAAAGATAAGGAAAGAAAAGGCAAGATAAGGTAAGATAAGGCAAGAAAAGGCAATAAAAGGTAAGATAAGGCAAAAAAAGCAAAGATAAGGCAAGAAAGGGCAAGAAAAGGAAAGAAAAGGCTAGGAAAAGGCAAGATAAGGCAAGAAAAGGCAAGGAAAATGCATGGAAAAGGCATGAAAAGCAAGAAAAGGCAAAAAAAAAGGAAAGATAAGGCAAGAAAAGTCAATAAATGGCAAGGAAAAGGCACGAAAAGGCATGAAAAGGCAAGAAAAGGCTTAAAATGGTAAGAAAAGCGAGATAAGGAAAGAAAAGGCAAGAAAAAGCAAGAAAAGGCAAGGAAAAGGCAAGATAAGGCAAGGAAAGGCAAGATAAGGCAAGATAAGGAAAGAAAAGGCATGGAAAAGGCATCAAAAGGCACGATAAGGCAAGATAAGGCAAGAAAAGGAAAGAAAAGGCAAGATAAGGCAAGAAAAGGAAAGATAAGGCAATATAAGGTAAGAAAAGGGACGGAAAGGCATGAAAAGGAAAGAAAAGGCAAGGAAAAGGCAAGAAAAAGGCAAGAAAAGGCAAGAAAAGGAAAGAAAAGGCAAGGAAAAGGAAAGAAAATGCAAGATAAGTTAAGAAAAGGCAACATAAGGCAATATAAGGGAAGAAAGGCAAGAAAAGAAAAGAAAATGAAAGATGAGGCAAGAAAAGGAAAGAAAAGGCAAGATAAGGCAAGAAAAGGCAAGGAAAAGGCATGAAACGGCAAGAAAAGGAAAGTAAAGGCAAGAAAAGGTATGAAAAGGTAGGAAAGGCAAGATAAGGTAAGAATAGGCAAGATAAGGAATGGAAAGGCAAGATATGGCAAAAAAAGGGAAGATAGGGCAAGAAAAGGCATGAAAAGTCAAGAAAAGGAAAGATAAGGTAGGAAAAGTCATTAAAAGGCAAGAAAAGGAAAGAAAAGGCACGAAAAAGGCAAGAAAAGGCATGATAAGGAAAGAAAAGGCATGGAAAAGGAATTAAAAGGTAAGAAAAGGCAAGATAAGGCAAGGAAAAGGTAAGAAAAGGTAAGAAAAGGCAAGGAAAAGGGAAGAAATGGCAAGAAAAGGGAAGAAAAAGGCAAGAAAAGGGAAGAAAAAGCAAGAAAAAGCAAGAAAAGGAAAGAAAAGGCAAGGAAAAGGCATGAAAAGGTAAGAAAAGGCAAGGAAAAGGCAAGAAAAGGCAACATAAGGTAAGAAAAGGCAGGGAAAAGGCATGAAAAGGCATGAAAAGGCAAGAAAAGGGAAGAAAAGGCGAGAAAAGGCAAGAAAATGTAAGAAAAGGCAAAAAAAAGATAAGGAAAAGGCAAAAAAGGCAAGAAAAGGCATGGAAAAGGCAAGAAAAGGCAAGGAAAAGGAAACAAAGGGCATGAAAAGGCAAGAAAAGGAAAGAAAGGGTAAGGAAAAGCAAAGAAAATGCAAAAAGATGGCAAGAGAAGGAAAGAAAAGGTAAGGAAAAGTAAAGAAAAGGGAAGATAAGGAAAGAAAAGGGAAGATTAGGCAAGATAACGCAAGAAAAGGGTAGGAAATACAAGAAAAGGAACGAAAATGAAAGTTGAGGCAAGAAAAGGCAAGATAAGCAAAGATAAGGGAAGAAAATGAAAGAAAAGGCGAGATAAGGCAAGAAAAGGCAAGATAAGGCAAGAAAAGGGAAGGAAAGGCAAGAAAAGAAAAGAAAAGGCAAGGAAAAGGCAAGATAAAGCAAGATAAGGCAAGAAAAGGTAAGATAATGCAAGATAAGGGAAGGAAATGCAAGATAAGGGAAGGAAATGAAAGAAGAGGCAAGAAAAGGAAAGAAAAGGCAAGATAAGGCAAGAAAAGCCAAGGAAAAGAGAAGAAAAGGCAAGATAAGGAAAGAAAAGGTAAGATAGGGCAAGAAAAGGAAAGAAAAGGTAAGATAGGGCAAGATAAGGCAAGAAAAGGCAAGGAAAAGGAAAGAAAAGGCAAGAAAAGGCAAGAAAAGGCAAGAAAAGGCCTGAAAAGGTAAGAAAAGACAAGAAAAGGTAAGATAAGGTAAGAAAAAGCAAGGAAAAGGATCGAAAAGGCAAGAAAAGGCAAGAAAAGGTGAGAAAAGGAAATAAAAGGTGAGAAAAGGCAGGAAAAGGTAAGAAAAAGGCAAGATAAGGCAAGAAAAGGCAAGATAAGGCAAGTAAAGGAAAGATAAGGCAAGTTAAGGAAAGAAAGGGAAGGTCAGGCAGAAAAAGGCAAGGAAAAGGGAAGAAAGGGCAAGGAATAGGAATGAAAAGGCAAGAAATGGAAATAAATGGCATGAAAAGGCATGGTAAAGGCAAGAAAATGCAAGAAAAACCCAAGTTAAGGTAAGAAAAGGTAAGGAAAAGGCAAGAAAAGGCAAAAAAAGGAAAGACAAGGCAAGAAAAGGCAAGGAAAAGGCAAGAAAAGGCATGAAAAAGCAAGAAAAGGCATAAAAAGGTAAGAAAAGAAAGATAAGGCAAGAAAATGAAAGAAAAGGCAAGAAAAAGAAAGATAAGACAAAATAAGGCAAGATAAGGCAAGATAAGGCCAGAAAATGCAAGATAAGGCCAGGAAAAGGCAAGAAAAGGCATGGGAAAGGCATGAAAAGGAAAGATAAGGCAATAAAAAACGGCATGAAAAGGCAAGAAAAGGAAAAAAAGGGCAAAGGAAAGGCAAGGTAAGGCAAGAAAAGGCAAAAAAGGAAAGGAAAGGCAAGATAAGGCAAGAAAAGGCATGAAAAGGCAAGAAAAGGAAAGAAAAGGCAAGGAAATGTCAAGCTAAGGCAAGAAAAGGAAAGAAAAGGCAAGGAAAAGGCAAAAAAGGCAAGATAAGGAATGAAAAGGCATGAAATGGCGAGAATAGGCAAGATAAGGCATGGAAAAGGCACGAAAAGTTAAGAAAAGGTAAGGAAAAGGTAAGAAAAGGTAATTTAAGTCAAGAAAAGGAAAGGAAAAGGAGTGACAAGGCAAGAAAAGGGAAGAAAAGGCAAGGAAAAGGCAAGAAATGGCAAGAAAAGGCAAGAAAAACGCAAGAAAAGGCAACATAAGGCAAGGAAAAGGTATGAAAAGGCAAGAAAAGGTAAGAAAAGGCAAGATAAGGAAAGAAAAGGCAAGAAAAGGAAAGATAAGGCATGATAAGGCAAGAAAAGGCAAGGAAAAGAAAAGAAAAGGCTAGAAAAGGAAAGAAAAGTCAAGAAAAGGCATGAAAAATAAGATAAGGCAAGAAAAGGCACGAAAAGGCAAGAAAAGGTAAGAAAAGGCATGGAAAAGGCATGAAAAGGCAGTAAAATGTAAGAAAAAGGCAAGATAAGGAAAGAAAAGGAAAGAAAGGGCAAAGAAAAGGCAAGATAAGGAAAGAAAGGGCAAAGAAAAGGCAAGGAAAAGGCATGAAAAGGTAAGAAAAGGTAAGAAAAGGAAAGAAAATACAAGAAAATGTATGAAAAGGCAAGAAAAGGCAAGATGATGTAAGATAAGGAATAGAAGGGCAAGATATGGCACGAAAAGGCAAGAAAAGGCCTGAAAAGGTAAGAAAAGTCAAGAAAATGCAAGAAAAGGTAAGATAAGGCAAGATTAGGCAAGTAAAGGCAAGAAAAGGCAAGGAAAAGGAAAGAAAAGGCTAGAAAATGAAATAAAATACATGAAAAGGCAAGGAAAAGGCATGAAAAGGCAAGAAAAGGAAAGATACGGCAAGGAAAAGGCAAGAAAAGGCATGGAAAAGTAATCAAAAGGCAAGAAAAGGAAAGAAAAGGCAAGATATGGCAAGATAAAGCAAGAAAAGGCAAGAAAAGGCAAGAAAGGGCAAGAAAAGGAAAGAAAAGGCAAGGAAAAGGTAAGAAAAGGCAAGGTAAGACAAGATAAGGCAAGGAAAAGGCACGAAAAGGCAAGAAAAGGAAAGGAAAAGGCAAGAAAACCAAGAAAAGGAAAGAAAAAAGCAAGATGAGGTAAGAAAAGGCAAGAAAAGGCAAAATAGGAAAGAAAAGGAAAGAAAAGAAAAGAAAAGGCAAGATGAGGCAAAAAAGGCAAGATAAGGCAAGAAAAGGCAAGGAAAAGGCAAGAAAAGGCATGGAAAAGGCAAGAAAAGGCAAGGAAATGGCAAGAAAAGGCAAGAAAAGGAAAGAAAGGGTAAGGAAACGGTAAGAAAAGGCAAGATAAGGCAAGAAAAGGAAAGAACAGGCAAGAAAAGGCAAGGAAATGGCATGAAAAGGCAAGAAACTGCAAGATAAGGAAAGAAAAGGCGAGAAAAGGCATGGAAAAGGCATGAAAAGGATAGATAACGCAATAAAAGGTATGAATAGGCAAGAAAAGGCAAGGTAAGGCAAGATAGGGCAAGATAAGGCAAAAAAGGAAAGAAAAGGCAAGATAAGGCAAGAAAAGGCATGAAAAGGTAAGAAAAGGCAAGGAAAGGCTAGATAAGGCAACAAAGCAAAGAAAAGGCTAGGAAATGGCAAAAAAGGCAAGATAATGAATGAGAAGGCATGAAATGGCGAGAATAGGGAAGATAAGGTAAGGAAAAGGCACGAAAAGGTAAGAAAAGGCAAGGAAAATGTAAGAAAAGGTAATATAAGGCAAAAAAAGGAAAGGAAAAGGCATGAAAAGGCAAGAAAAGGAAAGAAAAGGCAAGAAAAGGAAAGAAAAGGCAAGAAAAAGGCAAGGAAAGGAAAGAAACGGTAAGAAAAGGCAAGGAAAAGACAAGAAAAGGCAACATAAGGCAAGGAAAAGGTATGAAAATGCAAGAAAAGGAAAGAAAAGGCAAGAAAAGGTAAGAAAAGGCAAGATAAGGCATGATAAGGCAAGGAAAAGGAAAGAAAAGGCAAGAAAGGGAAAGAAAAGTCTTGAAAAGGCAAGAAAAGGTAAGAAAAATAAGATAAGGCAAGAAAAGGCACGAAAAGGCAAGAAAAGGAGAGAAAATGTAAGAAAAGGAAAGAAAGGGCATGGAAAAGGCATCAAAAGGCAGTAAAATCCAAGAAAAAGGCAAGATAAGGTAAGAAAAGCCAAGGAAAAGGCAAGAAAAGGAAAAAAAATGAAAGTTAAGGCAAGAGAAGGCAAGGAAAATGCAAGAAAAGGAAACATAAGGCAAAATAAGGCAAGATAAGGCAAGATAAAGCAAGAAAAGGCAAGGAAAAGGCAAGATAAGGAGAGAAAAGGCAAGATAAGGTAAGAAAAGCCAAGGAAAAGGCCAGAGAAGGCAAGAAAAGGCCTGGAAAAGGCGTGAAAAGGCATGAAAAGGAAAGTTAAGGCAAGAAAAGGCATGAAAAGGCAAGAAAAGGAAAGAATGGGCAAGGAAAAGGCAAGATAAGGCAAGTAAAAGAAAGAAAAGGCAAGATAAGGCAAGAAAAGGTAAGAAAGGGAAAGGAAAAGGCAAGATAAGGAAAGAAAGAGCAAAGAAAATGCAAGAAAAGGCAAGGAAAAGGCATGAAAAGGAATGAAAAGACAAGAAAATGTATGAAAAGGCAAGAAAAGGCAAGATAAGGAATAGAAAGGTAAGATATGGCACAAAAAGGCAAGAAAAAGGCCTGAAAAGGCAAGAAAAGGCAAGAAAAGTCAAGAAAAGGTAAGATAAGGCAAGATAAGGCAAGGAAAGGCAAGAAAAGGCGAGGAAAAGGAAAGAAAAGGCTAGAAAATGAAATAAAATACATGAAAAGGCATGGAAAAGGTATGAAAAGGCAAGAAAAGGAAAGATAAGGCCAGGAAAAGGCAAGAAAATGCATGGAAAAGGAATCAAAAGGCAAGAAAAGGAAAGATAAGGCAAGAAAAGGCAAGATATGGCAAGAAAAGACAAGAAAAGGCAAGAAAAGGCAAGGAAGGGCAAGAAAAGGAAAGAAAAGGCAAGGAAAAGGTAAGAAAAGGCAAGGTAAGATTAGATAAGGCAAGGAAAAGGCACGAAAAGGAAAGAAAAGGAAAGGAAAAGGCAAGAAAACCAAGAAAAGGAAAGAAAAAGGTAAGATGAGGTAAGAAAAGGCAAGAAAAGGCAAAAAAAGGAAAGAAAAGGCAAAAAAAGGAAAGAAAAGGCATGAAAATATAAGAAAAGGCATAAAAAGGCAAGAAAAGGAAAGAAAAGGAAAGAAAAGAAAAGAAAAGGCAAGATAAGGCAAGAAAAGGCAAGAAAAGGCAAGAAAAAGGCAAGAAAAGGCAAGAAAAGGCATGGAAAAGGCAAGAAAATGCAAACAAAAGGCAAGAAAAGGAAAGAAAGGGTAAGGAAACAGTAAGAAAAGGCAAGAAAAGGCAAGAAAAGGAAAGAACAGGCAAGAAAAGGCAAGGAAAAGGCATGAAAAGGCAAAAAATGGCACGATAAGGAAAGAAAAGGCAAGAAAAGGAAAGGAAAAGGCATGAAAAGGCAAGAAAAGGAAAGAAAAGATAAGAAAATGTATGAAAAGGCAAGAAAAAACAAGAAAAGGTAAAAAAAGGCAAGATAAGGAATAGAAAGGCAAGATATGGCAAGAAAAGGCAACATAAGGCCTGAAAAGGCAAGAAAAGGCAAGAAAAGTCAAGAAACGGCAAGATAAGGCAAGATAAAGCAAGGAAAGGCAAGAAAAGGAAATACAAGGCAAGAAAAGGCAAGGAAAATGAAAGAAAAGGCTAGAAAAGGAAATAGAATACAAGAAAAGGCATGGAAAAGGCATGAAAAGGCAAGAAAAGGAAAGATAAGGCAAGAAAATGCATGAAAAGGCAAGAAAAATGAAGAAAAGGCAAGGAAAGGAAAAGGCAAGGAAAAGGCAAGAAAACTAAGAAAAGGAAAGAAAAAGGTTTAAGGCAAGAAAAGGAAAAAAAAGGAAAGAAACGGCAAAAAAAGGCAAGAAAAGGCATGAAAATGCAAGAAAAGGCATGAAAAGGCAAAAAAAGGTAAGATAAGGCAAGAAAAGGCAAGGAAAAGGCAAGAAAAGGCAAGAAAAGGAAAGAAAGGGTAAGGAAACGGTAAGAAAAGGAAAGAAAGGGTAAGGAAACTGTAAGAAAAGGAAAGATAAGGCAAGAAAAGGAAAGAACAGGCAAGAAAAAGCAAGGAAAAGGCAAGAAATGGCAAGATAAGGAAAGAAAAGGTAAGAAAAGGAAAGAACAGGCAGGAAAAAACAAGGAAAAGGCATGAAAAGGCAAGAAATGGCAAGATAAGGAAAGGAAAAGGCATGAAATGGTAAGAAAAGGAAAGAAACAACAAGAAAATGTATGAAAAGGCAAGAAAAGGGAAGATAAGGAATAGAAAGGCAAGATAAGGCCTCAAAATGCAAGAAAAGGCAAGATAAGGCAAGATAAAGCAAGGAAAGGCAAGAAAAGGAAAGGCAATGCAAGAAAAAGCAAGGAAAAGGAAAGAAAAGGCTAGAAAAGGAAATAAAATACAAGAAAAGGCATGGATAGGTCAGAAAAGGAAAGATAAGGCAAAAAAATGTATGAAAATGCAAGAAAAACAAAGAAAAGGCAAGAAAAGGGCAAGAAAATGCAAGATAAGTCAAGAAAAGGTAAGAAAAGGCAAGAAAAAGCAAGATAAGGAAAGAAAAGGCATGGAAAAGGCATGATAAGGTAAGAAAAGGCTAGATAAGGCAAGAAAAGGCAAGAAAAGGTAAGAAAAGGCAAGATAAGGCAAGAAAAGGTAAGAAAATGCAAGAAAAGGAAAGAAAAGGCAAGGAAAAGGCAAGAAAAGCAAAGATAAGGCCGAAAAAGGCAATAAAAGGAAAGAAAAGGTTAGAAAAGGCAAGGAAAAGGAATGAAAAGGAAAAGAAGGAAAGAAAAGGAAAGAAAAGGCAAGGAAAATGAATGAAAAGGCAAGAAAAGGAAAGATAAGGCAAGAAGAGGCAAGGAATAGGAATGAAAAGGCAAGAAAAGGCAAGATAAAGTAAGATAAGGCAAGAAAAGGAAAAAAATGCAAGGAAAAGGCAAGATAAGACAAAAAAAGGCAAGATAAGGCAAGAAAAGGGAAGGAAAGGCAAGAAAAGGAAAGAAAACGAAAGAAAAGGCAAGAAAAGGTAAGAAAAAGGCAAGAAAATGCAAGATAAGGCAAGAAAAGGCAAGGAAAAGGCAAGAAAAGGCAAGATAAGGCAAGATAAGGCAAGGAAAAGGAAATAAAAGGCAAGAAAAGGCAAGGAAAAGGCAAGAAAAGGCATGGAAAAGGCAAGAAAAGTAAAGAAAAAGGCTAGATAAGGCAAGAAAAGGCAAGGAAAAGGCAAGAAAAGGAAAGATAAGGCAAGAAAATGCAAAAAAGGTAAGAAAAGGTATGAAAAGGTAAGAAAAGGCAAGATAAGGCAAGAAAATGCAAAAAGATAAAAGTATAGGAAAGAAAAGGAAAGATTAGGCAAGAAAAGGCAAGAAAAGGCATGGAAAAGGCAAGATAAGGCAAGATAAGGAAAGAAATTGCAAGGAAAAGGCAAAAAAAGTAATGGAAAAGGAATGAAAAGGTAAGAAAAGGCTTGAAAATTCAAGAAAAGGGAAGAAAGGGCAAGGAAAAGGTAAGAAAAGGCAAGATAAGGAAAGATAAGGCAAGAAAAGGAAAGAAAAGGCAAGGCAAAGGAAAGAAAAGGCAAGATAAGGAAAGAAAAGGCATGGAAAAGGCATGAAAAGGCAAGGAAAAGGTAAGAAAAGGTAAGAAAAGACAAGGAAAAGGCAAGATAAGGCAAGATAAGGCAAGGAAAAGGCATTAAAATGCAAGAAAAGGAAAGAAAAGGCAAGATAAGGCAAGATATTGGAAGAAAAGGTAAGAGAAGGAAAGAATAGGCAAGAAAAGGCATGGAAAAGACATGAAAAGGCAAGAAATGGAAAGATAAGGCAAGAAAAGGTAAGAAAAGGCATGGAAAAGGCAAGATAAGAAAAGAAAAGGCAAGAAAAGGCAAGAAAAAGGCATGAAAAGGGAAGGAAAGGAAAGAAAAGGCAAGAAAAGGCATGAAAAGGCAGGATAAGGTAAGAAAAGGCAAGATAAGGAATGAAAGGGCAAGATAAGGCAAGAAAGGGCAAGGAAATGCACGAAAAGGCAAGAGAAGGCAAGAAAAGGAAAGATAAGTCGAGAAAAGGCAAGAAAATGCATGATAAGGGAAGATAAGGCAAGAAAAGGCAAGCAAAGGCCAGAAAAGGAAAGGAAAAGGCAAGAAAAGGCAAGAAAAGGAATGGATTGGGCTTGGAAAAGGCAAGAAAAGGAAAGATAAGGCAAGAACTGGTAAGATAAGGCAAGAAAAGGCAAGAAAAGTTAAGATAAGGCAACAAAAGGCAAGATTAGGCAAGAAAAGGAAAGAAAATGCTAGGAAAAGGCAAGATAAGGCAAGAAAAGGCAAGGAAAAGGCATGGAAAAGGAATGAAAAGCAAGAAAAGGCAAGAAAAAGGCAAGAAAGGCAAGAAAAGGAAAAAAGGAAAGATAAGGCAAGAAAAGGCAAGGAAAAGAAAAGAAAAGGCATGAAAAGGGATGAAAAGGGTTGAAATGGTAAGAAAAGCAAGATAAGGTAAGAAAAGGAAAGAAAAGGCAAGAAAAGGAAAGATAAGGCAAAATAAGGCAAGAAAACGCATGGAAAAGGCATGAAAAGGAAAGAAAAGGTAATAAAAGGCAAGGAAAAGGTAAGAAAAGGGAAGTAAAGGAAAGGAAAAGGCAAGAAAAGGGAAGTAAAGGAAAGAAAAGGAAAGATAAGGCAAGAAAAGGAAAGAAAAGGCAAGGAAAAGGCAAGATAAGGAAAGAAAAGGCAAGGAAAAGGCAAGAAAACGCATGGAAAAGGCATGAAAAGGCAAGAAAAGGAAAGATAAGGCAAGAAAAGGATTGAAAAGGCAAGAAATGGAAAGAAAGGGCAAGGAAAAGGTAAGAAAAGGCAAGATAAGGCAAGAAAAGGAAAAGGCAAGGAAAAGGAAAGAAAAGGCAAGCTAAGGAAAAAAAATAAAATTAGGCAAGATAAGGCAAGAAAAGGGAAGGAAAGGTAAGAAATGGAATGAAAATGAAACGTGAGGCAAGAAAAGGGAAGATAAGGCAAGAAAACATAAGAAAAGGCAAGGAAAAGGCAAGGAAAAGGCAAGATAAGGAAAGAAAAGGCAAGAAAAGGGAAGGAAAAGACATGAAGAGGCAAGAAAAGGAAAGATAAGGCAAGAAAATGTGAAAAAAAAGGCAAGGAAAAGGCAAGAAAAGGCAAGGAAAAGGCAAGAAAAGGCATGAAAAGGCAAGATAAGGAATGAAAGGGCAAGACAAGGCAAGATAAGGTAAGAAAAGGCAAGAAAAGGCAAGCAAAGGAAAGATAAGGCAGGAAAAGGAAAGGAAAGGCAAGAAAAGGCATGGAAAAGTCATGAAAAGGCAAGAAAATGAAAGATAATTCAAGAAAAGGTATGAAAAAGCATGAAAAAGAAAGGAAAGCAAAGGAAAGGAAAAGGCAAGATAAGGCAAGAAAAGGAAAGATAAGGCAAGGAAAAGGTAAGAAAAGGCAAGGTAAGATTAGATAAGGCAAGGAAAAGGCACGAAAAGGCAAGAAAAGGAAAGGAAAAGGCAATAAAACCAAGAAAAGGAAAGAAAAAGGCAAAATGAGGTAAGAAAAGGCAAGAAAAGGCAAAAAAAGGAAAGAAAAGGCAAAAAAAGGTAAGAAAAGGCCTGAAAATACAAGAAAAGGCAAGAAAAGGCAAGAAAAGGCAAGAAAATATAAGAAAAGGCATGAAAGGGCAAGATAAGGCAAAAAAAGGCAAGAAAAGGCAAGAAAAAGGCAAGAAAAGGCATGGAAAAGGCAAGAAAAGGCAAGCAAAAGGCATGAAAATATAAGAAAAGGCATGAAAGGGCAAGAAAAGGCAAGAAAAGGCAAGAAAAGGCAAGAAAAAGACAAGAAAAGGCATGGAAAAGGCAAGAAAAGGCAAGAAAAAGGCAAGAAAAGGCAAGAAAAGGCATGGAAAAGGCAAGAAAAGGCAAGCAAAAGGCATGAAAATATAAGAAAAGGCATGAAAGGGCAAGATAAGGCAAAAAAAGGCAAGAAAAGGCAAGAAAAGGCAAGAAAAAGGCAAGAAAAGGCAAGAAAAGGCATGGAAAAGGCAAGAAAAGGCAAGCAAAAGGCATGAAAATATAAGAAAAGGCATGAAAGGGCAAGATAAGGCAAAAAAAGGCAAGAAAAGGCAAGAAAAAGGCAAGAAAAGGCATGGAAAAGGCAAGAAAAGGCAAGAAAAAGGCAAGAAAAGGAAAGAAAGGCTAAGGAAACAGTAAGAAAAGGCAAGATAAGGCAAGAAAAGGAAAGAACAGGCAAGAAAAGGCAAGGAAAAGGCATGAAAAGGCAAAAAATGGCAAGATAAGGAAAGAAAAGGCAAGAAAAGGAAAGGAAAAGACGTGAAAAGGCAAGAAAAGGTAAGAAAATGTATGAAAAGGCAAGAAAAAACAAGAAAAGGTAAAAAAAGGCAAGATAAGGAATAGAAAGGCAAGATATGGCAAGAAAAGGCAAGATAAGGCCTGAAAAGGCAAGAAAAGTAAAGAAATGGCAAGATAAGACAAGATAAAGCAAGGAAAGGCAAGAAAAGGAAAGACAAGGCAAGAAAAGGCAAGGAAAAGGAAAGAAAAGGCTAGAAAAGGAAATAGAATACAAGAAAAGGCATGGAAAAGGCATGAAAAGGCAAGAAAAGGAAAGATAAGGCAAGAAAATGCATGAAAAGGCAAGAAAAATGAAGAAAAGGCAAGGAAAGGAAAAGGCAAGGAAAATGCAAGAAAACAAAGAAAAGGAAAGAAAAAGGTTTAAGTCAAGAAAAGGCAAAAAAGGGAAAGAAACGGCAAAAAAAGGCAAGAAAAGAATGAAAATGCAAGAAAAGGCATGAAAAGGAAAGAAAAGGAAAGAAAAGGAAAGAAAAGATAAGATAAGGCAAGATAAGGCAAAAAAAGGTAAGATAAGGCAAGAAAAGGCAAGGAAAAGGAAAAAAAGGTAAGAAAAGGCATGGAAAAGGCAAGAAAAGGCAAGGAAAAGGCAAGAAAAGGAAAGAAAAGGCTAGAAAAGGCAAGGAAAAGGAAAGAAAAGGAAAGAAAAGGCAAGGAAAATGAAAGAACAGGCAAGAAAAAGCAAGGAAAAGGCATGAAAAGGCAAGAAATGGCAAGATAAGGAAAGAAAAGGCAAGAAAAGGAAAGGAAAAGACGTGAAAAGGCAAGAAAAGGTAAGAAATGACAAGAAAATGTATGAAAAGGCAAGAAAAGGGAAGATAAGGAATAGAAAGGCAAGATAAGGCCTGAAAATGCAAGAAAAGGCAAGATAAGGCAAGATAAAGCAAGGAAAGGCAAGAAAAAGCAAGGAAAAGGAAAGAAAAGGCTAGAAAAGGAAATAAAATACAAGAAAAGGCATGGATAGGCAAGAAAAGGAAAGATAATGCAAAAAAATGCATGAAAAGGAAAGAAAAACAAAGAAAAGGCAAGGAAAGGGCAAGAAAATGTAAGATAAGGCAAGAAAAGGTAAGAAAAGGCAAGAAAAGGAAAGATAAGGAAAGAAAAGGCATGGAAAAGGCATGATAAGGTAAGAAAAGGCAAGAAAAGGCAAGAAAAGGTAAGAAAAGGTAAGAAAATGAAAGAAAAGGAAAGATAAGGCAAGAAAAGGCAAGGAAAAGGCAAGAAAAGGAAAGAAAAGGCTAGAAAAGGCAAGGAAAAGGAATGAAAAGGAAAGAAAAGGAAAGAAAAGGCAAGGAAAAGGAATGAAAAGGCAAGAAAAGGAAAGATAAGGCAAGAAGAGGCAAGGAAAAGGAATGAAAAGGCAAGAAAAGGCAAGATAAGGTAAGATAAGGCAAGAAAAGGAAAAAAAAAGGCAAGGAAAAGGCAAGATAAGACAAAAAAAGGCAAGATAAGGCAAGAAAAGGGAAGGAAAGGCAAGAAAAGGAAAGAAAAGGCAAGAAAAGGCAAGAAAAAGGCAAGAAAATGCAAGATAAGGCAAGAAAAGGAAAGAAAAGGCAAGGAAAAGGTAAGAAAAGGCAAGATAAGGCAAGAAAAGGCAAGGAAATGGCAATAAAAGGCAAGAAAAGGCAAGGAAAAGGCAAGAAAAGGCAAGAAAAGTGAAGAAAAAGGCTAGATAAGGCAAGAAAAGGCAAGGAAAAGGCAATAAAAGGAAAGATAAGGCAAGAAAATGCAAGAAAGGCAAGAAAAGGTATGAAAAGGTAAGAAAAGGCAAGATAAGGCAAGAAAATGCAAGAAGATAAAAGTATAGGAAAGAAAAGGAAAGATTAGGCAAGAAAAGGCAAGATAAAGAAAGAAATGGCAAGGAAAAGGCAAAAAAAGTAATGGAAAAGGAATGAAAAGGCAAGAAAAGGCTTGAAAAGGCAAGAAAAGGTAAGAAAAGGCAAGATAAGGAAAGACAAGGCAAGAAAAGGAGAGAAAAGGCAAGGCAAAGGAAAGAAAAGGCAAGATAAGGAAAGAAAAGGCAAGATAAGGAAAGAAAAGGTAAGAAAAGGTAAGAAAAGACAAGGAAAAGGCAAGAAAAGGCAAGATAAGGCAAGGAAAAGGCATTAAAAGGCAAGAAAAGGAAAGAAAATGCAAGATAAAGGAAGAAAAGGTAGGAGAAGGAAAGAATAGGCAAGAAAAGGCATGGAAAAGACATGAAAAGGCAAGAAAAGGAAAGATAAGGCAAGAAAAGGTAAGAAAAGGCAAGGAAAAGGCAAGATAAGAAAAGAAAAGGCAAGAAAAGGCAAGGAAAAGGCATGAAAAGGGAAGGAAAGGAAAGAAAAGGCAAGAAAAGGCATGAAAAGGCAAGATAAGGTAAGAAAAGGCAAGATAAGGAATGAAAGGGCAAGATAAGGCAAGAAAAGGCAAGAAAAGGAAAGATAAGTCGAGAAAAGGCAAGAAAATGCTTGATAAGGGAAGATAAGGCAAGAAAAGGTAAGCAAAGGCCAGAAAAGGAAAGGAAAAGGCAAGAAAAGGAATGGATTGGGCTTGGAAAAAGCAAGAAAAGGAAAGATAAGGCAAGAACTGGTATGATAAGGCAAGAAAAGGCAAGAAAATGTAAGATAAGGCAACAAAAGGCAAGATTAGTTAAGAAAGGGCAAGAAAAGGAAAGAAAAGGCTAGGAAAAGGCAAGATAAGGCAAGAAAAGGCAAGGAAAAGGCATGAAAAAGGCATGAAAAGCAAGAAAAGGCAAGAAAAAGGCAAGATAAGGCAAGAAAAGGAAAGAAAAGGAAAAAAGGAAAATAAGGCAAGAAAAGGCAAGGAAAAGAAAAGAAAAGGCATGAAAAGGGATGAAAAGGCTTGAAATGGTAAGAAAAGCAAGATAAGGTAAGAAAAGGAAAGAAAAGGCAAGAAAAGGCACGGAAAAGGCAAGATAAGAAAAGAAAAGGCAAGAAAAGGGAAGGAAAAGACATGAAGAGGCAAGAAAAGGAAAGATAAGGCAAGAAAAGGTAAAAAAAAGGCAAGGAAAAGGCAAGAAAAGGCAAGGAAAAGGCATGAAAAGGCAAAAAAAGGCAAGAAAAGGCAAGAAAAGGCAAGGAAAAGGAAAGAAAAGGCTAGAAAAGGAAATAGAATACAAGAAAAGGCATGGAAAAGGCATGAAAAGGCAAGAAAAGGAAAGATAAGGCAAGAAAATGCATGAAAAGGCAAGAAAAATGAAGAAAAGGCAAGGAAAGGAAAAGGCAAGGAAAATGCAAGAAAACAAAGAAAAGGAAAGAAAAAGGTTTAAGGCAAGAAAAGGCAAAAAAGGGAAAGAAACGGCAAAAAAAGGTAAGAAAAGAATGAAAATGCAAGAAAAGGCATGAAAAGGAAAGAAAAGGAAAGAAAAGGAAAGAAAAGATAAGATAAGGCAAGATAAGGCAAAAAAAGGTAAGATAAGGCAGGAAAAGGCAAAAAAAGGTAAGAAAAGGCATGGAAAAGACAAGAAAAGGCAAGGAAAAGGCAAGAAAAGGAAAGAAAGGGTAAAGAAACGGTATGAAAAGGAAAGATAATGCAAGAAAAAGAAAGAACAGGCAAGAAAAAGCAAGGAAAAGGCATGAAAAGGCAAGAAATGGCAAGATAAGGAAAGAAAAGGCAAGAAAAGGAAAGGAAAAGGCATGAAATGGTAAGAAAAGGAAAGAAACGACAAGAAAATGTATGAAAAGGCAAGAAAAGGGAAGATAAGGAATCGAAAGGGAAGATAAGGCCTAAAAATGCAAGAAAAGGCAAGATAAGGCAAGATAAAGCAAGGAAAGGCAAGAAAAGGAAAGGCAAGGCAAGAAAAAGCAAGGAAAAGGAAAGAAAAGGCTAGAAAAAGAAATAAAATATAAGAAAAGGCATGGATAGGCAAGAAAAGGAAAGATAATGCAAAAAAATGCATGAAAAGGAAAGAAAAACAAAGAAAAGGCAAGGAAAGGGCAAGAAAATGTAAGATAAGGCAAGAAAAGGTAAGAAAAGGCAAGAAAAGGAAAGATAAGGAAAGAAAAGGCATGGAAAAGGCATGATAAGGTAAGAAAAGGCAAGAAAAGGCAAGAAAAGGCAAGAAAAGGTAAGAAAAGGAAAGAAAAGGAAAGATAAGGCAAGAAAAGGCAAGGAAAAGGCAAGAAAAGGAAAGAAAAGGCTAGAAAAGGCAAGGAAAAGGAATGAAAAGGAAAGAAAAGGAAAGAAAAGGCAAGGAAAATGAATGAAAAGGCAAGAAAAGGAAAGATAAGGCAAGAAGAGGCAAGGAAAAGGAATGAAAAGGCAAGAAAAGGCAAGATAAGGTAAGATAAGGCAAGAAAAGGAAAAAAAAGGCAAGGAAAAGGCAAGATAAGATAAAAAAAGGCAAGATAAGGCAAGAAAAGGGAAGGAAAGGCAAGAAAAGGAAAGAAAAGGAAAGAAAAGGCAAGAAAATGCAAGAAAATGCAAGATAAGGCAAGAAAAGGCAAGAAAAATGCAAGAAAATGCAAGATAAGGCAAGAAAAGGCAAGGAAAAGGTAAGAAAAGGCAAGACAAGGCAAGAAAAGGCAAGGAAATGGCAATAAAAGGCAAGAAAAGGCAAGGAAAAGGCAAGAAATGGCATGGAAAAGGCAAGAAAAGTGAAGAAAAAGGCTAGATAAGGCAAGAAAAGGCAAGGAAAAGGCAATAAAAGGAAAGATAAGGCAAGAAAATGCAAGAAAGGCAAGAAAAGGTATGAAAAGGTAAGAAAAGGCAAGATAAGGCAAGAAAATGCAAGAAGATAAAAGTATAGGAAAGAAAAGGAAAGATTAGGCAAGAAAAGGCAAGATAAAGAAAGAAATGGCAAGGAAAAGGCAAAAAAAGTCATGGAAAAGGAATGAAAAGGCAAGAAAAGGCTTGAAAAGGCAAGAAAAGGTAAGAAAAGGCAAGATAAGGAAAGACAAGGCAAGAAAAGGAAAGAAAAGGCAAGGCAAAGGAAAGAAAAGGCAAGATAAGGAAAGAAAAGGCATGCAAAAGGCATGAAAAGGTAAGAAAAGGTAAGAAAAGACAAGGAAAAGGCAAGAAAAGGCAAGATAAGGCAAGGAAAAGGCATTAAAAGGCAAGAAAAGGAAAGAAAATGCAAGATAAGGGAAGAAAAGGTAAGAGAAGGAAAGAATAGGCAAGAAAAGGCATGGAAAAGACATGAAAAGGCAAGAAAAGGAAAGATAAGGCAAGAAAAGGTAAGAAAAGGCAAGGAAAAGGCAAGATAAGAAAAGAAAAGGCAAGAAAAGGCAAGGAAAAGGCATGAAAAGGGAAGGAAAGGAAAGAAAAGGCAAGAAAAGGCATGAAAAGGCAAGAAAAGGCAAGGAAAAGGCATGAAAAGGGAAGGAAAGGAAAGAAAAGGCAAGAAAAGGCATGAAAAGGCAAGATAAGGTAAGAAAAGGCAAGATAAGGAATGAAAGGGCAAGATATGGCAAGAAAAGGCAAGGAAATGCATGAAAAGGCAAGAGAAGGCAAAAAAAGGAAAGATAAGTCTAGAAAAGGCAAGAAAATGCTTGATAAGGGAAGATAAGGCAAGAAAAGGTAAGCAAAGGCCAGAAAAGGAAAGGAAAATGCAAGAAAAGGCAAGAAAAGGAATGGATTGGGCTTGGAAAAGGCAAGAAAAGGAAAGATAAGGCAAGAACTGGTATGATAATGCAAGAAAAGGCAAGAAAAGGTAAGATAAGGCAACAAAAGGCAAGATTAGTTAAGAAAGGGCAAGAAAAGGAAAGAAAAGGCTAGGAAAAGGCAAGATAAGGCAAGAAAAGGCAAGGAAAAGGCATGAAAAAGGCATGAAAAGTAAGAAAAGGCAAGAAAAGGCAAGGAAAAGGCAAGAAAAGGCAAGAAAAGGCAGGAAAAGGCAAGGAAAAGGCAGGAAAAGGCAAGGAAAAGGCAAGAAAAGGCATGAAAAGGCAAGAAAAGGAAAGATAAGGCAAGAAAAGGATTGAAAAGGCAAGAAATGGAAAGAAAGGGCAAGGAAAATATAAGAAAAGGCAAGATAAGGCAAGAAAAGGAAAGGAAAGGCAAAGAAAAGGAAAGAAAAGGCAAGATATGGAAAAAAAATAAAATTAGGCAAGATAAGGGATGGAAAGGTAAGAAATGGAACGAAAATGAAACATGAGGCAAGAAAAGGGAAGATAAGGCAAGAAAATGTAAGAAAAGGCAAGGAAAAGGCACGGAAAAGGCAAGATAAGAAAAGAAAAGGCAAGAAAAGGGAAGGAAAAGACATGAAGAGGCAAGAAAAGGAAAGATAAGGCAAGAAAAGGTTAAAAAAAGGCAAGGAAAAGGCAAGAAAAGGCAAGGAAAAGGCATGAAAAGGCAAAAAAAGGCAGGAAAAGGCAAGAAAAGGCTAGAAAAGGAAATAGAATACAAGAAAAGGCATGGAAAAGGCATGAAAAGGCAAGAAAAGGAAAGATAAGGCAAGAAAATGCATGAAAAGGCAATAAAAATGAAGAAAAGGCAAGGAAAGGAAAAGGCAAGGAAAATGCAAGAAAACTAAGAAAAGGAAAGAAAAAGGTTTAAGGCAAGAAAAGGCAAAAAAGGGAAAGAAACGGCAAAAAAAGGCAAGAAAAGAATGAAAATGCAAGAAAAGGCATGAAAAGGAAAGAAAAGGAAAGAAAAGGAAAGAAAAGATAAGATAAGGCAAGATAAGGCAAAAAAAGGTAAGATAAGGCAAGAAAAGGCAAGGAAAAGGCAAAAAAAGGTAAGAAAAGGCATGGAAAAGGCAAGAAAAGGCAAGGAAAAGGCAAGAAAAGGAAAGAAATGGTAAGGAAACGGTATGAAAAGGAAAGATAATGCAAGAAAAGGAAAGAACAGGCAAGGAAAAGCAAGGAAAAGGCATGAAAAGGCAAGAAATGGCAAGATAAGGAAAGAAAAGGCAAGAAAAGGAAAGGAAAAGGCATGAAATGGTAAGAAAAGGAAAGAAACGACAAGAAAATGTATGAAAAGGCAAGAAAAGGGAAGATAAGGAATAGAAAGGCAAGATAAGGCCTGAAAATGCAAGAAAAGGCAAGTAAGGCAAGATAAAGCAAGGAAAGGCAAGAAAAGGAAAGGCAAGGCAAGAAAAAGCAAGGAAAAGGAAAGAAAAGGCTAGAAAAGGAAATAAAATACAAGAAAAGGCAAGGATAGGCAAGAAAAGGAAAGAAAATGCAAAAAAATGCATGAAAAGGAAAGAAAAACAAAGGAAAGGCAAGGAAAGGGCAAGAAAATGTAAGATAAGGAAAGAAAAGGTAAGAAAAGGCAAGAAAAGGAAAGATAAAGAAAGAAAAGGCATGGAAAAGGCATGATAAGGTAAGAAAAGGCAAGAAAAGGCAAGAAAAGGTAAGAAAAGGAAAGAAAAGGAAAGATAAGGCAAGAAAAGGCAAGGAAAAGGCAAGAAAAGGAAAGAAAAGGCAAGGAAAAGGAATGAAAAGGAAAGAAAAGGAAAGAAAAGGCAAGGAAAATGAATGAAAAGGCAAGAAAAGGAAAGATAAGGCAAGAAGAGGCAAGGAAAAGGAATGAAAAGGCAAGAAAAGGCAAGATAAGGTAACATAAGGCAAGAAAAGGAAAAAAAAGGCAAGGACAAGGCAAGATAAGACAAAAAAAAGGCAAGATAAGGCAAGAAAAGGGAAGGAAAGGCAAGAAAAGGAAAGAAAAGGAAAGAAAAGGCAAGAAAATGCAAGATAAGGCAAGAAAAGGCAAGAAAAAGGCAAGAAAATGCAAGATAAGGCAAGAAAAGGAAAGAAAAGGCAAGGAAAAGGTAAGAAAAGGCAAGATAAGGCAAGAAAAGGCAAGGAAATGGCAATAAAAGGCAAGAAAAGGCAAGGAAAAGGCAAGAAAAGGCATGGAAAAGGCAAGAAAAGTGAAGAAAATGGCTAGATAAGGCAAGAAAAGGCAAGGAAAAGGCAATAAAAGGAAAGATAAGGCAAGAAAATGCAAGAAAGGCAAGAAAATGCAAGAAAGGCAAGAAAAGGTATGAAAAGGTAAGAAAAGGCAAGATAAGGCAAGAAAATGCAAGAAGATAAAAGTATAGGAAAGAAAAGGAAAGATTAGGCAAGAAAAGGCAAGATAAAGAAAGAAATGGCAAGGAAAAGGCAAAAAAAGTCATGGAAAAGGAATGAAAAGGCAAGAAAAGGCTTGAAAAGGCAAGAAAAGGTAAGAAAAGGCAAGATAAGGAAAGACAAGGCAAGAAAAGGAAAGAAAAGGCAAGGCAAAGGAAAGAAAAGGCAAGATAAGGAAAGAAAAGGCATGCAAAAGGCATGAAAAGGTAAGAAAAGGTAAGAAAAGACAAGGAAAAGGCAAGAAAAGGCAAGATAAGGCAAGGAAAAGGCATTAAAAGGCAAGAAAAGGAAAGAAAATGCAAGATAAGGGAAGAAAAGGTAAGAGAAGGAAAGAATAGGCAAGAAAAGGCATGGAAAAGACATGAAAAGGCAAGAAAAGGAAAGATAAGGCAAGAAAAGGTAAGAAAACGCAAGGAAAAGGCAAGATAAGAAAAGAAAAGGCAAGAAAAGGCAAGGAAAAGGCATGAAAAGGGAAGGAAAGGAAAGAAAAGGCAAGAAAAGGCATGAAAAGGCAAGAAAAGGCAAGAAAAGGCAAGGAAAAGGCATGAAAAGGGAAGGAAAGGAAAGAAAAGGCAAGAAAAGGCAAGATAAGGTAAGAAAAGGCAAGATAAGGAATGAAAGGGCAAGATAAGGCAAGAAAAGGCAAGGAAATGCATGAAAAGGCAAGAGAAGGCAAGAAAAGGAAAGATAAGTCAAGAAAAGGCAAGAAAATGCTTGATAAGGGAAGATAAGGCAAGAAAAGGTAAGCAAAGGCCAGAAAAGGAAAGGAAAAGGCAAGAAAAGGCAAGAAAATGAATGGATTGGGATTGGAAAAGGCAAGAAAAGGAAAGATAAGGCAAGAACTGGTATGATAAGGCAAGAAAAGGCAAGAAAAGGTAAGATAAGGCAACAAAAGGCAAGATTAGTTAAGAAAGGGAAAGAAAAGGCTAGGAAAAGGCTAGGAAAAGGCAAGATAAGGCAAGAAAAGGCAAGGAAAAGGCATGAAAAAGGCATGAAAAGCAAGAAAAGGCAAGAAAAAGGCAGGATAAGGCAAGAAAAGGAAAGAAAAGGAAAAAAGGAAAAATAAGGCAAGAAAAGGCAAGGAAAAGAAAAGAAAAGGCATGAAAAGGGATGAAAAGGCTTGAAATGGTAAGAAAAGCAAGATAAGGTAAGAAAAGGAAAGAAAAGGCAAGAAAAGGAAAGATAAGGCAAAATAAGGCAAGAAAACGCATGGAAAAGGCATGAAAAGGCAAGGAAAAGGCAAGAAAAGGGAAGTAAAGGAAAGGAAAAGGCAAGAAAAGGGAGGTAAAGGAAAGAAAAGGCAAGAAAAGGCAAGAAAAGGCAAGGAAAAGGCAAGATAAGGAAAGAAAAGGCAAGGAAAAGGCAGGAAAAGGCAAGAAAAGGCAAGGAAAAGGCAAGAAAAGGCATGAAAAGGCAAGAAAAGGAAAGATAAGGCAAGAAAAGGATTGAAAAGGCAAGAAATGGAAAGAAATGGCAAGGAAAAAATAAGAAAAGGCAAGATAAGGCTAGAAAAGGAAAGGAAAGGCAAGGAAAAGGAAAGAAAAGGCAAGATATGGAAAAAAAATAAAATTAGGCAAGATAAGGGAAGGAAAGGTAAGAAATGGAACGAAAATGAAACATGAGGCAAGAAAAAGGAAGATAAGGCAAGAAAATGTAAGAAAAGGCACGGAAAAGGCAAGATAAGAAAAGAAAAGGCAAGAAAAGGGAAGGAAAAGACATGAAGAGGCAAGAAAAGGAAAGATAATGCAAGAAAAGGTTAAAAAAAGGCAAGGAAAAGGCAAGAAAAGGCAAGGAAAAGGCATGAAAAGGCAAAAAAAGGCAAGAAAAGGCAAGAAAAGGCAAGGAAAAGGAAAGAAAAGGCTAGAAAAGGAAATAGAATACAAGAAAAGGCATGGAAAAGGCATGAAAAGGCAAGAAAAGGAAAGATAAGGCAAGAAAATGCAAGAAAAGGCAAGAAAAATGAAGAAAAGGCAAGGAAAGGAAAAGGCAAGGAAAATGCAAGAAAACTAAGAAAAGGAAAGAAAAAGATTTAAGGCAAGAAAAGGCAAAAAAGGGAAAGAAACGGCAAAAAAAGGCAAGAAAAGAATGAAAATGCAAGAAAAGGCATGAAAAGGAAAGAAAAGGAAAGAAAAGGAAAGAAAAGATAAGATAAGGCAAGATAAGGCAAAAAAAGGTAAGATAAGGCAAGAAAAGGCAAGGAAAAGGCAAAAAAAGGTAAGAAAAGGCATGGAAAAGGCAAGAAAAGGCAAGGAAAAGGCAAGAAAAGGAAAGAAAGGGTAAGGAAACGGTATGAAAAGGAAAGATAATGCAAGAAAAGGAAAGAACAGGCAAGAAAAAGCAAGGAAAAGGCATGAAAAGGCAAGAAATGGCAAGATAAGGAAAGAAAAGGCAAGAAAAGGAAAGGAAAAGGCATGAAATGGTAAGAAAAGGAAAGAAACGACAAGAAAATGTATGAAAAGGCAAGAAAAGGGAAGATAAGGAATAGAAAGGCAAGATAAGGCCTGAAAATGCAAGAAAAGGCAAGATAAGGCAAGATAAAGCAAGGAAAGGCAAGAAAAGGAAAGGAAAGGCAAGAAAAAGCAAGGAAAAGGAAAGAAAAGGCTAGAAAAGGAAATAAAATACAAGAAAAGGCATGGATAGGCAAGAAAAGGAAAGATAATGCAAAAAAATGCATGAAAAGGAAAGAAAAACAAAGAAAAGGCAAGGAAAGGGCAAGAAAATGTAAGATAAGGCAAGAAAAGGTAAGAAAAGGCAAGAAAAGGAAAGATAAGGAAAGAAAAGGCATGGAAAAGGCATGAAAAGGTAAGAAAAGGCAAGAAAAGGCAAGAAAAGGTAAGAAAAGGTAAGAAAAGGAAAGAAAAGGAAAGATAAGGCAAGAAAAGGCAAGAAAAGGAAAGAAAAGGCTAGAAAAGGCAAGGAAAAGGAATGAAAAGGCAAGGAAAAGGAAAGAAAAGGCAAGAAAAATGAATGAAAAGGCAAGAAAAGGAAAGATAAGGCAAGAAGAGGCAAGGAAAAGGAATGAAAAGGCAAGAAAAGGCAAGATAAGGTAAGATAAGGCAAGAAAAGGCAAGGAAAAGGCAAGATAAGACAAAAAAAGGCAAGATAAGGCAAGAAAAGGGAAGGAAAGGCAAGAAAAGGAAAGAAAAAGGCAAGAAAATGCAAGATAAGGCAAGAAAAGGAAAGAAAAGGCAAGGAAAAGGTAAGAAAAGGCAAGATAAGGCAAGAAAAGGCAAGGAAATGGCAATAAAAGGCAAGAAAAGGCAAGGAAAAGGCAAGAAAAGGCATGGAAAAGGCAAGAAAAGTGATGAAAAAGGCTAGATAAGGCAAGGAAAAGGCAATAAAAGGAAAGATAAGGCAAGAAAATGCAAGAAAGGCAAGAAAAGGTATGAAAAGGTAAGAAAAGGCAAGATAAGGCAAGAAAATGCAAGAAGATAAAAGTATAGGAAAGAAAAGGAAAGATTAGGCAAGAAAAGGCAAGATAAAGAAAGAAATGGCAAGGAAAAGGCAAAAAAAGTCATGGAAAAGGAATGAAAAGGCAAGAAAAGGCTTGAAAAGGCAAGAAAAGGAAAGAAAAGGAAAGAAAAGGCAAGGCAAAGGAAAGAAAAGGAAAGAAAAGGCAAGGCAAAGGAAAGAAAAGGCAAGATAAGGAAAGAAAACGCATGCAAAAGGCATGAAAAGGTAAGAAAAGGTAAGAAAAGACAAGGAAAAGGCAAGAAAAGGCAAGATAAGGCAAGGAAAAGGCATTAAATGGCAAAAAAAGGAAAGAAAATGCAAGATAAGGGAAGAAAAGGTAAGAGAAGGAAAGAATAGGCAAGAAAAGGCATGGAAAAGACATGAAAAGGCAAGAAAAGGAAAGATAAGGCAAGAAAAGGTAAGAAAAGGCAAGGAAAAGGCAAGATAAGAAAAGAAAAGGCAAGAAAAGGCAAGGAAAAGGCATGAAAAGGGAAGGAAAGGAAAGAAAAGGCATGAAAAGCTAAGATAAGGTAAGAAAAGGCAAGATAAGGAATGAAAGGGCAAGATAAGGCAAGAAAAGGCAAGGAAATGCATGAAAAGGCAAGAGAAGGCAAGAAAAGGAAAGATAAGTCAAGAAAAGGCAAGAAAATGCTTGATAAGGGAAGATAAGGCAAGAAAAGGTAAGCAAAGGCCAGAAAAGGAAAGGAAAAGGCAAGAAAAGGCAAGAAAATGAATGGATTGGGATTGGAAAAGGCAAGAAAAGGAAAGATAAGGCAAGAACTGGTATGATAAGGCAAGAAAAGGCAAGAAAAGGTAAGATAAGGCAACAAAAGGCAAGATTAGTTAAGAAAGGGAAAGAAAAGGCTAGGAAAAGGCTAGGAAAAGGCAAGATAAGGCAAGAAAAGGGAAGGAAAGGCAAGAAAAGGAAAGAAAAAGGCAAGAAAATGCAAGATAAGGCAAGAAAAGGAAAGAAAAGGCAAGGAAAAGGTAAGAAAAGGCAAGATAAGGCAAGAAAAGGCAAGGAAATGGCAATAAAAGGCAAGAAAAGGCAAGGAAAAGGCAAGAAAAGGCATGGAAAAGGCAAGAAAAGTGAAGAAAAAGGCTAGATAAGGCAAGAAAAGGCAAGGAAAAGACAATAAAAGGAAAGATAAGGCAAGAAAATGCAAGAAAGGCAAGAAAAGGTATGAAAAGGTAAGAAAAGGCAAGATAAGGCAAGAAAATGCAAGAAGATAAAAGTATAGGAAAGAAAAGGAAAGATTAGGCAAGAAAAGGCAAGATAAAGAAAGAAATGGCAAGGAAAAGGCAAAAAAAGTCATGGAAAAGGAATGAAAAGGCAAGAAAAGGCTTGAAAAGGCAAGAAAAGGAAAGAAAAGGAAAGAAAAGGCAAGGCAAAGGAAAGAAAAGGAAAGAAAAGGCAAGGCAAAGGAAAGAAAAGGCAAGATAAGGAAAGAAAAGGCATGCAAAAGGCATGAAAAGGTAAGAAAAGGTAAGAAAAGATAAGGAAAAGGCAAGAAAAGGCAAGATAAGGCAAGGAAAAGGCATTAAATGGCAAAAAAAGGAAAGAAAATGCAAGATAAGGGAAGAAAAGGTAAGAGAAGGAAAGAATAGGCAAGAAAAGGCATGGAAAAGACATGAAAAGGCAAGAAAAGGAAAGATAAGGCAAGAAAAGGTAAGAAAAGGCAAGGAAAAGGCAAGATAAGAAAAGAAAAGGCAAGAAAAGGCAAGGAAAAGGCATGAAAAGGGAAGGAAAGGAAAGAAAAGGCATGAAAAGCTAAGATAAGGTAAGAAAAGGCAAGATAAGGAATGAAAGGGCAAGATAAGGCAAGAAAAGGCAAGGAAATGCATGAAAAGGCAAGAGAAGGCAAGAAAAGGAAAGATAAGTCGAGAAAAGGCAAGAAAATGCTTGATAAGGGAAGATAAGGTAAGAAAAGGTAAGCAAAGGCCAGAAAAGGAAAGGAAAAGGCAAGAAAAGGCAAGAAAAGGAATGGATTGGGCTTGGAAGAGACAAGAAAAGGAAAGATAAGGCAAGAACTGGTATGATAAGGCAAGAAAAGGCAAGAAAAGGTAAGATAAGGCAACAAAAGGCAAGATTAGTTAAGAACGGGCAAGAAAAGGAAAGAAAAGGCTAGGAAAAGGCAAGATAAGGCAAGAAAAGGCAAGGAAAAGGCATGAAAAAGGCATGAAAAGCAAGAAAAAGCAAGAAAAATGCAAGATAAGGCAACAAAAGGCATGGAAAAGGCATGAAAAGAAAAGAAAAGGAAAAAAGGAAAAATAAGGCAAGAAAAGGCAAGGAAAAGAAAAGAAAAGGCATGAAAAGGGATGAAAAGGCTTGAAATGGTAAGAAAAGCAAGATAAGGTAAGAAAAGGAAAGAAAAGGCAAGAAAAGGAAAGATAAGGCAAAATAAGGCAAGAAAAGGCATGGAAAAGGCATGAAAAGGCAAGGAAAAGGCAAGGAAAAGGCAAGAAAAGGGAAGTAAAGGAAAGGAAAAGTCAAGAAAAGGGAAGTAAAGGAAAGAAAAGGCAAGAAAAGGCAAGAAAAGGCAAGGAAAAGGCAAGATAAGGAAAGAAAAGGCAACGAAAAGGCAAGAAAAGGCAAGGAAAAGGCTGGAAAAGGCATGAAAAGGCAAGAAAAGGATTGAAAAGGCAAGAAATGGAAAGAAAGGGCAAGGAAAATATAAGAAAAGGCAAGATAAGGCAAGAAAAGGAAAGGAAAGGCAAGGAAAAGGAAAGAAAAGGCAAGATAAGGAAAAAAAATAAAATTAGGCAAGATTAGGGAAGGAAAGGTAAGAAATGGAACGAAAATGAAACATGAGGCAAGAAAAGGGAAGATAAGGCAAGAAAATGTAAGAAAAGGCAAGGAAAAGGCACGGAAAAGGCAAGATAAGAAAAGAAAAGGCAAGAAAAGGGAAGGAAAAGACATGAAGAGGCAAGAAAAGGAAAGATAAGGCAAGAAAAGGTAAAAAAAAAGGCAAGGAAAAGGCAAGAAAAGGCAAGGAAAAGGCATGAAAAGGCAAAAAAAGGCAAGAAAAGGCATGAAAAGGCAAGATAAGGAATAAAAGGGCAAGATAAGGCAAGATAAGGTAAGAAAAGGCAAGAAAAGGCAAGCAAAGGCAAGAAAAGGAAAGGAAAGGCAAGAAAAGGCATGGAAAAGGCATGAAATGGCAAGAAAATGAAAAATAATTCAAGAAAAGGCATGAAAAAGCATGAAAAAGAAAGGAAAGGAAAGGAAAGGAAAGGAAAACGCAAGATAAGGCAAGAAAAGGAAAGAAAAGGCAAGGAAAATGTAAGGAAAAGGCAAGATATTGAATGAAAAGGCAAGAAAAGGCAAGATAAGACAAGGAAAAGGCATGATAAGACAAGGAAAAGGCAAGATAAGGCAAGACCAGGCAAGATAAGGAAATTAAAGGCAAGAAATGGCATGGAAAAAGCATGAAAAGGCAAGAAAAGGAAAGATAATTAAGAAAAGGTAAGAAAAGGCAAGGAAATGGCAAGAATAGGCAAGATAAGGAAAGAAAAGGCAAGAAAATGCAAGGAAAAGGCATGAAAAGGCCAGAAAAGGAAAGAAAAGGCAAGAAAAGGGATGAAAAGGTAAGAAAAGGCAAGATAAGGTAAGAAAATGCAAGATAAGGTATGAAAGGGCAAGATAAGGCAAGATAAGGCAAAGAAAGGCATAAAAAGGCAAGAAAAGACAAGAAAAGGACAGATAGGTCAAGAAAAGGCAAGAAAAGGCAAGCAAAGGCAAGAAAAGGAAAGATATGGCAAGGAAAAGCAAAGAAAAGGCAAGAAAAGGAAAGAAAAGGCAAGAAAAGGCATGGAAAAGGAATGAAAAGGCAAGAAAAGGAAAGATAAGGCAAGAAAAGGCGAGAAAGGGCTAGAAAAGGAAAGAAAAGGCAAGGATAAGGTAAGAAAAGGCAAGATAAGTCAAGATAAAGCAAGAAATAGTTATGAAATAGCAAGAAAAGGTAAGTAAATGGCATGAAAAGCATGAAAATGCAAGAAAAAGGCAAGATAACGAAAGAAAAGACAAGGAAAAGGCAAGAAAAGGCATGAAAATGCAAGAAACGGCATGAAAAGGAAAGAAAAGGAAATAAAAGGAAAGATTAGGCAAGATAAGGCAAGAAAAGGCAAGAAAAATGCAAAAAAAGGCATGTAAAAGGCAAGAAAAGGCAAGGAAAAGGCAAGAAAAGGCAAGAAAAGGAAAGAAAGGGTAAGCAAAAGGTAAGAAAAGGCAAGATAAGGCAAGAAAAGGAAAAAAAGGCAAGGAAAAGGAAAGAAAAGGCAAGATAAGGAAAGAAAATGCAAGATTAGGCAAGATAAGTCAAGAAAAGGGAAGCAAATACAAGAAAAGGAACATAAATGAAAAATGAGGTAAGATAAGCCAAGAAAAGTTAAGAAAAGGCAAGAAAAGACAAGGAAATTGCATGAAAAGGCAAGATAAGGAAAGATAAGGCAAGAAAAGGTAAGAAAAGGCAAAGAAAAGGAAAGAAAAGGCAAGGAAAAGGAAAGAAAAGGGAAGATAAGGAAAGAAAATGCAAGATGAGGCAAGATAAGGCAAGAAAAGGGAAGGAAATGCAAGAAAAGGAACGGATATGAAAAATGAGGCAAGATAAGCCCAGCAAAGGTAAGAAAAGGCAAGGAAATTGCATGAAAAGGTAAGAGAAGGAAAGATAAGGCAAGAAAAGGTAAGAAAAGGCAAGGAAAATGCAAGAAAAGGCAAGGAAAAGGCATGAAAAGGCAAGAAAAGGAAAGAAAAGGCAAGAAAAGGCAAGAAAAAGCAAGATAAGGTAAGAAAAGGCAAGATAAGGAATGAAAGGGCAAGATAAGGCAAGCAAAAGGCAAGATAAGGTAAGAAAAGGCATGAAAAGGCAAGAAAAGGATAGATAAGTAAAAAAAAGGCAAGAAAGGCAAGGAAAAGGCAAGAAAAGGCAAGAAAAGGAAAGAAATGGCATGAAAAGGCAAGGAAAAGCCAAGAAAAGGCAAGATAAGGAAAGAAAAGGCATGGAAAAGGCATGAAAAGGCAAGGAAAAGGTAAGAAAAGTCAAGGAACAGGCATGAAAATGCAAGATAAGGCTAGGAAAAGGCATTGAAAGGCAAGAAAAGGAAAGAAAAGGTATGATAAGGCAAGATAAGGGAAGAAAAGGTAAGATAAGGAAAGAAAAGGCAAGAAAAGGCAAGGAAAAGGTATGAAAAGGCAAGAAATGGAAAGAAAAGGCACGGAAAAGGCAAGATAAGAAAAGAAAAAGCATGAAAAGGTAAGGAAAGGAAAGAAAATGCAAGAAAAGGCATGATAAAGAATGAAAGGGCAAGATAAGGCAAAAAAAGGCAAGAAAAGGACAGATAAGTAAAGAAAAGGCAAGAAAATGCAAGATAAGGGAAGATAAGGTAAGAAAAGACAAGAAAGGGCAAGAAAAGGAAAGAAAAGGCAAGATAAGTCAAGATAAAGCAAGGAACAATCATGAAATAGCAAGAAAAGGCAAGGAAATGGCATGAAAAGCTTGAAAAGGCAAGATAAGGAAAGAAAAGGCAAGAAAAGGCAAAAAAAGGAAATAAAAGGCAAAAAAAGGCAGGGAAAAGGCAAGAAAAGGCATGAAAATGCAAGAGACGACATGAAAAGGAAAGAAAAGGAAATAAAAGGAAAGATTAGGCAAGATAAGGCAAGAAAATGCAAGGAAAAGGCAAAAAAAGGCATGGAAAAGGCAAGGAAAAGGCAAGAAAAGGCAAGAAAAGGAAAGAAAGGGTAAGGAAAAGGTAAGAAAAGGCAAGGAAAAGGCAAGAAAAGGTAAGGAAAAGGCATGAAAAGGCAAGAAAAGGAAAGAAAAGGCACGAAAAGGCAAGAAAAAGCAAGATAAGGTAAGAAAAGGCAAGATAAGAAATGAAAGGGCAAGATAAGGCAAGCAAAAGGCAAGATAAGGTAAGAAAAGGCATGAAAAGGCAAGAAAAGGATAGATAGGTCAAGAAAAGGTAAGAAAGGCAAGGAAAAGCCAAGAAAAGGCAAGATAAGGAAAGAAAAGGCATGGAAAAGGCATGAAAAGGCAAGGAAAAGGTAAGAAAAGGTAAGAAAAGTCAAGGAACAGGCATGAAAATGCAAGATAAGGCTAGGAGAAGGCATTGAAAGGCAAGAAAAGGTATGATAAGGCAAGATAAGGGAAGAAAAGGCAAGATAAGGAAAGAAAAAGCAAGAAAAGTCAAGGAAAAGGTATGAAAAGGCAAGAAATGAAAAGAAAAGGCAAGGAAAAGGCAAGATAAGAAAATAAAAAGCATGAAAAGGCAAGGAAAGGAAAGAAAATGCAAGAAAAGGCATGATAAGGAATGAAAGTGCAAGATAAGGCAAAAAAAGGCAAGGAAAGCCATAAAAAGGCAAGAAAAGGCATGAAAAGGACAGATAAGTTAAGAAAAGGCAAGAAAATGCAACATAATTGAAGATAAGGTAAGAAAAGGCAGGCAAAGGTAAGAAAAGGAAAGATAAGGCAAGAAAACGAAAGGAAAAGGAAAAGGAAAGAAAAGGCAAGGAAAAGGAATTGAAAAGGCAAGAAAAGAAAAGATAAGGTAAGAAAAGTTAAGATAAGGCAAGAAATGGTAAGATAAGGCAAGAAAAGGCAAGAAAAGAAAAGAAAAGGCTAGGAAAAGGCAAGATAAGGCAAGGAAAAGGGTTGGAAAAGGCATGAAAAGCAAGAAAAAGGCAAGATAAGGCAAGAAAAGGAAAGAAAAGAAAAAAAAGGAAAGATAAGGCAAGAAAAGGCAAGGAAAAGGCAAGAAAATGCATGAAAAGGGAAGAAAAGGCTTGAAATGGTAAGAAAAGCAAGATAAGGTAAGAAAAGGAAAGATAAGGCAAAATAAGGCAACAAAAGGCAAGATAAGGCAAGGAAAAGGAAAGAAAAGGCAAGATAAGTCAAGGCAAGGCAAGAAAAGAAAACAAAATGAAAGATGAGGCAAGAAAAGGCAAGATAAGGCAAGAAAAGTCAAGAAGAGGAAAGAAAAGACAAGAAAAGGTATGAAAAGGCAAGGAAAGGCGAGGTAAGGTAAGAATAGGCAAGATAAGGAATCAAAAGGCAAGATATGGCAAGAAAAGGTAAGATAAGGCAAGAAAAGGCATGAAAAGTCAAGAAAGGGCAAGAGAAGTCAAGAAAAGGCAAGAAAAGGCAAGGAAAAGGCAAGAAAAGGTAAGAAAAGGAAAGAAAAAGTAAGAAAAGGCAACATTAGGAAAGAAAAGGCAGAGAAAAGGAAAAAAAAAGAAAGAAAAGGCACAGAAAAGGCCAGAAAAGGCATGGAAAAGGCAAGAAAATGAAATATAAGGCAAGAAAAGGAAAGAAAAGGCAGGGAAAAGGAAAGAAAAGGAAGGGAAAAGGGATGAAAAGGTAAGAAAAGGCAAGGAAAAGGCAAAAAAAGGTAAGAAAAGGCATGGAAAAGGCAAGAAAATGCAAGGAAAAGGTAAGAAAAGGAAAGAAAGGGTAGGGAAAAGGTAAGAAAAGGCAAGATAAGGCAAGAAAAGGTAAGGAAATGCAAGATTAGGAAAGAAAAGGCAAGATTAGGCAAGATAAGGCAAGATAAGGAAAGAAAAGGCAAGATTAGGCGAGATAAGGCAAGAAAAGGCAAGGAAATGCAAGAAAAGGAACAAAAATGAAAGATGAGCCAAGAAAAGGCAAGATGAGCCAAGAAAAGGCACGATAGGCCAAGAAAAGGTAAGAAAAGGCATTGAAAAGGCAAGAAAAGGCAAGGAAAAGGCAAGAAAAGGCAAGGAAAAGGCAAGAAAAGTAAAAATAAAGAAAGAAAAGGCAAGGAAAAGGCATGAAAAGGCAAGAAAAGATAAGAAATGGCAAGAAATGGCAAGATAAGATAAGAAAAGGCAAGATAAGGAATGAAAGGACAAGATGAGGCAAGCAAAATGCAAGATAAGGTAAGAAAAGGCATGAAAAGGCAAGGAAAAGGCAAGACAAGGCTTGAAAAGGCATGAAAAGGAAAGAAATGGCAAGGAAAAGCCAAGGAAAAGCCAAGAAAAGGCAAGAAAAGGAAAGATAAGACAAGACAAGAAAAGGCAAGGAAAATGCAAGATAAGAAAAGAAAAGGCATGAAAAGGCAAGGAAAGGAAAGAAAAGGCAAGAAAAGGCAAGATAAGGTAAGAAAAGGCAAGATAAGGAATGAAAGGGCAAGATAAGGCAAGAAAAGGAAAGAAAAGCCATGAAAAGGTAAGAAAATGTCAGATAAGTCAAGAAAAGGCAAGAAAATGCAAGATTAGGGAAGATAAGGCAAGAAAAGGCAGGCATAGGCAATAAAAGGAAAGATAAGGCAAGAAAAGGAAAGAAAAAGGAAAGAAAAGGCAAGAAAATGAAAGAAAAGGAATGATAAGGCATGGAAAAGGCATTAAAAAGGCAAGAAAAGGAATGATAAGGCAAGAAAAGGAAAGATAAGGCAAGAAAAGGCAAGGAAAAGGCTTGGAAAATGCATGAAAAGCAAGAAAAGGTAAGAAAAAGGTAAGATAAGGCAAGAAAAGGAAAGAAAAGATAAAAAAAGGAAAGATAAGGCAAGTAAAGGCAAGAAAAGGCAAGGAAAAGGCAAGAAAAGGCTTGAAATGGTAAGAAAAGCAAGATAAGGTAAGAAAAGGAAAGAAAAGAAAAGGCAAGAAAAGGAAAGATAAGGCAAAATAAGGCAAGAAAAGGAAAGATAAGGCAAGAAAAGGCAAGGAAAGGCAAGGAAAAGGCAAGATAAGGCAAGGAAAGGCAAGATAAGGCAAGGTAAGGCAAGGAAAGGCAAAATAAGTTAAGATAAGGCAAGAAAAGGTAAGAAAAGGCAAGGAAAAGGCAAGAAAAGTCAAGAGAAAGAAATAAAAGGCAAGGAAAAGGCAAGAAAAGACAAGAAAAGGCAAGAAAAGGCAAGATAAGGTATGAAAGGGTAAGATAAGGCAAGCAAAAGGCAAGATAAGGTAAGACATGGCATAAAAAGGCAAGAACAGGATAGATAAGTCAAGAAAAGTCAAGAAAAGGAAAGGAAAAGGCAAGAAAAGGCAAGAACTGGTATGAAAAGAAAAGAAAAGGAAAGAAAAGGCATGAAAAAGCATGAAAAGGCAAGAAAAAGGAAAGGAAAAGGCAAGAAAAGTCAAGATAAGGCAAGGAAAAGGCAAGATAAGGAAAGAAAAGGCAAGAAAGTGTATGAAAAGGCAAGAAAAGGAAAGATAAGGCAAGAAAGGGTAAGAAAAGGCAAGGAAAAACCAAGATAAGAAAAGAAAAGGCAAGAAAATGCAAGGAAAAGGCATGAAAAGGCAAGGAAAGGAAAGAAAAGGCAAGATAAGGCAAGGAAAAGGCAAGAAAAGGCAAGATAAGGTAAGAAGAGACAAGATAATGAAAGGCAAGATATGGCAAGAAAAGGCAAGATAAGGCAAGAAAAGGCATGAAAAGCCAAGAAAAGGCAAGAGAAGTCAAGAAAAGGCAAAAAAAGGCATGAATAGGCAAGAAAAGGAAAGATAAGGAAGGAAAAGACATTAAAAGGCAAGAAAAGGAAAGAAAAGGCATGGAAAAGGCATGAAAAGGTAAGAAAAGGCAAGGAAAATGCAAGAAAAGGCAACATGAGGCAAGAAAAGGCAGGGAAAAGGCATGAAAAGGTAAGAAAAGGGAAGAAAAGGTAAGAAATGGAAAAAAAGGAAAGAAAAGGCAAGAAAAGGCAAGAAAAGGGAAGATGAGGTAAGAAAAGGCAAGAAAAGGAAAGAAAAGGCAAGATAAGGCTAGATAAGGCTAGAAAAGGTAAGAAAAGGCAAGAAAAGGATAGAAAAGGCAAGATAAGGCTAGAAAAGGTAAGAAAAGGCAAGGAAATGGAAAGAAAAGGCAAGAAAAGGAAAGAAATTGCAAGAAAAGGCAAGAAAAGGTAAGAAAAGGCAAGAAAAGGCAAGGAAAAGGCAAGAAAAGGCAAGGAAAATGCATGAAAAGGCATAAAAAGGAAAGAAAAGGCAAGAAAGACAAGATAAGGTAAGAAAAGGCAAGATTAGGAATGCAAGATAAGCCAAGATAAGCCAAGAAAAGCCAAGATAAGGCAAGAAAAGGCAAGAAAAGACAAGAAAATGATAGATAAGTCAAGAAAAGGCAAGATAAGGCAAGATAAAGCAAGAAAAGGCAAGCAAAGGCAATTAAAGGAAAGATAAGGCAAGAAAAGGCAAGGAAAATGCAAGAAAATGCAAGAAAAAGTAAGAAAAGGCATGATAAGGCAAGAAAAGGTAAGGAAAAGTCACAAAAAGGCAAGAAAAGGCAAGGAAAAGGCAAAAAAAGGCATGGAAAAGGCATGAAAATTAAAGAAAAGGCAAGAAAAAGAAAAGATAAGGGAAGAAAAGGAAAGGAAAAGGCAAGAAAAGGCATGAAAAGGCAAGAAAAGGAAATATTAGGGAAGATTAGGCGAGATAAGGAAAGGTAAGGCAAGAAAGGGCAAGGAAAAGGCAAGATAAGGCAAGAAAAGGCAAGGAAAAGGCAAAAAAAGGCATGGAAAAGGCAAAAAAAGGCATGGAAAAGGCATGAAAAGGCAAGAAAAGGTAAGAAAGGCCAAGGAAAAGGTAAGAAAAGGCAAAATAAGGAAAGAAAAGGAAAGAAAAGGCAAGGAAAAGGAAAGAAAAGGCAACATAAGGAAAGAAAAGGCAATATTAGGCAATATAAGGGAAGAAAAGGGAATGAACGGCAAGAAAAGGAACGAAAATGAAAGATGAGGAAGAAATGGCAAGATAAGGCAAGAAAAGGTAAGAAAGGCAAGGAAAGGCAAGATAAGGAAAGAAAAGGCAAGAAAAGGTAAGGAAAAGGAATGAAAAGGCAAGAAAAGGAAAGATAAGGCAAGAAAAGGCAAGAAAAGGACAGATAAGGCAAGAAAAGGCAAGAAAAGGACAGATAAGTCAAGAAAAGGCAAGCAAAGGCAAGAAAATGAAAGATAAGGCAAGAAAAGGAAAGGAAAGGCAAAAAAAAAGGCATGGAAAAGGCATGAAAAGGCAAGAAAAGGAAAGATAGGGAAAGAAAAGGCATGAAAAGGCAAGAAAAGGAAGGAAAAGGTAAGGAAAAGGCAAGAAATGCCAAGAAAAGGAAAGAAAAGGCAAGGAAAAGGCAAGATAAGGAAAGAAAAGGCATGAAAAGGTAAGGAAAAGGCAAGAAAAGGTAAGAAAGGTAAGGAAAAGGGAAGATAAGGCAAGATAAGGCAAGAAAAGGCAAGGAAAAGGCAAGAAAAGGCAAGAAAAGGAAAGAAAAGGCAAGATAAGGCAAGAAAAGGCAAGATAAGGAAAGAAAAGGCAAGGAAAAACCATGAAAAGGGAAGAAAAGGTTACATAAGGCAAGAAAATGCAAGATAAGGCAAGAAAAGGCAAGAAAAGTAAAGAAAAGGCAAGGAAAAGGCTAGGAAAGGCAAGATAAGGACAGAAAAGGTAAGGAAAAGTCACGAAAAGGCAAGAAAAGCCAAGGAAAAGGCAAAAAAAAGGCATGGAAAAGGCATTAAAATTCAAGAAATGGCAAGAAAAAGAAAAGTTAAGGGAAGAAAAGGCAAGGAAAGGTAAGAAAGGAAAAGAAAAGGAAAGAAAAGGAAATATTAGGCAAGATTAGGCAAGATAAGGTGAGAAAGGGCAAGGAAAAGGCAAGATAAGGTAAGAATAGGAAAGATAAGGCAAGATAAGGCAAGGAAAAGGCAAGAAAAGGCATGGAAAAGGCATGAAATGGAAAGATAAGGCAAGAAAAGGCATGAAAAGGCAAGAAAAGGAAAGAAAGGGCAAGGAAAAGGAAGGAAAAGGCAAGATAAGGCTAGAAAAGGAAAAAAAAGGCAAGGAAAAGGAAAGAAAAGGCAAGATAAGGAAAGAAAAGGCAAGGTAGGCAATATATGGCAAGAAAAGGGAATGAAAGGCATGAAAAGGAACGAAAATGAAAGATGAAGACAAAATGGCAAGATAAGGCAAGAAAAGGTAAGAAAGGGAAGGAAAAGCTAAGAAAAGGCAAGATAAGGAAAGAAAAGGCAAGAAAAGGTAAGGAAAAGGCATTAAAAGGCAAGAAAAGAAAAGATAAGGCAATAAAAGGCAAGAAAAGAACAGATAAGTCAAGAAAAGGCAAGCAAAGGCAAGAAAATGAAAGATAAGGTAGGAAAAGCAAAGGCAAGAAAAGGCATGGAAAAGGCATGAAAAGCAAGAAAAGGAAAGACAAGGCAAGAAAAGGCATGGAAAGGCAAGAAAAGAAAGGAAAAGGAAACGATTAGGCAAGAAAAGCCAAGAAAAGGAAAGAAAAGGCAAGGAAAAGGCAAGATAAGGAAAGAAAAGGCATGAAAAGGCAACAAAAAGGGGGAAAAAGGTAAGAAAGGTAAGGAAAATGGAAGATAAGGCAAGATAAGGCAAAAAAAGGCAAGAAAAGGCAAAAAAGGAAAGAAAAGGTAAAAAAGGCAAGAAAAGGAAAGAAAAGGCAAGAAAAGGCAAGGTAAAGGCAAGAAAAGGCAAGAAAAGGCAAGAAAAGGCAAGGAAAGGCAAGATAAGAAAAGAAAAGGCAAGGAAAAGCTATGAAAAGGCAAGAAAAGGATAGATAAGGCAAGAAAAGGTAAGAAAAGGCAAGGAAAATGTAAGAAAAGGCAAGATAAGGAAAAAAAAAGTCAAGAAAAGTCAAGGAAAAGGCATGAAAAGGCAAGAAAAGGAAAGAAAAGCCACGATAAGGTAAGAAAAGGCAAGATAAGGAATGAAAGGGCAAGATAAGACAAAATATGGCAAGAAAAGGCAAGATAAGTCAAGAAAAGGCATAAAAAGGCAAGAAAAGGCAAGAAAAGGATAGATAAGGCAAGAGAAGGCATGAAAAGGCAAGATAAGGCAAGCAAAGGCAATTAAAGGAAAGATAAGGCCAGAAAAGGCATGAAAAGGCAAGAAAAGGAAAAATAAGACAAGAAAATGTAAGATAAGGCAAGAAAAGGCAAGAAAATGAAAGAAAAGGCAAGGAAAAGGCAAGGAAGGCAAGATAAGGCAAGAAAAGGCAAGGAAAATGCATGAAAAAAGCATGAAAATTTAAGAAATGGCAAGAAAAAGAAAAGATAAGGGAAGAAAAGGCAAGGAAAAGGCAAGAAAATGCAAAAAAAGGAAAGAAAAGGAAATATTAGGCAAGATTAGGCAAGCTAGGGCAAGATAAAGCAAGAAAGGGCAAGGAAAAGGCAAGATAAGGCAAGAAAAGGCATGGAAAAGGCATGAAAGGGGAAGAAAAGGAAAGATAAGGCAAGAAAAGGCATGAAAAGGCAAGAAAAGGAAAGAAAGGGCAAGGAAAAGGCAAGATAATGCAAGAAAAGGAAAAAAAGATAAGGAAAGGGAAAGAAAAGGCAAGATAAGGAAAGAAAAGGCAAGAGAAGGCAATATAAGGTAAGAAATGGGAATGAAAGGCAAGAAAAGGAATGAAAATGAAAGATGAGGAAGAAAAGGCAAGATAAGGCAAGAAAAGGTATGAAAGGCACGGAAAAGGCAAGAAAAGGCAAGATAAGGAAAGAAAAGGCAAGAAAAGGTAAGGAAAAGGCATGAAAAGGCATGAAAAGGAAAGAAAAGGCAAGAAAAGGCAAGAAAAGGCATGAAAAGGTAAGAAAAGGCATGAATAGCCATGAAAAGGCAAGCAAAAGAAAGAAAAGGAAAGATAAGGAAGGAAAAGGAAAGAAAAGGCATGAAAAGGAAAGGAAAGGCATGAAAAGGAAAGAAAGGCATGAAAAGGCATGAAAAGGCAAGAAAAGGAAAGAAAAGGTAAGATAAAGGCAAGAAAAGGCAGGATAAGGCAAGAAAAGAAAAGAAGAGGCATGGAAAAGGCAAGAAAAGGCAAGATAAGGAAAGGGAATGCATGGAAAAGGCAAGGAAAAGGTAAGAAAAGGTAAGAAATGCCAAGGAAAAGGCAAGAAAAGGCAAGATAAGGCAAGAAAATTCTAGGAAAAGGCAAGAAACGGCAAGAAAAGGCAAAATAAGGAAAGAAAAGGCAAGGAAAAGGCATGAAAAGGCAAGAAAAGGCAAGATGAGGCAAGAAAAAGTAAGAGAAGGCAAGGAAAAGGCAAGAAAAGGTAAGATAAGAAAAGAAAAGGCAAGAAAAGGTAAGATAAGGTAAGAAAAGGCAATTTAAGCAAGATAAGTCAAGAAAAGGCGTGAAAAGGCAAGACACGGCAAGATAAGGCAAGATAAGCAAAGGCAAGAAAAAGAAAGAAAAGGCAAGAAAATGCATGAAAAGGCAAGAAAAGGTAAGATAAGGTAAGAAAAGGCAATTTAAGCAAGATAAGTCAAGAAAAGGCGTCAAAAGGCAAGACACGGCAAGATAAGGTAAGATAAGCAAAGGCAAGAAAAAGAAAGAAAAGGCAAGAAAAGGAAAGGAAAGGCAAGAAAAGGCTTGGAAAAGGCATGAAAAGGGAAGAAAAGGAAAGATAAGGCAAGAAAAGGAATGAAAAGGTAAGAAAAGGAAAAAGGGAAAGGAAAAGATAAGAAAAGGCAAGATAAGGCAAGAAAAGGAATGAAAAGGCAAGGAAAATGAAAGAAAAGGCAAGATAAAGAAAGAAAAGGGAAGATTAGGCAAGATAAGGCAAGAAATGGCTAGAAAAGGAACGAAAATGAAAGATGAGGCAAGAAAAGGCAAGATAAGGCAAGATAAGGCAAGAAAAGGTAAGAAAGGCAAGGAAAAGGCAAGAAAAGGCAAGGAAAAGGCAAGAAAAGGAAAGATAAGGCAAGAAAAAGTAAGAAAAGGCAAGGAAAAGGCATGAAAAGGCAAGAAAAGTCAAGAAAAGGCATGAAAAGGCAAAGAAAAGGTATGAAAAGGCAAGAAAAGGAAAGAAAAGGCATGAAAAGACAAGAAAAGGTAAGAAAAGGCAAGATAAGGAATGAAAGGGCAAGAAAAGGCTAGATAAGGCAAGAAAAGGCATGAAAAGGACAGATAAGTCAAGAAAAGGCCAGAAAAGGCAAGCGAAGGAAAGAAAAGGAAAGATAAGGCAGGAAAAGGAAAGGAAAGGCAAGAAAATGAAAGGAAAGGCATGAAAAGGCAAGAAAATGTAAGAAAAGGCAAGGAAAAGGCAAGAAAAGGCAGGATAAGGCAAGAAAGGAATGAAAAGGCATGGAAAAGGCAAGAAAAGGCAAGATAAGGAAAGAGAAGGCATGGTAAAGGCATGAAAAGGCAAGGAAAAGGTAAGAAAAGGTAAGAAAAGCCAAGGAAAAGGCAAGAAAAGGTAAGGAAAAGGCATAAAAAGGCAAGAAAAGGAAAGAAAAGGCAGTAAAAGGAAAGAAAAGGATAGAAAAGACAAGAAAAGGAAAGGAAAGATAAGGCAAGAAAAGGTAAGATAAGGAAAGAAAAGGCAAAGAAAAGGAAAGAAAAGGCAAGAAAAGGTAAGAAAAGGAAAGATAACGCAAGAAAAGGTAAGAAAAGGAAAGAAATGGCAAGAAATGGAAAGATAAGGCAAGAAAAGGTAAGAAAAGGAAAGGAAAAGGAAAGAAAAGGCAAGATGAGAAAAGAAAAGGCATGGAAAAGGCAAGAAAAGGCAAGAAAAGGAAACATAAGGCAAAAAAATGCAAGATAAGGCAAGAAAAAGGCAAGGAAGGCAAGAAAAGGCAAGAAAAAGTCCCGAAAAGGCAAGAAATGGCAAGGAAAAGGCATGAAAAAGGAAAGAAAAGGAAAGAAAAGGAAAGAAAAGGAAATATTAGGCAAGCTAAGGCAAGATAAGGCAAGAAAGGGCAAGGAAAAGGCAAGATAAGGCAAGAAAAGGCATGGAAAAGGCATGAAAGGGCAAGAAAAGGAAAGATAAGGCAAGAAAAGGCAAGGAAAAGGCATAAAAAGGCAAGAAAAGGCAAGAAAAGCGAAGAAAAGGCAAGAAAATGCATGAAAAGGCAAGAAAAGGTAAGATAAGGTAAGAAAAGGCAATTTAAGCAAGATAAGTCAAGAAAAGGCGTGAAAAGGCAAGACACGGCAAGATAAGGCAAGATAAGCAAAGGCAAGAAAAAGAAAGAAAAGGTAAGAAAAGGAAAGGAAAGGCAAGAAAAGGCAAGGAAAAGGAAAGAAAAGGCAAGAAAAGGAATGGAAAAGGCATGAAAAGGCAAGAAAAGGAAAGATAAGGCAAGAAAAGGAATAAAAGGGTAAGAAAAGGAAAAAAGGGCAAGGAAAAGGTAAGAAAAGGCAAGATAAGGCAAGAAAAGGAATGAAAAGGCAAGGAAAATGAAAGAAAAGGCAAGATAATGAAAGAGACGGGAAGATTAGGCAAGATAAGGCAAGAAAAGGGAATAAAAGGCAAGAAAATGAACGAAAATGAAAGATGAGGCAAGATAAAGCAAGAAAAGGTAAGAAAGGCAAGGAAAAGGCAAGAAAATTAAAGATAAGGCAAGAAAAGGCAAGGAAAAGGCAAGAAAAGGCAAGGAAAAGGCAAGAAAAGGCAAGAAAAGGTTTGAAAAGGAAAGATAACGGAAGAAAAGGTAAGAAAAGGAAAGAAAAGGCAAGAAAAGGCAAGATGAGGCAAGAAAAGGCAAGATGAGGAAAGAAAAGGCAAGATGAGGAAAGAAAAGGCATGGAAAAGGCAAGAAAAGGCAAGAAAAGGAAACATAAGGCAAAAAAATGCAACATAAGGCAAGAAAAGGTAAGAAAAGGAAATAAAAGGCAAGGAAAAGGCAAGGAAGGTAAGAAAAGGCAAGAAAAAGTCCCAAAAAGGCAAGAAATGGCAAGGAAAAGGCATGAAAAAGGTATGATAATTCAAGAAATGGCAAGAAAAAGAATTGATAAGGGAAGAAAAGGCAAGGAAAAGGCAAGAAAAGGCAAGAAAATGAAAGAAAAGGAAATATTTGGCAAGATTAGGCAAGCTAAGGCAAGATAAGGCAAGAAAGGGCAAGGAAAAGGCAAGATAAGGCAAGAAAAGGCATGGAAAAGGCATGAAAGGGCAAGAAAAGGAAAGATAAGGCATGAAAAGGCATGAAAAGGCAAGAAAAGGAAAGAAAGGGCAAGGAAAAGGTAAGAAAAGGCAAGATAATGCAAGAAAAGGAAAGAAAAGACAAGGAAAGCAAAAGAAAAGACAAGATAAGGAAAGGAAAGGCAAGAGAAGGCAATATAAGGTAAGAAATGAGAATGAAAGGGAAGAAAAGGAATGAAAATGAAAGATGAGGAAGAAAAGGCAAGATAAGGCTAGAAAAGGTAAGAAAGGCAAGGAAAAGGTAAGAAAAGGCAAGGGAAGGAAAGAAAAGGCAAGAAAAGGTAAGGAAAAGGCATGAAAAGGCAAGAAAAGGTAAGAAAAAGGCATGAAAAGGCAAGAAAAGGAGAGATAAGGCAAGAAAAGCCATGAAAAGGTAAGAAAAAGGCGTGAATAGGCAAGATAAGGAAAGAAAAGGCTAGAAAAGGTAAGGAAAAGGCATAAAAAGGCAAGAAAAGGACAGATAAGGCAAGAAAAGGCAAGAAAAGGCATGGAAAGGTAAGAAAAGGCATGAATAGGCATGAAAAGGCAAGCAAAGGAAAGAAAAGGAAAGATAAGGCAGGAAAAGGAAAGAAAAGGCATGAAAAGGAAAGGAAAGGCAAGAAAAGGAAAGAAAGGCATGAAAAGGCAAGAAAAGGAAAGAAAAGGTGAGGAAAAAGCAAGAAAAGGCAGGATAAGGCAAGAAAAGGAAAGAAGAGGCATGGAAAAGGCAAGAAAAGGCAAGATAAGGAAAAGGAAGGCATGGAAAAGGCATGAGAAGGCAAGGAAAAGGTAAGAAAAGGTAAGAAATGCCAAGGAAAAGGCAAGAAAAGGCAAGATATGGTAAGAAAATGCAAGGAAAAGGCATAAAAAGGCAAGATAAGGCAAGAAAAGGAAAAATAAGGAAAGAAAAGGCAAGGAAAAGGCATGAAAAGGCAAGAAAAGGCAAGATGAGGCAAGAAAAAGTAAGAGAAGGCAAAGAAAAGGCATGAAAAGGCAAGTTAAGAAAAGAAAAGGCAAGAAAAGGCAAGGAAAAGACATGAAAAGGCAAGAAAAGCGAAGAAAAGGCAAGAAAATGCATGAAAAGGCAAGAAAAGGTAAGATAAGGTAAGAAAAGGTAAGATAAGGTAAGAAAAGGCAATTTAAGCAAGATAAGTCAAGAAAAGGCGTGAAAAGGCATGACATGGCAAGATAAGGCAAGATAAGCAAAGGCAAGAAAAAGAAAGAAAAGGCAAGAAAAGGAAAGGAAAGGCAAGAAAAGGCAAGGAAAAGGAAAGAAAAGGCTAGAAAAGGCATGGAAAAGGCATGAAAAGGCAAGCAAAGGAAAGATAAGGCAAGAAATGGAATGAAAAGGTAAGAAAAGGAAAAAAGGGCAAGGAAAAGGTAAGAAAAGGCAAGGTAAGGCAAGAAAATGAATGAAAAGGAAAGGAAAATGAAAGAAAAGGCAAGATAAAGAAAGAAAAGGGAAGATTAGGCAAGATAAGGCAAGAAAAGGGAATAAAAGGAACGAAAATTAAAGATGAGGCAAGAAAAGGCAAGATAAGGCAAAAAAAGGTAAGAAAGGCAAGGAAAAGGCAACAAATTAAAGATAAGGCAAGAAATGGCAAGGAAAAGGCAAGAAAAGGAAAGATAAGGAATGAACAGGCAAGAAAAGGCAAGGAAAAGGCATGAAAAGTAAAGAAAAGTTAAGAAAAGGTAAGAAAAGGCAAGATAAGGAATGAAAGGGCAAGATAAGGCAAGATAAGGCAAGAAAAGGCATGAAAAGGACAGATAAGTCAAGAAAAGGCAAGAAAAGGCAAGCAAAGGAAAGAAAAGGAAAGATAAGGCAGGAAAAGGAAAGGAAAGGCAAGAAAAGGAAAGGAAAGGCATGAAAAGGCAAGAAAAGGTAAGAAAAGGCAAGGAAAAGGCAAGAAAAGGCAGGATAAGGCAAGAAAGGAATGAAAAGGCATGGAATAGGCAAGAGAAGGCAAGGTAAGGAAAGGGAAGGCATGGTAAAGGCATGAAAAGGCAAGGAAAAGGTAAGAAAAGGCAAGGAAAAGGCATGGAAAGGCAAGAAAAGGAAAGAAAAGGCAAGAAAAGGCATGAAAAGGTAAGAAAAGGCATGAATAGCCATGAAAAGGCAAGCAAAAGAAAGAAAAGGAAAGATAAGGAAGGAAAAGGAAAGAAAAGGCATGAAAAGGAAAGGAAAGGCATGAAAAGGAAAGAAAGGCATGAAAAGGCATGAAAAGGCAAGAAAAGGAAAGAAAAGGTAAGATAAAGGCAAGAAAAGGCAGGATAAGGCAAGAAAAGAAAAGAAGAGGCATGGAAAAGGCAAGAAAAGGCAAGATAAGGAAAGGGAAGGCATGGAAAAGGCAAGGAAAAGGTAAGAAAAGGTAAGAAATGCCAAGGAAAAGGCAAGAAAAGGCAAGATAAGGCAAGAAAATTCTAGGAAAAGGCAAGAAACGGCAAGAAAAGGCAATATAAGGAAAGAAAAGGCAAGGAAAAGGCATGAAAAGGCAAGAAAAGGCAAGATGAGGCAAGAAAAAGTAAGAGAAGGCAAGGAAAAGGCAAGAAAAGGTAAGATAAGAAAAAGAAAAGGCAAGAAAAGGTAAGATAAGGTAAGAAAAGGCAATTTAAGCAAGATAAGTCAAGAAAAGGCGTGAAAAGGCAAGACACGGCAAGATAAGGCAAGATAAGCAAAGGCAAGAAAAAGAAAGAAAAGGCAAGAAAATGCATGAAAAGGCAAGAAAAGGTAAGATAAGGTAAGAAAAGGCAATTTAAGCAAGATAAGTCAAGAAAAGGCGTGAAAAGGCAAGACACGGCAAGATAAGGCAAGATAAGCAAAGGCAAGAAAAAGAAAGAAAAGGCAAGAAAAGGAAAGGAAAGGCAAGAAAAGGCTTGGAAAAGGCATGAAAAGGGAAGAAAAGGAAAGATAAGGCAAGAAAAGGAATGAAAAGGTAAGAAAAGGAAAAAGGGAAAGGAAAAGATAAGAAAAGGCAAGATAAGGCAAGAAAAGGAATGAAAAGGCAAGGAAAATGAAAGAAAAGGCAAGATAAAGAAAGAAAAGGGAAGATTAGGCAAGATAAGGCAAGAAATGGCTAGAAAAGGAACGAAAATGAAAGATGAGGCAAGAAAAGGCAAGATAAGGCAAGATAAGGCAAGAAAAGGTAAGAAAGGCAAGGAAAAGGCAAGAAAATTAAAAATAAGGCAAGAAAAGGCAAGGAAAAGGCAAGAAAAGGAAAGATAAGGCAAGAAAAAGTAAGAAAAGGCAAGGAAAAGGCATGAAAAGGCAAGAAAAGTCAAGAAAAGGCATGAAAAGGCAAAGAAAAGGTATGAAAAGGCAAGAAAAGGAAAGAAAAGGAAAGAAAAGGCATGAAAAGACAAGAAAAGGTAAGAAAAGGCAAGATAAGGAATGAAAGGGCAAGAAAAGGCTAGATAAGGCAAGAAAAGGCATGAAAAGGACAGATAAGTCAAGAAAAGGCCAGAAAAGGCAAGCGAAGGAAAGAAAAGGAAAGATAAGGCAGGAAAAGGAAAGGAAAGGCAAGAAAATGAAAGGAAAGGCATGAAAAGGCAAGAAAATGTAAGAAAAGGCAAGGAAAAGGCAAGAAAAGGCAGGATAAGGCAAGAAAGGAATGAAAAGGCATGGAAAAGGCAAGAAAAGGCAAGATAAGGAAAGAGAAGGCATGGTAAAGGCATGAAAAGGCAAGGAAAAGGTAAGAAAAGGTAAGAAAAGCCAAGGAAAAGGCAAGAAAAGGTAAGGAAAAGGCATAAAAAGGCAAGAAAAGGAAAGAAAAGGCAGTAAAAGGAAAGAAAAGGATAGAAAAGACAAGAAAAGGAAAGGAAAGATAAGGCAAGAAAAGGTAAGATAAGGAAAGAAAAGGCAAAGAAAAGGAAAGAAAAGGCAAGAAAAGGTAAGAAAAGGAAAGATAACGCAAGAAAAGGTAAGAAAAGGAAAGAAAAGGCAAGAAATGGAAAGATAAGGCAAGAAAAGGTAAGAAAAGGAAAGGAAAAGGAAAGAAAAGGCAAGATGAGAAAAGAAAAGGCATGGAAAAGGCAAGAAAAGGCAAGAAAAGGAAACATAAGGCAAAAAAATGCAAGATAAGGCAAGAAAAAGGCAAGGAAGGCAAGAAAAGGCAAGAAAAAGTCCCGAAAAGGCAAGAAATGGCAAGGAAAAGGCATGAAAAAGGAAAGAAAAGGAAAGAAAAGGAAAGAAAAGGAAATATTAGGCAAGCTAAGGCAAGATAAGGCAAGAAAGGGCAAGGAAAAGGCAAGATAAGGCAAGAAAAGGCATGGAAAAGGCATGAAAGGGCAAGAAAAGGAAAGATAAGGCAAGAAAAGGCAAGGAAAAGGCATAAAAAGGCAAGAAAAGGCAAGAAAAGCGAAGAAAAGGCAAGAAAATGCATGAAAAGGCAAGAAAAGGTAAGATAAGGTAAGAAAAGGCAATTTAAGCAAGATAAGTCAAGAAAAGGCGTGAAAAGGCAAGACACGGCAAGATAAGGCAAGATAAGCAAAGGCAAGAAAAAGAAAGAAAAGGTAAGAAAAGGAAAGGAAAGGCAAGAAAAGGCAAGGAAAAGGAAAGAAAAGGCAAGAAAAGGAATGGAAAAGGCATGAAAAGGCAAGAAAAGGAAAGATAAGGCAAGAAAAGGAATAAAAGGGTAAGAAAAGGAAAAAAGGGCAAGGAAAAGGTAAGAAAAGGCAAGATAAGGCAAGAAAAGGAATGAAAAGGCAAGGAAAATGAAAGAAAAGGCAAGATAATGAAAGAGACGGGAAGATTAGGCAAGATAAGGCAAGAAAAGGGAATAAAAGGCAAGAAAATGAACGAAAATGAAAGATGAGGCAAGATAAAGCAAGAAAAGGTAAGAAAGGCAAGGAAAAGGCAAGAAAATTAAAGATAAGGCAAGAAAAGGCAAGGAAAAGGCAAGAAAAGGTAAGAAAAGGCAAGGAAAAGGCAAGAAAAGGCAAGAAAAGGTTTGAAAAGGAAAGATAACGGAAGAAAAGGTAAGAAAAGGAAAGAAAAGGCAAGATGAGGCAAGAAAAGGCAAGATGAGGAAAGAAAAGGCAAGATGAGGAAAGAAAAGGCATGGAAAAGGCAAGAAAAGGCAAGAAAAGGAAACATAAGGCAAAAAAATGCAACATAAGGCAAGAAAAGGTAAGAAAAGGAAATAAAAGGCAAGGAAAAGGCAAGGAAGGCAAGAAAAGGCAAGAAAAAGTCCCAAAAAGGCAAGAAATGGCAAGGAAAAGGCATGAAAAAGGTATGATAATTCAAGAAATGGCAAGAAAAAGAAAAGATAAGGGAAGAAAAGGCAAGGAAAAGGCAAGAAAAGGCAAGAAAATGAAAGAAAAGGAAATATTTGGCAAGATTAGGCAAGCTAAGGCAAGATAAGGCAAGAAAGGGCAAGGAAAAGGCAAGATAAGGCAAGAAAAGGCATGGAAAAGGCATGAAAGGGCAAGAAAAGGAAAGATAAGGCATGAAAAGGCATGAAAAGGCAAGAAAAGGAAAGAAAGGGCAAGGAAAAGGTAAGAAAAGGCAAGATAATGCAAGAAAAGGAAAGAAAAGACAAGGAAAGCAAAAGAAAAGACAAGATAAGGAAAGGAAAGGCAAGAGAAGGCAATATAAGGTAAGAAATGAGAATGAAAGGGAAGAAAAGGAATGAAAATGAAAGATGAGGAAGAAAAGGCAAGATAAGGCTAGAAAAGGTAAGAAAGGCAAGGAAAAGGTAAGAAAAGGCAAGGGAAGGAAAGAAAAGGCAAGAAAAGGTAAGGAAAAGGCATGAAAAGGCAAGAAAAGGTAAGGAAAAGGCATGAAAAGGCAAGAAAAGGAGAGATAAGGCAAGAAAAGCCATGAAAAGGAAAGATAAGGAAAGAAAAGGCTAGAAAAGGTAAGGAAAAGGCATAAAAAGGCAAGAAAAGGAAAGATAAGGCAAGAAAAGGCAAGAAAAGGCATGGAAAGGTAAGAAAAGGCATGAATAGGCATGAAAAGGCAAGCAAAGGAAAGAAAAAGAAAGATAAGGCAGGAAAAGGAAAGAAAGGCATGAAAAGGCAAGAAAAGGAAAGAAAAGGTGAGGAAAAAGCAAGAAAAGGCAGGATAAGGCAAGAAAAGGAAAGAAGAGGCATGGAAAAGGCAAGAAAAGGCAAGATAAGGAAAAGGAAGGCATGGAAAAGGCATGAGAAGGCAAGGAAAAGGTAAGAAAAGGTAAGAAATGCCAAGGAAAAGGCAAGAAAAGGCAAGATATGGTAAGAAAATGCAAGGAAAAGGCATAAAAAGGCAAGATAAGGCAAGAAAAGGAAAAATAAGGAAAGAAAAGGCAAGGAAAAGGCATGAAAAGGCAAGAAAAGGCAAGATGAGGCAAGAAAAAGTAAGAGAAGGCAAAGAAAAGGCATGAAAAGGCAAGTTAAGAAAAGAAAAGGCAAGAAAAGGCAAGGAAAAGACATGAAAAGGCAAGAAAAGCGAAGAAAAGGCAAGAAAATGCATGAAAAGGCAAGAAAAGGTAAGATAAGGTAAGAAAAGGTAAGATAAGGTAAGAAAAGGCAATTTAAGCAAGATAAGTCAAGAAAAGGCGTGAAAAGGCATGACATGGCAAGATAAGGCAAGATAAGCAAAGGCAAGAAAAAGAAAGAAAAGGCAAGAAAAGGAAAGGAAAGGCAAGAAAAGGCAAGGAAAAGGAAAGAAAAGGCTAGAAAAGGCATGGAAAAGGCATGAAAAGGCAAGCAAAGGAAAGATAAGGCAAGAAATGGAATGAAAAGGTAAGAAAAGGAAAAAAGGGCAAGGAAAAGGTAAGAAAAGGCAAGGTAAGGCAAGAAAATGAATGAAAAGGAAAGGAAAATGAAAGAAAAGGCAAGATAAAGAAAGAAAAGGGAAGATTAGGCAAGATAAGGCAAGAAAAGGGAATAAAAGGAACGAAAATTAAAGATGAGGCAAGAAAAGGCAAGATAAGGCAAAAAAAGGTAAGAAAGGCAAGGAAAAGGCAACAAATTAAAGATAAGGCAAGAAATGGCAAGGAAAAGGCAAGAAAAGGAAAGATAAGGAATGAACAGGCAAGAAAAGGCAAGGAAAAGGCATGAAAAGGCAAGAAAAGTTAAGAAAAGGCATGAAAAGGCATGAAAAGGCAAGAAAATGAAAGAAAAGGCATGAAAAGATAAGAAAAGGTAAGAAAAGGCAAGATAAGGAATGAAAGGGCAAGATAAGGCAAGATAAGGCAAGAAAAGGCATGAAAAGGACAGATAAGTCAAGAAAAGGCAAGAAAAGGCAAGCAAAGGAAAGAAAAGGAAAGATAAGGCAGGAAAAGGAAAGGAAAGGCAAGAAAAGGAAAGGAAAGGCATGAAAAGGCAAGAAAAGGTAAGAAAAGGCAAGGAAAAGGCAAGAAAAGGCAGGATAAGGCAAGAAAGGAATGAAAAGGCATGGAATAGGCAAGAAAAGGCAAGGTAAGGAAAGGGAAGGCATGGTAAAGGCATGAAAAGGCAAGGAAAAGGTAAGAAAAGGCAAGGAAAAGGCATGGAAAGGCAAGAAAAGGAAAGAAAAGGCAGGAAAAAGCATGAAAATGATAGAAAAGACAAGAAAAGGAAAGGAAAGATAAGGCAAGAAAAGGTAAGATAAGGAAAGAAAAGGAAAGGAAAAGGAAAGAAAAGGCAAGAAAAGGTAATAAAAGGAAAGAAAAGGTAAGAAAAGGCAAGAAAAGGAAAGATAAGGCAAGAAAAGGTAAGAAAAGGAAAGGAAAAGGAAAGAAAAGGCAAGATGAGAAAAGAAAAGGCAAGGAAAAGGCATGAAAAGGCAAGAAAAGGAAACATAAGGCAAAAAAATGCAAGATAAGGCAAGAAAAGGAAATAAAAGGCAGGGAAAAGGCAAGGAAGGCAAGAAAAGGCAAGAGAAGGCAAGAAAAAGTCCCGAAAAGGTAAGAAAAGGCAAGGAAAAGGCATGAAAAGGGCATGATAATTCAGGAAATGGCAAGGAAAAGAAAAGATAAGGGAAGAAAAGGCAAGGAAAAGGCAAGAAAAGGAATGAAAAGGAAAGAAAATGAAAGAAAAGGAAATATTAGGGAAGCTAAGGCAAGATAAGTTAAGAAAGGGCAAGGAAAAGGCAAGATAAGGCAAGAAAAGGCATGGAAAAGGCATGAAAGGGCAAGAAAAGGAAAGATAAGGCAAGAAAAGGCAAGGAAAAGGCATGAAAAGGCAAGAAAAGCGAAGAAAAGGCAAGAAAATGCATGAAAAGGCAAGAAAAGGTAAGATAAGGTAAGAAAAGGTAAGATAAGGTAAGAAAAGGCAATTTAAGCAAGATAAGTCAAGAAAAGGCGTGAAAAGGCATGACATGGCAAGATAAGGCAAGATAAGCAAAGGCAAGAAAAAGAAAGAAAAGGCAAGAAAAGGAAAGGAAAGGCAAGAAAAGGCAAGGAAAAGGAAAGAAAAGGCAAGAAAAGGCACGGAAAAGGCATGAAAAGGCAAGCAAAGGAAAGATAAGGCAAGAAATGGAATGAAAAGGTAAGAAAAGGAAAAAAGGGCAAGGAAAAGGTAAGAAAAGGCAAGGTAAGGCAAGAAAATGAATGAAAAGGAAAGGAAAATGAAAGAAAAGGCAAGATAAAGAAAGAAAAGGGAAGATTAGGCAAGATAAGGCAAGAAAAGGGAATAAAAGGAACGAAAATTAAAGATGAGGCAAGAAAAGGCAAGATAAGGCAAAAAAAGGTAAGAAAGGCAAGGAAAAGGCAACAAATTAAAGATAACGCAAGAAATGGCAAGGAAAAGGCAAGAAAAGGAAAGATAAGGAATGAACAGGCAAGAAAAGGCAAGGAAAAGGCATGAAAAGGCAAGAAAAGTCAAGAAAAGGCATGAAAAGGCATGAAAAGGCAAGAAAAGGAAAGAAAAGGCATGAAAAGATAAGAAAAGGTAAGAAAAGGCAAGATAAGGAATGAAAGGGCAAGATAAGGCAAGATAAGGCAAGAAAAGGCATGAAAAGGACAGATAAGTCAAGAAAAGGCAAGAAAAGGCAAGCAAAGGAAAGAAAAGGAAAGATAAGGCAGGAAAAGGAAAGGAAAGGCAAGAAAAGGAAAGGAAAGGCATGAAAAGGCAAGAAAAGGTAAGAAAAGGCAAGGAAAAGGCAAGAAAAGGCAGGATAAGGCAAGAAAGGAATGAAAAGGCATGGAATAGGCAAGAAAAGGCAAGGTAAGGAAAGGGAAGGCATGGTAAAGGCATGAAAAGGCAAGGAAAAGGTAAGAAAAGGCAAGGAAAAGGCATGGAAAGGCAAGAAAAGGAAAGAAAAGGTAGGAAAAAGCAAGAAAATGATAGTAAAGACAAGAAAAGGAAAGGAAAGATAAGGCAAGAAAAGGTAAGATAAGGAAAGAAAAGGCAAGGAAAAGGAAAGAAAAGGCAACAAAAGGTAATAAAAGGAAAGAAAAGGTAAGAAAAGGCAAGAAAAGGAAAGATAAGGCAAGAAAAGGTAAGAAAAGGAAAGGAAAAGGAAAGAAAAGGCAAGATGAGAAAAGAAAAGACAAGGAAAAGGCAAGGAAAAGGCATGAAAAGGCAAGAAAAGGAAACATAAGGCAAAAAAATGCAAGATAAGGCAAGAAAAGGAAATAAAAGGCCGGGAAAAGGCAAGGAAGGCAAGAAAAGGCAAGAAAAAGTCCCGAAAAGGTAAGAAAAGGCAAGGAAAAGGCATGAAAAGGGCATGATAATTCAGGAAATGGCAAGGAAAATAAAAGATAAGGGAAGAAAAGGCAAGGAAAAGGCAAGAAAAGGCATGAAAAGGAAAGAAAAGGAAAGAAAAGGAAATATTAGGCAAGCTAAGGCAAGATAAGGTAAGAAAGGGCAAGGAAAAGGCAAGATAAGGCAAGAAAAGGCGTGGAAAAGGCATGAAAGGGCAAGAAAAGGAAAGATAAGGCAAGAAAAGGCAAGGAAAAGGCATGAAAAGGCAAGAAAAGCGAAGAAAAGGCAAGAAAATGAATGAAAAGGCAAGAAAAGGTAAGATAAGGTAAGAAAAAGCAATTTAAGCAATATAAGTCAAGAAAAGGCGTGAAAAGGCAAGACACGGCAAGATAAGGCAAGATAAGCAAAGGCAAGAAAAAGAAAGAAAAGGTAAGAAAAGGAAAGGAAAGGCAAGAAAAGGCAAGAAAAAGGAAAGAATAGGCAAGAAAAGGCATGGAAAAGGCATGAAAAGGCAAGAAAAGGAAAGATAAGGCAAGAAAAGGAATGGAAGGGTAAGAAAAGGAAAAAAGGGCAAGGAAAAGGTAAGAAAAGGTAAGATAAGGCAAGAAAAGGAATGAAAAGGCAAGGAAAATGAAAGAAAAGGCAAGATAATGAAAGAAAAGGGAAGATTAGGCAAGATAAGGCAAGAAAAGGGAATAAAAGGCAAAAAAAGGAACGAAAATGAAAGATGAGGCAAGGAAAGGCAAGATAAGGCAAGAAAAGGTAAGAAAGGCAAGAAAATTAAAGATAAGGCAAGGAAAAGGCAAGAAAAGGTAAGAAAAGGCAAGGAAAAGGCATGAAAAGGCAAGAAAAGTCAAGAAAAGGCATGAAAAAGCATGAAAAGGCAAAGAAAAGGTATGAAAAGGCAAGAAAAGGAAAGAAAAGGATAGAAAAGGCATGATAAGACAAGAAAAGGTAAGAAAAGGCAAGATAAGGAATGAAAGGCCAAGAAAAGGCTAGATAAGGCAAGAAAAGGCATGAAAAGGAAAGAAAAGGTAAGAAAAGGAAAGGAAAGGCAAGAAAAGGCAAGGAAAAGGAAAGAAAAGGCAAGAAAAGGAATGGAAAAGGCATGAAAAGGCAAGAAAAGGAAAGATAAGGCAAGAAAAGGAATAAAAGAGTAAGAAAAGGAAAAAAGGGCAAGGAAAAGGTAAGAAAAGGCAAGATAAGGAATGAAAAGGCAAGGAAAATGAAAGAAAAGGCAAGATAATGAAAGAAACGGGAAGATAAGGCAAGATAAGGCAAGAAAAGGGAATAAAAGGCAAGAAATGGAACGAAAATGAAAGATGAGGCAAGAAAAGCCAAGATAAAGCAAGAAAAGGTAAGAAAGGCAAGGAAAAGGCAAGAAAATTAAAGATAAGGCAAGAAAAGGCAAGGAAAAGGCAAGAAAAGGTAAGAAAAGGCAAGGAAAAGGCATGAAAAGGCAAAGAAAAGGAAAGAAAAGGCATGAAAAGGAATGAAAGGGCAAGAAAAGGCTAGATAAGGAATGAAAGGGCAAGAAAAGGCTAGATAAGGCAAGAAAAGGCATGAAAAGGACATATTAGTCTAGAAAAGGCAAGAAAAGGCAAGCGAAGGAAAGAAAAGGAAAGATAAGGCAGGAAAAGGAAAGGAAAGGCAAGAAAAGGAAAGAAAAGGCATGAAAAGGCAAGAAAAGGTAAGAAAAGGCAAGGAAAAGGCAAGAAAAGGCAGGATAAGGCAAGAAAGGAATGAAAAGGCATGGAATAGGCAAGAAAAGGCAAGGTAAGGAAAGGGAAGGCATGGTAAAGGCATGAAAAGCCAAGGAAAAGGCAAGAAAAGGCAAGATAAGGCAAGAAAAGGCAAGGAAAAGGCATGAAAAGGCAAGAAAAGGAAAGAAAAGGCATTAAAAGGCAAGAAAAAGATAGAAAAGACAAGAAAAGGAAAGGAAAATAAGGCAAGAAAAGGTAAGATAAGGAAAGAAAAGGCGAGGAAAAGGAAAGAAAAGGCAAGAAAAGGTAAGAAAAGGAAAGATAACGCAAGAAAAGGTAAGAAAAGGAAAGAAAAGGCAAGAAAAGGAAAGATAAGGCAAGAAAAGGTAAGAAAAGGAAAGGAAAAGGAAAGAAAAGGCAAGATGAGGAAAGAAAAGGCATGGAAAAGGCAAGAAAAGGCAAGAAAAGGAAACATAAGGCAAAAAAATGCAAGATAAGGCAAGAAAAGGTAAGAAAAGGAAATAAAAGGCAAGGAAAAGGCAAGGAAGGCAAGAAAAGGCAAGAAAAAGTCCCGAAAAGGCAAGAAATGGCAAGGAAAAGGCATGAAAAAGGTATGATAATTCAAGAAATGGCAAGAAAAAGAAAAGATAAGGGAAGAAAAGGCAAGGAAAAGGCAAGAAAAGGAAAGAAAAGGAAATATTTGGCAAGATTAGGCAAGCTAAGGCAAGATAAGGCAAGAAAGGGCAAGGAAAAGGCAAGATAAGGCAAGAAAAGGCATGGAAAAGGCATGAAAGGGCAAGAAAAGGAAAGATAAGGCAAGAAAAGGCAAGAAAAGGAAAGAAAAGGTAAGAAAAGGATAGGCAAGAAAAGGCAAGAAAAAGGAAAGAAAAGGCAAGAAAAGGCATGGAAAAGGCATGAAAAGGCAAGAAAAGGAAAGATAAGGCAAGAAAAGGAATGAAAGGGTAAGAAAAGGAAAAAAGGGCAAGGAAAAGGTAAGAAAAGGCAAGATAAGGCAAGAAAAGGAATGAAAAGGCAAGGAAAATGAAAGAAAAGCAAGAGAATGAAAGAAAAGGGAAGATTAGGCAAGATAAGGCAAGAAAAGGGAATAAAAGGCAAAAAAAGGAACGAAAATGAAAGATGAGGCAAGAAAAGGCAAGATGAGGCAAGAAAAGGTAAGAAAGGCAAGGAAAAGGCAAGAAAATTAAAGATAAGGCAAGAAAAGGCAAGGAAAAGGCAAGAAAAGGAAAGAAAAGGAAATATTTGGCAAGATTAGGCAAGCTAAGCCAAGATAAGGCAAGAAAGGGCAAGGAAAAGGCAAGATAAGGCAAGAAAAGGCATGGAAAAGGCATGAAAGGGCAAGAAAAGGAAAGATAAGGCAAGAAAAGGCAAGGAAAAGGCATGAAAAGGCAAGAAAAGCGAAGAAAAGGCAAGATAAGGTTAGAAAAGGTAAGAAAGGCAAGGGAAAGGTAAGAAAAGGTAAGAGAAGGAAAGAAAAGGCAAGAAAAGGTAAGGAAAAGGCATGAAAAGGCAAGAAAATGAAAGATAAGGCAAGAAAAGGCATGAAAAGGAAAGAAAAGGCGTGAATAGGCAAGATAAGGAAAGAAAAGGCCAGAAAAGGTAAGGAAAAGGCATGAAAAGGCAAGAAAAGGAAAGATAAGGCAAGAAAAGGCAAGAAAAGGCATGAAAAGGTAAGAAAAGGCATGAATAGGAATGAAAAGGCAAGCAAAAGAAAGAAAAGGAAAGATAAGGCAGGAAAAGGAATGAAAAGGAAAGGAAAGGCAAGAAAAGGAAAGAAAGGCATGAAAAGGCATAAAAAGGCAAGAAAAGGAAAGAAAAGGTGAGGAAAAAGCAAGAAAAGGCAGGATAAGGCAAGAAAAGGAAAGAAGAGGCATGGAAAAGGCAAGAAAAGGCAAGATAAGGAAAAGGAAGGCATGGAAAAGGCATGAGAAGGCAAGGAAAAGGTAAGAAAAGGTAAGAAATGCCGAGGAAAAGGCAAGAAAAGGAAAGATATGGTAAGAAAATGCAAGGAAAAGGCATGAAAAGGCAAGAAAAGGCAAGATAAGGCAAGAAAAGGAAAAATAAGTAAAGAAAAGGCAAGGAAAAGGCATGAAAAGGCAAGAAAAAGCAAGAAAAGGCAAGATGAGGCAAGAAAAAGTAAGAGAAGGCAAAGAAAAGGCATGAAAAGGCAAGATAAGAAAAGAAAAGGTAAGAAAAGGCAAGGAAAAGACATGAAAAGGCAAGAAAAGCGAAGAAAAGGCAAGAAAATGCATGAAAAAGCAAGAAAAGGTAAGAAAAGGTAAGAAAAGGCAATATAAGCAAGATAAGTCAAGAAAAGGCATGAAAAGGCAAGACACGGCAAGATAAGGCAAGATAAGCAAAGGCAAGAAAAAGAAAGAAAAGGCAAGAAAAGGAAAGGAAAGGCAAGAAAAGGCAAGGAAAAGGAAAGAAAAGGCAAGAAAAGGCATGGAAAAGGCATGAAAAGGCAAGCAAAGGAAAGATAAGGCAAGAAATGGAATGAAAAAGTAAGAAAAGGAAAAAAGGGCAGGGAAAAGGTAAGAAAAGGCAAGATAAGGCAAGAAAAGGAATGAAAAGGCAAGGAAAATGAAAGAAAAGGCAAGATAAAGAAAGAAAAGGGAAGATTAGGCGAGATAAGGCAAGAAAAGGGAATAAAAGGCAACAAAAGGAACGAAAATGAAAGATGAGGCAAGAAAAGGCAAGATAAGGCAAAAAAAGGTAAGAAAGGCAAGGAAAAGGCAACAAATTAAAGATAAGGCAAGAAAAAGGCATGAAAAGGCAAGAAAAGTCAAGAAAAGGCATGAAAAGGTATGAAAAGGCAAGAAAAGGAAAGAAAAGGCATGAAAAGATAAGAAAAGGTAAGAAAAGGCAAGATAAGGAATGAAAGGGCAAGAAAAGGCAAGATAAGGCAAGAAAAGGCATGAAAAGGACAGATAAGTCAAGAAAAGGCAAGCAAAAGAAAGAAAAGGAAAGATAAGGCAGGAAAAGGAAAGGAAAGGCAAGAAAAGGAAAGGAAAGGCATGAAAAGGCATGAAAAGGTAAGAAAAGGCAAGGAAAAGGCAAGAAAAGGCAGGATAAGGCAAGAAAAATGAAAGGGCAAGAAAAGGAAAGATAAGGCAAGAAAAGGCATGGAAAAGGCATGAAAGGGCAAGAAAAGGAAAGAAAAGGCAAGGAAAAGGCATGAAAAGGCAAGAAAAATGAAGAAAAGGCAAGAAAATGCATGAAAAGGCAAGAAAAGGTAAGATAAGGTAAGAAAAGGCAATTTAAGCAAGATAAGTCAAGAAAAGGCGTGAAAAGGCAAGACACGGCAAGATATGGCAAGATAAGCAAAGGCAAGAAAAAGAAAGAAAAGGTAAGAAAAGGAAAGGCAAGAAAAGGCAAGAAAAAGGAAAGAAAAGGCAAGAAAAGGCATGGAAAAGGCATGAAAAGGCAAGAAAAGGAAAGATAAGGCAAGAAAAGGAATGAAAGGGTAAGAAAAGGAAAAAAGGGCAAGGAAAAGGTAAGAAAAGGCAAGATAAGGCAAGAAAAGGAATGAAAAGGCAAGGAAAATGAAAGAAAAGGCAAGAGAATGAAAGAAAAGGGAAGATTAGGCAAGATAAGGCAAGAAAAGGGAATAAAAGGCAAAAAAAGGAACGAAAATGAAAGATGAGGCAAGAAAAGGCAAGATGAGGCAAGAAAAGGTAAGAAAGGCAAGGAAAAGGCAAGAAAATTAAAGATAAGGCAAGAAAAGGCAAGGAAAAGGCAAGAAAAGGAAAGAAAAGGAAATATTTGGCAAGATTAGGCAAGCTAAGCCAAGATAAGGCAAGAAAGGGCAAGGAAAAGGCAAGATAAGGCAAGAAAAGGCATGGAAAAGGCATGAAAGGGCAAGAAAAGGAAAGATAAGGCAAGAAAAGGCAAGGAAAAGGCATGAAAAGGCAAGAAAAGCGAAGAAAAGGCAAGATAAGGTTAGAAAAGGTAAGAAAGGCAAGGGAAAGGTAAGAAAAGGTAAGAGAAGGAAAGAAAAGGCAAGAAAAGGTAAGGAAAAGGCATGAAAAGGCAAGAAAAGGAAAGATAAGGCAAGAAAAGGCATGAAAAGGAAAGAAAAGGCGTGAATAGGCAAGATAAGGAAAGAAAAGGCCAGAAAAGGTAAGGAAAAGGCATGAAAAGGCAAGAAAAGGAAAGATAAGGCAAGAAAAGGCAAGAAAAGGCATGAAAAGGTAAGAAAAGGCATGAATAGGAATGAAAAGGCAAGCAAAAGAAAGAAAAGGAAAGATAAGGCAGGAAAAGGAATGAAAAGGAAAAGAAAGGCAAGAAAAGGAAAGAAAGGCATGAAAAGGCATAAAAAGGCAAGAAAAGGAAAGAAAAGGTGAGGAAAAAGCAAGAAAAGGCAGGATAAGGCAAGAAAAGGAAAGAAGAGGCATGGAAAAGGCAAGAAAAGGCAAGATAAGGAAAAGGAAGGCATGGAAAAGGCATGAGAAGGCAAGGAAAAGGTAAGAAAAGGTATGAAATGCCGAGGAAAAGGCAAGAAAAGGAAAGATATGGTAAGAAAATGCAAGGAAAAGGCATGAAAAGGCAAGAAAAGGCAAGATAAGGCAAGAAAAGGAAAAATAAGTAAAGAAAAGGCAAGGAAAAGGCATGAAAAGGCAAGAAAAAACAAGAAAAGGCAAGATGAGGCAAGAAAAAGTAAGAGAAGGCAAAGAAAAGGCATGAAAAGGCAAGATAAGAAAAGAAAAGGTAAGAAAAGGCAAGGAAAAGACATGAAAAGGCAAGAAAAGCGAAGAAAAGGCAAGAAAATGCATGAAAAAGCAAGAAAAGGTAAGAAAAGGTAAGAAAAGGCAATATAAGCAAGATAAGTCAAGAAAAGGCATGAAAAGGCAAGACACGGCAAGATAAGGCAAGATAAGCAAAGGCAAGAAAAAGAAAGAAAAGGCAAGAAAAGGAAAGGAAAGGCAAGAAAAGGCAAGGAAAAGGAAAGAAAAGGCAAGAAAAGGCATGGAAAAGGCATGAAAAGGCAAGCAAAGGAAAGATAAGGCAAGAAATGGAATGAAAAAGTAAGAAAAGGAAAAAAGGGCAGGGAAAAGGTAAGAAAAGGCAAGATAAGGCAAGAAAAGGAATGAAAAGGCAAGGAAAATGAAAGAAAAGGCAAGATAAAGAAAGAAAAGGGAAGATTAGGCGAGATAAGGCAAGAAAAGGGAATAAAAGGCAAGAAAAGGAACGAAAATGAAAGATGAGGCAAGAAAAGGCAAGATAAGGCAAAAAAAGGTAAGAAAGGCAAGGAAAAGGCAACAAATTAAAGATAAGGCAAGAAAAGGCAAGAAAAGGCAAGAAAAAGGCATGAAAAGGCAAGAAAAGTCAAGAAAAGGCATGAAAAGGTATGAAAAGGCAAGAAAAGGAAAGAAAAGGCATGAAAAGATAAGAAAAGGTAAGAAAAGGCAAGATAAGGAATGAAAGGGCAAGAAAAGGCAAGATAAGGCAAGAAAAGGCATGAAAAGGACAGATAAGTCAAGAAAAGGCAAGCAAAGGAAAGAAAAGGAAAGATAAGGCAGGAAAAGGAAAGGAAAGGCAAGAAAAGGAAAGGAAAGGCATGAAAAGGCAAGAAAAGGTAAGAAAAGGCAAGGAAAAGGCAAGAAAAGGCAGGATAAGGCAAGAAAAATGAAAGGGCAAGAAAAGGAAAGATAAGGCAAGAAAAGGCATGGAAAAGGCATGAAAGGGCAAGAAAAGGAAAGAAAAGGCAAGGAAAAGGCATGAAAAGGCAAGAAAAATGAAGAAAAGGCAAGAAAATGCATGAAAAGGCAAGAAAAGGTAAGATAAGGTAAGAAAAGGCAATTTAAGCAAGATAAGTCAAGAAAAGGCGTGAAAAGGCAAGACACGGCAAGATATGGCAAGATAAGCAAAGGCAAGAAAAAGAAAGAAAAGGTAAGAAAAGGAAAGGCAAGAAAAGGCAAGAAAAAGGAAAGAAAAGGCAAGAAAAGGCATGGAAAAGGCATGAAAAGGCAAGAAAAGGAAAGATAAGGCAAGAAAAGGAATGAAAGGGTAAGAAAAGGAAAAAAGGGCAAGGAAAAGGTAAGAAAAGGCAAGATAAGGCAAGAAAAGGAATGAAAAGGCAAGGAAAATGAAAGAAAAGGCAAGAGAACGAAAGAAAAGGGAAGATTAGGCAAGATAAGGCAAGAAAAGGGAATAAAAGGCAAAAAAAGGAACGAAAATGAAAGATGAGGCAAGAAAAGGCAAGATAAGGCAAGAAAAGGTAAGAAAGGCAAGGAAAAGGCAAGAAAATTAAAGATAAGGCAAGAAAAGGCAAGGAAAAGGCAAGAAAAGGAAAGATAAGTCAAGAAAAGGTAAGAAAAGGCAAGGAAAAGGCATGAAAAGGCAAGAAAGTCAAGAAAAGGCATGAAAAGGGCATGAAAAGGCAAAGAAAAGGTATGAAAAGGCAAGAAAAGGAAAGAAAATGCATGAAAAGACAAGAAAAGGTAAGATAAGGAATGAAAGGGCAAGAAAAGGCTAGATAAGGCAAGAAAAGGCATGTAAAGGACAGATAAGTCAAGAAAAGGCAAGAAAAGGCAAGCGAAGGAAAGAAAAGGAAAGATAAGGCAGGAAAAGGAAAGGAAAGGCAAGAAAATGAAAGGAAAGGCATGAAATGGTAAGAAAAGGTAATAAAAGGCAAGGAAAAGGCAAGAAAAGGCAGGATAAGGCAGGAAAGGAATGAAAAGGCATGGAAAAGGCAAGAAAAGGCAAGATAAGGAAAGAGAAGGCATGGTAAAGGCATGAAAAGGCAAGGAAAAGGTAAGAAAAGGTAAGAAAAGCCAAGGAAAAGGCAAGAAAAGGCAAGATAAGGTAAGAAAAGGCAAGGAAAAGGCATGAAAAGGCAAGAAAAGTAAAGAAAAGGCAGGAAAAGGCAAGAAAAGGATAGAAAAGACAAGAAAAGGAAAGGAAAGATAAGGCAAGAAAAGGTAAGATAAGGAAAGAAAAGCCGAGGAAAAGGAAAGAAATGGCAAGAAAAGGTAAGAAAAGGAAAGATAACGCAAGAAAAGGGAAGAAAAGGAAAGAAAAGGAAAGAAAAGGCAAGAAAAGGAAAGATAAGGCAAGAAAAGGTAAAAAAAGGAAAGGAAAAGGAAAGAAAAGGCAAGATGAGAAAAGAAAAGGCATGGAAAAGGCAAGAAAAGGCAAGAAAAGGAAACATAAGGCAAAAAAATGTAAGATAATGCAAGAAAAGGCAAGAAAAGGAAATAAAAGGCAAGGAAAAGGCAAGGAAGGCAAGAAAAGGCAAGAAAAACTCCTGAAAAGGCAAGAAATGGCAAGGAAAAGGCATGAAAAAGGCATGATAATTCATGAAATGGCAAGAAAAGGAAAAGACAAGGGAAGAAAAGGCAAGGAAAAGGCAAAAAAAGGCAAGAAAAGGAAAGAAAAGGAAATATTTGGCAAGATTAGGCAAGCTAAGGCAAGATAAGGCAAGAAAGGGCAAGGAAAAGGCAAGATAAGGCAAGAAAAGGCATGGAAAAGGCATGAAAAGGCAACAAAATGAAAGATAAGGCAAGAAAAGGCATGAAAAGGCAAGAAAAGGAAAGAAAGGGCAAGGAAAAGGTAAGAAAAGGCAAGATAATGCAAGAAAAGGAAAGAAAAGACAAGGAAAGGGAAAGAAAAGACAAGATAAGGAAAGAAAAGGCAAGAGAAGGCAATATACGGTAAGAAATGAGAATGAAAGGCAAGAAAAGGAATGAAAATGAAAGATGAGGAAGAAAAGGCAAGATAAGGCTAGAAAAGGTAAGAAAGGCAAGGAAAAGGCAAGAAAAGGCAAGAGAAGGAAAGAAAAGGCAAGAAAAGGTAAGGAAAAGGCATGAAAAGGCAAGAAAAGGCATCAAAAGGAAAGAAAAGGCGTGAATAGGCTTGAAAAGGCAAGGAAAAGGCATGAAAAGGAAAAGAAAAGGAATGACAAGGAATGAAAAGACAAAAAAAGGTAAGAAAAGGTAAGAAAAGGCAAGATAAGGAATGAAAGGGCAAGATGAGGCAAGAAAAGGCAAGAAAAGGCAAGAAAAGGCAAAAAAAGGCCAAATAACTCAAGAAAATGCAAGGAAAGGCAAGCAAAAGAATGAAAAGGAAAGATAAGGTAGCAAAAAGGAAAGAAAAGGAAAGAAAAGGAAAGGCAAGAAAAGGAAAGGAAAGGAAAGGCATGAAAAGGCAAGAAAAGGAAAGAAAAGGCAAGGAAAAGGCAAGAAAAGGCAGGATAAGGCAAAAGGAAAGAAGAGGCATGGAAAAGGGAAGAAAAGGCAAGATAAGGAAAGGGATGGCATGGAAAAGGCATGAAAAGGCAAGGAAAAGGCAAGAAAAGGCAAGGAAAAGGCAAGAAATGGTAAGAAATGCCAAGGAAAAGGCAAGAAAAGGCAAGAAAATGCAAGGAAAAGGCATGAAAAGGCAAGAAAAGACAAGATAAGGCAAGAAAAGGCAAAATAAGGATAGAAAAGGCAAGGAAAAGGCATGAAAAGGAAAGAAAAGGCAAGATGAGGCAAGAAAAAGTAAGAGAAGGCAAGGGAAAGGCAAGAAAAGGCAAGATAAGGTAAGAAAAGGCAATATAAGCAAGATAAGTCAAGAAAAGGTGTGAAAAGGCAAGACAAGGCAAGATAAGGCAAGACAAGCAAAGGCAAGAAAAGGAAAGAAAAGGCAAGAAAAGGAAAGGAAAGGCAAGGAAAAGGAAAGAAAAGGCAAGAAAAGGCATGGAAAAGGCATGAAAAGGCAAGAAAAGGAAAGATAAGGCAAGAAAAGGAATGAAAAGGCAAGAAAAGGAAAAAAGGGCAAGGAAAAGGTAAGAAAAGGCAAGATAAGGCAAGAAAAGGAATGAAAAAGTAAGGAAAATAAAAGAAAAGGCAAGATAAAGAAAGAAAAGGGAAGATTAGGCAAGATAAGGCAAGAAAAGGGAATAAAAGGCAAGAAAAGGAACGAAAATGAAAGATGAGGCAAGAAAAGGCAAGATAAGGCAAGAAAAGGTAAGAAAGGCAAGATAAGGAAAGAAAAGGCAAGAAAAGGTAAGGAAAAGGCATGAAAAGGCAAGAAAAGGAAAGATAAGGCAAGAAAAGGTAAGAAAAGGCGTGAAAAGGTAAGAAAAGGCATGAATAGGCATGAAAAGGCAAGCAAAAGAAAGAAAAGGAAAGATAAGGCAGGAAAAGGAAAGAAAAGGCATGAAAAGTAAAGGAAAGGCAAGAAAAGGAAAGAAAGGCATGAAAAGGCAAGAAAAGGAATGAAAGGCATGAAAAGGCATGAAAAGGCAAGAAAAGGAAAGAAAAGGCGAGGAAAAGGCAAGAAAAGGCAGGATAAGGCAAGAAAAGGCATGGAAAAGGCAAGAAAAGGCAAGATAAGGAAAACGAAGGCATGGAAAATGCATGAGAAGGCAAGGAAAAGGTAAGAAAAGGTAAGAAATGCCAAGGAAAAGGCGAGAAAAGGCAAGATAAGTTAAGAAAATGCAAGGAAAAGGCATGAAAAGGCAAGAAAAGGCAAGATAAGGCAAGAAAAGGCAAAATAAGGAAAGAAAAGGCAAGGAAAAGGCATGAAAAGGCAAGAAAAGGCAAGATGAGGCAAGAAAAAGTAAGAGAAGGCAAAGAAAAGGCATGAAAAGGCAAGATAAGAAAAGAAAAGGCAAGGAAAAGACATGAAAAGGCAAGAAAAGCGAAGAAAAGGCAAGAAAATGCATGAAAAGGCAAGAAAAGGTAAGATAAGGTAAGAAAAGGCAATTTAAGCAAGATAAGTCAAGAAAAGGCGTGAAAAGGCAAGACACGGCAAGATAAGGCAAGATAAGCAAAGGCAAGAAAAAGAAAGAAAAGGCAAGAAAAGGAAAGGAAAGGTATGAAAAGGCAAGGAAAAGGAAAGAAAAGGCAAGAAAAGGCATGGAAAAGGCATGAAAAGTCAAGCAAAGGAAAGATAAGGCAAGAAAAGGACTGAAAAGGTAAGAAAAGGAAAAAAGGGCAAGGAAAAGGTAAGAAAAGGCAAGATAAGGCAAGAAAAGGAATGAAAAGGCAAGGAAAATGAAAGAAAAGGCAAGATAAAGAAAGAAAAGGGAAGATTAGGCAAGATAAGGCAAGAAAAGGGAATAAAAGGCAAGAAAAGGAACGAAAATGAAAGATGAGGCAAGATAAGGCAAGATAAGGCAAAAAAAGGTAAGAAATGCAAGGAAAAGGAAACAAATTAAAGATAAGGCAAGAAAAGGTAAGGAAAAGGCAAGAAAAGGAAAGTTAAGGCAAGAAAAGGCAAGAAAAGGCATGAAAAAGCAAGAAAAGTCAAGAAAAGGCATGAAAAGTCATAGAAAAGGTATGAAAAGGCAAGAAAAGGAAAGAAAAGGAAAGAAAAGGCATGAAAAGACAAGAAAAGGTAAGAAAAGGCAAGATAAGGAATGAAAGGGCAAGAAAAGGCCAGATAAGGCATGAAAAGGCATGAAAAGGACAGATAAGTCAAGAAAAGGCATGAAAAGGCAAGCAAAGGAAAGAAAAGGAAAAATAAGGCAGGAAAAGGAAAGGAAAGGCAAGAAAAAGAAAGGAAAGGCATGAAAAGGCAAGAAAAGGTATGAAAAGGCAAGGAAAAGGCAAGAAAAGGCAAGATAAGGAAAGGGAAGGCAAGGTAAAGGCAAGAAAAGGCAAGGAAAAGGTAAGAAAAGGTAAGAAAAGCCAAGGAAAAGGCAAGATAAGGCAAGATAAGGCAAGAAAAGGCAAGGAAAAGCATGGAAAGGCAAGAAAAGGAAAGAAAAGGCAGGAAAAAGCAAGAAAATGATAGAAAAGACAAGAAAGGAAAAGGAAAGATGAGGTAAGAAAAGGATAGAAAAGGTAAGAAAAGACAAGAAAAGGAAAGATAAGGCAAGAAAAGGTAAGAAAAGGAAAGGAAAAGGAAAGAAAAGGCAAGATGAGAAAAGAAAAGGCAAGGAAAAGGCAAGGAAAAGGCATGAAAAGGCAAGAAAAGGAAACATAAGGCAAAAAAATGCAAGATAAGGTAAGAAAAGGAAATAAAAGGCAGGGAAAAGGCAAGGAAGGCAAGAAAAGGCAAGAAAAAGTCTTGAAAAGGCAAGAAAAGGCAAGGAAAAGGCATGAAAAGGGCATGATAATTCAGGAAATGGCAAGAAAAAGAAAAGATAAGGGAAGAAAAGGCAAGGAAAAGGCAAGAAAAGGCAACAAAAGGAAAGAAAAGGAAAGAAAAGGAAATATTAGGCAAGATTAGGCAAGATAAGGCAAGATAAGGCAAGAAAGGGCTAGGAAAAGGCAAGATAAGGCAAGAAAAGGCATGGAAAAGGCATGAAAGGGCAAGAAAAGGAAAGATAAGGCAAGAAAAGGCAAGGAAAAGGCATGAAAAGGCAAGAAAAGCAAAGAAAAGGCAAGAAAATGCATGAAAAGGCAAGAAAAGGTAAGTTAAGCAAAGGCAAGGCAATTTAAGCAAGATAAGTCAAGAAAAGGCAAAACACGGCAAGATAAGGCAAGATAAGCAAAGGCAAGAAAAAGAAAGGAAAGGCAAGATAAGGCAAGAAAAGGTAAAAAAAGGAAAGAAAAGGTAAGAAAAGGAAAGGAAAGGCAAGGAAAAGGAAAGAAAAGGCAAGAAAAGGCATGGAAAAGGCATGAAAAGGCAAGAAAAGGAAAGATAAGTCAAGAAAAGGAATGAAAGGGTAAGAAAAGGAAAAAAGGGCAAGGAAAAGGTAAGAAAAGGCAAGATAAGGCAAGAAAAGAAATGAAAAGGCAAGGAAAATGAAAGAAAAGGCAAGATAATGAAAGAAAAGGGAAGATTAGGCAAGATAAGGCAAGAAAAGGGAATAAAAGGCAAGAAAAGGAACGAAAATGAAAGATGAGGCAAGAAAAGGCAAGATAAGGCAAGAAAAGGTAAGAAAGGCAAGGAAAAGGTAAGAAAATTAAAGATAAGGCAAGAAAAGGCAAGGAAAAGGCAAGAAAAGGAAAGATAAGGCAAGAAAAGGTAAGAAAAGGCAAGGAAAAGGCATGAAAAGGCAAGAAAAGTCAAGAAAAGGCATGAAAAGGCAAAGAAAAGGTATGAAAAGGCATGAAAAGGAAAGAAAAGGAAAGAAAAGGCATGAAAAGACAAAAAAGGTAAGAAAAGGCAAGATAAGGAATGAAAGGGCAAGAAAAGGCAAGAAAAGGCATGAAAAGGACAGATAAGTCAAGAAAAGGCAAGAAAAGGCAAGCAAAGGAAAGAAAAGGAAAAATAAGGCAGGAAAAGGAAAGGAAAGGCAAGAAAAGGAAAGGAAAGGCATGAAAAGGCAAGAAAAGGCAAGGAAAAGGAATGAAAAGGCATGGAAAAGGCATGGAAAAGGCAAGATAAGGAAAGAGAAGGCATGGTAAAGGCATGAAAAGGCAAGGAAAAGGAAGGATAAGGCAAGAAAAGTCAAGAAAAGGCAGGATAAGGCAAGAAAAGGAATGAAAAGGCATGGAAAAGGCAAGAAAAGGTAAGATAAGGAAAGAGAAGGCATGGTAAAGGCATGAAAAGGCAAGGAAAAGGTAAGAAAAGCCAAGGAAAAGGCAAGTAAAGGCAAGATAAGGCAAGGAAAAGGCATGAAAAGGCAAGAAAAGGAAAGAAAAGGCAGGAAAAGGCAAGAAAAGGATAGAAAAGACAAGAAAAGGAAAGGAAAGATAAGGCAAGAAAAGGTAAGATAAGGAAAGAAAAGGCAAGGAAAAGGAAAGAAAAGGCAAGAAAAGGTAAGAAAAGGAAAGATAAGGCAAGAAAAGGTAAGAAAAGTATAGAAAAGGCAAGAAAAGGCAAGACAAGGAAAGATAAGGCAATAAAAGGTAAGAAAAAGAAAGGAAAAGGAAAGAAAAGGCAAGATGAGAAAAGAAAAGGCAAGGAAAAGGCATTAAAAGGCAAGAAAAGGAAACATAAGGCAAAAAATGTAAGATAAGGCAAGAAAAGGCAAGAAAAAGAAATAAAAGGCAAGGAAAAGGCAAGGATGGCAAGAAAAAGTCCTAAAAAGGCAAGAAAAGGTAAGGAAAAGGCATGATAATTTAACAAATGGCAAGAAAAAGAAAAGATAAGGGAAAAAAAGGCAAGGAAAAGGCAAGAAAATGAAAGAAAAGTTAAGAAAAGGAAATATTAGGCAAGCTAAGGCAAGATAAGGCAAGAAAGGGCAAGGAAAAGGCAAGATAAGGCAAGAAAACGAATGGAAAAGGCATGAAAGGGCAAGAAAAGGAAAGATAAGGCAAGAAAAGGCATGAAAAGGCAAGAAAAGAAAAGAAATGGCAAGGAAAAGGTAAGAAAAGGCAAGATAATGCAAGAAAAGGAAAGAAAAGACAAGGAAAGGGAAAGAAAAGGCAAGATAAGGAAAGAAAAGGCAAGAGAAGGCAATATAAGGTAAGAAATGGGAATGAAAGGCAAGAAAAGGAATGAAAATGAAAGATGAGGAAGAAAAGGCAAGATAAGGAAAGAAAAGGCAAGAAAAGGAAAGATAAGGCAAGAAAAGGCATGAAAAGGTAAGAAAAGGCATGAAAAGGTAAGAAAAGGCATGAATAGGCATGAAAAGGCAAGGAAAAGGCATGAAAAGGAAAGAAAAGGAAAGAAAAGACAAAAAAAGGCAAGAAAAGGTAAGAAAAGGCAAGATAAGGTATGAAAGGGCAAGATGAGGCAAGAAAAGGCAAGATAAGGCAAGAAAAGGCATGAAAAGGCAAAAAAAGGACAGATAAGTCAAGAAAAGGCAAAAAAAGGCAAGCAAAAGAAAGAAAAGGAAAGATAAGGTAGGAAAAGGAAAGAAAAGGAAAGGAAAGGCAAGAAAAGGAAAGAAAAGGCATGAAAAGGCAAGAAAAGGAAAGAAAAGGCAAGGAAAAGGCAAGAAAAGGAAGGATAAGGCAAGAAAAGGAAAGAAGAGGCATGGAAAAGGCAAGAAAATGCAAGATAAGGAAAGGGAAAGCATGGAAAAGGCATGAAAAGGAAAGGAGAAGGTAAGAAATGACAAGGAAAAGGCAAGATAAGGCAAGAAAATGCAAGGAAAAGGTAAGAAAAGACAAGATAAGGCAAGAAAAGGAAAAATAAGGAAAGAAAAGGCAAGGAAAAGGCATGAAAAGGAAAGAAAAGGCAAGATGAGGCAAGAAAAAGTAATAGAAGGCAAGGAAAAGGCAAGAAAAGGAAAGATAAAAAAAGAAAAGGCATGAAAATGCAAGGAAAAGGCATGAAAAGGCAAGAAAAGCGAAGAAAAGCTAAGAAAATGCATGAAAAGGCAAGAAAAGGCAAGATAAGGTAAGAAAAGGCAATATAAGCAAGATAAGTCAAGAAAAGGTGTGAAAAGGCAAGATAAGGCAAGACAAGCAAAGGCAAGAAAAGGAAAGAAAAGGCAAGAAAAGGAAAGGAAAGGCAAGGAAAACGCAAGAAAAGGCATGGAAAAGGCATGAAAAGGCAAGAAAAGGAAAGATAAGGCAAGAAAAGGAATGAAAAGGCAAGAAAAGGAAAAAAGGGCAAGGAAAAGGTAAGAAAAGGCAAGATAAGGCAAGAAAAGGAATGAAAAGGCAAGGAAAATGAAAGAAAAGGCAAGATAAAGAAAGAAAAGGGAAGATTAGGCAAGATTAGGGAAGAAAAGGGAATAAAAGGCAAGAAAAGGAACAAAAATGAAGGATGAGGCAAGAAAAGGCAAGATAAGGCAAGAAAAGGTAAGAAAGGAAAGGAAAAGGCAAGAAAATGCAAGATAAGGAAAGAAAAGGAAAGAAAAGGTACGGAAAAGGCATGAATAGGCAAGAAAAGGAAAGATAAGGCAAGAAAAGGAAAGAAAAGGTAAGGCGAGGCAAGGAAAAGGCAAGAAAAGGCAGGATAAGGCAAGAAAAGGAATGAAAAGGCATGGAAAAGGCAAGAAAAGGCAAGATAAGGAAAGAGAAGGCATGGTAAGGGCATGAAAAGTCAAGGAAAAGGTAAGAAAAGGTAAGAGAAGCCAAGGAAAAGGCAAGAAAAGGCAAGATAAGGCAAGAAAAGGTAAGACAAGGAAAGGATAAGGAAAGAAAAGGCAAGATGAGAAAAGAAAAGGCAAGGAAAAGGCATGAAAAGGAAAGAAAAGGAAATATAAGGCAAAAAAATGCAAGATAAGGCAAGAAAAGGCAAGAAAAGGAAATAAAAGGAAGGAAAAGGAAAGGAAGGCAAGAAAAGGAAAGAAAAGGCAAGAAAAAGTCCCGAAAAGGCAAGGAAAAGGCATGAAAAAGGCATGATAATTCAAGAAATGGCAAGAAAAAGAAAAGATAAGGGAAGAAAAGGCAAGGAAAAGGCAAGAAAAGGAAAGAAAAGGAAAGAAAAGGAAAGAAAAGGAAATATTAGGCAAGATTAGGAAAGCTAAGGCAAGATAGGGCAAGAAAGGGCAAGGAAAAGGCAAGATAAGGCAAGAAAAGGCATGGAAAAGGCATGAAAGGGCAAGAAAAGGAAAGATAAGGCAAGAAAAGGCAAGGAAAAGGCATGAAAAGGCAAGAAAAGCGAAGAAAAGGCATGAAAAGGCAAGAAAAGCGAAGAAAAGGCAAGAAAATGCATGAAAAGGCAAGAAAAGGTAAGATAAGGTAAGAAAAGGCAATTTAAGCAAGATAAGTCAAGAAAAGGCGTGAAAAGGCAAGATACGGCAAGATAAGGCAAGATAAGCGAAGGCAAGAAAAAGAAAGAAAAGGCAAGAAAAGGAAAGGAAAGGCAAGAAAAGGCATGAAAAGGCAAGAAAAGGAAAGATAAGGCAAGAAAAGGAATGAAAAGGTAAGAAAAGGAAAAAGGGAAAGGAAAAGATAAGAAAAGGCAAGATAAGGCAAGAAAAGGAATGAAAAGGCAAGGAAAATGAATGAAAAGGCAAGATAAAGAAAGAAAAGGGAAGATTAGGCAAGATAAGGCAAGAAAAGGGAATAAAAGGCAAGAAAAGGAACGAAAATGAATGATGAGGCAAGAAAAGGCAAGATAAGGCAAGAAAAGGTAAGAAAGGCAAGGAAAAGGCAAGAAAATTAAAGATAAGGCAAGAAAAGGCAAGGAAAAGGCAAGAAAAGGAAAGATAATGCAAGAAAAGGCAAGAAATGGCAAGGAAAAGGCATGAAAAGGCAAGAAAAGTCAAGAAAAGGCATGAAAAGGCATGAAAAGGCAAGAAAAGGAAAGAAAAGGCATGAAGAGACAACAAAAGGTAAGAAAAGGCAAGATAAGGAATGAAAGGGCAAGAAAAGGCAAGATAAGGCAAGAAAAGGACAGATAAGTCAAGAAAAGGCAAGAAAAGGCAAGCAAAGGAAAGAAAAGGAAAGATAAGGCAGGAAAAGGAAAGGAAAGGCAAGAAAAGGAAAGGAAAGGCATGAAAAGGCAAGAAAAGGCATGGAAAAGGCAAGAAAAGTAAAGAAAAGGAAGGATAAGGCAAGAAAAGGAATGAAAAGGCATGGAAAAGATAAGAAAAGGCAAGATAAGGAAAGGGAAGGCATGGTAAAGGCATGAAAAGGCAAGGAAAAGGTAAGAAAAGGTAAGAAAAGCCAAGAAAAAGGCAAGTAAAGGCAAGATAAGGCAAGAAAAGCCAAGGAAAAGGCATGAAAAAGCAAGAAAAGGAAAGAAAAGGCAGGAAAAGACAAGAAAAGGATAGAAAAGACAAGAAAAGGAAAGGAAAGATAATGCAAGAAAAGGTAAGATAAGGAAAGAAAAGGCAAGGAAAAGGAAAGAAAAGGCAAGAAAAGGTAAGAAAAGGAAAGATAAGGCAAGAAAAGGAAAGAAAAGGCAAGAAAAGGCAAGAAAAGGAAAGATAAGGCAAGAAAAGGTAAAAAAAGGAAAGGAAAAGGAAAGAGAAGGCAAGATGAGAAAAGAAAAGGCAAGGAAAATGCATGAAAAGGCAAGAAAAGGAAACATAAGGCAAAAAAATGCAAGATAAGGCAAGAAAAGGTAAGAAAAGGAAATAAAAGGGAAGGAAAAGGCAAGGAAGGCAAGAAAAGGAAAGAAAAGGCAAGAAAAAGTCCCGAAAAGGCTAGAAAAGGCAAGGAAAAGGCATGATAATTCAAGAAATGGCAAGAAAAAGAAAAGATAAGGGAAGAAAAGGCAAGGAAAAGGCAAGAAAAGGCAAGAAAAGGAAAGAAAAGGAAAGAAAAGGAAATATTAGGCAAGATTAGGCAAGCTAAGGCAAGATAACGCAAGAAAAGGCATGAAAAATCAAGAAAAGGAAAGAAAGGGCAAGGAAAAGATAAGAAAAAGGCAAGATAATGGAAGAAAAGGAAAGAAAAGACAAGGAAAGGGAAAGAAAAGGCAAGATAAGGAATGAAAAGGCAAGAGAAGGCAATATAAGGTAAGAAATGGGAATGAAAGGCAAGTAAAGGAATGAAAATGAAAGATGAGGAAGAAAAGGCAAGATAAGGCTTGAAAAGGTAAGAAAGGAAAGGAAAAGGCAAGACAAGGCTAGATAAGGAAAGAAAAGGCAAGAAAAGGTAGGGAAAAGGAATGAAAAGACAAGAAAAGGAAAGATAAGGCAAGAAAAGGCATGAAAAGGTAAGAAAAGGCATGAATAGGCATGAAATGGCAAGGAAAAGGCATGAAAAGGAAAGAAAAGGAAAGAAAAGGAATGAAAAGACAAAAAAGGCAAGAAAAGGTAAGAAAAGGCAAGATAAGGAATGAAAGGGCAAGATGAGGCAAAAAAAGGCAAGATAAGGCAAGAAAAGGCATGAAAAGGCAAAAAAAGGACAGATAAGTCAAGAAAAGGCAAGAAAAGGCAAGCAAAAGAAAGAAAAGGAAAGATAAGGCAGGAAAAGGAAAGAAACGGAAAGAAAAGGAAAGGAAAGGCAAGAAAAGGAAAGGAAAGGCATGAAAAGGCAAGAAAAGGAAAGAAAAGGCAAGGAAAAGGCAAGAAAAGGTAGGATAAGGCAAGAAAAGGAAAGAAGAGGCATGGAAAAGGCAAGAAAAGCAAGATAAGGAAAGGGAAGGCATGGAAAAGGCATGAAAAGGCAAGAAAAGGTAAGAAATGCCAAGGAAAAGGTAAGAAAAGGCAAAATAAGGCAAGAAAATGCAAGGAAAAGGCATGAAAAGGCAAGAAAAGACAAGATAAGGCAAGAAAAGGCAAAATAAGGAAAGAAAAGGCAAGGAAAAGGCATGAAAAGGAAAGAAAAGGCAAGATGAGGCAAGAAAAAGAAAGAGAAGGCAAGGAAAAGGCAAGAAAAGGCAAGATAAAAAAAGAAAAGGCAAGAAAATGCAAGGAAAAGGCATGAAAAGGCAAGAAAAGGTAAGAAAAGGCAATATAAGCAAGATAAGTCCAGAAAAGGCGTGAAAAGGCAAGACAAGGAAAGATAAGGCAAGACAAGCAAAGGCAAGAAAAGGAAAGAAAAGGCAAGAAAAGGAAAGGAAAGGCAAGGAAAAGGAAAGAAAAGGCAAGAAAAGGGATGGAAAAGGCATGAAAAGGCAAGAAAAGGAAAGATAAGGCAAGAAAAGGAATTAAAAGGCAAGAAAAGGAAAAAAAGGCAAGGAAAAGGCATGAAAAGGCAAGAAAAGGCACATAAAGGCAAGAAAAGGTAAGAAAATAAAAGATAAGGCAAGAAAAGGCAAGAAAATGACAGAAAAGGAAAGAAAAGGAAAGATAAGGCAAGAAAAGGTAAGAAAATAAAAGATAAGGCAAGAAAAGGCAAGAAAATGACAGAAAAGGTGAGAAAAGGAAATATAGGGCAAAAAAAGGCAGGAAAAGGCAAGAAAAGGCAATAAAAGGAAAGAAAAGGCAAGCAAAGGTATGAAAATGAAAGAAAAGGTAAGATAATGCAAGAAAAGGCAAGAAAAAGGCACGAAAAGGTAAGAAAAGGAAAGAAAAGGCTAGAAAAGGAAAGAAAAGGAGCAAAAAGGAAAGAAAAGGCAAGAAAAGGCAAGAAAAGGTAAGAGAAGGCAAGATAAGCCAAGAAAAGGCAAGAAAAGGAAAGAAAAGGCAAGATAAGGCAAAAAAAGGCAAGAAAAGGAAAGAAAAGGCAATATAAGGCAAGAAAAGGCAAGATTAGGCAGGAAAAGGCAAGGAAAAGGCAAGAAAGGGCAAGGAATAGGCAAGAAAAGGCAGGAAAAGGAAAGAAATGGCAAGAAAAGGTATGGAAAAGGCATGAAAGGCAAGAAAAGGAAAGAAAAAGGCAAGATAAGGTAAGAAAATGCAAGGAAAAGGAAAGAAAGGGAAAGATAAGGCAATATAAGGCCAAAAAAGGTAAGGTAAGGCAAGGAAAAGGTAAGATAAGGCAAGGAAAAGGCAAGCAAAGGCAAGGTAAGGCAAGGAAAAGGTAAGCTAAGGCAAGAAAAGGCAAGCTAAGGCAAGAAAAGGCAAGGAAAAGGCAAGATAAGGCAAGATAAGGTAAGGAGAAGGCATGAAAAGGCATGAAAAGGCAAGAAAAGGAAAGATAAGGCAAGAAAAGGAAAGAAAATGAATGAAAGGGCAAGGAAAAGGCAAGAAAAGGCAAGGAAAAGGAAAGAAAAGGCAAGATAAGGAAAGAAAAGGCAAGATTAGGAAAGATAAGGCAAGAAAATGGAAGGAAAGGCAAGAAAATGAAAGAAAATGAAATATGAGGCAAGAAAAGGCAAGAAAAGGTAAGAAAAGGCAAGAAAAGGCAAGATAAGGAAAGAAAAGGAAAGAAAAGGTAAGAAAAGGCAAGGAAGAGGATAGAAAAGGCAAGATAAGGAAAGAAAAGGCAATGAAAATGCAAGAAAAGGCAAATAAAGGCAAGATAAGTTAAGAAAAGGCAAGATAAAGTAAGAAAGGGCAAGATAAGGCAAGAAAAGGCAAGAAAAGGAAAGTGATAAGATAAGGCAAGAAAAGGTAAGACAAGATAAGGCAAGCAAAGGCAAGAAAATGCAAGGAAAATGCAAGAAAAGGGAAGAAAATACAAGAAAAGGACATATAAGTCAAGAAAAGGCAAGAAAAGGCAAGAAAAGGTAAGATAAGGCAAGAAAAGGCAAGAAAATGAAAGATAAGGCAAAAAAAGGCAAGGAAAATTCAGAAAAAGGCAAGAAAAGGAAAGAAATGGAAAGAAAAGGCATGGAAATGCAAGAAAAGGAAAGAAAATGCAAGGAAAAGGCAAGATAAGGCAAGAAAAGGAAAGAAAAAGCAAGGGAAAGGCAAGAAAAGGAAAGCAAAAGGCAAGAAAAGGCAACATAAGGAAAGAAAAGGCATGGAAAAGGCATAAAAAAGCAAGGAAAAGGCAAGAAAAGGTAGGAAAAGGCAAGGAAAAGGCAAGAAAATGAATGAAAAGGCAAGGAAAGGCAAGAAAAGGCAAGGAAAGGCATGAAAAGGCATGGAAAGGCATGAAAAGGCAACAAAAGGAAAGAAAAGAAAAGAAAAGGAAAGATAAGGCAAGATAAGGCAAGAAAAGGCAAGGAAAAGACAAGGAAAAGGCAAGAAAAGGAAAGATAAGGCAAGAAAAGGCAAGGAAAAGGCAAGTAAAGCAAAGGAAAGGAAAGAAAAGGCAAGGACAAGGAAAGAAAAGGCGAGAAAATGAAAGAAAAGGAAAGAAAAGGCAAGATAAGGCAAGATTAGGCAATATAAGGCAAGAAAAGGAACGAAAATGAAATATGAGGAAGAAAAGGCAAGATAAGGCAAGAAAAGGTAAGAAAGGCAAGATAAATGCAAGATAAGGAAAGAAAAGGCATGAAAATTCAAGAAAAAGAAAGATAAAGCAAGAAAAGGCAAGAAAAGGACAGATAAGTCAAGAAAATGCAAGATAAGGCAAGCAAAGGCAAGAAAATGAAAGATAAGGCAGGAAAAGGAAAGAAAATGCATGAAAAGGAAAGGAAAGGCATGAAAAGGCAAGAAAAGGAAAGATAAGGCAAGAAAAGGCTTGAAAAGGCAAGAAAAGGAAAGAAAAGGTAAGGAAAAGGTAAGATAAGGAAAGAAAAGGCATGAAAAGGCAAGAAAAAGGCAAGAAAAGTTAATAAAGGAAAGGAAAAGGGAAGAAAAGGCAAGATAAGGCAAGAAAAGGCAAGGAAAAGGCAAGAAAAGGCAAGAAAAGGAAAGAAAAGGCAAGATAAGGAAAGAAAAGGCAAGAAAAGGCAAGGAAAAGCCATGAAAAGGCAAGAAAAGGAAAGAAAAGGCAAGAAAAGGCAAGGAAAAGGTAAGAAAAGGCAAGATAGGGAAAGAAAAGGCAAGAAAAGGAAAGAAAAGGCAAGATAAGTAATGTAAGGCCAAGATAAGGCAAGATAAGTAATGTAAGGCCAAGATAAGGCAAGAAAAGGCAAGATGAACCAAGAAAAGGCATAAAAAGGCAAGAAAAGGCAAGAAAAGGAAAGAAAAGGCAAGAAAAGGACAGATAAGTCTAGAAAATGCAAGAAAAGGCAAGATAAGGCAAGTAATGGCAATTAAAGGAAAGATAAGGCAAGAAAAGGCAAGGAAAATGCAAGAAAATGCAAGAAAAGGAATGAAAAAGCATGAAAAGGCAAGAAAAGGCAAGAAAAGGAAAGAAAAGGCATGGAAAAGGCAAGGAAAATGCACGAAAAGGAAACATAAGGCAAGAGAATGCAAGATAAGGCGAGAAAAGGAAAGAAAAGGAAAGGAAAAGGCAAGGAAAGGCAAGATAAGGAAAGAAAAGGCAAGGAAAAGTCACGAAATGGCAAAGAAAAGGCAAGGAAAAGGCAAAAAAAGGCATGGAAAAGGCATGAAAATTCAACAAATGGCTAGAAAAAGAAAAGAAAAGGGAAGAAAAGGCAAGAAAAGGCAAGAAAAGAAAAGAAAATGAAAGATAAGGCAAGAAAAGGAAAGAAAAGGCAAGATAAGGCAAGATAAGGCAAGAAAAGGAAAGATAAGGCAAGAAAAGGCAAGGAAAAGGCAAGAAAAGGCATGGAAAATGCATGAAAGGGCAAGAAAAGGAAAGATAAGGTAAGAAAAGGCATGAAAAGGCAAGAAAAGGAAAGAAAGGGCAAGGAAAAGGTAAGAAAATGCAAGATAAGGCAAGAAAAGGAAAGAAAATGCAAGGAAAAGGAAAGAAAAGGCAAGATAAGGAAAGAAAAGGTAAGATAAGGCAATATAAGGCAAGAAAAGGGAATGAAAGGCTAGAAAAGGAACGAAAATGAAAGATGAGGAAGAAAAGGCAAGAAAAGATAAGAAAGGCAAGAAAAGGCAAGATATGGAAAGAAAAGGCAACAAAAGGTAAGGAAAAGGCAAGAAATGGCAAGAAAAGGAAAGAAAAAGCAAGAAAAGGCAAGGAAAAGGCATGAAAAGGTAAGAAAAGGCATGAATAGGCATGAAAAGGCAAGGAAAAGGCATGAAAGGCAAGAAAAGGAAAGAAAATACAAGAAAAGGCACGAAAAAGACAAGAAAAGGCAAGAAAAGGTAAGAAAAGGCAATATAAGGAATGAAATGGCAAGATGAGGGAAGAAAAGGCAAGATGAGGCAAGAAAAGGCATGAAAAGGAAAGAAAAGGACAGATAAGTCAAGAAAAGGCAAGAAAAGGCAAGCAAAGGAAAGAAAAGGAAAGATAAGGGAAGAAAAGGCATGAAAAGGCAAGAAAAGGCAAGGAAAAGGCAAGAAAAGGCAGGATAAGGTAAGAAAAGGAAAGAAAAGGCAAGATGAGGAAGGAAAAGGCAAGAAAAGGAAAGAAAAGGAAAGATAAAGCAAGGTAAGGCAAGAAAAGGCAAGATAAGGAAAGAAAATGCAAGAAAAGGAAAGGAAAGGCAAGAAAAGGAAAGAAAAGGCAAGAAAAGGCATAAAAAGGCAAGAAAAGGCAAGAAAAAGCATGAAAAGGCAAGATAAGGCAAGAAAAGGAAAGAAAAGGAAAGATAAGGCAAGATAAGGCAAGAAAAGGCAAGGTAAGACAAAAAAGGCAAGGAAAAGGCAAGATAAGGCTAGGAGAAGTCATGAAAAGGCATGAAAAGGAAAGATAAGGCAGGAAAAGGAATGAAAGGGCAAGGAAAAGGTAAGATAAGGCAAGAAAAGGAAAGAACAGTCAAGGAAAAGGAAAGATAAGGTAAGAAAAGGCAAGATTAGGCAAGATAAGGAAAGAAAATGGAAGGAAAGGCAAGAAAAGGAAAGAAAATGAAATATGAGGCAAGATAAGGCAAGAAATGGTAAGAAAAGGCAAGGAAAAGGTAAGAAAATGCAAGATAAGGAAAGAAAAGGAAAGATAAGGCAAGAAAAGGCATGAAAAGACAAGAAAAGGAAAGATAAGGCAAGAAAAGGTAAGAAACGGCAAGGAAAAGGAAAGAAAAGGCAAGATAAGGAAAGAAAAGGCAAGAAAAGGCAAGAAAAGGCAAGATAAGGTAAGAAAGAGCAAGATAAGGTAAGAAAGGGCAAGATAAGACAAGAAACGGCATGAAATGGCAAGAAAAGGCAAGAAAAGGAAAAAAAGGTAAGATAGGATAAGGCAAGAAAAGGTAAAAAAGGTAAGATAAGATAAGACAAGAAAAGGTAAGATAAGATAAGGCAAGAAAAGGCAAGCAAAGGCAAGAAAAGGAAAGATAAGGCAAGAAAAAGCAAGGAAAAGGCAAGATAAGGCAAGAAAAGGAAAGAAAAAGCAAGGAAAAGGCAAGAAAAGGCAAGCAAAAGGCAAGATAAGGAAAGAAAAGGCATGGAAAAGGAATTAAAAAGCAAGGAAAAGGCAAGAAAAGGTAAGAAAAGGCAAGGAAAAGGCAAGAAATGGCAAGAAAAGGCAAAAAAAGGAATGAAAAGGCAAGGAAAGACATGAAAAGGCAAGGAGAGGCATGAAAAGGCATGGAAAGGCATGAAAAGGCAAGAAAAGGAATCAAAAGGAATCAAAAGGAAAGATAAGGCTAGATAACGCAAGATAAGGCAAGAAAAGGCAAGGAAAAGACAAGGAAAAGGCAAACAAAGGCAAGAAAAGGCAAGAAAAGGCATGAAAAGGCAAGAAAAGGCAAAGAAAGGTAAGAAAAGGCAAGAAAAGGCAAGAAAAGGTAAGATAAGGCAAGAAAAGGCAAGGAAAAGGAAAGAAAAGGCAGGAAAAGGAAAGAAAAGGTCAAAAAATGTAAGAAAAAAAAAGAAAAGGCAAGAAAAGATAAGAAAAGGAAAGAAAAGGCAAGAAAAGGAAAGAACATGAAAGAAAAAGAAAGGTAAGGCAAGATAAGGCAAGAAGAGGTAAGATCAGGCAGGAAAGGCAAGGAAAAGCAAAGAAAAGGCAAGGAATAGGCAAGAAAAGGCAAGGAAAAGGCATGAAAAGGTTAGAAAAGGCAAGAAAAGGAATGAAAAGGAAAGAAAAAGAAAGATAAGGCAAGAAAAGGCAAGAAAAGGCAGGAAAAGGCAAGGAAAAGGCAGGAAAAGGAAAGAAAAGGCATGGAAAAGGCAAGCAAGGGAAAGAATAGGAAAGATAAGGCAAGAAAAGGCATGAAAAGGCAAGAAAAGGGAAGAAAGGGCAAGCAAAAGGCAAGAAAAGTCAATATAAGGAAAGAAAAGGCAAGGAAAAGGAAAGATAAGGCAATATAAGGCAAGAAAAGGCAATTTAAGGCAAGATAGGGCAGGAAATGGGAAGGAAAGGCAAGAAAAGAAAGAAAATGAAAGGTAAGGCAAGAAAAGGCAAGATAAGGCAAGAAAATGAAAGAAAAGGCAGGAAAAGGCAAGGAAAAGGCAGGAAAAGGTAAGAAAAGGAATGGAAAAGGCAAGAAAAGTCAAGAATAAGAAACATAAGGCAAGAAAAGGCATGAAAAGACATGAAAAGGCAAGAAAGGGCAAGGAAAAGGCAAGAAAGGGCAAGGAAAAGGCAAGAAAAGGCAATATAAGGAAAGAAAAGTCAAGGAAATGGAAAGGTAAGGCAATATAAGGCAAGAAAAGGCAAGATATGGCAAGAAAAGGGAAGGAAAGGCAAGAAAAGAAAATGAAAGGTATGGCAAGATATGGCAAGAAAATGAAAGAAAAGGCAGGAAAAGGCAAGGAAAAGGCAGGAAAAGGCATGAAAAAGGCAAGAAAAGGAAAGAATAGGAAAGATCGGGCAAGAAAAGGCATGAAAAGGCAAGAAAAGGGAAGAAAGGGTAAGGAAAAGGAAAGAAAAGGCAATATAAGGAAAGAAAAGGCAAGGAAAAGGAAAGATAAGGCAAGACAAGGCAAGATAGGGCAAGAAAAGGGTAGGAAAGGCAAGAAAAGAAAAGAAAATGAAAGGTAAGGCAAGGAAAGGCCAGATAAGGCAAGAAAATGAAAGAAAAGGCAAGGAAAAGGCAAGAAAAGGCAAGTTAAGGAAAGAAAAGGCATGGAAAAGGCATGAAAAGGCAAGGAAAAGGCAAGAAAAGGTAAGATAAGGCAAGAAAAGGCAAGGAAAAGGCATGAAAAGGCAAGATTAGGGAAGGAAAAGATAAGAAAAGTCAAGAAAAGGATCGAGAAGGGGAGAAAAGGCATGAAAAGGAAAGAAAAGGCATGAAAATGAAAGATAAGGCAAGAAAAAGACACAAAAAGGCAAAAAAAGGGAATAAAAATCAAGAAAATGCAAGAAAAGGCAAGAAAAGGCGAGAAAAGGTAAGAAAATGTAAGAAAATGCAAGCAAATGCAAGAAAAGAAAAGATAGGGATAGAAAGGGAATGATAAGGCAAGATCTTGCAGGAGAAGGCAAGGAAACGCCAAGAAAAGACAAGAAAAGGCAAGGAATAAGGAAGAAAAGTCAAGAAAGGGAAAGAAAAGGCATGGAAAAGGCATGAAAAGGCAAAAAAAGGCAAGAAAAAGGCAAGATAAGGTCAGAAAAGGTAAGGAAAAGGTAAGAAAAGGCAAAAAAGGAAAGATAAGGCAAGAAAAGGCAAGGAAAAGGCAAGAAAAGGCATAAAAAGGCAAGAAAAGGCATGAAAAGGTAAGAAAAGGCAAGATAAGGCAAGAAAAGGCATGGAAAAGGCATGAAAAGGCAAGAAAAAGCAAGAAAAAGGCATGATAAGGTAAGAAAAGGAAAAAAAGAGGAAAGATAAGGCAAGAAAAGGCAAGGAAAAGGCAAGAAAAGGCATAAAAAGGCAAGAAAAAGTAAGAAAAGTCATGAAAAGGTTAGAAAAGGCAAGATAAGACAAGAAAAGGAATGAAAAGGAAAGAAAACGCAAGATTAGGCAAGATAAGGTAAGAAAATGGAAGGAAAGGCAAGAAAAGGAAAGAAAATGAAATATGAGGTAAGATAAGGCAAGAAAAGGTAAGAAAAGGCAAGAAAAAGGCAAGAAAAGGCAAGATAAGGAAAGAAAAGGAAAGAAAAGACAAGGAAAAAGCATGCAAGGACAAGAAAAGGAAAGATAAGGCAAAAAAATGTAAGAAAATGCAAGGAAAAGTAAAGAAAAGGCAAGAAAAGGAAAGAAAAGGCATGGAAAGGCATGGAAATGGCAAGAAAATGCAAGATAAGTTAAGAAAAGGCAAGATAAGGTAAGAAAGGGCAAGATAAGGAAAGAAAAGGTAAGAAAAGGAAAGAAAGGGTAAGATAAGATAAGGCAAGAAAAGGTAAGATAAGATAAGGCAAGGAAAGGCAAGCAAAGGCAAGAAAAGGAAAGACAAGGCAAGAAAAGGCAAGGAAAAGGAAAGAAAATGCAAGAAAAGGAAAGAAAAGACAAAAAAAGGACAGATAAGTCAAGAAAAGGCAAGAAAAGGAAAGAAAAGTTAAGATAAGGCAAAAAAAGGCAAGCAAAGGCAAGAAAATGAAAGATAAGGCAAGAAAAGGTAAGGAAAATTAAGGAAAAGGATAGAAAAGGAAAGAAAAGGCACTGGAAAGGCAAGAAAAGACAAGAAAAGGAAAGATAAGGAATGAAAAGGCAAGGAAAATGAAAGAAAAGGCAAGATAAGGAAAGAAAAGGCAAGATTAAGAAAGACATGGCAAGAAAATTGAAGGTAAGGCAAGAAAAGGAAAGAAAAAGGCAAGGAAAAGGCAAGAAAAGGCAAGAAAAGGAAAGAAAAGAAAAGAAAATGCAAGAAAAAGGCATGCAAAGACAAGAAAAGGAAAGATAAGGAAAGAAAAGGTAAGAAAAGGCAAAGAAAAGGAAAGAAAAGGCAAGAAAAGGCAAGAAAAGGCAAGATAAGATAAGAAAGGGCAAGAGAAGGCAAGAAAAGGCATGAAAAGGCATGAAAAGGCAAGAAAAAGGCAAGAAAAGGAAAGAAAAGGCAAGAAAAGGTAAGAAAAGGCAAGATTATGCAAGAAAAGGTAAGAACAGGAAAGAATAAGAAAGATAAGGCAAGATTAGGCAAGAAGAGGTAAGATCAGGCAGGAAAGGCAAGGAAAAGGCAAGAAAAAGCAAGGAATAGGCAAGGAATAGCAAGAAAAGGAAAGAAAAGGCAAGGAAAAGGCAAGAAAAGGCATGAAAAAAAAATGAAAAGGAAAGAAAAAGAAAGAAAAGGCAAGGAAAAGGCAAAATAAGGCAAGAAAAGGCAAGGAAAAGGCAAGAAAAGGCATGGAAAAAGCAAGAAAAGGCAAGAATAGGAAAGATAAGGCAAGAAAAGGCATGAAAAGGCAAGAAAGGTACAGATAGGTCAAGAAAAGGCAAGCAAAGGGAAGAAAAGGATAGAAAAGGCAAGATAAGGCAAGAAAAGGCAAGCAAAGGCAAGAAAAGGAAAGAAAAGGCAAGGAAAAGGAAAGATAATGTAAGAAAAGGCATGGAAAAGGCATGACAAGGCAAGAAAAGGAAAGAAAAGGCATGAAAAGGCAAGAAAAGGAAAGAAAAGGTAAGGAAAAGGCAAGATAAGGCAAGGAAAGGAAAGAAAAGGCAAGGAAAAGACAAGGAAAAGGCATGGAAAAGGCATGGAAAAGGCATGAAAAGGAAAAAAAGGCATGGAAAAGCCATGAAAAGATAAGGAAAAGGCAAGAAAAGGAAAGAAAAGGCAAGAAAAGGAAAGAAAAGGTAAGAAAAGGCAAGAAAAGGCAAGGAAAAGCATGAAAAGGCAAGAAAAGGAAAGGAAAGGCATGAAAAGGCATGAAAAGGCATGAAAAGGCAAGAAAAGGAATGAAATGGCAAGAAAAGCCAAGGAAAGGCAAGATAAGGAAAGAAAAGCATGGAAAGGCATGAAAAGGCAGGGAAAAGGCAAGAAAAGGTAAGAAATGGCAAGGAAATGGCAAGAAAAGGCAAGAAAAGGCAAGAAAAGGAATGAAAAGGCAAGGAAAGACATGAAAAGGCAAGGAAAGGCATAAAAAGGCATGGAAAGGCATGAAGAGGCAAGAAAAGAAATGAAAAGGCAAGGAAAGGCATGAAAAGGCAAGAAAGGAAAGAAAAAGCAAGAAAAGGTAAGAAATGGCCAGAAAAAGAATGAAAAGGCAAGATAGGGCAAGAAAATGCAAGGAAAAGACAAGGAAAAGGCAAGGAAATGCAAGAAAAGGTAAGATAAGGCAATAAAAGGCAAGGAAAAGGCACGGAAAGGTAAGAGAAGGAAAGAAAAGGCAAGAAAAGGCAAGAAAATGTAAGAAAAGGAAAGAAAATGTAAGAAAAGGCAAGAAAAGGAAAGAAAAAGAAAGATAAGGCAAGATAATGAAAATGCAAGAAAAAGGCATGATAAGGTAAGAAAAGGCAAGAAAAGGAAAGATCAGGCAAGAAAAGGCATAAAAAGGCAAGAAAAGGCATGAAAAGGTAATAAAAGGCTAAATAAGGCAAGAAAAGGAATGAAAGGAAAGAAAAATATTGATAATGCAAGATAAGGCAAGAAAAGGCAAGGTAAGTCAAAAAAAATGCAAGGAAAAGGTATGATAAGGCAAGAAAAAGCAAGATATGGTAAGAAAAGGCAAGGAAAAGGCAGGAAAAGGCAAGAAAATACATGGAAAAGGCATGAAAAGGAAAGATAAGGCATGAAAATGCAAGAAAAGGGAAGAAAGGGCCAGGAAAAGGCAAGAAAAGGTAATATAAGGAAAGAAAAAGAAAGGAAAATAAAAGATAAGGCAAGATAAGGCAAGATAAGGAAAAATATTACAAGAAAAGGGAAGGAAAGGAAAGAAAAGAAAAGAAAATGAAAGGTAAGGCAAGAATAGGCAAGATAAGGCAAGAAAATGAAAGAACGGGCAAGGAAAAAGCAAGAAAAGGCAAGTTAAGGATAGAAAATGCATGGAAAAGACATGAAAAGGCAAAGAAAAGGCAAGAAAAGGTAAGAAAAAGGCAAGGAAAAGGTAAGATAAGGTAAGAAATGGCAAGGAAATGGCATGAAAAGGCAAGATAAGGCAAGAAAAGGGAAGAAAAGGAAAGAAAACGAAAGATAAGGCAAGAAAAAGGCACGAAAAGGCAAGGAAAAGAGAAGAAAAGGCAAGAAAAGGCAAGGAAAAGAGAAGAAAAGGCATGAAAAGGCAAGAAAAGGCAAGAAAAGGAAAGATAAGGCAAGAAAAAGGCAAGAAAAGGCAAGAAAATGCAAGAAAAAGAAAGAAAAGGAAAGATAAGGCAAGAAATGGCAAGAAAGGGAAAGAAAAGGCATGGAAAAGGCAAGGAAAAGGCAAGATAAGGTAAGAAAAGGAAAGATAAGGCAAGAAAAGGCATGAAAGATCTAGAAAAGGGAAGATAAGGTAAGAAAAGGCAAGGTAAGGAATGAAAGGGCTAGATAAGGCAAGAAAAGGCAAGAAAAGGACAGATAAGTCAAGAAAAGGGAAGAAAAGGCAAGAAAATGCATGCACAGGAAAGAAAAGGAAAGATAAGGCAAGAAAAGGCAAGGAAAAGGAAAGAAAAGGCAAGAAAAGGAAAGAAAAGGCAAGGAAAAGGCAAGAAAAGGTGAGAAAATGCTACGAAAAGGCAAGATAAGGCAAGAAAAGGCATGGAAAAGGCCTGATAAGGCAAGAAATTGCAAGAAATGAAAAGAAAAGGAAAGATAAGGCAAGAAAAGGCAAGGAAAAGATAAGAAAAAGCAAGAAAAGGAATGAAAAGGCAAGAAAAGGCAAGAAAAGGCATGAAATGGCAAGAAAATGAAAGATAAGGCAAGAAAAGGCAAGAAAAGGAAAGAAAAGGCGAGAAAAGGTAAGAAAAGGCAAGAAAAGGCAAGATAAGGAAAGGAAAGGCAAGAAAAGGAAAGAAAAGGAAAGATACGGCTAGAAAAAGCAAGATTAGGCCGGAAAAGGCATGGAAAAGGTTAGGAATAAGCAAGAAAAGGCATGAAAGGGCAAGAAAAGGCATGGAAGAAAATGAAAGAAAAGGCTATATAAGGCAAGAAAAGGCAAGATGAGGATAGAAAAGTCAAGAAAAGGAAAGATAAGGCAAGAAAAGGCATGAAAAGGAAAGAAAAGGCTATATAAGGCAAGAAAAGGAATGAAAGGAAAGAAAAAGAATGATAATGCAAGATAAGGCAACAAAAGGCAAGGTAAGGCAAGAAAATGCAAGGAAAAGGTAAGATTAGGCAAGAAAAAGCAAGATATGGTATGAAAAGGCAAGGAAAAGGCAGGAAAAGGCAAGAAAAGACATGAAAAGGCAAGAAAAGGAAAGATAAGGCATGAAAATGCAAGACAAGGGAAGAAAGGGCTAGGAAAAGGCAAGAAAAGGTAATATAAGGAAAGGAAAGGAAAGGAAAATAAAAGAAAAGGCAAGATAAGGAAAAATAGGGCAAAAAACGGGAAGGAAAGGAAAGAAAAGAAAAGAAAATGAAAGGTAAGGCAAGAATAGGCAAGATAAGGCAAGAAAATGAAAGAACAGGCAAGGAAAAGGCAAGAAAAGGCAAGTTAAGAAAAGAAAATGCATGGAAAAGGCATGAAAAGGCAAGGAAAAGGCAAGAAAAGGTAAAAAACAGGCAAGGAAAAGGCAAGAAAAGGCAAGGAAATGGCATGAAAAGGCAAGATAAGTTAAGAAAAGGGAAGAAAAGGAAAGATACGGAAAGATAAGGCAAGAAAAGGCAAGAAAAGGAAAGATAAGGCAAGAAAAAGGCACAAAAAGGTAAGAAAAGGCAAGAAAAGTTGAGAAACTGTAAGAAAAGGCAAGAAAATGCAAGAAAAGGCAAGAAAAAGAAAGAAAAGGAAAGATAAGGCAAGAAATGGCAAGATCATGCAGGAAAAGGCAAGAAAAGGCAAGGAATAAGCAAGAAAAATTCAAGAAAAGGCATGGAAAAGGCAAGAAAAGGCAAGAAAAAGGCAAGAGAAGGTCAGAAAAAGCAAGGAAAATGCAAGAAAAGGCATAAAAGAAAGAAAAGGCAAGAAAAGGCAAGGAAAAGGTAAGAAAAGGCATAAAAAGGCAAGAAAAGGCATGAAAAGGTAAGAAAAGGAAAGAAAAAGCAAGAAAAAGGCATGATAAGGTAAGAAAAGGCAAAAAAAGGCAAGAAAAGGCAAGAAAAGGTAAGAAAAGGCATGAAAAGGTAAGAAAAGGCAAGATAAGGCAAGAAAAGGAAAGAAAAAGAAAGATAAGGCAAGATAAGGCAAGAAAAGGAAAGGTAAGGCAAGAAAAGGAATGAAAAGGTAAGAAAAGGCAAGATAAGGCAAGAAAAGGAATGAAAAGGAAAGAAAAAGAAAGATAAGGCAAGATAAGGCAAGAAAAGGCAAGGTAAGGCAAGAAAAGGTAAGAAAAGGCATAAAAAGGAAAAAAGGTAAGATAAGGCAAGAAAAGGAATGAAAAGGAAAGAAAAAGAAAGATAAGGCAAGGTAAGGCAAGAAAAGGCAATGTAAGGCAAGAAAAGGCAAGGAAAAGGAAAGATAAGGCAAGGAAAAGGTAGGAAACGGCAAGAAAAGGCATGGAAAAGGCAAGAAAAGGCAAGAAAAGGAAAGATAAGGTAATGAAAATGAAAGAAAAGGCCAGGAAAATGAAAGAAAAGGCAAGCTAAGGCAAGAAAAGGAAAGAAAAGGCAAGGAAAATGAAAGAAAAGGCAAGATAAGGCAAGATAGGGCAAGAAAAGGGAAGGTAAGGCAAGAAACAAAAGAAAATGAATGGTAAGGCAAGATAAGGCAAGATAAGGCAAGATAAGGAAAGAAAATGAAAGAAAAGGCAAGGAAAAGGCAAGAAAAGGCAAGTTAAGGAAAGAAAAGGAATGGAAAAGGCATGAAAAGGCAAGGAAAAGGCAAGAAAAGGTAGGAAAAGGAAAAAAAGGCAAGATAAGGCAAGGAAAGGAAAGAAAAGGCGAGAAAAGGAAGGATAAGGCAAGAAAAAGGCACGAAAAGGTAAGAAAAGGAAAGATAAGGCAAGAAAAGGCAAGAAAAAGAAAGAAAAGGAAAGATAAGGAAAGAAAAGGAAAGATCATGCAGGAAAAGGCAAGGAAAAGGCAAGAAAACGCAAAGAATAAGCAAGAAAAGGCAAGAAATGGAAAGAAAAGGCATGGAAAAGGCAAGAAAAGGCAAGAAAAAGGCAAGATAAGGTCAGAAAAGGCAAGGAAAAGGCAATAAAAGGCATGAAAATGTAAGATAAGGCAAGAAAAGGAAAGAAAAGGAAAGATAAGGAAAGAAAAGGAAAGATAAGGCAAGAAAAGGCATGAAAAGGCAAGAAAAGGGAAGATAAGGTAAGAAAAGGCAAGGTAAGGAATGAAAGGGCTAGATAAGGCAAGAAAAGGCAAGAAAATGACAGATAAGTAAAGAAAAAGCAAGAAAAGGAATGAAACGGCAAGATAAGGCAAGAAAATGCAAGCAAAGGTAAGAAAAGGCAAGAAAAGGCAAGAAAAGGAAGGAAAAGGTAAGAAAAGGCAAGAAAAGGAAAGAAAAGGTAAGGAAAAGGCAAGAAAAGGTGAGAAAATGCAACGAAAAGGCAAGATAAGGCAAGGAAAAGGCATGATAAGGCAAGAAAATGCAAGGAATAAGCAAGAAAAGGCATGAAAGGGAAAGAAAAGGAAAGAAAAGGAATGGAAGAGGCATAAAAAGGGAAGAAGATGAAAGAAAAGGCAAAAAAGTAAAGATAAGGAAAGAAATGGTAAAAAAATGGCAAGAAAAGGCATAAAAATTCAAGAAAAGGCAAGAAAATGCATGAAAATGTAAGAAAAGGCAAGATAAGGCAAGAAAAGGAAAGATAAGGCAAGAAAAGGCATGAAAAGGCAAGAAAAGGCAAGAAAAGGTAAGAAAAGGCAAGACAAGGAATGAAAAAGGCAAGATAAGGTAAGAAAATGAAAGAAAGGGAAAGAAAATGAAAGATAAGGCAAGGAAAAGATAAGAAAAGGCAAGAAAAGGAATGAAAAAGCAAGAAAAGAAAAGAAAAGGCAAGAAAAGGAAAGATAAGGCAAGAAAAGGAAAGATAAGGCAAGAAAAAGGCACAAAAAGGCAAGATAAGGCAAGAAAAGGCAAGTTCAGGCCAGAAAAGGCATGAAAAGGCAAGAAAAGGCAAGATAAGGTAAGAAAAGGCAAGATAGGGAATGAAAGAGGCAAGATAAGGAAAGAAAATGAAAGAAAGGGAAACAAAATGAAAGATAAGGCAAGGAAAAGATAAGAAAAGGCAAGAAAAGGCAAGAAAAGACATGAAAAGGTAAGAAAAGGGAAGATAAGGCAAGAAAAGGAAAGATAAGGCAAGAAAATGCATGAAAAGGCAAGAAAAGGCTAGATAAGGTAAGAAAAGGCAAGATAAGGAATGAAAGAGGCAAGATAAGGCAAGAAAAGGCATTAAAAGGCAAAATAAGGCAAGAAAAGGCAAGAAAAGGCAAGGAAAAGGTAAGAAAAGGCAAGGAAAAGGCAAGAAAAGGGCAAGAAAAGGAAAAAAAATGCAAGGAAAATTCATGAAAAGACAAGATGAGGATAGAAAAGTCAAGAAAAGGAAAGTAAAGGAATGAAAAAGCAAGATAAGGCAAGAAAAGGCAAGGAAAATATAAGAAAAGGCAAGAAAAGGAAAGAAAAGGCTAGAAAAGGCATGAAAAGGAAAGAAAAGGCAAGAAAAGGACAGGTAAGGCAAGAAAAGGCAAGAAAAGGCAAGAAAAGGAAAGAAAAGTTGAGAAAAGGAATGAAAAGGTAAGAAAAGGCAGGATAAGGCAAGAAAAGGAAAGATAAGGAAAGATCATGGAGGAAAAGGCAAGGAAAAGGCATAGAATTATCAAGAAAAGGCAAGAAAGGGAAAGAAAAGGCATGGAAAAGGCATAAAAGGCAAGGAAAAGGCAAGAAAAGCCAAAAAAAGAAAGATAAGGCAAGAAAAGGCAAGGAAAATGCATTAAAATGCCAGAAAAGGAAAGAAAGGGAAGGATAAGGCAAGAAAAGGCATGAAAAGGCAAGAAAAGGCATGAAAAGGTGAGAAAATGCAAGGAAAAGGCAAGAAAAGGCAAGATAAAGCAAGAAAAGGCAAGGAAATGGCAAGATAAGGCAAGATAAGTCAAGAAAATGCAAGAAAATGAAAGATAAGGCAAGAAAAGGCAAGGAAAAGATAAGAAAAGGAATTGAAAGGCATGAAAAGGCAAAATAAGGCAAGAAAAGGCAAGCAAAGGCAAGAAAAGGAAAGATACGGCAAGAAAATGTAAGAAAAGGCAAGGAAAAGGTAAGTTAAGGAAAGAAGAGGCATTGAAAAGGCATGAAAAGGCAAGGAAAAGGCAAGAAAAGGTAAGAAAAGACAAGGAAAAGGCAAGAAAGGGCAAAAAAATACAAGGAAAATACATGAAAAGGCAAGATGAGGATAGAAAAGTCAAGAAAAGGAAAGTAAAGGAATGATAAGGCAAGATAAGGCAAGAAAAGGCAAGGAAAATATAAGAAAAGGCAAGAAAAGGAAAGAAAAGGCAAGAAAAGGAAAGATAAGGCAAGAAAAAGGAAAAAAAAGGCAAGAAAAGGAAAGAAATGGCAAAAAAAAGGCATGAAAAGGCGAGAAAAGGAAAGAAAAGGCAAGAAAAGGTAGGCTAAGGCAAGAAAAGGCAAGAAAATAAAAGATAAGGAAAGAAAAGGCAAGATCATGGAGGAAAAGGCAAGGAAAACGCAAAGAATAAGCAAGAAAGGGAAAGAAAAAGCATGGAAAAGGCATAAAAAGACAAGAAAGAGCAAGAAAAAGGCAAGATAAAGTCATAAAAGGCAACGAAAAGGCAAGAAAAGCCAAAAAAAGGAAAGATAAGGCAAGAAAAGGCAAGGAAAATGCATTAAAAGGCCAGAAAAGGTAAGAAAAGGCTAGAAAAGGAAAGAAAGGGAAGGATAAGGCATGAAAAGGCATGAAAAGGTGAGAAAATGCAAGGAAAAGGCCAGATAAAGCAAGAAAAGGCAAGGAAAAGGCAAGATAAGGCAAGAAAATGCAAGAAAAGGAAAGATAAGGCAAGAAAAGGCAAAGAAAAGATAAGAAAAGGAATGAAAAGGCAAGAAAAGGGATGAAAAGGCAAAATAAGGCAAGAAAAGGCAAGCAAAGGCAAGAAAAGGAAAGATAAGGCAAGAAAAGGTAAGAAAAGGCAAGGAAAAGGCAAGAAAAGGCAAGTTAAGGAAAGAAAAGGCATGGAAAAGGCATGAAAAGGAAAGGAAAAGACAAGAAAAGGTAAGAAAAGGCAAGGAAAAGGCAAGAAAAGGCAAAAAAATGCAAGGAAAATTCATGAAAAGGCAAGATGAGGATAGAAAAGTCAAGAAAAGGAAAGTAAAGGAATGATAAGGCAAGATAAGGCACGAAAAGGCAAGAAAAGGCATGAAAAGGCAAGGAAAAGGTAAGAAAAGGCAAGGAAAAGGCAAGAAAAGGGCAAGAAAAGGCAAAAAAATGCAAGGAAAATTCATGAAAAGGCAAGATGAGGATAGAAAAGTCAAGAAAAGGAAAGTAAAGGAATGATAAAGCAAGATAAGGCAAGAAAAAGCAAGGAAAATATAAGAAAAGGCAAGAAAAGGAAAGAAAAGGCTAGAAAAGGCAAGAAAAGGAAAGAAAAGGCAAGAAAAGGACAGATAAGGCAAGAAAAGGCAAGAAAAGGCAAGAAAAGGAAAGAAAGGGAATGAAAAGGCAAGAAAAGGCAGGATAAGGCAAGAAAAGGAAAGATAAGGAAAGAAAAGTCAAGATCATGGAGGAAAAGGCAATGAAAAGGCAAAGAATTATCAAGAAAAGGCAAGAAAGGGAAAGAAAAGGCATGGAAAAGGCATAAAAGAACAAGAAAAAGCAAGAAAACGGCAAGATAAAGTCATAAAAGGCAAGGAAAAGGCAAGAAAAGCCAAAAAAAGAAAAGATAAGGCAAGAAAAGGCAAGGAAAATGCATTAAAATGCCAGAAAAGGAAAGAAAGGGAAGGATACGGCAAGAAAAGGCATGAAAAGGCAAGAAAAGGCATGAAAAGGTGAGAAAATGCAAGGAAAAGGCAAGATAAAGCAAGAAAAGGCAAGATAAAGCAAGAAAAGGCAAGGAAATGGCAAGATAAGGCAAGATAAGTCAAGAAAATGCAAGAAAAGGAAAGATAAGGCAAGAAAAGGCAAGGAAAAGATAAGAAAAGGAATTGAAAGTCATGAAAAGGCAAAATAAGGCAAGAAAAGGCAAGCAAAGGCAAGAAAAGGAAAGATACGGCAAGAAAATGTAAGAAAAGGCAAGGAAAAGGCAAGTTAAGTAAAGAAGAGGCATTGAAAAGGCATGAAAAGGCAAGGAAAAGGCAAGAAAAGGTAAGAAAAGACAAGGAAAAGGCAAGAAAGGGCAAAAAAATACAAGGAAAATACATGAAAAGGCAAGATGAGGATAGAAAAGTCAAGAAAAGGAAATTAAAGGAATGGTAAGGCAAGATAAGGAAAGAAAAGGCAAGGAAAATATAAGAAAAGGCAAGAAAAGGAAAGAAAAGGCAAGAAAAGGAAAGAAATGGCAAAAAAAGGCATGAAAAGGCGAGAAAAGGAAAGAAAAGGCAAGAAAAGGCAGGATAAGGCAAGAAAAGGCAAGAAAAGAAAAGATAAGGAAAGAAAAGGCAAGATCATGGAGGAAAAGGCAAGGAAAAGGCAAAGAATAAGCAAGAAAGGGAAAGAAAGGGAAAGAAAAAGCATGGAAAAGTCATAAAAAGACAAGAAAGAGCAAGAAAAAGGCAAGATAAAGTCATAAAAGGAAACGAAAAGGCAAGAAAAGCCAAAAAAAGGAAAGATAAGGCAAGAAAAGGTAAGGAAAATGCATTAAAAGGCCAGAAAAGGTAAGAAAAGGCTAGAAAAGGAAAGAAAGGAAAGGATAAGGCAAGAAAAGGCATGAAAAGGCATGAAAAGGTGAGAAAATGCAAGGAAAAGGCAAGATAAAGCAAGAAAAGGCAAGGAAAAGGCAAAATAAGGCAAGAAAATGCAAGAAAAGGAAAGATAAGGCAAGAAAAGGTAAGAAAAGGCAAGGAAAAGGCAAGAAAAGGCAAGTTAAGGAAAGAAAAGGCATGGAAAAGGCATGAAAAGGAAAGGAAAAGACAAGAAAAGGTAAGAAAAGGCAAGGAAAAGGCAAGAAAAGGCAAAAAATGCAAGGAAAATTCATGAAAAGGCAAGATGAGGATAGAAAAGTCAAGAAAAGGAAAGTAAAGAGTGATAAGGCAAGATAAGGTAAGAAAAGGCAAGAAAAGGAAAGAAAAGGCAAGAAAAGGCATGAAAAGGAAAGAAAAGGCAAGAAAAGCAAAGAAAAGGCAAGAAAAAGGCAAGAAAAGGCAAGAGAAGGCAAGAAAAGGAATGAAAAGGCAAGAAAAGGCAGGATAAGGCAAGAAAAGGCAAGAAAAGGAAAGATAAGGAAAGAAAAGGCAAGATGATGGAGGAAAATGAATGAAAAGGCAAGAAAAGGCAGGATAAGGCAAGAAAGGGAAAGAAAAGGCATGGAAAAGGCATAAAAAGACAAGAAAAAGGCAAGATAAAGTCATAAAAGGCAAGGAAAAGGAAAGATAAGGCAAGAAAAGGCAAGGAAAATGCATTTTAATGCCAGAAAAGGAAAGAAAGGGAAGGATAAGGCAAGAAAAGGCATGAAAAGGCAAGAAAAGGCATGAAAAGGCATGAAAAGGTGAGAAAATGCAAGGAAAAGGCAAGAAAAGGCAAGATAAAGCAAGAGAAGGCAAGGAAAAGGAAAGATAAGGCAAGATAAGGCAAGAAAATGCAAGAAAAGGAAAGATAAGGCAAGAAAAGGCAATTAAAAGATAAGAAAAGGAATGAAAAGGCAAGAAAATGCATGAAAAGGCAAAATAAGGCAAGAAAAGGCAAGCAAAGGCAAGAAAAGGAAAGATAAGGCAAGAAAATCAAGGAAAAGGCAAGAAAAGGCAAGTTAAGGAATGAAGAGGCATGGAAAAGGCATAAAAAGGCAAGGAAAAGGCTAGAAAAGGTAAGAAAAGGCAAGGAAAAGGCAAGAAAAGGCAAAAAAAAATGCAAGGAAAATACATGAAAAGGCAAGATGAGGATAGAAAAGTCAAGAAAAGGAAAGTAAAGGAATGATAAGGCAAGATAAGGCAAGAAAAGGCAAGGAAAATATAAGAAAAGGCAAGAAAAGGAAAGAAAAGGCAAGAAAAGGAAAGATAAGGCAAGAAAAAGGCAAAAAAAGGCAAGAAAAGGAAAGAAATGGCAAGAAAAGGAAAGATAAGGAAAGAAAAAGGCAAAAAAAGGCAAGAAATGGCAAGAAAAGGCATGAAAAGGAAAGAAAAGGCAAGAAAAGGAAAGCAAAGGCTAGAAAAGGCAGGATAAGGCAAGAAAAGGCAAGTAAAGAAAAGATAAGGAAAGAAAAGGCAAGATCATGGAGGAAAAGGCAAGGAAAAGGCAAGAAAAGGCAGGATAAGGCAAGAAAAGGCAAGTAAAGAAAAGATAAGGAAAGAAAAGGCAAGATCATGGAGGAAAAGGCAAGGAAAAGGCAAGAAAAGGCAAAGAATAAGCAAGAAAGGGAAAGAAAAGGCATGGAAAAGGCATAAAAAGACAAGAAAGAGCAAGAAAAAGGGAAGATAAAGTCATAAAAGGCAACGAAAAGGCAAGAAAAGCCAAAAAAAGGAAAGATAAGGCATGAAAAGGCAAGGAAAAGGCAAGATAAGGCAAGAAAATGCAAGAAAAGGAAAGATAAGGCAAGAAAATGCAAGGAAAAGATAAGAAAAGGAATGAAAAGGCAAGAAAAGGCAAAATAAGGCAAGAAAGGGCAAGAAAAGGAAAGATAAGGCAAGAAAATGTAAGAAAAGGCAAGGAAAAGGCAAGAAAAGGCAAGTTAAGGAAAGAAAAGGCATGGAAAAGGCATGAAAAGGAACGGAAAAGGCAAGAAAAGGTAAGAAAAGGCAAGAAAAGGCAAAAAAATGCTAGGAAAATTCATGAAAAGGCAAGATGAGGATAGAAAAGTCAAGAAAAGGAAAGTAAAGGAAAGATAAGGCAAGATAAGGCAAAAAAAGGCAAGGAAAATATAAGAAAAGGCAAAAAAAGAAAAGATAAGGCAAGAAAAAGGCAAAAAAAGGCAAGAAAAGGAAAGAAAAGGCGAGAAAAGGAATGAGAAGGCCAGAAAAGGCAGGATAAGGCAAGAAAAGGCAAGAAAAGGAAAGATAAGGAAAGAAAAGGCAAGATCATGGAGGAAAATGCAAGGAAAAGGCAAGAAAAGGCAAAGAAAGGGAAAGAAAAGGCATGGAAAAGGCATAAAAAGACAAGAAAAAGCAAGAAAGAGGCAAGATAAAGTTATAAAAGGCAAGGAAAAGGCAAGAAAAGCCAAAAAAAGGAAAGAAAAGGCAAGAAAAGGCAAGAAAAATAAATTAAAAGGCCAGAAAAGGTAAGAAAAGGAAAGAAAGGGAAGGATAAGGCAAGAAAATTCATGAAAAGGCAAGAAAAGGCATGAAAAGGTGAGAAAATGCAAGGAAAAGGCAAGAAAAGGCAAGATAAAGCAAGAAAATGCAAGGAAAAGGCAAGATAAGGCAAGATAAGGCAAGAAAATACAAGAAAAGAAAATATAAGGAAAGAAAAGGCAAGGAAAAGATAAGAAAAGGAATGAAAAGGCAAGAAAAGGCATGAAACGGCAAGAAAAGGCAAGAAAAGGAAAGATAGGGGAAGAAAAAGCCACGGAAAGGCAAGAAAAGGCAAGAAAAGGCAATAAAAGGAAAGAAAAGGCGAGAAAAGGTAAGAAAAGGCAAGAAAAGGCAAGAAAAGGAAAGATAAGGCAAGAAAATGTAGGAAAAGGCATGGAATAAGCAAGAAAAGGCAAGAAAGGGAAAGAAAAGGCAAGATAAGGTCAGAAATTGCAAGAAAAAGGTAAGATAAGGTCAGAAAAAGGTACGAAAAAGGCAAAATAAGGCAAGAAAAAGTCAAGAAAAGGCAGAAAAAGGCAAGAAAAGGCTAGATAAGGTAAGAAAAGGCAAGATAAGGAATGAAAGAGGCAAGATAAGGCAAAAAAGGCATGAAAAGGCAAGAAAAGGATAGATAAGTGAAGAAAAGGCAAGAAAAGAAAAGAAAAGGCAAGATATGGCAAGAAAAGGCAAGAAAAGGAAAGATAAGGCAAGAAAATGAAAGAAAAGGCAAGGAAAGGGAAAGAAAAGACATGTTAAGGATAGAAAAGGCATGGTAAAGGAATGAAAAGGCAAGGAAAAGGCAAGAAAAGGTAAGGAAAGGCAAGGAAATGGCTAGGAAAAGGAAAGAAAAGGCAAGGAAAAGTCATGAAAAGGCAAGATAAGGCAATAAAAGGTATGGAAAAGGAATGAAAAGGCAAAAAAAGGAAAGCTAAGGAAAGATAAGGCAAGAAATGGTAAGAAAAAGGCAAGAAAAGGCATAAAATGCAAGAAAAGGCAAGAAAAGGAAAGAAAAGGAATGATAAGGGAAGAAAAGGCATGAAAAGGCAAGGAAAGGTTGATAAGTTAAGAAAAGGCAAGATAAGGAATGAAAGAGGCAAGATAAGGTAAGAAAATGAAAGAAAGGGAAAGAAAAGGAAAGATAAGGCAAGAAAAGGCAAGGAAAAGATAAGAAAAGGCAAGAAAAGGAAAGAAAAGGCAAGAAAAGGAAAGATAAGGCAAGAAAAAGGCACGAAAAGGCAAGAAAAGGCAAGAAAAGGAAAAGGCGAGAAAAGGTAAGAAAAGGTAAGAAAAGGCAAGATAAGGCAAAAAAAAGGCAAGAAAAGGAAAGATAAGGAAAGATAAGGCAAGAAAAGGCAAGATCAGGCCAGAAAAGGCAAGGAAAAGGAAAGAAATAAGCAAGAAAAGGCAAGAAAGGGAAAGAATAGGCAAGAAAAGGCATGGAAGAGGCATAAAAAGGGAAGAAAAGGCAAGAAAAAGGCAAAATAATGTCAGAAAAGGCAAGAAATAGGCAAGAAAAGGCAAAAAAGGGAAAGATGAGGGAAGAAAAATGGCATAAAAATACAAGAAAAGGCATGAAAAGGTAAGAAAAGGCAAGATAAGGCAAGAAAAGGAAAGATAAGGCAAGAAAAGGCATGAAAAGGCGAGAAAAGGCTAGATAAGGTAAGAAATGGCAAGATAAGGAATGAAAGAGGCAAGATATGGCAAGAAAAGGTATGAAAAGGCAAGAAAAGGACAGATAAATCAAGAAAAGGCAAGAAAGGGAAAGAAAAGGCAAGATGAGGCAAGAAAATGCAAGTTAATGAAAGAAAAGGCATGGAAAAGGCATGAAAAGGTAAGAAAAGGCAAGGAAAATGCATGAAAAGGCAAGATGAGGATAGAAAAGTCAAGAAAAGGAAAGTAAAGGAATGATAAGGCAAGTTAAGGCAAGAAAAGGCAAGGAAAATATAAGAAAAGGTAAGAAAAGGAAAGAAAAGGCAAGAAATGGAAAGATTAGGCAAGAAAAAGGCAAAAAAAGGCAAGAAAAGGAAAGAAATGGCAAGAAAAGGCATGAAAAGGAAAGAAAAGGTAAGAAAAGGTAGGATAAGGCAAGAAAAGGCAAGAAAAGGAAAGATAAGGAAAGAAAAGGCAAGATCATGGAGGAAAAGGCAAAGAAAAGGCAAGAAAAGGCAAAGAATAAGCAAGAAAGGGAAAGAAAGGGAAAGAAAAGGCATGGAAAAGGCATAAAAAGATAAGAAAGAGCTAGAAAAAGGCAAGATAAAGTCATAAAAGGCAACGAAAAGGCAAGAAAAGCCAAAAAAAGGAAACATAAGGCAAGAAAAGGCAAGGAAAATGCATTAAAAGGCCAGAAAAGGTAAGAAAAGGCTAGAAAAGGAAAGAAAGGGAAGGATAAGGCAAGAAAACGCATGAAAAGGCATGAAAAGGAGAGAAAATGCAAGGAAAAGGCAAGAAAAGGCAAGATAAAGCAAGAAAAGGCAAGGAAAAGGCAAGATATGGCAAGATAAGGCAAGAAAATGCAAGAAAAGGAAAGATAAGGCAAGAAAATGCAAGGAAAAGATAAGAAAAGGAATGAAAAGGCAAGAAAAGGCATGAAAAGGCAAAATAAGGCAAAAAAAGGTAAGCAAAGGCAAGAAAAGGAAAGATAAGGCAAGAAAATGTAAGAAAAGGCAAGGAAAAGGCAAGAAAAGGCAAGTTAAGGAAAGAAAAGGCATGGAAAAGGCATGAAAAGGAAAGGAAAAGGTAAGAAAAGGCAAGGAAAAGGCAAGAAAAGGCAAAAAATGCAAGGAAAAATCATGAAAAGGCAAGATGAGGATAGAAAAGTGAAGAAAAGGAAACTAAAGGAATGATAAGGCAAGATAAGGCAAGAAAAATATAAGAAAAGGCAAGAAAAGGAAAGAAAAGGCATGAAAAGGAAAGATAACGCAAGAAAAAGGCAAGAAAAGGTAAGAAAAGGCAAGAAAAGGCAAGAAAAGGCGAGAAAAGTCAAGAAAAGGCGAGAAAAGGAATGAAAAGGCAAGAAAAGGCAAGAAAAGGAAAGGAAAGGAAAGATAAGGAAAGAAAAGGCAAGATCATGGAGTAAAAGGCAAGAAAAGGCAAAGAATAAGCAAGAAAAGACAAGAAAGGGAAAGAAAAGGCATGGAAAAGGCATAGAAAGACAAGAAAAGGTAAGAAAAAGGTAAGATAAAGTTATAAAAGGCAAGGAAAAGGAAAACAAAGCCAAAAAAAAGGAAAGATAAGGCAAGAAAAGGCAAGAAAAATAAATTAAAAGGCCAGAAAAGGTAAGAAAAGGCAAGAAAAAGAAAGAAAGGGAAGGATAAGGCAAGAAAAGACATGAAAAGGCAAGAAAAGGCATGAAAAGGCATGAAAAGGTGAGAAAATGCAAGGAAAAGGCAAGAAAAGGCAAGATAAAGCAAGAAAAGGCAAGGAAAAGGCAAGATAAGGCAAGAAAATGGAAGAAAAGAAAAGATAAGGCAAGAAAAGGCAAGGAAAAGATAAGAAAAGGAATGAAAAGGCAAGAAAAGGCAAGAAAAAGGCAAGAAAAGGCAAGAAAAGGAAAGATAGGGCAAGAAAAAGGCACGAAAAGGCAAGAAAAGGCAAGAAAAGGCAAAAAAAGGAAAGAAAAGGCGAGAAAAGGTAAGAAAATGCAGGAAAAGGCAAGAAAAGGAAAGATAAGGCAAGAAAATGTAGGAAAAGGCAAGGAAAAGGCATGCAATAAGCAAGAAAAGGCAAGAAAGGGAAAGAAAAGGCAAGTTAAGGAAAGAAAAGGAATGGAAAAGGCATGAAAAGGCAAGGAAAAGGAAAGAAAAGGTAAGAAAAGGCAAGGAAAAGGAGAGAAAAAGCAAGATAAGGCAAGGAAAAGGCATGAAAAGGCAAGATGAGTCAAGAAAAGGCAAGAAAAGGAAAGAAAAGGAAACATAAGGCAAGATAAGGCAAGAAAAGGCAAGAAAAGGCAAGGAAAAGATAAGAAAAGGCAAGTAAAGGAAAGAAAAGGCGAGAAAAGGAAGTATAAGGCAAGAAAAAGGCACGAAAAGGTAAGAAAAGGAAAGATAAGGCAAGAAACGGCAAGAAAAAGAAAGAAAAGGAAAGATAAGGAAAGAAAAGGAAAGATCATGCAGGAAAAGGCAAGGAAAAGGCAAGAAAAGGCAAAGAATAAGCAAGAAAAGGCAAGAAATGGAAAGAAAAGGCATGGAAAAGGCAAGTAAAGGCAAGAAAAAGGCAAGATAAGGTCAGAAAAGGCAAGGAAAAGGCAATAAAAGGCAAGAAAAGGCATGAAAATATAAGATAAGGCAAGAAAAGGAAAGAAAAGGAAAGAAAAGGAAAGATTAGGCAAGAAAAGGCATGAAAAGGCAAGAAAAGAGAAGATATGGTAAGAAAAGGCAAGGTAAGGAATGAAAGGGCTAGATAAGGCAAGAAAAGGCAAGAAAAGGACAGATAAGTAAAGAAAAAGCAAGAAAAGGAATGAAACGGCAAGATAAGGCAAGAAAACGCAAGCAAAGGTAAGAAAAGGCAAGAAAAGGAAGGAAAAGGTAAGAAAAGGCAAGAAAAGGAAAGAAAAGGTAAGGAAAAGGCAAGAAAAGGTGAGAAAATGCAACGAAAAGGCAAGATAAGGCAAGAAAAGGCAAGGAAAAGGCATGATAAGGCAAGAAAATGCAAGGAATAAGCAAGAAAAGGCATGAAAGGGAAAGAAAAGGCAAGAAAAGGAATGGATGAGGCATAAAAAGGGAAGAAGATGAAAGAAAAGGCAAAAAAAGGAAAGATAAGGAAAGAAATGGTAAAAAAATGGCAAGAAAAGGCATAAAAATTCAAGAAAAGGCAAGAAAATGCATGAAAATGTAAGAAAAGGCAAGAAAAGGAAAGAAAAGGAAAGATAAGGCAAGAAAAGGCATGAAAAGGCAAGAAAAGGCAAGATAAGGTAAGAAAAGGCAAGACAAGGAATGAAAGAGGCAAGATAAGGTAAGAAAATGAAAGAAAGGGAAAGAAAATGAAAGATAAGGCAAGGAAAAGATAAGAAAAGGCAAGAAAAGGAATGAAAAAGAAAGAAAAGACAAGAAAAGGCAAGAAAAGGCAAGAAAAGGAAAGATAAGGCAAGAAAAAGGCAAAAAAAGGCAAGAAAAGGCAAGTTCAGGCCGGAAAAGGCATAAAAAGGCAAGAAAATGCTAGATAAGGTAAGAAAAGGCAAGACAATGAATGAAAGAGGCAAGATAAGGTAAGAAAATGAAAGAAAGGGAAACAAAATGAAAGATAAGGCAAGGAAAAGATAAGAAAAGACATGAAAAGGTAAGAAAAGGGAAGATAAGGCAAGAAAAGGAAAGATAAGGTAAGAAAAGGCATGAAAAGGCAAGAAAAGGCTAGATAAGGTAAGAAAAGATAAGATAAGGAATGAAAGAGGCAAGATAAGGCAAGAAAAGGCATGAAAAGGCAAAATAAGGCAAGAAAAGGCAAGTTAAGGAAAGAAAGGCATGGAAAAGGCAAGGAAAAGGTAAGAAAAGGCAAGGAAAAGGCAAGAAAAGGGCAAGAAAAGGCAAAAAAATGCAAGGAAAATTCATGAAAAGGCAAGATGAGGATAGAAAAGTCAAGAAAAGGAAAGTAAAGGAATGATAAAGCAAGATAAGGCAAGAAAAGGCAAGGAAAATATAAGAAAAGGCAAGAAAAGGAAAGAAAAGGCTAGAAAAGGCATGAAAAAGAAAGAAAAGGCAAGAAAAGAACAGATAAGGCAAGAAAAGGCAAGAAAGGCAAGAAAAGGCGAGAAAAGGAATGAAAAGGCAAGAAAAGGCAGGATAAGGCAAGAAAAGGAAAGATAAGGAAAGAAAAGTCAAGATCATGGAGGAAAAGGCAACGAAAAGGCAAAGAATTATCAAGAAAAGGCAAGAAAGGGAAAGAAAAGGCATGGAAAAGGCATAAAAGAACAAGAAAAAGCAAGAAAAAGGCAAGATAAAGTCATAAAAGGCAAGGAAAAGGCAAGAAAAGCCAAAAAAAGGAAAGATAAGGCAAGAAAAGGCAAGGAAAATGCATTAAAATGCCAGAAAAGGAAAGAATGGGAAGGATAAGGCAAGAAAAGGCATGAAAAGGTGAGAAAATGCAAGGAAAAGGCAAGAAAAGGCAAGATAAAGCAAGAAAAGGCAAGGAAATGGCAAGATAAGGCAAGATAAGTCAAGAAAATGCAAGAAAAGGAAAGATAAGGCAAGAAAAGGCAAGGAAAAGATAAGAAAAGGAATTGAAAGGCATGAAAAGGCAAAATAAGGCAAGAAAAGGCAAGCAAAGGCAAGAAAAGGAAAGATACGGCAAGAAAATGTAAGAAAAGGCAAGGAAAAGGCAAGTTAAGTAAAGAAGAGGCATTGAAAAGGCATGAAAAGGCAAGGAAAAGGCAAGAAAAGGTAAGAAAAGACAAGGAAAAGGCAAGAAAGGGCAAAAAAATACAAGGAAAATACATGAAAAGGCAAGATGAGGATAGAAAAGTCAAGAAAAGGAAAGTAAAGGAATGATAAGGCAAGATAAGGCAAGGAAAATATAAGAAAAGGCAAGAAAAGGAAAGATAAGGCAAGAAAAGGAAAGATAAGGCAAGAAAAAGGCAAAAAAAGGCAAGAAAAGGAAAGAAATGGCAGAAAAAGGCATGAAAAGGCGAGGAAAGGAAAGAAAAGGCAGGATAAGGCAAGAAAAGGCAAGAAAAGAAAAGATAAGGAAAGAAAAGGCAAGATCATGGAGGAAAAGGCAAGGAAAAGGCAAAGAATAAGCAAGAAAGGGAAAGAAAGGGAAAGAAAAAGCATGGAAAAGGCATAAAAAGACAAGAAAGAGCAAGAAAAAGGCAAGATAAAGTCATAAAAGGCAACGAAAAGGCAAGAAAAGCAAAAAAAAGGAAAGATAAGGCAAGAAAAGGCAAGGAAAATGCATTAAAAGGCCAGAAAAGGTAAGAAAAGGCTAGAAAATGAAAGAAAGGGAAGGATAAGGCAAGAAAAGGCATGAAAAGGCATGAAAAGGTGAGTAAATGCAAAAAAAGGCAAGATAAAGCAAGAAAAGGCAAGGAAAAGGTAAGATAAGGCAAGAAAATGCAAGAAAAGGAAAGATAAGGCAAGAAAAGGCAAAGAAAAGATAAGAAAAGGAAAGATAAGGCAAGAAAAGGCAAGCAAAGGCAAGAAAAGGAAAGATAAGGCAAGAAAAGGTAAGAAAAGGCAAGGAGAAGGCAAGAAAAGGCAATTTAAGGAAAGAAAAGTTATGGAAAAGGCATGAAAAGGAAAGGAAAAGACAAGAAAAGGTAAGAAAAGGCAAGGAAAAGGCAAGAAAAGGCAAAAAAATGCAAGGAAAATTCATGAAAAGGCAAGATGAGGATAGAAAAGTCAAGAAAAGGAAAGTAAAGGAATGATAAGGCAAGATAAGGCAGGAAAAGGGAAGAAAAGGAAAGAAAAGGAAAGAAAAGGCATGAAAAGGCAAGGAAAAGGTAAGAAAAGGCAAGGAAAAGGCAAGAAAAGGGCAAGAAAAGGCAAAAAAATGCAAGGAAAATTCATGAAAAGGCAAGATGAGGATAGAAAAGTCAAGAAAAGGAAAGTAAAGAAATGATAAACCAAGATAAGGCAAGAAAAGGCAAGGAAAATATAAGAAAAGGCAAGAAAAGGAAAGAAAAGGCACGATAATGCAAGAAAAGGAAAGATAAGGAAAGAAAAGTCAAGATCATGGAGGAAAAGGCAAGGAAAAGGCAAAGAATTATCAAGAAAAGGCAAGAAAGGGAAAGAAAAGGCATGGAAAAGGCATAAAAGAATAAGAAAAAGCAAGAAAAAGGCAAGATAAAGTCATAAAAGGCAAGGAAAAGGCAAGAAAAGCCAAAAAAGGAAAGATAAGTCAAGAAAAGGCAAGGAAAATGCATTAAAATGCCAGAAAAGGAAAGAAAGGGAAGGATAAGGCAAGAAAAGGCATGAAAAGGCATGAAAAGGTGAGTAAATGCAAGGAAAAGCCAAGAAAAGGCAAGATAAAGCAAGAATAGGCAAGGAAATGGCAAGATAAGGCAAGATAAGTCAAGAAAATGCAAGAAAAGGAAAGATAAGGCAAGAAAAGGCAAGGAAAAGATAAGAAAAGGAATTGAAAGGCATGAAAAGGCAAAATAAGGCAAGAAATGGCAAGCAAAGGCAAGAAAAGGAAAGATACGGCAAGAAAATGTAAGAAAAGGCAAGGAAAAGGCAAGTTAAGGAAAGAAGAGGCATTGAAAAGGCATGAAAAGGCAGGGAAAAGGCAAGAAAAGGTAAGAAAAGACAAGGAAAAGGCAAGAAAGGGCAAAAAAATACAAGGAAAATACATGAAAAGGCAAGATGAGGATAGAAAAGTCAAGAAAAGGAAATTAAAGGAATGATAAGGCAAGATAAGGAAAGAAAAGGCAAGGAAAATATAAGAAAAGGCAAGAAAAGGAAAGAAAAGGCAAGAAAAGGAAAGATAAGGCAAGAAAAAGGCAAAAAAAGGCAAGAAAAGGAAAGAAATGGCAAAAAAAGGCATGAAAAGGCGAGAAAAGGAAAGAAAAGGCAAGAAAAGGCAGGATAAGGCAAGAAATGGCAAGAAAAGAAAAGATAAGGAAAGAAAAGGCAAGATCATGGAGGAAAAGGCAAGGAAAAGGCAAAGAATAAGCAAGAAAGGGAAAGAAAGGGAAAGAAAAAGCATGGAAAAGGCATTAAAAGACAAGAAAGAGCAAGAAAAAGGCAAGATAAAGTCATAAAAGGCAACGAAAAGGCAAGAAAAGCCAAAAAAAGGAAAGATAAGGCAAGAAAAGGCAAGGAAAATGCATTAAAAGGCCAGAAAAAGTAAGAAAAGGAATGAAAAGGAATGAAAAGGCAAGATAAAGCAAGAAAAGGCAAGATAAGGCAAGAAAAGGCAAGAAAATGCAAGAAAAGGAAAGATAAGGCAAGAAAAGGCAAAGAAAAGATAAGAAAAGGAATGAAAAGGCAAGAAAAGGGATGAAAAGGCAAAATAAGGCAAGAAAAGGCAAGCAAAGGCAATAAAAGGAAAGATAAGGCAAGAAAAGGAAAGAAAAGGCAAGGAAAAGGCAAGAAAAGGCAAGATAAAGCAAGAGAAGGCAAGGAAAAGGCAAGATAAGGCAAGAAAATGCAAGAAAAGGAAAGATAAGGCAAGAAAAGAAAATTAAAAGATAAGAAAAGGAATGAAAAGGCAAGAAAATGCATGAAAAGGCAAAATAAGGCAAAAAAAGGCAAGCAAAGGCAAGAAAAGGAAAGATAAGGCAAGAAAATGTAAGAAAAGGCAAGGAAAAGGCAAGAAAAGGCAAGTTAAGGAATGAAGAGGCATGGAAAAGGCATGAAAAGGCAAGGAAAAGGCAAGAAAAGGCAAGGAAAAGGCAAGAAAAGGCAAAAAAATGCAAGGAAAATACATGAAAAGGCAAGATGAGGATAGAAAAGTCAAGAAAAAGAAAGTAAAGGAATGATAAGGCAAGATAAGGCAAGAAAAGGCAAGGAAAATATAAGAAAAGGCAAGAAAAGGAAAGAAAAGGCAAGAAAAGGAAAGATAAGGCAAGAAAAAGGCAAAAAAGGCAAGAAAAGGAAAGAAATGGCAAGAAAAGGAAAGATAAGGCAAGAAAAAGGCAAAAAAAAGGCAAGAAAAGGAAAGAAATGGCAAGAAAAGGCAGGATAAGGCAAGAAAATGCAAGAAAAGAAAAGATAAGGAAAGAAAAGGCAAGATCATGGAGGAAAAGGCAAGGAAAAGGCAAAGAATAAGCAAGAAAGGGAAAGAAAAGGCATGGAAAAGGCATAAAAAGACAAGAAAGAGCAAGAAAAAGGGAAGATAAAGTCATAAAAGGCAACGAAAAGGCAAGAAAAGCCAAAAAAAGGAAAGATAAGGCAAGAAAAGGCAAGGAAAATGCATTAAAAGGCCAGAAAAGGTAAGAAAAGGCTAGAAAAGGAAAGAAAGGGAAGGATAAGGCAAGAAAAGGCATGAAAAGGCATGAAAAGGTGAAAAAATGCAAGGAAAAGGCAAGATAAAGCAAGAAAAGGCAAGATAAGGCAAGAAAATGCAAGAAAAGGAAAGATAAGGCAAGAAAATGCAAGGAAAAGATAAGAAAAGGAATGAAAAGGCAAGAAAAGGCAAGAAAGGGCAAGAAAAGGAAAGATAAGGCAAGAAAATGTAAGAAAAGGCAAGGAAAAGGCAAGTTAAGGAAAGAAAAGGCATGGAAAAGGCATGAAAAGGAAAGGAAAAGGCAAGAAAAGGTAAGAAAAGCCAAGAAAAGGCAAAAAAATGCTAGGAAAATTCATGAAAAGGCAAGATGAGGATAGAAAAGTCAAGAAAAGGAAAGTAAAGGAAAGATAAGGCAAGATAAGGCAAAAAAAGGCAAGGAAAATATAAGAAAAGGCAAGAAAAGGAAAGAAAATGCAAGAAAAGGCATGAAAAGGAAAGAAAAGGCAAGAAAAGGAAAGATAAGGCAAGAAAAAGGCAAGAAAAAGGCAAGAAAAGGCAAGAAAAGGAATGAGAAGGCCAGAAAAGGCAGGATAAGGCAAGAAAAGGCAAGAAAAGGAAAGATAAGGAAAGAAAAGGCAAGATCATGGAGGAAAATGCAAGGAAAAGGCAAGAAAAGGCAAAGAAAGGGAAAGAAAAGGCATGGAAAAGGCATAAAAAGACAAGAAAAAGCTAGAAAGAGGCAAGATAAAGTTATAAAAAGCAATTAAAAGGCAAGAAAAGCCAAGAAAAGGCAAGAAAAGGCAAGAAAAGGCAAGAAAAATAAATTAAAAGGCCAGAAAAGGTAAGAAAACGCAAGAAAAGGAAAGAAAGGGAAGGATAAGGTAAGAAAATTCATGAAAAGGAAAGAAAAGGCATGAAAAGGTGAGAAAATGCAAGGAAAAGGCAAGAAAAGGCAAGATAAAGCAAGAAAAGGCAAGGAAAAGGCAAGATAAGGCAAGATAAGGCAAGATTAGGCAAGAAAAGGAATGAAAAGGCAAGAAAAGGCATGAAATGGCAAGAAAAGACAAAAAAAGGAAAGATAGGGCAAGAAAAAGCCACGGAAAGGCAAGAAAAGGCAAAAAAAGGAAAGAAAATGCGAGAAAAGGTAAGAAAAGGCAAGAAAAGGCAAGAAAAGGAAAGATAAGGCAAGAAAATGTAGGAAAAGGCAAGGAAAAGGCATGGAATAAGCAAGAAAAGGCAAGAAAGGGAAAGAAAAGGCAAGATAAGGTCAGAAATTGCAAGAAAAAGGCAAGATAAGGTCAGAAAAAGGTTCGAAAAAGGCAAGATAAGGCAAGAAAAAGGCAAGAAAAGGCAGAAAAAGGAAAGAAATTGAAAGATAAGGCAAGAAAAGGCATGAAAAGGCAAGAAAAGGCTAAATAAGGTAAGAAAAGGCAAGATAAGGAATGAAAGAGGCAAGATAAGGCAAAAAAAGGCATGAAAAGGAAAGAAAAGGATAGATAAGTGAAGAAAAGGCAAGAAAAGAAAAGAAAAGGCAAGATATGGCAAGAAAAGGCAAGAAAATGAAAGAAAAGGCAAGGAAAGGGCAAGAAAAGACATGTTAAGGAAAGAAAAGGCATGGTAAAGGCATGAAAAGGTATGAAAAGGCAAGGAAAAGGCAAGAAAAGGTAACGAAAGGCAAGGAAATGGCTAGGAAAAGGAAAGAAAAGGCAAGGAAAAGTCATGAAAAGGCAAGATAAGGCAATAAAAGGCATGGAAAAGGAATGAAAAGGCAAAAAAAGGAAAGCTAAGGAAAGATAAGGCAAGAAATGGTAAGAAAAAGGCAAGAAAAGGCATAAAAATGCAAGAAAAGGCAAGAAAATGCATGAAAAGGTAAGAAAAGGCAAGATAAGGCAAGAAAAGGAAAGAAAAGGAATGATAAGGGAAGAAAAGGCATGAAAAGGCAAGAAAAGGTTGATAAGGTAAGAAAAGGCAAGGTAAGGAATGAAAGAGGCAAGATAAGGTAAGAAAATGAAAGAAAGGGAAAGAAAAGGAAAGAAAAGGCAAGAAAAGGCAAGGAAAAGATAAGAAAAGACAAGAAAAGGCAAGAAAAGGAAAGATAAGGCAAGAAAAAGGCACGAAAAGGCAAGAAAAGGCAAGAAAAGGAAAAGGTGAGAAAAGGTAAGAAAAGGTAAGAAAAGGCAAGATAAGGCAAAAAAAGGCAAGAAAAGGAAAGATAAGGAAAGATAAGGCAAGAAAAGGCAAGATCAGGCCAGAAAAGGCAAGGAAAAGGCAAGGAATAAGCAAGAAAAGGCAAGAAAGGGAAAGAATAGGCAGGAAGAGGCATAAAAAGGGAAGAAAAGGCAAGAAAAAGGCAAAATAATGTCAGAAAAGGCAAGAAAAAGGCAAGAAAAGGCAAAAAAGGGAAAGATGAGGGAAGAAAAATGGCATAAAAATACAAGAAAAGGCATGAAAAGGTAAGAAAAGGCAAGATAAGGGAAGAAAAGGAAAGATAAGGCAAGAAAAGGCATGAAAAGGCGAGAAAAGGCTAGATAAGGTAAGAAATGGCAAGAAAATGTATGAAAAGGCAAGAAAAGGACAGATAAGTCAAGAAAAGGCAAGAAAGGGAAAGAAAAGGCAAGATAAGGCAAGAAAAGGCAAGTTAATGAAAGAAAAGGCATGGAAAAGGCATGAAAAGGTAAGAAAAGGTAAGGAAAAGGCAAGAAAAGGCAAGGAAAATGCATGAAAAGGCAAGATGAGGATAGAAAAGTCAAGAAAAGGAAAGTAAAGGAATGATAAGGCAAGTTAAGGCAAGGAAAATATAAGAAAAGGTAAGAAAAGGAAAGAAAAGGCAAGAAATGGAAAGATAAGACAAGAAAAAGGCAAAAAAAGGCAAGAAAAGGAAAGAAATGGCAAGAAAAGGCATGAAAAGGAAAGAAAAGGCGAGAAAATGAAAGAAAAGGTAAGAAAAGGTAGGATAAGGCAAGAAAAGGCAAGAAAAGGAAAGATAAGGAAAGAAAAGGCAAGATCATTGAGGAAAAGGCAAGGAAAAGGCAAGAAAAGGCAAGGAAAAGGCAAGAAAGGGAAAGAAAGGGAAAGAAAAGGCATGGAAAAGGCATAAAAAGATAAGAAAGAGCAAGAAAAAGGCAAGATAAAGTCATAAAAGGCAACGAAAAGGCAAGAAAAGCCAAAAAAAGGGAAGAAAAGGCAAGGAAAATGCATTAAAAGGCCAGAAAAGGTAAGAAAAGGTTAGAATAGGAAAGAAAGGGAAGGATAAGGCAAGAAAACGCATGAAAAGGCATGAAAAGGAGAGAAAATGCAAGGAAAAGGCAAGATATGGCAAGATAAGGCAAGAAAATGCAAGAAAAGGAAAGATAAGGCAAGAAAATGCAAGAAAAAGATAAGAAAAGGAATGAAAAGGCAAGAAAAGGCATGAAAAGGCAAAATAAGGCAAAAAAAGGTAAGCAAAGGCAAGAAAAGGAAAGATAAGGCAAGAAAATGTAAGAAAAGGCAAGGAAAAGGCAAGAAAAGGCAAGTGAAGGAAAGAAAAGGCATGGAAAAGGCATGAAAAGGAAAGGAAAAGGCAAGAAAAGGTAAGAAAAGGCAAGGAAAAGGCAAGAAAAGGCAAAAAATGCAAGGAAAAATCATGAAAAGGCAAGATGAGGATAAAAAAGTGAAGAAAAGGAAAGTAAAGGAATGATAAGGCAAGATAAGGCGAGAAAAATATAAGAAAAGGCAAGAAAAGGAAAGAAACGGCATGAAAAGGAAAGATAACGCAAGAAAAAGGCAATTAAAGGTAAGAAAAGGCAAGAAAAGGCAAGAAAAGTCAAGAAAAGGTGAGAAAAGGAATGAAAAGGCAGGAAAAGGCAAGAAAAGGAAAGAAAAGGAAAGATAAGGAAAGAAAAGGCAAGATCATGGAGGAAAAGGCAAGAAAAGGCAAAGAATAAGCAAGAAAAGACAAGAAAGGGAAAGAAAAGGCATGAAAAAGGCATAGAAAGCCAAGAAAAAGGCAAGATAAAGTTATAAAAGGCAAGGAAAAGGCAAAAAAAGCCAGAAAAAAGGAAAGATAAGGCAAGAAAAGGCAAGAAAAATAAAATAAAAGGCCAGAAAAGGTAAGAAAAGGCAAGAAAAGGAAAGAAAGGGAAGGATAAGGCAAGAAAAGCCATGAAAAGGCATGAAAAGGTGAGAAAATGCAAGGAAAAGGCAAGAAAAGGCAAGGAAAAGGCAAGATAAGGCAATAAAATGGAAGAAAAGAAAAGATAAGGCAAGAAAAGGCAAGGAAAAGATAAGAAAAGGAATGAAAAGGTAAGAAAAGGCATGAAAAGGGCAAGAAAGGGCAAGAAAAGGAAAGATAGGGCACGAAAAGGCAAAAAAAAGGAAAGAAAAGGCGAGAAAAGATAAGAAAAGGCAAGAAAAGGCAAGAAAAGGAAAGATAAGGCAAGAAAATGTAGGAAAAGGCAAGGAAAAGGCATGGAATAAGCAAAAAAGGCAAGAAAGGGAAAGAAAAGGCAAGAAAAAGGCAAGAAAAGGTAAAAAAAGGAAAGAAATGGAAAGATAAGGCAAAAAAAGGCATGAAAAGGCAGGAAAAGGCTATATAAGGTAAGAAAAGGCAAGATAAGGAATGAAAGAGGCAAGATAAGGCAAAAAAAGGCATGAAAAGGCAAGAAAAGGACAGATAAGTCAAGAAAAGGCAAGATATGGCAAGAAAAGGAAAGATAAGGCAAGAAAATGAAAAAAAAGGCAAGGAAAGGGCAAGAAAAGGCAAGTTAAGGAAAGAAAAGGCATGGTAAAGGCATGAAAAGGCATGAAAAGGCAAGGAAAAGGTAAGAAAAGGTAAGAAAAGGCAAGGAAAAGGCAAGGAAAAGGTAATTAAAGGCAAGGAAAAGTCATGAAAAGGCAAGATAAGGCAATAAAAATGGTAAGAAAAAGGCAAGAAAAGGCATAAAAATGCAAGAAAAGGCAAGAAATGGTAAGAAAAAGGCAAGGAAAGGCATAAAATGCAAGAAAAGGCAAGAAAAATGCATGAAAAGGTAAGAAAAGGCAAGATAAGGTAAGAAAAGGAAAGAAAAGGAAAGATAAGGCAAGAAAAGGCATGAAAAGGCAAGAAAAGGCTAGATAAGGTAAGAAAAGGCAAGATAAGGAATGAAAGAGGCAAGATAAGGTAAAAAAATGAAAGAAAGGGAAAGAAAAGGAAAGATAAGGAAAGATAAGGCAAGGAAAAGATAAGAAAAGGCAAGAAAAGGAATTAAAAGGCAAGAATAGGGAAGAAAAGGAAAGAAAAGGCAAGAAAAGGCATGAAAAGGCAAGAAAAGGAAAGATAAGGCAAGAAAAAGGCACGAAAAGGCAAGAAAAGGCAAGAAAAGGAAAAGGCGAGAAAAGGTAAGAAAAGGCAAGATAAGGCGAGATAAGGCAAGAAAAGGCAAGAAAAGGAAAGATAAGGAAAGATAAGGCAAGAAAAGGCAAGATAAGGCCGGAAAAGGCAAGGAAAAGGCAAGGAATAAGCAAGAAAAGAAAAGAAAGGGAAAGAATAGGCAAGAAAAGGCATGGAAGAGGCATAAAAAGGGAAGAAAAGGCAAGAAAAAGGCAAAATAATGTCAGAAAAGGCAAGAAAAAGGCATGAAATGGAAAAAAAGGGAAAGATAAGGCAAGAAAAAAGGCATAAAAATACAAGAAAAGGCATGAAAAGGTAAGAAAAGGCAAGATAATGCAAGAAAAGGAAAGATAAGGCAAGAAAAGGCATGAAAAGGCTAGAAAAGGCTAGATAAGGTAAGAAATGGCAAGATAAGGAATGAAAGAGGCAAGATATGGCAAGAAAAGGCATGAAAAGGCAAAAAAAGGATAGATAAGTCAAGAAAAGGAAAGAAAGGGAAAGAAAAGGCAAGATAAGGCAAGAAAAGGCAAGCAAAGGCAAGAAAAGGAAAGATAAGGCAAGAAAATGTAAGAAAAGGCAAGTAAAAGGCAAGAAAAGGCAAGTTAATGAAAGAAAAGGCATAAAAAGGCATGAAAAGGTAAGAAAAGGTAAGAAAAGGCAAGGAAAAGGCAAGGAAAATGCATGAGAAGGCAAGAAGAGGATAAAAAAGTCAAAAAAATTAAAGTAAAGGAATGATAAGGCAAGATAAGGCAAGAAAAGAAAAGAAAAGGCAAGAAAAGGCATGAAAAGGAAAGATAAGGCAAGAAAAGGAAAGATAAGGCAAGAAAAAGGCAAAAAAGGTAAGAAAAGGAAAGAAAAGGCAAGAGACTAAAGAAAAGGTGAGAAAAGGTAAGAAAAGGCAAGAAAAGGCAGGATAAGGCAAGAAAAGGCAAGAAAAAGAAAGAAAAGGAAAGATAAGGAATGAAAAGGCAAGATCATGGGAGGAAAAGGAAAGAAAAGGCAAAGAATAAGCAAGAAAAGGCAAGAAAGGGAAGGAAAAGGCATGGAAAAGGCATAAAAAGACAAGAAAAAGCAAGAAAAAGGCATGATAAAGTCAGAAAAGGCAAGGAAAAGGCAAGAAAAGCCAAAAAAAAGGAATGATAAGGCAAGAAAAGGCAATAAAAAGGCAAGAAAAGGAATTAAAAGGCCTGAAAAGGTATGAAAAGGCAAGATAAGGCAAGAAAAGGAAAGAAAGGGAAAGATAAGGCAAGAAAATGCATGAAAATGCAAGATAAGGTAAGAAAAGGCAAAGTAAGGAATGACAGGGCTAGATAACGCAAGAAAAGGCATGAAAAGGAAAGAAAAGGACAGAAAAGGCAAGAAAAGTAAAGAAAAAGCAAGATAAGGCAAGAAAATGGAAGCAATGGCAAGAAAAGGAAAGATAAGATAAGAAAATGCAATGAAAAGGAAAGAAAAGGCAAGAAAAGGAAAGAAAAGGCAAGGAAAAGGAAAGAAAATGTGAGAAAATGCAAGGAAAAGGAAAGAAAAGGCAAGGAAAAGGCATGATAAGGCAAGATAAGGCAAGAAAATGCAAGATAACGAAAGAAAAAGGAAGATAAGGCAAGATAAGGCAAGAAAAGGCAAGGAAAAGATAAGAAAAGACAAGAAAAGGAATGAAAAGGCAAGAAAAGGCAAGATAATGAAAGATAAGGCAAGAAAAAGGCAAGAAAAGGAAAGAAAAGGCAAGAAAAGGTAAGAAAAGGAAAGTAAAGGCAAGAAAAGGAAAGTAAAGGCAAGAAAAGGCAAGATCGGGCAGGAAAAGGCAAGGAATAAGCAATAAAAGGCAAGAAAGGGAAAGAAAAGGCATGGAAGAGGCATAAAAAGGGAAGAAAGTGCAAGAAAAAGGCAAGGTAAGGTCAGAAAAGGCAAGAAAAAGGGAAGAAAAGATAAGACATGGCAAGAAAATGCAAGAAAAGGCAAGAAAAAAGCAAGAAAAGGAATGAAAAGGCAAGATAAGGAAAGAAAAGGAAAGAAAAGGAAAGATAAGGCAAGAAAAGGCATGAAAAGCCAAGAAAAGGCTGGATATGGTAAGGAAAGGCAAGATAATGTATGAAAGACGCAAGATAAGGCAAGAAAAGGCATGAAATGGCAAGAAAAGGACAGATAAGTCAAAAAAAGGCAAGAAAGGGAAAGAAAAGGAAAGTTAAGGAAAGAAAAGGCATGGAAAAGGCATGAAAAGGCCAGGAAAAGGTAAGAAAAGGTAAGAATAGGTAAGGAAAAGCCAAGAAAAGGCAAGATAAGGCAAGAAAAGGCAACGAAAAGGCATGAAAAAGCAAGATGAGGCAAGAAAAGGAAATATAAGGCAAGATAAGGCAAGAAAAGGCAAGGAAAAGATAAGAAAAGGCAAGGAAAAGATAAGAAAAGGCAAGAAAAGGCATGAAAAGGCAAGAAAAGGAAAGATAAGGCAAGAAAAAGGCACAAAAAGGCAAGAAAAGTAAAGAAAAAGCGAGAAAAGGTAAGAAAAGGCAAGAAAAGGAAGGATAAGGAAAGAAAAGGCAAGATCATGTAGGAACAGGCAAGGAAAAGTCAAGAAAAGGCAAAGAATAAGCAAAAAAGGCAAGAAAGGGAAAGAAAAGGAATGGAAAAGGCATAAAAAGGCAAGAAAAGGCAAGATAAGGTCAGAAAAGGGAAGGAAAAGCCAAGAAAAGCCAAAAAAAGGAAAGAAAAGGCAAGGAAAAGGCAAGAAAAGGCATTAAAAGATAAGAAAAGGAAATATAAGGCAAGAAAAGGATTGAAAAGGAAATATAAGGCAAGAAAAGGCAAGAAAAGGCAAGATAAGGTATGAAAAGGCAAGGTAAGGATTGAAAGGGCGAGATAAGGCAAGAAAAGGCATGAAAAAGTAAGAAAAGGATAGATAAGTCAAGAATACGCAAGAAAAGGCAAGAAAAGGCTAGAAAAAGTAAGCAAAGGCAAGAAAGGGAAAGATAAGGCAATAAAAGGCAATAAAAGGAAAGAAAAGGTAAAAAAGGAAAGAAAAGGCAAGGAAAAAGCTTGAAAAGGTGAGAAAATGTAAGGAAAAGGCAAGATAAGGCAAGAAAAGGCAAGGAGAAGGAAAGATAAGGCAAGATAAGGAAGGAAAATGCAAGAAAAGGAAAGAAAAGGAAAGATAAGGCTAGAAAAACCAAGGAAAAGATAAGAAAAGGTAAGAAAAGGAATGAAAAGGCAAGAAAAGGAAAGATAAGGCAAGAAAAGGTAAGAATAGGCAAGAAAAGGCAAGAAAAGGAAAGATAAGGCAAGAAAAGGCAAGATCAGGCAAGAAAAGGCAAGGAATAAGCAAGAAAAGGCAAGAAAGGGAAAGAAAAGGCAAGATAAGGTAAGAAAAGGCAAGAAAAAGGCAAGATAAGGTCAGAAAAGGCAAGAAAAGGCAAAAAATGGAAAGAAAAGGAAATATAAGGCAAGAAAAGGCATGAAAAGGCAAGAAAAGGATAGATAAGTCAAGAAAAGGCAAGAAAAGAAAAGAAAAGGCAAGTTAAGGCAAGAAAAGGCAAGCAAAGGCAAGAAAAGGAAAGAAAAGGCAAGAAAATGAAAGAAAAGGCAAGGAAAAGGCAAGAAAAGGCAAGTTAAGGAAAGAAAAGGATAGATAAGGCAAGAAAATGAAAGAAAAGGCATGGAAAAGGCATGAAAAGGCATGAAAAGGCAAGGAAAAGGCTAGAAAAGGTAAGAAAAGGCAAGGAAAAGGCAGGAAAAGGAAAGAAAAGGCAAGGAAAAGGCATGAAAAGGCAGGAAAAGGCAATAAAAGGCATGGAAAAGGAATGAAAAGGCAAGAAAAGGAAAGATAAGGCAAGAAAAGGCAAGAAAATGCAAGAAAAAGGCAAGAAAAGGCATGGAAAAGGCACAAAAAGGCAAGAAAAGGCAAGGAAAGGCAAGAAAAGGCAAGAATAGGCAAGATAAGGCATGAAAAGGTGAGAAAAGGAAAGAAAAGGAAAGAAATGGAAAGATTAGGCTAGAAAAGGCAAGAAAAGGCAAGAAAAGGAAATATAAGGCATGAAACGGCATGAAAAGGCAACAAAAGGAAAGAAAGGGCAAGGAAAAGGTAAGAAAAGGCAAGATAAGGCAAGAAAAGGAAAGAAAAGGAAAGGAAAAGGAAATAAAATTTGATAAGGAAAGAAAAGGGAAGGAACGGCAAGAAAAGGAACGAAAATGAAAGATGAGGCAAGAAAAGGCAAGGTAAGTCAAGAAAAGGCAAGGAAAAGGCAAGAAGAGGCAAGATAAGGAAAGAAAAGGTAAGAAAAGGCAAGAAAAGACAAGAAAAGGCAAGATAAGGAAACAAAAGGCAAGGAAAAGGCTAAAAAGGCAAGAAAAGGAAAGAAAAGGCAGGGAAAAGGCAAGAAAAGGAAAGAAAAGGCATGAAAAGGCAAGAAAATGCAAGATAAGGAATGAAAGGGCAAGAAAAGGCAAGAAAAGGCAAGATATGGCAAGAAAAGGCAAGAAAAGGACAGATAAGTCAAGAAAATGCAAGAAAAGGTAAGAAAAGGCAAGGAAAGATAAGGTAGAAAAAGAGAAGAAAAGGCAAGAAAAGGAAAGGGAAGGCAAGAAAAGGAAAGGAAAGGCATGAAAAGGCAAGAAAAGGAAAGATAAGGCAAGAAAAGGCATGAAAAGGCAAAAAAATGAAAGAAAAGGCAAGGAAACGGCAAGAAAAGGCAGGATAAGGCAAGAAAAAGAAAGAAAAGGGAAGGTAAAGGCAAGAAAAGGCATGAAAAGGCAAGAAAAAGGCAAGAAAAGGTAAGAAAAGTTAAGGAAAAGGCAAGAAAAGTTAAGGAAAAGGCAAGATAAGGCAAGAAAAGGCAAGGAAAAGGCATGAAAAGGCAAGAAAAGGAAAGAAAAGGCAAGAAAATGTAAAAAAAGGAAAGATAAGGCTAGAAAAGGATAGAAAAGGAAAGATAAGGCAAGAAAAGGCAAGAAAAGACAAGGAAAAAGGCAAGCAAAGGTCTGAAAAGGCAAGAAAAGGAAAGAAAAGGCAAGGAATATGCACGAAAAGGCAAGAAAAGGCTAGAAAAGGAAAGAAAAGGCAAGAAAAGGTAAGATAAGGCAAGAAAAGGTAAGATAAGGCAAGGTAAGGCAAGAACAGGCAAGAAAAGGAAAGAAAAGGAAAGATAAGGCAAGAAAAGGCAAGATTAGGCAAGAAAAGGCAATAAAAGTAAAGAAAAGGCAAGAAAAGGGAAGAATAGGCAAGGAAAAGTCAAGAAAAGGCATAAAAAGTAAAGATAAGGCAAGAAAAGGCAAGTAAAAGGCATGAAAAGGCTAGAAAAGGTAAGAAATGCAAGAAAAAGGCAAGATTAGGGAAGAATATGTAAGGAAAAGGCAAGAATAGGCAAAAAAAGGAAAGATAAGGCAAGAAAAGGTAAGATCAGGCAGGAAATGGCATGGAAAAGGCAAGAAAATGCAAGGAAAGGCAAGGAATAGGCAAGAAAAGGAAAGAAAATGCAAGAAAAGGCATGGAAAAGTCTTGTAAAGGTAAGAAAAGGCAAGAAAAAGGCAAGATAAGGTAAGAAAAGGCAAGGAAAGGGGAAGAAAAGGCAAAAAAAAAGAAAAGATAAGGCAAGAAAAGGGAAGGAAATGGCAAGAAAAGGCATAAAAAGGCGTGAAAAGGTAAGAAAAGGCAAGAAAAGGCAAGGAAAAGGCAAGAAAAGGCAAGAAAAGGCATGAAAAAGGCAAGAAAAGGCATGAAAAATGCAAGAAAATGCACAAAAAAAGCACTAAAAGGCAAGAAAAGGCAAGGGAAAGGAAAGAAAAGGAAAGAAAAGGAAACATTAGGCAAAATAAGGCAAGAAAAGGCAAGATAAGGAAAGAAAAGGCAAGATAAGGCAAGAAAAGGCAAGGAAAAAGGCATGGAAAAGGCATGAAAAGGTAAGAAAAGCAAAGATAAGGTAAGAAAAGGCAGGAGAAGGCAAGAAAATGTAAGAAAGGGCAAGGAAAAGGTAAGAAAATGCAAGATAAGGCAAGAAAAGGCCAGGAAAAGGAAAGAAAAGTTGATAAGGAAAGCGAAGGCAAGATTAGGCAAGATAAGGCAAGAAAAGGGAAGGAAAGGCACGAAAAGGAATGAAAATGAAAGAAGAGGCAAGAAAAGATAGGAAAGGCAAGATAAGGAAAGAAAAGACAAGAAAAGGCAATGAAAAGGCATGAAAAGGCAAGAAAAGGAAAGATAAGGCAAGAAAAGGAAAGAAAAGGCAAGATAAGGAAAGAAAAGGAAAGAAAAGCAAGGAAAAGGCAAGAAATGGAAAGATTAGGAAAGAAAAGGCAAGGAAAAGGCATGATAAGGCAAGAAAAGGCAAGAAAAGGCAAGGAAAAGGCAAGAAAAGGCAAGAAAAGGCATGAAAAAGGCAAGAAAAGGCATGAAAAATGCAAGAAAATGCACAAAAAAAGCACTAAAAGGCAAGAAAAGGCAAGGGAAAGGAAAGGAGGGGCATGGAAAAGGCATGAAAAGGCAAGAATAGGCAAGAACAAGGTAAGATAACGCAAGAAAAGGGAAGAAAAGGGAAGAAAAGGAAAGAACATTGAAAGATTAGGCAAGATAAGGCAAGAAAAGGCAAGGAAAAGGCAAGATAAGGCAAGAAAAGGAAAGTAAAGGAAAGATAAGGCAAGAAAAGGCAAGGAAAATGCAAGAAAAGGCATGGAAAAGGCATGAAAAGGTAAGATAAGGCAAGAAAAGGCATGAAAAGGCAAGATAAGGCAAGAAAAGGAAAGAAAAGGCAAGGAAAAGGAAACAATGTTGATAAGGAAAGAAAACTCAAGATTAGGCAAGATAAGGCAAGAAAGGGGAAGAAAAGACAAGAAAAGGAACAAAAATGAAACATGAGGCAAGAAAAGGAAAGGAAAGGGAAGGAAAAGGCAAGATAAGGCAAGATAAGGAAAGAAAAGGCAAGGAAAAGGCATGAAAAGAAAGGAAAAGGAAAGATAAAGCAAGATAAGGCAAGAAAAGGAAAGAAAAGGCAAGGAAAAGGCATGAAAAGGAAAGAAAAGGCATGAAAAGGTAAGGAAAAGGCATGAAAAGGAAAGAAAAGTCATGAAATGGCAAGAAAAGGCAAGATAAGGTAAGAAAAGGCAAGATAAGGAATGAATGGGCAAGAAAAGGCAAGAAAATGACAGATAAGTCAAGAAAATGGAAGAAAAGGCAACCAAAGGTAAGAAAAGCAAAGATAAGGTAGGAAAAGAAAAGAAAAGGCAAGAAAAGGAAAGCTAAGGTAAGAAAAGGGAAGAAAAGGGAAGAAAAGGCAAGGAAAAGGCAAGAAAAATGCAAGAGAAGGAAAGAAAAGGCATGGAAAAGGCATGAAAAGGCAAGGAAAAGGCAAGAAAAGGTAAGAAAAGGCAAGGAAAAGGCAAGATAAGGCAAGATAAGGCAAGAAAAGGCAAGGAAAAGGCATGAAAAGTTAAAAAATGAAAAGAAACGGCAAGAAAAGGAAAGATAAGGCAAGAAAAGGAAAGATAAGGCAAGAAAAGGCAAGGAAAAGGCAAGAAAAGGAAAGAAAAGGCAAGAAAAGGAAAGATAAGGCAAGAAAAGGCAAGGAAAAGGCAAGGAAAAGGCAAGAAAAGGAAAGAAAAGGCAAGAAAAGGAAAGATTAGGCAGGAAAACGCAAGATAAGGTAAGAAAAGGAAAGAAAAGGCGTGAAAAGGCATGGAAAAAGAAAGAAAGGCAAGAAAAAGGTAAGATAAGGGAAGAATAGGCAAGGAAAAGGCAAGAAAAGACAAAAAAATGAAAGATAAGGCAAGAAAAGGCAAGATCAGGCAGGAAAAGGCAAGGAAAGGCAAGGAATAGGGAAGAAAAGGCAAGAAAGGAAAGAAAATGCAAGAAAGGGCATGGAAAATGCATGAAAATGTAAGAAAAGGCAAGAAAAGGCAAGGAAAAGGCAAGAAAGGGCAAAAAAAGGAAAGATATGGCAAAAAAAAGGCAAGGAAAAGGCAAGAAAAGGCAAGAAAAAGCATAAAAAGGTAAGAAAAGGTAAGAAAAAGGCAAGATAAGGCAAGAAAAGAAAAGAAAAGGTAAGAAAATGCAAGATAAGGAAAGAAAAGGAAAGATTATGTAAGATAAGGCAAGAAAAGGCAAGAAAAGGTAAGAAAAGGCAAGATAAGGCAAGAAAAGGCAAGAAATGGAAAGAAAAGGAAAGAAAAGGAATTATAAGGCAAGATAAGACAAGAAATGGCAAGGAAAAGACAAGGAAAGGAAAGAAAAGGAATGAAAAGGCAAGAAAAGACAAGGAAAAGCCAAGAAAAGGCAAGAAAAGGAAAGATAAGGCAAGAAAAGGTAAGAAAAGGAAAGGAAAAGGTAAGAAATGGCAAGATAAGGAAAGAAAAGGCAAGGAAAAGGCATGAAAAGGTAAGAAAAGGATAGAAAAGGCAAGAAAAGGCAAGATAAGGTTAGAAAAGGCAAGATAAGGAATGAAAGGGCAAGAAAAGGCAAGATAAGCCAAGAAAAGGCAAGAAAAGGCAAGAAAATGACAGATAAGTCAAGAAAAGGCAGGCAAAGGCAAGAAAAGGAAAGATAAGGCAAGAAAAGGCATGGAAAAGGCATGAAAAGGCAAGAAAAGGCAAGAAGAGGCAAGAAAAGGAAAGAAAAGGAAAGAAAAGGCTTGGAAAAGGCAAGAAAAGGCAAGATAAGGCAAGAAAAGGCATGGAAAAGGCAATAAAAGGCAAGAAAAGGCAAGAAAAAGGCAAGAAAAGGAATGGAAAAGGCACAAAAAGGGAAGAAAAAGCAAGGAAAAGGCAAGAAAAGACATGAAAAAGACAAGAAAAGGCAAGAATAGGCAAGAAAAAGGCAAGATAAGGCAAGAAAAGGCAAGAAAAGGAAAGAAAAGGAATGATTAGGCAAGATAAGGCAAGAAATGGCAAGAAAAGGCAAGAAAATGCAAGGAAAAGGCAAGATAGGGCAAGATAAGGCAAGAAAATGCAAGGAAAGGGCAAGAAAAGGCATCGAAAAGGCATGAAAAGGCAAGAAAAGGAATGATAAGGCAAGAAAAGGCATGAAAAGGCAAGAAAAGGAAAGGAAGGGCAAGGAAAAGGTAAGAAAAGGTTAGATAAGGCAAGAAAAGAAAAGAAAAGGCAAGCAGAGGTATGAAAAGGCAAGAAAAGGAAAGAAAAGGCAAGAAAAGGCAAAAAATGGCAAGAAAAGGAAAGAAAAGGCAAGAAAAGGAAAGAAAAGGCAAGAAAAGGCAAGAAAAGGAAAGATAAGGCAAGAAAAGGCAAGAAAAGGATAGAAAATGAAAGAAAAGGAAATATAATGCAAGAAAAGACAAGGAAAAGGCAAGAAAAGGAAAGAAAAGGCAAGCAGAGGTATGAAAAGGCAAGAAAAGGAAAGAAAAGGCGAGAAAAGGCAAGATAAGGAAAGAAAAGGTAAGAAAAGGCAAGGAAAAAGCATGAAAAGGTAAGAAAAGGCAAGAAAAGGCAAGATAAGGTTAGAAAAGGCAAGATAAGGAATGAGAGGGCAAGAAAAGGCAAGATAAGCCAAGAAAAGGCAAGAAAAAGATAGATAAGTCAAGAAAAGGCATGAAAAGGCAAGAAAAGGTATTGAAAAGGCAAGAAAAGGAAAGATAAGGCAAGAAATGGCAAAAAGAGGCAAGAAAAGGAAAGAAAAGGCTTGGAAAAGGCAAGAAAAGGTAAGATAAGGCAAGAAAAGGCAAGAAAAAGAAAGAAAAGATAAGACAAGGCAAGAAAAGGCATGGAAAATGCACAAAAAGGGAAGAAAAAACAAGGAAAAGGCAAGAAAAGACATGGAAAAGGCAAGAAAAGGCAAGAATAGGCAAGAAAAAGGCAAGAAAAGGCAAGAAATGAAAAGAAAAGGAAAGATTAGTCAAGATAAGGCAAGAAATGGCAAGAAAAGGCATGAAAATGCATGGAAAGGGCAAGAAAAGGCATGGAAAAGGCATGAAAAGGCAAGACAAGGCAAGAAAAGGAAAGAAAGGGCAAGGAAAAGGAATGAAAAGGCAAGGAAAAGGCATGAAAAGGTAAGAAAAGGCAAGAAAAGGTAAGAAAAGGAAAGAAAAGGCAAGAAAAGGTAAGAAAAGGAAAGATAAGGCAAGAAAAGGCAAGAAAATGATAGAACATGAAAGAAAAGGAAAGATAAGGCAAGAAAAGACAAGAAAATGATAGAACATGAAAGAAAAGGAAAGATAAGGCAAGAAAAGACAAGGAAAAGGCAAGAAAAGGAAAGAAAAGGCAAGCAAAGGTATGAAAAGGCAAGAAAAGGAAAGTAAAGGAAAGAAAAGGCGAGAAAAGGCAAGATAAGGCAAGAAAAGGCAAGGAAAATGCACGAAAAGGAAAGAAAAGGCTAGAAAAGGCAAGAAATGGCAAGAAAAGGTAAGAAATGGTAAGAAATGGTAAGATAAAGCAAGAAAAGGCAAGAAAAGTAAAGATTAGGTAGGAAAAGGCAAAATAAGGCAAGGAATAGGCAAGAAAAGGCAAGAAAAGTAAAGAAAAGGAAAAAAAGGTGTGAAAAGCCAAGATTAGGCAGGAAAAGGCATGAAAAAGGCATAAAAAGGAAAAATAATGCAAGAAAAGGCAAGGAAAAGGCAACAAAAGGCATGAAAGGCATCAAAAGGCAAGAAAATCAAAAGGTAAGATAAGGCAAGAAAAGTAAAGATAAGGCAAGATAAGGGAAGAAAAGGCAAGGTAAGGCAAGAAAAGGCAAGGAAAAGGGAAGATTAGGGAAGAAAAGGCAAGATAAGGCAAGAAAATAAAAGAAATGGTATGGATAAGGCAAGAAAAGGCAAGATAAGGCAAGTTAGGGAAGAAAAGGGAAGGAAAGGCAAGAAAAGAAAAGAATATGAAAGATGAGGCAAGATAAGGCAAGAAAAGGAAAAAAAAGGCAAGGAAAAGGCAAGGAAAAGGCAAGATAAGGAAAGAAAAGGCAAGAAAAAGCAAGGAAAAGGCATGAAAAGGCAAGAAAATGAAAGAAAAGGAAAGAAAAGGCATGAAAATGCAAGATAAGGTAAGAAAAGGCAAGATAAGGAATGAAAGTGCAAGAAAAGGAACGAAAATGCAAGAAAAGGCATGGAAAAGGCATGAAAAGGCATGAAAAGGAAAGATAAGGCAAGAAAAGGCATGAAAAGGCAAGAAAAGGCATGAAAAGGCATGAAAAGGCAAGAAAAGGCAAGGTAAGGCAAGAAAAGGCAAGGAAAAGGAAAGATAAGGCAAGATAAGGCATTTCTTTTCCTTTCTTGCCTGTTCTTTCCTTTTCACGACTTTTCCTTGCCTATTCTTGCCTTATTTTACCATTTCTTACCTTATCTTGCCTTTTCTTACTTTATCTTTTATTTTCTTTCCTTTTCTTGCCTTTTATTGCCTTTTCCATGCCTTTTCTTTCCTTATCTTGCCCTTTCTTGCCTTTTCCTTGGCTTTTCTTTCCTTTTCTAGCCTTATCTTACTTTTTCTTGCCGTTTCATTGCCTTTTCTTTAATTTTCTTGCCTTTTCATGCCTTTTCTTGCCTTACCTTTCCTTTTTTGCCTTTTTATGCCTTTTCCATGTCTTTTCTTTCCTTTTCTTTCCTTTTCTTTCCTTTTCATTGCCTTTTCTTACCTTATATTTCCTTTTCTTGCTTTTGATTGCCTTATCTTGCCATTTCTTGCCTTTTCTTGCCTTTTCTTGACGTACCTTGCCTTTTCTTCCCTTTTCATGCCTTTTCTTGCCTTATTTTGCCCTTTCTTTCCTTTTGTTGCCTTATCATGCCTTTTCATGCCTTTTATTGCTTTATCTTGTCTTTTCTTGCCTTATCTTACCTTTCTTGCCTTTTCTTCCCTAATCTTACCTTTTTCATGCCTTTTCTTCCCTTATCTTACCATTTCATGTCTTTTCCTTGCCTCTTCTTGCCTTTTCTTTCCTTATCTTGCCTTTTCCTTGCCGTTTCTTTCCTTTTCTTGCCTTATCTTGCCTCATCTTTCATTTTCTTTTCTTTTCTTGCCCTACCTTGCCTTGTCCTGCCTTTTCTTACCTTATCCTGCCTTTTCTTTCCTTTTCCTTGCCTTATCTTGCCTTATCTTGCCTTTGAATTGCCCTTTTATTCCTTTTCTTCCCTTTTCATGCCTTTTCTTGCCTTTTCTTTCCTTTTCTTGCCTTTTCTTTGCTTCTCATGCCTTTTTTATAGCTTTTCTACCCTTTTCTTGCCTTATCTTGCCATTTCCTTGCCTTTTCTTCCCTTACCTTACCTTTTTTTGCCTTATCTTGGCTTATCTATACTTTTCTTTCCTTATCTTGCCTTTTCTTACCTTTTCATGCCTTTTCTTGCCGTTTCTAGCCTTTTTATACCTTTTCCTTGCCTTTTCTTGCCTTATCTTTCCTTTTTTACCTTTTCTTGCCTTTTCCTTGCCTTACTTACCTTATCATTCCTTTTTCTTGCCTTTTCATGCCTTTTCTTTCCTTTTTTTTCCTTTTCTTGCCTATTCCTTGCCTTTTTTTGCCTTTTCCTTCCTGATCTTGCCTATTCTTGCCTTATCTTGCCTTAACTTTCCTTTTCTTGCCTTTTGTTGCCTTATCTTACCATTTCTTGCCTTATCTTGCCAATTGTGCCTTTTCTTTCCTTTTCCTTGCCTTATCTTGCCTTTTCCTTGGCCTTTCTTTCCTTTTCTTCCCTGTTCATTCCTTTTCTTGCCATTTCTTTCTTTTTCTTGCCATTTCATGCCTTTTCTTGCCTTATCTTGCCTTTTCTTGCCTTATCTTGCCTTTTCTTGCCTTATCTTTCCTATTCCTTGCCTTTTCTTGCCTTACCTTGCCTTTTCTTGCCTTATCTTTACTTTTCTTTCCTTTTCTTGCCTTATCTTACCTTTTCTTTCCTTTTCATGCCTTTTCTTGCCGTCCTCACCTTTTTTTGCCTTTTCATGCCTTTTCTTGCCTTTTCCTTGCCTTTTCTTGCCTTATCTTTCCTTTTTTTGCCTTTTCCTTGCCTTTTCTTGCCTTATCTTACCTTTTCTTGCCTTTTCTTTCCTTTTCCTTGCCTTTTCTTGCCTTTTCTTTCCTTTTTTTGCCTTTCTTTTCTTTCCTTTTTTTGCCTTTCTTACCTTATCATGCCTTTTTCTTGACTTTTCATGCCATTTCCATGCCTTTTCCATACCTTTTCTTTCCTTTTCTTGCCTTTTCTTGCCTTATCTTTCCTTTTCTTACCTTTTCTTGCCTTATCTTGCCATTTTTTTACCTTTCTTGCCTTTTTATGCATTTTCTTGCCTTTTCTTTCTTTTTCTTGCCTTTTCTAGCCTTTTCCTTGCCTTTTCTTGCCTTTTCTTTCCTTTTCTTTCCTTTTCTTGCCTTTTCTTGCCATATCTTGCCTTTCCTGCATTTCTTTCCTTTTCTTTCCTTTGCATGCCTTTTCCTAGCTTTTTCTTGCCTTATATTGCATTTTCTTGCATTTTCCTTGCCTTTTCTTACATTTTCTTGCCTTTTCATGCAATTTCCATGCCATTTCTTACCTTTTCATGCAATTTCCATGCCATTTCTTTCCTTATCTTGCCTTTCCTTGCCTTTTCTTGCCTTTTCCTTGTCTTTTCTTTTTGTTGCCTTATCTTGCCTTTTCCTTATCTTTTCTTTCCTTTTCTTGCCTTTTCATGCCTTTTCCATGCCTTTTTGTTCCTTTCCTTGCCTTAAGGTATGAATTTTTTTGCCTTATCTTGCCTTTTCTTACCTTTTATTGCCTTTTCCTTGCCATTTCATGCCGTTTCCATATCTTTTCATGCCTTTTCAATGCCTTATCTTGCCTTATCTTGCCTTATCTTGCCTTATCTTGCCTTTTCCTTGCCTTTTCTTTCCTTTTCTTACCTTATCTTGCCTTTTCCTTATCTTTTCTTTCCTTTTCCTATCTTTTCAAGCCTTTTCTTGACTTATCTTTCCTTTTGTTGCCTTTTCATGCCTTTTCATTCCTTTCCTTGCCTTTTCTTGCCTTTCCTCAATTTTTCATGCCTTTCTTTAATTTTCCTTGCCTTTTCTTGCCTTATCTTGCCTTTTTTGCCTTTTCCTTGCCTTTTCTTAACTTTTCTTGCCTTTTTCTTGCCTTTTCTTACTATTTCATGCCTTTACCATGCTTTTTTCAAGCCTTTTATTTCCTTTTCTTGCAATTTCTTTCCTTTTTCTTGCCTTTTCTTTCCTTTTCCATGCCTTTTCTTGCCTTATCTTGCCTTTTCTTGCCTTTTCATTGCCTTTTCTTGCCTTTTCCTTTTTCTTTCCTTTTCCTGCATTTTCTTGCCTTTTCTTGCCTTTTCTTACCTTTTCTTGCCTTTTCTTGCCTTCTCATTCCGTTTCCTTTCCTTTTCTTGCCTTTTCTTGCTTTATCTTTCCTTTTCTTGTCTTTTCATTCATTTTTCTTGCCTTTTCTTGCCTTTTCCTTGCCTTTCCTTGCCTTTTCCTTGCCTTCTCTTATCTTTTCTTGCCTTATCTTTCCTTCTCTTTCGTTTTTGTGCCATTTCTTGCCTTTTCTTGCCTTATCTTGCCTTTTCTTACCTTTTCTTGGCTTTTCCTTGCCTTTTCATGCCTTTTCCATGCCGTATCTTGCCTTATCTTGCCTTTTCCTTACCTTTTCTTTCCTTTTCTTGCCGTTTCTTTCCATTTCCTTATCTTTTCTTTCCTTTTCTTGTCTTTTCCATGCCTTTTTGATTCTTTCCTTGCCTTATCTTACCTTATCTTACCTTTTCTTGCATTTTCTTGCCTTTTAGTGTCCTTCTTTCCTTTTCCTTGCCTTATCTTTCCTTTTTTTGCCTTTCCTTGTCTTTTCCTTGCCTTTTCTTACATTTCCTTGCAATTTCTTAACTTTTCTTGCTTTATCCTTGCCTTTTCTTGCCTTATCTTGCCTTTCCTTGCCTTTTTCTTACCTTTTCTTTCCTTTTCTTTCCTTCTCTTTCCATTTCTTGCCTTTCCTTCCCTTTTCTTGCGTTATCTTGCCTTTTCTTGCCTTATTTTACCTCTTCCTTGCATTTTCTTTCCTTTTCTTGCCTTATCTTACCTTATCTTACCTTTTCTTGCATTTTCATTCTTTTTCCTTAACTTTTCTTGCCTTTTCTTGCCTTTTTATGCCTTTTCATGCCTTTTCTTGCCTTTTCCTTGCCTTTTCTTGCCTTATCGTTCCTCTTTTTTGCCTTTTCTTGCCTTTCTTACCTTATCATGCCTTTTTCTTGTCTTTTCATGCCATTTCCATGCCTTTTCTTGCCTTTTCTTTCCTTTTCCTGCCTGATCTTGCCTATTCTTGCCTTATCTTGCCTTATCTTTCCATTTCTTGCCTTTTTTTGCCTTTTCTTGCCATTTGTTACCTTTTCTTGCCTTTTCTTGCCTTTTTATGCATTTTCTTGCCTTTTCTTGCCTTTTCTAGCCTTTTCCTTGCCTTTTCTTGCCATTTCTTGCCTTATCTTTTCTTTTCTTGCCTTTTATTGCCTTATCCTGCCTTATCTTTTCTTTTCTTTCCTTTTCTTGCCTTATATTGCTTTTTCTAACCTTTTCTTGCCTTTTCTTACCTTTTCTCGCCTTATCTTTCCTTTTCTTATCTTTTGTCGCCTTTACTTGCCTTTTCCTTGCCTTTTCTTGCCTTATCTTACCATTTCTTGCCTTTTCTTTCCTTTTCATGCCTTTTCTTGCCTTTTCTTTCATTTTCTTGCCTTTTCTTGCCTTTTCCTTGCCTTTTCTTGCCTTTTCTTGCCTTATCTTTCCTTATCTTTCCTTTTCTTTCCTTTTCTTATTTTTTCTTGCCTTATCTTGCCTTTTCTTTACTTTTCTTGCCTTTTCCTTCCATTTTCATGCCATTTCCATGCCTTTTCCTTCCTTATCGTGCCTTATCTTGCATTTTCCTTGCCTTTTCCTTGCCTTTTCTTTCCTTTTCATGCCTTATCTTACCTTTTCCATGCCTTTTCTTTCCCTTTCTTACCTTTTCATGCCTTTTCTTGCCTTATCTTTCCTTTTCTTTCCTTTTTATGCCTTTTCCATGCCTTTTCTTGCCTTTTCTTTCCTTTTCTTCCCTTTGCTTGCCTTTTCTTTCCTTTTCTTGTCTTTTCAAGCCTTTTCTTGACTTATCTTTCCTTTTCTTGCCTTTCATTGCCTTTTCCATGCCTTTTCGTTCCTTTCCTTGCCTTAAGGTATGAATTTTCTTGCCTTATCTTGCCTTTTCTTACCTTTTATTGCCTTTTCCTTGCCATTTCATGCATTTTCCATATCTTTTCATGCCTTTTCCATGCCTTATCTTGCCTTTTCTTGCCTTATCTTGCCTTGCCCTTGCTTTTTCTTTCCTTTTCTTACCTTAACTTGACTTTTCCTTATCTTTTCTTTCCTTTTCTTGTCTTTTCAAGCCGTTTCTAGATTTATCTTTCCTTTTCTTGCCTTTTCCATGCCTTTTCGTTCCTTTCCTTGCCTTTTCTTGCCTTTTCTTGTCTTTTCTCGCCTTTTCATGCCTTTCTTTCCATTTCCTTGCCTTATCTTGCCTTTTTTGCCTTTTCTTGCCTTTTCCTTGCATTTTCTTACCTTTTCTTGCCTTTTCTTACAATTTCATGCCTTTTCCATGCTTTTTTCAAGCCTTTTATTTCCTTTTCTTACAATTTCTTTCCTTTTTCTTGCCTTTTCTTACCATTTCATGCCTTTTCCATGCTTTTTTCAAGCCTTTTATTTCCTTTTCTTGCAATTTCTTTCCCTTTTCTTGCCTTTTCTTGCCTTTTCCATGCCTTTTCCTGCCTTTTCTTGCCTTTTCCTTGCCATTTCTTTCCTTTTCATGCCTTTTTCTTTTTCTTTCCTTTTCTTGCATTTTCTTGCCTTATCTTGCCTTTTCTTGCCTTATCTTACCTTTTCTTGCCTCTTCTTACCTTTTCATTCCTTTTCCTTTCCTTTTCTTGCCTTATCTTTCTTTTTCTTGCCTTTTCATTCCTTTTCATTGCCTTTTCCTTGCCTTTTCTTGCCTTTTCCTTCCCTTCTCATGTCTTTTCTTGCCTTATCTTTCCTTTTCTTTCATTTTCGTGCCATTTCTTGCTTTTTCGTGCCTTATCTTACCTTTTCTTACCTTTTCTTGGCTTTTTCTTGCCTTTTCATGCCTTTTTAATGCCTTTTCCATGTCTTTTCATGCCTTTTCCATGCCTTATCTTGCCTTATCTTGCCTTTTCCTTGCCTTTTCTTTCCTTTTCTTGCCGTTTCTTGCCGTTTCCTTATCTTTTCATTCCTTTTCTTGTCTTTTCCATGCCTTTTTGATCCTTTCCTTGCCTTATCTTACCTTATCCTGCCCTTTCTTTCATTTTTATGCATTTTAGTGTCTTTTTTTCCTTTTCTTTGCCTTATCTTTCCTTTTTTTTTGCCTTTCCTTGCCTTTTCCATGCTTTTTCTAGCCTTTTCTTACATTTCCTTGCAATTTCTTGCCTCTTTCTTGCCTTTTTCTTGCCTTATCTTGCCTTTCCTTGCCTTTTTCTTGCCTTTTCTTGCCTTTTCTTTCCTTTTCTTTGCATTTCTTGCCTTTCCTTCCCTTTTCTTGCGTTATCTTGCCTTTTCTTGCCTTATTTTGCCTTTTCCTTGCCTTTTCTTTCCTTTCCTTTCCTTTTCTTGCCTTTTCATTCCTTTTCCTTTCCTTTTCTTGTCTTTTCTTGCCTTATCTACATTTTCTTACCTTTTCATGCCTTTTCTTGCCTTTTTATGCCATTTCATGCCTTTTCCTTGTCTTTTCTTGCTTTATCTTTCCTTTTTTTTGCCTTTTCTTGCCTTTCTTACCTTATCATGCCTTTTTCTTGCCTTTTCATGCCATTTCCATGCCTTTTCCATGTCTTTTCTTTCCTTTTCTTGCCTTTTCTTTCCTTTTTCTGCCCGATCTTGCCTATTCTTGCCTTATCTTGCCTTATTTTTCCTTTTCATGCCTTTTCTTGCCTTATCTTGGCATTTTTTACCCTTTCTTGCCTTTTCTTGCCTTTTTATACATTTTCTTGCCTTTTCTTTCCTTTTCTAGCCTTTTCTAGCCTTTTCCTTTCCTTTTCTTGCCTTTTCTTGCCTTATCTTTCCTTTTCTTGTCTTTTCTTACCCTTTGTTTCCTTTTTTTTGCCTTTTCTTGCCTATTCATTGCCATTTCCTTGCCTTTTCTTTCATTTTCTTACCTTTTTATGCCTTTTCTTGCCTTATCTTTCCTTTTCTTGCCTTTTATTTCCTTATCTTGCCTTATCTTGCCTTTTCTTTCATTTTCTAGCCTGATATTGCCTTTTCTTACCTTTTCTTGCCTTTTCTTTCTTTTTCTTAACTTTTCTCGCCTTTTCTTACCTTTTCGTGCCTTTTCTTTGCCTTTTCTTGCATTATCTTACCATTTCTTGCCTTTTCTTGCCTTTTCATGCCTTTTCTTGCCTTTTCCTTCCTTTTCTTGCCTTTTCTTGCCCTTTCCTTGCCTTTTCTTGCCTTTATCTTTCCTTTTCTTGCCTTTTCTTGCCTTTTCTTGCCTTTTCTTGTCTTTTCTTTCCTTTTCTTGCCTTTTCCTTACCTTTTTATGCCATTTCCATGCCGTTTGTTTCCTTATCTTGCCTTTTCCTTGCCTTTTCCTTGCCTTTTCTTGCCTTTTCTTGCTTTTTCCTTGCCTTTTCTTTCTTTTTCTTACCTTTTCATTCCTTTTCTTGCCTTATCTTTCTTTTTCTTGCCTTTTCATTCCTTTTTCATGCCTTTTCTTTCCTTTTCTTGCATTTTCTTTCCTTTTCCTTTCCTTTTCTTGCCTTATCTTTCCTTTTCTTGCCTTTGCTTGCCTTTTCTTGCCTTATCTTGCCTTTTCTTGACTTATCTTGCCATTTCTTGCCTTTTCTTGACTTATCTTGCCTTTTCTTGCCTCTTCCTTGCCTTTTTTCACCTTATCTTGCCTTTTCTTGCCTTTTCAAGCCTTTTACTTCCCTTTTCTTACCTTTTCTTTCCTTATCTTGCATTTTCCTTGCCTTTTCTTTCCTTTTCTTGCCTTATCTTGCCTCATCTTTCATTTTCTTTTATTTTCTTGCCTTTCCTTCCCTTTTCTTGCCTTTCCTTCCCTTTTCTTGCCTTTCCTTGCCTTTTCTTGCCTTTTCCTTGCCTTCTCTTGTCTTTTCTTGCCTTATCTTTCCTTTTCTTTCATTTTCGTGCCATTTCTTGCCTTTTCGTGCCTTATCTTGCCTTTTCTTATCTTTTCTTGGCTTTTCCTTGCCTTTTCATGCCTTTTTCATGCCTTTTCCATATCTTTTCATGCCTTTTCCATGCCTTATCTTGCCTTATTAATGCCTTTTCCATATCTTTTCATGCCTTTTCCATGCCTTATCTTGCCTTATCTTGCCTTTTCCTTGCCTTTTCTTTTCTTTTCTTGCCATTTTTTTCCATTTCCTTATCTTTTCTTTCCTTTTTTTTTGTCTTTTTATGCCTTTTTTATTCTTTCCTTGCCTTATCTTACCTTATCTTGCCTTTTCTTACATTTTTATGCCTTTTAGTGTCTTTCTTTCCTTTTCCTTGCCTTTTCTTTCCTTTTTTTTGCCTTTCCTTGCCTTTTCCTTGCCTTTTCTTGCCTTTTCCATGCTTTTTCTAGCATTTTCTTACATTTCCTAACAATTTCTTGCCTTTTCTTGCCTTATCCTTGCCTTTTCTTGCCTTATCTTGCCTTTCCTTGCCTTTTTCTTGGATTTTCTTTCCTTTTCTTTCCATTTCTTGCCTTTCCTTACCTTTTCTTGCGTTATCTTGCCTTTTCTTGCCTTATTTTGCCTTTTCCTTGCCTTTTCTTTCCTTTTCTTGCCTTTTCTGGCCTTATCTTGCCTTATCCTTTCCTTTTCTTGCCTTTTCCTTTCCTTTACTTGCCTTTTCTTACCTTATCTTACCTTTTCGTACCTTTTCATGCCTTTTCTTGCCTTTTCTTGCCTTTTTATGCCTTTTCATGCCTTTTCTTGCCTTTTCCTTGCCTTTTCTTGCCTTATCTTTCTTTTTTTTGCCTTTTCTTGCCTTTCTTACCATATCATGCCTTTTTCTTGCATTTTCATGCCATTTCCATGCCTTTTCCATGCCTTTTCTTTCCTTTTCTTGCCTTTTCTTTCCTTTTCCTGCCTGATCTCGCCTATTCTTGCCTTATCATGCCTTATTTTTCTTTTTCTTGCCTTTTCTTGCCTTATCTTGCAATTTTTTACCTTTTCTTGCCTTTTCTTGCCTTTTTATGTATTTTCTTGCCTTTTCTAGCCTTTTCCTTGCCTTTTCTTGCCTTTTCTTGCCTTATCTTTCCTTTTCTTGTCTTGTCTTGCCTTTTGTTTCTTTTTTTCGCCTTTTCTTGCCTATTCCTTGCCTTTTCTTGCCTTTTCCTCGCCTTTTCTTTCATTTTCTTACCTTTTTATGCATTTTCTTGCCTTATCTTTCCTTTTCTTGCCTTTTATTTCCTTATCTTGCCTTATCTTTCCATTTCTTTCCTTTTCTTTCATTTTCTAGCCTAATATTGCCTTTTCTTACCTTTTCTTGTCTTTTCTTTCTTTTTCTTACCTTTTCTCGCCTTTTCTTACCCTTTCGAACCTTTTCTTTGCCTTTTCTTGCCTTATCTTACCATTTCTTGCCTTTTTTTGCCTTTTCATGCCTTTTCTTGCCTTTTCTTTCCTTTTCTTTCCTTTTCTTGCCTTTTCCTTACCTTTTCTTGCCTTTATCTTTCCTTTTCTTTCCTTTTCTTTCCTTTTCTTGCCTTTTCTTGTCTTTTCTTTCCTTTTCTTGCCTTTCCCTTGCCTTTTCATGCCATTTCCATGCCGTTTCTTTTCTTATCCTGCCTTTTCTGTGTCTTTTCTTGCCTTTTCTTGCCTTTTCTTTCCTTATCTTGCCTTTTCCTTGCCTTTTCTTTCTTTCTCTTACCTTTTCATTCCTTTTCGTGCCTTATCTTTCCTTTTCTTGCCTTTTCCATGCGTTTTCTTGCCTTTTCTTTCCTTTTCTTGCCTTTGCTTGCCTTTTCTTGCCTTATCTTGCCTTTTTTTGACTTATCTTGCCTTTTCCTTGCCTTTTCTTACCTTATCTTGCCTTTTCTTGCATTTTCATGCCCTTTCTTTCCTTTTCATGCCTTTTACTTAACTTTTCTTATCTTTCCTTTCCTTATCTTGCCTTTTCCTTGCCTTTTCTTTCCTTTTCTTGCCTCATCTTTCATTTTCTTGCCTTTTCTTGCCCTATCTTGCCTTATCTTGCCTTTTCTTGCCTTAGATTGCCTATTCTTTCTTTTTCCTTGCCTTTTCTTTCCTTTTCTTGCCTTAACTTGCCTTTTCTTACCTTTTCCTTACCCTTTCTTTTCTTTTCTTGACTTATCTTTCCTTTTCCTACCTTTTCATTCCTTTTCCATGCCTTTTCTTGCCTTACCTGGCCTTATCTTGCCTTTTCCATCCTTATCTTGCCTTTTTCTTATCCTTTCATTTCTTTTCTTGCCTTTTCATGCCTTATCTTTCCTTTTCTTGCCTTTTCATTCCTTTTCCATGCCTTTACTTACCTTATCTTGGCTTATCTTTCCTTTTATTTCCTTATCTTTCCTTTTCATGCCTTATCTTGCCTTTTCTTACCGTTTCATGCCATTGCTTGCCTTTTCTTTCCTTTTTTGCCTTTTCTTGCCTTTTCCTTGCCTTTCTTACCTTATCTTGCCTTTTTCTTGCCTTTTCATGCCTTTTACATGCCTTTTCGTGCCTTTTCTTTCCCTTTTTTGCCTTTTCTTCCCTATTCCTTGCCTTTTCTTGCCTTTTCCTTGCCCTTTCTTTCCTTTTCTTTCCTTTTTATGCCATTTCTTGCCTTATCTTTCCTTTTCTTGCCTTTTATTGCCTTATCCTATCTTATCTTTCCTTTTCTTGCATTTTCTTACCTTTTCTTGCATTTTCTTACCTTTTCTTACATTTTCTTACCTTTTCTCACCTTTTCTTTCCTTTTCTTACCTTTTCTCGCCTTTACTTGCCTTTTCCTTACCTTTTCTTGCCTTATCTTACCATTTCTTGCCTTTTCTTGCCTTTTCTTTCCTTTTCTTGCCTTTTCTTGCCTTTTCCTTGCCTTTTCTTGCCTTTTCTTCCCTTATCTTTCCTTTTCTTACCATTTCTTATCTTTTCTTGCCTTATCTTGCCTTTTCTTTCCTTTTCTTTACTTTTCTTGCCTTTTCCATGCATTTTCATGTCATTTCCATGCCTTTTCCTTCCTTCTTTTGCCTTATCTTGCATTTTCCTTGCCTTTTCCTTGCCTTTTCTTTCCTTTTCTTGCCTTATCTTGCCTTATCTTGCCTTTTCCATGCCTTTTCTTTCCTTTTCTTACCTTTTCATGCCTTTTCTTGCCTTATCTTTCCTTTTCTTACCATTTCTTATCTTTTCTTGCCTTATCTTGCCTTTTCTTTCCTTTTCTTTACTTTTCTTGCCTTTTCCTTGCATTTTCATGTCATTTCCATGCCTTTTCCTTCCTTCTTTTGCCTTATCTTGCATTTTCCTTGCCTTTTCCTTGCCTTTTCTTTCCTTTTCTTGCCTTATCTTGCCTTTTCCATGCCTTTTCTTTCCTTTTCTTACCTTTTCATGCCTTTTCTTGCCTTATCTTTCCTTTTCTTTCCTTTTTATGTCTTTTCCATGCCTTTTCTTTCCTTTTCCCTGCCTTTTCTTGGCTTATCTTTCCTTTTCTTGCTTTTGCTTGCCTTATCTTGCCTTTTTTTGCCTTTTCATGCCTTTTCTTCCTTTATCTTGCCTTATCAAGCCTTTTCATGCCTTATCTTTCCTTTTCTTGCCTTATCTTGCATTATCATTCCATTTCATGCCTTTTCTTCCCTTATCTTGCCTTAACTTGCCTTATCTTGCCTTTTCTTGCCTTTTCATGACTTTTCTTGCTATTTCCTTGCCTTATCTTGCCTTTTTTCACCTTTTCCTTGCCCTTTCTTTTCTTTTCTTGACTTTTCTTTCTTTTTCTTGCCTTTTCATTCCTTTTCCATGCCTTTTCTTACCTTTTCTTGCCTTATCTAGCCTAATCTTTCCTTTTCTTTCCTTTTCATTCCTTTTCTTGCCTTTTCTTGCCTTATCTTGCCTTTTCGTACCGTTCCATACCATTTCTTGCCTTATCTTTCATTTTTTGCCTTTTTCTTGCCTTTATTACCTTATCTTGCCTTTTTTTTGCCTTTTCCAAGCCTTTTCTTGCCTTTTGTTTCCATTTTTTGCCTTTTCATGCCTATTCCTTGCCTTTTCTTGCCTTTTCCTTGCCTTTTCCTTCTTTTTCTTACCTTTTTATGCCTTTTCTTGCCTTATCTTTCCTTTTCTTGCCTTTTATTTTCTTATCTTGCCTTATCTTTCCTTTTCTTTCCTTTTCTTTCAGTTTCTAGCCTGATATTGCCTTTTCTTACCTTTTCTTGCCTTTTCTTTCTTTTTCTTACCTTTTCTCACTTTTTCTTACCTTTTCGTGCCTTTTCTTTGCCTTTTCTTGCCTTATCTTACCATTTCTTGCCTTTTCATGCCTTTTCCTGCCTTTCTTTCCTTTTCTTGCCTTTTCTTGCCTTTTCCTTGCCTTTTCTTGCCTTTTCTTGCCTTTACCTTTCCTTTTCTTTCCTTTTCTTGTCTTTTCTTTCCTTTTCTTGCCTTTTCCTTGCCTTTTCATGCCATTTCCATGCCGTTTCTTTCCTTATCTTGCCTTTTCCTTGCCATTTCCGTGCCTTTTCTTTCCTTTTCTTGCCTTTTCTTGCCTTATCTTGCCTTTTCCTTGCCTTTTCTTGTATTATCTTGCCTTTTCCTTGCCTTATCTTGCCTTTTCCTTGCCCTTTCTTTTCTTTTCTTCTCTTATCTTTCCTTTTCTTTCCTTTTCCATGCCTTTTTTTGCCTTATCTCGCCTTATCTCGCCTTAACTTTCTTTTTCTTGCCTTATCTTGCATTTTCTTACTGGTTCATGCCTTTTCTTGCCTTTTTATGCCTTTTCTTGTCTTTTCCTTACCTTTTCATGCCTTTTCTGGCCTTATCTTTCCTTTTTATCCTTTTCTCGCCTTTTCCTTACCTTTCTTACCTTATCGTCCCTTTTTTTTGCCTTTTCTTGCATGTTTCCATGCCTTTTCTTGCCTTTTCTTGCCTTTTCCATGCCTTTTCCTGCCTGATCTTGCCTTTTATTACCTTATCTTGCCTTATCTTTCCTTCTCTTTCCTTTTCTTGCCTTATTTTGTCTTTTTTTACCTTTTCTTGCATTTTCTTAACTTTTCATACCTTTTCTCGCCTTTTCTTTTCTTTTCTTGCCTTTTCTTTTCTTTCCTTGCCTTTTCTTGACTTATCTTATCATTTCTTACCTTTTCTTGCCTTTTCATGGCTTTTCTTTCCTTTTCTGGCCTTCTCTTGCCTTTTCCTGGCCTTATCTTTCCTTTTCTTGCCTTTTCTTCCCTTATCTTGCCTTTTCTTTCCTTTTCTTGCCTTTTCCTTGCCTTTTCATGCCATTTCTGTTCCTTTTCTTCCCTTATCTTGCTTTTTCTTGGCTTTTCCTTGCCTTTTCTTTCCTTATCTTGCCTTTTCTTGCATTATCTTGCCTTATCTTGCCTTATCATGTCTTTTCTTCCTTTATCTTGCCATATCTTGCGTTTTCATGGCTTTTCTTGTCTTTTCATGCCTTATCTTGCCTTTTCATGACTTTTCTTGCCTTTTCTTTCCTTTTCATGCCTTTTCCTTGCCTTATCTTGCCTTTTGTTACATTTTGCTTGCCTTTTCTTACCTTTTCCTTGCCTTTTCAGCCATTTCCATGCCTTTTCTTTCCTTGTCGTTCCTTTTCTTGCCTTTTCTTTGCCTTTTCTTTCCTTTTCTTGCCTTATGTTGTATTTTCTTACCTTTTCCTTGCAATTTCTTTACTTTTCTTGCATTTTTATGCCTTTTCTTGCCTTATCTTTCATTTTCTGGCCTTTTCTTGCCTTTTTCATGCATGTTCTTTCCTTTTCTTACATTTTCATTCCTTTTCCTTGCCTTTTCTTGCCTTATCTTTCCTTTTCTTACCTTTGCTTGCCTTATCTTGCCTGATCTTGCCTTTTCTTGACTTATCTTGCCTTTTCTTGACTTATCTTGCCTTTTCTTGCCTTATCTTTCCTTTTCTTGCCTTATCTTGCACTTTCGTTCCTCATCTTTCCAGTTCATACCTTATCTTGCCTTTTCTTGCCTTTTCATGCCTTTTCTTTCCTTTTCTTTCATTTTCTTTCCTTTTCATGCCTTATCTTGCCTTTTCCTTACCTTTTCTTTCCTTTTCTTGCCTTATCTTGCCTTTTCTTACCTCATCTTTCATTTTATTTTCTTTTCTTGCCCTTTCTTCCCTTTTCTTGCCCTATCTTTCCTTATCTTCCTTTTCTTGCTTTATCTTGCCTTTTCTTTCATTTTCCTTGCCTTATCTTGCCATTTCTTATCTTTTCCTTGCCCTTTCTTTCCTTTTCTTCCCTTTTCATGCCTTTTCTTGCTTTTTCTTTCCTTTTCTTGCCTTTTCATGCCTTTTCCATGCCTTTTCTTGCCTTTTTCTTGCCTTATCTTGCCTTATCTTGCCTTTGTTTGCCTTATCTTGCCTTTTCTTACCTTTTCCTTGCCTTTTCTTACATTTTCTTTCCATTTCCAGACCTTTTCTTTCCTTATTTTGACTTTTCGTGCCATTTCCTTGCCTTTTATTGCCTTATCTTGTCATTTCTTGCCTTTTCATGGCTTTTCTTTCCTTTTCTTACCTTTTCCTTGCCTTTTCTTGCCTTATCTTTCCTTTTCTTTCCTTTTTTTGCCTTTTCTTGCCTTATCTTGCCTTTTCTTTCCTTTTCTTGCCTTTTCCTTCCCTTTTCATGCCATTTCTGTGCCTTTTCTTCCCTTATCTTGCCTTTTCCTCCCTTTTCCTTGCCTTTTCTTGCATTATCTTGCCTTTTCTTGCATTATCTTGCCTTTGCTTGCATTATCTTGCCTTTTCTTGCATTATCTTGCCTTTTCTTGCATTATCTTGCCTTTTCCTGCCTTTTCCTAGCCTTTTCTTTCCTTATCTTGCCTTATCGTGTCTTTTCTTCCTTTACCTTGCCTTATCTTGCCTTTTCATGACTTTTCTTGCCTTTTCATGCCTTATCTTGCCTTTTCATGACTTTTCTTGCCTTTTCTTTCCTTTTAATGCTGTTTCCTTGCCTTTTCTTGCCTTATCTTGCCTTTTCATACCTTTTCCTTGCCTTTTCTTACCTTTTATTGCCTTTTCCTTGCCTTTTCTTGCCTTTTCCATGCCTTTTCTTTCCTTGTCTTTCCTTTTCTTGCCTTTTCCTTGCCTTTTCTTTCTTTTCTTGCCTTATGTTGCATTTTCTTACCTTTTCCTTGCATTTTCTTTCCTTTTCTTGCATTTTCATGCCTTTTCTTGCCTTATCTTTCATTTTCTGGCCTTTTCATGCCTTTTCCATGTCTTTTCTTTCCTTTTCTTGCATTTTCATTCCTTTTCCTTGCCTTTTCTTGCCTTATCTTTCCTTTGCTTGCCTTTGCTTGCCTTATCTTGCCTGATCTTGACTTATCTTGCCTTTTGTTGACTTATCTTGCCTTTTCTTGCCTTATCTTTCCTTTTCTTGCCTTATCTTGCACTTTCATTCCTTATCTTTCCATTTCAAACCTTATCTTACCTTTTCTTGCCTTTTCATGCCTTTTCTTTCCTTTTTTTCATTTTCTTTCCTTTTCACGCCTTATCTTGCCTTTTCCTTGACTTTTCTTTCCTTTTCTTGCCTTATCTTGCCTTTTCTTGCCTCAACTTTTATTTTATTTTCTTTTCTTGCCTTTTCTTTCCTTTACTTGCCCTATCTTTCCTTATCTTGCCTTTTCTTGCATTATCTTGCCTTTTCTTTCCTTTTCCTTGCCTTATCTTATCTTTTCTTGTCTTTTCCTTGCCCTTTCTTTCCTTTTCTTCCCTTTTCATGCTTTTTTTTCTTTCCTTTTCTTGCCTTTTCATGCCTTGTCCATGCCTTTTCTTGCCTTTTCCTTGCCTTATCTTGCCTTTTCTTGCCTTTTCCATGCCTTTTCATGCCTTTTCCTTACCTTTTCTTGCCTTACCTTACATTTTCTTGCTTTTTCTTGCCTTATCTTTCTTTTTCTTTCCTTTTCTTGCCTTATCGTGCCATTTCTTGCCTTTTCATTCCTTTTCTTGACTTTTCCTTTCCTTTTTTTGCCTATTCTTTCCTTTTCTTGCCTTTTCTTTCCTTTTCTTGCCTTTTCATACCTTTTCCTTGCCTTTTCATGCCTTATCTTGTCTTTTCTTACCTTTTCCTTGCCTTTTCATGCCTTATCTTGTCTTTTCTTACCTTTTCCTTGCCTTTTCTTACCTTTTCGAGCCATTTCCATGCCTTTTCTTTCCTTATCTTGCATTTTTTTGCCTTTTCTTTCCTTCCCTTGCCTTATCTTGCCTTTTCCTTGCCTTTTCTTGAGTTTTCCTTGCCTTTTCTTGCCTTTTCCTTGCCCTTTCTTTTCTTCCCTTGCCTTTTCATACCTTTTCTTGCCTTATCTTTCCTTTTCTTGGCTTTTCATTCCTTTTCCGTGCCTTAGCTTGCCTTATCTTACCTTATCTTTCCTTTTCTCGCCTTATCTTTCCTTTTCTTACCGTTTCATGCCTTTTCTTGCCTTTTCATACCTTTTCCTTTCCTTTTCTTACAATTTCTTGCCTTATCTTTCCTTTTTTGCCTTTTCTTGCCTTTTTCTTGCCTTTTCTTGACTTTTCCATGCCTTTTCTTTCCTTTTCTTGCCTTTTCTTGCCCATTCCTTGCCCTTTCTTGCCTTTTCATACATAATCTTGCCTTATCTTGCCTTATCTTTCCTTTTCTTTTCTTTTCTTGCCTTATCTTGCCTTTACTTACCTTTTCATGCCTTTTCTTGCCGTTTCTTTACTTTTCTTACATTTTCTTGCCTTTTCATGCGTTTTCATGACTTTTCATTGCCTTTTCTTACCTTATCTTACCATTTCTTACCTTTTCATGCCTTTTCATGCCTTTTCTTACATTTTCTTGCCTTTTCTTGCCTTATCTTACCTTTTCTTGCCTTATCTTTCCTTTTCTTGCCTTTTCTTGCCTTTTCATGCCATTTCCATGCCTTTTCTTTCCTTATCTTGCCTTTTCCTTGCCTTTTCATTCCTTTTCTTTCCTTATATTGCCTTTTCCTTGCCTTATGTTTCCTTTTCTTCCCTTATCTTGACTTTTCTTTCCTTATCTTTCCTTTTCCTTGGCCTTTCTTTTCTTTTCTTGCCTTTTCATGCCTTTTCTTACCTTATCTTTCCTTTTCTTGCCTTTTCAGGCCTTTTCCATGCCTTTTCTTTCCTTTTCTTGTGTTTTCTTTCCTTTTCCTTGCCTTTTCTTGCCGTATCTTTCCTTATCTTGCCTTTGCTTGCCTTATCTTGCCTTATCCTGCCTTTTCTTGCCTTTTCTTAACTTAGCTTGTCTTTTCTGCCCTTTTCATGCCTTTTCTTGCCTTATCTTGCATTTTCTTACCTTTTCTTTCCCTTTCTTGCCTTATCTTGCCTTATCATGCCTTTTTATGCCTTTTATTGCTTTATCTTTCCTTTTCTTGCCTTTTCTTGCCTTATCTTGCCTTATCATGCCTTTTCATGCCTTTTCTTCCCTTATCTTGCCTTGCCTTATCTTGCCTTATTTTACCTTTTCATGCCTTTTCTTCCCTTATCTTGCCTTGCCTTATCTTGCCTTATTTTACCTTATCTTGCCTTTTCATGCCTTTTCTTGCCTTATCTTGCCTTTTCTTGCCTTTTCTTACCTTTTCCTTATCTTTTCTTACCTTTTCTTGACTTATCCTTGCCTTTTCATGCCGTTTCGATAACTTTTATTTCCTTATCTTGCCTTTTCTTGCCTTTTCCATTCCTTTTGCTTGCATTTTCTTTCCTTTTCTTCCTTATCTTGCCTTTTCTTTCCTTTTCCTTGCCTTTTCTTTCCTTTTCTTGCCTTTTCATGCCTTTTCTTGCCTTTTCATGCCTTATCTTTCCTTTTCAGGCCTTTTCATGCCTTTTCTTGCCTTTTCTTTCCTTTTCTTGCACTTTCATTCCTTATCTTGCCTTTTCTTACCTTATCTTTCTTTTTCTTGACTTTTCATGCTTTTTCCTTTCCTTTTCTTGCCTTTTCTTGCCTTTTCCGTGCCTTTTCTTGCCTTTTCCTTGCCTTATCTTGCCTTTTCTTTCCTTATCTTTCATTTTCTTTTCTTTTCTTGCCTCTCCTTCCCTTTTCATGCCTTAACTTGCATTATCTTGCCTTTCCTTGCCTTATCTTGCCTTATCTTGCCTTTTCTTTCCTTTTCCTTGCCCTTTCTTTCTGTTTCATCCATTTTCATGCCTTTTCTTGCCTTTTCTTTCCTTTTCATGCCTTTTCCATGCCTTTTCTTACCTTATCTTGCCTTTTGCTTACCTTTTCTTGCCTTACCTTGCCTTTTCTTGCATTATCTTCCCTCACCTTTACTTTTCTTGCCTTATCTTGCCTTTTCTTAACTTTTCATGCCTTTTCCTGCCTTTTTTTGCGTTTTCATGCCTTTTCTTGCCTTATCTTTCCTCTTTATGCCTTCTTCATGCCTTTTCTTCCCTTTTCATGACTTTTCTTGCTTTTTCTTTCCTTTTCTTGCCTTTTCATGCCTTTTCCATGCCTTTTCTTGCCTTTTCCTTGCCTTTTCTTACCTTATCTTATCTTGCCTTTTCTTGCCTTATCTTGCCTTTTCCTTGCCTTTTCCTTGCCTTTTCTTGCCTTTTCTTTCCTTTTCTTTCCTTTTCATGCCTTATCTTGCCTTTTCTTGCCTTTTCTTGCCTTTTCATGCCTTTTCCTCGCCTTTTCTCTCCTTTTCTTTCCTTTTCTTGCCTTTTCCTTGCCTTATCTTGCCTTTTCTTACCTTTTCCTTGCCTTTCTTACCTTTTCATGCCATTTCTATGATTTTTCTTTCTTTATCTTGCCTTTTCCATTCCTTTTCTTGACTTACCTTGCCTTATCTTGCATTTTCCTTGCCTTTTCTTACCTTATCTTGCCTTTTCTTGAATTTTCTTGAATTTTCTTTCCTTTTCCTTGCCTTTTCTTGTCTTATCTTTCTCTTTCTTGCCTTTGCTTGCCTTATCTTTCCTTTTCTTGCCTTTGCTTGCCTTATCTTGCCTTTTCTTACCTTTTCTTGACATATCTTGCCTTTTCTTCTCTTTTCATGCCTTTTCATGCCTTTTCTTGTCTTATGTTGCCTTTTCTTGCCTTATCTTGCCTTATCATGCCTTTTCATGCCTTTTATTGCTTTATCTTGCCTTTTCTTGCCTTATCTTGCCTTTTCTTGCCTTTTCATACCTTTTCTTCCGTTATCTTTTCTTTTCTTGCATTATTTTAACTTATATTGTCTTTTCTTGCCTTTTTAAGACTTTTCTTGCCTTTTCTTGCCTTATCTAACCTTTTCATGACTTTTCTAGCCTTCTCTTGCCTTTTCTTTCCTTTTCTTGCCTTTTCTTGCCTTTTCTTTCCTTTTCTTATCTTTCATGCCTTTTCCTTGCCTTTTCTTGCCTTATCTTGCCTTTTCTTACCTATTCCTTGCCTCTTCTTACCTCTGCCTTTTCTTGCCATTTCCATGCCTTTTCTTTCCTTATCTTGCCTTTTATTGCCTTTTCCTTTCCTTTTCCGTACCTTTTCTTTCCTTTTCTTGCCTTATCATGCCTTTTCTTTCCTTTTCCTTCCTTTTCTTGCCTTTTCATACCTTTTCCATGCCTTTTCTTGCATTTTCTTTACTTTTCTTGCACTTTCGTTCCTTATCTTGCCTTTTTTTACCTTATCTTGCCTTTTCTTGCCTTTTCATGCCTTTTCTTTCCTATTCTGTCATTTTCTTAACTTTTCATGCCTTTTCCTTTCTTTTTCTTGACTTTTCTTTCCTTATCTTGCCTTTTCCTTGGCTTTTCTTTCCTTTTCTTGCCTTATCTTGCCTCATCTTTCATATTCTTTTCTTTTCTTGCCTTTCCTTCCCTTTTCTTGCCATATCTTGCCTTTTCTTGCCTTTTCTTTCCTTTTCCTTGCCTTATCTTGCCTTTTCCTTACCATTTCTTTCCTTTTCATGTCTTTTCTTACCTTTTCTTCCTTTTTTTGCCTTTTCATGCCTTTTCCATGCCTTTTCTTTCCTTTTCTTGCCATATCTTGCCTTATCTTACCTTTTCTTGCCTTATCTTCCTTTTTCCTTGCCTTTTCTTGCCTTACCTTGCCTTTTCTTGCCTAATCTTGCCTTATCTTTACTTTTCTTTCCTTTCCTTGCCCTATCTTGCCTTTTCTTACCTTTTTATGCATTTTCTTGCCTTTTTACGCCTTTCATGCCTTTTCTTGCCTTATCTTTCCTTTTTATGCCTTTTTCATGCCTTTTCTTCCCTTTTCGTGACTTTTCTTGCTTTTTCTTTCCTTTTCTTCCCTTTTGATGCCCTTTCCATGTCGTTTCTTTCCTTTTCTTGCCATTTCTTGCCTTATCTTGCCTTTTCCTTGCCTTTTCTTGCCTTACCTTGCATTTTCTTGCCTTATCTTGCCTTATCTTTCCTTTTCTATCCTTTTCTTTCCTTCTCTTCCCTTTTCTTTCCTTTTCATGCCTTTTCTTGCCTTTTTATGCCTTTTCTTTCCTTTTCATGCCCTTTCCTTGCCTTTTCTTTCCTTTTTTTGACTTTGCTTGCCTTTTCATGCCTTTTCCTTACCTTTTCTTGCCTTTTCTTGCCCTTTCTTTTCTTTTTTTTGCCTTTTCATGGCTTTTCTTGGCTTATCTTTCCTTTTCTTGCCTTTTCATTACTTTTCCATGCCTTTTCTTGCCTTTTCTTTCCTTACCTTTCCTTATCTTTCCTTTTCTTTCCTTTTCTTTTCTTTTCTTGCCTTATCTTACCTTTTCTTACCGTTTCATGCCTTTTCTTGCCTTTTCCTTACCTTTTCTTTCCTTTTTCGGCTTTTCTTTCCTTTTCCTTGCCTTTCTTACCTTATTTTGCCTTTTTCTTGCCTTTTCTTGCATTTTCATGTAATTTCCATGCCTTTTCTTGCCTTTTCTTTCTTTTTCTTGCCTATTCCTTGCCTTTTCTTGCCTTTTCTTGCCTAATCTTACCTTTTATTGCCTTATCTTGCCTTATCTTTCCTTTTCTTTCCTTTTGTTGCCTTATCTTGCCTTTTCTTACCTTTTCTTGCATTTTCTTTCCTTTTCTTGCCTTTTCTTTACTTTTCTCATCTTTTCTTTTCTTTTCTTGCCTTTTCATGATTTTTTCTAGCCTATTCTTGCCATATCTTACCATTTCTTACCTTTTCTTCCATTTTCTTGCCTTTTCCTTGCCTTATCTTGCCTTTTCTTGCCTTATCTTTCCTTTTCTTTCCTTTTCTTTCCTTTTCTTGCCTTTTCTTGCCTTTTCCTTGCCTTTTCATGCCATTTCCATTCCTTTTCTTTCCTTGTCTTGCCTTTTCTTTCCTTATCTTGCCTTTTCTTGCCTTTTCCATGCCTTTTCTTGCCTTTTCATGCCTTTTCTTGCCTTTTCTTGCCCTATCGTTCCTTTTCAGGCCTTTTCATGCCTTTTCCATGCCTTTTCTTGCATTTTCTTTCCTTTTCTTGCACTTTCATTCCTTATCTTGCCTTTTCTTACCTTATCTTGCCTTTTCTTGCATTTTCATGCCTTTTCTTTCCTTTTCTTTCATTTTCTTGCCTTTTCATGACTTTTCCTTAATTTTTCTTCCCTTTTCTTTCCTTATCTTGCCTTTTCCTTGCCTTTTCTTTAATTTTCTTGCCTTATCTTGCCTCATCTTTCATATTCTTTTCTTTTCTTACCTTTCTTTCCCTTCTCTTGCCCTAACTTGCCTTATCTTGCCTTATCCATACCTTTTCTTTCCTTTTCTTGCCTTCTCTTGCCTTATCTTCCCTTTTCCTTGCCTTTTCTTGCCTCACCTTGCCTTTTCTTGCCTTATCTTGCCTTATCTTTACTTTTCTTTCCTTTTCTTACCTTTTGATGCCTTTTCTTGACTTTTCTTGCCTTTCATGCCTTTTGTTGCCTTTTCCTTTCCTTTTCCTGCCTTATTTTTCCTTTTTATGCATTTTTCATGCCTTTTCTTCCCTTTTCATGCCTTTTCTTGCTTTCTCTTTCCTTTTCTTGCCTTTTGATGCCCTTTCCATATCTTTTCTTGCCTTTTTTTGCATTTTCTCTCCTTATCTTGCCTTTTCCTTGCCTTTTCTTGCCTTACCTTAGCTTTTCTTGCCTTTTCTTGCCTTTTCTTTCCTTTTCTTGCCTTTTCTTACCTTTTCTTGCCTTTTCTTTCCTTTTCTTGCCTTTTCCTTGCCTTTTCCTTGCCCTTTCTTTTCTTTTTTTTCCTTTTCATGCCTTTTCTTAGCTTATCTTTCCTTTTCTTGCCTTTTCATTTCTTTTCCATGCCTTTTCTTGCCTTATCTTTCCTTATCATTCCTTTTCTTGCCTTATCTTGGATTTTCTTACCGTTTCATGCCTTTTCTTGCCTTTTCCTTACATTTTCTTTCCTTTTTCACCTTTTCTTGCCTTTTCCTTGCCTTTCTTACCTTATTTTGCCTTTTTCTTTCCTTTTCTTGCGTTTTCAAATCTTTTCCATGCCTTTTCCTGCCTTTTCTTTCCTTTTCTTGCTTTTTCTTGCCTATTTCTTGCCTTTTCTTGCATTTTCCTTGCCTTTTCCTGCTTAATCTTGCCTTATCTTGCCATATCTTTCCTTTTCTTGCCTTTTCATACCTTTTCTTCCCTTTTCTTGCCTTTTCTTGCCTTTTCTTTACTTTTCTTACCTTTTCTCACCTTTTTTTTTCTTTTCTTGCCTTTTCTGGCCTTTTCATGACTTTTCCTTGCCTATTCTTGCCTTATTTTACCTTTTCTTTCCTTTTCATGCCTTTTCTTCCCTTTTCTTGCCTTTTCCTTGCCTTATCTTGCCTTTTCTTCCCTTATCTTTCCATTTCTTTCCTTTTCTTGCTTTTTCTTGCCTTTTCATGCCATTTCCATGCCATTTCTTTCCTTATCTTGCCTTTTCCTTGCCTTTTCTTACCTTTTCTTGCCTTTTCTTGCCTTTTCTTGCCGTTTCCTTGCCTTTCCTTTCCTTTCCTTTTCTTGCCTTTTTATGCCTTTTCTTGCCTTATATATCCTTTTCTTGCCTTTTCATGCCTTTTCCATGCCTTTTCTTGCCTTTTCTTTCCTTTTCTTTCCTTTTCATTGCCTTTTCTTGCCTTATCTTTCCTTTTCTTGCTTTTTCTTGCCTTATCTTGCCATTTCTTGCCTTTTTTTTGCCTTATTTTGACGTATCTTGCCTTTTTTTCCCTTTTCATGCCTTTTCTTGCCTTATTTTTCCTTTTCTTGCCTTTTCTTGCCTTATCTTGCCTTATCATGCCTTTTATTGCTTTATCTTGCCTTTTCTTGCCTTATCTTACCTTTCTTGCCTTTTCTTACCTCTCATGCCTTTTCTTCCCTTATCTTACCATTTCATGTCTTTTCCTTGCCTCTTCTTGCCTTTTCTTTCCTTATCTTGCCTTTTCCTTGCCGTTTCTTTCCATTTCTTGCCTTATCTTGCCTTTTCTTGCCTCATCTTTCATTTTCTTTTCTTTTCTTGCCCTAGCTTGCCTTATCTTGCCTTTTCTTACCTTATCTTGCCTTTTCTTTCCTTTTCCTTGCCTTATCTTGCCTTTTCATTGCCCTTTTATTTCTTTTCTTCCCTTTTCTTCCCTTTTCATGCCTTTTGTTGCCTTTTCTTGCCTTTTCATGCCTTTTTTTATAGCTTTTCTACCCTTTTCTTACCTTATCTTCCCATTTCTTGCCTTATCTTGCCTTTTCTTGCATTTTCCTTGCCTTATCTTTCCTTTTCTTGGCTTTTCCTTGCCCTTTCTTTCCTTTTCTTCCCTGTTCATGCCTTTTCTTACTATTTTTTCTTTTTCTTGCCTTTTCATACCTTTTCCATTCCTTTTCTATCCTTTTCTTGCCTTATCTTGCCTTTTCTTGCCTTATCTTTCCTTTTCCTTGCCTTTTCTTTCCTTATCTTTACTTTTCTTTCCTTTTCTTGCCTTATCTTTCCTTTTCTTACCTTTTCATGCCTTTTCGTGCCTTTACTTGTCTTTTTATGCCTTTTCATGCCTTTTCTTGCCTTTTCCTTGCCTTTTCTTACCTTATCTTTCCTTTTTTGGCCTTTTCTTGCCTTTCTTACCTTATCATGCCTTTTTCTTGCCTTTTCATGCCATTTCCATGCCTTTTCTTTCCTTTTCTTGCCTTTTCTTTCCTTATCCTGCCTAATCTTGCATATTCTTGCCTTATCTTGCCTTATCTTTCCTTTTCTTGCCTTTTCTTCCCTTATCTTGCCATTTTTTTACCTTTTCGTGCCTTTTTTTGCCTTTTCTTGCCTTTTTAAGCATTTTCTTGCCTTTTCTTTCCTTTCCTTGCCTTTTCCTTGCCTTTTCTTGCCTTTTCTTGCCTTATCTTTCCTTTTCTTTCCTTTTCTTGCCTTTTCTTGCCATATCTTGCCTTTTCTTTCCTTTTCTTGCCTTTCCTACTTTTCTTTCCTTTTCTTGCCTTTTCATGCCTTTTCCTAGCCTTTTCTTGCCTTATATTGCATTTTCTTGCATTTTCCTTGCCTTTTCTTACATTTTCTTGCCTTTTCCTTGCCTTTTCATGCCATTTCTTTCCTTATCTTGCCTTTCCTTGCCTTTTCTTGCATTTTCCTTCTCTTTTCCTTTTCTTGCCTTATCTTGCCTTTTCTTACCTTATCTTGCCTTTTCCTAATCTTTTATTTCCTTTTCTTGTCTTTTCAAGCCTTTTCATGACTTATCTTTCCTTTTCTTGGCTTTTCATGCCTTTTCCATGCCTTTTTGCTGCTTTCCTTGCCTAAAGGTATGAATTTTCTTGCTTTATCTTGCCTTTTCTTACCTTTTATTGCCTTTTCCTTGCCATTTCATGCCTTTTCCATATCTTTTCATGCCTTTTCCATGCCTTATCTTGCCTTTTCCTTGCCTTTTCTTTCCTTTTCTTACCTTATCTTGCCTTTTCCTTATCTTTTCTTTCCTTTTCTTGCCTTTTCAAGCCTTTTCTTGACTTAACTTTCCTTATCTTACCTTTTCATGATTTTTCCATGCCTTTTCGTTCCTTTCCTTGCCTTTTCTTGCCTTATCGTGCCTTTTCTCGCCTTTTCATGCCTTTCTTTCCTTTTCCTTGCCTTTTCTTGCCTTATCTTGCCTCTTTTGCCTTTCCTTGCCTTTTCTTACCTTTTTCTTGCCTTTTCTTACCATTTCATGCCTTTTCCATGCTTTTTTCAAGCCTTTTCTTTCCTTTTCTGCAAATTTCTTTCCTTTTTCTTGCCTTTTCCATGCCTTTTCTTACCTTTTCTTTCCTTTTCTTTCCTTTTCTTGCCTTTTCTTTCCTTTTCTTGCCTTTCCTGCATTTCTTTCCTTTTCTTGCCTTTTCATGCCTTTTTCTAGCCTTTGCTTGCCTTGTATTGCATTTTCTTGCATTTTCCTTGCCTTTTCTTACATTTTCTTGCCTTTTCATGCCATTTCCATGCCATTTCTTTCCTTACCTTGCCTTTCCTTGCCTTTTCTTGCCTTTTCCTTGTCTTTCCTTTTCTTGGCTTTATCTTGACTTTTCTTGCCTTATCTTGTCTTTTCCTTGCCTTTTTTTGCCTTACCTTGCCTTTTTTTACCTTATCTTGCCTTATCTTTACTTTTCTTTTCTTTTCTTGCCTTATCTTGCCATTTCTTACCTTTTTATGCCTTTTCATGCCTTTTCTAGCCTTTTTATGCCTTTTCATACCTTTTCTTACCTTTTCCTTGCCTTTTCTTGGCTTATCTTTCTTTTATTTTTTTGCCTTTTCTTGCCTTTTCCTTGCCTTTCTTACCTTATCATGCCTTTTTCTTGCCTTTTCATGCCTTTTCCATCCCTTTTCTTGCCTTTTCTTTCCTTTTCTTGCCTATTCCTTGCCTTTTCTTGCCTTTTCCTTCCTGATCTTGCCTATTCTTGCCTTATCTTGCCTTAACTTTCCTTAACTTTCCTTTTCTTGCCTTTTCTTGCCTTACCTTGCCTATTCTTGTCTTTTTTTTCCTTTTCCTTGCCTTATCTTGCCTTGTCTTGCCTTTTCCTTGCCCCTTATTTCCCTTTCTTCCCTTTTCATGCCTTTTCTTGCCATTTCTTTCTTTTTCTTACCTTTTCATGCCTTTTCCATTTCTTTTCTTGCCTTTTCTTGCTTTATCTTGCCTTATCTTTCCTTTTCCTTGCCTTTTCTTGCCTTACCTTGCCGTTTCTTGCCTTTTCATGCCTTTTCATGCCTTTTCTTGCCTTTTCATACCTTTTCTTGCCTTTTCTTGCCTTTTCATACCTTTTCTTGCCTTTTCTTGCCTTATCGTTCCTTTTCAGGCCTTTACATGCCTTTTCCATGCCTTTTCTTGCATTTTCTTTCCTTTTCTTACACTTTCGTTCCTTATCTTGCCTTTTCTTACCTTATCTTGCCTTTTCATGCCTTTTCTTTCCTTTTCTTTCATTTTCTTGCATTTTCATGCCTTTTCCTTGCTTTTTCTTGCCTTTTCTTTCCTTATCTTGCCTTTTCCTTGCCTTTTCTTGCCTTATCTTGCCTCATCTTTCATATTCTTTTCTTTTCTTACCTTCCTTTCCCTTTTCTTGCCCTAACTTGCCTTATCTTGCCTTATCCATACCTTTTCTTTCCTTTTCTTGCCTTCTCTTGCCTTATCTTGCCTATCTTCCCTTTCCCTTGCCTTTTCTTGCCTTACCTTGCCTTTTGTTGCCTTATCTTGCCTTATCTTTACTTTTCTTGCCTTATTTTGCCTTTTCTTACCTTTTGATGCCTTTCATGCCTTTTGTTGCCTTTTCCTTTCCTTTTCCTGCCTCATTTTTCCTTTTTAATCCTTTTTCAAGCCTTTTCTTCCCTTTTTATGCCTTTTCTTGCTTTCTCTTTCCTTTTCTTGCCTTTTGATGCCCTTTCCATGTCTTTTCTTGCCTTTTCTTGCCTTTTCTCTCCTTATTTTGCCTTTTCTTGCCTTACCTTGCCTTTTCTTGCCTTTTCTTGCCTTATCTTTTCTTTTCTTGCCTTTTCTTACCTTTTCTTGCCTTTTATTGCCTTTTAATGCCTTTTCTTGCCTTTTCATTCCTTTTCCTTGCCTTATCTTGCCTTTTCCTTGCCTTTTCTTTCCTTTTCTTGCCTTTTCTTCCCTTTTCCTTGTCTTTTCTTGCCTTTTCCTTGCCCTTTCTTTTCTTTTTTTGCCATTTCATGCCTTTTCTTGGCTTATCTTTCCTTTTCTTGCCTTTTCATTTGTTTTCCATGCCTTTTCTTGCCTTATCTTTCCTTATCTTTCCTTTTCTTTTCTTTTCTTACCTTATCTTGCATTTTTTTACCGTTTCATGCCTTTTCTTGGTTTTTCCTTACCTCTTCTTTCCTTTTTCGCCTTTTCTTGCCTTTCTTACCTTATCTTGCATTTTTCTTGCCTTTTCTTGCGTATTCATGTCTTTTCCATTCCTTTTCTTGCCTTTTCTTTCCTTTTCTTGCTTTTTCTTGCCTATTCCTTGCCTTTTTTTGTATTTTCCTTGCCATTTCCCGCCTAATCTTGCCTTTTATTGCCTTATCTTGCCATATCTTTCCTTTTCTTGCCTTTTCTTACCTTTTCTTCCCTTTTCTTGCCTTTTCTTGTCTTTTCTTTACTTTTCTTACCTTTTCTCGCCTTTTTTTTCTTTTCTTGCCTTTTCTGGCTTTTTCATGACTTTTCCTTGCCTATTCTTGCCTTATTTTACATTTTCTTGCCTTTTCATGCCTTTTCTTCCCTTTTCTTGCCTTTTCCTTGCCTTATCTTGCCTTTTCTTCCCTTATCTTTCCTTTTCTTTCCTTTTCTTACTTTTTCTTGCCTTTTCTTGCCTTTTCATGCCATTTCCATGCCTTTTCTTTCCTTATCTTGCCTTTTCTTGCCTTTTCCTTGCCTTTTCTTTCCTTTTCTTGCCTTATCTTGCCTTTTCTTGCCGTTTCCTTGCCTTTTCTTTCCTTTTCTTGCCTTTTCATGCCTTTTCTTGCCTTATCTTTCCTTTTCTTGTATTTTCTTTCCTTTTCTTTCCTTTTCATTGCCTTTTCTTGCCTTATCTTTCCTTTTCTTGCTTTTGCTTGCCTTATCTTGCCTTATTTTGACGTATCTTGCCTTTTCTTCCCTTTTTATGCCTTTTCTTGAATCATTTTGCCTTTTCTTGCCTTTTCTTTCCTTTTCTTGCCTTATCTTGCCTTATCATGCCTTTTATTGCTTTATCTCACCTTTTCTTGCCTTATCTTACCTTTCTTGCCTTTTCTTGCTTTTTCTTACCTTTCATGCCTTTTCTTCCCTTATCTTACCATTTCATGGCTTTTTCTTGCCTCTACTTGTCATTGTTTTCCTTATCTTGCCTTTTCCTTGTCGTTTCTTTCCTTTTCTTGCCTTATCTTGCCTTTTCTTGCCTCATCTTTCATTTTCTTTTCTTTTCTTGCCCTACCTTCCCTTATCTTGTATTTTCTTACCTTCTCTTGCCTTTTCTTTCCTTTTCCTTGCCTTATCTTGCCTTATCTTGCCTTTTCATTGCCCTTTTATTCCTTTTCTTCCCTTTTCATGCCTTTTTTTGCCTTTTCTTTACTTTTGTTGCCTTATCTTGCCATCTCTTGCCTTATCTTGCCTTTTCTTGCCTCTTCCTTGCCTTATCTTGCCTTTTCTTGCCTTTTCCTTGCCCTTTCTTTTCTTTTCTTCCCTGTTCATGCCTTTTCTTGCCATTTCTTTTTTTTCTTGCCTTTTCATGCCTTTTCCAATCCTTTTCTAGCCTTTTCTTGCCTTATCTTTCCTTTTCTTGCCTTATCTTTCCTTTTCCTTGCCTTTTCTTGCCTTTTCTTGTCTCTCATACCTTATTATGCCTTTTTCTTGCCTTTTCATGCCATTTCCATGCCATTTCCTTTTCTTGCCTTTTCTTTTCTTATCCTGCCTGATCTTGCATATTCTTGCCTTATCTTGCCTTATCTTTCCTTTTCTTGCTTTTTCTTGCCTTATCTTTCCTTTTCTTACTTTTTCTTGCCTTATCTTGCCATTTTTTTACCTTTTCTTGCCTTTTTATTCATTTTCTTGCCTTTTCTTTCCTTTTCTTGCCTTTTCTAGCCTTTTCCTTCCCTTTTCTTGCCTTATCTTTCCTTTTCTTTCCTTTTCTTGCCTTTTCTTGCCATATCTTGCCTTTTCTTTCCTTTTCTTGCCTTTCCTATATTTCTTTCCTTTTCTTAGCCTTTTCTTGCCTTATATTGCATTTTCTTGCATTTTCCTTGCCTTTTCTTACATTTTCTTGCCTTTTCCTTGCCTTTTGATGCCATTTCCATGCCATTTCTTTCCTTATTTTGCCTTTCCTTGCCTTTTCTTGCTTTTTCCTTCTCTTTTCCTTTTCTTGTCTTATCTTGCCTTTTCTTGCCTTATCTTGCCTTTTCCTAATCTTTTCTTTCCTTTTCTTGTCTTTTCAAGCCGTTTCATGACTTATCTTTCCTTTTCTTGCCTTTTCATGCCCTTTCCATGCCTTTTCGTTCCTTTCCTTGCCTTAAGGTATGAATTTTCTTGCTTTATCTTGTCTTTTCTTACCTTTTATTGCCTTTTCTTGCCTTATTTTGCCTTTTCCTTGCCTTGCCTTTTCTTTCCTTTTCTTGCCTTATCTTACCTTATCTTGCCTTTTCTTGCCTTTTCATTCCTTTTCCTTTCCTTTTCTTGCCTTTTCTTGCCTTATCTTACCTTTTCTTACCTTTTCATGCCTTTTCTTGCCTTTTTATGCCTTTTCATGCCTTTTCTTGCCTTTTCTTGCCTTATCTTTCCTTTTTTTCCTTTTCTTGCCTTTCTTAACTTATCATTCCTTTTTCTTGCCTTTTCATGCCATTTTCATGTCTTTTCCATGCCTTTTCTTGCCTTTTCTTTCCTTTTCCTGCATGATCTTGCCTATTCTTGCCTTATCTTGCCTTTTTTTACCTTTTCTTGCCTTTTCTTGCCTTATCTTGCCTTTTTTTACCTTTTCTTGCCTTTTCTTGCCTTTTTATGCATTTTCTTGCCTTTTCTTTCCTTTTCTTTCCTTTTCTTGCACTTTCGTTCCTTATCTTTCCTTTTCTTGCCTTTTCATACCTTTTCTTTCCTATTCTGTCATTTTCTTAACTTTTCATGCCTTTTCCTTTCTTTTTCTTGACTTTCTTTCCTTATCTTGCCTTTTCCTTGGCTTTTCTTTCCTTTTCTTGCCTTATCTTGCCTCATCTTTCATATTCTTTTCTTTTCTTGCCTTTCCTTCCCTTTTCTTGCTATATCTTGCCTTTTCTTGCCTTTTCTATCATTTTCCTTGCCTTATCTTGCCTTTTCCTTACCCTTTCTTTCCTTTTCTTCCCTTTTCATGTATTTTCTTACCTTTTCTTCCTTTTTTTGCCTTTTCATGCCTTTTCCATGCCTTTTCTTTCATTTTCTTGCCATATCTTGCCTTATCTTACCTTTTCTTGCCTTATCTTCCCTTTTCCTTGCCTTTTCTTGCCTTACCTTGCCTTTTCTTGCCTAATCTTGCCTTATCTTTACTTTTCTTTTCCTTTTCTTGCCTTATCTTGCCTTTTCTTACCTTTTTATGCATTTTCTTGCCTTTTTATGCCTTTTCTTGCCTTTTCTTTCCTTTTTATGCCTTTTTCATGCCTTTTCTTTCCTTTTCGTGACTTTTCTTGCTTTTTCTTTCCTTTTCTTGCCTTTTGATGCCCTTTCCATGTCGTTTCTTTCATTTTCTTGCCTTTTCCTTGCCTTTTCTAGCCTTATCTTGCCTTTTCCTTGCCTTTTCTTACCTTACCTTGCATTTTCTTGCCTTATCTTGCCTTATATTTCCTTTTCTATCCTTTTCTTGCCTTATCTTCACTTTTCTTTCCTTTTCATGCCTTTTCTTGCCTTTTTATGCATTTTCTTTCCTTTTCATGCCTTTTCCTTGCCTTTTCTTTCCTTTTCTTGACTTTTCTTGCCTTTTCTTTCCTTTTCTTGCCTTTTCATGCCTTTTCCTTACCTTTTCTTGCCTTTTCGTGCCTTTTCTTGCCCTTTCTTTTCTTTTTTTTGCCTTTTCATGGCTTTTCTTGGCTTATCTTTCCTTTTCTTGCCTTTTCATTACTTTTCCATGCCTTTTCTTGCCTTTTCTTTCCTTATCTTTCCTTTTCTTTTCTTTTCTTGCCTTATCTTACCTTTTCTTACCGTTTCATGCCTTTTCTTGCCTTTTCCTTACCTTTTCTTTCCTTTTTCGGCTTTTCTTTCCTTTTCCTTGCCTTTCTTACCTTATCTTGCCTTTTTCTTGCTTTTTCTTGCATTTTCATGTAATTTCCATGCCTTTTCTTGCCTTTTCTTTCTTTTTCTTGCCTATTCCTTGCCTTTTCTTGCCTCTTCCTACCTAATCTTACCTTTTATTGCCTTATCTTGCCTTATCTTTCCTTTTCTTTCCTTTTGTTGCCTTTTCTTACCTTTTCTTGCATTTTCTTTCCTTTTCTTGCCTTTTCTTTACTTTTCTCATCTTTTCTTTTCTTTTCTTGACTTTTCTTGCCTTTTCATGATTTTTTTCTTGCCTATTCTTGCCATATCTTACCATTTCTTACCTTTTCTTGTCTTTTCTTCCCTTTTCTTGCCTTTTCCTTGCCTTATCTTGCCTTTTCTTGCCTTATCTTTCCTTTTCTTTCCTTTTCTTTCCTTTTCTTACCTTTTCTTGCATTTTTCTTGCCTTTTCATGCCATTTCCATTCCTTTTCTTTCCTTATCTTGCATTTTCTTTCCTTATCTTGCCTTTTCTGGCCTTTTCCATGTCTTTTCTTGCCTTTTCCATGCCTTTTCTTGCCTTTTCATGCCTTTTCTTGCCTTATCGTTCCTTTTCAGGACTTTTCATGCCTTTTCCATGCCTTTTCTTGCATTTTCTTTCCTTTTCTTGCACTTTCATTCCTTATCTTGCCTTTTCTTACCTTATCTTTCCTTATCTTGCATTTTCATGTCTTCTTTCCTTTTCTTTCATTTTCTTGCCTTTTAATGCCTTTTCCTTGCTTTTTCTTCCCTTTTCTTTCCTTATCTTGCCTTTTCCTTGCCTTTTCTTTCCTTTTCTTGCCTTATCTTGCCTCATCTTTCATATTCTTTTCTTTTCTTACCTTTCTTTCCCTTCTCTTGCCCTAACTTGCCTTATCTTGCCTTATCCATACCTTTTCTTTCCTTTTCTTGCCTTCTCTTGCCTTATCTTCCCTTTTCCTTGCCTTTTCTTGCCTTACCTTGCCTTTTCTTGCCTTATCTTGCCTTATCTTTACTTTTCTTTCCTTTTCTTGCCTTATCTTGCCTTTTCTTACCTTTTGATGCCTTTTCTTGACTTTTCTTGCCTTTCATGCCTTTTGTTGCCTTTTCCTTTCCTTTTCCTGCCTTATTTTTCCTTTTTATGCATTTTTCATGCCTTTTCTTCCCTTTTCATGCCTTTTCTTGCTTTCTCTTTCCTTTTCTTGCCTTTTGATGCCCTTTCCATATCTTTTCTTGCCTTTTCTTGCATTTTCTCTCCTTATCTTGCCTTTTCCTTGCCTTTTCTCGCCTTTTCTTGCCTTATCTTGCCTTATCTTTCCTTTTCTTGCCTTTTCTTACCTTTTCTTGCCTTTTCTTTCCTTTTCTTGCCTTTTCTTCTCTTTTCCTTGCCTTTTCCTTGCCCTTTCTTTTCTTTTTTTGCCATTTCATGCCTTTTCTAGGCTTATCTTTCCTTTTCTTGCCTTTTTCATTTCTTTTCCATGCCTTTTCTTGCCTTATCTTTCCTTATCTTTCCTTTTCTTGCCTTATCTTGGATTTTCTTACCGTTTCATGCCTTTTCTTGCCTTTTCATGCCTTTTCTTGCCTTTTCCTTACCCTTTCTTTCCTTTTTCGCCTTTTCTTGCCTTTTCCTTGCCTTTCTTACCTTATCTTGCCTTTTCTTGCGTATTCATGTCTTTTAAATTCCTTTTCTTGCCTTGCCTTTTCTTTCCTTTTCTTGCTTGTTCTTGCCTATTCCTTGCCTTTTCTTGCATTTTCCTTGCCTTTTCCTGCTTAATCTTGCCTTATCTTGCCATATCTTTCCTTTTCTTGCCTTTTCTTACCTTTTCTTCCCTTTTCTTGCCTTTTCTTGCCTTTTCTTTACTTTTCTTACCTTTTCTCGCCTTTTTTTTCTTTTCTTGCCTTTTCTGGCCTTTTCATGACTTTTCCTTGCCTATTCTTGCCTTATTTTACCTTTTCTTGCCTTTTCATGCCTTTTCTTCCCTTTTCTTGCCTTTTCCTTGCCTTAACTTTTCTTCCCTTATCTTTCCTTTTCTTTCCTTTTCTTGCTTTTTCTTGCCTTTTCATGCCATTTCCATGCCTTTTCTTTTCTTATCTTGCCTTTTCTTGCCTTTTCCTTGCCTTTTCTTACCTTTTCTTGCCTCATCTTTGCTTTTCTTGCCGTTTCCTTGCCTTTCCTTTCCTTTTCTTGCCTTTTTATGCCTTTTCTTGCCTTATATTTCCTTTTCTTGCCTTTTCTTGCCTTTTCATGCCTTTTCTTGCCTTTTCTTTCCTTTTCTTTCCTTTTCTTTCCTTTTCATTGCCTTTTCTTGCCTTATCTTTCCTTTTCTTGCTTTTGCATGCCTTATCTTGCCATTTCTTGCCTTTTTTTTGCCTTATTTTGACGTATCTTGCCTTTTCTTCCCTTTTCATGCCTTTTCTTGCCTTATTTTGCCTTTTCTTGCCTTTTTTTCCTTTTCTTGCCTTATCTTGCCTTATCATGCCTTTTATTGCTTTATCTTGCCTTTTCTTGCCTTATCTTACCTTTCTTGCCTTTTCTTGCCTTTTCTTACCTTTCATGCCTTTTCTTCCCTTTTCTTACCATTTCATGTATTTTCCTTGCCTCTTCTTGCCTTTTCTTTCCTTATCTTGCCTTTTCCTTGCCGTTTCTTTCCATTTCTTCCCTTATCTTGCCTTTTCTTGCCTCATCATTCATTTTCTTTTCTTTTCTTGCCCTAGCTTGCCTTATCTTGCCTTTTCTTACCTTATCTTGCCTTTTCTTTCCTTTTCCTTGCATTTTCTTGCCTTTTCCTTCCTTTTCATTGCCCTTTTATTTCTTTTCTTCCCTTTTCATGCCTTTTGTTACCTTTTCTTGCCTTTTCATGCCTTTTTATAGCTTTTCTACCCTTTTCTTACCTTATCTTCCCAATTCTTGCCTTATCTTTCCTTTTCTTGCATTTTCCTTGCCTTATCTTGCCTTTTCTTAGCTTTTACTTGCCCTTTCTTTCCTTTTCTTCCCTGTTCATGCCTTTTCTTGCCATTTCTTTCTTTTTCTTGCCTTTTCATACCTTTTCCATTCCTTTTATATCCTTTTCTTGCCTTATCTTTCCTTTTCCTTGCCTTTTCTTGCCTTATCTTTATTTTTCTTTCCTTTTCTTACCTTTTCATGCCTTTTCGTGCCTTTTCTTGTCTTTTTATGCCTTTTTATGCCTTTTCTTGCCTTTTCTTGCCTTTTTAAGCATTTTCTTGCCTTTTCTTGCCTTTTCTTGCCTTTTCTTGCCTTTTCTTTCCTTTCCTACTTTTCTTTCCTTTTCTTGCCTTTTCCTAGCCTTTTCTTGCCTTTTCTTACATTTTCTTTGCCTTTTCCTTGCCTTTTTCCATGCCATTTCTTTCCTTATGTTGCCTTTCCTTGTCTTTTTTTGCCTTTTCCTTCTCTTTTCCTTTTCTTGCCTTATCTTGCCTTTTCTTACCTTATCTTGCCTTTTCCTAATCTTGTAATACCTAACTATATTAGTAGAAATTAGTTTAATTTAATCAAGTATGTTAAGTCATTTGATAAACTAATATTATACTATGTTGCAAAGTAGCAACACTAGATGATCATTAAGAAATTCTAGGAATGTAGTTAGATATAATTTTTTAAGACATAAAAAGAATATAATTATTCTTTACATATATCTCGAGATCAAAATGAACTGTGTAACTAGTGTTGTGGCAACATGACTACACACCCGAAAATGTGGCAACTCATTATAATGAGATAAGTTCCCCAAAATCTACCTGAAAATTTAAAAGGCACCAAAGAACGAAATAAATTTGTGAAAGTGAATTTGATAAAATCCATTTAGAAAGGATAAGAAGGGAAAAACAAGGATAACCATGAAAAGAAAAGATAGTAAAACGTGGCAGTGATTAAAAAAGTAAAGAAACGTGGGTGCACTAACAAGTTGACAACTAGCAAAGTAGACACAAATTAACTAAATGAGGTGGTGGAAATAAAGGTGAAACGAATATAGATTTCAATTTCAAGAGTTCCACCGAAAATGAGAAAACAAAAAGGGTCAAGTAGGAAACGGAAAAGAAAGAAGAAAGCTAACGAAAAGAAAGCTCAAAGAATATGAAGAAGATAATTGAAATCAACACCACAAGGTCAGTTATATCTGATTATTCAAATTTAGTATTTGATTTATTAAAATTTGGAAGTAATGATCTGTCAACTTTTTAGGCCATTGTATTTAGTAGGAATTTAATGTGTAAGTGAAAACTTTTAATGTTGTCGTACAAAACAAGTGAACAAAGATAAACTATTTAGTATGAAAACAGGGAAGCCTAGTTATATTTAATCTTAATACAAAAGAGTATATATTTTAGTGTCGAAATAAAACCTTGTTCTTGAAATAACTTGGTTCATTTATAGGAGTAACAATGTCGTTGAACCTTGTGGGCTGGTAAATAATTCAATGGTTGTCGAGGTTGGAATTGAATGGAAAATTGGTCAATACCACTAAGCTGTGGTAACATGAAATATACTTAAAGAGAGAATATATGAATTTGCAAGTAAATTAAATTTAGTTACTGTAAGATTGAGATAGCCTTGTTGGTATTAAATGGAATTGGAAATTTAGTGAGGACGTTTCTTAATTCTAAATAAGGAAGTGAAATGATTATTGGAAGAATTAATTTGTGGTAATTGGATTATAATATTAGAGTTTTATTAGAAATTGGATGTGGTTAATGGAAACTATGCCCAGGACAGGACTACGGAAATTGTATACCACTTGTGAAAATGATCAAATTAAATGGTTTTCTAAAAGGGTAATTGCTTAGGTTGACTAATGACGATGAATGTAGAAAATTAATAGAGGAAATTATGAAGTTTATGAAGGGAAAATAAGATAGGAAACTTGAAGAAATGCTTACCGAGAGGTTAGAGGAAAATTGATTTATTTAGAAGAAATAATTAATGGGAATGAGTTGAAAAGTTTTAGGAAACGGTTTGCAGGGTAAATGAAACTAAGTTAACGAAAAGAAGAAAATAAAGAAAAGATAAGAGATTATGGTTTATCGAGCAAGAAAAGAATAAAGAAAATAATGAAGTTCTATTTGTCTTCATTAGTCTAATTCAATTATGGATCGGAGACAATGAACAGTACTTAATGAAGTAAACGAGTAAAATTTGTCTTATTTGGAGAAAATGAATCGCTGTGATTTCCAAAAATTAAGAACAGAAATTGGAAATCTTATTTCATTGAATGGTTGCTCTAATACCAGGTTTTGGAGTACGAATGTTTTCTCTTTGACGAGTTGAAGGGCAGCCTATGTTTTAGCAGTTTGACGTCCAAATTGGTAAACAAATAATATGTGACTCATGCTTTATTTGGCGTACTCTATTTATTTGTCATGATCTGAATATGGTAATTTGAGTACATTTTGTGCATTTGTCATATGAGCATATTGTATGACGTTATGATTTGTGAAAATTTGTTCAATCTGGCCCAGTGGGTGCACTGGATATATTTGGTATATTTTGGAGCCGATGTATTTGTTATGATATGAAAGTCTGTTATATGGATGGCTCTACTCTTTGATATGGACGTCTAGTAGGCAGAGATCTACCCGTGACCAACCGGGGATGTTGGCATATGTGCACATATAATGAGGATACAATGTATTCTGATATGATCTGTTTGGCCGGCGGGGTTGGTTTCTGATGGCGCCTATGAGATATGGTATCCTCGTGTCGGAGTTGGAGTGACACTATCTAGATCTTGCCGAATGTTCGTCGGTTCTGCTATATGATTTGGGATTATGTGTTCATGTATCAAATTGCATGACGGTATGGGACGTTGCATAGTTTGCTTATGTTTCTGTGCCATTGTGATTATATGCTAATGTTTGGCCATTTGGTAAGTATGGCTTTTGGTTAATGTACATTTCAGGTATGATTCATATGCATGGTTAGTTATATGCATGTGTTAGATATGTTTGTGCATCGAGTAGCTAAATAAATTGCGATGCATATCTTATTTGTTTACTGAGTGTTCCAAAACACTCATCCCCCTCTCACCAGTTTTGTAGGAACTAGAATACGAATTGTATTAGTTCAGAGATCTACTCTGATCGTACTAAGTCCGCTTTATTCTTCGGGACTGGTCTGGAGGTCTCCAGTTTGTATTTTTCTTATTGATCTAGAAGCTCCGTAGTCGCAGGATTTGTTTTGATCTTGGGAGTATGTATTAAAAAGAAAAAAAAAGCTTGGTTTATATTTTGTAAATTTGGAATATGAAACTAAAGATCATTAGGTGTTAAATTTTATGTTTAAATGCTTGTGATTATAAATTTGAATACGTTAGAGGCTGGCTAGATTTATTTTGTGAATAACATGAGTTGAAGTCTAGCGCCGGTCATTGACCACCAATTTGGGTCGTCACAGACTTGGTATCAGAGCTCTAGGTTAGAGCCTTGTTTGAATTATTCGGTGTCAAGTATATTTAGTTGTGCTACGGAGCATAGGATTCCTAATATCTCTGTATCTCTTCCATCTGTATCATTTTTTTTGTGCCGTAATCTTTTCCGTATCAACTAATATTTGTTTATGTTTGAACCTGATGGTGTAGTGAATATGAAAGTTGGGCAAATATATTTTGCTTGAGATGTGAGATGTTTGTGTTTGACATTCTTATGTGAGAAATTTTTGTGATACTTTCTTTCTATTACTAGGCATTCATTCTACATTGTGGTGAGGATTCTTCTACTATTTGTATATGTACTCCTTTGAAGAGCCCATTTGAGTATAAATATTTATATATATATAAATCGCTCATTGGGTGAGATTTTGATGAAGTGACTGATCACCACTTTGTCCAAATCATATATACACCCTTATATATTTGATTTCTTCCTATATATATATTGGGCCATTTGTATGAATCTCACCAAATATTTGAGTATACCTTAGTGACTTCTTTGATTATTTTTCATAGAGGTGCATTGAGAATTCTGACTTTTGAGTTTAAATTTATTTGAAATGATGAAATTATGAACATTGTTATGTGGAAGGAGAATATATGAGAAATTAAGATTGGAAAAGTAATATGAGAATAATTATGGATGAAATCATGTGATTAATAATTGGATTATAATAAAATAAGAGTTTTCATGACAACTTTGAATATTTTGAGGAAGTTCAGATTGAGTATGAATTTTGGTTAGATTATGGTTCTGGATTTGGAAAGAGAATATTCAATTATATTTTGATAAGATAATTTGCACAATAGGTATAGACAAGATAGTCCAACAATATAAACCATAAATGGTCAATAGTTTTGACCAAACTACAAAGGTTGCCTATTGGTTAGACAAAAAGATTTCAGAGGCTAGATAGAAGCCTTCTGAATTTGAGTAAAGATTTTCTTTGTAATCAGATAATGATCTGATGCATATAATTTAAGTCTTAAAGAATGTGAGGTAGAGTTGTGACATCAAACCTTGATAATCTATAAATTAAGTAGCTTATAACTACAATCAATGCATCATTATTGAGATGGTGTTGTGCAAGCTCTATAAGAGAGCGGGAAGCAAATATTATTTGTACAAGGAAATTTGAGATAAATCATCAACTAGAGAATGACTCATAGTGAGAAGTGAACGAAAAAGATTCGACTAATGAAATAAAGATAAAGTTAGCTCAAAGAAGGGAAAGGAAGTATCTCAAAGTAACTTCTTTTAGAATTTTAGAATGAAGAAATATTTGAACATTTTGAGGGAAAGAAATATGAGAATAGGAGTACATATGGTATGTAGACTTTGAAACCTATAGTAGATTGTGCAAAATTTTGAGATTTGAAATGACAAGATATGAGTGACGTAATAGTCACAAAAGTTGTATGAAGACAATCTACAATAAAATTTGGATTCAAACTTCAAAAAATGTCGAAGAGATGGAAAATTGGTATGTACTTTGATGGAAGTATTTGCAGATACTACTCCATCAAATACATCCTTAAGCGTGTATGTGCTTATAGAAAGAAAAAAAAAGACTGAACTGTCTACGAAACACTAAAATAAATATATTGAGAACTAGAGAATCGAAGGGACATCTTCGGCACAAGAGATGATATAATCATCAAAGTATGCTAGTGCATATTTAGGACAGAAGTTTCGATGGGATATTATTGAGGATGAAAGAGGTGATTGCTAAGATATGTGAGCTTTGGTTTGAAGTTTGTACAACAATGAAATATAAACTGAATACGTAAAGAGGATAGATTTTGGAAAAAACTAAAATGACAATAAGAATTAACTTGGTGAAAAAAATTCTTGAGAAGTTTTGGTGGATAATGAACACTATGTTTTGAGGAAGCAAAATTTGGTAGTATGATGTGTTCGCATTGGAGAAAAAATAGTACTAACATTTGTACCACTATGAAGTATGACTTCATTCTTGGGAAAGATTCAAACAAAATTAATGACCAAAGATTCAGGTTAATAAAAATTTTAAGGTAGTTTGTCAAATTAAAAGAGGAATGACATAACGTTATGGTGCTAATGGAAAAAAACATAGTCCGTACAATCTTTGGAACTTAGCATATGCGCTACAAGGTAGCGATATATTATATGGTCTAACAGTACGATAAAAATTGTCATACAAATTTTGATCCAAGGATTAAATCCTATGAGAAAAAAAGTTTATAATTTTAGTAAAATATTTGGGGTATATGGATAATGAATAAAAGCATAAGAAGATCTTATAATTGAAGTTACGAACTTCATACAACTACTAGTTAGATGTTAAGTTTACTCTAATGGGAGGTTTGATGGTAAAGAGAGACATTTTTGGGAGATTGGTATCTATAATAGGTAGTTAATGGACTTAAAATAGTGGAAGGTTGTGGAATTCAAGTTTTGGAGATCATGAGTTGTATGGTTGTTGTTAAAGCGGTTTTCTTCTTTGACAACACATTGGACACATATAAATTTAGGAACCAAAAAGCTTCTGATTTTGTCATGGTGACAGAGCCTTTGAGAATTAGTGAATATAATGAATGTACAATTTTGATGATTTTGGTTGATGAATGGATGCTGGTAAAATTACCGAACATATGGTTTAGAGACGACCAGAGTTGAGTAGAACTACCATTGTATGACCAGAAAATGGAATTAAGAAAAAAAAAGCTATAAGTGTAACTGAAGATTTAAGATATATGAAGATAACCAAGATGAAGAGCATTACGTATAAGTAAGTTTGAGTCTAAGAAAAATGAAGAAAAGAGATAATAGCAGTTATGACTAATTTTTTATTTTTTTTGGTAATGTTAGGAAGTATTAAGTTTGGATTTACACAAAAGTTGAACTATGTATGACATAAAATTGAAACAATTAAGCTTGAAACTTTGTGTGAGAATTTGACATGATGATTAGTGGTTGTGAATCAACCAGTATGGTCAAGACATAAGACCAATGTACCCTTTATGATTAGGGTTATGGTATTGGATGAGAAATTCAGAAAATTGATTGAGTAACTAGTAGAACTAGAAAAAAAATGTTCATATAATAAATAAGTTGTTGAAGCTTTGATCGAAGAAGTTACTTCGATTTTATATACTTTGAAGAATTCGGGAAAAAAAAATCTAAGGCTATTCATAAATTTAAGAGATTAAAGAAAATATAATTTTTATATGAGGTGTATTACCTTAGAAGGAGAATGAGTTTTGAAAGGTTTGATGGTAAGACATGTGGTTGGAAATTGTCCTATATGGTTAAGATGTATTTTGTGATCAATAAAAAGAGAAGAATGAGTCATTTAATAAGTTAAGTGTTAGAAAGTTCTTTGGAATTCAAGTTTTTGTGCCATAATTATGAAATGGCAATTGGACTTCCTTTTTCTACAAAAAGGATATACGTCAGTTTGGAATAGTTTGGAGATGAATGTAAACTAAGTCAATTATCAGAATTTTAAAAATTTTCAAGTGAACTATCTCAATCCAAAGAGAGAATGATACCAAATTTAATATGGGAACATACGTGTTCTCCAAGGTATCACCTATGATATGAACAATGATATTTGAAGATGAGGTAGAATCAATCCTAGAAACTTTGACTCGTTGAGAATTAAGAGCTGATTGGACTAGTGGCATGTTGACTTTGCCACTACCACTGTTACGTCAAATTACGTCCAATTGTAAGACGTGTTTATAAGACGTGTTTATAAGACGTTGCTATTGTTTGAACTCCCGAATAGGTTGAGATTAGGTAAATTTAGCATATTGGATATGCCAAAAGGGGATTTTGGACCAAACAATTTGAAAGATTTAGATTAAGTAACCTCTGAATTACAAAGTAGAGTAAAAACATTATTCGCAAACTACATTTGTCTAAGAGAAGATACTAATTAAGTATTCCTCTATGTGAATGATAGGTAAGAAAAATTAATTTAAGTAAATTCGGGGACCGAATTTTTATAAGGAGGGGAGAATGTAATACCTAACTATATTAGTAGAAATTAGTTTGATTTAATCAAGTATGTTAAGTCATTTGATAAACTAATATTATACTATGTTGCAAAGTAGCAACACTAGTTGATCATTAAGAAATTCTAGGAATGTAGTTAGATATAATTTTTTAAGACACAAAAAGAATATAATTATTCTTTACATATATCTCAAGATCAAAATGAACTGTGTAACTAGTGTTGTGGCAACATGACTACACACCCGAAAATGTGGCAACTCATTATAATGAGATAAGTTCCCCAAAATCTACCTGAAAATTTAAAAGGCACCAAAGAACGAAATAAATTTGTGAAAGTGAATTTGATAAAATCCATTTAGAAAGGATAAGAAGGGAAAAACAAGGATAACCATGAAAAGAAAAGATAGTAAAACGTGGCAGTGATTAAAAAAGTAAAGAAACGTGGGTGCACTAACAAGTTGACAACTAGCAAAGTAGACACAAATTAACTAAATGAGGTGGTGGAAATAAAGGTGAAACGAATATAGATTTTAATTTCAAGAGTTCTACCGAAAATGAGAAAACAAAAAGGGTCAAGTAGGAAACAGAAAAGAAAGAAGAAAGCTAACGAAAAGAAAGCTCAAAGAATATGAAGAAGATAATTGAAATCAACACCACAAGGTCAGTTATATCTGATTATTCAAATTTAGTATTTGATTTATTAAAATTTGGAAGTAATGATCTGTCAACTTTTTAGGCCATTGTATTTAGTAGGAATTTAATGTGTAAGTGAAAACTTTTAATGTTGTCGTACAAAACAAGTGAACAAAGATAAACTATTTAGTATGAAAACAGGGAAGCCTAGTTATATTTAATCTTAATACAAAAGAGTATATATTTTAGTGTCGAAATAAAACCTTGTTCTTGAAATAACTTGGTTCATTTATAGGAGTAACAATGTCGTTGAACCTTGTGGGCTGGTAAATAATTCAATGGTTGTCGAGGTTGGAATTGAATGGAAAATTGGTCAATACCACTAAGCTGTGGTAACATGAAATATACTTAAAGAGAGAATATATGAATTTGCAAGTAAATTAAATTTAGTTACTGTAAGATTGAGATAGCCTTGTTGGTATTAAATGGAATTGGAAATTTAGTGAGGACGTTTCTTAATTCTAAATAAGGAAGTGAAATGATTATTGGAAGAATTAATTTGTGGTAATTGGATTATAATATTAGAGTTTTATTAGAAATTGGATGTGGTTAATGGAAACTATGCCCAGGACAGGACTACGGAAAATGTATACCACTTGTGAAAATGATCAAATTAAATGGTTTTCTAAAAGGGTAATTGCTTAGGTTGACTAATGACGATGAATGTAGAAAATTAATAGAGGAAATTATGAAGTTTATGAAGGGAAAATAAGATAGGAAACTTGAAGAAATGCTTACCGAGAGGTTGGAGGAAAATTGATTTATTTAGAAGAAATAAGTGCTGGGAATGAGTTGAAAAGTTTTAGGAAACGGTTTGCAGGGTAAATGAAACTAAGTTAACGAAAAGAAGAAAATAAAGAAAAGATAAGAGATTATGGTTTATCGAGCAAGAAAAGAATAAAGAAAATAATGAAGTTCTATTTGTCTTCATTAGTCTAATTCAATTATGGATCGGAGACAATGAACAGTACTTAGTGAAGTAAACGAGTAAAATTTGTCTTATTTGGAGAAAATGAATCGCTGTGATTTCCAAAAATTAAGAACAGAAATTGGAAATCTTATTTCATTGAATGGTTGCTCTAATACCAGGTTTTGGAGTACGAATGTTTTCTCTTTGACGAGTTGAAGGGCAGCCTATGTTTTAGCAGTTTGACGTCCAAATCGGTAAACAAATAATATGTGACTCATGCTTTATTTGGCGTACTCTATTTATTTTTCATGATCTGAATATGGTAATTTGAGTACATTTTGTGCATTTGTCATATGAGCATATTGTATGACGTTATGATTTGTGAAAGTTTGTTCAATCTGGCCCAGCGGGGGCACTGGATATATTTGGTATATTTTGGAGCCGATAAATTTGTTATGATATGAAAGTCTGTTATATGGCTGGCTCTACTCTGTGATATGGACATCTAGTAGGCAGAGATCTACCCGTGACCAACCGGGGATGTTGGCATATGTGCACATATAATGAGGATACAATGGATTCTGATATGATCTGTTTGGCCGGCGGGGTTGGTTTCTGATGGCGCCTATGAGATATGGTATCCTCGTGTCGGAGTTGGAGTGACACTATCTAGATCTTGCCGAATGTTCGTCGGTTCTGCTATATGATTTGGGATTATGTGTTCATGTGTCAAATTGCGTGAAGGTATGGGACGTTGCATAGTTTGCTTATGTTTCTGTGCCATTGTGATTATATGCTAATGTTTGGCCATTTGGTAAGTATGGCTTTTGGTTAATGTACATTTCAGGTATGATTCATATGCATGGTTAGTTATATGCATGTGTTAGGTATGTTTGTGCATCGAGTAGCTAAATAAATTGCGATGCATATCTTATTTGTTTACTGAGTGTTCCAAAATTCTCATCCCCCTCTCACCAATTTTGTAGGAACTCGAATACGAATTGTATTAGTTTGGAGATCTACTCTGATCGTACTAAGTCCGCTTTATTCTTCGGGACTGGTCTGGAGGTCTCCAGTTTGTATTTTTCTTATTGATCTAGAAGCTCCGTAGTCGCAGGATTTGTTTTGATCTTAGGAGTATGTATTAAAAAGAAAAAAAAAGCTTGGTTTATATTTTGTAAATTTGGAATATGAAACTAAAGATCATTAGATTTTAAATTTTATGTTTAAATGCTTGTGATTATATATTTGAATACGTTAGAGGCTGGCTAGATTTATTTTGTGAATAACATGAGTTGAAGTCTAGCGCCGGTCACCGACCATCAATTTGGGTCGTGACAAATCTTTTCTTTCCTTTTCTTGTCTTTTCAAGCCTTTTCATGACTTATCTTTCCTTTTCTTGGCTTTTCATGCCTTTTCCATGCCTTTTTGTTGCTTTCCTTGCCTAAAGGTATGAATTTTCTTGCTTTATCTTGCCTTTTCTTACCTTTTATTGCCTTTTCCTTGCCATTTCATGCCTTTTCCATATCTTTTCATGCCTTTTCCATGCCTTATCTTGCCTTTTCCTTGCCTTTTCTTTCCTTTTCTTACCTTATCTTGCCTTTTCCTTATCTTTTCTTTCCTTTTCTTGCCTTTTCAAGCCTTTTCTTGACTTATCTTTCCTTATCTTACCTTTTCATGATTTTTCCATGCCTTTTCGTTCCTTTCCTTGCCTTTTCTTGCCTTATCGTGCCTTTTCTTGCCTTTTCTCACCTTTTCATGCCTTTTTTTCCTTTTCCTTGCCTTTTCTTGCCTTATCTTGCCTTTTTTGCCTTTCCTTGCCTTTTCCTTGCCTTTTCCTACCTTTTTCTTGCCTTTTCTTACCATTTCATGCCTTTTCCATGCTTTTTTGAAGCCTTTTCTTTCCTTTTCTTGCAATTTCTTTCCTTTTTCTTGCCTTTTCCATGCCTTTTCTTACCTTATCTTTCCTTTTCTTGGCATATCTTGCCTTTCCTTTCCTTTTCTTGCCTTTCCTGCATTTCTTTCCTTTTCTTGCCTTTTCATGCCTTTTTCTAGCCTTTGCTTGCCTTATATTGCTTTTTCTTGCATTTTCCTTGCCTTTTCGTACATTTTCTTCCCTTTTCCTTGCCTTTTCATGCCATTTCCATGCCATTTCTTTCCTTATCTTGCCTTTCCTTGCCTTTTCTTGCCTTTTCCTTTTCTTTTCCTTTTCTTGCCTTTTCTTGCCATTTCTTGCCTTATCTTGCCTTTTCCTTATCTTTTCTTTCCTTTTCTTGTCTTTTCAAGCCTTTTCTTGACTTATCTTTCCTTTTCTTGCCTTTTCATGCCTTTTCCATGCCTTTTTGTTCCTTTCCTTGCCTTAAGGTATGAATTTTCTTGCCTTATCTTGCCTTATCTTACCTTTTATTTCCTTTTCATTGCCATTTCATGCCTTTTGCATATCTTTTTATGCCTTTTCCATGCCTTATCTTGCCTTTTCTTGCCTTTTCCTTGCCTTTTCTTTCCTTTTCTTACCTTATCTTGCCTTTTCCTTATCTTTTCTTTCCTTTTCTTGTCTTTTCAAGTCTTTTCTTGACTTATCTTTCCTTTTCTTGCCTTTTCATGCCTTTTCCATGCCTTTTCGTTCCTTTCCTTGCCTTTTTTTGCCTTATCTTGCCTTTTCTTGCCTTTTCTCGCCTTTTCATGCCTTTCTTTCCTTTTCCTTGCCTTTTCTTGTCATATCTTGCCTTTTTTCCCTCTTCTTGCCTTTTCCTTGCCTTTTCTTTCCTTTTCTTGCCTTTTTCTTTCCTTTTCTTACCATTTCATGCCTTTTCCATGCTTTTTTCAAGCCTTTTCTTTCCTTTTCTTGCAATTTCTTTCCTTTTTCTTGCCTTTTCTTGCCTTTTCCATGCCTTTTCTTGCCTTATCTTGCCTTTTCCTTGCCTTTTCTTTCCTTTTCTTGCCTTATCCTTTTCTTGCATTTTCTTGCCTTATCTTGCCTTTTCTTGCTTTATCTTACATTTTCTTGCCTTTTCTTACCTTTTCATTCCTTTTCATTTCCTTTTCTTGCCTTATATTGCCTTATCTTTCCTTTCCTTCCCTTTTCTTACCTTTTCCTTGCCTTTTCTTGCCTTTCCCTTGCCTTTTCTTGCCTTTTCCTTGCCTTCTTTTGTCTTTTCTTGCCTTATCTTTCCTTTTCTTTTGTTTTCGTGCCATTTCTTGCCTTATCTTGCCTTTTCTTACCTTTTCTTGGCTTTTCCTTGCCTTTTCACGCCCTTTTAATGCCTTTTCCATATCTTTTCATGCCTTTTTCATGCCTTATCTTGCCTTATCTTGCCTTTTACTTGTCTTTTCTCTCCTTTTCTTGCCATTTCTTTCCATTTTCTTATCTTTTCTTTCCTTTTCTTGTCTTTTCCATGCCTTTTTGATCCTTTCCTTGCCTTATCTTACCTTATCTTGCATTTTCTTGCATTTTCTTGCCTTTTCTTGCATTTCTTTCCTTTTCCTTGCCTTATATTTCCTTTTTTTTTTGCCTTTCCTTACCTTTTCCTTGCTTTTTCTTGCCTTTTCCATGCTTTTTCGAGCCTTTTCTTACATTTCTTTGCAATTTCTTGCCTTTTCTTGCCTTTTCTTGCCTTATCCTTGCCTTTTCTTGCCTTTTCTTGCCTTTTTCTTGCCTTTTCTTGCCTTATCCTTGCCTTTCCTTGCCTTTCCTTGCCTTTTTCTTGCCTTTTCTTCCCTTTTCTTTCCTTTTCTTTCCATTTTTTCCATTTCTTGCCTTTCCTTCCCTTTTCTTGAGTTGTCTTGCATTTTCTTGGCTTATTTTGCCTTTTCCTTGCCTTTTCTTTCCTTTTTTTGCCTTATCTTACCTTATCTTGCCTTTTCTTGCCTTTTCATTCCTTTTCCTTTCCTTTTCTTGCCTATTCTTGCCTTATCTTACCTTTTCTTACCTTTTCTTGCCTTTTTATGCCTTTTCATGCCTTTTCTTTGCCTTTTCTTGCCTTATCTTTCCTTTTTTTCCCTTTTCTTGCCTTTCCTAACTTATCATGCCTTTTTCTTGCCTTTTCATGCCATTTTCATGCCTTTTCTTTCATTTTCTTGCCTTTTCTTTCCTTTTCCTGCCCGATCTTGCCTATTCTTGAATTATCTTGCCTTATCTTTCCTTTTCTTGCCTTTTCTTGCCTTATCTTGCCATTTTTTAACCTTTTCTTGCCTTTTTATGCATTTTCTTGCCTTTTTTTTCCTTTTCTTGCCTTTTCTAGCCTTTTCCTTGCCTTTTCTTGCCTTTCCTTGCCTTATCTTTCCTTTTCTTTCCTTTTCTTGCCTTTTCTTGCCATATCTTGCCGTTTCTTTCCTTTTCTTGCCTTTCCTGCATTTCTTTCCTTTTCTTGCCTTGTCATGCCTTTTCCTAGCCTTTTCTTGCCTTATATTGTATTTTCTTGCATTTTCCTTCCCTTTTCTTACATTTTCTTGCCTTTTCCTTGCCTTTTCATGCCTTTTCCATCCATTTCTTTCCTTATCTTGCCTTTCCTTGCCTTATCTTGCCTTTCCTTGCCTTTTCTTGCCTTTCCTTGCCTTTTCTTGCCTTTTCCTTGTCTTTTCCTTGTCTTGCCTTGTCTTGCCTTATCTTGCCTTTTCCTTATCTTTTCATTCCTTTTCTTGTCTTTTCAAGCCTTTTCTTGACTTATTTTTCCTTTTCTTGCCTTTTCATGCCTTTTCCATGCCTTTTTGTTCCTTGCCTTGCCTTAATGTATGAATTTTCTTGCCTTTTCTTACCTTTTCCTTGCCATTTCATGCATTTTCCATATCTTTTCATGCCTTTTCAGTGCCTTATCTTGCCTTTTCTTACCTTTTCCTTGCCTTTTCTTTCCTTTTCTTACCTTATCATGCCTTTTCCTTATATTTTCTTTCCTTTTGTTGTCTTTTCAAGCCTTTTCTTGACTTATCTTTCCTTTTCTTGCCTTTTCATGCCTTTTCCATGCCTTTTCGTTCCTTTCCTTGACTTTTCTTGTCTTTTCTCGCCTTTTCATGCCTTTCTTTCCTTCTCCTTGCCTTTTCTTGCCTAATCTTGCCTTTTTTGCCTTTTCTTACCTTTTCCTTGCCTTTTCATACCTTTTCTTGCCTTTTCTTACCATTTCATGCCTTTTCCATGCTTTTTTCAAGCCTTTTCTTTCCTTTTCTTGCAATTTCTTTCCTTTTTATTTCCTTTTCGATGCCTTTTCTTGCCTTATCTTGCCTTTTCTTGCCTTTTCCTTGCCTTTTCTTTCCTTTTATTATCTTTTCCTTTTTTTTCCTTTTCTTGCGTTATCTTACCTTTTCTTGCCTTATCTTAGCTTTTCTTGGCTTTTCTTGCCTTTTCATTCATTTTCCTTTCCTTTTCTTGCCTTTTCTTGCCTTATCTTTCCTTTTCTTTCCTTTTCCTTGCCTTTTCTTGCCTTTTCTTGCCTTTTCCTTGCCTTTTCATGCCTTTTCCTTGCCTTCTCTTATCGTTTCTTGCCTTATCTTTCCTTTTCTTTCATTTTCGTGCCATTTCTTGCCATTTCTTGCCTTATCTTGCATTTTCTTTGCTTTTCCTTGCCTTTTCAAGCCTTCTTAATGCCTTTTCCATATCTTTGCATGCCTTTTCCATGCCTTATCTTGCCTTATCTTGCCTTTTTCTTCTTTTTCTTGCCATTTCTTTCCATTTCCTTATCTTTTCTTGTCTTTTCCATGCCTTTTTGATCATTTCCTTGCCTTATCTTACCTTATCTTGCCTTTTTTTGCATTTTCTTGCCTTTTAGTGTCTTTCTTTCCTTTTCCATGCCTTATCTTTCCTTTTTTTTGCCTTTCCTTGACTTTTCCTTGCCTTTTCTTGCCTTTTCCATGCTTTTTCTAGCCTTTTCTTACATTTCCTAGCAATTTCTTGCCTTTTTCTTACCTTTTCTTGTCTTATCCTTGCCTTTTCTTGCCTTATCTTGCCTTTCCTTTCCTTTTCTTGCCTTTTCTTGCCTGTTCTTTCCTTTTCTTTCCTTTCCTTTCCATTTCTTGCCTTTCCTTCCCTTTTCTTGCGTTATCTTGCCTTATTTTGCCTTTTCCTTGCCTTTTCTTTCCGTTTCTTGCCTTATCTTACATTTTCTTGCCTTTTCATTCCTTTTCCTTTCCTTTTCTTGCCTTTTCTTGCCTTTTCTTGCCTTATCTTTCCTTTTCTTGCCTTTTCATTCCTTTTCCTTGCCTTTTCTTGTATTTTCTTTCCTTTTCTTGCCTTCTCTTGCCTTTTCTTGCCTTATCTTTCCTTTTCTTGCCTTTTCCTGCCTTGTCTTGCCATTTCTTATCTTTTCTTGCTGTTTCCTTGCCTTTTAATGCCTTTTTCATGCCTTTTCCATATCATTTCATGCCTTTTCCATGCCTTATCTGTCCTTTTCTTGCCTTATCTTGCCTTTTATTGCCATTTCCATAGCTTTTCTTTCCTTATCTTACCTTATCTTCTCTTTTCTTGCCTTTTCCTATTCTTTTCTTTCCGTTTCTTGTCTTTTCATGCCTTTTCTTGCCTCATCTTTCCTCTTCTTGCCTTTTCATGCCTTTTCCATGCCTTTTCGTTCCTTTCCTTGCCTTATCTTGCCTTATCTTGCCTTTTCTTGCCTTTTCCTTGCCTTTTCAATCCTTATCTTGCCTTTTCTTGCCATATCTTGCCTTATCTTTCCTTTTTTTGCCTTATCTTGCCTTTTCTTGCCTCATCTTTCATTTTCTTGCCTTATCTTGCCTTTTCTTTCTTTATCTTGCCTTTTCCTTGCCTTTTCTTTCCTTTTCTTACCTTATCTTGCCTTTTCCTTATCTTTTCTTTCCTTTTCTTGTCTTTTCAAGTGTTTTCTTGACTTATCTTTCCTTTTCTTGCCTTTTCATGCCTTTTCCATGCCTTTTCGTTCCTTTCCTTGCCTTTTTTTGCCTTATCTTGCCTTTTCTTGCCTTTTCTCACCTTTTCATGCATTTCTTTCCTTTTCCTTGCCTTTTCTTGTCATATCTTGCCTTTTTTTGCCTTTTCTTGCCTTTTCCTTGTCTTTTCTTACCTTTTCTTGCCTTTTTCTTTCCTTTTCTTACCATTTCATGCCTTTTCCATGCTTTTTTCAAGCCTTTTCTTTCCTTTTCTTGCAATTTCTTTCCTTTTTCTTGTCTTCTCTTGCCTTTTCCATGCCTTTTCTTTCCTTATCTTGCCTTTTCCTTGCCTTTTCTTGCATTATCTTGCCTTTTCTTGCTTTATCTTACCTTTTCTTGTCTTTTCTTGCCTTTTCATTCCTTTTCATTTCCTTTTCTTGCATTTTCTTGCCTTATCTTTCCTTTCCTTCCCTTTTCTTACCTTTTCCTTGCCTTTTCTTGCCTTTTCCTTGCCTTTTCTTGCCTTTTCCTTGCCTTTTTTTGTCTTTTCTTGCCTTATCTTTCCTTTTCTTTTGTTTTCGTGCCATTTCTTGCCTTTTCTTGCCTTATCTTGCCTTTTCTTACCTTTTCTTGGCTTTTCCTTGCCTTTTCATGCCCTTTTAATGCCTTTTCCATATCTTTTCATGCCTTTTCCATGCCTTATCTTGCCTTATCTTACCTTTTCCTTGCCTTTTCTCTCCTTTTCTTGCCATTTCTTTCCATTTCCTTATCTTTTCTTTCCTTTTCTTGTCTTTTCCATGCCTTTTTGATCCTTTCCTTGCCTTATCTTACCTTATCTTGCCTTTTCTTGCATTTTCTTGCCTTTTAGTGTCTTTCTTTCCTTTTCCTTGCCTTATATTTCCTTTTTTTTTTGCCTTTCTTTACCTTTTCCTTGCTTTTTCTTGCCTTTTCCATGCTTTTTCTAGCCTTTTCTTACATTTATTTGCAATTTCTTGCCTTTTCTTGCCGTATCCTTGCCTTTTCTTGCCTTATCCTTGCCTTTTGTTGCCTTTTCTTACCTTTCTTTGCCTTTTTCTTGCCTTTTCTTTCCTTTTCTTTCCATTTCTTGCCTTTCATTCCCTTATCTTGCGTTGTCTTGCATTTTCTTGCCTTATTTTGCCTTTTCCTTGCCTTTTCTTTCCTTTTCTTGCCTTATCTTACCTTATCTTGCCTTTTTTGCCTTTTCATTCCTTTTCCTTTCCTTTTCTTGCATTTTCTTGCCTTATCTTACCTTTTCTTACCTTTTCTTGCCTTTTCTTGCCTTTTTATGCCTTTTCATGCCTTTTCTTGCTTTTTCCTTGCCTTTTCTTGCCTTATCTTTCCTTTTTTTCCCTTTTCTTGCCTTTCCTAACTTATCATGCCTTTTTCTTGCCTTTTCATGCCATTTTCATGCCTTTTCCATGCCTTTTCTTTCCTTTTCTTGCCTTTTCTTTCCTTTTCCTACCTGATCTTGCCTATTCTTGAATTATCTTGGCTTATCTTTCCTTTTCTTGCCTTTTCTTGCCTTTTTTTCCTTTTCTTGCCTTTTCTAGCCTTTTCCTTGCCTTTTCTTGCCTTTTCTTTCTTTTTTTTTCCTTTTCTTGCCTTTTCTTGCCATATCTTGCCGTTTTTGCCTTTTCTTACCTTTCCTGCATTTCTTCCTTTTCTTGCCTTGTCATGCCTTTTCCTAGCCTTTTCTTGCCTTATATTGTATTTTCTTGCATTTTCCTTCCCTTTTCTTACATTTTCTTCCCTTTTCCTTGCCTTTTCATGCCTTTTCCATGTCATTTATTTCCTTATCTTGCCTTTCCTTGCCTTTTCTTGCCTTTTCCTTGTCTTTTCCTTGTCTTTTCCTTGTCTTGCCTTGTCTTGCCTTGTGTTGCCTTTTCCTTATCTTTTCTTTCCTTTTCTTGTCTTTTCAAGCCTTTTCTTGACTTATTTTTTCCTTTTCTTGCATTTTCATGCCTTTTCCATGCCTTTTTGTTCCTTTCCTTGCCTTAATGTATGAATTTTCTTGCCTTTTCTTACCTTTTATTTCCTTTTCCTTGCCATTTCATGCATTTTCCATATCTTTTCATGCCTTATCATGCCTTTTCTTGCCTTTTCTTGCCTTACCTTGCCTTTTCTTGCCTTATCTTGCCTTTTCCTTGCCTTTTCTTTTCTTTCCTTTTCTTACCTTATCTTGCCTTTTCCTTATATTTTCTTTCCTTTTGTTGTCTTTTCAAGCCTTTTCTTGACTTATCTTTCCTTTTCTTGCCTTTTCATGCATTTTCCATGCCTTTTCGTTCATTTCCTTCACTTATCTTGTCTTTTCTCGCCTTTTCATGCCTTTCTTTCCTTCTCCTTGCCTTTTCTTGCCTTATCTTGCCTTTTTTGCCTTTTCTTACCTTTTCCTTGCCTTTTCATACCTTTTCTTGCCTTTTCTTACCATTTCATGCCTTTTCCATGCTTTTTTCAAGCCTTTTCTTTCCTTTTCTTGCAATTTCTTTCCTTTTTATTTCCTTTTCTTGCCTTTTCCATGCCTTTTCTTGCCTTATCTTGCCTTTTCTTCCCTTTTCCTTGCCTTTTCTTTCCTTTTCTTTCCTTTTCTTATCTTTTCCTTTTTTTTCCTTTTCTTGCGTTATCTTACCTTTTCTTGCCTTTTCTTAGCTTTTCTTGCCTTATCTTTCCTTTTCTTGCCTTTTCATTCCTTTTCCTTGCCTTTTCTTGCCTTTTCCTTGCCTTTTCATGCCTTTTCCTTGCCTTCTCTTGTCGTTTCTTGCCTTATCTTTCCTTTTCTTTCATTTTTGTGCCATTTCTTGCCTTTTCTTGCCTTATCTTGCCTTTTCTTTGCTTTTCCTTGCCTTTTCAAGCCTTCTTAATGCCTTTTCCATATCTTTGCATGCCTTTTCCATGCCTTATCTTGCCTTTTTCTTCCTTTTCTTGCCATTTCTTTCCATTTCCTTATCTTTTCTTTCCTTTTCTTGTCTTTTCCATGCCTTTTTGATCCTTTCCTTGCCTTATCTTACCTTATCTTGCCTTTTCTTGCATTTTCTTGCCTTTTAGTGTCTTTCTTTCCTTGTCCATGCCTTATCTTTCCATTTTTTTGCCTTTCCTTGACTTTTTCTTGCCTTTTCTTGCCTTTTCCATGTTTTTTCTAGCCTTTTCTTACATTTCCTATCAATTTCTTGCCTTTTTCTTACCTTTTCTTGCCTTATCCTTGCCTTTTCTTGCCTTATCTTGCCTTTCCTTGCCTTTTCTTGTCTTTTCTTGCCTGTTCTTTCCTTTTCTTTCCTTTCCTTTCCATTTCTTGCCTTTCCTTCCCTTTTCTTGTGTTATCTTGCCTTATTTTGCCTTTTCCTTGCCTTTTCTTTCCGTTTCTTGCCTTATCTTACATTTTCTTGCCTTTTCATTCCTTTTCCTTTCCTTTTCTTGCCTTATCTTTCCTTTTCTTGCCTTTTCATTCCTTTTCCTTGCCTTTTCTTGTATTTTCTTTCCTTTTTTTGCCTTCTCTTGCCTTTTCTTGCCTTATCTTTCCTTTTCTTGCCTTTCTTTCCTTTTCTTGCCTTATCTTTCCTTTTCTTGCCATTTCTTACCTTTTCTTGCTATTTCCTTGCCTTTTAATGCCTTTTTCAAGCTGTTCCAATATCTTTTCATGCCTTTTCCATGCCTTATCTGTCCTTTTCTTGCCTTATCTTGCCTTTTATTGCCTTTTCCTTAGCTTTTCTTTCCTTATCTTGCCTTATCTTCTCTTTTCTTGCCTTTTCCTAATCTTTTCTTTCCGTTTCTTGTCTTTTCATGCCTTTTCTTGCCTCATCTTTCCTCTTCTTGCCTTTTCATGCCTTTTCCATGCCTTTTCGTTCCTTTCCTTGCCTTATCTTGCCTTATCTTGCCTTTTCTTACCTTTTCTTGCCTTTTCTTTTCTTTTCCTTGCCTTTTCAATCCTTATCTTGCCTTTTCTTGCCATATCTTGCCTTATCTTTCCTTTTTTTGCCTTATCTTGCCTTTTCTTCCCTCATCTTTCATTTTCTTGCCTTATCTTGCCTTTTTTTTCTTTATCTTTCCTTTTCCTTGCCTTTTCTTTCCTTTTCTTGCCTTATCTTGCAATATCTTGCCTTTTCCTTGCCCTTTTCTTTCCTTTTCAGGCCTTTTCATGCCTTTTCCATGCCATTTCTTACATTTTCCTTGCTTTTTCTTGCCTTATCTTGCCTTTTCCTTGCCTTTGCTTTCCTTTTCTTGCCTTTTCTTGCCTTATCTTGCCTTTTCTTACATTTTCATGCATTTTCTTGGTTTTTCTTGCCTTTTCCTTTCCTTTTCTTGCCTTTTCTTGCCTTATCTTTCCTTTTTTGACTTTTCTTGCCTTTTCCTTGACTTTTCTTGCCTTATCTTGCCTTTTTCTTTCCTTTTCTAGCCTTTTCATGCCTTTTCCAAGCCTTTTCTTAACTTTTCATTCCTTTTCTTAACTTTTTCTTGCCTTTACTTGGCTTGTCGTTCCTTTTCATTGCCTTTTCCTGTCTTATCTTGCTTTTTCTTGCCTTTTCCTACCTTTTCCTTGCCCTTTCTTTCCTTTTCTGGCCATATCTTGTCTTTTCTTTCCTTTTCTTTCCTTTTTGTGCCTTTTCTTGCCTTTCCTTCCCTTTTCTTACCTTATCTTGCCTTATCTTGCCTTTTCCTTGCATTTTCTTTCCTTTTCTTGCATTTTCTTGCCTTTTCCTTGCCTTTTCTTTCCTTTCCTTGCCTTTCCTTCCCTTTTCATACCTTATCTTGCCTTTTCTTGCCTTATCATGCATTTTCCTTGACTTTTCATTCCTTTTCTTACTTTATCATACCTTATCTTGCCTTTTCTTGCATTTCCATTCCTTTTCTTTGACTTTTCTTCCCTTTTCTTTCCTTTTCTTGCCTTATCTTGCCTTATCTTGCCTTATCTTGCCTTTTCCTTGCCTTTTCTTTCCTTTTCTTGCCTTATCTTACCTTATCTTGCCTTTTCATGCCTTTTCCATACCATTTCTTGCCTTTTTATTCCTTTTCTTGCCATTTCTTTCCTTTTTCTTGCCTTTTCTTGCCTTATCTTGCCTTTTCATGCCACTTCCATTCCTTTTCTTTTCTTATCTTGCCTTTTCTTTCCTTATCTTGCCTTTTCTTGCATTTTCCATGCCTTTTCTTGCATTTTCTTTCCTTTTCTTGCATTTTCTTTCCTTTTCATTGCCTTTTCTTGCCTTATCTTTCCTTTTCTTGCTTACCTTATCTTGCCATTTCTTGCCTTTTCTTGACGTATCTTGCCTTTTCTTCCCTTTTCATGCCTTATTATGCCTTTTCTTGCCTTATCTTGCCTTATCATGCCTTTTTATGCCTTTTATTGTTTTATCTTGCCTTATCTTACCTTTTCTTGCCTTTTCTTCCCTTTTCTTGCCTTATCTTGCCTTTTCTTTGCTTTTCCTTGCCTTTTCAAGCCTTCTTAATGCCTTTTCCATATCTTTGCATGCCTTTTCCATGCCTTATCTTGCCTTTTTCTTCCTTTTCTTGCCATTTCTTTCCATTTCCTTATCTTTTCTTTCCTTTTCTTGTCTTTTCCATGCCTTTTTGATCCTTTCCTTGCCTTATCTTACCTTATCTTGCCTTTTCTTGCATTTTCTTGCCTTTTAGTGTCTTTCTTTCCTTGTCCATGCCTTATCTTTCCATTTTTTTGCCTTTCCTTGACTTTTTCTTGCCTTTTCTTGCCTTTTCCATGTTTTTTCTAGCCTTTTCTTACATTTCCTATCAATTTCTTGCCTTTTTCTTACCTTTTCTTGCCTTATCCTTGCCTTTTCTTGCCTTATCTTGCCTTTCCTTGCCTTTTCTTGTCTTTTCTTGCCTGTTCTTTCCTTTTCTTTCCTTTCCTTTCCATTTCTTGCCTTTCCTTCCCTTTTCTTGTGTTATCTTGCCTTATTTTGCCTTTTCCTTGCCTTTTCTTTCCGTTTCTTGCCTTATCTTACATTTTCTTGCCTTTTCATTCCTTTTCCTTTCCTTTTCTTGCCTTATCTTTCCTTTTCTTGCCTTTTCATTCCTTTTCCTTGCCTTTTCTTGTATTTTCTTTCCTTTTTTTGCCTTCTCTTGCCTTTTCTTGCCTTATCTTTCCTTTTCTTGCCTTTCTTTCCTTTTCTTGCCTTATCTTTCCTTTTCTTGCCATTTCTTACCTTTTCTTGCTATTTCCTTGCCTTTTAATGCCTTTTTCAAGCTGTTCCAATATCTTTTCATGCCTTTTCCATGCCTTATCTGTCCTTTTCTTGCCTTATCTTGCCTTTTATTGCCTTTTCCTTAGCTTTTCTTTCCTTATCTTGCCTTATCTTCTCTTTTCTTGCCTTTTCCTAATCTTTTCTTTCCGTTTCTTGTCTTTTCATGCCTTTTCTTGCCTCATCTTTCCTCTTCTTGCCTTTTCATGCCTTTTCCATGCCTTTTCGTTCCTTTCCTTGCCTTATCTTGCCTTATCTTGCCTTTTCTTACCTTTTCTTGCCTTTTCTTTTCTTTTCCTTGCCTTTTCAATCCTTATCTTGCCTTTTCTTGCCATATCTTGCCTTATCTTTCCTTTTTTTGCCTTATCTTGCCTTTTCTTCCCTCATCTTTCATTTTCTTGCCTTATCTTGCCTTTTTTTTCTTTATCTTTCCTTTTCCTTGCCTTTTCTTTCCTTTTCTTGCCTTATCTTGCAATATCTTGCCTTTTCCTTGCCCTTTTCTTTCCTTTTCAGGCCTTTTCATGCCTTTTCCATGCCATTTCTTACATTTTCCTTGCTTTTTCTTGCCTTATCTTGCCTTTTCCTTGCCTTTGCTTTCCTTTTCTTGCCTTTTCTTGCCTTATCTTGCCTTTTCTTACATTTTCATGCATTTTCTTGGTTTTTCTTGCCTTTTCCTTTCCTTTTCTTGCCTTTTCTTGCCTTATCTTTCCTTTTTTGACTTTTCTTGCCTTTTCCTTGACTTTTCTTGCCTTATCTTGCCTTTTTCTTTCCTTTTCTAGCCTTTTCATGCCTTTTCCAAGCCTTTTCTTAACTTTTCATTCCTTTTCTTAACTTTTTCTTGCCTTTACTTGGCTTGTCGTTCCTTTTCATTGCCTTTTCCTGTCTTATCTTGCTTTTTCTTGCCTTTTCCTACCTTTTCCTTGCCCTTTCTTTCCTTTTCTGGCCATATCTTGTCTTTTCTTTCCTTTTCTTTCCTTTTTGTGCCTTTTCTTGCCTTTCCTTCCCTTTTCTTACCTTATCTTGCCTTATCTTGCCTTTTCCTTGCATTTTCTTTCCTTTTCTTGCATTTTCTTGCCTTTTCCTTGCCTTTTCTTTCCTTTCCTTGCCTTTCCTTCCCTTTTCATACCTTATCTTGCCTTTTCTTGCCTTATCATGCATTTTCCTTGACTTTTCATTCCTTTTCTTACTTTATCATACCTTATCTTGCCTTTTCTTGCATTTCCATTCCTTTTCTTTGACTTTTCTTCCCTTTTCTTTCCTTTTCTTGCCTTATCTTGCCTTATCTTGCCTTATCTTGCCTTTTCCTTGCCTTTTCTTTCCTTTTCTTGCCTTATCTTACCTTATCTTGCCTTTTCATGCCTTTTCCATACCATTTCTTGCCTTTTTATTCCTTTTCTTGCCATTTCTTTCCTTTTTCTTGCCTTTTCTTGCCTTATCTTGCCTTTTCATGCCACTTCCATTCCTTTTCTTTTCTTATCTTGCCTTTTCTTTCCTTATCTTGCCTTTTCTTGCATTTTCCATGCCTTTTCTTGCATTTTCTTTCCTTTTCTTGCATTTTCTTTCCTTTTCATTGCCTTTTCTTGCCTTATCTTTCCTTTTCTTGCTTACCTTATCTTGCCATTTCTTGCCTTTTCTTGACGTATCTTGCCTTTTCTTCCCTTTTCATGCCTTATTATGCCTTTTCTTGCCTTATCTTGCCTTATCATGCCTTTTTATGCCTTTTATTGTTTTATCTTGCCTTATCTTACCTTTTCTTGCCTTTTCTTCCCTTATCTTGCCTTATCTTGCCTTATCTTACCTTATCTTACCTTTTCATGCCTTTTCTTTCCTTTTCTTTCATTTTCTTGCCTTTTCTTTCCTTATCTTGCCTTTTCTTTGCCGTTTCTTTCCTTTTCTTGCCTTATCTTTCCTTTCCTTGCCTCATCTTTTATTCTATTTTCTTTTCTTGCTCTACCTTGCCTTATCTTATCTTTTCTTGCTTTATCTTGCCTTTTCTTTCCTTTTCCTTGCCTTATCTTGCCTTATATTTCCTTATCTTTCCTTTTCTTGCCTTTTCATTGCCCTATCTTTCCTTTTCTTCCCTTATCATGCCTTTTCTTGCCCTTTCTTTTCTTTCCATTTCTTTCCTTTTCTTGCCTTTTCATGCCTTTTCCATAGCTTTTCTTGCCTTATCTTGACTTTTCTTGCCTTATCTTACCTTTTCCTTGCCTTTTCTTGCCTTACCTTGCCTTTTTTTACCTTACCTTGCCTTATCTTTACTTTTCTTTTCTTTTCTTGCTTTATCATGCCTTTTCTAGCCTTTTTATGCCTTTTCATGCCTTTTCTTACCTTTTCCTTGCCTTTTCTTGGCTTATCTTTCCTTTATTTTTTTGCATTTTCTTGCCTTGTCCTTGCCTTTCTTACCTTATCATGCCTTTTTCTTGCCTTTTCATGCCTTTTTCATCCCTTTTCTTGCCTTTTCTTTCCTTTTCTTTCCTTTTCTTGCCTATTGCTTGCCTTTTCTTGCCTTTTCCTTCCTGATCTTGCCTATTCTTGCCTTATCTTGCCTTAACTTTCCTTAACTTTCCTTTTCTTGCCTTTTCTTGCCTTATCTTGCCTTTTCTTGTCTTTTTTTTCCTTTTACTAGCCTTATCTTGCCTTGTCTTGCCTTTTCCTTGCCCCTTATTTCCCTTTCTTCCCTTTTCATGCATTTTCTTGCCATTTCTTTCTTTTTCTTACCTTTTCATGCCTTTTCCATTTCTTTTCTTGCCTTTTCTTGCTTTATCTTGCCTTATCTTTCCTTTTCCTTGCCTTTTCTTGCCTTACCTTACCGTTTCTTGCCTTTTCATGCCTTTTCATGCCTTTTCTTACCTTTTCATGCCTTTTCTTACCTTTTCAGGCCTTTACATGCCTTTTCCATGCCTTTTCTTGCATTTTCTTTCCTTTTCTTACACTTTCGTTCCTTATCTTGCCTTTTCTTGCATTTTCTTTCCTTTTCTTACACTTTCGTTCCTTATCTTGCCTTTTCTTGCATTTTCTTGCCTTTTCTTTCCTTTTCTTTCATTTTCTTGCCTTTTCATGCCTTTTCCTTGCTTTTTCTTGCCTTTTCTTTCCTTATCTTGCCTTTTCCTTGCCTTTTCTTGCCTTATCTTGCCTCATCTTTCATATTCTTTTCTCTTCTTACCTTTCTTTCCCTTTTCTTGCCCTAACTTGCCTTATCTTGCCTTATCCATACCTTTTCTTTCCTTTTTTTGCCTTCTCTTGCCTTATCTTGCCTTATCTTCCCTTTCCCTTGCCTTTTCTTGCCTTACCTTGCCTTATCTTGCCTTATCTTTACTTTTCTTTACTCTTCTTGCCTTATTTTGCCTTTTCTTACCTTTTGATGCCTTTTCTTGCCTTTAGATGCCTTTCATGCCTTTTCTTGCCTTTTCCTTTCCTTTTCCTGCCTCATTTTTCCTTTTTATGCCTTTTTCAAGCCATTTCTTCCCTTTTTATGCCTTTTCTTGCTTTCTCTTTCCTTTTCTTGCCTTTTGATGCCATTTCCATGTCTTTTCTTGCCTTTTCTTGCCTTTTCTCTCCTTATTTTGCCTTTTCCTTTCCTTTTCTTGCCTTTTCTTGCCTTTTCTTGCCTTATCTTTCCTTTTCTTGCCTTTTCTTGCTTTTTCTTACCTTTTCTTGCCTTTTCTTGCCTTTTAATGCCTTTTCTTGCCTTTTCATGCCTTTTCCTTGCCTTTTCTTGCCTTTTCCTTGCCCTTTCTTTTCTTCTTTTGCCATTTCATGCCTTTTCTTGACTTATCTTTCCTTTTCTTGCCTTTTCATTTGTTTTCCATGCCTTTTCGTGCCTTATCTTTTCTTTTCCTTGCCTTTTCAATCCTTATCTTGCCTTTTCTTGCCATATCTTGCCTTATCTTTCCTTTTTTTGCCTTATCTTGCCTTTTCTTGCCTCATCTTTCATTTTCTTGCCTTATCTTGCCTTTTTTTTCTTTATCTTTCCTTTTCCTTGCCTTTTCTTTCCTTTTCTTACCTTATCTTGCAATATCTTGCCTTTTCCTTGCCCTTTCTTTCCTTTTCAGGCCTTTTCATGCCTTTTCCATGCCATTTCTTACATTTTTCTTGCTTTTTCTTGCCTTATCTTGCCTTTTCCTTGCCTTTGCTTACCTTTTCTTGCCTTTTCTTGCCTTTTCTTGCCTTTTCTTACATTTTCATGCATTTTCTTGGTTTTTCTTGCCTTTTCCTTTCCTTTTCTTGCCTTTTCTTGCCTTATCTTTCCTTTTTTTGACTTTTCTTGCCTTTTCCTTGACTTTTCTTGCCTTATCTTGCCTTTTTCTATCCTTTTCTAGCCTTTTCATGCCTTTTCCAAGCCTTTTCTTAACTTTTCATTCCTTTTCTTAACTTTTCCTTGCCTTTACTTGCCTTGTCGTTCCTTTTCATTGCCTTTTCCTGTCTTATCTTGCTTTTTCTTGCCTTTTCCTACCTTTTCCTTGCCCTTTCTTTCCTTTTCTGGCCATATCTTGTCTTTTCTTGCCTTTTCTTTCCTTTTCGTGCCTTTTCTTGCCTTTCCTTCCCTTTTCTTACCTTATCTTGCCTTATCTTGCCTTTTCCTTGCATTTTCTTTCCTTTTCTTGCATTTTCTTGCCTTTTCCTTGCCTTTTCTTTCCTTTCCTTGCCTTTCCTTCCCTTTTCATACCTTATCTTGCCTTTTCTTGCCTTATCATGCATTTTCCTTGACTTTTCATTCCTTTTCTTACTTTATCATACCTTATCTTGCCTTTTCTTGCCTTTCCATCCCTTTTCTTTGACTTTTCTTCCCTTTTCTTTCCTTTTCTTGCCTTATCTTGCCTTATCTTGCCTTATCTTGCCTTTTCCTTGCCTTTTCTTTCCTTTTCTTACCTTATCTTACCTTATCTTGCCTTTTCATGCCTTTTCCATACCGTTTCTTGCCTTTTTATTCCTTTTCTTGCCATTTCTTTCCTTTTTCTTGCCTTTTCTTGCCTTATCTTGCCTTATCTTGCCTTTTCTTTCCTTTTCCTTGCCTTTTCATGCCATTTCCATTCCTTTTCTTTCCTTATCTTGCCTTTTCTTTCCTTATCTTGCCTTTTCTTGCATTTTCCATGCCTTTTCTTGCATTTTCTTTCCTTTTCATTGCCTTTTCTTGCCTTATCTTTCCTTTTCTTGCTTACCTTATCTTTCCATTTCTTGCCTTTTCTTGCCTTTTCTTGACGTATCTTGCCTTTTCTTCCCTTATTATGCCTTTTCTTGCCTTATCTTGCCTTATCTTGCCTTATCATGCCTTTTCATGCCTTTTATTGTTTTATCTTGCCTTATCTTACCTTTTCTTGCCTTTTCTTCCCTTATCTTGCCTTATATTGCCTTATCTTACCTTATCTTACCTTTTCATGCCTTTTCTTTCCTTTTCTTTGATTTTCTTGCCTTTTCATGCCTTTTCGTTGCCTCTTCTTGCCTTTTCTTTCCTTATCTTGCCTTTTCCTTGCCGTTTCTTTCCTTTTCTTGCCTTATCTTTCCTTTCCTTGCCTCATCTTTTATTCTATTTTCTTTTCTTGCTCTACCTTGCCTTATCTTTTCTTTTCTTGCTTTATCTTGCCTTTTCTTTCCTTTTCCTTGCCTTATCTTTCCTTCTCTTGCCTTTTCATTGCCCTTTCTTTCCTTTTCTTCCCTTATCATGCATTTTCTTGCCCTTTCTTTTCTTTTCTTTCCATTTCTTTCCTTTTCTTGCCTTTTCATGCCTTTTCCATAGCTTTTCTTGCCTTATCTTGACTTTTCTTGCCTTATCTTGCCTTTCCCTTGCCTTTTCTTGCCTTACCTTGCCTTTTTTTACCTTATCTTGCCTTATCTTTACTTTTCTTTTCTTTTCTTGCCTTATCTTGCCATTTCTTACCTTTTTATGCCTTTTCAAGCCTTTTTATGCCTTTTCTAGCCTTTTCTTACCTTTTCCTTGCCTTTTCTTGGCTTATCTTTCCTTTATTTTTTTTCATTTTCTTGCCTTTTCCTTGCCTTTCTTACCTTATCATGCCATTTTCTTGCCTTTTCATGCCTTTTCCATCCCTTTTCTTTCCTTTTCTTTCCTTTTCTTGCCTATTCCTTGCCTTTTCTTGCCTTTTCCTTCCTGATCTTGCCTATTCTTGCCTTATCTTGCCTTAACTTTCCTTAACTTTCCTTTTCTTGCCTTTTCTTGCCTTATCTTGCCTTTTCTTGTCTTTTTTTTCCATTTACTAGCCTTATCTTGCCTTGTCTTGCCTTTTCCTTGCCCCTTATTTCCCTTTCTTCCCTTTTCATGCCTTTTCTTGCCATTTCTTTCTTTTTCTTACCTTTTCATGCCTTTTCCATTTCTTTCTTGCCTTTTCTTGCTTTGTCTTGCCTTATCTTTCCTTTTCCTTGCCTTTTCTTGCCTTACCTTACCGTTTCTTACCTTTTCATGCCTTTTCATGCCTTTTCTTACCTTTTCATGCCTTTTCTTACCTTTTCTTGCCTTATCATTCCTTTTCAGGCCTTTACATGCCTTTTCCATACCTTTTCTTGCATTTTCTTACACTTTCGTTCCTTATCTTGCCTTTTCTTGCATTTTCATGCCTTTTCTTTCCTTTTCTTTCATTTTCTTGCCTTTTCATGCCTTTTCCTTGCTTTTTCTTGCCTTTTCTTTCCTTATCTTGCCTTTTCCTTGCCTTTTCTTGCCTTATCTTGCCTCATCTTTCATATTCTTTTCTTTTCTTACCTTTCTTTCCCTTTTCTTGCCCTAACTTGCCTTATCTTGCCTTATCCATACCTTTTCTTTCCTTTTCTTGCCTTCTCTTGCCTTCTCTTGCCTTATCTTCCCTTTCCCTTGCCTTTTCTTGCCTTACCTTGCCTTATTTTGCCTTTTCTTACCTTTTGATGCCTTTTCTTGCCTTTAGATGCCTTTCATGCCTTTTCTTGCCTTTTCCTTTCCTTTTCCTGCCTCATTTTTCCTTTTTATGCCTTTTTCAAGCCTTTTCTTCCCTTTTTATGCCTTTTCTTGCTTTCTCTTTCCTTTTCTTGCCTATTGATGCCCTTTCCTTGTCTTTTCTTGCCTTTTCTTGCCTTTTCTCTCCTTATTTTGCCTTTTCCTTTCCTTTTCTTGCCTTTTCTTGCCTTTTCTTGCCTTATCTTTCCATTTCTTGCCTTTTCTTACCTTTTCTTGCCTTTTCTTGCCTTTTAATGCCTTTTCTTGCCTTTTCATGCCTTTTCCTTGCCTTTTCTTGCCTTTTCTTGCCTTATCTTTCCTTATCTTTCCTTTTCTTTCCTTTTCTTGCCTTATCTTGCATTTTCTTACCGTTTCATGCCTTTTCTTGCCTTTGCCTTACCTCTTCTTTCCTTTTTCGCCTTTTCTTGCCTGTTCCTTGCCTTTCTTATCTTATCTTGCCTTTTTCTTGCCTTTTCTTGCGTATTCATGTCTTTTCCATTCCTTTTCTTGCCTTTTCTTGCTTTTTCTTGTCTATTCCTTGCCTTTTTTTGCATTTTCCTTGCCATTTCCCGCCTAATCTTGCCTTTTATTGCCTTATCTTGCCATATCTTTCCTTTTCTTTCCTTTTCTTGCCTTTTCTTACCTTTTCTTCCATTTTCTTGCCTTTTCTTGCCTTTTCTTTACTTTTCTTACCTTTTGTCGCCTTTTTTTTCTTTTCTTGCCTTTTCTGGTTTTTTCATGACTTTTCCTTGCCTATTCTTGCCTTATTTTCCTTTTCTTGCCTTTTCATGCCTTTTCTTCCCTTTTCTTGCCTTTTCCTTGCCTTATCTTGCCTTTTCTTCCCTTATCTTTCCTTTTCTTTCCTTTTCTTTCCTTTTCTTACTTTTTCTTGCCTTTTCTTGCCTTTTCATGCCATTTCCATGCCTTTTCTTTCCTTATCTTGGCTTTTCTTGCCTTTTCCTTGCCTTTTCTTTCCTTTTCTTGCCTTATCTTGCCTTTTCTTGCCGTTTCCTTGCCTTTTCTTTACTTTTCTTGCCTTTTCATGCCTTTTCTTACCTTATCTTTCCTTTTCTTGTCTTTTCTTTCCTTTTCTTTCCTTTTCATTGCCTTTTCTTGCCTTATCTTTCCTTTTCTTGCTTTTGCTTGCCTTATCTTTCCATTTCTTGCCTTTTCTTGCCTTATTTCAACGTATCTTGCCTTTTCTTCCGTTTTTATGCCTTTTCTTGCCTTATTTTGCCTTTTCTTGCCTTTTCTTTCCTTTTCTTGCCTTATCTTGCCTTATCATGCCTTTTATTGCTTTATCTCACCTTTTCTTGCCTTATCTTACCTTTCTTGCCTTTTCTTGCTTTTTCTTACCTTTCATGCCTTTTCTTCCCTTATCTTACCATTTCATGGCTTTTTCTAGCCTCTACTTGTCTTTTCTTTCCTTATCTTGCCTTTTCCTTGCCGTTTCTTTCCTTTTCTTGCCTTATCTTGCCTTTTCTTTCCTCATCTTTCATTTTCTTTTCTTTTCTTGCCCTACCTTGCCTTATCTTGTATTTTCTAACCTTATCTTTCCTTTTCTTTCCTTTTTCTTGCCTTATCTTGCCTTTCCTTGCCTTTTCATTGCCCTTTTATTTTTTTTCTTCCCTTTTCATGCCTTTTCTTGCCTTTTCTTTCCTTTTGTTGCCTTTTCTTTGCTTTTCTTGCCTTTTCATGCCTTTTTTATAGCTTTTCTACCCTTTTCTTGCCTTATCTTACCATTTCTTGCCTTATCTTGCCTTTTCTTGCCTTTTCCTTGCCTGATCTTGCCTTTTCCTTGCCCTTTCTTTCCTTTTCTTCCCCGTTCATGCCTTTTCTTGCCATTTCTTTCTTTTTCTTGCCTTTTCATGCCTTTTCCAATCCTTTTCTAGCCTTTTCTTGCCTTATCTTTCCTTTTCTTGACTTATCTTTCCTTTTCCTTGCCTTTTCTTGCCTTATCTTAACTTTTCTTTCCTTTTCTTGCCTTATCTTACTTTTCTTACCTTTTCATCCCTTTTCTTGCCTTTTTATACCTTTTCATGCCTTTTCCTTGCCTTTTTATCCCTTTTCTTGCCTTTTCATGCCTTTTCTTACCTTATCTTTCCTTTTTTTGCCTTTTCTTGCCTTTCTTACCTTATCATGCCTTTTTCTTGCCTTTTCATGCCATTTCCATGCCTTTTCTTTCCTTTTCTTGCCTTTTCTTTTCTTATCCTGCCTGATCTTGCATATTCTTGCCTTATCTTGCCTTATCTTTCCTTTTCTTGCTTTTTCTTGCCTTATCTTACCATTTTTTAACCTTTTCTTGCCTTTTATTCATTTTCTTGCCTTTTCTTTCCTTTTCTTGCCTTTTCTAGCCTTTTCCTTTTCTTTTCTTGCCTTATCTTTCCTTTTCTTGCCTTTTCTTGCCATATCTTGCCTTTTCTTTCCTTTTCTTGCCTTTCCTGCATTTCTTTCCTTTTCTTAGCCTTTTCTTGCCTTATATTGCATTTTCTTGCATTTTCCTTGCCTTTTCTTACATTTTCTTGCCTTTTCCTTGCTTTTTCATGTCATTTCCATGCCATTTCTTTCCTTATCTTGCCTTTCCTTGCCTTTTCTTGCCTTTTCCTTCTCTTTTCCTTTTCTTGCCTTATCTTGCCTTTTCTTGCCTTATCTTGCCTTTTCCTAATCTTTTCTTTCCTTTTCTTATCTTTTCAAGCCTTTTCATGACTTATCTTTCCTTTTCATGCCTTTTCATGCGCTTTCCTTGCCTTTTCATTCCTTTCCATGCCTTAAGGTATGAATTTTCTTGCTTTATCTTGTCTTTTCTTACCTTTTATTGCCTTTTCCTTGCCTTATCTTGCCTTATTTTGCCTTTTCCTTGCCTTGCCTTTTCTTTCCTTTTCTTGCCTTATCTTACCTTATCTTGCCTTTTTTGCCTTTTCATTCCTTTTCCTTTCCTTTTCTTGCCTTTTCTTGCCTTATCTTACCTTTTCTTACCTTTTCATGCTTTTCTTGCCTTTTTATGCCTTTTCATGCCTTTTCTTGCCTTTTCCTTGCCTTATCTTTCCTTTTTTTCCTTTTCTTGCCTTTCTGAACTTATCATGCCTTTTTCTTGCCTTTTCATGCCATTTTCATGTCTTTTCCATGCCTTTTCTTTCCTTTTCTTGCCTTTTCTTTCCTTTTCCTGCATGATCTTGCCTATTCTTGCCTTATCTTTCCTTTTCTTGCCTTTTCTTGCCTTATCTTGCCTTTTTTTTACCTTTTCTTGCCTTTTCTTACCTTTTTATGCATTTTCTTGCCTTTTCTTTCCTTTTCTTGCCTTTTCTAGCCTTTTCGTTGCCTTTTCCTGCCTTTTCTTGCCTTATCTTTCCTTTTCTTTTCTTATCTTTCCTTTTCTTGCCATATCTTGCCGTTTCTTTCCTTTTCTTGCCTTTCCTGCATTTCTTTGCTTTTCTTGCCTTTTCATGCCTTTTCCTAGCCTTTTCTTGCCTTATATTGCATTTTCATGCCTTTTCCATGCCATTTCTTTCCTTATCTTGCCATTCCTTGCCTTTTCTTACCTTTTCTTGCCTTGTCTTGCCTTTTCTTGCCTTATCTTGCCTTTTCCTTATCTTTTCTTTCCTTTTCTTGTCTTTTCAAGCCTTTTCTTGACTTATCTTTCCTTTTCTTGCCTTTTCATGCCTTTTCCATGCCTTTTCATTCCTTTCCTTGCCTTAATATAAGAATTTTCTTGCCTTTTCTTACCTTTTATTGCCTTTTCCTTGCCATTTCATACATTTTCCATATCTTTTCATGCCTTTTCCATGGCTTATCTTCCCTTTTCTTGCCTTATCTTGTCTTTTCCTTGCCTTTTCTTTCCTTTTCTTACCTTATCTTGCCTTTTCCTTATCTTTTCTTTCCGTTTCCAGTCTTTTCAAGCCTTTTCTTGACTTATCTTTCCTTTTCTTGTCTTTTCATGCCTTTTCCACGCCTTTTCGTTCCTTTCCTTGCCTTTTCTTGTCTTTTCTCACCTTTTCATGCCTTTCTTTCCTTTTCCTTGCCTTTTCTTGCCTTCTCTTACCCTTTTTGCCTTTTCTTACCTTTTCCTTGCCTTTTCTTACCTTTTCTTGCCTTTTCTTACCATTTCATGCCTTTTCCATGCTTTTTTCAAGCCTTTTCTTTCCTTTTCTTGCAATTTCTTTCCTTTTTATTTCCTTTTCTTGCCTTTTCCATGCCTTTTCTTGCCTTATCTTGCCTTTTTTTGCCTTTTCCTTGCCTTTTCTTTCCTTTTCTTATCTTTTCCTTTTTCTTTCCTTTTCTTGCGTTATCTTACCTTTTCTTGCGTTATCTTAGCTTTTCTTGCCTTTTCATTCCTTTTCCTTTCCTTTTCTTGCCTTTTCTTGCCTTATCTTTCCTTTTCTTGCCTTTTCATTCCTTTTCCTTGCCTTTTCCTTCCTTTTCCTTGCCTTTTCTTGCCTTTTCCTTGCCTTCTCTTGTCTTTTCTTGCCTTATCTTTCCTTTTCTTTCATTTTCGTGCCATTTCTTGCCTTATCTTGCCTTTTCTTTGCTTTTCCTTGCCTTTTCATGCCTTTTTAATGCCTTTTCCATATCTTTGCATGCCCCTTTTCTTTGCTTTTCCTTGCCTTTTCATGCCTTTTTAATGCCTTTTCCATATCTTTGCATGCCTTTTCCATGCCTTATCTTGCCATATCTTGCCTTTTTCTTGCCTTTTCTTTTCTTTTCATGCCGTTTCTTTCCATTTCCTTATCTTTTCTTTCCTTTTCTTCCCTTTTCCATGCCTTTTTTATCCTTTCCTTGCCTTATCTTACCTTATCTTGTCTTTTCTTGCATTTTCTTGCCTTTTAGTGTCTTTCTTTCCTTTTCCATACCTTATCTTTCCTTTTTTTTTTGCCTTTTCTTGCCTTTTCTTTGCCTTTTCTTGCCTTTTCCATGCTTTTTCTAGCCTTTTCTTACATTTCCTAGCAATTTCTTGCCTTTCCTTGCCTTTTTCTTGCCTTTTCTTGCCTTTTCTTGTCTTTTCTTTCCTTTTCCTTCCTTTTCTTTCCATTTCTTGCCTTTCCTTCCCTTTTCTTGCGTTATCTTGCCTTATTTTCCGTTTTCCTTGCCTTTTCTTTCCGTTTCTTGCCTTATCTTACATTTTCTTGCCTTTTCCTTTCCTTTTCTCTACTTTTCTTGCCTTATCTTTCCTTTTCTTAAATTTTCATTCCTATTCCTTGCCTTTTCTTGCCTTTTCTTTCATTTTCTTTCCTTTTCTTGCCTTTTCCTTGCCTTCTCTTGCCTTTTCTTGCCTTATCTTTCCTTTTCTTGCCTTTTCCTGCCTTGTCTTGCCATTTCTTACCTTTGTTGCCGTTTGCTTGCCTTTTAATGCCTTTTTCATGCCTTTTCCATATCTTTTCATGCCTTTTCCATGCCTTATCTTGCCTTTTCTTGCCTTATCTTGCCTTTTATTGCCTTTTCCTTAGCTTTTCTTTCCTTATATTGCCTTATCGTCTCTTTTCTTGCATTTTCCTAATCTTTTCTTTCCGTTTCTTGTCTTTTCATGTCTTTTCTTGCCTCATCTTTCCTCTTCTTGCCTTTTCATGCCTTTTCCATGCCTTTTCGTTCCTTTCCTTGCCTTATCTTACCTTTTCTTGCCTTTTCTTTCCTTTTCCTTGCCTTTTCATTCCTTATCTTGCCTTATCTTTCCTTTTTTTGCCTTATCTTATCATGCCTTTTCTTGCCTCATCTTTCATTTTCTTGCCTTGTCTTGCCTTTTCTTTCTTTATCTTTCCTTTTCTTTCCGTTTCCTTGCCTTTTCTTTCCTTTTCTTGCCTTATCTCATAATATCTTGCCTTTTCTTGCCTTTTCCTTGCCCTTTCTTTCCTTTTCTTGCCTTTTCATGCCTTTTCCATGCCTTTTCTTTCCTTATCTTGCCTTTTCCTTGCCTTTGCTTTCCTTTTCTTGCCTTTTCTTGCCTTATCTTGCCTTATCTTGCCTTTTCTTATATTTTCATGCCTTTTCTTGCTTTTTCTTGCCTTTTCCTTTCCTTTTCTTGCCTTTTCTTGCCTTATCTTTCCTTTTTTGACTTTTCTTGCCTTTTCCTTGACTTTTCTTGCCTTATCTTGCCTTTTTCTTTCCTTTTCTAGCCTTTTTATGCCTTTTCCAAGCCTTTTCTTGACTTTTCTTTCCTTTTCTTAACTTTTCCTTGCCTTTTCTTGCCTTGTCGTTCCTTTTCATTGCCTTTTCCTATCTTATCTTGCTTTTTCTTGCCTTTTCCTACCTTTTCCTTGCCCTTTCTTTCCTTTTCTGGCCATATCTTGTCTTTTCTTGCCTTTTCTTTCCTTTTCTTTCCTTTTCGTGCCTTTTCTTGCCTTTCCTTCCCTTTTCTTACCTTATCTTGCCTTTTCCTTGACTTTTCTTTCCTTTCCTTGCCTTTCCTTTCCTTTTCTTACCTTATCTTGCCTTTTCCTTGACTTTTCTTTCCTTTTCTTACTTTATCATACCTTATATTTCCTTTTCTTGCCTTTCCATTCCTTTTCTTTGCCTTTTCTTCCCTTTTCTTTCCTTTTCTTGCCTTATCTTGCCTTATCTTGCCTTTTCCTTGCATTTTCTATCCTTTTCATGCCTTTTCCATGCCTTTTCTTGCCTTTTTATTCCTTTTCTTTCCCTTTCTTTCCTTTTTCATGCCTTTTCTTGCCTTATCTTTCCTTATCTTGCATTTGCTTGCCTTTACTTGTCTTATCTAATCTTTTCTTGCCTTTTCTTGACTTATCTTGCCTTTTCTTTAATTTTTTTTCTTTTTCTTGCCTTATCTTGCCTTCTCAGGCCTTATCTTTCCCATTCATTCCTTATCTTACCTTCTCTTGCCTTTTCATGCCTTTTCTTTCCTTTTCTTCTCTTTTCATGAATTTTCTTTCCTTTTCTTGCCTTTTCATGCCTTTTCCTTGCCTTATCTTGCCTTTTATTTCCTTATCTTGCCCTTTCTTGCCTTTTCTTGCCTTATCTTACCTTTTTCTTGCATTTTCTTACCTTTTCTTGCAATATCTTGCCTTTTCTTCCCTTTTCTTGCCTTATCTTGCCTTTTCTTCCCTCCTCTTTCATTTTCTTCCGTATTCTTTCCTTTCCTCCCCTTTTCTTGCCTTTTCTTTCCTTATCTTGCCTTTTCCTCGCCCTTTCTTTCCTTTTCTTGCCTTATCTTTCCTTTTCTTGCCTTATCTTTCCTTTTCTTACCTTTTCATGCCTTTCCATGCCTTTTCTTGACTTTTCCTTGCCATTTCTTGCCTTATCTTTCATTTTCTTACCTTATATTGCCTTTTCCTTGCCCTTTTGTTGCCTTTGCTTGACTTATCTTGCCTTATCTTTCCTTTTCCTTCCTTTTCTTGCCTTTTCTTGCCTTATCTTGTCTTTTCTTACATTTTCATGCCTTTTCTTACCTTTTTATGCCTTTTCTTGCCTTTTCCTTGCCTGTTCATGCATTTCCTTTCCTTTTTTTTGCCTTTTCTTGCCTTTCCTTTGCCTTTTCTTAACTTATCTTGCCTTTTCTTTCCTTTTCTTGCCTTTTCTTACCTTTTCTTGCCATTTCTTGACTCTTCCCTTCCTTTTCTTGCCTTTTCCTTGCCTTTTCTTGCCTTTTCCTTGCCTTTTCTTTCCTTTTCATGCCTTTTCTTATCTTTTATTTTTCTTGCCTTTCCTTCCCTTTTCTTGCCTTTTCTTGCCTTACCGTTCCTTTTTCTTTCCTTTTCTTTCCTTTTCCTTGCCTTTTCTTGCCTTATCGTGCCTTTTCCTTGGTTTCTCTTCCCTTTTCTTGCCTTATCTTTCCTTTTCTTTCCTTTTCTTGCCTTTTCTTTCCTTTTCTTACCTTTTCATGCCTTTTGCATATCTTTTCATGCTTTTTCCATGCCTTATCTTGCCTTTTCTTGCCTTATTTTGCCTTTTCTTACCTTTTCCTTGCCTTTTCTTTCCTTTTCTTGCCTTTTCCTTATCTTTTCTTTCCTTTTCTTATCTTTTGAGGCCTTTTCTTGCCTTTTCTTTCCTTTTCTTGCCTTTTCATACCTTTTCCATGCATTTTCGTTCCTTTCCTTGCCTTTTCTTTCCTTTTCCTGCCTTTTCTTACATTTTCTTGCCTTTTCTTTCCTTTTCCTGCCTTTCTTTCCTTTTCCTTGCCTTTTCTTGCCTTATCTTTCCTTTTTTTGCCTTTTCTTGCCTTATCTTGCCTTTTCCTTGCCTTATCTTGCCTTTTCCTTACTTTTTCTTTCCTTTTCTTACATTTTCTCACCTTTTCTTTCCTTTTCTTGCCTTTTCTTTCCTTTTCTTGCCATCTTTTGCCTTTTACTTGCCTTTTCTTGCCTTATCTTACTTTTCCTTGTATTTTCTTGCCTTTTCATGCCTTTTCTTTCCTTTTCTTTCCTTTTCTTGCCTTTTCCTATCTTTTCCCTGCCTTTTCTTGCCTTTTCTTACCTTATCTTGCCTTATCTTTCCTAATCTTTCCTTTTCATTCCTTTTCTTGCCTTTTCTAGCCTTTTCTTAACTTTTCTTGCCTTTTCTTTCCTTTTCTTGCCTTTTACTATCTTTTCCCTGCCTTTTCTTGCCTTTTCTTACCTTATCTTGCCTTATCTTTCCTTATCTTTCCTTTTCATTCCTTTTCTTGCCTTTTCTAGCCTTTTCTTAACATTTCATGCCTTTTCATGCCTTTCCTCGCCTTTTCATTCCTTTTCTTGCCGTTTCTTACCTTTTCTTGCCTTTTATTTGCCTTTTCATGTCTTTTTCATGCCTTTTCTTTCCTTATTTTGCATTTTCTTGCTTTTTCCTTGATTTTTCTTTCCTTTTCTTGCCTTATCTGACCTTTTCTTGCCTTCTCATGCCTTTTCCTTGCCTTTTTTTGCCTTTTCTTGCATTTTCCTTCCTTTTCTTTCCTTTTCCTTCCTTTTCCTTGCCTTTTCTTGCCTGTGCTTGCCTTTTCTTGCCTTATCTTACCTTTTCTTTCCATTTTTTGCCTTTTCTTGACTTATCTGTCCTATTCTTGCTTTATCTTGCCTTTTCATTCCTTATCTTGCCTTATCTTGCCTTTTCCTTGCATTTTCTTACCTTACCTTGCCTTATCTTGCCTTATCTTTCCTTTTCGTTCCTTTTCTTGCCTTTTCTTTCATTTTCTTGCCTTTTCTTGCCTTTTCAAGCCTTTTCCATCCCTTTTCTTTCCTTAGTTTGCCTTTTCTTGCCTTTTCCATGGCTTTTCTTTCCTTATCTTGCCTTTTCTTACCTTTTTTTGCCTTTTCCTTGCCTTTAGAAGCCTTTTCCATGCCTTTGCTTTCTTTAGTTTGCCTTTTCTTGCCTTTTCCATGCCTTTTCTTTCATTATCTTCCCTTATCTTGCCTTTTCTTGCCTTATCTTTCATTTTCTTTTCTTTTCTTGCCTTTCCTTCACTTTTCTTGCCCTATCTTGCCTTATATTATCTTTTCTTGCCGTATCTTGCATTTTCTTTTCTTTTTTCCTTGGCCTTTCTTCCCTTTTCTTCCCTTTTCATGCCTTTTCTCGCCTTATCTTTCCTTTTTTTGCATTTTCCATGCCTTTTCTTGCATTTTCCTGCCTTTTCCTTTCCTATTCTTGTCTTATCTTGCCTTTTCCTTCCCTTTTCTTGCCTTACCTTGCCTTTTCTTGCCTTTTCTTGCCTTATCTTGCCTTATCTTTCTTTTCCTTTCCTTTCCTTTTCTTTCCATATCTTGCCTTTTCTTACCTTTTCATGCCTTTTCTTGCCTTTTTAGGCCTTTTCTTCTCTTTTCCTTGCCTTTTCTTGCCTTATCTTTCCTTTTTTTGCCTTTTCTTACCTAATCTTGCATTTTTCTTGCCTTTCCTTGCCATTTCTTGCATTTTTTTCCTTTTTTGACCTTTTCTTGCCTATTCCTTGCCTTTCCTGCCTCATCTTTCCTTTTCTTCCCTTTTCTTCCCTTTCCATGACTTTTCTTTCCTTATTTTGCCTTTTCTTACCTTTTCTTGCCTTTTCCTTGCCTTTTGAAGCCTTTTCCATGACTTTTCTTTCCTTTTCTTGCCTTATCTTGCCTTTTCTTGCCTTCTCATGCCTTTTCCATGCCTTTTTTTTTGCCTTTTCTCTCCTTTTCTTGCCTTTTCCTTCCTTTTCCTTGCCTTTTCTTGCCTTTGCTTGCCTTTTCTTGCCTTATCTTACCTTTTCTTTCCATTTTTTGCCTTTTCTTGACTTATCTGTCCTTTTCTTACATTTTCTTGCCTTTTCTTTCCTTATCTTGCCTTTTCTTGCCTTTTCCTTGCTTTTTCTTACCTTTTCTTGCCTTATCTTGCATTTTCTTGCCTCATCTTTCATTTTCTTTCCTCTTCTTGCCTTTCCTTCCCTTTTCTTAACTTATCTTGCCTAATCTTGCCTTTCCTTTCCTTATCTTGCCTTTTCTTTCCTTTTTCTTGCCTTTTCTTTCCTTTTTCTTGCCTTTTCATGACTTTTCTTGCCTTATCTTGCCTTTTCCTTGCTTTTTCTTGCCTTACCTTGCCTTTTCTTGCCTTATCTTGACTTATCTTTCCTTTTCTTGCCTTATCTTGCCTTTTCTTACCTTTTCATGCCTTTTCTTGCCTTTTATGCCTTTTCTTGCCTTATCTTTCCTTTTTTTGCCTTTTCTAACCTTATCTTGCCTTTTTCCTTCCTTTTCTTGCTTTTTCATGCCTTTTCCATGCCTTTTCTTTTCTTTTTCTTTCCTTTTCTTGCCTTTTCTTGCCTATTCCTTGCCTTTTCTTGCCTATTCCTTACCTTTTCTTCCCTTTTCTTTCCTTTTCTTACATTTTCTCGCCTTTTCTTTCCTTTTCTTTCCTTTTCTTTCCTCTTCTTGCCTTTTCTTGCCTATTCCTTACCTTTTCTTCCCTTTTCTTTCCTTTTCTTACATTTTCTCGCCTTTTCTTTCCCTTTTCTTTCCTTTTCTTTCCTCTTCATTGCCTTTTCTTCCCTTTTCTTGCCTTTTCTTATCTTTTCCTTGCATTTTCTCGCCTTTCCTTGCCTTATCTTGCCTTATCTTTCATTTTCTTGCCTTTTCTTGCCTTTTGCTTGCATTTTCTTACCTTTTATTCCCTTTTCCATGGCTTTTCTTTCCTTATCTTGCCTTTTCTTACCATTTCCTTGCCTTTTCTTACCTTTTCTTGCCTTTTCCTTGCCTTATCAAGCCTTTTCCATGCCTTTTCTTTCCTTAGTTTGCCTTTTCTTGCCTTTTCCTTGCCTTTTCTTTCATTATCTTGCCTTATCTTTCATTTTCTTTTCTTTTCTTGCCTTTCCTTCCCTTTTCTTGCCCTATCTTGCCTTATATTGCCTTTTCTTGCCGAATCTTGCCTTTTCTTTTTTTCTCCTTGCCCTTTCTTCCCTTTTCATCCCTTTTCATGCCTTTTCTTGCCTTATCTATCCTTTTTTTGCATTTTCCATGCTTTTTCTTGCCTTTTCCTACCTTTTCCTTACCTATTCTTGCCTTATCTTGCCTTTTCCTTACCTTTTCTCGCCTTACCTTGCCTTTTTTTGCCTTATCTTGCTTTTCCTTTCCTTTTCTTTCCTTATCTTGCCTTTTCTTACCTTTTCTTGCATGTTCTTGCCTTTTTATGCCTTTTCTTGTTTTTTCCTTGCCTTTTCTTGCCTTATCTTTCCTTTTTTTGCCTTTTCTTACCTTATCTTGTATTTTTCTTGCCTTTTCCTTGCCTTTTCTTGCCTTATCTTTCCTTTTCTTCCCTTTTCTGCCCTTTTTTCCCTTTTCTTACATTTTCTTACATTTCCTTCCCTTTTCTTCCCTTTTTTTCCCTTTTCTTCCCTTTTCTTCCCTTTCCTTTCCTTTTCTTACCTTTACTTTCCTTTCCTTGCATTTTCTTTCCTTTTCATGCATTTTCTTGGCTTTTCTTTCCTTTTCTTGGCTTTTCTTATCTTTTCCTTGCCTTTTCTTGCCTTTTCTTGCCTTATCTTGCCTTATCTTTCCATTTCTTTCCTTTACTTTCCTTTCCTTGGCTTTTCTTGCCTTTTCATGCCTTTTCTTGCCTTTTCTTTCCTTTTCTTGCTTTTTCTTATCTTTTCCTTGCCTTTTCTTGCCTTTTCTTACCTTATCTTGCCTTATCTTTCCTTTTCTTACTTTTTCATTCCTTTTCTTGCCCTTTCTTGCCTTTTCTTAACTTTTCTTGCCTTTTCTTGCCTTTTCATGCCTTTCCTTGCCTTTTCATGCCTTTCCTCGCCTTTTAATTCCTTTTCTTGCCTTTTCTTTCCTTTTCTTGCCATTTTTTGCCTCTTGCTTGCCTTTTGCTTGCCTTTTCTTACCTTTTCTTGCCTTTTCATTCCTTTTCCATGCCTTTTCTTTCTTTATTTTGCCTTTTCTTGCATTTTCCTTGCCTTTTCCTTGCTTTTTCTTGCCTTTTCCTTGATTTTTCTTTCCTTTTCTTGCCTTATCTTGCCTTTTCTTGTCTTTTCTTTACTTTTCTTTCCTTTTCTTGCCTTTTCTTGCCTTATCTTTCCTTTTCTAGGCTTCTCATGCCTTTTTCATGCTTTTTCTTACCTTTTCTAGCCTTTTCCTTCCATTTCCTTGCTTCTTCTTGCCTTATCTTTCATTTTCTTGCCTTTGCTTGCCTTTTCTTGCCTTATCTTACATTTTCTTTCCTTTTCTTGCCCTTTTTTTCCCTTTTCTTGGCTTATCTATCCTTTTCCTGCCTTTTCATGCCTTTTCTTGCCTTAACTTCCCTTTTCATTCCTTATCTTGCCCTTTCTTTTGCCTTTTCATTGCCTTTTCTTTCCTTATCATACCTTATCTTGCCTTTTCCTTGCCTTTTTCTTTCCTTTTCTTTCCTTTTCTTGACTTTTCTTGACTTTTTCTTGCCTTTTCCTTGCTTTTTCTTGCCTTTTCCTTACTTTTTCTTGCTTTTTCCTTGCTTTTTCTTGCCTTTTCCTTGATATTTCTTTCCTTTTCTGGCCTTTTCTTGCCTTTTCCTTACTTTTCTTTCCTTTTCTTGCCTTTTCTTGCCTTATCTTTCCTTTTCTTGGCTTCTCATGCCTTTTTCATGCCTTTTCTTAACTTTTCTAGCCTTTTCCTTCCTTTTCCTTGCTTCTTCTTGCCTTATCTTTCATTTTCTTGCCTTTGCTTGCCTTTTCTTGCCTTATCTTACATTTTCTTTCCTTTTCTTGCCTTTTTCTCTTTTCTTGACTTATCTGCTCTTTTCTTGCCTTTTCATGCCTTTTCTTGCCTTTTCATTCCTTATCTTGCCTTTTCTTTTGCCTTTTCTTGCCTTTTCTTTCCTTTTCTTGCCTTTTCCTTGCCTTTTCTTTCCTTATCTGGCCTTTTCCTTGCCTTTTCCTTTCCTTTTCTTTCCTTTTCTTGACTTTTCTTGCTTTTTCCTTGCCTTTTCTTGCCTTTTCTTGCCTTTTCCTTGCCTTTTCTTACCTTTTCTTGCCTTATCTTGCATTTTATTGCCTCATCTTTCATTTTATTTCCTTTTCTTGCCTTTCCTTCCCTTTTCTTGCCTTATCTTGCCTAATCTTGCATTTTCTTTCCTTTTCCTTCCCTTTTCTTTCCATTTCTTGCCTTATTTTGCCTTTTATTGCATTTTCCTTGCCCTTTCTTTCTTTTCCTTGCCTTATCTTTCCTTTTCTTGCCTTTTCATGCCATTTCTTGCCTTATCTTGCCTTTTCTTACCTTTTCTTGCCTTTTCATGCCTTTTCCATGGCTTTTTTTTACCTTTTCTCACCTTTTCTTTCCTTTTCTTGCCTTTTCTTTCCTTTTCTTGCCTTTTTAGGCCTTTTCCTTGCCTTTTCTTGCCTTGTCATGCCTTTTCTATCCTTAACTTGCCTTTTCTTGCCTTTTTCCTTCCTTTTCTTGCCTTATCTTTTCTTATCTTTCCTTTTCATTCCTTTTCTTCGCTTTTCTTATCTTCTTTTACCTTTACTTGCCTTTTCTCACCTTTTCTTTCCTTTTCTTGCCTTTTCTTGCCTTTCCTTACCTTTTCTTGCCATTTCATTCCTTTCTTGCCTTTTTTTTGCATTTTCATGCCTTTCCTTGCCTTTTCATGCCTTTCCTTGCCTTTTCTTACCTTTTCTTGCCTTACCTCCCTTTTTATTCCTTTTCTTGCCTTTTGCTTACCTTTTCTTACCTTTTCTTGCCTTTTCCTTGCCTTTTCATGCCTTTTCCATGCCTTTTCTTTAATTATTTTGCCTTTTCTTACCTTTTCCCTGCATTTTCCTTGCCTTTTCTTGCCTTATCTTTCCTTTTCTTTCCTTCTCATGCCATTTCCATGCCTTTTCGTTGCATTTTCTAGCCTTTTCTTGCCTTTTCCTTCCATTTCCTTGCCTTTTCTTTCCTTTGCTTGCCTTTTCTTGCCTTATCTTGCCTTTTCTTTCCTTTTCTTGCCATTTTTTGCCATTTCTTAACTTATCTGTCCTTTTCTTGCCTTTTCTTGCCTTATCTTGCCCTTTCATTCCTTATCTTGCCTTTTCTTACCTTATCATGCCTTTTCCTGCCTTATCTTGCCCTCTCTTTCCTTTTCTTGCCTTTTCTTGCCTCGTCTTTCCTTTTTCATGCCTTTTCTTGCCTTTTCTTTCCTTATCTTGCCTTTTATTGCCTTTTCCTTACCTTTTCTCACCTTTTCTTGCCTTATCTTGCGTAATCTTGCCTTTTCTTTCCTTTTCCTTGCCTTTTCTTTCCTTTTCTTGCCTTATCTTGCATTTTCCTTGCCCTTTCTTTCCTTTCCTTGCCTTTTCTTGCTTTATCTTTCCTTACCTTGCCTTATCTTGCCTTATCTTTCCTTTTCTTTCCTTTTCTTGCCTTATCTTGCCTTTTCTTACCTTTTCTTGCCTTTTCTTGCCTTTTTATGCCTTTTCCTTGCCTTATCTTGCATTTTTTTTGCCTTTTCTTACCTTAGCTTCCCTTTTTCTTACCTTTTCATGCATTTCCCATGCCATTTCTTGCCTTTTCTTTCCTTTTCTTGCCTTTTCTTGCCTATTCCTTGCCTTTTCTTGCCCCATCTTGCCTTTTCTTAACTTTTCTTCCCTTTTCTTACATTTTCTTGCCTTTTCTTTCCTTCTCTTGCCTTTTCTTGCCTTTTCCTTGCCTTTTCCTCCCTGATCTTGCCTTATCTTGCCTTGTCTTGCCTTATCTTTCCTTTTCTTTCCTTATCTTGTCTTTTCTTACCTTTTCTTGCCTTTTCTTTCCTTTTCTTGCATTTTTGTACCTTTTCCTTGCCTTATCTTCCCTTTTCTTGCCTTTTCATGACTTTTCTTTTCTTTTCTTGCATTTTCTTATCTTTTCCTTGCCTTTTCTTGCCTTATCTTACCTTATCTTTCCTTTTCTTTCCTATTCATTCATTTTCTTGCCTTTTCTTACCTTTTCTTTCCTTTTCTTGCCTTTTCTTACCTTTTCATGCCTTTCCTTGCTTTTTCTTTCCTTTTCATTCCTTGTCTTGCCTTTTCTTACCTTCTCATGCCTTTCCTTGCCTTTTCATGCCTTTCCTTGCCTTTTATTGCCTTTTCTTTCCTTTTCATGCCTTTCCTCGCCTTTTCATTCCCTTTTTTGCCTTTTCTTGCCCTTTTTGGCTTTTCTTTCCTTTTCTTGCCTTTTTTTTCCTTTTCTTTCCTTTTCTTGCCTTTTGCTTGCCCTTTCTTGCCTTTTTCTTAACTTTTCTTACCTTTTCTTGCCTTTTTCTTGCCTTTTCTTGCCTTTTCCATGCATTTTTCATTCCTTACCGTGCCTTTTCTTACCTTTTCCTTGCCTTTTCCTTGCTTTTTCTTGCCTTTTCCTTGCTTTTTCTTTCATTTTCTTGCCTTATCTTGCCTTTTCCATGCCTTTTCTTTCCTTTTCTTGCCTTTTCATGCCATATCTTTCCCTTTCTTGCCTTCTCATTCCTTTTCCATGCATTTTCTTGCTTTTCCTTTCCTTTTCTTGCCTTTTCCTTGCCTTTTCTTCCCTTTTCTTGAATTTGCTTGCCTTTTCTTGCATTATCTTGCCTTTTCTTTCCTTTTCTTGCCTTTTTTTTGCCTTTTCTTGAATTATCTGTAATTTTCTTGCCTTTCCATGCCTTTTCTTCCCCTTTCAGTCCTTATCTTGCCTTTTCTTACCTTATCTTGCCTTTTCTTTCATTTTCTTGCCTTTTCTTTTATTTTCTTTTATTTTCTTGCATTTTCTTTCCTTTTCTTTCCTTTTCTTGCCTTATCCTTACCTTTTCTTTCCTTTTCTTGCCTTTTCATGCCTTTTCCTTGCCTTTTCTTTTCTTATCTTGCCTTATCTTGCTTGATCTTTCCTTTTCTTTCCTTATCTTACCTTTTCTTTCCTTTCCTTGACTTTTCTTTCCTTATCTTGCCTTATCTTGCCTCATCTTTCCTTTTCTTGCCCTTTCGTGCCTTTTCATGCCTTATCTTGCCTTTTCCTTGCCTTTTCTTGCCTTACCTTGCCTTTTTTGGCCTTATCTTTTCTTACCTTTCCTTTTCTTGCCTTATCTTACCTTTTCACGCCATTTCTTGACTTTTATTATCTTTTTATTCCTTTTCTTGTCTTTTTATACCTTTTACTACGTTATCCTTTCCTTTTCTGGCCTTATCTTTCCTTTTTTGCCTTTTCTTGCCTTTTCTTGCCTTTCTTACCTTTCTTGCCTTATTCTTGCCTTTTCATGCCTTTTCCTTTCCATTTCTTGCCTTCTCTTTTCTTTTCTTACCTTTTCTTGTCTTTTCTTGCCTTTTCCTGCTTGATCTTTCCTTTTCTTGCCTTATCTTTCTTTTTTTTGCCTTTTCTTGCCTTTTCCTTGCCTATTCTTCCCTAATCTTGACTTTTTCTTGCTTTTCTTGCCTTTTCATGCCTTTTCCATGCCTTTTCTTGCCTTTTCTTACCTTTTCTTTCCGATTCGTGCCTTTTCTCATCTTTTCTTCCCTTTTCTTGCCTTTTCATGCCTTTTCGTTACCTCTTCTTACCTTTTCTTGCCTTTTCATGCCTTTTCCATGCCTTTTCTTTCCTTTTCTAGCCTTTTCTTACCTTTTCTTTCCTTTTCTTGCCTTCTGTGCCTCTTCCTTGCCTTTTCTTTCCTTATCTTACCTTTTCTTAACTTTTCTTGCCTTTTCATACCTTTGCTTGTCTTTTCTTTCCTTTTCTTACTTTTTTCTTGTCTTTTCTTGCCTTTTCTTCCCTTATCTTGCTTTATCTTTCCTTTTCTTTACTATTCTATCCTTTTCTTGCCTTTCCTTGCCTTATCTTTCCTTTTCTTACCTTTTATTGCCATTTCTTGCCTTTTCTTTCCTTTTCTTGCCTTTTCTTGCCTTTTCTTCCATTTTCATGCATTTTCCTTGCCTTTTCAAGCCTTATCTTGCCTTTTCCTTGCCTTTTCTTACTATTTGTTGCATTTTCATGCCTTTTCCATGCCATTTCTTTCCTTATCTTGCCTTTTCTTTCATTTTCCTTGCCTTTTCCTTTCCTTTTCTTTCCTTTTCTTGCCTTATCTTACCTTTTCTTGGCTTTTTCTTGCCTTTTCTTTCCTTTTCTTGCCTTTTGATGCCTTTTCTTGCCTTATCTTTCCTTTCCTGGCCTTTCCATGCCTTTTCTTCCCTTTTCATTCCTTTTCTTGCCTTTTCTATGCCTTTTCTTGCCTTTACTTTCCTTTACTTGCCTTTGCTTGCCTTATCTTGCCTTTTCTGGCCATTTCTTGACTTATCTGTCCTTTTCTTACCTTTTCTTGCCATTTCATTCCTTATCATGCCTTTTCTTGGCTTTTCATGCCTTTTCATGCCTTTTCCTTGACTTTTCTAGCCATTTCTTTTCTTGACTTGCCTTTTCTTTCCTTTTCCTTGCTTTTTCTTACCTTTTCTTGCATAATCTTTTCTTTTCTTACCTTTTCATTCCTTTTCCTTACCTTTTCTTGCCTTTTCTTTCCTTATCTTACCTTTTCTTGCCTTATCTAGTTTTTTCTGGCCTTTTCTTTCCTTTTCTTGCCTTTTCTTGCCTTTTCTTTCCTTTTCTTACCTTTTCATGCCTTTTCCTTGCCTTTTCTTACCTTTTCTTTCCTTATCTTACCTTTTCTTTCCTTATCTTACCTTTTCTTTCCTTATCTTACCTTTTCTTTGCATTATCTTGCATTTTCCTGCCTTTTCCTTGACTTTTCTCGCCTTATCTTACCTTTTCTTACATTTTCTTACCTTTACATGCCTTTTCTTGCTTTTTCTTTGCCTTTTCTTGCCTTATCTTTCCTTTTTTTCCTTTTCTTACCTTATCTTGCCTTTTTCTTGCCTTTTATTGCCTTTTCATGTCTTTTTTTGCCTTTTCTTGCCTTTTCATGCCTTTTCCTTGCCATTTCTTTCCTTTTCATGGCTTTTCTTGCCTTTTCTTTTCTTTACTTGCCTTTTCTTGCCTTATCTTGCCTTTTCTTGCCTTTTCTGGCCTTTTCTTGACGTATCTGTCCTTTTCTTTCCTTTTCTTGCCCTTTCATTCCTTATCTTGCCTTTTCTTGGCCTTTCATGCATTTTCTTCCCTTTTTATGTATTTTCCTTATCTTTTCTAGCCATTTCATTTCTTGTCTTGCCTTTTCTTACCTTTTCTTGCGTAATCTTTCCCTTTCTTTCCTTTTCATGCCTTTTTCTTGCCTTTTCTTGCCTTTTCTTTCCTTATCTGACCTTTTCTAGCCTTATCTAGTCTTTTCTTTCCTTTTCTTTCCTTTTCCTTGCCTTTTCTTTCCTTATCTTACCTTTTCTAGCCTTATCTAGTCTTTTCTTTCCTTTTCTTACCTTATCTTGTCTTTTCCTTACCTTTTCTTTTCTTTTCTTGCCTTTTCTTGCCTTATCTTTCCTTTTCTTTCCATCTCATGCCATTTCCATGCCTTTTCATTGCCTTTTCTAGCCTTTTCTTGCCTTTTCCTTCTATTTCCTTACCTTTTCTTGCCTTATCTTACCTTTTCTTTCCTTTGCTTGCCTTTTCTTGCCTTATCTTGCCATTTCTTTCCTTTTCTTGCCTTTTTTTGCCATTTCTTAACTTATATGTCCTTTTCTTGCCTTTTCTTGCTTTTTCATGCCTTTTCTTGCCTTATCTTGCCTCTTCTTACCTTATCATGTCTTTTCTTGCCTTATCTTGCCATCTCTTTCTTTTTCTTGCCTTTTCTTGCCTTGTCTTTCCTTTTCCTTGCCTTTTCTTGCCTTTTCCTTCCTTATCTTGCCTTTTATTGCCTTTTCCTTGCCTTTTCTTACCTTTCCTTGCCTTATCTTGCGTAATCTTGCCTTTTCTTTCCTTTTCCTTGCCTTTTCTTTTCTTTTCTTGCCTTATCTTGCCTTTTCCTCGCCCTTTCTTTCCTTTCCTTGCCTTTTCTTGCTTTCTCTTTCCTTACCTTGCCTTATCTTGCCTTATCTTTCCTTTTCTTGCCTTATCTTGCATTTTCTTACCTTTTCTTGCCTTTTCTTGCCTTTTTATGCCTTTTCCTTGCCTTATCTTGCCATTTTTTTTCCTTTTCTTACCTTAGCTTGCCTTTTTCTTACATTTTCATGCATTTCCCATGCCATTTCTTGCCTTTTCATTCCTTTTCTTGCCTTTTCTTGCCTATTCCTTGCCTTTTCTTGCCTCATCTTGCCTTTTCTTAACTTTCTTCCCTTTTCTAACATGTTCTTGCCTTTTCGTTCCTTTTCTTGCCTTTTCTTGCCTTTTCCTTGCCTTTTCCTCCCTGATCTTGCCTTTTCTTGCCTTATCTTTCCTTTTCTTTAATTATCTTGCCTTTTCTTACCTTTTCTTGCCTTTTCTTGCCTTTTTGTACCTTTTCCTTGCCTTTTCTTGCCCTATCTTCCCTTTTCTTGCCTTTTCTTGCCTATTCATGCCTTTTCTTTTATTTTCTTGCATTTGCTTATCTTTTCCTTGCCTTATCTTACCTTATCTTTCCTTTTCTTTCCTATTAATTCCTTTTCTTTCCTTTTCTTACCTTTTCTTTCCTTTTCTTGCCTTTTCTTACCTTTTCATGCCTTTCCTTGACTTTTCTTTCCTTTTCATTCCTTGTCTTGCCTTTTCTAGCCTTCTCATGCCTTTCCTTGCCTTTTCATGCCTTTCCTTGCCTTTTATTGCCTTTTCTTTCCTTTTCATGCCTTTCCTCGCCTTTTCATTCCCTTTTTTGCCTTTTCTTGCCTTTTTTTGGCTTTTCTTTCCTTTTCTTGCCTTTTGCTTGCCTTTTCTTGCCTTTTACTTGCCTTTTCTTTCCTTTTCTTGCCTTTTCCTACTTTTTTCTTGTCTTTTCTTGCCTTTTCTTCCCTTATCTTGCTTTATCTTTCCTTTTCTTTACTTTTCTATCCTTTTCTTGCCTTTCCTTGCCTTATCTTTCCTTTTCTTACCTTTTATTGCCATTTCTAGCCTTTTCTTTCCTTTTCTTGCCTTTTCTTGTCATTTCTTTCCTTATCTTGCCTTTTCTTACATTTTCCTTCCCTTTTCCTTTCCTTTTCTTTCCTTTTCTTGCCTTATCTTACCTTTTCTTGGCCTTTCCTTGCTTTTTCTTTCCTTTTCTTGCCTTTTCATGCCTTTTCTTGCCTTATCTTTCCTTTTCTGGCCTTTTCATGCCTTTACCATGCCTTTTCTTGCCTTTTCGTTCCTTTTCTTGCCTTTTCTTTGCCTTTTCTTGCCTTTTCTTTCCTTTACTTGCCTTTGCTTGCCTTTTCTTGCCTTTTCTTGCCTTATCTTGCCTTTTCATGCCTTTTCTGGCCATTTCTTGACTTATCTGTCCTTTTCTTGCCTTTTCTTGCCCTTTCATTCCTTTTCTTGCTTTTTCTTGGCTTTTCATCCCTTTTTTTGCCTTTTAATGCCTTTTCCTTGATTTTTCTAGCCATTTCTTTTCTTGTCTTGCCTTTTCTTTCCTTTTACTTGCCTTTTCTTAGCTTTTCTTGCATAATCTTTCCTTATCTTACCTTTTCTTTCCTTATCTTACCTTTTCTTGCCTTATCTTCCCTTATCTTTCCATTTCTTTCCATTTCTTGCCTTTTCCTGCCTTTTCCTTACCTTTCCTTAACTTTTCTCGCCTTATCTTACCTTTTCTTACATTTTCTTACCTTTACATGCCTTTTCTTACTTTTTCCTTGCCTTTTCTTGCCTTATCTTTCCTTTTTTTGCCTTTTCTTACCTTATCTTGTCTTTTTCTTGCCTTTTATTGCCTTTTCATGTCTTTTTTTGCCTTATCTTTCCTTTTTTTGCCATTTCTTTCCTTTTCATGCCTTTTCTTGCCTTTTCTTTCCTTTACTTGCCTTTGGTTGCCTTTTCTTGGCTTATCTTGCCTTTTCTTGCCTTTTCTGGCCTTTTCTTGACGTATCTACCCTTTTCTTGCCTTTTCTTGCCCTTTCATTCCTTATCTGGCCTTTTCTTGGCCTTTCATGCATTTTCTTCCCTTTTCATGTATTTTCCTTGTCTTTTCTAGCCATTTCATTTCTTGTCTTCCCTTTTCTTACCTTTTCTTGCATAATCTTTCCTTTTCTTGCCTTTTCATGCCTTTTCCTTGCCTTTTCCTGCCTTTTCTTTCCTTATCTTACCTTTTCTAGCCTTATCTAGTCTTTTCTTTCCTTTTCTTTCCTTTTCTTGCCTTTACTTGCCTTTTCTTACCTTTTATGTCCTTTTCATGCCTTTGCCTTGTCTTTTCTTGCCTTGTCTTTCCTTTTCTTGCCTTTTCTTAGCTTTTCTTGCCTTTTTCTTGCCTTTTCATGCCTTTTCCAAGCCTTTTCTTTCCTTATCTTACCTTTTCTATCCTTTTCCTTGCATGTTCTTTCCTTTTCTTGCCTTATCCTGCCTTTTCTTTCCTTTTCTTTTCTATTCATGCCTTTTCTTGCCTTATCTTTCCTTTTCTTGCCTTTTCTTGTCCTTTTCTTGCCTTTGCTTGCCTTTTCTTGCCTTTTCTTGCCTTTCCTAGACTTATCTCTCCTTTTCTTGCCTTTCCATATCTTTTCTTTCCTTATCTTGCCTTTTCTTGCCTTTTCATGCCTTTTCCTTGCCTTTTCTTTCCTTTTCATGCCTTTTCTTGCCTTTTAATTCCTTTTCTTGCCTTTTCATGCCTTTTCCTTGCCTTTTCTTGCCTTATCTTGCCTTTTCTTGCCTTTTCATGCCTTATCCTTGCCTTTTCTTTCCTTATATTGCCTTTTCTTGCCTTTTCTTTCCTTTTCTTGCCTTACGTTGCCTTTTCTTGCCTTATCCTTCCTTTTCCATGCCTTTTCTTGCCTTATCTTGCCTTTTCCTTGCCTTTTCTTGCCTTTTCATGCCTTTTTCATGCCTTTTCTTCCTTTTTTCTTACCTTTTCTTACCTTTTCATGCCTTATCTTGCCTTTTCTTGCCTTATCCTTCCTTTTCCATGCCTTTTCTAGCCTTTTCCATGCCTTTTTTTCCATTTCTTTCCTTTTCTTGCCTTCTCTTTCCTTTTACTTGCCTTATCTTGCCATTTCTTGACTTATCTATCTTTTTCTTGCCTTTTCATGCCTTTTCTGGGCATATCTTGCGTTATCTTGCCTTATCTTTCCCTTTCATTCTATATCTTGCCTTTTCTTACCTCATCTTGCCTTTTCTTGCCTTTTCTTGCATTTTCATGCCTTTTCCTTGGCTTTTCTTGCCTTTTCTTTCCTTATCTTGCCTTTTCATACCTTTTCCTTGCCTTTTTTTACTTTTTCTTGCCTTATCTTTCCTTTTCTTGCGTTTTTATGGCCTTTCCTTGCCTTTTCTTATCTTTTCTTGTCTTTTCCTTGCCTTTTCATGCCTTATCTTGCCTTATCTTTCCTTTTTTTCATTTTCTTGCCTTTTCTTTCCTTATCTTGCCTTTTCATACCTTTTCTTGCCTTTTCTTGCTTTTTCATGCCTTTTTCTTGCATTTTCTTGCCTTTTCCTTTGCTTTTCTTGCCTTTTCTTCCCTTTTCCTTGCCTTTTCATGCCTTTTCCATGCCTTTTCTTACCTCATCTTGTCGTTTCTTGCCTTTTCTTACCTTTTCTTGCCTTTTCTTGCCTTTTCCTTGCCTTTTCTTGCCTTATCTTTCCCTTTTTTTTTGTTTCTTACCTTATCTTGCCGTTTTCTTGCCTTTTCATGCCTTTTCCATGCCTTTTCTTTACTTTTCTTACCTGATCTTGCATTATCTTGCCTTATCTTTCTTTTTCTTTCCTTTTCTAGCCTTTTCTTGCCATTGCTTTCCTTTTCATGCCTTTTCTTTCCTTTTCTTGACTTTTCATGCCTTTTCCTTGGCTTTTCTTGCCTTTTCTTTCCTTTTCTTACCATTTCCTTGCCTTTTCTTACCTTTTCTTGCCTTTTCTTACCTTTTCTTGCCTTTTCATGGCTTTGCCTTGCCTTTTCTTTCCTTTTCTTCCCTTTTATTTTCTTTTCTTTGCCTTTTCTTGCCTTATCTTTCCTTTGCTTTCCTTTTCTTTCATTTTCTTGCATTTTCCTTGCCTTTCTTTGCCTTATCTTGCCTTATCTTTCCTTTTCTTTTCATTCCTTTTCTTGCCTTTACTTTCCTTTTCATGCCTTTTCCTTGCCTTTTTCTTGCTTTTTCATGTCTGATCTTGCCTTTTCTTTCATTTTCTTTTCTTTTCTTGCCTTTTCTCGCCTTATCTTACCTTTTCTTGCCTTTTCATACCTTTTCTCGCCTTTTCTTTCCTTTTCTTGCCTTTTCGTGCCTTTTTCTTGCCTTGTCTTTCCTTTTCTTACCTTTTCTTTACTTTTCTTGCCTTTTCTTAACTTCTCTTGTCTTTTCCTTGCCTTTTCTTCCCTTATCTTCCCTTATCTTTCCTTTTATTTCCTTTTCTTACCTTTTCTTGCCATATCTTGCCTTTTCATGCCTTTTCCTTGCCTTTTCTTGCCTTTTCCTTGCCTTATCTTACCTTTTCTTGCCTTTTCCTTGCATTTTCATGCCTTTTCTATGCCTTTTCTTTCCTTAACTTGCCTTATCTTGCCTTTTCTTGCCTGATCTTTTCTTTTCTTTTCTTTTCTTGCCTTTCCTTCCCTTTTCTTGCCGTGTCTTTCCTTATCTTGCCTTTTCTTGCCTTTTCCTTGCCTTTTCTTTCCTTTTCTTGCCTTATATTGCCTTTTCTTGCTTTTTCCTTACCCTTTCTTGTATTTTCCATGCCTTTTCCTGTCTTAACTTGCCTTTTCTTGCCTTATCTTGCCTTTTCCATGCCTTTTCTTGCCTTACCTTGCCTTTTCTTACCTTATCTTGCCATATCTTTCTTTTTCTTTCCTTTTCTTGCCTTATCTTGACTTTTCTTACCTTTTCATGCCTTTTCTTACATTTTCTTGCATTTTCTTGCCTTTTCCTTGCCTTATCTTTCAATTTTTTTCTGTTTCTTACCTTATCTTGCCTTTTTCTTGCGTTGCCTTATCTTGCCTTTTCCTTACTTTTTCTTGTCTTATCTTCCCTTGTCCTTGCCTTATCTTGCCTTTTCCTTGCCCTTTCTTTTCTTTTCTTGCCTTATCTTTCCTTTTCTTGCCTTTTCATTCCTTTTCCATGCCTTTTCGGGCCTTATCTTGCCTTATCTTTCCTTTTCTTTCCTTTTCTTTCTTTTTCTTGCCTTATCTTGCCTTTTCTTACCGTTTCATGTCTTTTCTTGCCTTTTCATGCCTTTTCTAGCCTTTTCCTTACCTTTTCATGCCTTTTCTTGCCTTATCTTTCCTTTTTTTCCTTTTCTTGCCTTTTCCTTGCCTTTCTTACCTTATCTTGCCTTTTTCTTGCCTTTTCTTTCCTTTTTCCAAGCCTTTTCTTGCCTTTTCTTTCCTTTTCTTGCCTTTTCTTGCCTATTCCTTGCCTTTTCTTGCATTTTCTTGCCATTTCCATGCCTTTTCCTGCCTGATCTTGCCTTTTATTGCCTTATCTTGCCTTATCTTTCCTTCTCTTTCCTTTTCTTGCCTTATTTTGACTTTTCTTACCTTTTCTTGCATTTTTTTGCCTTTTCTTAACTTTTCATACCTTTTCTCGCCTTTTCTTTTCTTTTCTTGCCTTTTCTTGCCTTTTCGTGCCAATTCCTTGCATTTTCTTGCCTTATCTTGCCTTTTCTTACCTTTTCCTTGCCTTTTCTTACCTTTTCTTGCCTTTTCATGCCATTTCCATGCCTTTTCTTTCCTTTTCTTTCCTTTTCTTGCCTTTTCCTTGCCTTTTCTTTCCTTTTCTTGCCTTATGTTGCATTTTCTTACCTTTTCCTTGCATTTTCTTTCCTTTTCTTGCATTTTCATGCCTTATCTTTCATTTTCTGGCCTTTTTATGCCTTTTCCATACCTTTTCGTTCCTATTCTTGCATTTTCATTCCTTTTCCTTGCCTTTTCTTTCCTTATCTTGCCTTATCTTGCACTTTCGTTCCTTATCTTTCCATTTCATACCTTATCTTGCCTTTTCTTGCCTTTTCATGCCTTTTCTTTCCTTTTCTTTCATTTTCTTTCCTTTTCACACTTTATGTTGCCTTTTCCTTGCCTTTTCTTTCCTTTTCTTGCCTCATCTTGCCTTTTCTTGCCTCACCTTTCATTTTCTTTTCTTTTCTTGCCTTTTCTTGCCCTATCTTTCCTTATCATGCCTTTTCTTTCCATTTTCTTGCCTTATCTTGCCTTTTCCTTGCCCTTTCTTTCCTTTTCTTCCCTTTTTGTGCATTTTCTTGCTTATTCTTTCCATTTCTTCCCTTTCCATGTCTTTTCTTGCCTTTTCCTTGCCTTTTCTTGCCTTATCTTTCCTTTTCTTGTCTTTTCCTTACCTTTTCTTACCTTACCTTGCATTTTCTTGCCTTTTCTTGCCTTTTATTTCTTTTTCTTGCCTTTTCATGTCTTTTCCTTGCTTTTTCTTGCCTTATCTTTCCTTTTCTTACCTTTTCCTTGCATTTTCTTACATTTTCTTGCCATTTCCATGCCTTTTCTTTCCTTATCTTGCCTTTTCTTGCCTTTTCCTTGCCTTTTCTTGCCTTTTCCTAGGCTTTTCTTGCCTTACCTTGCCTTATCTTGCCTTTTCCTTACCTTTTCTTGTCTTATCTTGCCTTTTCCTTCCCTTTCTTTTCTTTTCTTGCCTTATCTTTCCTTTTCCTTTCCTTTCCTTTTCTTCCCTTATCTTGCCTTTTCTTACCGTTTTATGCCTTTTCGTGCCTTTTCATGCCTTTTCTTTCCTTTTCCTTACCTTTTCATGCCTTTTCTTGCCTTATCTTTCCTTTTTTTCCTTTTCTTACCATTTCCTTGCCTTTTCTTACCTTTTCTTGCCTTTTCTTACCTTTTCTTGCCTTTTTATGGCTTTTCCTTGCCTTTTCTTTCCTTTTCTTGCCTTTTCTTTTCTTTTCCTTGCCTTTTCTTGCCTTATCTTTCCTTTTCTTTCATTTTCTTTCATTTTCTTGCCTTTTCCTTGCTTTTCCTTGCCTTATCTTGCCTTATCTTTCCTTTTCTTTTCATTCCTTTTCTTGCATTTGCTTTCCTTTTCATGCCTTTTTCTTGCCTTTTTCTTGCTTTTTCATGCCTGATCTTGCCTTTTCTTGCCTTATCTTTTATTTTCTTTCTTTTTCTTTCCTTTTCTCGCCTTATCTTGCTTTTCTTGCCTTTTCATACCTTTTCTCGCCTTTTCTTTCATTTTCTTACCTTTTCTTACCTTTTCTTGCCTTTTCGTGCCTTTTTCTTGCCTTTTTCTTGCCTTTTTCTTGCCTTATCTTTCCTTTTCTTGCCTTTTCTTTACTTTTCTTGCCCTTTCTTAACTTCTCTTGTCTTTTCCTTGCCTTTTCTTCCCTTATCTTCCCTTATCTTTCCTTTTATTGCCTTTTCTTGCCATATCTTGCCTTTTCATGCCTTTTCCATGCCTTTTCTTGCCTTTTCCTTGCCTTTTCTTACCTTTTCCTTGCATTTTCATGCCTTTTCCATGCCTTTTCTTTCCTTAACTTGCCTTATCTTGCCTTTTCTTGCCTTATCTTTTATTTTCTTTTCTTTTCTTGCCTTTCCTTCCCTTTTCTTGCCGTGTCTTGCCTTATCTTTCCTTTTCTTGCCTTTTCCTTGCCTTTTCTTTCCTTTTCTTACCTTATATTGCCTTATCTCGCCTTCTCTTGCCTTATCTTGCCTTTTCCATGCCTTTTCTTTCTTTTTCTTTACCCTTTCTTGCCTTTTCCATGCCTTTTCCTATCTTATGTTGCCTTATGTTGCCTTATCTTGCCTTTTCCGTGCCTTTTCTTGCCTTACCTTGCCTTTTCTTGCCTTAACTTGCCATATCTTTCTTTTTCTTTCCTTTTCTTGCCTTATCTTGACTTTTCTTACCTTTTCATGCCTTTTCTTCCATTTTCTTGCCTTTTCTTGCCTTTTCCTTGCCTTATCTTGCCTTTTCCTTGCCATTTCTTTTATTTTCTTGCCGTATCTTTCCTTTTCTTGCCTTTTCATTCCTTTTCCAAGCCTTTTCGTGCCTTATCTTGCCTTATCTTGCCTTGTCTTGCCTTATCTTTCCTTTTCTTTCCTTTTCTTGCCTCATCTTACCTTTTCTTACCGTTTCATGCCTTTTCTTGCCTTTTCATTCCTTTTCTTGCCTTTTCCTTACCTTTTGATGCCTTTTCTTGCCTTATCTTTCCTTTTTTTCCTTTTCTTGCCTTTTTCTTGCCTTTCTTGCCTTATCTTGCCTTTTTCTTGCCTTTTCTTGCCTTTTCCCATTCCTTTGCTTGCCTTTTCTTTCCTTTTCTTGCCTTTTCTTGCCTATTCCTTGCCTTTTCTTGCATTTTCTTGCCTTTTCCATGCCTTTTCCTGCCTGATCTTGCCTTTTATTGCCTTATCTTGCTTTATCTTTCCTTCTCTTTCATTTTCTTGCCTTATTTTGTCTATTCTTACCTTTTCTTGCATTTTCTTGCCTTTTCTTATCTTTTCATACCTTTTCTCGCCTTTTCTTTTCTTTTCTTGCCTTTTGTTGCCAATTCCTTGCCTTTTCCTGCCTTATCTTACCATTTCTTACCCTTTCTTGCCTTTTCATGGCTTTTCTTTCCTTTTTTTGCCTTTTCTTGCTTAGCCTTTTCTTTCCTTTTCTTTCCTTTCCTTGCCTTTTCCTTACCTCTTCAGGCCATTTCTATGCCTTTTCTTCCTTTATCTTGCCTTTTCTTGCCTTTTCCTTGCCTTTTCCTTGCCTTTTCTTTCCTTATCTTGCGTTTTCTTGCATTATCTTGCCTTTTCTTGCCTTATCATGTCTTTTCTTCCTTTACCTTTTCTTTTCCTTTTCTTTCCTTTCCTTGCCTTTTCCTTACCTCTTCAGGCCATTTCTATGCCTTTTCTTCCTTTATCTTGCCTTTTCTTGCCTTTTCCTTGCCTTTTCCTTGCCTTTTCTTTCCTTATCTTGCATTTTCTTGCTTTATCTTGCCTTTTCTTGCCTTATCATGTCTTTTCTTCCTTTACCTTGCCTTAACTTGCCTTATCTTGCCTTTTCATGACTTTTCTTGCCTTTTCATGCCTTATCTTGCCTTTTCATGAATTTTCTTGCCTTTTCTTGTCTTTTCTTTCCTTTTCATGCCTTTTCCTTGCCTTTTCTTGCCTTATCTTGCCTTTTCTTCCCTTTCCTTGCCTTTTCTTACCTTTTCTTGCCTTTTCCTTGCCTTTTCATACCATTTCCATGCCTTTTCTTTCCTTGTCTTTCCTTTCCTTGCCTTTTCCTTGCCTTTTCTTTCCTTTTCTTGCCTTTTCTTGCATTTTCTTACCTTTTCCTTGCATTTTCTTTCCTTTTCTTGCATTTTCATGCCTTTTCTTGCCTTATCTATTATTTTATGGCCTTTTCTTGCCTTTTCCATGCCTTTTCGTTCCTATTCTTGCATTTTCATTCCTTTTCCTTGCCTTTTCTTGCCTTATCTTTCCTTTTCTTGCCTTTGCTTGCCTTATCTTGCCTGATCTTGCCTTTTCTTGACTTATCTTATCTTTTCTTACCTTTTCTTTCCTTATCTTTCCTTTTCTTGCCTTATCTTGCACTTTCGTTCCTTATCTTTCCATTTCATAACATATCTTGCCTTTTCATGCCTTTACTTTCCTTTTCTTTCATTTTCTTTCCTTTTCATGCCTTATCTTGCCTTTTCCTTGCCATTACTTTCCTTTTCTTGCCTTTTCTTGTCTTTTCTTGCCTCACCTTTCATTTTCTTTTCTTTTCTTGCCTTTTCTTGCCCTATCTATCCTTATTTTGCCTTTCCTTTCCTTTTTCTTGCCTTATCTTGCCTTTTCTTGTCTTTTCCTTTCCCTTTCTTTCATTTTCTTCCCTTTTCGTGCATTTTCTTGCTTTTTCTTTCCTTTTCTTCCCTTTCCATGCCTTTTCTTTTCCTTACCTTTTCTTGTCTTATCTTGCCTTTTCCTTCCCTTTCTTTTCTTTTCTTGCCTTATCTTTCCTTTTCTTTCCTTTTCTTTCCTTTTCCATGCCTTTTCTTGCCTTATCTTGCCTTATCTTTCCTTTCCTTTCCTTTTCTTGCCTTATCTTGCCTTATCTTACCGTTTTATGCCTTTTCGTGCCTTTTCAAGCCTTTTCTTGCCTTTTCCTTACCTTTTCATGCCTTTTCTTGCCTTATCTTTCCTTTTTTTTCCTTTTCTTACCATTTCCTACCTTTTCTTGCCTGTTCTTACCTTTTCTTGCATTTTCATAGCTTTTCCTTGCCTTTTCTTTCCTTTTCTTGCCTTTTCTTTTCTTTTCCTTGCCTTTTCTTGCCTTATCTTTCCTTTTCTTTCCTTTTCTTTCATTTTCTTGCCTTTTCCTTGCTTTTCCTTGCCTTATCTTGCCTTATCTTTCCTTTTCTTTTCATTCCTTTTCTTGCCTTTGCTTTCCTTTTCATGCCTTTTCCTTGCCTTTTTCTTGCTTTTTCATGCCTGATCTTGCCTTATCTTTTATTTTCTTTCCTTTTCTTGCCTTTTCATACCTTTTCTCGCCTTTTCTTTCATTTTCTTGCCTTTTCTTTCCTTTTCTTACCTTTTCGTGCCTTTTTCTTGCCTTTTTCTTGCCTTATCTTTCCTTTTCTTGCCTTTTCTTTACTTTTCTAGCCCTTTCTTAACTTCTCTTGTCTTTTCCTTGCCTTTTCTTCCCTTATCTTCCCTTATCTTTCCTTTTATTTCCTTTTCTTGCCTTTTCTTGCCATATCTTGCCTTTTCATGCATTTTCCTTGCCTTTTCTTGCCTTTTCCTTGCCTTTTCTTACCTTTTCTTGCCTTTTCCTTGCATTTTCATGCCTTTTCCATGCATTTTCTTTCCTTAACTTGCCTTATCTTGCCTTATCTTTTCTTTTCTTTTCTTTTCTTGCTTTTCCTTCCCTTTTCTTGCCGTGTCTTGCCTTATCTTGCCATTTCTTGCAATTTTCCTTGCCTTTTCTTTCCTTTTCTTACCTTATATTACCTTATCTTGCCTTATCTTGCCTTTTCCATGCCTTTTCTTGCTTTTTCCTTACCCTTTCTTGCCTTTTAAATGCCTTTTCCTGTCTTATCTTGCCTTATCTTGCCTTTTCCATGCCTTTTCTTGCCTTACCTTGCCTTTTCTAGCCTTATCTTGCCATATCTTTCTTTTTCTTTCCGTTTCTTGCCTTATCTTGACTTTTCTTACCTTTTCATGCCTTTTCTTACATTTTCTTGCCTTTTCCTTGCCTTATCTTTCCCTTTTTTTCCATTTCTTATCTTATCTTGCCTTTTTCTTGCTTTGCCTTATCTTGCCTTTTCCTTACCTTTTCTTATCTTATCTTCCCTTTTCCTTACTTTATCTTGCCTTTTCCTTGCCCTTTCTTTTCTTTTCTTGCCGTATCTTTCCTTTTCTTGCCTTTTCATTCCTTTTCCATGCCTTTTTGTGCCTTTTCTTGCCTTGTCTTGCCTTATCTTGCCTTTTCATTCCTTTTCTTTCCTTTTCTTGCCTTATCTTGCCTTTTCTTACCGTTTCATGTCTTTTCTTGCCTTTTCATTCCTTTTCTTGCCTTTTCCTTACATTTTCATGCCTTTTCTTGCCTTATCTTTCCTTTTTTTCCTTTTCTTGCCTTTTCCTTGCCTTTCTTGCCTTATCTGGCCTTTGCTTTCCATTTCATGCCTTTTCCTTGCCTTTTCTTGCCTTATCTTGCCTTATCTTGCCTTTCCTTTCCTTATCTTGCCTTTTCCATGCATTTTCTTGCCTTTGCTTGCCATTTCAATCATTTTACTTGCCTTTTCTTGCTTTATCTTTCATTTTCTTTCCTTTGCTTGCCTTTTCTTGCCTTGGCCTTTTCTTTCCTTTTCTTGCCTTTTCTTGACATATCTGTCCTTTTCTTGACTTTTCTTGCCTTTTCATTGCCTTATCTTGCCCTTTCATTCCTTATCTTGCCTTTTCTTACTTAATCTTGCCTTGTCTTTCCTTTTCTTGCCTTTTCTTTCCTTTTCTTGCCTTTCCTTGCCTTCTTACCTTTTCTTACCTTTTCATGCCTTTCTTGCCTTTTCTTGCCTTTTTATGCCTTTTCTTTCCTTTTCATGCCTTTTCCTTGCCTTTTCTTGCCTTTTCTTGACTTTTCTTGCCTTTTCTTTCCTTTTCTTGCCTTTTCATGCCTTTTCCTTGCCTTTTCTTGCCTTTTTCTTGCCCTTTCTTTTCTTTTTTTTGCCATTTCATGCCTTTTCTTGGCTTATCTTTCCTTTTCTTGCCTTTTCATTACTTTTCCATGCCTTTTCTTGCCTTACCTTTCCTTATCTTTCCTTATCTTTCCTTTTCTTTCCTTTTCTTAGCCTTTTCTTTCCTTTTCTTAGCCTTTTCTTTCCTTATCTTGCATTTTCTTGCATTTTCATTGCCTTTTCATGCCTTTTCCTAGCCTTTTCTTTCCTTTTCTTGCATTTTCTTTCCTTTTCCTAGCCTTTTCTTGGCTTATTTTTCCTTTGCTTGCCATATCTTGCCTTATCTTGCCTTTTCTTGCCTTATCTTGCCTTTTCTTGCCTTTTCCTTGTCTTTTCTTGCCTTTTCCTTGCCTTTTCCTGCCTGATCATGCCTTATCTTGCCTCATCTTGCCTTATCTTTCCTTGTTTTTCCTTTTCTTGCCTTTTCCTTTCCTTTTGTTACCTTATCTTGACTTTTTCCTACCTTTTCTTTCCTTTTCATGCCTTTTCCATGCCTTTTCTTGCCTATTCCTTGCCTTTTCTTAACTTTTCCTTGCCTTTTCCTGCCTGATCTTGCCTTTCTTGCCTTATCTTGCGTTATCTTTCCTTTTCTTACCTTTTCTCGCCTTTTCATACCTTTTCCTGCCTTCTTTGCCTTTTCTTTCCTTTTCTTGCCTTTTCGTGCCTTTTCCTTACCTTTTCTAACCTTATCTTACCTTTTCTTGCCTTTTCTTGCCTTTTCTTTCCTTTTGTTGTCTTTTCCTTGCCATTTTCTTTCCTTTTCTTAACTTATCTTGCCTTTTCTTACCTTTTCTCTCCTTTTCTTTCCTTTTCCTGCCTTTTCTTACCTTTTCTTGCCTTTTCTTACCTTATCTTACATTTTCTTGCCTTTTCTTGCCTTTTCTTTCCTTTTCTTGCCTTTTTTTCATCTTTTTCTTGCCTTTTCTTGCCTTATCTTGCCTTATCTTTCCTTTTGTTTCCTTTTCTTTTCTTTTCTTTCCTTCTCTTGCCCTTTTATGCCTTTACCTTGCCTTTTCTTTCCTTTTCTTGCCTTTTTCGTACCTTTTCATGCCATTTCTGTGCCTTTTCTTCCCTTATCTTACCTTTTTTTGCCTTTTCCTTGCCTATTCTTGCCTTATCTTGCCTTATCATGTCTTTTCTTCCTTTACCTTGCCTTAACTTGCCTTATCTTGCCTTTTCATGACTTTTCTTGCCTTTTCATGCCTTATCTTGCCTTTTCATGAATTTTCTTGTCTTTTCTTTCTTTTTCATGCCTTTTCCTTGCCTTTTCTTGCCTTATCTTGCCTTTTCTTGCCTTATCTTGACTTTTCTTACCTCTTCCTTGCCTTTTCTTACCTTTTCTTACCTTTTCCTTGCCTTTTCATGCCATTTCCATGCCTTTTCTTTCCTTGTCTTTCCTTTTCTTGCCTTTTCCTTGCCTTTTCTTTCCTTTTCTTGCCTTATGTTGCATTTTCTTACCTTTTCCTTGCATTTTCTTTCCTTTTCTTGCATTTTCATGCCTTTTCTTGCCTTATCTTTTATTTTCTGGCCTTTTCATGCCTTTTCCATGCCTTTTCGTTCCTATTCTTGCATTTTCATTCCTTTTCCTTGCCTTGTCTAACCTTATCTTTCCTTTTCTTGCCTTTGCTTGCCTTATCTTGCCTGATCTTGCCTTTTCTTGACTTATCTTACCTTTTCTTGCCTTATCTTGCCTTATCTTGCACTTTCGTTCCTTATCTTTCCATTTCATACCTTATCTTGCCTTTTCTTGCCTTTTCATGCCTTTTCTTTCCTTTTCTTTCATTTTCTTTCCTTTTCACACTTTATCTTGCCTTTTCTTTCCTTTTCTTGCCTTATCTTGCCTTTTCTTGCCTCACCTTTCATTTTCTTTTCTTTTCTTGCCTTTTCTTGCCCTATCTTTCCTTATCTTGCCTTTTCTTTCCTTTTTCTTGCCTTATCTTGCCTTTTCTTGTCTTTTCCTTGCCCTTTCTTTGCTTTTCTTCCCTTTTTGTGCATTTTCTTGCTTTTTCTTTCCTTTTCTTCATTTTCCATGCCTTTTCTTGCCTTTTCCTTGCCTTTCCTTGCCTTATCTTGCCTTTTCTTGCCTTATCTTGTCTTTTCCTTACCATTTCTTGCCTTACCTTGCATTTTCTTGCCTTTTATTTCCTTTTCTTGCCTTTTCATGTCTTTTCCTTGCTTTTTCTTGCCTTATCTTGCCTTTTCTTACCTTTTCCTTGCCTTTTCTTACATTTTCTTGCCATTTCCATGCCTTTTCTTTCCTTATCTTGCCTTTTCTTGCCTTTTCCTAGGCTTTTCTTGCCTTACCTTGCCTTAACTTGCCTTTTCCTTACCTTTTCTTGTCTTATCTTGCCTTTTCCTTCCCTTTCTTTTCTTTTCTTGCCTTATCTTTCCTTTTCTTTCCTTTTCTTTCCTTTTCCATGCCTTTTCTTGCCTTATCTTGCCTTATCTTGCCTTATCTTTCCTTTCCTTTTCTTGCCTTATCTTGCCTTTTCTTACCGTTTTATGCCTTTTCGTGCCTTTTCATGCCTTTTCTTACCTTTTCCTTACCTTTTCATGCCTTTTCTTGCCTTATCTTGCCTTTTCTTACCTTTTCCTTGCCTTTTCTTACCTTTTCTTACCTTTTCCTTGCCTTTTCATGCCATTTCCATGCCTTTTCTTTCCTTGTCTTTCCTTTTCTTGCCTTTTCCTTGCCCTTTCTTTCCTTTTCTTGCCTTATGTTGCATTTTCTTACCTTTTCCTTGCATTTTCTTTCCTTTTCTTGCATTTTCATGCCTTTTCTTGCCTTATCTTTCATTTTCTGGCCTTATCATGCCTTTTCCATGCCTTTTCGTTCCTATTCTTGCATTGTCATTCCTTTTCCTTGCCTTGTCTAACCTTATCTTTCCTTTTCTTGCCTTTGCTTGCCTTATCTTGCCTGATCTTGCCTTTTCTTGACTTATCTTACCTTTTCTTGCCTTATCTTGCCTTATCTTGCACTTTCGTTCCTTATCTTTCCATTTCATACCTTATCTTGCCTTTTCTTGCCTTTTCATGCCTTTTCTTTCCTTTTCTTTCATTTTCTTTCCTTTTCACACTTTATCTTGCCTTTTCTTTCCTTTTCTTGCCTTATCTTGCCTTTTCTTGCCTCACCTTTCATTTTCTTTTCTTTTCTTGCCTTTTCTTGCCCTATCTTTCCTTATCTTGCCTTTTCTTTCCTTTTTCTTGCCTTATCTTGCCTTTTCTTGTCTTTTCCTTGCCCTTTCTTTGCTTTTCTTCCCTTTTTGTGCATTTTCTTGCTTTTTCTTTCCTTTTCTTCATTTTCCATGCCTTTTCTTGCCTTTTCCTTGCCTTTCCTTGCCTTATCTTGCCTTTTCTTGCCTTATCTTGTCTTTTCCTTACCATTTCTTGCCTTACCTTGCATTTTCTTGCCTTTTATTTCCTTTTCTTGCCTTTTCATGTCTTTTCCTTGCTTTTTCTTGCCTTATCTTGCCTTTTCTTACCTTTTCCTTGCCTTTTCTTACATTTTCTTGCCATTTCCATGCCTTTTCTTTCCTTATCTTGCCTTTTCTTGCCTTTTCCTAGGCTTTTCTTGCCTTACCTTGCCTTAACTTGCCTTTTCCTTACCTTTTCTTGTCTTATCTTGCCTTTTCCTTCCCTTTCTTTTCTTTTCTTGCCTTATCTTTCCTTTTCTTTCCTTTTCTTTCCTTTTCCATGCCTTTTCTTGCCTTATCTTGCCTTATCTTGCCTTATCTTTCCTTTCCTTTTCTTGCCTTATCTTGCCTTTTCTTACCGTTTTATGCCTTTTCGTGCCTTTTCATGCCTTTTCTTACCTTTTCCTTACCTTTTCATGCCTTTTCTTGCCTTATCTTTCCTTTTTTTCCTTTTCTTACCATTTCCTTGCCTTTTCTTACCTTTTCTTGCCTTTTCTTACCTTTTCTTGCCTTTTTATGGCTTTTCCTTTTCTTTTCTTTCCTTTTCTTGCCTTTTCTTTTCTTTTCCTTACCTTTTCTTGCCTTATCTTTCCTTTTCTTTCCTTTTCTTTCATTTTCTTGCCTTTTCCTTGCTTTTCCTTGGCTTATCTTGGCTTATCTTTCCTTTTCTTTTCATTCCTTTTCTTGCATTTGCTTTCCTTTTCATGCCTTTTCCTTGCCTTTTTCTTGCTTTTTAATGCCTGATCTTGCCTTTTCTTGCCTTATCTTTTATTTTCTTTCCTTTTCTTGCCTTTTCTCGCCTTATCTAGCCTTTTCTTGCCTTTTCATACCTTTTCTCGCCTTTTCTTTCATTTTCTTGCCTTTTCTTTCCTTTTCTTGCCTTATCTTTCCTTTTCTTGCCTTTTCTTTACTTTTCTTGCCCTTTCTTAACTTCTCTTGTCTTTTTCTTGCCTTTTCTTCCCTTATCTTCCCTTATCTTTCCTTTTATTTCCTTTTCTTGCCTTTTCTTGCCATATCTTGCCTTTTCATGCCTTTTCCTTGCCTTTTCTTGCCTTTTGCTTGCCTTTTCTTACCTTTTCTTGCCTTTTCCTTGCATTTTCATGCCTTTTCCGTGCCTTTTCTTTCCTGAACTTGCCTTTTCTTGCCTTATCTTTTATTTTCTTTTCTTTTCTTGCCTTTCCTTCCCTTTTCTTGCCGTGTCTTTCCTTATCTTTCCTTTTCTTGCCTTTTCCTTGCCTTTTCTTTCCTTTTCTTACCTTATATTGCCTTATCTCGCCTTCTCTTACCTTATCTTGCTTTTTCCATGCCTTTTCCATGCCTTTTCTTGCCTTTTCCTTACCCTTTCTTGCCTTTTCCATGCCTTTTCCTATCTTATCTTGCCTTATCTTGCCTTTTCCATGCCTTTTCATGCCTTTTCTTACATTTTCTTGCCTTTTTTTGCCTTTTCCTTGCCTTATCTTTCCCCTTTTTTTCTGTTTCTTACCTTATCTTGCCTTTTTCTTGCCTTGCCTTATCTTGCCTTCTCCTTACCTTTTCTTGTCTTATTTTGCCTTTTCCTTGCCCTTTCTATTATTTTCTTGCCGTATCTTTCCTTTTCTTGCCTTTTCATTCCATTTCCATGCCTTTTCGTGCCTTATCTTGCCTTGTCTTGCCTTATCTTTCCTTTTCTTTCCTTTTCTTTCCTTTTCTTGCCTCATCTTGCCTTTTCTTACTGTTTCAAGCCTTTTCTTGCCTTTTCATTCCTTTTCTTGCCTTTTCCTTACCTTTTCATATCTTTTCTTGCCTTATCTTTCCTTTTTTTCCTTTTCTTGCCTTTTTCTTGCCTTTCTTGCCTTATCTTGCCTTTTTCTTGCCTTATCTTGCCTTTTCCCATTCCTTTTCTTGCCTTTTCTTTCCTTTTCTTGCCTTTTCTTGCCTATTCCTTGCCTTTTCTTGCATTTTCTTGCCTTTTCCATGCCTTTTCCTGCCTGATCTTGCCTTTTATTGCCTTATCTTGCCTTATCTTTCCTTCTATTTCCTTTTCTTGCCTTATTTTGTCTTTTCTTACCTTTTCTTGCATTTTCTTGCCTTTTCTTAACTTTTCATAACTTTTCTCGCCTTTTGTTGCCAATTCCTTGCCTTTTCTTGCCTTATCTTACCATTTCTTGCCTTTTCATGGCTTTTCTTTCCTTTTCTTGCCTTTTCTTGCTTATCTTGCCTTTTCTTTCCTTTTCTTGCCTTTTCCTTACCTTTTCAGGCCATTTCTGTGCCTTTTCTTCCCTTATCTTGCCTTTTCTTGCCTTTTCCTTGCCTTTTCTTTCCTTATCTTACCTTTTCTTGCATTATCTTGCCTTTTCTTGCCTTATCATGTCTTTTCTTCCTTTACCTTGCCTTAACTTGCCTTATCTTGCCTTTTCATGAATTTTCTTGCCTTTTCTTGTCTTTTCTTTCCTTTTCATGCCTTTTCCTTGCCTTTTCTTGCCTTATCTTGCCTTTTCTTGCCTTATCTTGCCTTTTCTTACCTTTTCCTTGCCTTTTCTTACCTTTTCTTGCCTTTTCCTTGCCTTTTCATGCCATTTCCATGCCTTTTCTTTCCTTGTCTTTCCTTTTCTTGCCTTTTCCTTGCCTTTTCTTTCCTTTTCTTGCCTTTTCTTGCATTTTCTTGCATTTTCTTACCTTTTCCTTGCATTTTCTTTCCTTTTCTTGCATTTTCATGCCTTTTCTTGCCTTATCTTTCCCTTTCTTGCCTTTGCTTGCCTTATCTTGCCTGAACTTGCCTTTTCTTGCCTTATCTTTCCATTTCATACCTTATCTTGCCTTTTCTTGCCTTTTCATGCCTTTACTTTCCTTTTCTTTCATTTTCTTTCCTTTTCATGCCTTATCTTGTCTTTTCTTACCTTTTCTTGCCTTTACTTTCCTTTTCTTTCATTTTCTTTCCTTTTCTTGCCTTATCTTGTCTTTTCTTGCCTCACTTATCATTTTCTTTTCCTTTCTTGCCTTTTCTTGCCCTATCTTTCCTTATCTTGCCTTTCCTTTCCTTTTTCTTGCCTTATGTTGCCTTTTCTTGTCTTTTCCTTTCCCTTTCTTTCCTTTTCTTCCCTTTTCGTGCATTTTCTTGCATTTTCTTTCCTTTTCTTCCCTTTCCATGCCTTTTCTTTTCTTTACCTTTTCTTGTCTTATCTTTCCTTTTCCTTCCCTTTCTTTTCTTTTCTTGCCTTATCTTTCCTTAACTTTCCTTTTCTTTCCTTTTCCATGCCTTTTCTTGCCTTATCTTGCCTTATCTTGCCTTATCTTTCCTTTCCTTTCCTTTTCTTGCCTTATCTTGCCTTATCTTACCGTTTTATGCCTTTTCGTGCCTTTTCTTGCCTTTTCCTAACCTTTTCATGCCTTTTCTTGCCTTATCTTTCCTTTTTTTCCTTTTCTTACCATTTCCTAGCCTTTTCTTGCCTTTTCTTACCTTTTCTTTCCTTTTCATGGCTTTTCCTTGCCTTTTCTTTCCTTTTCTTGCCTTTTCTTTTCTTTTCCTTGCCTTTTCTTGCCTTATCTTTCCTTTTCTTTCCTTTTCTTTCATTTTCTTGCCTTTTCCTTGCTTTTCCTTGCCTTATCTTGCCTTATCTTTCCTTTTCTTTTCATTCCTTTTCTTGCCTTTGCTTTCCTTTTCATGCCTTTTCCTTGCCTTTTTCTTGCTTTTTCATGCCTGATCTTGCCTTTTCTTGCCTTTTCATACCTTTTCTCGCCTTTTCTTTCATTTTCTTGCCTTTTCTTTCCTTTTCTTGCCTTTTCGTGCCTTTTCGTGCCTTTTTCTTGCCTTATCTTTCCTTTTCTTGCCTTTTCTTTTCTTGCCCTTTCTTAACTTCTCTTGTCTTTTCCTTGCCTTTTCTTCCCTTATCTTCCATTATCCTTCCTTTTATTTCCTTTTCTTGCCTTTTCTTGCCATATCTTGCATTTTCATGCCTTTTCCTTGCCTTTTCTTGCCTTTTCCTTGCCTTTTCTTACCTTTTCTTGCCTTTTCCTTGCATTTTCATGCCTTTTCCATGCCTTTTCTTTCCTTAACTTGCCTTATCTTGCCTTTTCTTGCCTTATCTTTTATTTTATTTTCTTTTCTTGCCTTTCCTTCCCTTTTCTTGCCGTGTCTTGCCTTATCTTGCATTTTCTTGCCTTTTCCTTGCCTTTTCTTTCCTTTTCTTACCTTATATTGCCTTATCTTGCCTTTTCCATGCCTTTTCTTGCTTTTTCCTTACCCTTTCTTGCCTTTTAAATGCCTTTTCTTATCTTATCTTGCCTTATCTTCCCTTTTCCATGCCTTTTCTTGCCTTACCTTGCCTTTTCTTGCCTTATCTTGCCATATCTTTCTTTTTCTTTCCTTTTCTTGCCTTATCTTGACTTTTCTTACCTTTTCATGCCTTTTCTTACATTTTCTTGCCTTTTCTTGCCTTTTCCTTGCCTTATCTTTCCATTTTTTTCCATTTCTTACCTTATCTTGCCTTTTTCTTGCCTTGCCTTATCTTGCCTTTTCCTTACCTTTTCTTGTCTTATCTTCCCTTTTCCTTGCTTTATCTTGCCCTTTCCTTGCCCTTTCTTTTCTTTTCTTGCTGTATCTTTCCTTTTCTTGCCTTTTCATTCCTTTTCCATGCCTTTTCGTGCCTTATCTTGCCTTGTCTTGCCTTATCTTTCCTTTTCTTTCCTTTTCTTTCCTTTTCTTGCCTTATCTTGCCTTTTCTTATCGTTTCATGCCTTTTCTTGCCTTTTCATTCCTTTTCTTGCCTTTTCCTTACATTTTCATGCCTTTTCTTGCCTTATCTTTCCTTTTTTCCTTTTCTTGCCTTTTCCTTGCCTTTCTTGCCTTATCTTGCCTTTTTCTTGCCTTTTCCCATTCCTTTGCTTGCCTTTTCTTTTCTTTTCTTGCCTTTTCTTGCCTATTCCTTGCCTTTTCTTGCATTTTCTTGCCTTTTCCATGCCTTTTCCTGCCTGATCTTGCCTTTTATTGCCTTATCTTGCCTTATCTTTCCTTCTTTTTCCTTTTCTTGCCTTATTTTGTCTTTTCTTACCTTTTCTTACATTTTCTTGCCTTTTCTTAACTTTTCATACCTTTTCTCGCCTTTTCTTTTCTTTTCTTGCCTTTTCTTGCCAATTCCTTGCCTTTTCTTGCCTTATCTTACCATTTCTTACCTTTTCTTGCCTTTTCATGGCTTTTCTTTCCTTTTCTTGCCTTTTCTTGCTTTATCTTGCCTTTTCTTTCCTTTTCTTTCCTTTTCTTGCCTTTTCCTCACCTTTTCAGGCCATTTCTGTGCCTTTTCTTCCCTTATCTTGCCTTTTCTTGCCTTTTCCTTGCCTTTTCTTTCCTTATCTTGCCTTTTCTTGCATTATCTTGCCTTTTCTGGCCTTATCATGTCTTTTCTTCCTTTACCTTGCCTTAACTTGCCTTATCTTGCCTTTTCATGACTTTTCTTGCCTGTCATGCCTTATCTTGCCCTGTCATGAATTTTCTTGCCTTTTCTTGTCTTTTCTTTCCTTTTCATGCCTTTTCCTTGCCTTTTCTTGCCTTATCTTGCCTTATCTTGCCTTTTCTTATCTTTTCCTTGCCTTTTCTTACCTTTTCTTGCCTTTTCCTTGCCTTTTCATGCCATTTCCATGCCTTTTCTTTCCTTGTCTTTCCTTTTCTTGCCTTTTCCTTGCCTTTTCTTTCCTTTTCTTGCCTTTTCTTGCATTTTCTTACCTTTTCCTTGCATTTTCTTTCCTTTTCTTGCATTTTCATGCCTTTTCTTACCTTATCTATCATTTTCTTGCCTTTTCATGCCTTTTCCATGCCTTTTCATTCCTATTCTTGCATTTTCATTCCTTTTCCTTGCCTTTTCTTGCCTTATCTTTCCTTTTCTTGCCTTTGCTTGCCTTATCTTGCCTGATCTTGCCTTTTCTTGACTTATCTTACCTTTTCATACCTTTTCTTGCCTTATCTTTCCTTTTCTTGCCTTATCTTGCACTTTCGTTCCTTATCTTTCCATTTCATACCTTATCTTGCCTTTTCATGCCTTTACTTTCCTTTTCTTTCATTTTCTTTCCTTTTCACGCCTTATCTTGCCTTTTCCTTGCCTTTACTTTCCTTTTCTTGCCTTATCTTGCCTTTTCTTGCCTCACCTTTCATTTTCTTTTCTTTTCTTGCCTTTTCTTGCCCTATCTTTCCTTATCTTGCCTTTCCTTTCCTTTTTCTTGCCTTATCTTGCCATTTCTTGTCTTTTCCTTTCCCTTTGTTTCCCTTTCTTCCCTTTTCGTGCATTTTCTTGCTTTTTCTTTCCTTTTCTTCCCTTTCCATACTTTTTCTTGCCTTTTCCTTGCCTTTTCTTGCCTTATCTTGCCTTTTCTTGCCTTATCTTGCCTTTTCCTTACCTTTTCTTGCCTTACCTTGCATTTTCTTGCCTTTTCTTGCCTTTTATTTCCTTTTCTTGCCTTTTCATGTCTTTTCCTTGCTTTTTCTTGCCTTATCTTGACTTTTCTTACCTTTTCCTTGCCTTTTCTTACATTTTCTTGCCATTTCCATGCCTTTTCTTTCCTTATCTTGCCTTTTCCTTGCCTTTTCTTGCCTTTTCCTAGGCTTTTCTTGCCTTACCTTGCCTTATCTTGCCTTTTCCTTACCTTTTCTTGTCTTATCTTGCCTTTTCCTTGCCTTATCTTCATTTTCCTTCCCTTTCTTTTCTTTTCTTGCCTTATCTTTCCTTATCTTTCCTTTTCTTTCCTTTTCCATGCCTTTTCTTGCCTTATCTTGCCTTTTCTTACCGTTTCATGCCTTTTCTTGCCTTTTCCTTACCTTTTCATGCCTTTTCTTGCCTTATCTTTCCATTTTTTCCTTTTCTTGTCTTTTCCTTCCGTTTCTTACCTTATCTTGCCTTTTTCTTGCCTTTTCTTACCTTTTTCCATGCCTTTTCTTGCCTTTTCTTTCCTTTTCTTGCCTATTCCTTGCCTTTTCTTGCCTTTTCATTGCCTTTTCCTGCCTTATCTGGCCTTTTATTGCCTTATCTTGCCTTATCTTTCCTTCTCTTTCCTTTTCTTGCCTTATTTTGTCTTTTCTTGCCTTTTCTTGCCTTTTCGTGCCATTTCCTTGCCTTTTCTTCCCTTATCTTACCATTTCTTACCGTTTCTTCCCTTTTCAAGGCTTTTCTTTCCTTTTCTTACCTTTTCTTGCCTTTTCCTTGCCTTTTCTTGTCTTTTCTTGTCTTATCTTTCCCTTTCTTGCCTTTTCTTGCCTTATCTTGCCTTTTCTATCCTTTTCCTTGCCTTATCTTGCCTTTTCTAGTCTTTTCCTTGCCCTTTCTTTCCTTTTCTTCCCTTTTCATGCCTTTTCTTGCTTTTTCTTTCCTTTTCTTGCCTTTTCATGCCTTTTCCATGCCTTTTCTTGCCTTTTCCTTACCTTTTCTTGCCTTACCTTGTATTTTCTTGCCTTTTCCTGCCTTATCTTTCTTTTTCTTTCCTTTTCTTACCTTATGGTGCCTTTTCTGGCCTTTTCATTCATTTTCTTGCCTTTTCATGCCTTTTCCTTGCCATTTCTTGCCTTACCTTGCCTTATCTTGCCTTTTCCTTGCCTTTTCCTTGCCTTTTCTTGCCTTTTCCTTGCCCTTTATTTTCTTTCCTTGCCTTTTCATACCTTTTCTTGCCTTATCTTTCCTTTTCTTGGCATTTCATTCCTTTTCTGTGCCTTATCTTGCCTTATCTTTCCTTTTCTCCCCTTATCTTGCCTTTTCTTACCGTTTTATGCCTTTTCTTGCCTTTTCATGTCTTTTCCATACCTTTTCTTGCCTTTTCTTTCCTTTTCTTGCCTTTTCTTGCCCATTCCTTGCCCTTTCTTGCCTTTTCCTACATAATCTTGCCTTATCTTGCCTTATCTTTCCTTTTCTTTCCTTTTCTTTCCTTATCTTGCCTTTTCTTACCTTTTCATGCCTTTTCTTACCTTTTCTTTACTTTTCATACCTTTTGTCGCCTTTTCTTGCCTTTTCTTTGCCTTTTCTTGCCTTATCTTACCATTTCTTACATTTTCTTGCCTTTTCATGCCTTTTCTTACTTTTTCTTGCCTTTTCTTACCTTTTCTTGCCGTATCTTTCCTTTTATTGCCTTTTCTTGCCTTTTTATTCCATTTCCATGCCTTTTCTTTCCTTATCTTGCCTTTTCCTTGCCTTTTCATTCCTTTTCTTGCCTTATCTTGCCTTTTCCTTGCCTTTTCTTTCCTTTCTTGCCTTATCATTACTTTTTTTGCCTTATCTTGCCTTTTCCTTGGCCTTTCTTTTCTTTTCTTGCCTTTTCCATGCCTTTTCAGGCCTTTTCTTCCATTTTCTTTCCTTTTCCTTGCCTTTTCTTGCCTTATCTTTCCTTATCTTGCCTTTGCTTGCCTTATATTGCCTTTTCTTGACTTAGCTTGTCTTTTCTTCCCTTTTCATGCCTTTTCTTGCCTTATCTTGCATTTTCTTGCCTTTTCTTTCCCTTTCTTGCCTTATCTTGCCTTATCATGCCTTTTTATGCCTTTTATTGCTTTATCTTTCCTTTTCTTGCCTTATCTTGCCTTATCATGCCTTTTCTTCCCTTATCTTGCCTTTTCTTGCCTTTTCGTGCCTTTTCTTGCCTTATCTTGCCTTATGTTTTCTTTTCTTGCCTTTTCATGCCTTTTCCTTGCCTTTTCTTACCTTTTCCTTGTCTTTTCTTACCTTTTCTTGACTTTTCCTTGCATTTTAATGCCGTTTCCATAACTTTTATTTCCTTATCTTGCCTTATCTTGCCTTTTCCATTCCTTTCCCTTGCCTTTTCTTTCCTTTTCTTCCTTATCTTGCCTTTTCTTTCGTTTTCCTTGCCTTTTCTTTCCTTCTCTTGCCTTTTCATGCCTTTTCTTGCCTTATCTTTCCTTTTCAGGCCTTTTCATGCCTTTTCTTGCCTTTTCTTGCACTTTCGTTCCTTATCTTGCCTTTTCATGCCTTTTCTTTCTCTTTCTTTCATTTTCTTGCCTTTTCATGCCTTTTCCTTACCTTTTCTTGCATTTTCTTTCCTTATCTATCCTTTTCCTTGCCTTTTCTTTCCTTTTCTTGCCTTATCTTACCTTTTCTTCCCTCATCTTTCATTTTCTTTTCTTTTCTTTTCTTGCCTTTCCTTCCCTTTTCTTACCGTAGCTTGCATTATCTTGCCTTTTCTTGCCTTATCTTGTCTTTTCTTTCCTTTTCCTTGCCCTTTATTTTTGTTTTATCCCTTTTCAAGCCTTTTCTTGCCTTTTCTTTCCTTTTCATCCCTTTTCCATGCCTTTTCTTGCCTTTTCTTTCCTTATCTTGCCTTTTGCTTGCCTTTTATTGCCTTACCTCGCCTTTTCTTGCATTATCTTGCCTTACCTTTACTTTTCTTGCCTTATCTTACCTTTTCTTAACTTTGCATGCCTTGTCTTGCCTTTTTTTTGCCTTTTCATGCCTTTTCTTGCCTTTTCCTTGTCTTTTCTTGGCTTATCTTTCCTTTTTATGCCTTCTTCTTGCCTTTTTGTGCCTTTTCCATGCCTTTTCTTGCCTTTTCCATGCCTTTTCTTACCTTAACTTGCCTTATCTTGCCTCTTCCTCACCTTTACTTGCCTTACCTTTCCTTTTCTTTACTTTTCTTTCCTTTTCATGCCTTATCTTGCCTTTTCTTTCCTTTCCAAGCCTTTTCTTGCCTTTTCGTGCCTTTTCTTGCCTTTTCCTTGCCTTTTCTTGCCTTATCTTGCCTTTTCTTACCTTTTTCTTGCCTTTCTTACCTTTTTATGCCATTTCCATGATTTTTCTTTCCTTATCTTGCCTTTTCCATTCCTTTTCTTGACCTACCTTGCCTTATCTTGCCTTTTCCTCGCCTTTCCTTGCCTTTTCTTGCCTTTTCCTTGCCTTTTCTTGACTTACCTTGCCTTATCATTCCTTTTCTTTCTTTTTCTTCCCTTTTCTTGTCTTATCTTGCATTTTCTTACCGTTTCATGCCTTTTCTTGCCTTTTCTTGCATTTTCCTTACCTTTTTTTGCCTTTTATTGCTGTTCCCTTGCCTCTCTTACCTTATCTTGCCTTTTTCTTGCCTTTTCTTGCCTATTCTTGCCTATTCCTAGCCTTTTCTTGCCTTTTCCTTGCCTTTTCTTTCCTTTTCTTGCCTTTTCTTGCCTATTCCTAGCCTTTTCTTGCCTTTTCCTTGTCTTTTCTTGCCTAATCTTGCATTTTCTTGCCTTATCTTGCCTTTTCTTGCCTTATCTTGCCATTTCTTACGTTTTCTTGCCTTTTCTTACCTTTTCTTTACTTTTCTTACCTTTTTTCGCCTTTTCTTTTCTTTCCTTGCCCTTTTCTTGAATTATCTTACCATTTCTTACCTTTTCTTGCCTTTTCGTGCCTTTTCATTCCTTTTCTTGCCTTTTCCTTGCCTTATCTTGCCTTATCTTTCCTTTTCTTTCCTTTTTTGCCTTCTCTTGCCTTCTCTTGCATTTTCTTGCCTTTTCCTTGCCTTATCTTGCCTTATCTTTCCTTTTCTTTCCTTTTTTGCCTTCTCTTGCCTTCTCTTGCATTTTCTTGCCTTTTCCTTGCCTTTTCTTGCCATTTCCATGCCTTTTCTTTCCTTTTCTTGCCTTTTCCTTGCCTTTTCTTTCCTTTTCTTGCCTTTTCTTGCCTTTTCTTTCCTTTTCTTTCCATTTCTTTCCTTATCTTCCCTTTTCTTGCCTTTGTTTGCCTTATCTTGCCTTTTCTTGGCTTTTCTTGACTTGTCTTGCCTTTTCTTCCCTTTTCATGCCTTTTCTTACCTTATCTTGCCTTTTCTTTCCTTTTCCTACCTTATCTTGCTTTATCATGCCTTTTCATGCCTTTTATTACTTTATCTTGCCTTTTCTTGCATTATCTTGCCTTTTCTTGCCCTATCTTGCCTTATCATGCCTTTTCATACCTTTTCTTCCCTTATCTTTCCTTTTTTTGCCTTATTTTGCCTTATATTGTCTTTTCTTGCCTTTTCATGACTTTTCTTGCCTTTTCTTGCCTTATCTAACCTTTTCATGACTTTTCTTACATTCTCTTGCCTTTTCTTGCCTTTTCTTGCCTTTCAAGCCTTTTCCTTGCCTTTTCTTGCCTTATCTTGCCTTTTCTTACCTTTTCCTTGCCTTTTCTTACCTTTGCCTTTTCTTTGCCATTTAATGCCATTTCCATGCCTTTTCTTTCCTTTTCTTGCCTTATCTTGCCTTTTCTTTCCTTTTCCTACCTTTTCTTCCTTTTCATGCCTTTTCTTGCCTTATATTTACTTTTCAGGCCTTTTCATGGATTTTCCATGCCTTTTCATGGATTTTCTTTCCATATCGTTCCTTTGCTTACCTTATCTTGCCTTTTCTTGCCTTTTCATGCCTTTTCTTTCCTATTCTTTAATTTTCTTGCCTTTTCATGCCTTTTCCTTGCTTTTTCTTGCCTTTTCTTTCCTTATCTTACCTTTTCCTTGCCTTTTCTTTCCTTTCTTGCCTTATCTTGCCTCATCTTTCATATTCTTTTCGTTTCTTGCCTTTCCTTCCCTTTTCTTGCCCTAACTTGCCTTATCATGCCTTTTCTTGCCTTATCTTGCCTTTTCTTTCCTTTTCCTTGCCTTATCTTGCCTTTTCCTTACCCTTTCTTTCCTTTTCTTCCCTTTTCATGCCATATCTTGCCTTATCTTACCTTTTCTTGCCTTATCTTCCCTTTTCCTTGCCTTTTCTTGCCTTACCTTGTCTTTTCTTGCCTTATCTTGCCTTATCTTTACTTTTCTTTCCTTTTCTTGCCTTATCTTGCCTTTTCTTACCTTTTTATGCATTTTCTTGCCTTTTCTTGCCTTTTTATGCCTTTCATGCCTTTTCTTGCCTTACCTTTCCTTTTTATGCCTTTTTCATGCCTTTTCTTCCCTTTTTGTGCCTTTTCTTGGTTTTTCTTTAATTTTCTTCCCTTTTTGTGCCTTTTCTTCCTTTTTTTGCCTTTTCATGCCCTTTCCATATCTTTTCTTTCCTTTTCTTTCCTTTTCCTTGCCTTTTCTTGCCTTATCTTGCCTTTTCCTTGCCTTTTCTTGCCTTACCTTGCCTTTTCTTGCCTTATCTTGCCTTATCTTTCCTTTTCTTTCCTTTTCTTTCCTTATCTTACCTTTTCTTACCTTTTCATGCCTTTCTTGCCTTTTCTTGCCTTTTTATAACTTTTCTTTCCTTTTCATGCCTTTTCCTTGCCTTTCCATGCCTTTTCTTGACTTTTCTTGCCTTTTCTTTCCTTTTCTTGCCTTTTCATGCCTTTTCCTTGCGTTTTCTTGCGTTTTCTTGCCTTTTTCTTGCCCTTTCTTTTCTTTTTTTTGCCTTCTCATGCCTTTTCTTGCGTTTTCTTGCCTTTTTCTTGCCCTTTCTTTTCTTTTTTTTGCCTTTTCATGCCTTTTCTTGGCTTATCTTTCCTTTTCTTTCCTTTTCATTACTTTTCCATGCCTTTTCTTGCCTTACCTTTCCTTACCTTTCCTTATCTTTCCTTTTCTTTCCTTTTCTTAGCCTTTTCTTTCCTTATCTTGCATTTTCTTGCATTTTCTTTGCCTTTTCATGCCTTTTCTAGCCTTTTCTTTCCTTTTCTTGCATTTTCTTTCCTTTTCCTAGCCTTTTCTTGGCTTATTTTTCCTTTGCTTGCCATATCTTGCCTTATCTTGCCTTTTCTTGACTTATCTTGCCTTTTCTTGCCTTTTCTTGCCTTTTCTTGCTTTATCTTGCACTTTCATTCCTTATCTTGACTTTTCTTGTGCTATCTTGCCTTATCTTGCCTTTTCATGCCTTTTCTTTCCTTTTCCTTGTCTTTTCTTGCCTTTTCCTTGCCTTTTCCTGCCTGATCATGCCTCATCTTGCCTCATCTTGCCTTATCTTTCCTTTTTTTTCCTTTTCTTGCCTTTTCCTTGCCTTTTGTTACCTTATCTTGACTTTTTCCTGCCTTTTCTTTCCTTTTCTTGCCTATTCCTTGCCTTTTCTTGCCTTTTTCTTGCCCTTTCTTTTCTTTTTTTTTGCCTTTTCATGCCTTTTCTTGGCTTATCTTTCCTTTTCCTTGCCTTTTCCTGCCTGATCTTGCCTTTCTTGCCTTATCTTGCGTTATCTTTCCTTTTCTTACCTTTTCTCGCCTTTTCATACCTTTTCTTGCCTTCTCTTGCCTTCTCTTGCCTTCTCTTGCCTTTTCGTGCCTTTTCCTTGCCTTTTCCTCCCTTATCTTACCTTTTCTTGCCTTTTCTTGCCTTTTCTTGCCTTTTCTTTCCTGTTGTTGTCTCTTCCTTGCCTTATCTTTCATTTTCTTTCCTTTTCTTAACTTATCTTGCCTTTTCTTTCCTTTTCTTACCTTTTCTCTCCTTTTCATTCCTTTTCCTGTCTTTTCTTACCTTTTCTTGCCTTTTCTTACCTTATCTTACATTTTCTTGCCTTTTCTTGCCTTTTTTTGCCTTTTCTTATCTTTTCCTTGCCTTTTCTTGCCTTATCTTGCCTTATCTTTCCTTTTGTTTCCTTTTCTTTTCTTTTCTTTCCTTCTCTTGCCTTTTTATGCCTTTTCCTTGCCTTTTCTTGCCTTATCTTGCCTTTTTTTTCCTTTTCCTTGCCTTTTCTTACCTTTTCTTGCATTTTCCTTGCCTTTTCATGCCTTTTCCATACCTTTTCTTTCCTTATCTTGCCTTTTCTTGCCTTTTCCTTGCCTTTTCTTTCCTTTTCATGCTTTATCTTACCTTTGCTTGCCTTTTCCATGCCTTTTCTTTCCTTTTTTTTCCTTTTCTTGCCTTATCTTTCCTTTTCTTGCCTTTTCCATGCCTTTTCTTGCCTTTTCTTTCCTTTTCTTTCCTTTTCCTTCCCTTTTCTTGTCGTATCTTTTAATTTCTTGCCTTTGCTTGCCTTTTCTTGCCTTTTCCTTTCTTTTTCTTGCCTTTTCTTGACATATATGTCCTTTTCTTGCCTTATCTTACCTTTTCTTGCCTTTTCTTGCCCTTTCATTCCTGATCTTGCCTTTTCATGCTTTTCTTTGCCTTTTCTTGCCTTTTCTTTCCTTTTCTTGCCTTTTATTTCCTTTTCCTTGCCTTTTCTTATCTTTTCTTTTCTTATCTAGCCTTTTCTTTCCTTTTTCTTGCCTTTTTATGCCATTTCTTGCTTTTTCCTTGCCATTTTTTTGCTTTATCTTTCCTTTTTTTTGCCTTTACCTTGCCTTTTCTTACCTTATCTTGCCTTTTTTTGCCTTTTCATGCCTTTTCTTACCTTTTCTTACCTTTTCTTTTCTTTCCTTTTCTTGCCTTTTCTTGCCTATTCCTTTCCATTTCTGGCCTTTTCTTGCCTTTTCCTTGCCTTTTCCTGCCTGATCTTGCCTTTTGCTTGCCTTATCTTTCCTTTTCTTGCATTTTCTTGCCTTATCTTGACTTTTCTTGCTTTTCTTTCCTTTTCTTACATTTTCTTGCCTTTTCTTGCCATTTCTTTCCTTTTCTTGCCTTTTCTTCAATTTTCCTTGCCTTTTCATGTATTTTCTTGGCATATCTATCCTTTTCTTGCCTTTTCATGCCTTTTCTTGCCTTTTCTTTCCTTTTCTTGCCTTTTCTTTCCTTTTCCTTACCTTTTCTTTCCTTATCTTGCATTTTCTTTCCCTTTCCTTACCTTTTCTTACCTTTTCATGCCTCTACTTGCCTTTTCTTGCCTTTTTATGCCATTTTTTGCCTTTTTCTTTCCTTTTCTTGCTTTATCTTTCCTTTTTTGCCTTTTCCTTGTCTTTTCTTACCTTATCTTGCCTTTTTCCTGCCTTTTCTTGCCTTTTCATTCCTTTTCCATGCCTTTTCTTTCCTTTTCTTGCCTTTTCCTTGCCTTTTCCTGCCTGATCTTGCCTTTTCTTGCCTTATCTTGCCTTATCTTTCCTTTTCTTTTGTTTTCATGCCTTATCTTGCCTTTTCTTTGCTTTTCTTACCTTATCTCGCCTTTTCTTACCTTTTCTTTCCTTTTCTTGCCTTTTCATTCCTTTTCCATGCCTTTTCTTGCCTTATCTTACCTTTTCATGCTTTTTCATACCTTTTCTTGTTTTTTCTTTCCTTTTCTTGCAATTTCTTGTCTTTTCCTTGCCTTATCTTGCCTTATCTTGCCTTATCTTTTATTTTCTTTCCTTTTTTTTCCTTTTCTTGCCTTTTCATGCCTTATCTTTATTTATCTTTCCTTTTCTTGCCTTTTCTTGCATTTTCTTTCCTTTTCTTACCTTTTCTCTCCTTTTCTTTCCTTATCTAACCTTTTCTTGCCTTTTCTTTCCTTTTCTTGGCTTTTCGTGCCTTTTCCTTGCCTTTTCTTGCCTTATCTTTTATTTTCTTTCCTTTTTTTTCCTTCTCTTGCCTTTTCATGCCTTATCTTTATTTTTCTTTCCTTTTCTTGCCTTTTCTTGCATTTTCTTTCCTTTTCTTACCTTTTCTCTCCTTTTCTTTCCTTATCTAACCTTTTCTTGCCTTTTCTTTGCTTTTCGTGCCTTTTCCTTACCTTTTCTTGCCTTTTCATAACTTTTCTTGCCTTTTCTTGCTTTTTCTTGCCTTTTCTTGCTTTTTCTTGCCTTTTGTTGTCTTTTCCTCGTCTTTTCTTGCCTTATCTTGCCTTATCTTTCTTTTCTTTCCTTTTCTTGCCTTATCATCCCTTTTCTTGCCTTTTCTTTCCTTTTTATGCCTTATCATACCTTTTCTTGCCTTTTCTTTCCTTTTCCTTGCCTTTTCCTTGCCTTTTCTTACATTTTCTTGCCTTTTCCTTACTTTTTTTGCCTTTTACGTGCCTTTTCTTTCCTTATGTTGCCTTTTCTTGCCTTTTCCTTGCCTTTTCTTACATTTTCTTGCCTTTTCCTTACTTTTTTTGCCTTTTACGTGCCTTTTCTTTCCTTATGTTGCCTTTTCTTACCTTTTCCTTGCCTTTTCTTTCCTTTTCTTCCCTTATCTTGCATTTTCTTGCCTTTTCCTTGCCTTATCTTTCCTTATGTTGCCTTTTCTTGCCTTTTCCTTGCCTTTTCTTTCCTTTTCTTGCCTTATCTTGCTTTTTCTTGCCTTTTCCTTGCCTTATCTTTCCTTTTCTTGCCTTTTCATGCCTTTTCTTGCCTTATCTTTCCTTTTCTTGCCTTTTCTTGCCTTTTCCATGCCTTTTCTTACCTTTTCTTTCCTTTGCTTACCTTTTCTTGCCTTATCTTGCCTTATCTTGCCTTTTCTTTCCTTTTCTAGCCCTTTCATACCTTATCTGCCTTTTTCATGCCTTTTCTTGCCTTTTCTTTCCTTTTCTTTCCTTTTCCTTGCATTTTCTTACCTTTTCTTTCCTTATCTTGCCTTTTCTTTCCTTTTCCTTGCCTTTTCTTACCTTTTCTTTCCTTTTCCTTGCTTTTTCTTACCTTTTCTTTGCCTTTTATTCCTTTTCCATGCTTTTTCTTACCTTTTCTTACCTTTTCCTTGCCTTTTCATGCCTTTTCCTAGCTTTTTCTTTCCTTTTCTAGACTTATCTTGCCTTATCTTAGCCTTTTATTTCCTTTTCTTGCCTTATCTTTCCTTTTCTTGCCTTATCTTTCCTTTTCTTGCCTTTTCCATGCCTTTTCTTGCCTTCTCTTTCCTTTTCTTGCCTTTTCTTTCCTTTTCCATGCCTTTTCTTGCCTTTTCTTTCCTTTTCTTGCCTTATCTTTCCTTTTCTTGCCTTTGCTTTCCTTTTCTTGCCTTATCTTGCCTTTTCTTGTCGTTTCATGCCTTTGCTTACCTTTTCTTGACTTATCTTGCCTTTTCATGCCTTTTCTTTCATTTTCTTTCCTTTCCTTGCCTATTCCTTGCCTTTTCTTGCCTTTATCTTGCCTTTTCCTGCCTGATCTTGCCTTTTCTTGCCTTATCTTACCTTTTCATTCCTTTTCATGCCTTTTCCATGCCTTTTCTTGCCTTTTCTTGCCTATTCTTGCCTTTTCCTTTCCTTTTCCTTCCTGATCTTGCCTTTTCTTATCTTATCTTGCCTTATCTTTCCTTTTCTTTCCTTTTCTTACCTTTTGCCATCTTTTCTTACCTTTTGTCACCTTTTCTTACCTTTTCTTTCCTTTTCTTGCCTTTTTGTGCCTTTTCCTTTCCTTTTCTTGCCTTATCTTACCGTTTCTTGCATTTTCTTGCCTTTTCTTTCCTTTTCATGCCTTTTTGTGCCTTTTCCTTGCCTTTGCTTGACTTATCTTGCCATTTCTCGCCTTTTGCTTGCCTTTACTTGACTTATCTTGCCTTTTCATGCCTTTTCCATACCCTTTCTTGCCTTTTCTTTCCTGTTCTTGCCTATTCCTTGCCTTTTCTTGCCTTTTCCTTGCCTTCTCCTGCCTGATCTTGCCTTTTCTTGCCATATCTTTCCTTTTCTTTCCTATTCTTGCCTTTTCTTGCCTTATCTTGCCTTTTCTTGCCCTTTCTTTCCTTTTCTTACCTTTTCTCGCCTTTTCTTACCTTTTCTTCCCTTTTCTTGCCTTTTCTTTCCATTTTGTGCCTATTCGTGCCTTTTCCTTGCCTTTTCTTGCCATATCTTCCCTTGTCATGCCTTTTCTTACCTTTTCTTTAATTGCCTTTTTATGCCTTTTCTTTTCTTTTCCTTGCCTTTTCTTAAATTTTCATGCCTTTACTTGCCTTTTCTTTGCCTTTTCTTACTTTATCATTTCCTTTTTTCCTTTTCTTGCCTTTCCTTGCCTTTTCTTACCGTATCTTGCCTTTTTCTTGCCTTTTCATGACTTTTCCATGCCTTTTCTTGCCTTTTCTTTCCTTTTCTTTCATTTTCTTACATTTTCATGCCTTTTCTTGCCATTTCTTTCCTTTTCTTGCCTTTTCTTTCATTTTCCTTGCCTTTTCATATATTTTCTTGCCTTTTCTTGGCATATCTATCCTTTTCTTGCCTTTTCATGCCTTTTCTTGCCTTTTCTTTCCGTTACTTGCCTTTTCTTTCCTTTTCCTTACCTTTTCTTTCCTTATCTTGCATTTTCTTTCCCTTTCCTTACCTTTTCTTACCTTTTCATGCCTCTACTTGCCTTTTCTTGCCTTTTTATGCCATTTCTTGCCTTTTTCTTTCCTTTTCTTGCTTTATCTTTCCTTTTTTGCCTTTTCCTTGTCTTTTCTTACCTTATCTTGCCTTTTTCCTGCCTTTTCTTGCCTTTTCATTCCTTTTCCATGCCTTTTCTTTCCTTTTCTTGCCTTTTCCTTGCCTTTTCCTGCCTGATCTTACCTTTTATTGCCTTATCTTGCCTTATCTTTCCTTTTCTTTTGTTTTCATGCCTTATCTTGCCTTTTCTTTGCTTTTCTTACCTTATCTCGCCTTTTCTTACCTTTTCTTTCCTTTTCTTGCCTTTTCATTCCTTTTCCATGCCTTTTCTTGCCTTATCTTACCTTTTCATGCCTTTTCATACCTTTTCTTATTTTTTCTTTCCTTTTCTTGCAATTTCTTGTCTTTTCCTTACCTTTCCTTGCCTTATCTTGCCTTATCTTTTATTTTCTTTCCTTTTTATTCCTTTTCTTGCCTTTTCTTGCCTTATCTTTATTTTTCTTTCCTTTTCTTGCCTTTTCTTTCATTTTCTTTCCTTTTCTTACCTTTTCTCTCCTTTTCTTTCCTTATCTAACCTTTTCTTGCCTTTTCTTTCCTTTTCTTGGCTTTTCGTGCCTTTTCCTTGCCTTTTCTTGCCTAATCTTACCTTTTCTTGCCTTTTCATAACTTTTCTAGCCTTTTCTTGCTTTTTCTTGCCTTTTCTTGCCTTTTCTTGCCTTTTCTTGTCTTTTCCTCGTCTTTTCTTGCCTTATCTTTCTTTTCTTTCCTTTTCTTGCCTTATCATCCCTTTTCTTGCCTTTTCTTTCCTTTTTATGCCTTATCATCCCTTTTATTGCCTTTTCTTTCCTTTTCCTTGCCTTTTCCTTGCCTTTTCTTACATTTTCTTGCCTTTTCCTTGCTTTTTTTGCCTTTTACGTGCCTTTTCTTTCCTTATGTTGCCTTTTCTTGCCTTTTCCTTGCCTTATCTTTCCTTATGTTGCCTTTTCTTGCCTTTTCCTTGCCTTTTCTTTCCTTTTCTTCCCTTATCTTGCATTTTCTTGCCTTTTCCTTGCCTTGTCTTTCCTTTTGTTGCCTTTTCTTGCCTTTTCCTTGCCTTTTCTTTCCTTTTCTTGCCTTATCTTGCTTTTTCTTGCCTTTTCCTTGCCTTATGTTTCCTTTTCTTGCCTTTTCATGCCTTTTCTTGCCTTATCTTTCCTTTTCTTGCCTTTTCTTGCCTTTTCCATGCCTTTTCTTACCTTTTCTTTCCTTTGCTTACCTTTTCTTGCCTTATCTTGTCTTATCTTGCCTTTTCTTTCCTTTTCTAGCCCTTTCATACCTTATCTGCCTTTTTCATGCCTTTTCTTGCCTTTTCTTTCCTTTTCTTTCCTTTTCCTTGCATTTTCTTAACTTTTCTTTCCTTATCTTGCCTTTTCTTTCCTTCTCCTTGCCTTTTCTTACCTTTTCTTTCCTTTTCCTTGCTTTTTCTTACCTTTTCTTTGCCTTTTATTCCTTTTCCATGCTTTTTCTTACCTTTTCTTACCTTTTCCTTGCCTTTTCATGCCTTTTCCTAGCTTTTTCTTTCCTTTTCTAGACTTATCTTGCCTTATCTTAGCCTTTTATTTCCTTTTCTTGCCTTATCTTTCCTTTTCTTGCCTTATCTTTCCTTTTCTTGCCTTTTCCATGCCTTTTCTTGCCTTTTCTTTCCTTTTCTTGCCTTTTCTTTCCTTTTCCATGCCTTTTCTTGCCTTTTCTTTCCTTTTCTTGCCTTATCTTTCCTTTTCTTGCCTTTTCCATGCCTTTTCTTGCCTTTTCTTTCCTTTTCTTGCCTTTTCTTTCCTTTTCCATGCCTTTTCTTGCCTTATCTTTCCTTTTCTTGCCTTTGCTTTCCTTTTCTTGCCTTATCTTGCCTTTTCTTGTCGTTTCATGCCTTTGCTTACCTTTTCTTGACTTATCTTGCCTTTTCATGCCTTTTCTTTCATTTTCTTTCCTTTCCTTGCCTATTCCTTGCCTTTTCTTGCCTTTTCCTTGCCTTTTCCTGCCTGATCTTGCCTTTTCTTGCCTTATCTTACCTTTTCATGCCTTTTCCATGCCTTTTCTTGCCTTTTCTTGCTATTCTTGCCTTTTCCTTTCCTTTTCCTTCCTGATCTTGCCTTTTCTTATCTTATCTTGCCTTATCTTTCCTTTTCTTTCCTTTTCTGACCTTTTGCCATCTTTTCTTACCTTTTGTCACCTTTTCTTACCTTTTCTTTCCTTTTCTTGCATTTTCTTGCCTTTTCTTTCCTTTTCATGCCTTTTTGTGCCTTTTCCTTTCCTTTGCTTGACTTATCTTGCCATTTCTCGCCTTTTGCTTGAATTTACTTGACTTATCTTGCCTTTTCATGCCTTTTCCATACCCTTTCTTGCCTTTTCTTTCCTTTTCTTGCCTATTCCTTGCCTTTTCTTGCCTTTTCCTTGCCTTCTCCTGCCTAATCTTGCCTTTTCTTGCCATATCTTTCCTTTTCTTTCCTATTCTTGCCTTTTCTTGCCTTATCTTGCCTTTTCTTGCCCTTTCTTTCCTTTTCTTACCTTTTCTCGCCTTTTCATACCTTTTCTTCCCTTTTCTTGCCTTTTCTTTCCATTTTGTGCCTATTCGTGCCTTTTCCTTGCCTTTTCTTGCCATATCTTCCCTTGTCATGCCTTTTCTTACCTTTTCTTTAATTGCCTTTTTATGCCTTTTCTTTTCTTTTCCTTTCCTTTTCTTAAATTTTCATGCCTTTACTTGCCTTTTCTTTGCCTTTTCTTACTTTATCATTTCCTTTTTTCCTTTTCTTGCCTTTCCTTGCCTTTTCTTACCGTATCTTGCCTTTTTCTTGCCTTTTCATGACTTTTCCATGCCTTTTCTTGCCTTTTCTTTCCTTTTCTTTCATTTTCTTACATTTTCATGCCTTTTCTTGCCATTTCTTTCCTTTTCTTGCCTTTTCTTTCATTTTCCTTGCCTTTTCATATATTTTCTTGCCTTTTCTTGGCATATCTATCCTTTTCTTGCCTTTTCATGCCTTTTCTTGCCTTTTCTTTCCGTTACTTGCCTTTTCTTTCCTTTTCCTTACCTTTTCTTTCCTTATCTTGCATTTTCTTTCCCTTTCCTTACCTTTTCTTACCTTTTCATGCCTCTACTTGCCTTTTCTTGCCTTTTTATGCCATTTCTTGCCTTTTTCTTTCCTTTTCTTGCTTTATCTTTCCTTTTTTGCCTTTTCCTTGTCTTTTCTTACCTTATCTTGCCTTTTTCCTGCCTTTTCTTGCCTTTTCATTCCTTTTCCATGCCTTTTCTTTCCTTTTCTTGCCTTTTCCTTGCCTATTCCTGCCTGATCTTGCCTTTTATTGCCTTATCTTGCCTTATCTTTCCTTTTCTTTTGTTTTCATGGCTTATCTTGCCTTTTCTTTGCTTTTCTTACCTTATCTCGCCTTTTCTTACCTTTTCTTTCCTTTTCTTGCCTTTTCATTCCTTTTCCATGCCTTTTCTTGCCTTATCTTACCTTTTCATGCCTTTTCATACCTTTTCTTATTTTTTCTTTCCTTTTCTTGCAATTTCTTGTCTTTTCCTTACCTTTCCTTGCCTTATCTTGCCTTATCTTTTATTTTCTTTCCTTTTTTTTCCTTTTCTTGCCTTTTCTTGCCTTATCTTTATTTTTCTTTACTTTTCTAGCCTTTTCTTGCTTTTTCTTACCTTTTCTTGCCTTTTCTTGCCTTTTCTTGTCTTTTCCTCATCTTTTCTTGCCTTATCTTTCTTTTCTTTCCTTTTCTTGCCTTATCATCCCTTTTCTTGCCTTTTCTTTCCTTTTTATGCCTTATCATCCCTTTTCTTGCCTTTTCTTTCCTTTTCCTTGCCTTTTCCTTGCCTTTTCTTACATTTTCTTGCCTTTTCCTTGCTTTTTTTACCTTTTACGTGCCTTTTCTTTCCTTATGTTGCCTTTTCTTGCCTTTTCCTTGCCTTATCTTTCCTTATGTTGCCTTTTCTTGCCTTTTCCTTGCCTTTTCTTTCCTTTTCTTGCCTTATCTTGCTTTTTCTTGCCTTTTCCTTGCCTTATCTTTCCTTTTCTTGCCTTTTCATGCCTTTTCTTGCCTTATCTTTCCTTTGCTTGCCTTTTCTTGCCTTTTCCATGCCTTTTCTTACCTTTTCTTTCCTTTGCTTACCTTTTCTTCACTTATCTTGCCTTTTCTTTCCTTTTCTTGCCTTTTCTAGCCCTTTCATACCTTATCTGCCTTTTTCATGCCTTTTCTTGCCTTTTCTTTCCTTTTCTTTCCTTTTCCTTGCATTTTCTTACCTTTTCTTTCATTATCTTGCCTTTTCTTTCCTTTTCCTTGCCTTTTCTTACCTTTTCTTTCCTTTTCCTTGTTTTTTCTTACCTTTTCTTTGCCTTTTATTCCTTTTCCATGCTTTTTCTTACCTTTTCCTTGCCTTTTCATGCCTTTTCCTAGCTTTTTCTTTCCTTTTCTAGACTTATCTTGCCTTATCTTAGCCTTTTATTTCCTTTTCTTGCCTTATCTTTCCTTTTCTTGCCTTATCTTTCCTTTTCTTGCCTTTTCCATGCCTTTTCTTGCCTTTTCTTTCCTATTCTTGCCTTTTCTTTCCTTTTCCATGCCTTTTCTTGCCTTATCTTTCCTTTTCTTGCCTTTGCTTTCCTTTTCTTGCCTTATCTTGCCTTTTCTTGTCGTTTCATGCCTTTGCTTACCTTTTCTTGACTTATCTTGCCTTGTCATGCCTTTTCTTTCATTTTCTTTCCTTTCCTTGCCTATTCCTTGCCTTTTCTTGCATTTTCCTTGCCTTTTCCTGCCTGATCTTGCCTTTTCTTGCCTTATCTTACCTTTTCATGCCTTTTCATGCCTTTTCCATGCCTTTTCTTGCCTTTTCTTGCCTATTCTTGCCTTTTCCTTTCCTTTTCCTTCCTGATCTTGCCTTTTCTTATCTTATCTTGCCTTATCTTTCCTTTTCTTTCCTTTTCTTACCTTTTGCCATCTTTTCTTACCTTTTGTCACCTTTTCTTACCTTTTCTTTCCTTTTCTTGCCTTTTTGTGCCTTTTCCTTTCCTTTTCTTGCCTTATCTTACCGTTTCTTGCATTTTCTTGCCTTTTCTTTCCTTTTCATTCCTTTTTGTGCCTTTTCCTTGCCTTTGCTTGACTTATCTTGCCATTTCTCGCCTTTTGCTTGCCTTTACTTGGCTTATCTTGCCTTTTCATGCCTTTTCCATACCCTTTCTTGCCTTTTCTTTCCTTTTCTTGCCTATTCCTTGCCTTTTCTTGCCTTTTCCTTGCCTTCTCCTGCCTAATCTTGCCTTTTCTTGCCATATCTTTCCTTTTCTTTCCTATTCTTGCCTTTTCTTGCCTTATCTTGCCTTTTCTTGCCTTATCTTGCCTTTTCTTGCCCTTTCTTTCCTTTTCTTACCTTTTCTCGCCTTTTCTTACCTTTTCTTCCCTTTTCTTGCCTTTTCTTTCCATTTTGTGCCTATTCGTGCCTTTTCCTTGCCTTTTCTTGCCATATCTTCCCTTTTCATGCCTTTTCTTACCTTTTCTTTAATTGCCTTTTCTTGCCTTTTTATGCCATTTCTTTTCTTTTCCTTGCCTTTTCTTAAATTTTCATGCCTTTACTTGCCTTTTCTTTGCCTTTTCTTACTTTATCATTTCCTTTTTTCCTTTTCTTGCCTTTCCTTGCCTTTTCTTACCGTATCTTGCCTTTTTCTTGCCTTTTCATGACTTTTCCATGCCTTTTCTTGCCTTTTCTTTCCTTTTCTTTCATTTTCTTACATTTTCATGCCTTTTCTTGCCATTTCTTTCCTTTTCTTGCCTTTTCTTTCATTTTCCTTGCCTTTTCATGTATTTTCTTGCCTTTTCTTGGCATATCTATCCTTTTCTTGCCTTTTCTTGCCTTTTCTTTCCTTTACTTGCCTTTTCTTTCCTTTTCCTTACCTTTTCTTTCCTTATCTTGCATTTTCTTTCCCTTTCCTTACCTTTTCTTACCTTTTCATGCCTCTACTTGCCTTTTCTTGCCTTTTTATGCCATTTCTTGCCTTTTTCTTTCCTTTTCTTGCTTTATCTTTCCTTTTTTGCCTTTTCCTTGTCTTTTCTTACCTTATCTTGCCTTTTTCCTGCCTTTTCTTGCCTTTTCATTCCTTTTCCATGCCTTTTCTTTCCTTTTCTTGCCTTTTCCTTGCCTTTTCCTGCCTGATCTTGCCTTTTATTGCCTTATCTTGCCTTATCTTTCCTTTTCTTTTGTTTTCATGCCTTATCTTGCCTTATCTTGCCTTTTCTTTGCTTTTCTTACCTTATCTCGCCTTTTCTTACCTTTTCTTTCCTTTTCTTGCCTTTTCATTCCTTTTCCATGCCTTTTCTTGCCTTATCTTACATTTTCATGCCTTTTCATGCCTTTTCATGCCTTTTCTTATTTTTTCTTTCCTTTTCTTGCAATTTCTTGTCTTTTCCTTACCTTTCCTTGCCTTATCTTGCCTTATCTTTTATTTTCTTTCCTTTTTTTTCCTTTTCTTGCCTTATCTTTATTTTTCTTTCCTTTTCTTGCCTTTTCTTGCATTTTCTTTCCTTTTCTTACCTTTTCTCTCCTTTTCTTTCCTTATCTAACCTTTTCTTGCCTTTTCTTTCCTTTTCTTGGCTTTTCGTGCCTTTTCCTTGCCTTTTCTTGCCTAATCTTACCTTTTCTTGCCTTTTCATAACTTTTCTAGCCTTTTCTTGCTTTTTCTTGCCTTTTCTTGCTTTTTCTTGCCTTTTCTTGTCTTTTCCTCGTCTTTTCTTGCCTTATCTTTCTTTTCTTTCCTTTTCTTGCCTTATCATCCCTTTTCTTGCCTTTTCTTTCCTTTTTATGCCTTATCATCCCTTTCTTGCCTTTTCTTTCCTTTTCCTTGCCTTTTCCTTGCCTTTTCTTACATTTGCTTGCCTTTTCCTTGCTTTTTTTGCCTTTTACGTGCCTTTTCTTTCCTTATGTTGCCTTTTCTTGCCTTTTCCTTACCTTATCTTTCCTTATGTTGCCTTTTCTTGCCTTTTCCTTGCCTTTTCTTTCCTTTTCTTGCCTTATCTTGCTTTTTCTTGCCTTTTCCTTGCCTTATCTTTCCTTTTCTTGCCTTTTCATGCCTTTTCTTGCCTTATCTTTCCTTTGCTTGCCTTTTCTTGCCTTTTCCATGCCTTTTCTTACCTTTTCTTTCCTTTGCTTACCTTTTCTAGACTTATCTTGCCTTTTCTTTCCTTTTCTTGCTTTTTCTAGCCCTTTCATACCTTATCTGCCTTTTTCATGCCTTTTTTTGCCTTTTCTTTCCTTTTCTTTCCTTTTCCTTGCGTTTTCTTACCTTTTCTTTCATTATCTTGCCTTTTCTTTCCTTTTCCTTGCCTTTTCTTACCTTTTCTTTCCTTTTCCTTGTTTTTTCTTACCTTTTCTTTGCCTTTTATTCATTTTCCATGCTTTTTCTTTCCTTTTCTTACCTTTTCCTTGCCTTTTCATGCCTTTTCCTAGCTTTTTCGTTCCTTTTCTAGACTTATCTTGCCTTATCTTAGCCTTTTATTTCCTTTTCTTGCCTTATCTTTCCTTTTCTTGCCTTATCTTTCCTTTTCTTGCCTTTTCCATGCCTTTTCTTGCCTTTTCTTTCCTTTTCTTGCCTTTTCTTTCCTTTTCCATGCCTTTTCTTGCCTTATCTTTCCTTTTCTTGCCTTTGCTTTCCTTTTCTTGCCTTATCTTGCCTTTTCTTGTCGTTTCATGCCTTTGCTTACCTTTTCTTGACTTATCTTGCCTTGTCATGCCTTTTCTTTCATTTTCTTTCCTTTCCTTGCCTATTCCTTGCCTTTTCTTGCCTTTTCCTTGCCTTTTCCTGCCTGATCTTGCCTTTTCTTGCCTTATCTTACCTTTTCATGCCTTTTCATGCCTTTTCCATGCCTTTTCTTGCCTTTTCTTGCCTATTCTTGCCTTTTCCTTTCCTTTTCCTTCTTGATCTTGCCTTTTCTTATCTTATCTTGCCTTATCTTTCCTTTTCTTTCCTTTTCTTACCTTTTGCCATCTTTTCTTACCTTTTGTCACCTTTTCTTACCTTTTCTTTCCTTTTCTTGCCTTTTTGTGCCTTTTCCTTTCCTTTTCTTGCCTTATCTTACCGTTTCTTGCATTTTCTTGCCTTTTCTTTCCTTTTCATGCCTTTTTGTGCCTTTTCCTTGCCTTTGCTTGACTTATCTTGCCATTTCTCGCCTTTTGCTTGCCTTTACTTGACTTATCTTGCCTTTTCATGCCTTTTCCATACCCTTTCTTGCCTTTTCTTTCCTTTTTTTGCCTATTCCTTGCCTTTTCTTGCCTTTTCCTTGCCTTCTCCTGCCTAATCTTGCCTTTTCTTGCCATATCTTTCCTTTTCTTTCCTATTCTTGCCTTTTCTTGCCTTATCTTGCCTTTTCTTGCCCTTTCTTTCCTTTTATTACCTTTTCTCGCCTTTTCTTACCTTTTCTTCCCTTTTCTTGCCTTTTCTTTCCATTTTGTGCCTATTCGTGCCTTTTCCTTGCCTTTTCTTGCCATATCTTCCCTTTTCATGCCATTTCTTACCTTTTCTTTAATTGCCTTTTCTTGCCTTTTTATGCCATTTCTTGCCTTTTCTTTCCTTTTCCTTGCCTTTTCTTAAATTTTCATGCCTTTACTTGCCTTTTCTTTGCCTTTTCTTACTTTATCATTTCCTTTTTTCCTTTTCTTGCCTTTCCTTGCCTTTTCTTACCGTATCTTGCCTTTTTCTTGCCTTTTCTTGACTTTTCCATGCCTTTTCTTTCCTTTTCTTGCCTTTTCCTTCCGGATCATTCCTTATCTTGCCGTATCTTGCCTTATCTTTCCTTTTCTTGCCTTGTCTTTTCGTGCCTTTTCCTTGCCTTTTCTTGCCTTATCTTACCTTTTCATGCCTTTTGTTGCCTTTTCATGCCTTTTCTTGCCTTTTTATGCCTTTTCTTGTCTTTTCCTTGCCTTATCTTTCCTTATCTTTCATTTTCTATCCTTTTTTTCCTTTTCTTGCCTTTTCTTGCCTTATTTTACCTTTTCTTTCCTTTTCTTACCTTTTCTTTCCTTTTCATACCTTTTCTTTCCTTTTCTTTCCTTTTCGTGCCTTTTCCTTGCCTTCTCTTGCCTTATCTTACCGTTTCTTGCCTTTTCTTGCTTTTTCTTTCCTTTTATTTGCTTTTCTTATCTTTTCCTTTACTTTTCTTGCCTTATCTTACCTTGTCTTTCCTTTTCTTTCCTTTTCTTGCCTTTTCTTTCCTTTTCTTGCCTTTTCTTGCCTTTTCTTTCCTTATCTTGCTTTTTCATCCCTTTTCCTTGCCTTTCCTTGCCTTATCTTGCCTTTTCTTACCTTTTGCTTGCCTTTTCTTACCTTTTCATGCCTTTTCCTTTCTTTTCATGCCTTTTCCATGCCTTTTCTTTCCTTATCTTGCCTTTTCTTGCCTTTTCCTTGCCTTTCCTTTACTTTTCTTGCCCTTTCATGCCTTTTCTTGCCTTATCTTGCCTTTTCTAGCCTTACCTTTCCTTTTCCTGGCTTTTTCTTACCTTTTCTTGCCTTTTCTTTGCCTTTTATTCATTTTAGATGCATTTTCTTACCTGTTCTTGCATTTTTCTTGCCTATTCGTGCCTTTTCCTTGCCTTTTCTTGCCTTTTTATGCCATTTCTTGCCTTTTCTTTCCTTTCCCTTGCCTTTTCTTAAATTTTCATCCCTTTACTTGCCTTTTCTTTGCCTTTTCTTACTTTATCATTTCCTTTTTTCCTTTTCTTACCTTTCCTTGCCTTTTCTTACCGTATCTTGCCTTTTTCTTGCCTTTTCATGACTTTTCCATGCCTTTTCTTGCCTTTTCTTTCCTTTTCTTTCATTTTCTTACATTTTCTTGCCTTTTCTTGCCTTTTCTTGCCATTTCTTTCCTTTTCTTGCCTTTTCTTTCATTTTCCTTGCCTTTTCATGTATTTTCTTGCCTTTTCTTGGCATATCTATCCTTTTCTTGCCTTTTCATGCCTTTTCTTGCCTTTTCTTTCCTTTACTTGCCTTTTCTTTCCTTTTCCTTACCTTTTCTTTCCTTATCTTGCATTTTCTTTCCCTTTCCTTACCTTTTCTTACCTTTTCATGCCTCTACTTGCCATTTCTTGCCTTTTTATGCCATTTCTTGCCTTTTTCTTTCCTTTTCTTGCTTTATCTTTCCTTTTTTGCCTTTTCCTTATCTTTTCTTACCTTATCTTGCCTTTTTCCTGCCTTTTCTTGCCTTTTCATTCCTTTTCCATGCCTTTTCTTTCCTTTTCTTGCCTTTTCCTTGCCTTTTCCTGCCTGATCTTGCTTTTCTTGCCTTATCTTGCCTTATCTTTCCTTTTCTTTTGTTTTCATGCCTTATCTTGCCTTATCTTGCCTTATCTTTGCTTTTCTTACCTTATCTCGCCTTTTCTTACCTTTTCTTTCCTTTTCTTGATTTTTCTTGCCTTTTCATGCCTTTTCGTTCCTTTTCCATGCCTTTTCTTGCCTTATCTTACCTTTTCATGCCTTTTCATACCTTTTCTTATTTTTTCTTTCCTTTTCTTGCAATTTCTTGTCTTTTCCTTACCTTTCCTTGCCTTATCTTGCCTTATCTTTTATTTTCTTTCCTTTTTTTTCCTTTTCTTGCCTTTTCTTGCCTTATCTTTATTTTTCTTTCCTTTTCTTGCCTTTTCTTGCATTTTCTTTCCTTTTCTTACCTTTTCTCTCCTTTTCTTTCCTTATATAACCTTTTCTTGCCTTTTCTTTCCTTTTCTTGGCTTTTCGTGCCTTTTCCTTGCCTTTTCTTGCCTAATCTTACCTTTTCTTGCCTTTTCATAACTTTTCTTGCCTTTTCTTACTTTTTCTTGCCTTTTCTTGCTTTTTCTTGCCTTTTCTTGTCTTTTCCTCGTCTTTTCTTGCCTTATCTTGCCTTATCTTTCTTTTCTTTCCTTTTCTTGCCTTATCATCCCTTTTCTTGCCTTTTCTTTCCTTTTTATGCCTTATCATCCCTTTTCTTGCCTTTTCTTTCATTTTCCTTGCCTTTTCCTTGCCTTTTCTTACATTTTCTTGCCTTTTCCTTGCTTTTTTTGCCTTTTACGTGCCTTTTCTTTCCTTATGTTGCCTTTTCTTGCCTTTTCCTTGCCTTTTCTTTCCTTTTCTTGCCTTATCTTGCATTTTCTTGCCTTTTCCTTGCCTTATCTTTCCTTATGTTGCCTTTTATTGCCTTTTCCTTGCGTTTTCTTTCCTTTTCTTGCCTTATCTTGCTTTTTCTTGCCTTTTCCTTGCCTTATCTTTCCTTTTCTTGCCTTTTCATGCCTTTTCTTGCCTTATCTTTCCTTTTCTTGCCTTTTCTTGCCTTTTCCATGCCTTTTCTTACGTTTTCTTTCCTTTGCTTACCTTTTCTTGCCTTATCTTGCCTTTTCTTTCCTTTTCTTGCCTTTTCTAGCCCTTTCATACCTTATCTGCCTTTTTCATGACTTTTCTTGCCTTTTCTTTCCTTTTCTTTCCTTTTCCTCGCGTTTTCTTACCTTTTCTTTCCTTATCTTGCCTTTTCTTTCCTTTTCCTTGCCTTTTCTTACCTTTTCTTTCCTTTTCCTTGCTTTTTCTTACCTTTTCTTTGCCTTTTATTCCTTTTCCATGCTTTTTCTAACCTTTTCTTACCTTTTCCTTGCCTTTTCATGCCTTTTCCTTGCTTTTTCTTTCCTTTTCTAGACTTATCTTGCCTTATCTTAGCCTTTTATTTCCTTTTCTTGCCTTATCTTTCCTTTTCTTATCTTATCTTTCCTTTTCTTGCCTTTTCCATGCCTTTTCTTGCCTTTTCTTTCCTTTTCTTGCCTTTTCTTTCCTTTTCCATGCCTTTTCTTGCCTTATCTTTCCTTATCTTGCCTTTTCTTGTCGTTTCCTGCCTGATCTTGCCTTTTCTTGCCTTATCTTACCTTTTCATGCCTTTTCATGCCCTTTCCATGCCTTTTCTTGCCTTTTCTTGCTTATTCTTGCCTTTTCCTTTCCTTTTCCTTCCTGATCTTGCCTTTTCTTATCTTATCTTGGCTTTTCTTTCCTTTTCTTACCTTTTGCCATCTTTTCTTACCTTTTGTCACCTTTTCTTACCTTTTCTTTCCTTTTCTTGCCTTTTTGTGCCTTTTCCTTTCCTTTTCTTGCCTTATCTTACCATTTCTTGCATTTTTTTGCCTTTTCATTCCTTTTCATGCCTTTTTATGCCTTTTCCTTGCCTTTGCTTGACTTATCTTGCCATTTCTCGCCTTTTGCTTGCCTTTACTTGACTTATCTTGCCTTTTCATGCCTTTTCCATACCCTTTCTTGCATTTTCTTTCCTTTTCTTGCCTATTCCTTGCCTTTTCTTGCCTTTTCCTTGCCTTCTCCTGCCTGATCTTGCCTTTTCTTGCCATATCTTTCCTTTTCTTTCCTATTCTTGCCTTTTCTTGCCTTATCTTGCCTTTTCTTGCCCTTTCTTTCCTTTTCTTACCTTTTCTCGCCTTTTCTTACCTTTTCTTCCCTTTTCTTGCCTTTTCTTTCCATTTTGTGCCTATTCGTGCCTTTTCCTTGCCTTTTCTTGCCATATCTTTCCTTTTCATGCCTTTTCTTACCTTTTCTTTAATTGCCTTTTCTTGCCTTTTTATGCCATTTCTTGCCTTTTCTTTCCTTTTCCTTGCCTTTTCTTAAATTTTCATGCCTTTACTTGCCTTTTCTTTGCCTTTTCTTACTTTATCATTTCCTTTTTTCCTTTTCTTGCCTTTCCTTGCCTTTTCTTACCGTATCTTGCCTTTTTCTTACCTTTTCATGACTTTTCCATGCCTTTTCTTGCCTTTTCTTTCCTTTTCTTTCATTTTCTTACATTTTCTTACCTTTTCTTGCCTTTTCTTGCCATTTCTTTCCTTTTCTTGGCTTTTCTTTCATTTTCCTTGCCTTTTCATGTATTTTCTTGCCTTTTCTTGGCATATCTATCCTTTTCTTGCCTTTTCATGCCTTTTCTTGCCATTTCTTTCCTTTACTTGCCTTTTCTTTCCTTTTCCTTACCTTTTCTTTCCTTATCTTGCATTTTCTTTCCCTTTCCTTACCTTTTCTTACCTTTTCATGCCTCTACTTGCCTTTTCTTTCCTTTTTATGCCATTTCTTGCCTTTTTCTTTACTTTTCTTACTTTATCTTTCCTTTTTTGCCTTTTCCTTGTCTTTTCTTACCTTATCTTGCCTTTTTCCTACCTTTTCTTGCCTTTTCATTCCTTTTCCATGCCTTTTCTTTCCTTTTCTTGCCTTTTCCTTGCCTTTTCCTGCCTGATCTTGCCTTTTCTTGCCTTATCTTGCCTTATCTTTCCTTTTCTTTTGTTTTCATGCCTTATCTTGCCTTATCTTGCCTTTTCTTTGCTTTTCTTACCTTATCTCGCCTTTTCTTACCTTTTCTTTCCTTTTCTTGATTTTTCTTGCCTTTTCATGCCTTTTCGTTCCTTTTCCATGCCTTTTCTTGCCTTATCTTACCTTTTCATGCCTTTTCATACCTTTTCTTATTTTTTCTTTCCTTTTCTTGCAATTTCTTGTCTTTTCCTTACCTTTCCTGGCCTTATCTTGCCTTATCTTGCCTTATCTTTTATTTTCTTTCCTTTTTTTTCCTTTTCTTGCCTTTTCTTGCCTTATCTTTATTTTTCTTTCCTTTTCTTGCCTTTTCTTGCATTTTCTTTCCTTTTCTTACCTTTTCTCTCCTTTTCTTTCCTTATCTAACCTTTTCTTGCCTTTTCTTTCCTTTTCTTGGCTTTTTGTGCCTTTTCCTTGCCTTTTCTTGCCTAATCTTACCTTTTCTTGCCTTTTCATAACTTTTCTTGCCTTTTCTTGCTTTTTCTTTCCTTTTCTTGCTTTTTCTTGCCTTTTCTTGTCTTTTCCTCATCTTTTCTTGCCTTATCTTTCTTTTCTTTCCTTTTCTTGCCTTATCATCCCTTTTCTTGCCTTTTCTTTCCTTTTTATGCCTTATCATCCCTTTTCTTGCCTTTTCTTTCCTTTTCCTTGCCTTTTCCTTGCCTTTTCTTACATTTCCTTGCTTTTTTTGCCTTTTACGTGCCTTTTCTTTCCTTATGTTGCCTTTTCTTGCCTTTTCCTTGCCTTTTCTTTCCTTTTCTTGCCTTATCTTGCATTTTCTTGCCTTTTCCTTGCCTTATCTTTCCTTATGTTGCCTTTTCTTGTCTTTTCCTTGCCTTTTCTTTCCTTTTCTTGCCTTATCTTGCTTTTTCTTGCCTTTTCCTTGCCTTATCTTTCCTTTTCTTGCCTTTTCTTGCCTTTTCCATGCCTTTTCTTACCTTTTCTTTCCTTTGCTTACCTTTTCTTACCTTATCTTGCCTTTTCTTTCCTTTTCTTGCCTTTTCTAGCCCTTTCATTCCTTATCTTGGTTTTTCATGCCTTTTCTTTCCTTTTCTTTCCTTTTCCTTGCGTTTTCTTACCTTTTCTTTCCTTATCTTGCCTTTTCTTTCCTTTTCCTTGCCTTTTCTTGCCTTTTCTTTCCTTTTCCTTGCTTTTTCTTACCTTTTCTTTGCCTTTTATTCCTTTTCCATGCTTTTTCTTACCTTTTCTTACCTTTTCCTTGCCTTTTCATGCCTTTTCCTAGCTTTTTCTGTCCTTTTCTAGACTTATCTTGCCTTATCTTAGCCTTTTATTTCCTTTTCTTGCCTTATCTTTCCTTTTCTTGCCTTATCTTTCCTTTTCTTGCCTTTTCCATGCCTTTTCTTGCCTTTTCTTTCCTTTTCTTTCCTTTTCTTGCCTTATCTTTCCTTTGCTTTCCTTTTCTTGCCTTATCTTGCCTTTTCTTGCCGTTTCATGCCTTTGCTTACCTTTTCTTGACTTATCTTGCCTTTTCATGCCTTTTCTTTCATTTTCTTTCCTTTCCTTGCCTATTCCTTGCCTTTTCTTTTCTTTTCCTTGCCTTTTCCTGCCTGATCTTGCCTTTTCTTGCCTTATCTTACCTTTTCATGCCTTTTCATGCCTTTTCCATGCCTTTTCTTGCCTTTTCTTGCCTATTCTTGCCTTTTCCTTTCCTTTTCCTTCCTGATCTTGCCTTTTCTTATCTTATCTTGCCTTATCTTTCCTTTTCTTTCCTTTTCTTACCTTTTGCCATCTTTTCTTACCTTTTGTCACCTTTTCTTACCTTTTCTTTCCTTTTCTTGCCTTTTTGTGCCTTTTCCTTTCCTTTTCTTGCCTTATCTTTCCGTTTCTTGCATTTTCTTGCCTTTTCTTTCCTTTTCATGCCTTTTTGTGCCTTTTCCTTGCCTTTGCTTGACTTATCTTGCCATTTCTCGCCTTTTGCTTGCCTTTACTTGGCTTATCTTGCCTTTTCATGCCTTTTCCATACCCTTTCTTGCCTTTTCTTTCCTTTTCTTGCCTATTCCTTGCCTTTTCTTGCCTTTTCCTTGCCTTCTCCTGCCTGATCTTGCCTTTTCTTGCCATATCTTTCCTTTTCTTTCCTATTCTTGCCTTATCTTGCCTTATCTTGCCTTTTCTTGCCCTTTCTTTCCTTTTCTTACCTTTTCTCGCCTTTTCTTACCTTTTCTTCCCTTTTCTTTCCTTTTCTTTCCATTTTGTGCCCATATCTTCCCTTTTCATGCCTTTTCTTACCTTTTCTTTAATTGCCTTTTCTTGCCTTTTTATGCCATTTCTTGCCTTTTCTTTCCTTTTCCTTGCCTTTTCTTAAATTTTCATGTCTTTACTTGCCTTTTCTTACTTTATCATTTCCTTTTTTCCTTTTCTTGCCTTTCCTTGCCTTTTTCTTGCCTTTTCATTACTTTTCCATGCCTTTTCTTGCCTTTTCTTTCCTTTTCTTGCCTTTTCTTGCCTTTTCCTTGCCTTTTCCTTCCTGATCATTCCTTATCTTGTCGTATCTTGCCTTATCTTTCCTTTTCTTGCCTTGTCTTTTCGTGCCTTTTCCTTGCCTTTTCTTGCCTTATCTTACCTTTTCATGCCTTTTGTTGCCTTTTCATGCCTTTTCTTGCCTTTTTATGCCTTTTCTTGTCTTTTCCTTGCCTTATCTTTCCTTATCTTTCATTTTCTATCCTTTTTTTCCTTTTCTTGCCTTTTCTTGCCTTATCTTACCTTTTCTTTCCTTTTCTTACCTTTTCTCTCCTTTTCTTTCCTTTTCTTACCTTTTTTTCCCTTTCTTTCCTTTTCGTGCCTTTTCCTTGCCTTCTCTTGCCTTATCTTACCGTTTCTTGCCTTTTCTTGCTTTTTCTTTCCTTTTATTTGCTTTTCTTATCTTTTCCTTGACTTTTCTTGCATTATCTTACCTTATCTTTCCTTTTCTTTCCTTTTCTTGCCTTTTCTTGCCTTTTCTTTCCTTTTCTTGCCTTTTCTTTCCTTATCTTGCTTTTTCATCCCTTTTCCTTGCCTTTCCTTGCCTTATCTTGCCTTTTCTTACCTTTTGCTTGCCTTTTCTTACCTTGTCATGCCTTTTCCTTTCTTTTCATGCCTTTTCCATGCCTTTTCTTTCCTTATCTTGCCTTTTCTTGCCTTTTCCTTGCCTTTTCTTTACTTTTCTTGCCCTTTCATGCCTTTTCTTGCCTTATCTTGCCTTTTCTTGCCTTACCTTTCCTTTTCCTGGCTTTTTCTTACCTTTTCTTGCCTTTTCTTTGCCTTTTATTCATTTTAGATGCATTTTCTTACCTGTTCTTGCATTTTTCTTGCCTTTTCATGCCTTTTCCTAGCCTTTTCTTTCCTTTTCTTTCCTTATCTTTCCTTTTCTTGCCTTATCTTGCCTTTTCTTTCCTTTTCCATGCTTTTTCTTGCCTTTTCTTTCCTTTTTTTCCTTTTCTTTCCTTTTCCTTGCCTTATCTTGCCTTTTCATGCCTTTTCCATGCCTTTTCTTGCCTATTCCTTGCCTTTTCCTTCCCTTTTCCAGTCTGATCTTGCCTTTTCTTGCCTTATCTTGCCTTATCTTTCCTTATCTTTCCTTTTCTTGCCTTATCTTGCCTTTTCTTGCCTTTTCTTGCCTTTTCTTACCTTTTCTCGCCTTTTCTTATATTTTCTTGCCTTTTCTTGCCTTTTCATTCCTTTTCTTGCCTTTTCTTGCCTTATCTTACCTTTTCATTGCTTTTCTTGCCTTTTCTTGTCTTTTCCTTTCCTTTCCTTGCCTTATCTTTAATTTTCTTGCCTTTTCTTTCCTTTTTCTTACCTTTTCTTACTTTTCATGCCTTTTCTTGCCATTTTATGCCATTTTTTGCCTTTTCCTTGCCTTTTCTTGCCTTATCTTACCTTTTTCTTGCCTTTTCTTGCTTTTTCATGCCTTTTCCATGCCTTTTCTTGCCTTTTCTTTCCTTTTCTTGCCTTTTCTTGCCTATTCCTTGCATTTTCTTGCCTTTTCTTGCCTGATCTTGCCTTATCTTTCCTTTTCTTACCTTTTCTCGCCTTTTCTTACCTTTTCTTGCCTTTCCTTGCCTTTTCTCTCCTTTTCTTGCCTTTTCGTGCCTTTTCCTTGCCTTTTCTTGCCTTATCTTACCTTTTCATGCCTTTTCTTGCCTTTTCATACCTTTTCTTTCCTTTTCTTGTCTTGTCTTTTCTTATCTTTTCCTTGCCTTTCCTTACCTTATCTTGCCTTAACTTTCATTTTCTTTCCCTTTTTTTACTTTTCTTGCCTTTTCTTGCCTTTTCTTACCTTTTCTCTCCCTTTCTTGCCTTTTCTTGCTTTTTCTTGCCTTTTCTTTATCTTTTCTTGCCTTATCTTACATTTTCTTGCCTTTTCATGCCTTTTCTTGCCTTTTTGTGATACCCTCACCCTTCTACCAAATTTGTTACAACAAAATATGGTTGGTTTTGGAAGGGTTTAGGCTTAGTCCGTCATCATTTGATAAAATAGGCATAACTTCCTCATCCGGACTCCAAATTAGGTGATTGCAATTCGTGTGGATTCATAACACCTGGATATATAACTTTGTTTTTTTTTTAGTTTTGTGATTTATGAAATAATCTGGCAGTAACAGAGCAATTAATCAAGGTGCTCAGAAATTGGTCTAATTTCGTCGGTATTGGGAAGTTATGTGGAAATAATTTGTTGTGTGACTTTATTTGAATAAGGCTCATTTTAGGGACTTATTAGAAAATATTAAGAAGTTTAGAAATTATTTTGAATGGCTGGAAAAGTCTAGGATCAAAAGGGAAATTCTATTACAAGTTTGCTAGGTGGCAAATGAAAAGTAGGATGACTAAGCTACTTAGCATGCATATAAAAGGGAAAATCTTTGGGATCAGGCTTTAGGCATGAAACACTTGAACATTAGAAGAGAAAATAGAGGAGAAAGGACTAGGAGAAAGGGGGAAAACGAAGGGAAAAGAAGAGAAAAGAAGAGAAAAGAAAAGGGGCCAGATTTCAACAACTTGGAAGAATAGGTAAGTAGTTTTGTAGGATTTTGCTTAATTTGAGTAGAAATCATTTTAGACCTTGAAGAAGCTTGTAGGTAAAGATTAGAACAGATTAATATAGACCAAGATGAAGGATTCGTATGTATAGAAGGCAGAAGAGAAATTGATCATCGGGGTTTTGTGAATTTTAGCATAGGTTTTGGGGCTGTCTTGTGTAAATCCGAATCTAAGAAATGAACTAAGGCATTTTTATGTTACCTAGCATCTAATTACATGATTGAGAAGCTGGTAATGATAGTCGTTTATGTTCTTTTGACTAGTTAATCGACATTTTGAATTCGAGTGCCACGAGTTGTAAAACAAAGCACGGAGCTTCTCTTTGAATGGTTTGAGCAACCATTGTCTTGTAAGTGGATATTCTTTGTAACATGTGTTTAGTTAACTAGATGTGGGTGATGTGCTTTATTTGGCGTACTTTTGAATGGTTTGAAATATGGTATTGGGTTTGGTTTTGGTCTATTTGATATTTGAGGTTCCTTTTGGATTGTTTGTGTATGAATATGAATTTTGAAAAGTTTGGTATGTAATTTGTGTGATGGCAGATGATGAGGTCTACCCGTGACCAACCGGGGATGTTGGCATATGTGCACATATTCTGAGGATACATTGGATATGTATACGATATGATATTTGGCCGGCGGGGTTGGTTTCTGATGGCGCCTTTAAGATATGGTATCCTCGTGTCGGTGTGGGAGTGACACTATCTAGACCTATCTGAAGTTCATCTGAATTATGTTATGTGGTTGTGAAGGTCTATCTGAATTGTGGTTATGTTTGATATGTGATTACTTTGATGAACTTATTTGTGAAGTGGTCTTTTGTCATCGCAGTCTTGTGTTAGTATTTGGGTTTGATGGGGATGTTTGGTTGGTTAAATACATGTTACTTATAATATTTACTTGCCAAGTGTTTCAAAACACTTATCCTTTACTTCAATCCACAGGTGAAGAGATTTGAGCTATTGTTTGCATCTGGAGAATCTATTCCATCTGAGTTCAGCCGGTTGCTTCCATCTCGGGATACATTTGAAGGTCTCCAGATGGTCTTTCTCTTTTGTGATCTAGGTCGCTCCATTGTACATATTTGTTGGTCTTTTGACTTATGACCGTAGCCTAATGTTAATATGTATTATATGTGTAAATTATGTTTATGTTTTGAAAGGATATATTTGATGATAAGACGTTGGAGATGTGTACTCCAACTTTTGAATTATGCCTACCAGATTTTGGACACGATAAATATGTAGTTTAAAGAAACAATGTTGTGGAAAAAAAATGCTTTGACTATTCTTATAATGAGACAGGTGAGTTATGTTTGAGGCTTGCTAGGTTATGGTTTATTATATTGAGTCGTGACACTTTTCTTACCTTTTCTTACCTGTTCTTGTCTTTTCCTTGCCTTTTTTTGCCTTATCTTGCATTATCTTTCCTTTTCTTGCCTTTTATTACATTTTCTTTCCTTATCTTGCCTTTTCTTACATTTTCTTCCCTTTTATTTCCTTTTCTTGCCTTTTCATCACTTTTCCTTGCCTTTTCTTACCTTTTCCTGCCTTTTCCTTGCTATTTCATGCCTTTTCCATGCCTTTTCTTTCGTTATCTTGCCTTTTCCTTGCCATTTCTTTCCTTTTCTTGCCTTTTCATGCCTTTTCCATGCCTTTTCTTTCCTTTTCTTTCCGTTTCTTGCCTCATCTTTCCTTTTCTTTCCTTTGCTTGCCTTTTCTTGCCTTTTCTTGCCTTTTCTTTCCTTTTCTTTCCTTTTCTTGCCTTTTCATGCCTTTTCCTTGCCTTTTCCTGCCAAATCTTACCTTTTCTAGCATTTTCATGCCTTTTCATGCCTTTTCATGCTTTTTCTTTCCTTTTCTTGCCTTTTCTTATCTTTTCCTTGCCTTTTCTTGCCTTATCTTGCATTATCTTTCATTTTCTTGCCCTTTCTTACATTTTCTTGCCTTTTCTTACATTTTCATGCCTTAACTTTCCTATTTTTGCCTTTTTCTTACTTTTTTCTTGCCTTTTCCACGCCTTTTCTTCCCTTTTCCTTCCTATTCCTTGTCTTTTCTCGCCTTTTCCTTGCCTTTTCCTTCCTGATCTTGCCTTTTCTTGCCTTATCTTTCCTTTTCTTTCCTTTTCTTACCTTTTCTAGCCTTTTCTTAACTTTTCTTGCCTTTTCTTGCCTTTTCGTTACTTTTACTTGCCTTTTCTTGCCTTATCTTACCTTTTCATGCCTTTTCTTGCATTTTCATGCCTTTTCTTTCCTTTTCATTCCTTTTTTTGCCTTTTCTTGTCTTTTCCTTGCCTTTCCTTGCCTTATATTGCCATATCTTTCATTTTCTTTCCTTTTTTTCCCTTTCTTTCCTTTTCTTGCCTTTCCTTGCCTTATATTGCCTTATTTTTCATTTTCTTTCCTTTTTTTTCCTTTTCCTTGCCTTTTCTTACCTTTTCATGCTTTTACTTGCCTTTTCTTGCCATTTTATGCCATTTCTTCCCTTTTCTTGTTTTATCTTTCCTTTTTTTTCCTTTTCTTGCCTTTTCCTTGCCTTTTCATACCTTATCTTGACTTTTTCTTGCCTTTTCTTTTCTTTTCATGCCTTTTCCATGCCTTTTCTTACCTTTTCTCGCCTTTTCTTACCTTATCTTACCTTTTCATGCCTTTTCTTATCTTTTCATGCCTTTTCTTGCCTTTTCTTTCCTTTTCTTGCCTTTTCTTCTCTTTTCTTTGCCTTTCCTTACCTTTTCTTGCCTTTTGGTGTCTTTTCCTTGCCTTTTCTTGCCTTATCTTACCTTTTCATGCCTTTTCTTAGCTTTTCATGGCTTTTCTTGCCTTTTCTTATCTTTTCCTTCCCTTTCCTTGCCTAATCTTACCTTACCTTTCATTTTCTTGCCTTTTCTATCCTTTTCCTTGCCTTTTCTTACCATTTCTTGCCTTTACTTGCCTTTTTATGCCTCTTCTTGCCTTTTCCTTGCCTTTTCTTGCTTTATCTTTCCTTTTTTTGCCTTTTGTTGCCTTTTCTTACCTTATCTTGCCTTTTCATGCCTTTTCCATGCCTTTTTTTGCCTTTTCTTTCCTTTTCTTGCCTATGCCTTGCCTTTTCTTGCCTTTTCCTGAATGATCTTACAATTTCTTGCCTTATCTTGCCTTATCTTTACTTTTCTTTCCTTTTCTTATCTTTTCTTTCCTTTTCTTATCTTATCTTACCTTTTCATGCCTTTTCCTTTCCTTTTCTTGCCTTTTCATGCCTTTTCCTTGCCTTTTCTTGCCTTTGCTTGCCTTTTCTTAAATTATCTTGCCATTTCTTGCCTTTGCTTGCCTTTTCTTGACTTATGTTGCCTTTTTATGCCTTTTCCATGCCTTTTCTTGCCTTTTCTTGCATATTCCTTGCCTTTTCTTTTCTTTTCTCGCCTTTTCTTACCTTTTCTTGCCTTTTTCTTTCTTTTTCTTGTCTGTTCTTCTCTTTTCCTTGCCTTATCTTGCCTTATCTTTTATTTTCTTGCCTTATCTTTCCTTTTCCTTGCCTTTTCTTACCTTTTCATGCTTTTACTTGCCTTTTCTTTCCTTTTCTTGCCATTTCTTACCTTTTCCATGCCTTTTCCTTCCCGATCTTGCCTTATCTTGCCTTGTCTTTCCTTTTCTTTCCTTTCCTTACCTTTTCTTGCCTTTTCTTGCCATTTCTTTCCATTTTTTTCCTTTTCGTGCCTTTTCCTTGTCTTTTCTTGCCTTTGCTTGCCTTTTCTTGACTTATCTTGCCATTTCTTCCCTTTGCCTACATTTTCTTGACTTATCTTGCCTTTTCATGCCTTTTCCATGCCTTTTCTTGCCTTTTTTTTCCTTTTCTTGCCTTTTCTTGCCTGTTCCTTGCCTTTTCCTGCATGATCTTTCCTTTTCTTGCCCTATCTTTCCTTTTCTTTCCTTTTCTTGAATTTTCTTGCCTTTTCTTACCTTTTCTCTCCTTTTCTGACCTTTTCTTGCCTTTTCTTTCCTTTTCTTGCCTTTTTGTGCCTTTTCCTTGCCTTTTCTTGCCTTATCTTACCTTTTCATGCCTTTTCTTACTTTTTCATGCATTTTCTTTCCTTTTCCTTCCTTTTCTTATCTTTTCCTTGCCTTTCCTTGCCTTATCTTTCCTTTTCCTTGCCTTTTCTTACCTTTTCATGCCTTTATGTGACATTCAGAAAAAATGGTTGGTCGGAATGCATCGCATCGAGATGGTTACATGAGATGTGTGATTTGAAGTGTTCAATGATATCAATTGGTGTCCTTATGATTCCCATTTCAACCACAACAATCTTTAGTGAATTTATTTCCTTGAGAAGCTACTTGGACAGATTTGGACAGATTGACCTTTGCTTAGTAAATTGGGCATAACATTCTCAATATTGCTTCAAATGGTACAAATGAACTTGATCCAGAAACTAGAAACATAGAGGAACAAATAAGTTGACTATCAAATTGGATAAAAACTAGAGGAAGGCCACCATTCTTCAGCTGCTTGCTTGTGAATGAATCTGATTGGACCCCGGATTTTAAGTAGCCAATTGCAACACTCCACTTGTTTGCTCCATAGATCAAATTGAAGAGGTGAGTGGAATGCTATTGGACCTCACCCACCTCCTTCTATGTCTCAGAGACTTCCTTTAAGAAGCAAAACGTCCTCACACTTAGCCACAAAACAGAATTGAAAAGAAGAAGAGAGAGAGAGAGAGCTGAAGGAAAGAGAAAGAAGCTGCTCAATAAAGAATCAAGCGGTACGCCTACTTCCGTTCAGATTTGGACTTTGAACCTTTGACGAGAGTTGTAGAGGACTTCAATACCTTTCCTTTGGTATATCATATGTGAAATTTGGATTAGGAAATTGACAGGAAATTCGTTTTGAATTAGACTATCATTGAAGAAGCACACAACTGAGGTTGTTGAGGAAAACGTGATCGGTAAGCATACTTAGGCTTCGAATTGGGACATGAAATTTTGACAGCTTACAGAGGACTCTATAAGCTTTCTAACCGTATACCATATGCCTTGTTTGGATGAAGAAATCGTGTTCAAGACTTGGTTGAAGTTCGGACTTGTCTGCTGTGTTCAGATTGAAGGGGCTCAAGAATAGAGACTTGGTAAGTAGTTTGTTTGGAAATTTCAGTGAATATGTGGATTCTGAGATATCAAGGACATACAGGGGAAGTCATGTAAAGTGTTATTTGAAGTGGTTATGATCTGAGATTGAGTTATATGTGGTAATTATTGAAGATGAAGTGGTTGAGCTTCTCTTGTGTTTGGTTTGTGTTGTGATTGCCAAAACAGATTGTTGGATGACATTTATGACCATGAGTAGGCTCTAAACAGATTATACATGTGTGGTATATTTGTCAAGAAAGTAAGGATTGAAAGAGATTGAGATATTTAGACGATGTGTTATGATTATGTCGTTATCCGTTGTTCTGAAGCGTTGGCAGCGATTTGGTTTAGGAATTCAGAGATTAACCTCGTTATTGTGATTTGGGATTGTGAACAGAACATCCGCAAGGTGTGTGGGTGAAGGAGAATCATTTTGAAAGCTTTGAGTGAAAGGCATTGGATTCAGAAATCAGTGTGATCGGTGGATCTTCGTTGTGTAACCGGATAGACCATGATATGTTGGTTGTGTTTGTTATATGCATTTTTCAGATCTTGATTGATGTGTATCTCATGCATATGTTCTTGGTTATGAGATGAGATTGTGCATATGTGATACGTTTGGTATATTGTGATCGGTTTGTGATGAATGTGAGATTTGTGAATGGCCGGCTAGATTGCTAGCTCGGGCTGATTTGGTATATTTGGCATATGTGTGAGGGATATGATTCTGGACCGTTGGGTCATATGTTTATTAAGATATGTGTTTTGTGAGAGAGATGAACAGGCTTTCCCGTACTAACTGCGGATGTTAGTCTATGAGCTCATAGTTTGGGGATATCACTAGTTTACGTATGTAAGCTAGCTTTGTGTTTGTGTGGACGGAGATTCGTTTGGCCATTTGGATATCCCTTGGCAGTCAGAGGAAGGGGCTTTTCAAAACCTGTTCATGGCTCTATGTGTCTGTGTGTTTATATTTTTGTTTTCGGTAATTTGTGCATCATATGGTCATCATGCATTTCAAGTTCAGTTACGTCGAACATGGTTGAGTTCTGTGGCACGTATATCTCAGACATAACTAATATGTTATGTTCTATCTTCTTACTAAGTATTCCCAAACACTTACCCCTCCTACTAATCTATCTCAGGTTCCAAGGTGCCATAGTAGCGTTGATTCTGGAGTCTGTATTTCTAGCCATCTTATTCGTTCGAGGGCTACACTTTTGAGGTCTCCAGACTTGTGCTTCCTTGTACATCTGTACAGATGCTCCGTAGTGGTTAGATCCTGGTTTATGTCCGATTTTGGATTTGTCATTTGGAGATGGATTGTTCAGATTTTCATTGATGGTTGTGTACCATCTTTGCATGTGTTGTATCTTTCTCAGGTTTGTTTGATGTGAGTATTGATGAATTTGTGTGAGGCTTGCTAGATTGCACATTTGCAGATGTTTACCGTGGAGTCTAGCACCGGTCACCGACCTGAGAGCGGGTCGGGACAAAGTTGGTATCAGAGCTTGGTTGTGTTTATTTGGTTTGTCGTTGAATGTGTTTTGTTTGTACCATACGGAGCATAGGATTTGTCGTGTCTTTGTCCTCTATTGGATAATCTTTTCATTTGGCCTCTTAAATGTTGACTTGTTCTAGTAGGGAGGATATGCCTGTGACACGTAGAGGTTCTAATGCTATGATGAGGGAGCATGGTGAGAGCTCTGATAGAGCTAGAGATGATGCTACGCTACTGCCACGCCAGCTGAGACAGGTCAACCAGTTAGTGGCACTTCTGGATGTAGAAAGCGGAGTGGTGATGCTATAGACAGAGTGATGATGGCAATGGAGAAGTTTATCACTACTCAACAAAGTCAGGCAGAGAAGAAAGCCGCTATGACACCTAGAGATGATACATTGGCAGAGTTTCTGAGGCTACACCCACCCACATTCTCTGGTGTGTGAGATGATCCTCAGTTGTTCCTTGATGAGATGGAAAAGAGGTGGAAGATTCTGAATTGTGATAGTAAAAGAATGGTGGAACTAGCAGCATTTAAATTGACAGGTGAGGCAGGAGTATGGTTACAAACTGTGGAATCAACTGGATGGACTTGGGATCAGTTTAGCGATTCACTGTTGGCTCGCTTCTTGCCTGAAAGTCTGAGAGATGCTCGTGCGTTCGAGTTCGAAAGATTGTTGAAGACGCCAGAGATGACGGTGACGGTGTATGAACAGAGGTTTGATTATCTTTCTCGTTATGCAAAGCATCTGATTCCCACTGAGGAGAAGAAGGTGAAGAGATTTGTTCAAGGACTCGATGATGCGATGTTTAAAGTAATGTACCCACCTGGATTCCAATCTTATTCAGCGGCCGTGGATTGTGCGAGGACATTGGAGATGCGTGATAATGAGCGGCTTACAGTGCAGAAGCAAGCTAAGGTGCAGCGATTTGATAGGCCACCGCAGTATGGTTCAAACCAGAGTTTCGGACAACAGCAGCAAAGGCCAAACTTTCAACCTAATTTCTCGAGAGGTGGAGGAGCACTTGGAAGATTTGGTAGAGCATTTGGGAGAGGAAATGGCCCTCGCGGTCAAGCAGGAGGTCGAGGCCAATTCGGAGGTCCATTGAATTATTCTAGTTGCGGGAAGCAACATCCTGGAAGACCTTGCTACAGACAATCGAGAGCTTGTTTTGGATGCGGTAAATTTGGACATCATATGAAGGATTGTCGTGTGGCTAAGGCAAGAGAATATGCGCAGCTTACTAGCTTATCGGGACGACCTGAAGAACAATATAGGAGTCCAGTTAGTCAGAGCCATCAGGGAGAGACTTCGGTTCTTCGAGGAAAGGAGCCGATGGAGCAGAGTGAAGGTGGTCCTGCTCGTGTATATGCTCTCACCAGGAAAGATGCTACGACGTCTAATAATGTGGTTTCAGGTATACTCCCTATAGGCTTGTCTAATGCTCGAGTCTTGTTTGATTCAGGGTCGACACATTCGTTTTTGTCACCCCAGTTTGCTAGATCCTCTGATAGTCCACTTGTGTCATTGAGGGAGCCGTTAGATGTTTGTACTCCTTCAGGTCATATCATTCATGTGCATTTAGTTCTTACATCGTGTGTGATAGTTGTGGATGGTCATGAGATGTTGACTGACCTACATGTGTTAGATATGGATGATTTTGATGTGATTTTGGGGATGGACTGGTTATCGTGCTATCATGCTATGGTGGATTGCTTTAATAAGATTGTGAAGTTTAAGCCTGAGGGTGAACCAGAATTTATGTTTCGGGGTGATGGGATGATGACTCCACCAAGGCTTATTTCATGTTTGAAGGCTTCGAGATTGTTACAGAGGGGTTGTGTAAGTTACCTTGCTATTGTTAAAGAGGCTAATATGGAAAAGGTAACTGTTGATGATATTCCCGTTGTGGAAGAATTTTCTGATGTTTTTCCAGATGAGTTACCGGGTTTACCACCAGAGAGAGAGATTGAGTTTTGTATTGAGTTGATGCCAGGAACAGAGCCGATTTCGATACCATCATATCGTATGGCACCTGCTGAGTTAAAAGAGTTGAAGATTTAGTTGCAAGATTTGTTGGATAAGGAATATATTCGGCCTAGTGTTTCACCATGGGGTGCTCCTGTGTTGTTTGTTCGGAAGAAGGATGGAAGTTTGAGACTCTGCGTTGATTATCGCCAACTCAATAAGGTAACGATCCGCAACCAGTATCCTCTTCCACGTATCGATGATTTGTTTGATCAGTTGCGAGATGCCAAGTGGTTTTCAAAGATTGACTTAAGGTCGGGGTACCATCAGTTGAGGATTCGAAAGAAAGATGTGACCAAGACAGCTTTCAGAACTCGGTATGGGCATTATGAATTCTTGGTTATGCCGTTTGCTCTTACGAATGCTCCTGCTTTCTTTATGGGCTTGATGAATCGGATGTTTAAACCATTCTTGGATCAGTTTGTAGTGGTCTTTATTGATGACATATTGATTTATTCACGGACTGAGGAAGAACATGAGAGACATCTTCGCTTGGTTTTGAAGACGTTGTTGGATAATGAGTTGTATGCCAAACTTTCTAAGTGTGAATTTTGGTTACAAAGTGTGGCATTCCTAGGACATATTATTTCCAAGGATGGAGTGTCAGTTGATCCAAAGAAGATAGAAGCTGTAGTGAATTGGCCAACTCCAGTTTTCTTGGTTTGGCTGGATATTACAGACGTTTTGTAAAAGGCTTTTCCACTTTGGCCGTTCCATTGACATGATTGACTCAAAAGAATGTGAAGTACGAATGGACAGAAGATTGTGAGAGAAGTTTTCAGGAGTTGAAATACTTGTTGACTAATGCTCTGATTTTGGCTTTACCGTCTGCAACTGGAAAGTATTCGGTGTATTGTGATGCTTCTAGGATTGGCTTGGGATGTGTATTGATGCAGGAAAGGAATGTGATTGTGTATGCCTCTAGACAGCTGAAGAAACACGAGCATAATTATCCAGTACATGACTTGGAAATGGGTGCAGTTGTGTTTGCGCTAAAAATTTGGAGACATTACCTATATGATGAGAAGTTTGACATATTTACTGACCACAAGAGTTTGAAGTACATTTTTGATCAGAGGGATCTGAATATGAGGCAGAGGGGATGGATGGAATTTTTGAAGGATTACGATTGCACTATTAACTATCATCCAGGTAAAGCTAACGTTGTGGCCGATGCTTTGAGTCGGAAGTCAGCGGGTAGTTTGGCACATATGTCAGTGACGCGAAGGCCTTTGATTTCAAGTATACATGAGATAGTCGACCAAGGGTTAGAGTTGACAACAGTGCTTGATGGAAATCAGCCTATGATGTTAGGTGAGTTACATCTACAACAAACTATACGTGGTCGTGTTGTAGAACTTCAGAGAGATGATCCTGAGTTGATGAAGATGATTGAAAGAGTTGAAGAAGGTAAATTGCCTAAATTCCATCTCAGTTCAAATGGTGTTTTATACTACGGTACTCGGTTGGTCGTACCTGATGTAAGAGACGTAAGGAAAGACATTATGGCTCAGGCACACAAGACCATTTATAGCATGCATCCAGGTTCTACCAAGATGTACCATGATATAAAGATTCATTATTGGTGGAATGGTATGAAGAAGGACATTGGGGATTTCGTTGCTAGATGTTTAACGTGTCAACAGGTGAAGGCTGAGCACCAAAGACCTTCGGGTTTGTTGCAACCGCTGGATATTCCAGAATGGAAATGGAAACGAATTACGATGGATTTATTAGTAGGCCTTCCGACTTCACCACGAGGATTTGATTCAGTTTGGGTTATCGTGGATAGATTGACAAAGTCAGCACACTTCCTACCGATCAAGAGTACGTATGATGCTACTAAGTTTGCTCAGTTATTCATTGATCATATTGTTCGATTGCACGGAGTTCCTGTCTCGATAGTCTCCGATCAAGGGACACATTTCACGTCTCAATTTTGGAAGAAATTTCAAGATGCTATGGGTACTCGTTTGGACTTGAGCACAGCTTTTCATCCTCAGACAGATGGACAGTCCGAGCAGACAATACAAATTCTCGAGGATATGATGTGATCGTGTGTGATTGATTTTGGAGGTAGTTGGGAACTTTATTTGCCTTTGATGGAATTCTCATACAATAATAATTATCAGAGTAGTATTCAGATGGCACCGTATGAAGCATTGTATAGCAGGAAGTGCAGATCACCGGTATATTGGGATGATGTTGGTGAGAAACAGAATGTGAATCTTGAATTCTTGGATGATACGGTTGAGGAGATCAAAGTGATTCGAAAGAGGCTAATGACAGCTCAGAGTAGACAGAAGTCGTACTCGGATAAAAGGAGAAAGGACATTGAATTTGAAAAGGGTTCAAGTGTATTTCTCAAAGTATCTCCGATGAAGGGTGTTATGAGATTTGGAAAGAAGGGTAAACTAAGTCCAAGATATGTGGGACCATTCGCGATTTTAGAGCAGGTTGGTCAAGTGGCTTATCGGTTGGCATTACCACCTGCGTTCTCACATATACATCCGGTATTCCATGTCTCCATGCTTAGGAGGTATTTACATGACTCCTCACATGTGATAGATCAGCCAAATGTGGAGTTTCGTGACGATCTCACCTACGATGAGCAGCCACTACAGATTATGGATAGGCAGGTGAGAAAACTAAGGACTAAGGAGTTACCGTTCGTGAAAGTATTGTGGCAAAATTATTCTCCATTAGAAGCCACATGGGAGTTAGAGGATGATATACGAGGAAGATTTCCGCACCTGTTTGAATAACCAAGTAAGTTCTTCGTTTGATAACTTAGTTACAAGTAAATTCGGGGACCGAATTTTTATAAGGGGGGAGAATTGTGACATTCGGAAAAAATGGTTGGTCGAAATGCATCGCATCGAGATGGTTACATGAGATGTGTGATTTGAAGTGTTCAATGATATCAATTGGTGTCCTTATGATTCCCATTTCAACCACAACAATCTTTAGTGAATTTATTTCCTTGAGAAGCTACTTGGACAGATTTGGACATATTGACCTTTGCTTAGTAAATTGGGCATAACATTCTCAATATTGCTTCAAATGGTACAAATGAACTTGATCCAGAAACTAGAAACATAGAGGAACAAATAAGTTGACTATCAAATTGGATAAAAACTAGAGGAAGGCCGCCATTCTTGAGCTGCTTGCTTGTGAATGAATCTGATTGGATCCCAGATTTTAAGTAGCCAATTGCAACACTCCACTTGTTTGCTCCATAGATCAAATTGAAGAGGTGAGTGGAATGCTATTGGACCTCACCCACCTCCTTCTATGTCTCAGAGACTTCCTTTAAGAAGCAAAACGTCCTCACACTTAGCCACAAAACAGAATTGAAAAGAAGAAGAGAGAGAGAGAGCTGAAGGAAAGAGAAAGAAGCTTCTCAATAAAGAATCAAGCAGTAAGCATACTTCCGTTCAGATTTGGACTTTAAACCTTTGAAGAGAGTTGTAGCGGACTTCAATACCTTTCTTTTGGTATATCATTTGTGAAATTTGGATTAGGGAATTGACAGGAAATTCGTTTTGAATCAGACTGTCGTTGAAGAAGCACACAGCTGAGGTTGTTGAGGAAAACGTGATCGGTACGCATACTTAGGCTTCGAATTGGGACATGAAATTTTGACAGCTTACAGAGGACTCTATAAGCTTTCTAACCGTATATTATATGCCTTGTTTGGATGAAGAAATATTGTTCAAGACTTGGTTGAAGTTCGGACTTGTCTGCTGTGTTCAGATTGAAGGGGCTCAAGAATAGAGACTTGGTAAGTAGTTTGTTTGGAAATTTCAGTGAATATGTGGATTCTGAGATATCAAGGACATACAGGGGAAGTCATGTAAAGTGTTATTTGAAGTGGTTATGATCTGAGATTGAGTTATATGTGGTAATTATTGAAGATGAAGTGGTTGAGCTTCTCTTGTGTTTGGTTTGTGTTGTGATTGCCAAAACAGATTGTTGGATGACATTTATGACCATGAGTAGGCTCTAAACAGATTATACATGTGTGGTATATTTGTCAAGAAAGTAAGGATTGAAAGAGATTGAGATATTTAGACGATGTGTTGTGATTATGTCGTTATCCGTTGTTATGAAGCGTTGGCAGCGATTTGGTTTAGGAATTCAGAGGTTAACCTCGTTATTGTGATTTGGGATTGTGAACAGAACATCCGCAAGGTGTGTGGGTGAAGGAGAATCATTTCGAAAGCTTTGAGTGAAAGGCATTGGATTCAGAAATCAGTGTGATCGATGGATCTTCATTGTGTAAGCGGATAGACCATGATATGTTGGCTGTGTTTGTTATATGCATGTTTTAGATCTTGATTGATGTGCGTCTCATGCATATGTTCTTGGTTATGAGATGAGATTGTGCATATGTGATACGTTTGGTATATTGTGATCGGTTTGTGATGAATGTGAGATTTGTGAATGACCGGCTAGATTGCTAGCTCAGGCTGATTTGGTATATTTGGCATATGTGTGAGGGATATGATTCTGGACCGTTGGGTCATATGTTTGTTAAGATATGTGTTTTGTGAGAGAGATGAACAGGCTTTCCCGTACTAACCGGGGATGTTAGTCTATGAGCTCACAGTTTGGGGATATCACTAGTTTATGTATGTAAGCTAGCTTTGTGTTTGTGTGGACGGAGATTCGTTTGGCCATTTGAATATCCCTTGGCAGTCAGAGGAAGGGGCTTTTCAAAACCTGTTCATGGCTCTATGTGTCTGTGTGTTTATATTTTTGTTTTCGGTAATTTGTGCATCATATGGTCATCATGCATTTCAAGTTTAGTTACATCGAACATGGTTGAGTTCTGTGGCACGTATATCTCAGACATAACTAATATGTTATGTTCTATCTTCTTACTAAGTGTTCCCAAACACTTACCCCTCCAACTAATCTATCTCAGGTTCCAAGGTGCCATAGTAGCATTGATTCTGGAGTCTGTATTTCGAGCCATCTTATTCGTTCGAGGGCTACACTTTTGAGGTCTCCATACTTGTGCTTCCTTGTACATCTGTATAGATGCTCCGTAGTGGTTAGATCCTGGTTTATGTCCGATTTTGGATTTGTCATTTGGAGATGGTTTGTTCAGATTTTCGTTGATGGTTATGTACCATCTTTGCATGTGTTGTATCTTTCTCAGGTTTGTTTGATGTGAGTATTGATGAATTTGTGTGAGGCTTGCTAGATTGCACATTTGCAGATGTTTGCCGTGGAGTCTAGCGCCGGTCACCGACCTGAGAGCGGGTCGTGACACTTTACTTGCCTTTTCTGGCCTTTTTATGCCGTTTCTTCACTTTTCCAATCCTTTTCTTGCTTTATGTTTCCTTTTTTTGCCTTTTCTTGCCTTTTCCTTGCCTTTTCTTACCTTATCTTGCGTTTTTCTTGCCTTTTCATGCCTTTTCATGCCTTTTCCACGCCTATTCTTGCTTTTTCTTGCCTATTCCTTGCCTTTTCTTGCCTTTTCCTTCCTGATCTTGCCTTATCTTTCCTTTTCTTTTCTTTTCTTACCTTTTCTCGCATTTTCTTACCCTTTCTTGTCTTTTCTTGCCTTTTCTTGCCTTTTCTTGCCTTTTCTTATCTTTTCCTTGCCTTTCCTTGCCTTATCTTTCATTTTCTTTCCTTTTTTTCCTTTTCCTTGCCTTTTCTTGCCTTTTCATGCCTTTATTTGCCTTTTCTTGCCTTTTTATGTCATTTCTTGCATTTTCCTTGCCTTTTCTTGCTTTATCTTTCCTTTTTTTGCCTTTTTCTTGCCTTTTCTTGCCTTTTCCATGCCTTTTCTTCTCTTTTCCTTGCCTTACCTTGCCTTATCTTTCATTTTCTTGCCTTTTCTTTCCTTTTCCTTGCCTTTTCTTAAATTTTCATGCCTTTACTTGCCTTTTTATGCCTTTTCCTTGCCTTTTCTTGCTTTATCTTTCATTTTTTTCCTTTTCTTGCCTTTCCCTGCCTTTTCTTACATTATCTTTCCTTTTTCTTGCATTTTTCTTTCCTTTTCATGCCTTTTCTTTTCTTTTCTTACCTTTTCTTGCCTATTCCTTGCCTTTTCTTGCCTTTTCCTTATGTTTTCTTGCATTCTCCTTGCCTTTTCCTTTCTGATCTTGCCTTATCTTACCGTATCTTGCCTTATCTTTCCTTTCCTTGCCTTTTCTTGCCTTTTTGTGCCTTTTCCTTGCCTTTTCTTGCCTTATCTTACCTTTTCATGCCTTTTCATGCCTTTTCTTGTCTTTTCCTTGCCCTTCCTTGCCTTATCTTCCTTATCTATCATTTTCTTGCCTTTTCATACCTTTTCATGCCCTTACTTGCCTTTTCTTTCCTTTTTTTTTGCCTTTCCTTGCATTTTCCTTGCCTTTTCTTACCTTATCTTGCCTTTTTCTTGCCTTTTCCACCCCTTTTCATGCCTTTTCCACTCCTGTCCTTGCCTTATCTTTCCTTTTATTACCTTTTCTCACCTTTTCTTACCTTTTTTTGCCTTTTCTTGCCTTTTCTTTCCTTTTCTTGCCTTTTTGTGCCTTTTCCTTGCCTTTTCTTGCCTTATCCTACCTTTTCATGCCTTTTCTTGCTTTTTCACACCTTTTCCTTGCCTTTTCTTGCCTTTTCTTGACTTATCTTGCCATTTCTTGCCTTTTCTTGTCTTTTCTTGACTTATCTTTCCTTTTCCATGCCTTCTCTTGCCTTTTCTTTCCTTTTCTTGCCTTTTCTTGCCTATTTCTTGCCTTTTCTTGCCTTTTCTTTGCCTTTTCTTGCCCGATCTTGCCTTTTCCTGCCTTATCTTTCATTTTCTTTCCTTTTCTTGCCTTTTCTTACCTTATCTTGCCTGTTCTTGCCTTTTCTTTCCTTTTCTTACCTTTTCTCTCCTTTTCTTACCTTTTCTTGCCTTTTCTTGCATTTTCTTTCCTTTTCTTGCCTTTTCGTGCCGTATCTTACCTTTTCATGCCTTTTCTTACCTTTTCATGCCTTTTCTTGCCTTTTCTTTCCATTTCTTGCCTTTTTTTGTCTTTTCCTTGCCTTATCTTGCCTTATCTTTCATTTTCTTTCCTTTTTTTCTTTTCTTGCCATTTCTTGCCTTATCTTGCTTTTTCTTACCTTTTCTTGCCTTTTCTTTCCTTTTCTCTCCTTTTCTTTCCTTTTCTTGCCTTTTGGTGCCTTTTTCTTGTCTTTTCTTACCTTATCTTACCTTTTCTTGCCTCTTCTTGCCTTTTCATGCCTTTTCTTGCCTTTTCTTATCTTTTCCTTACCTTTTCGTGCCTTATCTTGCCTTATCTTTCCTTTTCTTGCCTTTTCATCCCTTTTCCGTGCCTTTTCTTGCCTTATCTTGCCTTTTCTTTCCTTTTCCTTGCCTTTTCTTGCCTTTTCTTAACTTTTCCTTTCTTTTTCTTGCCTTTTCCTTGCCTTATCCTGCCTTTTCTTGCCTTTTCTTGCATTATCTTTCATTTTCTTGCCCTTTCTTACATTTTCTTGCCTTTTCTTACATTTTCATGCCTTAACTTTCCTTTTTTTGCCTTTTCTTACTTTTTTCTTGCCTTTTCCATGCCTTTTCTTGCCTTTTCCTTCCTATTCCTTGCCTTTTCTTGCCTTTTCCTTGCCTTTTCCTTCCTGATCTTGCCTTTTCTTGCCTTATCTTTCCTTTTCTTTCCTTTTCTTTCCTTTTCTCGCCTTTTCTTAACTTTTCTTGCCTTTTCTTTCCTTTTCTTGCCTTTTCGTGACTTTTACTTGCCTTTTCTTGCCTTATCTTACCTTTTCATGCCTTTTCATGCCTTTTCTTTCCTTTTCATTCCTTTTCTTGCCTTTTCTTGTCTTTTCCTTGCCTTATATTGCCTTATCTTTCATTTTCTTTCCTTTTTTTTCCTTTCTTTCCTTTTCTTGCCTTTTCTTACCTTTCCTTGCCATATATTGCCTTATCTTTCATTATCTTTCCTTTTTTTCCTTTTTCTTGCCTTTTCTTACCTTTTCATGCTTTTACTTGCCTTTTCTTGCCATTTTATGCCATTCCTTGCCTTTTCTTGTTTTATCTTTCCTTTTTTTGCCTTTTCTTGCCTTTTCCTTGCCTTTTCTTACCTTATCTTGACTTTTTCTTGCCTTTTCTTGTCTTTTCGTGCCCTTTCCATGCCTTTTCTTAAATTTTTCGCCTTTTCTTACCTTATCTTACCTTTTCATGCCTTTTCTTATCTTTTCATGCCTTTTCTTCTCTTTTATTTGCCTTTCCTTACCTTTTCTTGCCTTTTCTTACCTTTTATTTCCATTCCTTGCCTTTTCGTGCCTTTTCCTTGCCTTTTCTTGCCTTATCTTACCTTTTCATGCCTTTTCTTACCTTTTCATGGCTTTTCTTGCCTTTTCTTATCTTTTCCTTCCCTTTCCTTGCCTTATCTTACCTTATCTTTCATTTTCTTGCCTTTTCTATCCTTGCCTTTTCTTACCATTTCATGCCTTTACTTGCCTTTTCCTTGCCTTTTCTTGCTTTATCTTTCCTTTTTTTGCCTTTTGTTGCCTTTTCTTACCTTTTCTTGCCTTTTCATGCCTTTTCCATGCCTTTTTTTGCCTTTTCTCTCCTTTTCTTGCCTATGCCTTGCCTTTTCTTGCTTTTTCCTTGCCTTTTCCTGCCTGATCTTGCCATTTCTTGCCTGATCTTGCCTTATCTTGCCTTTTCTTTCCTTCTCTTATCTTTTCTCTCCTTTTCTTACCTTATCTTACCTTTTCATGCCTTTTCTTGCCTTTTCCTTTCTTTTCCTTGCCTTTTCTTGCCTTTGCTTGCCTTTTCTTAAATTATCTTGCCATTTCTTGCCTTTGCTTGCCTTTTCTTGACTTATGTTGCCTTTTTATGCCTTTTCCATGCCTTTTCTTGCCTTTTCTTTCCTTTTCTTGCCTTTTCTTGCATATTCCTTGCCTTTTCTTGTATTTTCCTTGCCTTTTCCTGCCTGATCTTTCTTTTTCTTGCCTTTCCTTGCCTTTTCTTGCCTTTCTTTCCTTTTCTTTTCTTTTCTCGCCTTTTCTTACCTTTTCTTGCCTTTTCTTGCCTTTTCCTTGCATTTTCTTGCCTTTTCTCACCTTTTCATGCCTTTTCTTGCCTTTTTCTTTCCTTTTCTTGTACTTTCTTCTCTTTTCCTTGCCTTATCTTGCCTTAGATTTCATTTTCTTGCCTTTTCTTTCCTTTTCCTTGCCTTTTCATACCTTTTCATGCCTTTACTTGCCTTTTCTTGCCTTTTCTTTCCTTTTCTTGCCATTTCCTTCCCGATCTTGCCTTTTCTTGCCTTATCTTGCCTTGTCTTTCCTTTTCTTTCCTTTTCTTACCTTTTCTCGCATTTTCTTACCTTTTCTTGCCTTTACTTGCCATTTCTTTCCATTTTTTGCCTTTTTGTGCCTTTTCCTTGTCTTTTCTTGCCTTTGCTTGCCTTTTCTTGACTTATATTGCCATTTCTTCCCTTTGCCTGAATTTTCTTGACTTATCTTGCCTTTTCATGCCTTTTCCATGCCTTTTCTTTCCTTTTCTTGCCTTTTCTTGCCTATTCCTTGCTTTTTCCTGCCTGATCTTTCCTTTTCTTGTCGTATCTTTCCTTTTCTTTCCTTTTCTTGAATTTTCTTTCCTTTTCTTTCCTTTTCTTACCTTTTCTCTCCTTTTCTTATCTTTTCTTGCCTTTTCTTTCCTTTTCTTGCCATTTCGTGCCTTTTCCTTGCCTTTTCTTGCCTTATCTTACCTTTTCATGTCTTTTCTTACCTTTTCATGCCTTTTCTTGCCTTTTCTTTCCTTTTCTTGCCTTTTCTTATCTTTTCCTTGCATTTCCTTGCCTTATCTTGCCTTATCTTTCCTTTTCTTTGCCTTTTCTTACCTTTTCATGCATTTACTTGCCTTTTCTGGCCTTTTTATGCCATTTCTTCACTTTTCCAATCCTTTTCTTGCTTTATCTTTCCTTTTTTTGCCTTTTCTTGCCTTTTCCTTGCCTTTTCTTACTTTATCTTGCCTTTTCATGCCTTTTCCACCCCTTTTCTTTCTTTTTCTTGCCTATTCCTTGCCTTTTCTTGCCTTTTCCTTCCTGATCTTGCCTTATCTTTCCTTTTCTTTCCTTTTCTTACCTTTTCTCGCATTTTCTTACCCTTTCTTGCCTTTTCTTGCCTTTTCTTTTCGTGCCTTTTCCTTGCCTTTTCTTGCCTTATCTTGCCTTTTCAAGCCTTTTCTTTCCTTTTCTTGCCTTTTCTTATCTTTTCCTTGCCTTTCCTTGCCTTATCTTTCATATTCTTTCCTTTTTTTTCCTTTTCCTTGCCTTTTCTTACCTTTTCATGCCTTTACTTGCCTTTTCTTGCCTTTTTATGTCATTTCTTGCCTTTTCCTTGCCTTTTCTTGCTTTATCTTTGCCTTTTCTTGCTTTATCTTTCCTTTTTCTTGCCTTTTACTTGCCTTTTCATGCCTTTACTTGCCTTTTCTTGCCTTTTTATGTCGTTTCTTGCCTTTTCATACCTTTTCTCGCCTTTTCTTTCCTTTTCTTACATTTTCTCTCCTTTTCTTTCCTTTTCTTGCCTTTTTGTGCCTTTTCCTTGCCTTTTCTTGCCTTATATTACCTTTTCTTGCCTTTTCTTGCCTTTTCTTGCCTTTTCTTGCCTTTTCTTGTCTTTTCCTTGCCTTTTCTTGCCTCTTCTTTCCTTTTCTTGCCTTTTCGGGCCTTTTCCTTGCCTTTTCTTGCCTTTTCTTACCTTTTCATGCCTTTTCTTGCCTTTTCTTGCCTTTTCTTGTCTTTTCCTTGCCCTTCCTTGCCTTATCTTCCTTATTTATTATTTTCTTTCCTTTTCATACCTTTTCATGCCTTTCTTTCCTTTTTATGCCATTTCTTGCATTTTCCTTTCCTTTCCTTGCTTTATCTTTCCTTTTTTTTGCCTTTTCTTGCCTTTTCCTTGCCTTTTCTTACCTTATCTTGCCTTTTTCTTTCCTTTTCATGCCTTTTCCACGCCTTTCCTTGCCTTTTCTTTCCTTTTCTTGCATATTTCTTACCTTTTCTTGCCTTTTCTTGCCTTTTTCTTGCCTATTCCTTGCCTTTTCTTGACTTATCTTACCATTTCTTCCCTTTGCCTGCATTTGCTTGCCTTATCTTTCCTTTTCTTGCCTTTGCTTGGCTTTTCTTGCCTTTTCTTGACTTGTCTTGCCTTTTCTTGCCCTTTCATTCCTTATCTTGCCTTTTCTTACCTTATCTTGCCTTTTCTTGCCTTTTCATGCCTTTTCTTGCCTTTTCACACCTTTTCCTTGCCTTTTCTTGCCTTTTCTTTCCTTATCTTTCCTTTTCTTGCCTTTTCCTTGCTTTTTCTTTCCTTTTCTTGCCTTTTCTGCCCTTGTTTTTCATTTTCTTTTATTTTCTTACCTTTCCTTCCCTTTTCTTGCCCTATCTTGCGTTATCTTGCCTTTTCTTGCCTTAACTTACCTTTTCTTGCCATTTTATGCCTTTCCCATGCCTTTTCTTACATTTTCCTTGCCTTTTCTTGCCTTATCTTGCCTCTCCTGGCCTTATCTTGCCTTTTCTTTCCTTTTCTTGCCTTACCCTGCCTTTTCTTGCCATACTTTCCTTTTCTTGCCATACTTTCCTTTTCTTTCATTTTCTTTCCTTTTCTTACCTTTTCATGCCTTATCTTGCCTTTTCTTGCCTTTTCTTTGCCTTTTCCTTGCCTTTTTCTTGCCTTTCCTTGCCCTTTCTTTCCTTTTCTTGCCTTCTCATGCCTTCTCTTCCCTTATCATTCCTTTTCTTGCCTTTCCATGCCTTTTCTAACCTTTCCTTGCCTTTTCCTTACCTTTTCTTGCCTTAGCTAGGCTTTTCCTGCCTTATCTTGCCTTATCTTTCCTTTTCTTTCCTTTTCTCGCATTTTCTTACCTTTTCTTGCCTTTTCTTGCCTTATCTTGCCTTAACTTTCCATTTTTTGCCTTTTTGTGCCTTTTCCTTGTCTTTTCTTGCCTTTGCTTGCCTTTTCTTGACTTATCTTGCCATTTCTTCCCTTTGCCTGCATTTTCTTGACTCATCTTGCCTTTTCATGCCTTTTCCATGCCTTTTCTTTCCTTTTCTTGCCTTTTCTTGCCTATTCCTTGCTTTTTCCTGCCTGATCTTTCCTTTTCTTGTCCTATCTTTCTTTTTCTTTCCTTTTCTTGAATTTTCATGTCGTTTCTTACCTTTTCTTGCCTTTTCTTATCTTTTCCTTGCATTTCCTTGCCTTATCTTTCCTTTTCCTTGCCTTTTCTTACCTTTTCATGCATTTACTTGCCTTTTCTAGCCTTTTATGCCATTTCTTCACTTTTCCAATCCTTTTCTTGCTTTATCTTTCCTTTTTTTGCCTTTTCTTGCCTTTTCCTTGCCTTTTCTTACTTTATCTTGCCCTTTCATGCCTTTTCCACCCCTTTTCTTGCTTTTTCTTGCCTATTCCTAGCCTTTTCTTGCCTTTTCCTTCCTGATCTTGCCTTATCTTTCCTTTTCTTTCCTTTTCTTACCTTTTCTCGCATTTTCTTACCCTTTCTTGCCTTTTCTTGCCTTTTCTTTTCGTGCCTTTTCCTTGCCTTATCTTGCCTTTTCAAGCCTTTTCTTTCCTTTTCTTGCCTTTTCTTATCTTTTCCTTGCCTTTCCTTGCCTTATCTTTCATATTCTTTCCTTTTTTTTCATTTTCCTTGCCTTTTCTTACCTTTTCATGCCTTTACTTGCCTTTTCTTGCCTTTTTATGTCGTTTCTTGCCTTTTCCTTGCCTTTTCTTGCTTTATCTTTCCTTTTTTTGCCTTTTCTTTCCTTTTTTTCCATTTCTTGCCTTTTCTTGCCTTTTCTTACCTTTTCTCGCCTTTTCTTTCCTTTTCTTACATTTTCTCTCCTTTTCTTTCCTTTTCTTGCCTTTTCGTGCCTTTTCCTTGCCTTTTCTTGCCTTATATTACCTTTTCTTGACTTTTCTTGCCTTTTCATGCCTTTTCTTGCCTTTTCCTTGCCTTTTCTTGCCTTATCTTGCCTCTTCTTTCCTTTTCTTGCCTTTTCGGGCCTTTTCCTTGCCTTTTCTTGCCTTATCTTACCTTTTCATGCCTTTTCTTGTCTTTTCCTTGCCCTTCCTTGCCTTATCTTCCTTATTTATTATTTTCTTGCCTTTTCATACCTTTTCATGCCTTTTCTTTCCTTTTTATGCCATTTCTTGCATTTTCCTTTCCTTTCCTTGCTTTATCTTTCCTTTTTTTTGCCTTTTCTTGCCTTTTCCTTGCCTTTTCTTACCTTATCTTGCCTTTTTCTTGCCTTTTCCACTCCTTTTCATGCCTTTTCCACGCCTTTCCTTGCCTTTTCTTTCCTTTTCTTGCATATTCCTTACCTTTTCTTGCCTTTTCTTGCCTTTTTCTTGCCTATTCCTTGCCTTTTCTTGACTTATCTTACCATTTCTTCCCTTTGCCTGCATTTGCTTGCCTTATCTTTCCTTTTCTTGCCTTTGCTTGACTTTTCTTGCCTTTTCTTGACTTGTCTTGCCTTTTCTTGCCCTTTCATTCCTTATGTTGCCTTTTCTTACCTTATCTTGCCTTTTCTTGCCTTTTCATGCCTTTTCTTGCCTTTTCACACCTTTTCCTTGCCTTTTCTTGCCTTTTCTTTCCTTATCTTTCATTTTCTTGCCTTTTCCTTGCTTTTTCTTTCCTTTTCTTGGCTTTTCTGCCCTTGTTTTTCATTTTCTTTTATTTTCTTACCTTTCCTTCCCTTTTCTTGCCCTATCTTGCGTTATCTTGCCTTTTCTTGCCTTAACTTTCCTTTTCTTGCCATTTTATGCCTTTCCCATGCCTTTTCTTACATTTTCCTTGCCTTTTCTTGCCTTATCTTGCCTCTCCTGGCCTTATCTTGCCTTTTCTTTCCTTTTTCTTGCCTTACCCTGCCTTTTCTTGCCCTACTTTCCTTTTCTTTCATTTTCTTTCCTTTTCTTACCTTTTCTTGCCTTATCTTGCCTTTTCTTGCCTTTTCTTGGCTTTTCTTTGCCTTTTCCTTGCCTTTTTCTTGCCTTTCCTTGCCCTTTCTTTCCTTTTCTTGCCTTCTCATGCCTTCTCTTCCCTTATCATTCCTTTTCTTGCCTTTTCATGCCTCTTCTAACCTTTCCTTGCCTTTTCCTTACCTTTTCTTGCCTTATCTAGGCTTTTCCTGCCTTAACTTGCCTTTTCTTTTCTTATCTTTCTTTTACTTTCCTTTTCTTTAAATTTCTTGCCTTTTCTTGTCTTATCTTATCTTTTCATGCCTTTTCTTTCCTTTTTATGCCTTTTCCTGCCTTTCCCTTTCCTTTTCTTGCCTTTTCCTTGCCTTTTCTTACCTTTTCTTTCCTTTTCTTGCCTTTTCTTTCTTTTTCTTTTCTTTTCTTGCCTTTTCATGCCTTTTTCTTACCTTTTCTTACCTTATCTTGTCGTTTCTTGTCTTTTGCTTGCATTTTGTTACCTTTTCTTGCCTTTTTCTTGACTTTTCATGCATTTTCCATGCCTTTTGTTTCCTTATCTTGCCTTATCTTATCTTTTCCTTACCTTTTCCTTGCCTTTTCTTTCCTTTCCTTGCCCCATCTCGCCTTTTCTTGCCTTTTCCTTGCCTTTTCTAGCCTTATCTTGCCTTTTCCTTGCCTTTTCTTGGCTTATCTTGCCTTATATTTCCTTTTCCATGCCTTTTCTTGCCTTTTCTTTCCTTTTACTTGCCTTTTCTTGTCTTTTCCTTGTCTTTTCCATGTCTTTTCTTTGTCTTTTCCCTGTCTTTTCCTTGTCTTTTCCTTGTCTTTTCTTTCCTTTTACTTGCCTTTTCTTGCCTTATCTTTCCTTTTCTTACCTTTGCTTACCTTTTCTTCCCTTATCTTGCCTTTTCTTGACATATTTGTCCTTTTCTTGCCTTTTCTTGCCTTTTCATGCCATATCTTGCCCTTTCATTCATGATCTTGCCCTTTCATTCCTTATCTTGCCTTTTCTTACCTTATCTTGGTTTTTCTTGCCTTTTCATGCCTTTTCTTGCCTTTTCCTGCCTTTTCTTGCCTTTTTTTTCCTTATCTTGCCTTTTCCTTGCCTTTTCTTACCTTTTCTTTCCTTTATTTTCTTGCCTTTTCGTACCTTTTCCTTGCCTTTTCTTGCCTTATCTTACCTTTTCTTGCCTTTTCCTTGCTTTTTCTTACCTTTTCTAGTCTTTTCCTTACCTTTTCATGTCTTTTCCATGCCTTTTCTTTCCTTATCTTGCCTTTTCTTTCCTTTTCTTGCCTTTTCATGCCTTTTCTTGCCTTAACTTTCCTTTTCTTGCCTTTTCATGCCTTTTCCATACCTTTTCTTGCCTTTTCTTTCCTTTTCCTTGCCTTTTCTTGCATTATCTTTCCTTTTCTTGCCTTAACTTTCCTTTTCTTACCTTTGCTTGCCTTTTCTTGCCTTATCTTTCCTTTTCTTGCCTTTTCTTGACATATCTGTTCTTTTCATGTCTTTTCTTTCCTTATTTTGCCTTATCTTGCCTTTTCTTGACTTTTCTTCCCTCATCTTTCATTTTCTTTTATTTTCTTGCATTTCCATCCCTTTTCTTGCCCTATCTTGCGTTATCTTGCGTTATCTTGCCTTATCTTTTCTTTTCTTGCCTTTTCATGACTTTTCCATGCCTTTTCTTGCCTTTTCCTTGCCTCATCTTGCCTTTTCTTTCCTTTTCTTTCCTGACTTGCCTTTTCTTTCCCTTTCCTTGCCTTTCCTTGCCTTTTCTTGCCTTTTCCTATCTTTTCCTTCCCTTTTCTTGCCTTTTTTTGCCTTTTCCTTTCCTTTCCTTGCGCTTTCTTTCCTTTTCTGGAATTTTCATGCCTTTTCTTGCCTTTTCTTTCCTTTTCTTGCCTTTTCCTTCTCGATCTTGCCTTTTCTTGCCTTATCTTGCCTTGTCTTTCCTTTTCTTTCCTTTTCTTACCTTTTCTCGCATTTTCTTACCTTTTCTTGCCTTTTCTTGCCTTATCTTGCCTTAACTTTCCATTTTTTGCCTTTTTGTGCCTTTTCCTTGTCTTTTCTTGCCTTTGCTTGCCTTTTCTTGACTTATCTTGCCATTTCTTCCCTTTGCCTGCATTTTCTTGACTTATCTTGCCTTTTCATGCCTTTTCCATGCCTTTTCTTTCCTTTTCTTGCCTTTTCTTGCCTATTCCTTGCTTTTTCCTGCCTGATCTTTCCTTTTCTTGTCCTATCTTTCCTTTTCTTTCCTTTTCTTGAATTTTCTTGCCTCTTGTTTCCTTTTCTTACCTTTTCTATCCTTTTCTTGCCTTTTCTTTCCTTTTCTTGCCTTTTCGTGCCTTTTCCTTGCCTTTTCTTGCCTTATCTTACCTTTTCATGTCTTTTCTTACCTTTTCTTGCCTTTTCTTTCCTTTTCTTGCCTTTTCTTATCTTTTCCTTGCATTTCCTTGCCTTATCTTTCCTTTTCCTTGCCTTTTCTTACCTTTTCATGCATTTACTTGCCTTTTCTGGCCTTTTTATGCCATTTCTTCACTTTTCCAATCCTTTTCTTGCTTTATCTATCCTTTTTTTTTGCCTTTTCTTGCCTTTTCCTTGCCTTTTCTTACTTTATCTTGCCTTTTCATGCCTTTTCATGCCTTTTCCACCCCTTTTCTTGCTTTTTCTTGCCTATTCCTTGCCTTTTCTTGCCTTTTCCTTCCTGATCTTGCCTTATCTTTCCTTTTCTTACCTTTTCTCGCATTTTCTTACCCTTTCTTGCCTTTTCTTGCCTTTTCTTTTCGTGCCTTTTCCTTGCCTTTTCTTGCCTTAACTTGCCTTTTCAAGCCTTTTCTTTCCTTTTCTTGACTTTTCTTATCTTTTCCTTGCCTTTCCTTGCCTTATCTTTCATATTCTTTCCTTTTTTTTTCATTTTCCTTGCCTTTTCTTACCTTTTCTTGCCTTTTTATGTCGTTTCTTGCCTTTTCCTTGCCTTTTCTTGCTTTATCTTTCTTTTTTTGCCTTTTCTTTCCTTTTTTTCCATTTCTTGCCTTTTCTTGCCTTTTCTTACCTTTTCTCGCCTTTTCTTTCCTTTCCTTACATTTTCTCTCCTTTTCTTGCCTTTTCGTGCCTTTTCCTTGCCTTTTCTTGCCTTATATTACCTTTTCTTGCCTTTTCTTGCCTTTTCATGCCTTTTCTTGCCTTTTCTTTCCTTTTCTTGCCTTTTCTTGTCTTTTCCTTGCCTTTTCTTGCCTTATCTTGCCTCTTCTTTCCTTTTCTTGCCTTTTCGGGCCTTTTTCTTGCCTTTTCTTACCTTTTCATGCCTTTTCATGCCTTTTCTTGCCTTTTCTTGTCTTTTCCTTGCCCTTCCTTGCCTTATCTTCCTTATTTATTATTTTCTTGCCTTTTCATACCTTTTCATGCCTTTTCTTTCCTTTTTATGCCATTTCTTGCATTTTCCTTTCCTTTCCTTACTTTATCTTTCCTTTTTTTTGCCTTTTCTTGCCTTTTCCTTGCCTTTTCTTACCTTATCTTGCCTTTTTCTTGCCTTTTCCACCCCTTTTCATGCCTTTTCCACGCCATTCCTTGCCTTTTCTTTCCTTTTCTTGCATATTTCTTACCTTTTCTTGCCTTTTCTTGCCTTTTTCTTGCCTATTCCTTGCCTTTTCTTGACTTATCTTACCATTTCTTCCCTTTGCCTGCATTTGCTTGCCTTATCTTTCCTTTTCTTGCCTTTGCTTGGCTTTTCTTCCCTTTTCTTGACTTGTCTTGCCTTTTCTTGCCCTTTCATTCCTTATCTTGCCTTTTCTTACCTTATCTTGCCTTTTCTTGCCTTTTCATGCCTTTTCTTGCCTTTTCACACCTTTTCCTTGCCTTTTCTTTCCTTATCTTTCCTTTTCTTGCCTTTTCCTTGCTTTTTCTTTCCTTTTCTTGCCTTTTCTGCCCTTGTTTTTCATTTTCTTTTATTTTCTTACCTTTCCTTCCCTTTTCTTGCCCTATCTTGCGTTATCTTGCCTTTTCTTGCCTTAACTTTCCTTTTCTTGACATTTTATGCCTTTCCCATGCCTTTTCTTACATATTCCTTGCCTTTTCTTGCCTTATCTTGCCTCTCCTGGCCTTATCTTACCATTTCTTTCCTTTTCTTGCCTTACTCTGCCTTTTCTTGCCATACTTTCCTTTTCTTGCCATACTTTCCTTTTCTTTCATTTTCTTACCTTTTCTTACCTTTTCTTGCCTTATCTTGCCTTTTCTTGCCTTTTCTTGCCTTTTCTTTGCCTTTTCCTTGCCTTTTTCTTGCCTTTCCTTGCCATTTCTTTCCTTTTCTTGCCTTCTCATGCATTCTCTTCCCTTATCATTCCTTTTCTTGCTTTTCCATGCCTTTTCCATGCCTTTTCTAACCTTTCCTTGCCTTTTCCTTACCTTTTCTTGCCTTATCTAGGCTTTTCCTGCCTTAACTTGCCTTTTCTTTTCTTATCTTTCTTTTAATTTCCTTTTCTTTAAATTTCTTGCCTTTTCTTGTCATATCTTATCTTTTCATGCCTTTTCTTTCCTTTTTATGCCTTTTCCTTTCCTTTTCCTGCCTTTCCCTTTCCTTTTCTTGCCTTTTCCTTACCTTTTCTTACCTTTTCTTTCCTTTTCTTGCCTTTCCTTTCCTTTTCTTTTCTTTTCTTGCCTTTTCATGCCTTTTCCTTACCTTTTCTTACCTTATCTTGTCATTTCTTGTCTTTTGCTTGCCTTTTGTTACCTTTTCTTGCCTTTTTCTTGACTTTTCATGCATTTTCCATGCCTTTTGTTTCCTTATCTTGCCTTATCTTATCTTTTCCTTACCTTTTCCTTGCCTTTTCTTTCCTTTCCTTGCCCTATCTCGCCTTTTCTTGCCTTTTCCTTGTCTTTTCTTGCCTTATCTTGCCTTTTCCCTGCCTTTTCTTGGCTTATCTTGCCTTATATTTCCTTTTCCATGCCTTTTCTTGCCTTTTCTTTCCTTTTACTTGCCTTTTCTTGTCTTTTCCTTGTCTTTTCCATGTCTTTTCTTTGTCTTTTCCTGGTCTTTTCCTTGTCTTTTCCTTGTCTTTTCTTTCCTTTTACTTGCCTTTTCTTGCCTTATCTTTCCTTTTCTTACCTTTGCTTACCTTTTCTTGCCTTATCTTGCCTTTTCTTGACATATTTGTCATTTTCTTGCCTTTTCTGCCTTTTCATGCCATATCTTGCCCTTTCATTCATGATCTTGCCCTTTCATTCCTTATCTTGCCTTTTCTTACCTTATCTTGGCTTTTCTTGCCTTTTCATGCATTTTCTTGCCTTTTCCTGCCTTTTCTTACCTTTTTTTTCCTTATCTTGCCTTTTCCTTGCCTTTTCTTACCTTTTCTTTCCTTTATTTTCTTGCCTTTTCGTACCTTTTCCTTGCCTTTTCTTGCCTTATCTTACCTTTTCTTGCCTTTTCCTTGCTTTTTCTTACCTTTTCTAGTCTTTTCCTTACCTTTTCATGTCTTTTCCATGCCTTTTCTTTCCTTATCTTGCCTTTTCCTTGCCTTTTCTTTCCTTTTCTTGCCTTTTAATGCCTTTTCTTGCCTTAACTTTCCTTTTCTTGCCTTTTCATGCCTTTTCCATACCTTTTCTTGCCTTTTCTTTCCTTTTCCTTGCCTTTTCTTGCATTATCTTTCCTTTTCTTGCCTTAACTTTCCTTTTCTTACCTTTGCTTGCCTTTTCTTGCCTTATCTTTCTTTTTCTTGCCTTTTCTTGACATATCTGTTCTTTTCATGTCTTTTCTTTCCTTATTTTGCCTTATCTTGCCTTTTCTTGACTTTTCTTCCCTCATCTTTCATTTTCTTTTATTTTCTTGCATTTCCATCCCTTTTCTTGCCCTATCTTGCGTTATCTTGCCTTATCTTTTCTTTTCTTGCCTTTTCATGACTTTTCCATGCCTTTTCTTGCCTTTTCCTTGCCTTATCTTGCCTTTTCTTTCCCTTTCCTTGCCTTTCCTTGCCTTTTCTTGCCTTTTTTTGCCTTTTCCTTTCCTTTCCTTGCGCTTTCTTTCCTTTTCTGGAATTTTCATGTCTTTTATTGCCTTATCTTTCCTTTTCTTGCCTTTGCATGCCTTTTCCTTGCCTTTTCTTACCATTTCTCACCGTTTCCTTGCCTTTTCTTGCCTTATCTTGCCTTTTCTTGCCTTATCTAGCCCTTTCCTTGCCTTTCCTTGCCTTTCCTTGACTTTTCTTCCCTTAACTTGCCTTTTCTTGCCTTATCTTTCCTTTTCTTTCCTTTTTTTACCTTTTTATGCCTTTTCTTGCCTTTTTATGTCTTTTCCTGCCTTTTCCTTGACTTTTCCTGCCTTTTCCTTTCCTTTTCCTTGCCTTTTCTTACCTTATCTTTCCTTTTTTTTTACCTTTCTTGTCTTTTCTTTCCTTTTCTTGCCTTTTCATGCCTTTTCCTTGCATTTTCTTGCCTTATCTTGCTTTTTCTTGCCTTTTCCTTTCCTTTTCTTTCCTTTTCTTGCCTTAACTTGCCTTTTTTTTGCCTTCTCTTGCCTTTTCTTCCGCTTTCATGCCCTTTCATGCCTTATCTTGCATTTTCTTGCCCTTTCATTCCTTATCTTGCCTTTTCTTGCCTTTTATTATTGCCTTTTCTTGCCTTTTCTTCCATTTTCTTGCCTTTTCTTTCCTTTTCATGCCTTTTCCTTGCCTTTTCTCGCCTTATCTTTCCTTATCTTGCGATTTCTTGCCTTTGCTTGCCTTTTCTTGACTTATCTTGCTTTTTCTTGCCTTTTCATGACCTTTCATTCCCTATCTTGCCTTTTTTCCCTTATCTTGCCTTTTCTTGCCTTTTCATGCCTTTTCTTTCCTTATCTTGCCTTTTCCTTGCCTTTTCTTTCCTTTTCTTGCCTTTTCTTCCCTCATCTTTTATTTTCTTCATTTCCTTCCCTTTTCTTGCCCTATCTTGCGTTATCTTGCCTTTTTTTACCTTATCTTGCCTTATCTTTCCTTTTCATGCCTTTTCTTGCCTTTTCTTGCCTTTTCCTTGCCTTATCTTGCCGTATCTTTCCATTTCTTTCCATTTCTTTCCTTTTCTTGACTTATCATCCCTTTTCTTGTCTTTTCTTGCCCTTTCTTGCCTTTCCTTGCCATACCTAGCCTTTTCTTGCCTTTTCCTTGCCTTTTCTTGCCTTTTCCTTTCCTTTCCTTGCAATTTCTTTCCTTTTCTTGCCTTTTCTTACAATTTCTTGCCTTTTCTTGCCTTATCTAGCCTTTTTCTTGCCTTTTCTAGCCTTACCTTGCCTTTTCTTGCCTTATCTTTCCTTATCTTTCCTTTTCTTTCCTTTTCTTACCTTTTCATGCCTTTTCTTGCCCTTTTATGTCTTTTCCTTCCTTTTCCTTGCCTTTTCCTTCCTTTTCCTTGCCTTTTCCTTACCTTATCTTTCTATTTTGTTTACCTTTTCTTGCATTTTCTTGACTTTTCTTGCCTTTTCTTTCTTTTTCTTGCCTTTTTATGCCTTTTCCTTGCCTTTTCTTGCCTTATCATGCTTTTTCTTGCCTTTTCGTTGCCTTTTCTTTCCTTTTCTTGCCTTATCTTTCCTTTTTTTTGCCTTTTCTTGCCTTTTCCTTGCCTTTTCTTACCTTATCTTTCCTTTTTCTTGCCTTTGCTTGCCTTTTCTTTACTTATCTTGCCTTTTCTTGCCTTTTCTTGCCTTTTCTTGCCCTTTCATGCCTTTTCTTGTCCTTTCATTCCCTGTCTTGCATTTTCTTGGCTTTTCAAGCCTTTTCTTGCATTTTCTTTCCATTTCATGCCTTTTCCTTGCCTTTACTTTCCTTATCTTGCCTTTTCTTCAGCTTTTCCTTGCCTTTTCTTTCCTTTTCTTCGCACAATTTTCATTTTCTTTTAATTTCTTGCCTTTCCTCCCCGTTTCTTGCCCTATCTTGCATTATCTTGCCTTTCCTTGCCTTATCTTGCCTTATCTTTCCTTTTCTAGGCTTTTCATGCCTTTTCCATGACTTCTCTTGCCTTTTCTTGCCTTTTCCTTTCCTTTTCTTGCCTTATCTAGCCTTTTCCTTGCCTTTTCTTTCCTTTTTCTTGCCTTTTCTTTCCTTTTTCTTGCTTTATCTTTCCTTTTCTTGCCTTTGTTTGCCTTTTCTTGCCTTATCTTGCCTTTTCTTTCCTTTTCTTGTCTTTTCTTGACATATATGTCCTTTTCTTGCCTTTTCTTTTCTTATCTTTCCTTTTCTTGCCTTTTTTTGCCTTTTCTTGCCTTTTCTTCCCTCATCTTTCATTTTTTATTTTCTGGCATTTCCTTCCCTTTTCTTGCCCTATCTTGCCCCATCTTTCCTTTTCTTGCCTTTTCATCACTTTTCCTTGCCTTTTTTTCCCTTTCCTTGCCTTTTCTTGCCTTTTCCTTTCCTTTCCTTGCCCTTTCTTTCCTTTTCTTGCCTTTTCATGCCTTTTATTGCCTTATCTCTCCTTTTCTTGCTTTTTCATACCTTTTCCATGTCTTTTCTTACAATTTCTTGCCTTTTCTTGCCTTATCTAGCCTTTTTCTTGCCTTTTCTAGCCTTACCTTGCCTTTTCTTGCCTTATCTTTCCTTTTCTTTCCTTTTCTTACCTTTTTATGCCTTTTCTTGCCTTTTTATGTCTTTTCCTACCTTTTCCTTGCCTTTTCCTTCCTTTTCCTTGCCTTTTCCTTACCTTATCTTTCTATTTTGTTTACCTTTTTATGCCTTTTCCTTGCCTTTTCTTGCCTTATCATGCTTTTTCTTGCCTTTTCCTTGCCTTTTCTTTCCTTTTCTTGCCTTATCTTTCCTTTTTTTTGTCTTTTCTTGCCTTTTCCTTGCCTTTTCTTACCTTATCTTTCCTTTTTCTTGCCTTTGCTTGCCTTTTCTTTACTTATCTTGCCTTTTCTTGCCTTTTCTTGCCCTTTCATGCCTTTTCTTGCCTTTTCTTGTCCTTTCATTCCTTATCTTGCATTTTCTTGCCTTTTCAAGCCTTTTCTTGCATTTTCTTTCATTTCATGCCTTTTCCTTGCCTTTACTTTCCTTATCTTGCCTTTTCTTCAGCTTTTCCTTGCCTTTTCTTTCCTTTTCATCCCACAATTTTCATTTTCTTTTATTTTCTTGCCTTTCCTCCCCGTTTCTTGCCCTATCTTGCATTATCTTGCCTTTTCTTGCCTTCTCTTGCCTTATCTTGCCTTATCTTTCCTTTTCTTGGCTTTTCATGCTTTTTCCATGCATTCTCTTGCCTTTTCTTGCCTTTTCCGCTCCTTTTCTTGCCTTATCTTGCTTTTTCTTGGCTTATCTTGCCTTTTCTTTCCTTTTCTTGGCTTACCTTGCCTTTTCTTGCCTTATCTTTCCTTTTCTTGCCTTACATTGCATTTTCTTGCCTTTTCTTACCTTTTCTTGCCTTTTCCTTGCCTTTCCTTGCCCTTTCTTTCCTTTTGTTGCCTTTTCTTGCCTTATCTTGCCTTTTCCTTACCTTTTTCTTGCCTTGTCTTACCTTTTCTTGCCTTAACTAGCCTTTTTCTTTCTTTTTCCTTTTCTTTCCTTTTCTAGCCTTTTCTTTCCCTTTCTTTAATTTTTTTGCCATTTCTTTCCCTTTCTTTCCTTTTCTTGCCATTTCCTTGACTTTTCATGCATTTTCCTTGCCTTTTCTTGCCTTTTCATTGCATTTTCTTGCATTATCTTGCCTTTTCTTGACTTATCTAGCCTTTTCCTTGCCTTTGCTTGCCTTTCCCATGCCTTTTCTTTCCTTTTCGTTCCTTTTCTTGCCTTTTCATTCCTTTTACTTGCCTTGTATTGCATTATCTTTCCTTTTCTTGCCTTTACTTGCCTTTTCTTGCCTTTTCTTGCCTTTTCTTTCCTTTTCTTGTCTTTTCTTGACATATATGTCCTTTTCTTGCCTTTTCTGTCCTTATCTTTCCTTTTCTTGCATTTTTTTACCTTTTCTTCCCTCATCTTTCATTTTCTTTTATTTTCTTGCATTTTCGTCCCTTTTCTTGCCCTATCTTGCGTTATCTTGCCTTATCTTTCCTTTTCTTGCCTTTTCATCACTTTTCCTTGCCTTTTCTTGCCTTTTCCTTGCCTTTTCTTGCCTTTTCCTTTCCCTTCCTTGCCCTTTCTTTCCTTTTCTTGCCTTTTCATGCCTTTTATTGCCTTATCTATCATTTTCTTACTTTTTCATACCTTTTCCATGCCTTTTCTTACAATTTCTTGCCTTTTCTTGCCTTATCTAGCCTTTTTCTTGCCTTTTCTAGCCTTTTCTTGCCTTCTCTTTCCTTATCTTTCCTTTTCTTACCTTTTCATGTCTTTTCTTGCCTTTTTATGTCTTTTCCTACCTTTTCCTTCCTTTTCCTTGCCTTTCCTTACCTTATCTTTCTATTTTGTTTACCTTTTCTTTCCTTTTCTTGACTTTTCTTGCCTTTTCTTTCCTTTTCTTGTCTTTTTATGCCTTTTCCTTGCCTTTTCTTGCCTTATCATGCTTTTTCTTGCCTTATCATGCTTTTTCTTGCCTTATCATGCTTTTTCTTGCCTTTTTCTTACCTTTTCTTTCCTTTTCTTGCCTTATCTTTCCTTTTTTTTGCCTTTTCTTACCTTATCTTTCCTCTTTCTTGCATTTGCTTGCCTTTGCTTGCCTTTTCTTTACTTATCTTGTCTTTTCTTGCCTTTTCTTGCCCTTTCATGCCTTTTCTTGCCTTTTCTTGTCCTTTCATTCCTTATCTTGCATTTTCTTGCCTTTTCAAGCCTTTTCTTGCATTTTATCTCCATTCCATGCCTTTTCCTTGCCTTTACTTTCCTTATCTTGCCATTTCTTCAGCTTTTCCTTGCCTTTTCTTTCCTTTTCTTCCCACAATTTTCATTTTCTTTTATTTTCTTGCCTTTCCTCCCCGTTTCTTGCCCTATCTTGCATTATCTTGCCTTTTCTTGCCTTATCTTTCCTTTTCTTGGCTTTTCATGGCTTTTCCATGCCTTCTCTTGCCTTTTCTTGCCTTTTCCTTTCCTTTTCTTGCCTTATCTTGTCTTTTCTTGGCTTATCTTGCCTTTTCTTTCCTTTTCTTGGCTTACTTTGCCTTTTCTTGGCTTACCTTGCCTTTTCTTGCCTTATCTTTCCTTTTCTTTCCTTTTCTGGCCTTACATTGCATTTTCTTGCCTTTTCTTACCTTTTCTTGCCTTTTCCTTGCCTTTCCTTGCCCTTTCTTTCCTTTTCTTGCCTTTTCATGCCTTTTCTTGCCTTATCTGGCCTTTTCTTGCCTTTTCCTTGCCTTGTCTTACCTTTTCTTGCCTTAACTAGCCTTTTTCTTGCCTTTTCCTTTTCTTGCCTTTTCTTGCCTTTTCTTTCCCTTTCTTTAATTTTTTTGCCATTTCTTTTCCTTTCTTTCCTTTTCTTGCCTTTTCCTTGCCTTTTCTTACCTTTTCTTGCCTTTTCCTTGCCTTTCCTTGCCCTTTCTTTCCTTTTCTTGCCTTTTCATGCCTTTTCTTGCCTTATCTTGCCTTTTCTTGCCTTTTCCTTGCCTTGTCTTACCTTTTCTTGCCTTAACTAGCCTTTTTCTTGCCTTTTCCTTTTCTTGCCTTTTCTTTCCCTTTCTTTGATTTTTTTGCCATTTCTTTCCCTTTCTTTCCTTTTCTTGCCTTTTCCTTGACTTTTCATGCATTTTCCTTGCCTATTCTTGCCTTTTCCTTGCCTTTTCTTGCCTTATCTTGCCTTTTCTTGACTTTTCTAGCCTTTTCCTTACCTTTTCTTGCCTTTCCCATGCCTTTTCTTGCCTTTTCTTTCCTTTTCTTTCCTTTTCTTTCGTTTTACTTGCCTTTTATTGCTTTATCTTTCCTTTTCTTGCCTTTGCTTGCCTTTTCTTGCCTTATCTTGCCTTTTCTTGTCTTTTCTTGACATATATGTCCTTTTCTTGCCTTTTCTTTCCTTATCTTTCCTTTTCTTGCATTTTTTTTGCCTTTTTTTGCCTTTTTTTGCCTTTTCTTCCCTCATCTTTCATTTTCTTTTATTTTCTTGCATTTCCGTCCCTTTTCTTGCCCTATCTTGCGTTATCTTGCGTTATCTTGCCTTATCTTTCCTTTTCTTGCCTTTTCATCACTTTTCCTTGCCTTTTCTTGACTTTTCCTTGCCTTTTCTTGCGTTTTCCTTTCCTTTCTTTGCCCTTTCTTTCCTTTTCTTGCCTTTTCATGCCTTTTATTGCCTTATCTTTCTTTTTCTTGCTTTTTCATACCTTTTCCATGCCTTTTCTTACAATTTCTTGCCTTTTCTTGCCTTATCTAGCCTTTTTCTTGCCTTTTCTAGCCTTACCTTGCCTTTTCTTTCCTTATCTTTCCTTATCTTTCCTTTTTTTCCTTTTCTTAACTTTTCATGCCTTTTCTTGCCTTTTTATGTCTTTTCCTACCTTTTCCTTGCCTTTTCCTTCCTTTTCCTTGCCTTTCCTTACCTTATCTTTCTATTTTGTTTTCCTTTTCTTGCCTTTTCTTGACTTTTCTTGTCTTTTTATGCCTTTTCCTTGCCTTTTCTTGCCTTATCATGCTTTTTCTTGCCTTTTTCTTGCCTTATCTTTCCTTTTTTTTGCCTTTTCTTACCTTATCTTTCCTCTTTCTTGCGTTTGCATGCCTTTGCTTGCCTTTTCTTTACTTATCTTGTCTTTTCTTGCCTTTTCTTGCCCTTTCATGCCTTTTCTTGCCTTTTCTTGTCCTTTCATTCCTTATCTTGCATTTTCTTGCCTTTTCAAGCCTTTTCTTGCATTTTATCTCCATTTCATGCCTTTTCCTTGCCTTTACTTTCCTTATCTTGCCATTTCTTCAGCTTTTCCTTGCCTTTTCTTTCCTTTTCTTCCCACAATTTTCATTTTCTTTTATTTTCTTGCCTTTCCTCCCCGTTTCTTACCCTATCTTGCATTATCTTGCCTTTTCTTGCCTTATCTTGCCTTATCTTATCTTTTCTTTTGTTTTCATGGCTTTTCCATGCCTTCTCTTGCCTTTTCTTGCCTTTTCCTTTCCTTTTCTTGCCTTATCTTGTCTTTTCCTGGCTTATCTTGCCTTTTCTTTCCTTTTCTTGGCTTACCTTGCCTTTTCTTGGCTTACCTTGCCTTTTCTTGCCTTATCTTTCCTTTTCTTTCCTTTTCTGGCCTTACATTACATTTTCTTGCCTTTTCTTACCTTTTCTTGCCTTTTCCTTGCCTTTCCTTGCCCTTTCTTTCCTTTTCTTGCCTTTTCATGCCTTTTCTTGCCTTATCTGGCCTTTTCTTGCCTTTTCCTTGCCTTTTCCTTGCCTTGTCTTACCTTTTCTTGCCTTAACTAGCCTTTTTCTTGCCTTTTCCTTTTCTTTCCTTTTCTTGCCTTTTCTTGCCTTTTCTTTCCCTTTCTTTAATTTTTTTGCCATTTCTTTTCCTTTCTTTCCTTTCCTTGCCTTTTCCTTGCCTTTTCTTACCTTTTCTTGCCTTTTCCTTGCCTTTCCTTGCCCTTTCTTTCCTTTTCTTGCCTTTTCATGCCTTTTCTTGCCTTATCTTGCCTTTTCTTGCCTTTTCCTTGCCTTTTCCTTGCATTGTCTTACCTTTTCTTGCCTTAACTAGCCTTTTTCTTGCCTTTTCCTTTTCTTGCCTTTTCTTTCCCATTCTTTAATTTTTTTGCCATTTCTTTCCCTTTCTTTCCTTTTCTTGCCTTTTCCTTGACTTTTCATGCATTTTCCTTGCCTTTTCTTGCCTTTTCCTTGCCTTTTCTTGCCTTATCTTGCCTTTTCTTGACTTATCTAGCCTTTTCCTTACCTTTTCTTGCCTTTCCCATGCCTTTTCTTGCCTTTTCTTTCCTTTTCTTTCCTTTTACTTGCCTTTTATTGCTTTATCTTTCCTTTTCTTGCCTTTGCTTGCCTTTTCTTGCCTTATCTTGCCTTTTCTTGTCTTTTCTTGACATATATGTCCTTTTCTTGCCTTTTCTTTCCTTATCTTTCCTTTTCTTGCATTTTTTTTGCCTTTTTTTGCCTTTTCTTCCCTCATCTTTCATTTTCTCTTATTTTCTTGCATTAACGTCCCTTTTCTTGCCCTATCTTGCGTTATCTTGCGTTATCTTGCCTTATCTTTCCTTTTCTTGCCTTTTCATCACTTTTCCTTGCCTTTTCATCCATTTTCCTTTCCTTTCCTTGCCCTATCTTTCCTTTTCTTGCCTTTTCATGCCTTTTATTGCCTTATCTTTCTTTTTCTTGCTTTTTCATACCTTTTCCATGCCTTTTCTTACAATTTCTTGCCTTTTCTTGCCTTATCTAGCCTTTTTCTTACCTTTTCTAGCCTTACCTTGCCTTTTCTTGCCTTATCTTTCCTTATCTTTCCTTTTTTTCCTTTTCTTAACTTTTCATGCCTTTTCTTGCCTTTTTATGTCTTTTCCTACCTTTTCCTTGCCTTTTCCTTCCTTTTCCTTGCCTTTCCTTACCTTACCTTTCTATTTTGTTTACCTTTTCTTGACTTTTCTTGTCTTTTTATGCCTTTTCCTTGCTTTTTCTTGCCTTATCATGCTTTTTCTTGCCTTTTCTTTCCTTTTCTTGCCTTATCTTTCCTTTTTTTTGCCTTTTCTTACCTTATCTTTCCTCTTTCTTGCGTTTGCTTGCCTTTGCTTTACTTATCTTTCCTTTTTTTTTGCCTTTTCTTACCTTATCTTTCCTCTTTCTTGCGTTTGCATGCCTTTGCTTGCCTTTTCTTTACTTATCTTGTCTTTTCTTGCCTTTTCTTGCCCTTTTATGCCTTTTCTTGCCTTTTCTTGTCCTTTCATTCCTTATCTTGCATTTTCTTGCCTTTTCAAGCCTTTTCTTGCATTTTATCTCCATTTCATGCCTTTTCCTTGCCTTTACTTTCCTTATCTTGCCATTTCTTCAGCTTTTCCTTTCCTTTTCTTTCCTTTTCTTCCCATAATTTTCATTTTCTTTTATTTTCTTGCCTTTCCTCCCCGTTTCTTGCCCTATCTTGCATTATCTTGCCTTTTCTTGCCTTATCTTGCCTTATCTTTCCTTTTCTTGGCTTTTCATGGCTTTTCCATGCCTTCTCTTGCCTTTTCTTGCCTTTTCCTTTCCTTTTCTTGCCTTATCTTGTCTTTTCTTGGCTTATCTTGCCTTTTCTTTCCTTTTCTTGGCTTATCTTGCCTTTTCTTGGCTTACCTTGCCTTTTCTTGCCTTTTCTTTCCTTTTCTTTCCTTTTCTGGCCTTATATTGCATTTTCTTGCCTTTTTTTACCTTTTCTTGCCTTTTCCGTGCCTTTCCTTGCCCTTTCTTTCCTTTTCTTGCCTTTTCATGCCTTTTCTTGCCTTATCTGGCCTTTTCTTGCCTTTTCCTTGCCTTGTCTTACCTTTTCTTGCCTTAACTAGCCTTTTTCTTGCCTTTTCCTTTTCTTGCCTTTTCTTTCCCTTTCTTTAATTTTTTTGCCATTTCTTTTCCTTTCTTTCCTTTTCTTTCCTTTTCCTTGCCTTTTCTTACCTTTTCTTGCCTTTTCCTTGCCTTTCCTTGCCCTTTCTTTCCTTTTCTTGCCTTTTTATGCCTTTTCTTGCCTTATCTTGCCTTTTCTTGCCTTTTCCTTGCCTTTTCCTTGCCTTGTCTTACCTTTTCTTGCCTTAACTAGCCTTTTTCTTGCCTTTTCCTTTTTTTGCCTTTTCTTTCCCTTTCTTTAATTTTTTTGCCATTTCTTTCCCTTTCTTTCCTTTTCTTGCCTTTTCCTTGACTTTTCATGCATTTTCCTTGTCTTTTCTTGCCTTTTCCTTGCCTTTTCTTGCCTTATCTTGCCTTTTCTTGACTTATCTTGCCTTTTCCTTACCTTTTCTTGCCTTTCCCATGCCTTTTCTTGCCTTTTCATTCCTTTTCTTTCCTTTTCTTTCCTTTTACTTGCCTTTTATTGCTTTATCTTTCCTTTTCTTGCCTTTGCTTGCCTTTTCTTGCCTTATCTTGTCTTTTCTTTAATTTTCTTGTCTTTTCTTGACATATATGTCCTTTTCTTGCCTTTTCTTTCCTTATCTTTCCTTTTCTTGCATTTTTTTTGCCTTTTTTTTCCTTTTCTTCCCTCATCTTTCATTTTCTTTTATTTTCTTGCATTTTCGTCCCTTTTCTTGCCCTATCTTGCGTTATCTTGCGTTATCTTTCCTTATCTTACCTTTTCATCACTTTTCCTTGCCTTTTCTTGACTTTTCCTTGCCTTTTCTTGCCTTTTCCTTTCCTTTCCTTGCCCTTTCTTTCCTTTTCTTGCCTTTTCATGCCTTTTATTGCCTTATCTTTCTTTTTCTTGCTTTTTCATACCTTTTCCCTGCCTTTTCTTACAATTTCTTGCCTTTTCTTGCCTTATCTAGCCTTTTTCTTACCTTTTCTAGCCTTACCTTGCCTTTTCTTGCCTTATCTTTCCTTATCTTTCCTTTTTTTCCTTTTCTTAACTTTTCATGCCTTTTCTTGCCTTTTTATGTCTTTTCCTACCTTTTCCTTGCCTTTTCCTTCCTTTTCCTTGCCTTTCCTTACCTTATCTTTCTATTTTGTTTACCTTTTCTTGCCTTTTCTTGACTTTTCTTGTCTTTTTATGCCTTTTCCTTGCCTTTTCATGCTTTTTCTTGCCTTTTCTTTCCTTTTCTTGCCTTATCTTCCCTTTTTTTTGCCTTTTCTTACCTTATCTTTCCTCTTTCTTGCGTTTGCTTGCGTTTGCTTGCCTTTTCTTTACTTATCTTGTCTTTTCTTGCCTTTTCTTTCCCTTTCATGCCTTTTCTTGCCTTTTCTTGTCCTTTCATTCCTTATCTTGCATTTTCTTGCCTTTTCAAGCCTTTTCTTGCATTTTATTTCCATTTCATGCCTTTTCCTTGCCTTTACTTTCCTTATCTTGCCTTTTCTTCAGCTTTTCCTTGCCTTTTCTTTCCTTTTTCTTCCCACAATTTTCATTTTCTTTTATTTTCTTGCCTTTCCTCCCCGTTTCTTGCCCTATCTTGCATTATCTTGCCTTTTCTTGCCTTATCTTGCCTTATCTTTCCTTTTCTTGGCTTTTCATGGCTTTTCCATGCCTTCTCTTGCCTTTTCTTGCCTTTTCCTTTACTTTTCTTGCCTTATCTTGCCTTTTCTTGCCTTATCTTGCCTTTTCTTTCCTTTTCATGGCTTACCTTGCCTTTTCTTGCCTTATCTTTCCTTTTCTGGCCTTACATATCATTTTCTTACCTTTTCTTGCCTTTTCCTTGCCTTTCCTTGCCCTTTCTTTCCTTTTCTTGCCTTTTCATGCCTTTTCTTGCCTTATCTTGCCTTTTCTTGCCTTTTCCTTACCTTTTCCTTGCATTGGCTTACCTTTTCTTGCCTTAACTAGCCTTTTTCTTGTCTTTTCCTTTTCTTTCCTTTTCTTGCCTTTTCTTGCCTTTTCTTTCCCTTTCTTTAATTTTTTTGCCATTTCTTTCCCTTTCGTTCCTTGTCTTGCCTTTCCCTTGCCTTTTCTTGCCTTATCTTGCCTTTTCTTGACTTATCTAGCCGTTTCTTTGCCTTTCCCATGCCTTTTCTTGCCTTTTCTTTCCTTTTACTTGCCTTTTCTTGCTTTATCTTTCCTTTTCTTGCCTTTGCTTGCCTTTTCTTGCCTTATCTTGCCTTTTCTATCCTTTTCTTGTCTTTTCTTGACATATATGTCCTTTTCTTGCCTTTTCTTTCCTTATCTTTCCTTTTCTTGCCTTTTTTTGCCTTTTCTTCCCTCATCTTTCATTTTCTTTGATTTTCTTGCATTTCCTTCCCTTTTCTTGCCCTATCTTGCGTTATCTTGCGTTATCTTGCCTTATCTTTCCTTTTCTTGCCCTTTCATCACTTTTCCTTGCCTTTTCTTGCCTTTTCCTTGCCTTATCTTGCCTTTTCTTTCCTTTTCTTGACTTATCTTGCTTTTTCTAGCATTTTGTTGCCTTTTCCTTGCCTTTTCTTGCCTTACCTTGCCTTTTCTTACCTTTGCCTGCCTTTTCCTTGCCTTTTCTTGCCTTTTTTTTCCTTTTCCTTTCATTTCCTTGCCCTTTCTTTCCTTTTCTTGCCTTTTCATGCCTTTTATTGCCTTATCTTTCGTTTTCTTGCCATTACATGCCTTTTCCAAGCCTTTTCCATGACTTTTCTTGCCATTTCTTGCCTTTTCCTTGCCTTTTCTTACCTTATCTTGCCTTTTCTTACCTTTTCCTTGCCTTTTCTTGCCTTAACTTGCCTTTTCTTGCCTTATCTTTCCTTTTCTTTCCTTTTCTTACCATTTCATGCCTTTTTATGTCTTTTCCTGCCTTTTCCTTGCCTTTTCCTACCTTTTCCTTGCCTTTTCTTGCCTTTTCCTTGCCTTTTCTTGCCTTATCTTTCCTTTTTTTACATTTTCTTGCCTTTTCTTCCCTTTTCTTTCCTTTTCTTTCCATTTCTTGCCATTTCTTGCCTTTTCTTGCCTTTTCCTTGCCTTTTCTTGCCTTTTCATGCCTTTTCTTTACTTATCTTGCCTTTTTTGCGCTTTCATGCCCTTTCATGCCTTTTCTTGCCCTTTCATTCCTTATCTTGCCTTTTATTGCCTTTTCATGCCTTTTCTTGCATTTTCTTTCCTTTTCTTTCATTTTTATGCCTTTTCCTTGCCTTTTCTTGCCTTTTTTTGTCGTTTCTTTCCTTATCTCGACTTTGCTTGCCTTTGCTTGACTTATCTTGCTTTTTCTTGCCTTTTCTTGCACTTTCATGCCTTTTCTCGCCTTATCTTGCCTTTTCCTGCCCTTTCATTCCTTATCTTGCCTTTTCTTACCTTATCTTGCCTTTTCTTGCATTTTCTTTCCTTTTCATGCCTTTTCTTACCTTTTCTTTCCTTTTCTTTCCTTTTCATGCCTTTTCTTTCCTTATCTTGCCTTTTCTTGTCTTTTCCTCGACTTTTCTTTCCTTTTCTTGCCTTTTCTTCCCCCATCTTTTATTTTCTTGTATTTCCTTCCCTTTGCTTCCCTTATCTTGCGTTATCTTGCCTTTTCATACCTTGTCTTGCCTTATCTTTCCTTTTCTTGCCTTTTCATGCCTTTTCCATACCTTTTCTTGCCTTTTCCTTGCCTTATCTTGCCTTATCTTTCCTTTTCTTTACTTATCATCACTTTTCTTGCCTTTTCTTGCCTTTCCTTGCCTTACCTAGCCTTTTCTTGGCTTTTCTTGGCTTTTCCTTGCCTTTTCATTTCCTTTCCTTGCCCTTTCTTTCCTTTTCTTGCCTTTTCATGCCTTTTATTATGGTGTCTTTCCTTTTCTTGCTTTTTCATGCCTTTTCCATTCCTTTTCTTGCAATTTCTTGCCTTTTCTTGCCTTTTCTTGCCTTATCTATCCTTTTTGTTGCCTTTGCTAGCCTTACCTTGCCTTTTCTTGCCTTATCTTCCTTTTCTTTCCTTTTCTTTCCTTTTCATGCCTTTTCTTGCCTTTTTATGTCTTTTCTTACCTTTTCCTAGTCTTTTCCTGCCTTTTCCTAGCCTTTTCTTTCCTTTTCCTTGCCTTTTCTTACCTTCTCTTTCTATTTTTTTTTACCTTTTCTTGCCTTTTCTTGCCTTTTCTTTCCTTTTCCTTTCCTTTTCTTGCTTTATCATGCTTTTTCTTGCCTTTTCCTTGCCTTTTCTAGACTTATCTTTCCCTTTTTTTTTTACTTTTCCTTGCCTTTTCTTACCTTATCTTCCCTTTTTCTTGTCTTTGCTTGACTTTTCTTTGCTTATCTTGCCTTTTCTTGCCCTTCCATGCCTTTTCTTGCCCTTTCATTCCTTATCTTGCATTTTATTGCCTTTTCAAGCCTTTTCTTGCATTTTCTTTCCTTTTCATGCCTTTTCCTTGCCTTTCCTTCCCGTTTCTTGCCTTTTCTTGCCCTATCTTGCCTTTTCTTGCCTTATCTTGCCTTATCTTTCCTTTTCTTGGCTTTTCATGCCTTTTCCATGCCTTCTCTTGCCTTATCTGGCCTTTTCCTTGCCTTTTCTTGCCTTATCTTGGCTTATCTAGCCTTTTCTTTCCTTCTCTTGGCTTACCTTGCCTTTTCTTGCGCTTTCTTTCCTTTTCTTGACTTTTCATGCCTTTTATTGCCTTATCTTTCCTTTTCTTGCATTTGCATGCCTTTTCCTAACCTTTTCTTGCCATTTCTCACCATTTCCTTGCCTTTTCTTGCCTTATCTTGCCTTTTCTTGCCATATCTAGCCTTTTCCTTGCCTTTCCTAGCCTTTTCTTGCCTTATCTTTCCTTTTCTTTCCTTTTCATTCCTTTTCTTACCTTTTTATGCCTTTTCTTGCCTTTTTATGTCTTTTCCTGCCTTTTCCTTGCCTTTTCATACCTTATCTTTCCTTTTTTTACCTTTTCTTGTCTTTTCTTGCCTTTTCTTCCCTTTTCTTGCCTTTTCTTGCCTTTTCATGCCTTTTCCTTGCCTTTTCTCGCCTTATCTTGCTTTTTCTTGCCTTTTCCTTGCCTTTTCTTTCCTTTTCTTGCCTTATCTTGCCTTTTTTTTTGCCTTCTCTTGCCTTTTCCTTGCCTTTTCTTACCTTATCTTCCTTTTTTCTTGCCTTTGCTTGCCTTTTCTTTACTTATCTTGCCTTTTCTTGTGCTTTCATGCCCTTTCATGCCTTATCTTGCCTTTTCTTGCGCTTTCATTCCTTATCTTGCCTTTTCTTGCCTTTTAATTATTGCCTTTTCATGCCTTTTCTTCCATTTTCTTTCCTTTTCATTCCTTTTCATGCCTTTTCCTTGCCTTTTCTTACCTTTTCTTTCCTTATCTTGCCTTTTCTTTCCTTTGCTTGCCTTTTCTTGACTTATCTTGCTTTTTCTTGCCTTTTCTTGCCCTTTCATGCCTTTTCTTGCCTTATCTTACCTTTTCCTGCCCTTTCATTCCCTATCTTGCCTTTTTTTACCTTATCTTGCCTTTTCTTTCCTTCTCATGCCTTTTCTTTCCTTTTCTTGCCTTTTCTTTCCTCATCTTTTATTTTCTTTTATTTTCATCATTTCCTTCCCTTTTCTTGCCCTATTTTGCGTTATCTTGCCTTTTCTTACCTTATCTTGCCTTATCTTTCCTTTTCTTGCCTTTTCATGCCTTTTCCATGCCTTTTCTTGCCTTTTCCTTGCCTTATCTTACCGTATCTTTCCTTTTCTTTACTTTTCTTGACTTATCATCCCTTTTCTTGCATTTTCTTGCCCTTTCTTGCCTTTCCTTGCCTTACCTAGCCTTTTCTTGCCTTTTCTTGCCTTTTCCTTGCCTTTTCCTTTCGTTTCCTTGCCCTTTCTTTCCTTTTCTTGCCTTTTCATGCCTTTTATTGCCGTATCTTTCCTTTTCTTGCTTTTTCATGCCTTTTCCATGCCTTTTCTTGCAATTTCTTGCCTTTTCATGCCTTATCTATCTTTTTTCTTTCCTTTTCTAGCCTTACCTTGCCTTTTCTTGCCTTATCTTCCTTTTCTTTCCTTTTCTTTCCTTGCCTTTTTATGTCTTTTCTTACCTTTTCCTTGTCTTTTCCTGCCTTTTCCTTGCCTTTTCTTTCCTTTTCCTTGCCTTTTCCTTTCCTTTCCTTGCCCTTTCTTTCATTTTCTTGCCTTTTCATGCCTTTTATTACGGTGTCTTTCCTTTTCTTGCTTTTTCATGCCTTTTCCATTCCTTTTCTTGCAATTTCTTGCCTTTTCTTGCCTTTTCTTGCCTTATCTATCCTTTTTGTTGCCTTTGCTAGCCTTACCTTGCCTTTTCTTGCCTTATCTTCCTTTTCTTTCCTTTTCTTTCCTTTTCATGCCTTTTCTTGCCTTTTTATGTCTTTTCTTACCTTTTCCTAGTCTTTTCCTGCCTTTTCCTAGCCTTTTCTTTCCTTTTCCTTGCCTTTTCTTACCTTATCTTTCTATTTTTTTTACCTTTTCTTGCCTTTTCTTTCCTTTTCCTTTCCTTTTCTTGCTTTATCATACTTTTTCTTGCCTTTTCCTTGCCTTTTCTAGACTTATCTTTCCCTTTTTTTTTTACTTTTCCTTGCCTTTTCTTACCTTATCTTCCCTTTTTCTTGTCTTTGCTTGACTTTTCTTTGCTTATCTTGCCTTTTCTTGCCCTTCCATGCCTTTTCTTTCCCTTTCATTCCTTATCTTGCATTTTCTTGCCTTTTCAAGCCTTTTCTTGCATTTTCTTTCCATTTCATGCCTTTTCCTTGCCTTTTCTTTCCTTTTCTTCCCATAATTTTCATTTTCTTTTATTTTCTTGCCTTTCCTTCCCGTTTCTTGCCTTTTCTTGCCCTATCTTGCCTTTTCTTGCCTTATCTTGCCTTATCTTTCCTTTTCTTGGCTTTTCATGCCTTTTCCATGCCTTCTCTTGCCTTATCTGGCCTTTTCCTTGCCTTTTCTTGCCTTATCTTGGCTTATCTTGCCTTTTCTTTCCTTCTCTTGGCTTACCTTGCCTTTTCTTGCACTTTCTTTCCTTTTCTTGACTTTTCATGCCTTTTATTGCCTTATCTTTCCTTTTCTTGCATTTGCATGCCTTTTCCTAACCTTTTCTTGCCATTTCTCACCATTTCCTTGCCTTTTCTTGCCTTATCTTGCCTTTTCTTGCCATATCTAGCCTTTTCCTTGCCTTTCCTAGCCTTTTCTTGCCTTATCTTTCCTTTTCTTTCCTTTTCATTCCTTTTCTTACCTTTTTATGCCTTTTCTTGCCTTTTTATGTCTTTTCCTGCCTTTTCCTTGCCTTTTCATACCTTATCTTTCCTTTTTTTACCTTTTCTTGTCTTTTCTTGCCTTTTCTTCCCTTTTCTTGCCTTTTCTTGCCTTTTCATGCCTTTTCCTTGCCTTTTCTCGCCTTATCTTGCTTTTTCTTGCCTTTTCCTTGCCTTTTCTTTCCTTTTCTTGCCTTATCTTGCCTTTTTTTTGCCTTCTCTTGCCTTTTCCTTGCCTTTTCTTACCTTATCTTCCTTTTTTCTTGCCTTTGCTTGCCTTTTCTTTACTTATCTTGCCTTTTCTTGTGCTTTCATGCCCTTTCATGCCTTATCTTGCCTTTTCTTGCGCTTTCATTCCTTATCTTGCCTTTTCTTGCCTTTTAATTATTGCCTTTTCATGCCTTTTCTTCCATTTTCTTTCCTTTTCATTCCTTTTCATGCCTTTTCCTTGCCTTTTCTTACCTTTTCTTTCCTTATCTTGCCTTTTCTTGCCTTTGCTTGCCTTTTCTTGACTTATCTTGCTTTTTCTTGCCTTTTCTTGCCCTTTCATGCCTTTTCTTGCCTTCTCTTACCTTTTCCTGCCCTTTCATTCCCTATCTTGCCTTTTTTTACCTTATCTTGCCTTTTCTTTCCTTCTCATGCCTTTTCTTTCCTTTTCTTGCCTTTTCTTTCCTCATCTTTTATTTTCTTTTATTTTCATCATTTCCTTCCCTTTTCTTGCCCTATCTTGCGTTATCTTGCCTTTTCTTACCTTATCTTGCCTTATCTTTCCTTTTCTTGCCTTTTCATACCTTTTCCATGCCTTTTCTTGCCTTTTCTTGCCTTTTCCTTGCCTTATCTTACCGTATCTTTCCTTTTCTTTACTTTTCTTGACTTATCATCCCTTTTCTTGCATTTTCTTGCCCTTTCTTGCCTTTCCTTGCCTTACCTAGCCTTTTCTTGCCTTTTCTTGCCTTTTCCTTGCCTTTTCCTTTCGTTTCCTTGCCCTTTCTTTCCTTTTCTTGCCTTTTCATGCCTTTTATTGCCGTATCTTTCCTTTTCTTGCTTTTTCATGCCTTTTCCATGCCTTTTCTTGCAATACTTGCCTTTTCATGCCTTATCTATCTTTTTTGTTGCCTTTTCTAGCCTTACCTTGCCTTTTCTTGCCTTATCTTCCTTTTCTTTCCTTTTCTTTCCTTGCCTTTTTATGTCTTTTCTTACCTTTTCCTTGTCTTTTCCTGCCTTTTCCTTGCCTTTTCTTTCCTTTTCCTTGCCTTTTCTTACCTTATCTTTCTATTTTTTTACCTTTTCTTGCCTTTTCTTGCCTTTTCTTTCCTTTTCCTTGCCTTTTCTTGCCTTATCATTCTTTTTCTTGCCTTTTCCTAGCCTTTTCTAGCCTTATCTTTCCCTTTTTTTTTACTTTTCCTTGCCTTTTCTTACCTTATCTTTCCTTTTTCTTGTCTTTGCTTGCCTTTTCTTTACTTATCTTGCCTTTTCTTGCCCTTCCATGCCTTTTCTTGCCCTTTCATTCCTTATCTTGCATTTTCTTGCCTTTTCAAGCCTTTTTGCATTTTCTTTCCTTTTCATGCCTTTTCCTTGCCTTTACTTTCCTTATCTCGCCTTTTCTTGAGCTTTTCCTTGCCTTTTCTTTCCTTTTCTTCCCATAATTTTCATTTTCTTTTATTTTCTTGCCTTTCCTTCCCGTATCTTGCCTTTTCTTGCCCTATTTTGCCTTTTCTTGCCTTATCTTGCCTTATCTTTCCTTTTCTTGGCTTTTCATGCCTTTTCCATGCCTTCTCTTGCCTTATCTGGCCTTTTCCTTGCTTTTTCTTGCCTTATCTTGGCTTATCTTGCCTTTTCTTTCCTTCTCTTGGCTTACCTTGCCTTTTCTTGCCTTATCTTTCATTTTCTTTCCTTTTCTTACCTTTTCTTGCCTTACCTAGCCTTTTCTTGCCTTTTCTTGCCTATTCCTTGCCTTTCCTTGCCCTTTCTTTCCTTTTCTTGCCTTTTCATGCCTTTTCCTGACTTTTCTTGCCTTTTCTTGCCTTTTCCTTTCCCTTTCCTTGCCTAGTCTTAACTTTTCTTGCCTTAACTAGCCTTTATCTTGCCTTTTCCTTTTCTTTCCTTTTCTTGCCTTTTTGTGCCTTTTCCTGCCTTTTTATGCCTTTTTCTGCCTTTTCCTTGCCTTTTCCTTGCCTTTCCTTGCCTTACCTTGCATTTTCTTGCCTTTTCCTCCCTTTTCCTTGCCTTTTCTTGCATTTTCCTTTCCTTTCCTTGCGCTTTCTTTCATTTTCTTGACTTTTCATGCCTTTTATTGCCTTATCTTTCCTTTTCTTGCATTTGCATGCCTTTTCCTATCCTTTTCTTGCCATTTCTCACAGTTTCCTTGCCTTTTCTTGCCTTATCTTGCCTTTTCTTGCCATATCGAGCCTTTTCCTTGCCTTTCCTTGCCTTTTCTTGCCTTTTCTTGCCTTTTCTTGCCTTATCTTTCCTTTTCTTTCCTTTTCATTCCTTTTCTTACCTTTTTATGCCTTTTCTTGCCTTTTTATGTCTTTTACTGCCTTTTCCTTGCCTTTTCCTTGCCTTTTGATACCTTATCTTTCGTTTTTTTTACCTTTTCTTGTCTTTTCTTGCCTTTTCTTGCCTTTTCTTGCCTTTTCATGCCTTTTCCTTGCCTTTTCTCGCCTTATCTTGCTTTTTCTTGCCTTTTCCTTGCCTTTTCTTTACTTTTCTTGCCTTATCTTGCCTTTTTTGTGCCTTCTCTTGCCTTTTCCTTGCCTTTTCTTACCTTATCTTCCCTTTTTCTTGCCTTTGCTTGCCTTTTCTTTACTTATCTTGCCTTTTCTTGCGGTTTCATGCCCTTTCATGCCTTATCTTGCCTTTTCTTGCCCTTTCATTCCTTATCTTGCCTTTTCTTGCCTTTTCATGCCTTTTCTTCCATTTTCTTTCCTTTTCTTTCCTTTTCATGCCTTTTCCTTGCCTTTTCTCACCTTTTCTTTCCTTATCTTGCCTTTTCTTGCATGTGCTTGCCTTTTCTTGACTTATCTTGCTTTATCTTGCCTTTTCTTGCCCTTTCATGCCTTTTCTTGCCTTATCTTGCCTTTTCCTGCCCTTTCATTCCCTATCTTGCCTTTTTTTACCTTATCTTGCCTTTTCTTTCCTTCTCATGCCTTTTCTTTCTTTATCTTCCCTTTTCCTTGCCTTTTCTTTCCTTTTCTTGCCTTTTCTTTCCTCATCTTTTATTTTCTTTTATTTTCTTCATTTCCTTTCCTTTTCTTGCCCTATCTTGCGTTATCTTGCCTTTTCTTACCTTATCTTGCCTTATCTTTCCTTTTCTTGCCTTTTCATGCCTTTTCCATGCCTTTTCTAGCCTTTTCTTGCCTTTTCCTTGCCTTATCTTGCCGTATCTTTCATTTTCTTTCCTTTTCTTGACTTATCATCCTTTTTCTTGCATTTTCTTGCCCTTTCTTGCCTTTCCTTTCCTTACCTAGCCTTTTCTTACCTTTTCTTGCCTTTTCCTTGCCATTTCTTGCCTTTTTCTTTCCTTTCCTTGCCCTTTCTTTCCTTTTCTTGCTTTTGCAAGCCTTTTATTGCCTTATCTTTCCTTTTCTTTCTTTTTTATACCTTTTCCATGCCTTTTCTTATAATTTCTTGCCTTTTCTTGCCTTATCTAGCGTTTTTCTTGCCTTTTCTAGCCTTACCTTGCCTTTTCTTGCCTTTTCTTTCCTTTTCTTTCCTTTCTTACCTTTTTATGCCTTTTCTTGCCTTTTTATGTCTTTTCCTACCTTTTCCTTGCCTTTTCCTTCCTTTTCCTTGCCTTTTCCTTACCTTATCTTTCTATTTTGTTTACCTTTTCTTGCCTTTTCTTGACTTTTCTTGCCTTTTATTTCCTTTTCTTGCCTTTTTATGCCTTTTCCTTGCCTTTTCTTGCCCTATCATGCTTTTTCTTGCCTTTTCTTTCCTTTTTTTTGCCTTTTCTTGCCTTTTCCTTGCCTTTTTTTACCTTATCTTTCCTTTTTCTTGCCTTTGCTTGCCTTTTCTTTACTTATCTTGCCTTTTATTGTCTTTTCATGCCTTTTCAAGACTTTTCTTGCATTTTCTTTCCATTTCATGCCTTTTCCTTGCCTTTACTTTCCTTATCTTGCCTTTTCTTCAGCTTTTCCTTGCCTTTTCTTTCCTTTTCTTCCCACAATTTTCATTTTCTTTTATTTTCTTGCCTTTCCTTCCCATTTCTTACCCTATCTTGCATTATCTTGCCTTGTCTTGCCTTATCTTGCCTTATCTTTCCTTTTCTTGGCTTTTCATGCCTTTTCCATGCCTTCTCTTGCCTTTTCTTGCCTTTTCCATGCCTTTTCTTGCCTTATCTTGCCTTTTCTTGGTTTATCTTGCCTTTTCTTTCCTTTTCTTGGCTTACCTTGCCTTTTCTTGCCTTATCTTTCCTTTTCTTTCCTTTTCTGGCCTTACCTTGCCTTTTCTTGCCTTTTCTTACCTTCTTTTGCCCTTTCCTTGCCTTTCCTTGCCCTTTCTTTCCTTTTCTTGCCTTTTCATGCCTTTTCTTGCCTTTTCCTTGCCTTGTCTTACCTTTTCTTGCCTTTTCTTGACTTATGTTGCCTTTTCTTGACTTATCTAGCCTTTTCCTTGCCTTTTCTTACCTTTCCCATGCCTTTTCTTTCCTTTTCTTTCCTTTTACTTGCCTTTTCTTGCTTTATCTTTCCTTTTCTTGCCTTTGCTTGCCTTATCTTGCCTTTTCTTTCATTTTCTTGTCTTTTCTTGACATATATGTCCTTTTCTTGCCTTTTCTTTCCTTATCTTTCCTTTTCTTGCCTTTTTTTGCCTTTTCTTGCCCTATCTTGAGTTATCTTGCCTTATCTTTCCTTTTCTTGCCTTTTCATCACTTTTCCATGCCTTTTCTTGCCTTTTCTTGCCTTTTCCTTGCCTTATCTTGCCTTTTCTTTCCTTTTCTTTCCTTTTCTTGATTTATCTTGCCTTTTCTTGCATTTTGTTGCCTTTTCCTTGCCTTTCCTTGCCTTAACTTGCCTTTTCTTGCCTTTTCCTTGCCTTTTTTGCCTTACCTTGCCTTTTCCTTGCCTTTTCTTGCCTTTTTTGCCTTTTCCTTTCCTTTCCTTGCCCTTTCTTTCCTTTTCTTGCCTTTTATTGCCTTATCTTTCCTTTTATTGCCTTTTTTGCCTTTTCCTTTCTTTCCTTATCATGCCTTTTCTTGCCATTTCTTGCCTTTTCCTTGCCTTTTCTTACCTTTTCTTGCCTTTTCCTTGCCTTTTCCTTGCCTTTTCTTGCCTTAACTTGCCTTTTCTTGCCTTAACTTGCCTTTTCTTGCCTTATCTTTCCTTTTCTTTCCTTTTCTTACCTTTTCATGCCTTTTCTTGCCTTTTTATGTCTTTTCCTGCCTTTTTCTTGCCTTTTCATGCCTTTTCCTTGCATTTTCTTGCCTTTTCCTTGCCTTTTCTTACCTTATCTTTCCTTTTTTTACCTTTTCTTGCCTTTTCTTTCCTTTTCTTTCCATTTGTTGCCTTTTCTTTCCTTTTCTTGCCTTTTTATGCCTTTTCCTTGCCTTTTCATGCCTTTTCATGCCTTTTCTTTCATTTGCTTGCCTTTTATTTACTTATCTTGCCTTTTCTTGTGCTTTCGTGCCCTTTCATGCCTTATCTTGCCTTTTCTTGCCCTTTCATTCCTTATCTTGCATTTTATTTCCTTTTCATGCCTTTTCTTGCATTTTCTTTCCTTTTCTTGCATTTTCTTTCCTTTTCTTGCCTTTTCGTGCCGTATCTTACCTTTTCATGCCTTTTCTTACCTTTTCATGCCTTTTCTTACCTTTTCATGCCTTTTCTTGCCATTTCTTTCCATTTCTTGCCTTTTTTTGTCATTTCCTTGCCTTATCTTGCCTTATCTTTCATTTTCTTTCCTTTTTTTCTTTTCTTGCCATTTCTTGCCTTATCTTGCCTTTTCTTACCTTTTCTTGCCTTTTCTTTCCTTTTCTCTCCTTTTCTTTCCTTTTCTTGCCTTTTGGTGCCTTTTTCTTGTCTTTTCTTACCTTATCTTACCTTTTCTTGCCTCTTCTTGCCTTTTCATGCCTTTTCTTGCCTTTTCTTATCTTTTCCTTACCTTTTCTTGCCTTATCTTGCCTTATCTTTCCTTTTCTTGCCTTTTCATCCCTTTTCCGTGCCTTTTCTTGCCTTTTCTTTCCTTTTCCTTGCCTTTTCTTGCCTTTTCTTAACTTTTCCTTTCTTTTTCTTGCCTTTTCCTTGCCTTATCCTGCCTTTTCTTGCCTTTTCTTGCATTATCTTTCATTTTCTTGCCCTTTCTTACATTTTCTTGCATTTTCTTACATTTTCATGCCTTAACTTTCCTTTTTTTGCCTTTTCTTACTTTTTTCTTGCCTTTTCCATGCCTTTTCTTGCCTTTTCCTTCCTATTCCTTGCCTTTCTTGCCTTTTCCTTGCCTTTTCCTTCCTGATCTTGCCTTTTCTTGCCTTATCTTTCCTTTTCTTTCCTTTTCTTTCATTTTCTCGCCTTTTCTTAACTTTTCTTGCCTTTTCTTTCCTTTTCTTGCCTTTTCGTGACTTTTACTTGTCTTTTCTTGCCTTATCTTACCTTTTCATGTCTTTTCTTGCCTTTTCATGCCTTTTCTTTCCTTTTCATTCCTTTTCTTGCCTTTTCTTGTCTTTTCCTTGCCTTTCCTTGCCTTATATTGCCTTATCTTTCATTTTCTTTCCTTTTTTTTCCTTTCTTTCCTTTTCTTGCCTTTTCTTACCTTTCCTTGCCATATATTGCCTTATCTTTCATTATCTTTCCTTTTTTTTCCTTTTTCTTTCCTTTTCTTACCTTTTCATGCTTTTACTTGCCTTTTCTTGCCATTTTATGCCATTCCTTGCCTTTTCTTGTTTTATCTTTCCTTTTTTTGCCTTTTCTTGCCTTTTCCTTGCCTTTTCTTACCTTATCTTGACTTTTTCTTGCCTTTTCTTGTCTTTTCATGCCCTTTCCATGCCTTTTCTTAAATTTTTCGCCTTTTCTTACCTTATCTTACCTTTTCATGCCTTTTCTTGCCTTTTCATGCCTTTTATTTCCTTTTCATTCCTTTTCTTGCCTTTTCTTGTCTTTTCCTTGCCTTTCCTTGCCTTATATTGCCTTATCTTTCATTTTCTTTCCTTTTTTTTCCTTTCTTTCCTTTTCTTGCCTTTTCTTACCTTTCCTTGCCATATATTGCCTTATCTTTCATTATCTTTCCTTTTTTTTCCTTTTTCTTGCCTTTTCTTACCTTTTCATGCTTTTACTTGCCTTTTCTTGCCATTTTATGCCATTCCTTGCCTTTTCTTGTTTTATCTTTCCTTTTTTTGCCTTTTCTTGCCTTTTCCTTGCCTTTTCTTACCTTATCTTGAATTTTTCTTGCCTTTTCTTGTCTTTTCATGCCCTTTCCATGCCTTTTCTTAAATTTTTCGCCTTTTCTTACCTTATCTTACCTTTTCATGCCTTTTCTTATCTTTTCATGCCTTTTCTTCTCTTTTATTTGCCTTTCCTTACCTTTTCTTGCCTTTTCTTACCTTTTATTTCCTTTCCTTGCCTTTTCGTGCCTTTTCCTTGCCTTTTCTTGCCTTATCTTACCTTTTCATGCCTTTTCTTACCTTTTCATGGCTTTTCTTGCCTTTTCTTATCTTTTCCTTCCCTTTCCTTGCCTTATCTTACCTTATCTTTCATTTTCTTGCCTTTTCTATCCTTTTCCTTGCCTTTTCTTACCATTTCATGCCTTTACTTGCCTTTTCTTAAATTATGTTGCCATTTCTTGCCTTTGCTTGCCTTTTCTTGACTTATGTTGCCTTTTTATGCCTTTTCCATGCCTTTTCTTGCCTTTTCTTTCCTTTTCTTGCCTTTTCTTGCATATTCCTTGCCTTTTCTTGTATTTTCCTTGCTTTTTCCTGCCTGATCTTGTCTTTTCTTGCCTTATCTTTCTTTTTCTTGCCTTTTCTTGCCTTATCTTGCCTTTTCTTGCCTTTCTTTCCTTTTCTTTTCTTTTCTCGCCTTTTCTTACCTTTACTTGCCTTTTCTTGCCTTTTCTTGCCTTTTCCTTGCATTTTCTTGCCTTTTCTTACCTTTTCATGCCTTTTCTTGCCTTTTTCTTTCCTTTTCTTGTATTTTCTTCTCTTTTCCTTGCCTTATCTTGCCTTAGATTTCATTTTCTTGCCTTTTCTTTCCTTTTCCTTGCCTTTTCATACCTTTTCATGCCTTTACTTGCCTTTTCTTGCCTTTTCTTTCCTTTTCTTGCCATTTCCTTCCCGATCTTGCCTTTTCTTGCCTTATCTTGCCTTGTCTTTCCTTTTCTTTCCTTTTCTTACCTTTTCTCGCATTTTCTTACCTTTTCTTGCCTTTACTTGCCATTTCTTTCCATTTTTTGCCTTTTTGTGCCTTTTCCTTGTCTTTCTTGCCTTTGCTTGCCTTTTCTTGACTTATCTTGCCATTTCTTCCCTTTGCCTGCATTTTCTTGACTTATCTTGCCTTTTCATGCCTTTTCCATGCCTTTTCTTTCCTTTTCTTGCCTTTTCTTGCCTATTCCTTGCTTTTTCCTGCCTGATCTTTCCTTTTCTTGTCCTATCTTTCCTTTTCTTTCCTTTTCTTGAATTTTCTTGCCTTTTCTTTCCTTTTCTTACCTTTTCTCTCCTTTTCTTATCTTTTCTTGCCTTTTCTTTCCTTTTCTTGCCTTTTCGTGCCTTTTCCTTGCCTTTTCTTGCCTTATCTTACCTTTTCATGTCTTTTCTTACCTTTTCATGCCTTTTCTTGCCTTTTCTTTCCTTTTCTTGCCTTTTCTTATCTTTTCCTTGCATTTCCTTGCCTTATCTTGCCTTATCTTTCCTTTTCCTTGCCTTTTCTTACCTTTTCATGCATTTACTTGCCTTTTCTGGCCTTTTTATGCCATTTCTTCACTTTTCCAATCCTTTTCTTGCTTTATCTTTCCTTTTTTTGCCTTTTCTTGCCTTTTCCTTGCCTTTTCTTACTTTATCTTGCCTTTTCATGCCTTTTCCACCCCTTTTCTTGCTTTTTCTTGCCTATTCCTTGCCTTTTCTTGCCTTTTCCTTCCTGATCTTGCCTTATCTTTTCTTTTCTTACCTTTTCTCGCATTTTCTTACCCTTTCTTGCCTTTTCTTGCCTTTTCTTTTCGTGCCTTTTCCTTGCCTTTTCTTGCCTTATCTTGCCTTTTCAAGCCTTTTCTTTCCTTTTCTTGCCTTTTCTTATCTTTTCCTTGCCTTTCCTTGCCTTATCTTTCATATTCTTTCCTTTTTTTTCCTTTTCCTTGCCTATTCTTACCTTTTCATGCCTTTACTTGCCTTTTCTTGCCTTTTTATGTCGTTTCTTGCCTTTTCCTTGCCTTTTCTTGCTTTATCTTTCCTTTTTTTGCCTTTTCTTTCCTTTTTTTCCATTTCTTGCCTTTTCTTGCATTTTCTTACCTTTTCTCGCCTTTTCTTTCCTTTTCTTACATTTTCTCTCCTTTTCTTTCCTTTTCTTGCCTTTTTGTGCCTTTTCCTTGCCTTTTCTTGCCTTATATTACCTTTTCTTGCCTTTTCTTGCCTTTTCCTGCCTTTTCTTTCCTTTTCTTGCCTTTTCTTGTCTTTTCCTTGCCTTTTCTTGCCTCTTCTTTCCTTTTCTTGCCTTTTCGGGCCTTTTCCTTGCCTTTTCTTGCCTTATCTTACCTTTTCATGCCTTTTCTTGCCTTTTCTTGTCTTTTCCTTGCCCTTCCTTGCCTTATCTTCCTTATTTATTATTTTCTTGCCTTTTCATACCTTTTCATGCCTTTCTTTCCTTTTTATGCCATTTCTTGCATTTTCCTTTCCTTTCCTTGCTTTATCTTTCCTTTTTTTTGCCTTTTCTTGCCTTTTCCTTGCCTTTTCTTGCCTTTTCTTACCTTATCTTGCCTTTTTCTTTCCTTTTCATGCCTTTTCCACGCCTTTCCTTGCCTTTTCTTTCCTTTTCTTGCATATTTCTTACCTTTTCTTGCCTTTTTCTTGCCTATTCCTTGCCTTTTCTTGACTTATCTTACCATTTCTTCCCTTTGCCTGCATTTGCTTGCCTTATCTTTCCTTTTCTTGCCTTTGCTTGGCTTTTCTTGCCTTTTCTTGACTTGTCTTGCCTTTTCTTGCCCTTTCATTCCTTATCTTGCCTTTTCTTACCTTATGTTGCCTTTTCTTGCCTTTTCATGCCTTTTCTTGCCTTTTCACACCTTTTCCTTGCCTTTTCTTGCCTTTTCTTTCCTTATCTTTCCTTTTCTTGCCTTTTCCTTGCTTTTTCTTTCCTTTTCTTACCTTTCCTTCCCTTTTCTTGCCCTATCTTGTGTTATCTTGCCTTTTCTTGCCTTAACTTTCCTTTTCTTGCCATTTTATGCCTTTCCCATGCCTTTTCTTACAATTTCCTTGCCTTTTCTTGCCTTATCTTGCCTCTCCTGGCCTTATCTTGCCTTTTCTTTCCTTTTCTTGCCTTACCCTGCCTTATCTTGCCATACTTTCCTTTTCTTGCCATACTTGCCTTTTCCTTGCCTTTTTCTTGCCTTTCCTTGCCCTTTCTTTCCGTTTCTTGCCTTCTCATGCCTTCTCTTCCCTTATCATTCCTTTTCTTGCCTTTCCATGCCTTTTCCATGCCTTTTCTAACCTTTCCTTGCCTTTTCCTTACCTTTTCTTGCCTTAGCTAGGCTTTTCCTGCCTTAACTTGCCTTTTCTTTTCTTATCTTTCTTTTACTTTCCTTTTCTTTAAATTTCTTCCCTTTTCTTGTCTTATCTTATCTTTTCATGCCTTTTCTTTCCTTTTTATGCCTTTTCCTGCCTTTCCCTTTCCTTTTCTTGCCTTTTCCTTCCCTTTTCTTACCTTTTCTTTCCTTTTCTTGCCTTTTCTTTCCTTTTCTTTTCTTTTCTTGCCTTTTCATGCCTTTTCCTTACCTTTTCTTACCTTATCTTGTCGTTTCTTGTCTTTTGCTTGCCTTTTGTTACCTTTTCTTGCCTTTTTCTTGACTTTTCATGCATTTTCCATGCCTTTTGTTTCCTTATCTTGCCTTATCTTATCTTTTCCTTACCTTTTCCTTTCCTTGCCCTATCTCGCCCTTTCTTGCCTTTTCCTTGCCTTTTCTTGCCTTATCTTGCCTTTTCCTTGCCTTTTCTTGGCTTATCTTGCCTTATATTTCCTTTTCCATGCCTTTTCTTGCCTTTTCTTTCCTTTTACTTGCCTTTTCTTGTCTTTTCCTTGTCTTTTCCATGTCTTTTCTTTGTCTTTTCCTTGTCTTTTCCTTGTCTCTTTCTTGTCTTTTCCTTGTCTTTTCTTTCCTTTTACTTGCCTTTTCTTGCCTTATCTTTCCTTTTCTTACCTTTGCTTACCTTTTCTTGCCTTATCTTGCCTTTTCTTGACATATTTGTCCTTTTCTTGCCTTTTCTTGCCTTTTCATGCCATATCTTGCCCTTTCATTCATGATCTTGCCCTTTCATTCCTTATCTTGCCTTTTCTTACCTTATCTTGGCTTTTCTTGCCTTTTCATGCCTTTTCTTGCCTTTTCCTGCCTTTTCTTGCCTTTTTTTTCCTTATCTTGCCTTTTCCTTGCCTTTTCTTACCTTTTCTTTCCTTTATTTTCTTGCCTTTTCGTACCTTTTCCTTGCCTTTTCTTGCCTTATCTTACCTTTTCTTGCCTTTTCCTTGCTTTTTCTTACCTTTTCTAGTCTTTTCCTTACCTTTTCATGTCTTTTCCATGCCTTTTCTTTCCTTATCTTGCCTTTTCCTTGCCTTTTCTTTCCTTTTCTTGCCTTTTCATGCCTTTTCTTGCCTTAACTTTCCTTTTCTTGCCTTTTCATGCCTTTTCCATACCTTTTCTTGCCTTTTCTTTCCTTTTCCTTGCCTTTTCTTGCATTATCTTTCCTTTTCTTGCCTTAACTTTCCTTTTCTTACCTTTGCTTGCCTTTTCTTGCCTTATCTTTCCTTTTCTTGCCTTTTCTTGACATATCTGTTCTTTTCATGTCTTTTCTTTCCTTATTTTGCCTTATCTTACCTTTTCTTGACTTTTCTTCCCTCATCTTTCATTTTCTTTTATTTTCTTGCATTTCCATCCCTTTTCTTACCCTATCTTGCGTTATCTTGCGTTATCTTGCCTTATCTTTTCTTTTCTTGCCTTTACATGACGTTTTCATGCCTTTTCTTGCCTTTTCCTTGCCTTATCTTGCCTTTTCTTTCCTTTTCTTTCCTGACTTGCCTTTTCTTTCCCTTTCCTTGCCTTTTCTTGCCTTTTCCTATCTTTTCCTTGCCTTTTCTTGCCTTTTTTTGCCTTTTCCTTTGCTTTCCTTGCGCTTTCTTTCCTTTTCTGAAATTTTCATGCCTTTTCTTGCCTTATCTTGCCTTGTCTTTCCTTTTCTTTCCTTTTCTTACCTTTTCTCGCATTTTCTTACCTTTTCTTGCCTTTTCTTGCCTTATCTTGCCTTAACTTTCCATTTTTTGCCTTTTTGTGCCTTTTCCTTGTCTTTTCTTGCCTTTGCTTGCCTTTTCTTGACTTATCTTGCCATTTCTTCCCTTTGCCTGCATTTTCTTGACTTATCTTGCCTTTTCATGCCTTTTCCATGCCTTTTCTTTCCTTTTCTTGCCTTTTCTTGCCTATTCCTTGCTTTTTCCTGCCTGATCTTTCCTTTTCTTGTCCTATCTTTCTTTTTCTTTCCTTTTCTTGAATTTTCTTGCCTTTTCTTTCCTTTTCTTACCTTTTCTCTCCTTTTCTTATCTTTTCTTGCCTTTTCTTTCCTTTTCTTGCCTTTTCGTGCCTTTTCCTTGCCTTTTCTTGCCTTATCTTACCTTTTCATGTCTTTTCTTACCTTTTCATGCCTTTTCTTGCCTTTTCTTTCCTTTTCTTGCCTTTTCTTATCTTTTCCTTGCATTTCCTTGCCTTATCTTGCCTTATCTTTCCTTTTCCTTGCCTTTTTATGCATTTACTTGCCTTTTCTAGCCTTTTATGCCATTTCTTCACTTTTCCAATCCTTTTCTTGCTTTATCTTTCCTTTTTTTGCCTTTTCTTGCCTTTTCCTTGCCTTTTCTTACTTTATCTTGCCTTTTCATGCCTTTTCCACCCCTTTTCTTGCTTTTTCTTGTCTATTCCTAGCCTTTTCTTACCTTTTCCTTCCTTATCTTGCCTTATCTTTCCTTTTCTTACCTTTTCTCGCATTTTCTTACCCTTTCTTGCCTTTTCTTGCCTTTTCTTTTCGTGCCTTTTCCTTGCCTTTTCTTGCCTTATCTTGCCTTTTCAAGCCTTTTCTTTCCTTTTCTTGCCTTTTCTTATCTTTTCCTTGCCTTTCCTTGCCTTATCTTTCATATTCTTTCCTTTTTTTTCATTTTCCTTGCCTTTTCTTACCTTTTCATGCCTTTACTTGCCTTTTCTTGCCTTTTTATGTCGTTTCTTGCCTTTTCCTTGCCTTTTCTTGCTTTATCTTTCCTTTTTTTGCCTTTTCTTTCCTTTTTTTCCATTTCTTGCCTTTTCTTGCCTTTTCTTACCTTTTCTCGCCTTTTCTTTCCTTTTCTTACATTTTCTCTCCTTTTCGTGCCTTTTCCTTGCCTTTTCTTGCCTTATATTTCCTTTTCTTGCCTTTTCTTACCTTTTCATGCCTTTTCTTGCCTTTTCTTTCCTTTTCTTGCCTTTTCTTGTCTTTTCCTTGCCTTTTCTTGCCTTATCTTGCCTCTTCTTTCCTTTTCTTGCCTTTTCGGGCCTTTTCCTTGCCTTTTCTTGCTTTATCTTACATTTTCATGCCTTTTCTTGCCTTTTCTTGTCTTTTCCTTGCCCTTCCTTGCCTTATCTTCCTTATTTATTATTTTCTTGCCTTTTCATACCTTTTCATGCCTTTTCTTTCCTTTTTATGCCATTTCTTGCATTTTCCTTTCCTTTCCTTGCTTTATCTTTACTTTTTTTTGCCTTTTCTTGCCTTTTCCTTGCCTTTTCTTACCTTATCTTGCCTTTTTCTTGCCTTTTCCACCCCTTTTCATGCCTTTTCCACGCCTTTCCTTGCCTTTTCTTTCCTTTTCTTGCATATTCCTTACCTTTTCTTGCCTTTTCTTGCCTTTTTCTTGCCTATTCCTTGCCTTTTCTTGACTTATTTTACCATTTCTTCCCTTTGCCTGCATTTGCTTGCCTTATCTTTCCTTTTCTTGCCTTTGCTTGGCTTTTCTTGCCTTTTCTTGACTTGTCTTGCCTTTTCTTGCCCTTTAATTCCTTATGTTGCCTTTTCTTACCTTATCTTGCCTTTTCTTGCCTTTTCATGCCTTTTCTTGCCTTTTCACACCTTTTCCTTGCCTTTTCTTGCCTTTTCTTTCCTTATCTTTCCTTTTCTTGCCTTTTCCTTGCTTTTTCTTTCCTTTTCTTGCCTTTTCTGCCCTTGTTTTTCATTTTCTTTTATTTTCTTACCTTTCCTTCCCTTTTCTTGCCCTATCTTGCGTTATCTTGCCTTAACTTTCCTTTTCTTGCCATTTTATGCCTTTCCCATGCCTTTTCTTACATTTTCCTTGCCTTTTCTTGCCTTATCTTGCCTCTCCTGGCCTTATCTTGCCTTTTCTTTCCTTTTCTTGCCTTACCCTGCCTTTTCTTGCCATACTTTCCTTTTCTTTCATTTTCTTTCCTTTTCTTACCTTTTCTTGCCTTATCTTGCCTTTTCTTGCCTTTTCTTGCCTTTTCTTTGCCTTTTCCTTGCCTTTTTCTTGCCTTTCCTTACCCTTTCTTTCCTTTTCTTGCCTTCTCATGCCTTCTCTTCCCTTATCATTCCTTTTCTTGCCTTTCCATGCCTTTTCCATGCCTTTTCTAACCTTTCCTTGCCTTTTCCTTACCTTTTCTTGCCTTATCTAGGCTTTTCCTGCCTTAACTTGCCTTTTCTTTTCTTATCTTTCTTTTACTTTCCTTTTCTTTAAATTTCTTGCCTTTTCTTGTCTTATCTTATCTTTTCATGCCTTTTCTTTCCTTTTTATGCCTTTTCCTTGCCTTTTCCTGCCTTTCCCTTTCCTTTTCTTGCCTTTTCCTTGCCTTTTCTTACCTTTTCTTTCCTTTTCTTGCCTTTTCTTTCTTTTTCTTTTCTTTTCTTGCCTTTTCATGCCTTTTCCTTACCTTTTCTTACCTTATCTTGTCGTTTCTTCTCTTTTGCTTGCCTTTTGTTACCTTTTCTTGCCTTTTTCTTGACTTTTCATGCATTTTCCATGCCTTTTGTTTCCTTATCTTGCCTTATCTTATCTTTTCCTTACCTTTTCCTTGCCTTTTCTTTCCTTTCCTTGCCCTATCTCGCCTTTTCTTGCCTTTTCCTTGCCTTTTCTTGCCTTATCTTGCCTTTTCCTTGCCTGTTCTTGGCTTATCTTGCCTTATATTTCCTTTTCGATGCCTTTTCTTGCCTTTTCTTTCCTTTTACTTGCCTTTTCTTGTCTTTTCCTTGTCTTTTCCATGTCTTTTCTTTGTCTTTTCCCTGTCTTTTCCTTATCTTTTCCTTGTCTTTTCTTTCCTTTTACTTGCCTTTTCTTGCCTTATCTTTCCTTTTCTTACCTTTGCTTACCTTTTCTTCCCTTATCTTGCCTTTTCTTGACATATTTGTCCTTTTCTTGCCTTTTCTTGCCTTTTCATGCCATATCTTGCCCTTTCATTCATGATCTTGCCCTTTCATTCCTTATCTTGCCTTTTCTTACCTTATCTTGGCTTTTCTTGCCTTTTCATGCCTTTTCTTGCCTTTTCCTGCCTTTTCTTGCCTTTTTTTTCCTTATCTTGCCTTTTCCTTGCCTTTTCTTACCTTTTCTTTCCTTTATTTTCTTGCCTTTTCGTACCTTTTCCTTGCCATTTCTTGCCTTATCTTACCTTTTCTTGCCTTTTCCTTGCTTTTTCTTACCTTTTCTAGTCTTTTCCTTACCTTTTCATGTCTTTTCCATGCCTTTTCTTTCCTTATCTTGCCTTTTCCTTGCCTTTTCTTTCCTTTTCTTGCCTTTTCATGCCTTTTCTTGCCTTAACTTTCCTTTTCTTGCCTTTTCATGCCTTTTCCATACCTTTTCTTGCCTTTTCTTTCCTTTTCCTTGCCTTTTCTTGCATTATCTTTCCTTTTCTTGCCTTAACTTTCCTTTTCTTACCTTTGCTTGCCTTATCTTGCCTTTTCTTGCCTTTTCTTGACATATCTGTTCTTTTCATGTCTTTTCTTTCCTTATTTTGCCTTATCTTGCCTTTTCTTGACTTTTCTTCCCTCATCTTTCATTTTCTTTTATTTTCTTGCATTTCCATCCCTTTTCTTGCCCTATCTTGCGTTATCTTGCGTTATCTTGCCTTATCTTTTCTTTTCTTGCCTTTCCATGACTTTTCCATGCCTTTTCTTGCCTTTTCCTTGCCTTATCTTGCCTTTTCTTTCCTGACTTGCCTTTTCTTTCCCTTTCCTTGCCTTTCCTTGCCTTTTCTTGCCTTTTCCTATCTTTTCCTTGCCTTTTCTTGCCTTTTTTTGCCTTTTCATTTCCTTTCCTTGCGCTTTCTTTCCTTTTCTGGAATTTTCATGCCTTTTCTTGCCTTTTCTTTCCTTTTCTTGCCTTTTTCTTCCCGATCTTGCCTTTTCTTGCCTTATCTTGCCTTGTCTTTCCTTTTCTTTCCTTTTCTTACCTTTTCTCGCATTTTCTTACCTTTTCTTGCCTTTTCTTGCCTTATCTTGCCTTAACTTTCCATTTTTTGCCTTTTTGTGCCTTTTCCTTGTCTTTTCTTCCCTTTGCTTGCCTTTTTTTGACTTATCTTGCCATTTCTTCCCTTTGCCTGCATTTTCTTGACTTATCTTGCCTTTTCATGCCTTTTCCATGCCTTTTCTTTCCTTTTCTTGCCTTTTCTTGCCTATTCCTTGCTTTTTCCTGCCTGATCTTTCCTTTTCCTGTCCTATCTTTCCTTTTCTTTCCTTTTCTTGAATTTTCTTGCCTTTTCTTTCCTTTTCTTACCTTTTCTATCCTTTTCTTATGTTTTCTTGCCTTTTCTTTCCTTTTCTTGCCTTTTCGTGCCTTTTCCTTGCCTTTTCTTGCCTTATCTTACCTTTTCATGTCTTTTCTTACCTTTTTATGCCTTTTCTTTCCTTTTCTTGCCTTTTCTTATCTTTTCCTTGCATTTCCTTGCCTTATCTTGCCTTATCTTTCCTTTTCCTTGCCTTTTCTTACCTTTTCATGCATTTACTTGCCTTTTCTGGCCTTTTTATGCCATTTCTTCACTTTTCCAATCCTTTTCTTGCTTTATCTTTCCTTTTTTTTTGCCTTTTCTTGCCTTTTCCTTGCCTTTTCTTACTTTATCTTGCCTTTTCATGCCTTTTCCACCCCTTTTCTTGCTTTTTCTGGCCTATTCCTTGCCTTTTCTTGCCTTTTCCTTCCTGATCTTGCCTTATCTTTCCTTTTTTTTCCTTTTCTTACCTTTTCTCGCATTTTCTTACCATTTCTTGCCTTTTCTTGCCTTTTCTTTTCGTGCCTTTTCCTTGCCTTTTCTTGCCTTATCTTGCCTTTTCAAGCCTTTTCTTTCCTTTTCTTGCCTTTTCTTATCTTTTCCTTGCCTTTCCTTGCCTTATCTTTCATATTCTTTACTTTTTTTTCATTTTCCTTGCCTTTTCTTACCTTTTCATGCCTTTACTTGCCTTTTCTTGCCTTTTTATGTCGTTTCTTGCCTTTTCCTTGCCTTTTCTTGCTTTATCTTTCCTTTTTTTGCCTTTTCTTTCCTTTTTTTCCATTTCTTGCCTTTTCTTACCTTTTCTCGCCTTTTCTTTCCTTTCCTTACATTTTCTCTCCTTTTCTTGCCTTTTCGTGCCTTTTCCTTGCCTTTTCTTGCCTTATATTACCTTTTCTTGCCTTTTCTTGCCTTTTCATGCCTTTTCTTGCCTTTTCTTTCCTTTTCTTGCCTTTTCTTGTCTTTTCCTTGCCTTTTCTTGCCTTATCTTGCCTCTTCTTGCCTTTTCGGGCCTTTTCCTTGCCTTTTCTTACATTTTCATGCCTTTTCTTACCTTTTCTTGCCTTTTCTTGTCTTTTCCTTGCCCTTCCTTGCCTTATCTTCCTTATTTATTATTTTCTTTCCTTTTCATACCTTTTCTTGCCTTTTCTTTCCTTTTTATGCCATTTCTTGCATTTTCCTTTCCTTTCCTTGCTTTATCTTTCCTTTTTTTTGCCTTTTCTTGCCTTTTCCTTGCCTTTTCTTACCTTATCTTGCCTTTTTCTTGCCTTTTCCACCCCTTTTCATGCCTTTTCCACGCCTTTCCTTGCCTTTTCTTTCCTTTTCTTGCATATTTCTTACCTTTTCTTGCCTTTTTCTTGCCTATTCCTTGCCTTTTCTTGACTTATCTTACCATTTCTTCCCTTTGCCTGCATTTGCTTGCCTTATCTTTCCTTTTCTTGCCTTTGCTTGGCTTTTCTTGCCTTTTCTTGACTTGTCTTGCCTTTTCTTGCCCTTTCATTCCTTATCTTGCCTTTTCTTACCTTATCTTGCCTTTTCTTGCCTTTTCACACCTTTTCCTGCCTTTTCACACCTTTTCCTTGCCTTTTCTTGCCTTTTCTTTCCTTATCTTTCCTTTTCTTGCCTTTTCCTTGCTTTTTCTTTCCTTTTCTTGCCTTTTCTGCCCTTGTTTTTCATTTTCTTTTATTTTCTTACCTTTCCTTCCCTTTTCTTGCCCTATCTTGCGTTATCTTGCCTTTTCTTGCCTTAACTTTCCTTTTCTTGCCATTTTATGCCTTTCCCATGCCTTTTCTTACATTTTCCTTGCCTTTTCTTGCCTTATCTTGCCTCTCCTGGCCTTATCTTGCCTTTTCTTTCCTTTTCTTGCCTTACCCTGCCTTTTCTTGCCATACTTTCCTTTTCTTGCCATACTTTCCTTTTCTTACGTTTTCTTGCCTTATCTTGCCTTTTCTTGCCTTTTCTTGCCTTTTCTTTGCCTTTTCCTTGCCTTTTTCTTGCCTTTCCTTGCCCTTTCTTTCCTTTTCTTGCCTTCTCATGCCTTCTCTTCCCTTATCATTCCTTTTCTTGCCTTTCCATGCCTTTTCCATGCCTTTTCTAACCTTTCCTTGCCTTTTCCTTACCTTTTCTTGCCTTAGCTAGGCTTTTCCTGCCTTAACTTGCCTTTTCTTTTCTTATCTTTCTTTTACTTTCCTTTTCTTTAAATTTCTTCCCTTTTCTTGTCTTATCTTATCTTTTCATGCCTTTTCTTTCCTTTTTATGCCTTTTCCTGCCTTTCCCTTTCCTTTTCTTGCCTTTTCCTTCCCTTTTCTTGCCTTTTCCTTCCCTTTTCTTGCCTTTTCTTCCCTTTTCTTTCCTTTTCTTGCCTTTTCTTTCCTTTTCTTTTCTTTTCTTGCCTTTTCATGCCTTTTCCTTACCTTTTCTTACCTTATCTTGTCGTTTCTTGTCTTTTGCTTGCCTTTTGTTACCTTTTCTTGCCTTTTCTTGACTTTTCATGCATTTTCCATGCCTTTTGTTTCCTTATCTTGCCTTATCTTATCTTTTCCTTACCTTTTCCTTTCCTTGCCCTATCTCGCCCTTTCTTGCCTTTTCCTTGCCTTTTCTTGCCTTATCTTGCCTTTTCCTTGCCTTTTCTTGGCTTATCTTGCCTTATATTTCCTTTTCCATGCCTTTTCTGCCTTTTCTTTCCTTTTACTTGCCTTTTCTTGTCTTTTCCTTGTCTTTGCCATGTCTTTTCTTTGTCTTTTCCTTGTCTTTTCCTTGTCTTTTTCTTGTCTTTTCCTTGTCTTTTCTTTCCTTTTACTTGCCTTTTCTTGCCTTATCTTTCCTTTTCTTACCTTTGCTTACCTTTTCTTGCCTTATCTTGCCTTTTCATGCCATATCTTGCCCTTTCATTCATGATCTTGCCCTTTCATTCCTTATCTTGCCTTTTCTTACCTTATCTTGGCTTTTCTTGCCTTTTCATGCCTTTTCTTGCCTTTTCCTGCCTTTTCTTGCCTTTTTTTTCCTTATCTTGCCTTTTCCTTGCCTTTTCTTACCTTTTCTTTCCTTTATTTTCTTGCCTTTTCGTACCTTTTCCTTGCCTTTTCTTGCCTTATCTTACCTTTTCTTGCCTTTTCCTTGCTTTTTCTTACCTTTTCTAGTCTTTTCCTTACCTTTTCATGTCTTTTCCATGCCTTTTCTTTCCTTATCTTGCCTTTTCCTTGCCTTTTCTTTCCTTTTCTTGCCTTTTCATGCCTTTTCTTGCCTTAACTTTCCTTTTCTTGCCTTTTCATGCCTTTTCCATACCTTTTCTTGCCTTTTCTTTCCTTTTCCTTGCCTTTTCTTGCATTATCTTTCCTTTTCTTGCCTTAACTTTCCTTTTCTTACCTTTGCTTGCCTTTTCTTGCCTTATCTTTCCTTTTCTTGCCTTTTCTTGACATATCTATTCTTTTCATGTCTTTTCTTTCCTTATTTTGCCTTATCTTACCTTTTCTTGACTTTTCTTCCCTCATCTTTCATTTTCTTTTATTTTCTTGCATTTCCATCCCTTTTCTTACCCTATCTTGCGTTATCTTGCGTTATCTTGCCTTATCTTTTCTTTTCTTGCCTTTTCATGACGTTTTCATGCCTTTTCTTGCCTTTTCCTTGCCTTATCTTGCCTTTTCTTTCCTTTTCTTTCCTGACTTGCCTTTTCTTTCCCTTTCCTTGCCTTTTCTTGCCTTTTCCTATCTTTTCCTTGCCTTTTCTTGCCTTTTTTTGCCTTTTCCTTTGCTTTCCTTGCGCTTTCTTTCCTTTTCTGAAATTTTCATGCCTTTTCTTGCCTTATCTTGCCTTGTCTTTCCTTTTCTTTCCTTTTCTTACCTTTTCTCGCATTTTCTTACCTTTTCTTGCCTTTTCTTGCCTTATCTTGCCTTAACTTTCCATTTTTTGCCTTTTTGTGCCTTTTCCTTGTCTTTTCTTGCCTTTGCTTGCCTTTTCTTGACTTATCTTGCCATTTCTTCCCTTTGCCTGCATTTTCTTGACTTATCTTGCCTTTTCATGCCTTTTCCATGCCTTTTCTTTCCTTTTCTTGCCTTTTCTTGCCTATTCCTTGCTTTTTCGTGCCTGATCTTTCCTTTTCTTGTCCTATCTTTCTTTTTCTTTCCTTTTCTTGAATTTTCTTGCCTTTTCTTTCCTTTTCTTACCAATTCTCTCCTTTTCTTATCTTTTCTTGCCTTTTCTTTCCTTTTCTTGCCTTTTCGTGCCTTTTCCTTGCCTTTTCTTGCCTTATCTTACCTTTTCATGTCTTTTCTTACCTTTTCATGCCTTTTCTTTCCTTTTCTTGCCTTTTCTTATCTTTTCCTTGCATTTCCTTGCCTTATCTTGCCTTATCTTTCCTTTTCCTTGCCTTTTCATGCATTTACTTGCCTTTTCTAGCCTTTTATGCCATTTCTTCACTTTTCCAATCCTTTTCTTGCTTTATCTTTCCTTTTTTTTCCTTTTTTTGCCTTTTCCTTGCCTTTTCTTACTTTATCTTGCCTTTTCATGCCTTTTCCACCCCTTTTCTTGCTTTTTCTTGCCTATTCCTAGCCTTTTCTTGCCTTTTCCTTCCTGATCTTGCCTTATCTTTCCTTTTCTTTCCTTTTCTTACCTTTTCTCGCATTTTCTTACCCTTTCTTGCCTTTTCTTGCCTTTTCTTTTCGTGCCTTTTCCTTGCCTTTTCTTGCCTTATCTTGCCTTTTCAAGCCTTTTCTTTCCTTTTCTTGCCTTTTCTTATCTTTTCCTTGCCTTTCCTTGCCTTATCTTTCATATTCTTTCCTTTTTTTTCATTTTCCTTGCCTTTTCTTACCTTTTCATGCCTTTACTTGCCTTTTCTTGCCTTTTTATGTCGTTTCTTGCCTTTTCCTTGCCTTTTCTTGCTTTATCTTTCCTTTTTTTGCCTTTTCTTTCCTTTTTTTCCATTTCTTGCCTTTTCTTGCCTTTTCTTACCTTTTCTCGCCTTTTCTTTCCTTTTCTTACATTTTCTCTCCTTTTCTTTCCTTTTCTTGCCTTTTCGTGCCTTTTCCTTGCCTTTTCTTGCCTTATATTTCCTTTTCTTGCCTTTTCTTGCCTTTTCATGCCTTTTCTTGCCTTTTCTTTCCTTTTCTTGCCTTTTCTTGTCTTTTCCTTGCCTTTTCTTGCCTTATCTTGCCTCTTCTTTCCTTTTCTTGCCTTTTCGGGCCTTTTCCTTGCCTTTTCTTGCTTTATCTTACATTTTCATGCCTTTTCTTGCCTTTTCTTGTCTTTTCCTTGCCCTTCCTTGCCTTATCTTCCTTATTTATTATTTTCTTGCCTTTTCATACCTTTTCATGCCTTTTCTTTCCTTTTTATGCCATTTCTTGCATTTTCCTTTCCTTTCCTTGCTTTATCTTTCCTTTTTTTTGCCTTTTCTTGCCTTTTCCTTGCCTTTTCTTACCTTATCTTGCCTTTTTCTTGCCTTTTCCACCCCTTTTCATGCCTTTTCCACGCCTTTCCTTGCCTTTTCTTTCCTTTTCTTGCATATTCCTTACCTTTTCTTGCCTTTTCTTGCCTTTTTCTTGCCTATTCCTTGCCTTTTCTTGACTTATTTTACCATTTCTTCCCTTTGCCTGCATTTGCTTGCCTTATCTTTCCTTTTCTTGCCTTTGCTTGGCTTTTCTTGCCTTTTCTTGACTTGTCTTGCCTTTTCTTGCCCTTTAATTCCTTATATTGCCTTTTCTTACCTTATCTTGCCTTTTCTTGCCTTTTCATGCCTTTTCTTGCCTTTTCACACCTTTTCCTTGCCTTTTCTTGCCTTTTCTTTCCTTATCTTTCCTTTTCTTGCCTTTTCCTTGCTTTTTCTTTCCTTTTCTTGCCTTTTCTGCCCTTGTTTTTCATTTTCTTTTATTTTCTTACCTTTCCTTCCCTTTTCTTGCCCTATCTTGCGTTATCTTGCCTTTTCTTGCCTTAACTTTCCTTTTCTTGCCATTTTATGCCTTTCCCATGCCTTTTCTTACATTTTCCTTGCCTTTTCTTGCCTTATCTTGCCTCTCCTGGCCTTGTCTTGCCTTTTCTTTCCTTTTCTTGCCTTACCCTGCCTTTTCTTGCCATACTTTCCTTTTCTTGCCATACTTTCCTTTTCTTTCATTTTCTTTCCTTTTCTTACCTTTTCTTGCCTTATCTTGCCTTTTCTTGCCTTTTCTTGCCTTTTCTTTGCCTTTTCCTTGCCTTTTTCTTGCCTTTCCTTACCCTTTCTTTCCTTTTCTTGCCTTCTCATGCCTTCTCTTCCCTTATCATTCCTTTTCTTGCCTTTCCATGCCTTTTCCATGCCTTTTCTAACCTTTCCTTGCCTTTTCCTTACCTTTTCTTGCCTTATCTAGGCTTTTCCTGCCTTAACTTGCCTTTTCTTTTCTTATCTTTCTTTTACTTTCCTTTTCTTTAAATTTCTTGCCTTTTCTTGTCTTATCTTATCTTTTCATGCCTTTTCTTTCCTTTTTATGCCTTTTCCTTGCCTTTTCCTGCCTTTCCCTTTCCTTTTCTTGCCTTTTCCTTGCCTTTTCTTACCTTTTCTTTCCTTTTCTTGCCTTTTCTTTCTTTTTCTTTTCTTTTCTTGCCTTTTCATGCCTTTTCCTTACCTTTTCTTACCTTATCTTGTCGTTTCTTCTCTTTTGCTTGCCTTTTGTTACCTTTTCTTGCCTTTTTCTTGACTTTTCATGCATTTTCCATGCCTTTTGTTTCCTTATCTTGCCTTATCTTATCTTTTCCTTACCTTTTCCTTGCCTTTTCTTTCCTTTCCTTGCCCTATCTCGCCTTTTCTTGCCTTTTCCTTGCCTTTTCTTGCCTTATCTTGCCTTTTCCTTGCCTTTTCTTGGCTTATCTTGCCTTATATTTCCTTTTCCATGCCTTTTCTTGCCTTTTCTTTCCTTTTACTTGCCTTTTCTTGTCTTTTCCTTGTCTTTTCCATGTCTTTTCTTTGTCTTTTCCCTGTCTTTTCCTTATCTTTTCCTTGTCTTTTCTTTCCTTTTACTTGCCTTTTCTTGCCTTATCTTTCCTTTTCTTACCTTTGCTTACCTTTTCTTCCCTTATCTTGCCTTTTCTTGACATATTTGTCCTTTTCTTGCCTTTTCTTGCCTTTTCATGCCATATCTTGCCCTTTCATTCATGATCTTGCCCTTTCATTCCTTATCTTGCCTTTTCTTACCTTATCTTGGCTTTTCTTGCCTTTTCATGCCTTTTCTTGCCTTTTCTTGCCTTTTCTTGCCTTTTTTTTCCTTATCTTGCCTTTTCCTTGCCTTTTCTTACCTTTTCTTTCCTTTATTTTCTTGCCTTTTCGTACCTTTTCCTTGCCTTTTCTTGCCTTATCTTACCTTTTCTTGCCTTTTCCTTGCTTTTTCTTACCTTTTCTAGTCTTTTCCTTACCTTTTCATGTCTTTTCCATGCCTTTTCTTTCCTTATCTTGCCTTTTCCTTGCCTTTTCTTTCCTTTTCTTGCCTTTTCATGCCTTTTCTTGCATTAACTTTCCTTTTCTTGCCTTTTCATGCCTTTTCCATACCTTTTCTTGCCTTTTCTTTCCTTTTCCTTGCCTTTTCTTGCATTATCTTTCCTTTTCTTGCCTTAACTTTCCTTTTCTTACCTTTGCTTGCCTTATCTTGCCTTTTCTTGACATATCTGTTCTTTTCATGTCTTTTCTTTCCTTATTTTGCCTTATCTTGCCTTTTCTTGACTTTTCTTCCCTCATCTTTCATTTTCTTTTATTTTCTTGCATTTCCATCCCTTTTCTTGCCCTATCTTGCGTTATCTTGCGTTATCTTGCCTTATCTTTTCTTTTCTTGCCTTTTCATGACTTTTCCATGCCTTTTCTTGCCTTTTCCTTGCCTTATCTTGCCTTTTCTTTCCTTTTCTTTCCTGACTTGCCTTTTCTTTCCCTTTCCTTGCCTTTCCTTGCCTTTTCTTGCCTTTTCCTATCTTTTCCTTGCCTTTTCTTGCCTTTTTTTGCCTTTTCCTTTCCTTTCCTTGCGCTTTCTTTCCTTTTCTGGAATTTTCATGCCTTTTCTTGCCTTTTCTTTCCTTTTCTTGCCTTTTTCTTCCCGATCTTGCCTTTTCTTGCCTTATCTTGCCTTGTCTTTCCTTTTCTTTCCTTTTCGTACCTTTTCGTACCTTTTCTCGCATTTTCTTACCTTTTCTTGCCTTTTCTTGCCTTATCTTGCCTTAACTTTCCATTTTTTGCCTTTTTGTGCCTTTTTTCTTCCCTTTGCTTGCCTTTTCTTGACTTATCTTGCCATTTCTTCCCTTTGCCTGCATTTTCTTGACTTATCTTGCCTTTTCATGCCTTTTCCATGCCTTTTCTTTCCTTTTCTTGCCTTTTCTTGCCTATTCCTTGCTTTTTCCTGCCTGATCTTTCCTTTTCCTGTCCTATCTTTCCTTTTCTTTCCTTTTCTTGAATTTTCTTGCCTTTTCTTTCCTTTTCTTACCTTTTCTATCCTTTTCTTATCTTTTCTTGCCTTTTCTTTCCTTTTCTTGCCTTTTCGTGCCTTTTCCTTGCCTTTTCTTGCCTTATCTTACCTTTTCATGTCTTTTCTTACCTTTTCATGCCTTTTCTTTTCTTTTCTTTCCTTTTCTTATCTTTTCCTTGCATTTCCTTGCCTTATCTTGCCTTATCTTTCCTTTTCCTTGCCTTTTCTTACCTTTTCATGCATTTACTTGCCTTTTCTGGCCTTTTTATGCCATTTCTTCACTTTTCCAATCCTTTTCTTGCTTTATCTTTCCTTTTTTTTTGCCTTTTCTTGCCTTTTCCTTGCCTTTTCTTACTTTATCTTGCCTTTTCATGCCTTTTCCACCCCTTTTCTTGCTTTTTCTGGCCTATTCCTTGCCTTTTCTTGCCTTTTCCTTCCTGATCTTGCCTTATCTTTCCTTTTCTTTCCTTTTCTTACCTTTTCTCGCATTTTCTTACCCTTTCTTGCCTTTTCTTGCCTTTTCTTTTCGTGCCTTTTCCTTGCCTTTTCTTGCCTTATCTTGCCTTTTCAAGCCTTTTCTTTCCTTTTCTTGCCTTTTCTTATCTTTTCCTTGCCTTTCCTTACCTTATCTTTCATATTCTTTCCTTTTTTTTCATTTTCCTTGCCTTTTCTTACCTTTTCATGCCTTTACTTGCCTTTTCTTGCCTTTTTATGTCGTTTCTTGCCTTTTCCTTGCCTTTTCTTGCTTTATCTTTCCTTTTTTTGCCTTTTCTTTCCTTTTTTTCCATTTCTTGCCTTTTCTTACCTTTTCTCGCCTTTTCTTTCCTTTCCTTACATTTTCTCTCCTTTTCTTGCCTTTTCGTGCCTTTTCCTTGCCTTTTCTTCCTTATATTACCTTTTCTTGCCTTTTCTAGCCTTTTCATGCCTTTTCTTGCCTTTTCTTTCCTTTTCTTGCCTTTTCTTGTCTTTTCCTTGCCTTTTCTTGCCTTATCTTGCCTCTTCTTGCCTTTTCGGGCCTTTTCCTTGCCTTTTCTTACATTTTCATGCCTTTTCTTACCTTTTCTTGCCTTTTCTTGTCTTTTCCTTGCCCTTCCTTGCCTTATCTTCCTTATTTATTATTTTCTTGCCTTTTCATACCTTTTCTTGCCTTTTCTTTCCTTTTTATGCCATTTCTTGCATTTTCCTTTCCTTTCCTTGCTTTATCTTTCCTTTTTTTTGCCTTTTCTTGCCTTTTCCTTGCCTTTTCTTACCTTATCTTGCCTTTTTCTTGCCTTTTCCACCCCTTTTCATGCCTTTTCCACGCCTTTCCTTGCCTTTTCTTTCCTTTTCTTGCATATTTCTTACCTTTTCTTGCCTTTTTCTTGCCTATTCCTTGCCTTTTCTTGACTTATCTTACCATTTCTTCCCTTTGCCTGCATTTGCTTGCCTTATCTTTCCTTTTCTTGCCTTTGCTTGGCTTTTCTTGCCTTTTCTTGACTTGTCTTGCCCTTTCATTCCTTATCTTGCCTTTTCTTACCTTATCTTGCCTTTTCTTGCCTTTTCATGCCTTTTCTTGCCTTTTCACACCTTTTCCTTGCCTTTTCTTGCCTTTTCTTTCCTTATCTTTCCTTTTCTTGCCTTTTCCTTGCTTTTTCTTTCCTTTTCTTCCCTTTTCTGCCCTTGTTTTTCATTTTCTTTTATTTTCTTACCTTTCCTTCCCTTTTCTTGCCCTATCTTGCGTTATCTTGCCTTTTTCTGCCTTAACTTTCCTCTTCTTGACATTTTATGCCTTTCCCATGCCTTTTCTTATATTTTCCTTGCCTTTTCTTGCCTTATCTTGCCTCTCCTGGCCTTATCTTACCTTTTCTTTCCTTTTCTTGCCTTACCCTGCCTTTTCTTGCCATACTTTCCTTTTCTTGCCATACTTTCCTTTTGTTTCATTTTCTTACCTTTTCTTACCTTTTCTTGCCTTATCTTGCCTTTTCTTGCCTTTTCTTGCCTTTTCTTTGCCTTTTCCTTGCCTTTTTCTTGCCTTTCCTTGCCATTTCTTTCCTTTTCTTGCCTTCTCATGCCTTCTCTTCCCTTATCATTCCTTTTCTTGCCTTTCCATGCCTTTTCCATGCCTTTTCTAACCTTTCCTTGCCTTTTCCTTACCTTTTCTTGCCTTATCTAGGCTTTTCCTGCCTTAACTTGCCTTTTCTTTTCTTATCTTTCTTTTACTTTCCTTTTCGTTAAATTTCTTGCCTTTTCTTGTCTTATCTTATCTTTTCATGCCTTTTCTTTCCTTTTTATACCTTTTCCTTGCCTTTTCCTGCCTTTCCCTTTCCTTTTCTTTCCTTTTCCTTACCTTTTCTTACCTTTTCTTTCCTTTTCTTGCCTTTTCTTTCCTTTTCTTTTCTTTTCTTGCCTTTTCATGCCTTTTCCTTACCTTTTCTTACCTTATCTTGTCATTTCTTGTCTTTTGCTTGCCTTTTGTTACCTTTTCTTGCCTTTTTCTTGACTTTTCATGCATTTTCCATGCCTTTTGTTTCCTTATCTTGCCTTATCTTATCTTTTCCTTACCTTTTCCTTGCCTATTCTTTCCTTTCCTTGCCCTATCTCGCCTTTTCTTTCCTTTTCCTTGCCTTTTCTTGCCTTATCTTGCCTTTTCCCTGCCTTTTCTTGGCTTATCTTGCCTTATATTTCCTTTTCCATGCCTTTTCTTTCCTTTTACTTGCCTTTTCTTGTCTTTTCCTTGTCTTTTCCATGTCTTTTCTTTGTCTTTTCCTTGTCTTTTCTTTCCTTTTACTTGCCTTTTCTTGCCTTATCTTTCCTTTTCTTACCTTTGCTTACCTTTTCTTGCCTTATCTTGCCTTTTCTTGACATATTTGTCCTTTTCTTGCCTTTTCTTGCCTTTTCATGCCATATCTTGCCCTTTCATTCATGATCTTGCCCTTTCATTCCTTATCTTGCCTTTTCTTACCTTATCTTGGCTTTTCTTGCCTTTTCATGCCTTTTCTTGCCTTTTCCTGCCTTTTCTTACCTTTTTTTTCCTTATCTTGCCTTTTCCTTGCCTTTTCTTAACTTTTCTTTCCTTTATTTTCTTGCCTTTTCGTACCTTTTCCTTGCATTTTCTTGCCTTATCTTACCTTTTCTTGCCTTTTCCTTGCTTTTTCTTACCTTTTCTAGTCTTTTCCTTACCTTTTCATGTCTTTTCCATGCCTTTTCTTTCCTTATCTTGCCTTTTCCTTGCCTTTTCTTTCCTTTTCTTGCCTTTTCTTGCCTTAACTTTCCTTTTCTTGCCTTTTCATGCCTTTTCCATACCTTTTCTTGCCTTTTCTTTCCTTTTCCTTGCCTTTTCTTGCATTATCTTTCCTTTTCTTGCCTTAACTTTCCTTTTCTTACCTTTGCTTGCCTTTTCTTGCCTTATCTTTCCTTTTCTTGCCTTTTCTTGACATATCTGTTCTTTTCATGTCTTTTCTTTCCTTATTTTGCCTTATCTTGCCTTTTCTTGACTTTTCTTCCCTCATCTTTCATTTTCTTTTATTTTCTTGCATTTCCATCCCTTTTCTTGCCCTATCTTGCGTTATCTTGCCTTATCTTTTCTTTTCTTGCCTTTTCATGACTTTTCCATGCCTTTTCTTGCCTTTTCCTTGCCGTATCTTGCCTTTTCTTTCCTTTTCTTTCCTGACTTGCCTTTTCTTTCCCTTTCCTTGCCTTTCCTTGCCTTTTCTTGCCTTTTCCTATCTTTTCCTTGCCTTTTCTTGCCTTTTTTTGCCTTTTCCTTTCCTTTCCTTGCGCTTTCTTTCCTTTTATGGAATTTTCATGCCTTTTATTGCCTTATCTTTCCTTTTCTTGCCTTTGCATGCCTTTTCCTTGCCTTTTCTTACCATTTCTCACCGTTTCCTTGCCTTTTCTTGCCTTATCTTGCCTTTTCTTGCCTTATCTAGCCCTTTCCTTGCCTTTCCTTGCCTTTCCTTGACTTTTCTTCCCTTAACTTGCCTTTTCTTGCCTTATCTTTCCTTTTCTTTCCTTTTCTTACCTTTTTATGCCTTTTCTTGCCTTTTTATGTCTTTTCCTGCCTTTTCCTTGACTTTTCCTGCCTTTTCCTTTCCTTTTCCTTGCCTTTTCTTACCTTATCTTTCCTTTTTTTTACCTTTTCTTGTCTTTTCTTTCCTTTTCTTTCCTTTTCTTGCCTTTTCTTGCCTTTTCATGCCTTTTCCTTGCATTTTCTTGCCTTCTCTTGCTTTTTCTTGCCTTTTCCTTTCCTTTTCTTTCCTTTTCTTGCCTTAACTTGCCTTTTTTTTGCCTTCTCTTGCCTTTTCCTTGCCTTTTCTTACCTTATCTTGCCTTTTTCTTGCCTTTGCTTGCCTTTTCTTTACTTATCTTACCTTTTCTTCTGCTTTCATGCCCTTTCATGCCTTATCTTGCCTTTTCTTGCCTTTTATTATTGCCTTTTCTTGCCTTTTCTTCCATTTTCTTGCCTTTTCTTTCCTTTTCATGCCTTTTCCTTGCCTTTTCTCGCCTTATCTTTCCTTATCTTGCAATTTCTTGCCTTTGCTTGCCTTTTCTTGACTTATCTTGCTTTTTCTTGCCTTTTCATGCCCTTTCATTCCCTATCTTGCCTTTTTTCCCTTATCTTGCCTTTTCTTGCCTTTTCATGCCTTTTCTTTCCTTATCTTGCCTTTTCCTTGCCTTTTCTTTCCTTTTCTTGCCTTTTCTTCCCTCATCTTTTATTTTCTTCATTTCCTTCCCTTTTCTTGCCCTATCTTGCGTTATCTTGCCTTTTTTTACCTTATCTTGCCTTATCTTTCCTTTTCATGCCTTTTCTTGCCTTTTCTTGCCTTTTCCTTGCCTTATCTTGCCGTATCTTTCCATTTCTTTCCATTTCTTTCCTTTTCTTGACTTATCATCCCTTTTCTTGTCTTTTCTTGCCCTTTCTTGCCTTTCCTTGCCATACCTAGCCTTTTCTTGCCATTTCCTTGCCTTTTCTTGCCTTTTCCTTTCCTTTCCTTGCCATTTCTTTCCTTTTCTTGCCTTTTCTTACAATTTCTTGCCTTTTCTTGCCATATCTAGCCTTTTTCTTGCCTTTTCTAGCCTTACCTTGCCTTTTCTTGCCTTATCTTTCCTTATCTTTCCTTTTCTTTCCTTTTCTTACCTTTTCATGCCTTTTCTTGCCCTTTTATGTCTTTTCCTTCCTTTTCCTTGCCTTTTCCTTCCTTTTCCTTGCCTTTTCCTTACCTTATCTTTCTATTTTGTTTACCTTTTCTTGCATTTTCTTGACTTTTCTTGCCTTTTCTTTCTTTTTCTTGCCTTTTTATGACTTTTCCTTGCCTTTTCTTGCCTTATCATGCTTTTTCTTGCCTTTTCGTTGCCTTTTCTTTCCTTTTCTTGCCTTATCTTTCCTTTTTTTTGCCTTTTCTTGCCTTTTCCTTGCCTTTTCTTACCTTATCTTTCCTTTGCTTGCCTTTTCTTTACTTATCTTGCCTTTTCTTGCCTTTTCTTGCCCTTTCATGCCTTTTCTTGTCCTTTCATTCCTTATCTTGCATTTTCTTGCCTTTTCAAGCCTTTTCTTGCATTTTCTTTCCATTTCATGCCTTTTTCTTGCCTTTACTTTCCTTATCTTGCCTTTTCTTCAGCTTTTCCTTGCCTTTTCTTTCCTTTTCTTCGCATAATTTTCATTTTCTTTTAATTTCTTGCCTTTCCTCCCCGTTTCTTGCCCTATCTTGCATTAACTTGCCTTTCCTTGCCTTATCTTGCCTTATCTTTCCTTTTCTAGGCTTTTCATGCCTTTTCCATGCCTTCTCTTGCCTTTTCTTGCCTTTTCCTTTCCTTTTCTTGCCTTATCTAGCCTTTTCCTTGCCTTTTCTTTCCTTTTTCTTGCTTTATCTTTCCTTTTCTTGCCTTTGCTTGCCTTTTCTTGCCTTATCTTGCCTTTTCTTTCCTTTTCTTGTCTTTTCTTGACATATATGTCCTTTTCTTGCCTTTTCGTTTCTTATCTTTCCTTTTCTTGCCTTTTTTTGCCTTTTCTTGCCTTTTCTTCCCTCATCTTTTATTTTTTATTTTCTGGCATTTCCTTCCCTTTTCTTGCCCTATCTTGCCCCATCTTTCCTTTTCTTGCCTTTTCATCACTTTTCCTTGCCTTTTCCTTGCCTTTTCTTGCCTTTTCCTTTCCTTTCCTTGCCCTTTCTTTCCTTTTTTTGCCTTTTCATGCCTTTTATTGCCTTATCTCTCATTTTCTTGCTTTTTCATACCTTTTCCATGTCTTTTCTTACAATTTCTTGCCTTATCTAGCCTTTTTCTTGCCTTTTCTAGCCTTACCTTGCCTTTTCTTGCCTTATCTTTCCTTTTCTTTCCTTTTCTGACCTTTTTATGTCTTTTCCTACCTTTTCCTTGCCTTTTCCTTCCTTTTCCTTGCCTTTTCCTTACCTTATCTTTCTATTTTGTTTACCTTTTTATGCCTTTTCCTTGCCTTATCATGCTTTTTCTTGCCTTTTCCTTGCCTTTTCTTTCCTTTTCTTGCCTTATCTTTCCTTTTTTTTGTCTTTTCTTGCCTTTTCCTTGCCTTTTCTTACCTTATCTTTCCTTTTTCTTGCCTTTGCTTGCCTTTTCTTTACTTATCTTGCCTTTTCTTGCCTTTTCTTGCCCTTTCATGCCTTTTCTTGCCTTTTCTTGTCCTTTCATTCCTTATCTTGCATTTTCTTGCCTTTTCAAGCCTTTTCTTGCATTTTCTTTCATTTCATGCCTTTTCCTTGCCTTTACTTTCCTTATCTTGCCTTTTCTTCAGCTTTTCCTTGCCTTTTCTTTCCTTTTCATCCCACAATTTTCATTTTCTTTTATTTTCTTGCCTTTCCTCCCCGTTTCTTGCCCTATCTTGCATTATCTTGCCTTTTCTTTCCTTCTCTCGCCTTATCTTGCCTTATCTTTCCTTTTATTGGCATTTCATGCCTTTTCCATGCATTCTCTTGCCTTTTCTTGCCTTTTCCTCTCCTTTTCTTGCCTTATCTTGCCTTTTCTTGGCTTATCTTGCCTTTTCTTTCCTTTTCTTGGCTTACCTTGCCTTTTCTTGCCTTATCTTTCCTTTTCTTGCCTTACATTGCATTTTCTTGCCTTTTCTTACCTTTTCTTGCCTTTTCTTGCCTTTCCTTGCCCTTTCTTTCCTTTTGTTGCCTTTTCTTGCCTTATCTTGCCTTTTCCTTACCTTTTCCTTGCCTTGTCTTACCTTTTCTTGCCTTAACTAGCCTTTTTCTTTCCTTTTCCTTTTCTTTCCTTTTCTTGCCTTTTCTTTCCCTTTCTTTAATTTTTTTGCCATTTCTTTCCCTTTCTTTCCTTTTCTTGCCATTTCCTTGACTTTTCATGCATTTTCCTTGCCTTTTCTTGCCTTTTCCTTGCATTTTCTTGCCTTATCTTGCCTTTTCTTGACTTATCTAGCCTTTTCCTTGCCTTTGCTTGCCTTTCCCATGCCTTTTCTTGCCTTTTCTTTCCTTTTCTTGCCTTTTCGTTCCTTTTACTTGCCTTTTATTGCATTATCTTTCCTTTTCTTGCCTTTACTTGCCTTTTCTTGCCTTTTCTTTCCTTTTCTTGTCTTTTCTTGACATATATGTCCTTTTCTTGCCTTTTCTGTCCTTATCTTTCCTTTTCTTGCATTTTTTTTGCCTTTTCTTCCCTCATCTTTCATTTTCTTTTATTTTCTTGCATTTTCGTCCCTTTTCTTGCCCTATCTTGCGTTATCTTGCCTTATCTTTCCTTTTCTTGCCTTTTCATCACTTTTCCTTGCCTTTTCTTGCCTTTTCCTTGCCTTTTCTTGCCTTTTCCTTTCCCTTCCTTGCCCTTTCTTTCCTTTTCTTGCCTTTTCATGCCTTTTATTGCCTTATCTATCATTTTCTTACTTTTTCATACCTTTTCCATGCCTTTTCTTACAATTTCTTGCCTTTTCTTGCCTTATCTAGCCTTTTTCTTGCCTTTTCTAGCCTTTTCTTGCCTTCTCTTTCCTTATCTTTCCTTTTCTTACCTTTTCATGTCTTTTCTTGCCTTTTTATGTCTTTTCCTACCTTTTCCTTCCTTTTCCTTGCCTTTCCTTACCTTATCTTTCTATTTTGTTTACCTTTTCTTTCCTTTTCTTGACTTTTCTTGCCTTTTCTTTCCTTTTCTTGTCTTTTTATGCCTTTTCCTTGCCTTTTCTTGCCTTATCATGCTTTTTCTTGCCTTTTTCTTACCTTTTCTTTCCTTTTCTTGCCTTATCTTTCCTTTTTTTTTGCCTTTTCTTGCCTTTTCCTTGCCTTTTCTTACCTTATCTTTCCTCTTTCTTGCATTTGCTTGCCTTTGCTTGCCTTTTCTTTACTTATCTTGTCTTTTCTTGCCTTTTCTTGCCCTTTCATGCCTTTTCTTGCCTTTTCTTGTCCTTTCATTCCTTATCTTGCATTTTCTTGCCTTTTCAAGCCTTTTCTTGCATTTTATCTCCATTTCATGCCTTTTCCTTGCCTTTACTTTCCTTATCTTGCCATTTCTTCAGCTTTTCCTTGCCTTTTCTTTCCTTTTCTTCCCACAATTTTCATTTTCTTTTATTTTCTTGCCTTTCCTCCCCGTTTCTTGCCCTATCTTGCATTATCTTGCCTTTTCTTGCCTTATCTTGCCTTATCTTTCCTTTTCTTGGCTTTTCATGGCTTTTCCATGCCTTCTCTTGCCTTTTCTTGCCTTTTCCTTTCCTTTTCTTGCCTTATCTTGTCTTTTCTTGGCTTATCTTGCCTTTTCTTTCCTTTTCTTGGCTTACCTTGCCTTTTCTTGGCTTACCTTGCCTTTTCTTGCCTTATCTTTCCTTTTCTTTCCTTTTCTGGCCTTACATTGCATTTTCTTGCCTTTTCTTACCTTTTCTTGCCTTTTCCTTGCCTTTCCTTGCCCTTTCTTTCCTTTTCTTGCCTTTTCATGCCTTTTCTTGCCTTATCTGGCCTTTTCTTGCCTTTTCCTTGCCTTGTCTTACCTTTTCTTGCCTTAACTAGCCTTTTTCTTGCCTTTTCCTTTTCTTGCCTTTTCTTGCCTTTTCTTTCCCTTTCTTTAATTTTTTTGCCATTTCTTTTCCTTTCTTTCCTTTTCTTGCCTTTTCCTTGCCTTTTCTTACCTTTTCTTGCCTTTTCCTTGCCTTTCCTTGCCCTTTCTTTCCTTTTCTTGCCTTTTCATGCTTTTTCTTGCCTTATCTTGCCTTTTCTTGCCTTTTCCTTGCCTTTTCCTTGCCTTGTCTTACCTTTTCTTGCCTTAACTAGCCTTTTTCTTGCCTTTTCCTTTTCTTGCCTTTTCTTTCCCTTTCTTTAAATTTTTTGCCATTTCTTTCCCTTTCTTTCCTTTTCCTTGACTTTTCATGCATTTTCCTTGCCTATTCTTGCCTTTTCCTTGCCTTTTCTTGCCTTATCTTGCCTTTTCTTGACTTTTCTAGCCTTTTCCTTACCTTTTCTTGCCTTTCCCATGCCTTTTCTTTCCTTTTCTTTCCTTTTCTTTCCTTTTACTTGCCTTTTATTGCTTTATCTTTCCTTTTCTTGCCTTTGCTTGCCTTTTCTTGCCTTATCTTGCCTTTTCTTGTCTTTTCTTGACATATATGTCCTTTTCTTGCCTTTTCTTTCCTTATCTTTCCTTTTCTTGCATTTTTTTTTGCCTTTTTTTGCCTTTTCTTCCCTCATCTTTCATTTTCTTTTATTTTCTTGCATTTCCGTCCCTTTTCTTGCCCTATCTTGCGTTATCTTGCGTTATCTTGCCTTATCTTTCCTTTTCTTGCCTTTTCATCACTTTTCCTTGCCTTTTCTTGACTTTTCCTTGCCTTGTCTTGCATTTTCCTATCCTTTCTTTGCCCTTTCTTTCCTTTTCTTGCCTTTTCATGCCTTTTATTGCCTTATCTTTCTTTTTCTTGCTTTTTCATACCTTTTCCATGCCTTTTCTTACAATTTCTTGCCTTTTCTTGCCTTATCTAGCCTTTTTCTTGCCTTTTCTAGCCTTACCTTGCCTTTTCTTGCCTTATTTTTCCTTATCTTTCCTTTTTTTCCTTTTCTTAACTTTTCATGCCTATTCTTGCCTTTTTATGTCTTTTCCTACCTTTTCCTTGCCTTTTCCTTCCTTTTCCTTGCCTTTCCTTACCTTATCTTTCTATTTTGTTTTCCTTTTCTTGCCTTTTCTTGACTTTTCATGTCTTTTTATGCCTTTTCCTTGCCTTTTCTTGCCTTATCATGCTTTTTCTTGCCTTTTTCTTGCCTTATCTTTCCTTTTTTTTGCCTTTTCTTACCTTATCTTTCCTCTTTCTTGCGTTTGCATGCCTTTGCTTGCCTTTTCTTTACTTATCTTGTCTTTTCTTGCCTTTTCTTGCCCTTTCATGCCTTTTCTTGCCTTTTCTTGTCCTTTCATTCCTTATCTTGCATTTTCTTGCCTTTTCAAGCCTTTTCTTGCATTTTATCTCCATTTCATGCCTTTTCCTTGCCTTTACTTTCCTTATCTTGCCATTTCTTCAGCTTTTCCTTGCCTTTTCTTTCCTTTTCTTCCCACAATTTTCATTTTCTTTTATTTTCTTGCCTTTCCTCCCCGTTTCTTACCCTATCTTGCATTATCTTGCCTTTTCTTGCCTTATCTTGCCTTATCTTTTCTTTTCTTTTGTTTTCATGGCTTTTCCATGCCTTCTCTTGCCTTTTCTTGCCTTTTCCTTTCCTTTTCTTGCCTTATCTTGTCTTTTCCTGGCTTATCTTGCCTTTTCTTTCCTTTTCTTGGCTTACCTTGCCTTTTCTTGGCTTACCTTGCCTTTTCTTGCCTTATCTTTCCTTTTCTTTCCTTTTCTGGCCTTACATTGCATTTTCTTGCCTTTTCTTACCTTTTCTTGCCTTTTCCTTGCCTTTCCTTGCCATTTCTTTCCTTTTCTTGCCTTTTCATGCCTTTTCTTGCCTTATATTGCCTTTTCTTGCCTTTTCCTTGCCTTTTCCTTGCATTGTCTTACCTTTTCTTGCCTTAATTAGCCTTTTTCTTGCCTTTTCCTTTTCTTGCCTTTTCTTTCCCTTTCTTTAATTTTTTTGCCATTTCTTTCCCTTTCTTTCCTTTTCTTGCCTTTTCCTTGACTTTTCATGCATTTTGCTTGCCTTTTCCTTGCCTTTTCTTGCCTTATCTTGCCTTTTCTTGACTTATCTAGCCTTTTCCTTACCTTTTCTTGCCTTTCCCATGCCTTTTCTTACCTTTTCTTTCCTTTTCTTTCCTTTTACTTGCCTTTTATTGCTTTATCTTTCCTTTTCTTGCCTTTGCTTGCCTTTTCTTGCCTTATCTTGCCTTTTCTTGTCTTTTCTTGACATATATGTCCTTTTCTTGCCTTTTCTTTCCTTATCTTTCCTTTTCTTGCATTTTTTTTGCCTTTTTTTGCCTTTTCTTCCCTCATCTTTCATTTTCTTTTATTTTCTTACATTTCCGTCCCTTTTCTTGCCCTATCTTGCGTTATCTTGCGTTATCTTGCCTTATCTTTCCTTTTCTTGCCTTTTCATCACTTTTCCTTGCCTTTTCTTGACTTTTCCTTGCCTTTTCTTGCATTTTCCTTTCCTTTCCTTGCCCTTTCTTTCCTTTTCTTGCCTTTTCATGCCTTTTATTGCCTTATCTTTCTTTTTCTTGCTTTTTCATACCATTTCCATGCCTTTTCTTACAATTTCTTGCCTTTTCTTGCCTTATCTAGCCTTTTTCTTGCCTTTTCTAGCCTTACCTTGCCTTTTCTTGCCTTATCTTTCCTTATCTTTCCTTTTTTTCCTCTTCTTAACTTTTCATGCCTTTTCTTGCCTTTTTATGTCTTTTCCTACCTTTTCCTTGCCTTTTCCTTCCTTTTCCTTGCCTTTCCTTACCTTATCTTTCTATTTTGTTTACCTTTTCTTGACTTTTCTTGTCTTTTTATGCCTTTTCCTTGCCTTTTCTTGCCTTATCATGCTTTTTATTGCCTTTTTCTTGCCTTTTCTTTCCTTTTCTTGACTTATCTTTCCTTTTTTTTGCCTTTTCTTACCTTATCTTTCCGCTTTCTTGCGTTTGCTTGCCTTTGCTTTACTTATCTTGTCTTTTCTTGCCTTTTCTTGCCCTTTCATGCCTTTTCTTGCCTTTTCTTGTCCTTTCATTCCTTATCTTGCATTTTCTTGCCTTTTCCAGTCTTTTCTTGCATTTTATCTCCATTTCATGCCTTTTCCTTGCCTTTACTTTCCTTATCTTGCCATTTCTTCAGCTTTTCCTTTCCTTTTCTTTCCTTTTCTTCCCATAATTTTCATTTTCTTTTATTTTCTTGCCTTTCCTCCCCGTTTCTTGCCCTATCTTGCATTATCTTGCCTTTTCTTGCCTTATCTTGCCTTATCTTTCCTTTTCTTGGCTTTTCATGGCTTTTCCATGCCTTCTCTTGCCTTTTCTTGCCTTTTCCTTTCCTTTTCTTGCCTTATCTTTTCTTTTCTTGGCTTATCTTGCCTTTTCTTTCCTTTTCTTGCCTTTTCCTTTCCTTTTCTTGCCTTATTTTGTCTTTTCTTGGCTTATCTTGCCTTTTCTTTCCTTTTCTTGGCTTATCTTGCCTTTTCTTGGCTTACCTTGCCTTTTCTTGCCTTATCTTTCCTTTTCTTTCCTTTTCTGGCCTTACATTGCATTTTCTTGCCTTTTCTTACCTTTTCTTGCCTTTTCCGTGCCTTTCCTTGCCCTTTCTTTCCTTTTCTTGCCTTTTCATGCCTTTTCTTGCCTTATCTGGCCTTTTCTTGCCTTTTCCTTGCCTTGTCTTACCTTTTCTTGCCTTAACTAGCCTTTTTCTTGCCTTTTCCTTTTCTTGCCTTTTCTTGCCTTTTCTTTCCCTTTCTTTAATTTTTTTGCCATTTCTTTTCCTTTCTTTCCTTTTCTTGCCTTTTCCTTGCCTTTTCTTACCTTTTCTTGCCTTTTCCTTGCCTTTCCTTGCCCTTTCTTTCCTTTTCTTGCCTTTTCATGCCTTTTCTTGCCTTATCTTGCATTTTCTTGCCTTTTCCTTGCCTTTTCCTTGCCTTGTCTTACCTTTTCTTGCCTTAACTAGCCTTTTTCTTGCCTTTTCTTTAATTTTTTTGCCATTTCTTTCCCTTTCTTTCATTTTCTTGCCTTTTCCTTGACTTTTCATGCATTTTCCTTGTCTTTTCTTGCCTTGTCCTTGCCTTTTCTTGCCTTATCTTGCCTTTTCTTGACTTATCTAGCCTTTTCCTCACCTTTTCTTGCCTTTCCCATGCCTTTTCTTGCCTTTTCTTTCCTTTTCTTTCCTTTTCTTTCCTTTTACTTGCCTTTTATTGCTTTATCTTTCCTTTTCTTGCCTTTGCTTGCCTTTTCTTGCCTTATCTTGTCTTTTCTTTAATTTTCTTGTCTTTTCTTGACATATATGTCCTTTTCTTGCCTTTTCTTTCCTTATCTTTCCTTTTCTTGCATTTTTTTTGCCTTTTTTTGCCTTTTCTTCCCTCATCTTTCATTTTCTTTTATTTTCTTGCATTTTCGTCCCTTTTCTTGCCCTATCTTGCGTTATCTTGCGTTATCTTGCCTTATCTTTCCTTTTCTTACCTTTTCATCACTTTTCCTTGCCTTTTCTTGACTTTTCCTTGCCTTTTCTTGCTTTTTCCTTTCCTTTCCTTGCCCTTTCTTTCGTTTTCTTGCCTTTTCATGCCTTTTATTGCCTTATCTTTCTTTTTCTTGCCTTTTCATACCTTTTCCATGCCTTTTCTTACAATTTCTTGCCTTTTCTTGCCTTATCTAGCCTTTTTCTTACCTTTTCTAGCCTTACCCTGCCTTTTCTTGCCTTATCTTTCCTTATCTTTCCTTTTTTTCCTTTTCTTAACTTTTCATGCCTTTTCTTGCCTTTTTATGTCTTTTCCTACCTTTTCCTTGCCTTTTCCTTCCTTTTCCTTGCCTTTCCTTACCTTATCTTTCTATTTTGTTTACCTTTTCTTGCCTTTTCTTGACTTTTCTTGTCTTTTTATGCCTTTTCCTTGCCTTTTCTTGCCTTATCATGCTTTTTCTTGCCTTTTTCTTGCCTTTTCTTTCCTTTTCTTGCCTTATCTTTCCTTTTTTTGCCTTTTCTTACCTTATCTTTCCTCTTTCTTGCGTTTGCTTGCCTTTGCTTGCCTTTTCTTTACTTATCTTGTCTTTTCTTGCCTTTTCTTTCCCTTTCATGCCTTTTCTTGCCTTTTCTTGTCCTTTCATTCCTTATCTTGCATTTTCTTGCCTTTTCAAGCCTTTTCTTGCATTTTATTTCCATTTCATGCCTTTTCCTTGCCTTTACTTTCCTTATCTTGCCTTTTCTTCAGCTTTTCCTTGCCTTTTCTTTCCTTTTTCTTCCCACAATTTTCATTTTCTTTTATTTTCTTGCCTTTCCTCCCCGTTTCTTGCCCTATCTTGCATTATCTTGCCTTTTCTTGCCTTATCTTGCCTTATCTTTCCTTTTCTTGGCTTTTCATGCCTTTTCCATGCCTTCTCTTGCGTTTTCCTTTCCTTTTCTTGCCTTATCTTGCCTTTTCTTGCCTTATCTTGCCTTTTCTTTCCTTTTCTTGGCTTACCTTGCCTTTTCTTGCCTTATCTTTCCTTTTCTGGCCTTACATATCATTTTCTTACCTTTTCTTGCCTTTTCCTTGCCTTTCCTTGCCCTTTCTTTCCTTTTCTTGCCTTTTCATGCCTTTTCTTGCCTTATCTTGCCTTTTCTTGCCTTTTCCTTACCTTTTCCTTGCATTGGCTTACCTTTTCTTGCCTTAACTAGCCTTTTTCTTGCCTTTTCCTTTTCTTGCCTTTTCCTTTTCTTGCCTTTTCTTGCCTTTTCTTGCCTTTTCTTTCCCTTTCATTCCTTGTCTTGCCTTTCCCTTGCTTTTTCTTGCCTTATCTTGCCTTTTCTTGACTTATCTAGCCATTTCTTTGCCTTTCCCATGCCTTTTCTTGCCTTTTCTTTCCTTTTACTTGCCTTTTCTTGCTTTATCTTTCCTTTTCTTGCCTTTGCTTGCCTTTTCTTGCCTTATCTTGCCTTTTCTTTCCTTTTCTTGTCTTTTCTTGACATATATGTCCTTTTCTTGCCTTTTCTTTCCTTATCTTTCCTTTTCTTGCCTTTTTTTGCCTTTTCTTCCCTCATCTTTCATTTTCTTTGATTTTCTTGCATTTCCTTCCCTTTTCTTGCCCTATCTTGCGTTATCTTGCGTTATCTTGCCTTATCTTTCCTTTTCTTGCCCTTTCATCACTTTTCCTTGCCTTTTCTTGCCTTTTCCTTGCCTTATCTTGCCTTTTCTTTCCTTTTCTTTCCTTTTCTTGACTTATCTTGCCTTTTCTAGCATTTTGTTGCCTTTTCCTTGCCTTTTCTTGCCTTACCTTGCCTTTTCTTACCTTTTCCTGCCTTTTCCTTGCCTTTTCTTGCCTTTTTTTGCCTTTTCCTTTCATTTCCTTGCCCTTTCTTTCCTTTTCTTGCCTTTTCATGCCTTTTATTGCCTTATCTTTCCTTTTCTTAACATTACATGCCTTTTCCAAGCCTTTTCCATGACTTTTCTTGCCATTTCTTGCCTTTTCCTTGCCTTTTCTTACCTTATCTTGCCTTTTCTTACCTTTTCCTTGCCTTTTCTTGCCTTAACTTGCCTTTTCTTGCCTTATCTTTCCTTTTCTTTCCTTTTCTTTCCTTTTTTTACCTTTTCATGCCTTTTCTTGCCTTTTTATGTCTTTTCCTGCCTTTTCCTTGCCTTTTCCTACCTTTTCCTTGCCTTTTCTTGCCTTTTCCTTGCCTTTTCTTGCCTTATCTTTCCTTTTTTTACATTTTCTTGCCTTTTCTTCCCTTTTCTTTCCTTTTCTTTCCATTTCTTGCCATTTCTTGCCTTTTCTTGCCTTTTCATGCCTTTTCCTTGCCTTTTCTTGCCTTTTCATGCCTTTTCTTTACTTATCTTGCCTTTTTTGCGCTTTCATGCCCTTTCATGCCTTTTCTTGCCCTTTCATTCCTTATCTTGCCTTTTATTGCCTTTTCATGCCTTTTCTTGCATTTTCTTTCCTTTTCTTTCAGTTTTATGCCTTTTCCTTGCCTTTTCTTGCCTTTTTTGTCGTTTCTTTCCTTATCTTGACTTTGCTTGCCTTTGCTTGACTTATCTTGCTTTTTCTTGCCTTTTTTTGCACTTTCATGCCTTTTCTCGCCTTATCTTGCCTTTTCCTGCCCTTTCATTCCTTATCTTGCCTTTTCTTACCTTATCTTGCCTTTTCTTGCATTTTCTTTCCTTTTCATGCCTTTTCTTACCTTTTCTTTCCTTTTCTTTCCTTTTCATGCCTTTTCTTTCCTTATCTTGTCTTTTCTTGCCTTTTCCTCGCCTTTTCTTTCCTTTTCTTGCCTTTTCTTCCCTCATCTTTTATTTTCTTGTATTTCCTTCCCTTTGCTTCCCTTATCTTGCGTTATCTTGCCATTTCATACCTTGTCTTGCCTTATCTTTCCTTTTCTTGCCTTTTCATGCCTTTTCCATGCCTTTTCTTGCCTTTTCCTTGCCTTATCTTGCCTTATCTTTCCTTTTCTTTACTTATCATCACTTTTCTTGCCTTTTCTTGCCTTTCCTTGCCTTACCTAGCCTTTTCTTGGCTTTTCTTGCCTTTTCCTTTCCTTTCCTTGCCCTTTCTTTCCTTTTCTTGCCTTTTCATGCCTTTTATTACGGTGTCTTTCCTTTTCTTGCTTTTTCATGCCTTTTCCATTCCTTTTCTTGCAATTTCTTGCCTTTTCTTGCCTTATCTTGCCTTTTCTTGCCTTATCTATCCTTTTTGTTGCCTTTGCTAGCCTTACCTTGCCTTTTCTTGCCTTATCTTCCTTTTCTTTCCTTTTCTTTCCTTTTCATGCCTTTTCTTGCCTTTTTATGTCTTTTCTTACCTTTTCCTTGTCTTTTCCTGCCTTTTCCTAGCCTTTTCTTTCCTTTTCCTTGTCTTTTCTTACCTTATCTTTCTATTTTTTTTACCTTTTCTTGCCTTTTCTTGCCTTTTCTTTCCTTTTCCTTTCCTTTTCTTGCTTTATCATGCTTTATCTTGCCTTTTCCTTGCCTTTTCTAAACTTATCTTTCCCTTTTTTTTTTACTTTTCCTTGCCTTTTCTTACCTTATCTTTCCTTTTTCTTGTCTTTGCTTGCCTTTTCTTTGCTTATCTTGCCTTTTCTTGCCCTTCCATGCCTTTTCTTGCCCTTTCATTCCTTATCTTGCATTTTCTTGCCTTTTCAAGCCTTTTCTTGCATTTTCTTTCCTTTTCATGCCTTTTCCTTGCCTTTACTTTCCTTATCTCGCCTTTTCTTGAGCTTTTCCTTGCCTTTTCTTTCCTTTTCTTCCCATAATTTTCATTTTCTTTTATTTTCTTGCCTTTCCTTCCCGTTTCTTGCCTTTTCTTGCCCTATCTTGCCTTTTCTTGCCTTATCTTGCCTTATCTTTCCTTTTCTTGGCTTTTCATGCCTTTTCCATGCCTTCTCTTGCCTTATCTGGCCTTTTCCTTGCCTTTTCTTGCCTTATCTTGGCTTATCTTGCCTTTTCTTTCCTTCTCTTGGCTTACCTTGCCTTTTCTTGCGCTTTCTTTCCTTTTCTTGACTTTTCATGCCTTTTATTTCCTTATCTTTCCTTTTCTTGCATTTGCATGCCTTTTCCTAACCTTTTCTTGCCATTTCTCACCATTTCCTTGCCTTTTCTTTCCTTATCTTGCCTTTTCTTGCCATTTCTAGCCTTTTCCTTGCCTTTCCTTGCCTTTTCTTGCCTTATCTTTCCTTTTCTTTCCTTTTCATGCCTTTTCTTTCCTTTTCTTGCCTTTTCTTGCCTTTTCCTCGCCTTTTCTTTCCTTTTCTTGCCTTTTCTTCCCTCATCTTTTATTTTCTTGTATTTCCTTCCCTTTGGTTCCCTTATCTTGCGTTATCTTGCCTTTTCATACCTTGTCTTGCCTTATCTTTCCTTTTCTTGCCTTTTCATGCCTTTTCCATGCCTTTTCTTGCCTTTTCCTTGCCTTATCTTTCCTTTTCTTTACTTATCATCACTTTTCTTGCCTTTTCTTCCCTTTCCTTGCCTTACCTAGCCTTTTCTTGGCTTTTCTTGCCTTTTCCTTTCCTTTCCTTGCCCTTTCTTTCCTTTTCTTTCCTTTTCATGCCTTTTATTACGGTGTCTTTCCTTTTCTTGCTTTTTCATGCCTTTTCCATTCCTTTTCTTGCAATTTCTTGCCTTTTCTTGCCTTATCTTGCCTTTTCTTGCCTTATCTATCCTTTTTGTTGCCTATGCTAGCCTTACCTTGCCTTTTCTTGCCTTATCTTCCTTTTCTTTCCTTTTCTTTCCTTTTCATGCCTTTTCTTGCCTTTTTATGTCTTTTCTTACCTTTTCCTTGTCTTTTCCTGCCTTTTCCTAGCCTTTTCTTTCCTTTTCCTTGCCTTTTCTTACCTTATCTTTCTTTTTTTTTTACCTTTTCTTGCCTTTTCTTTCCTTTTCCTTTCCTTTTCTTGCTTTATCATGCTTTATCTTGCCTTTTCCTTGCCTTTTCTAAACTTATCTTTCCCTTTTTTTTTTACTTTTCCTTTCCTTTTCTTACCTTATCTTTCCTTTTTCTTGTCTTTGCTTGCCTTTTCTTTGCTTATCTTGCCTTTTCTTGCCTTTTCTTGCCCTTCCATGCCTTTTCTTGCCCTTTCATTCCTTATCTTGCATTTTCTTGCCTTTTCAAGCCTTTTCTTGCATTTTCTTTCCTTTTCATGCCTTTTCCTTGCCTTTACTTTCCTTATCTCGCCTTTTCTTGAGCTTTTCCTTGCCTTTTCTTTCCTTTTCTTCCCATAATTTTCATTTTCTTTTATTTTCTTGCCTTTCCTTCCCGTTTCTTGCCTTTTCTTGCCCTATCTTGCCTTTTCTTGCCTTATCTTGCCTTATCTTTCCTTTTCTTGGCTTTTCATGCCTTTTCCATGCCTTCTCTTGCCTTATCTGGCCTTTTCCTTGCCTTATCTTGCCTTATCTTGGCTTATCTTGGCTTATCTTTCCTTCTCTTGGCTTACCTTGCCTTTTCTTGCGCTTTCTTTCCTTTTCTTGACTTTTCATGCCTTTTATTGCCTTATCTTTCCTTTTCTTGCATTTGCATGCCTTTTCCTAACCTTTTCTTGCCATTTCTCACCATTTCCTTGCCTTTTCTTGCCTTATCTTGCCTTTTCTTGCCATATCTAGCCTTTTCCTTGCCTTTCCTTGCCTTTTCTTGCCTTATCTTTCCTTTTCTTTCCTTTTCATTCCTTTTCTTACCTTTTTATGCCTTTTCTTGCCTTTTTATGTCTTTTCCTGCCTTTTCCTTGCCTTTTCATACCTTATCTTTCCTTTTTTTACCTTTTCTTGTCTTTTCTTGCCTTTTCTTCCCTTTTCTTGCCTTTTCTTGCCTTTTCATGCCTTTTCCTTGCCTTTTCTCGCCTTATCTTGCTTTTTCTTGCCTTTTCCTTGCCTTTTCTTTCCTTTTCTTGCCTTATCTTGCCTTTTTTTTTTTGCCTTCTCTTGCCTTTTCCTTGCCTTTTCTTACCTTATCTTCCCTTTTTCTTGCCTTTGCTTGCCTTTTCTTTACTTATCTTGCCTTTTCTTGTGCTTTCATGCCCTTTCATGCCTTATCTTGCCTTTTCTTGCGCTTTCATTCCTTATCTTGCCTTTTCTTGCCTTTTAATTATTGCCTTTTCATGCCTTTTCTTCCATTTTCTTTCCTTTTCATTCCTTTTCCTTGCCTTTTCTTACCTTTTCTTTCCTTCTCATGCCTTTTCTTTCCTTTTCTTGCCTTTTCTTTCCTCGTCTTTTATTTTCTTTTATTTTCATCATTTCCTTCCCTTTTCTTTCCCTATCTTGCGTTATCTTGCCTTTTCTTACCTTATCTTGCCTTATCTTTCCTTTTCTTGCCTTTTCATGCCTTTTCCATGCCTTTTCTTGCCTTTTCTTGCCTTTTCCTTGCCTTATCTTGCCGTATCTTTCCTTTTCTTTCCTTTTCTTTCCTTTTCTTGACTTATCATCCCTTTTCTTGCATTTTCTTGCCCTTTCTTGCCTTTCCTTGCCTTACCTAGCCTTTTCTTGCTTTTTCTTGCCTTTCCTTGCCTTACCTTTCCTTTTCTTGCATTTTCATGCCTTTTATTGCCGTATCTTTCCTTTTCTTGCTTTTTCATGCCTTTTCCATGCCTTTTCTTGCAATTTCTTGCCTTTTCATGCCTTATCTATCTTTTTTGTTGCCTTTTCTAGCCTTACCTTGCCTTTTCTTGCCTTATCTTCCTTTTCTTTCCTTTTCTTTCCTTGCCTTTTTATGTCTTTTCTTACCTTTTCCTTGTCTTTTCCTGCCTTTTCCTTGCCTTTTCTTTCCTTTTCCTTGCCTTTTCTTACCTTATCTTTCTATTTTTTTTACCTTTTCTTGCCTTTTCTTGCCTTTTCTTTCCTTTTCCTTGCCTTTTCTTGCCTTATCATTCTTTTTCTTGCCTTTTCCTAGCCTTTTCTAGCCTTATCTTTCCCTTTTTTTTACTTTTCCTTGCCTTTTCCTACCTTATCTTTCCTTTTTCTTGTCTTTGCTTGCCTTTTCTTTACTTATCTTGCCTTTTCTTGCCCTTTCATTCCTTATCTTGCATTTTCTTGCCTTTTCAAGCCTTTTCTTGCATTTTCTTTCCTTTTCATGCCTTTTCCTTGCCTTTACTTTCCTTATCTCGCCTTTTCTTGAGCTTTTCCTTGCCTTTTCTTTCCTTTTCTTCCCATAATTTTCATTTTCTTTTATTTTCTTGCCTTTCCTTCCCGTTTCTTGCCTTTTCTTGCCCTATTTTGCCTTTTCTTGCCTTATCTTGCCTTATCTTTCCTTTTCTTGGCTTTTCATGCCTTTTCCATGCCTTCTCTTGCCTTATCTGGCCTTTTCCTTGCTTTTTCTTGCCTTATCTTGCCTTATCTTGCCTTTTCTTTCCTTCTCTTGGCTTACCTTGCCTTTTCTTGCCTTATCTTTCCTTTTCTTTCCTTTTCTTACCTTTTCTTGCCTTACCTAGCCTTTTCTTGCCTTTTCTTGCCTATTCCTTGCCTTTCCTTGCCCTTTCTTTCCTTTTCTTGCCTTTTCATGCCTTTTCCTGACTTTTCTTGCCTTTTCTTGCCTTTTCCTTTCCCTTTCCTTGCCTAGTCTTACCTTTTCTTGCCTTAACTAGCCTTTGTCTTGCCTTTTCCTTTTCTTTCCTTTTCTTGCCTTTTTGTGCCTTTTCCTGCCTTTTTATGCCTTTTTCTGCCTTTTCCTTGCCTTTTCCTTGCCTTTCCTTGCCTTACCTTGCATTTTCTTGCCTTTTCCTGCCTTTTCCTTGCCTTTTCTTGCATTTTCCTTTCCTTTCCTTGCGCTTTCTTTCATTTTCTTGACTTTTCATGCCTTTTATTGCCTTATCTTTCCTTTTCTTGCATTTGCATGCCTTTTCCTATCCTTTTCTTGCCATTTCTCACAGTTTCCTTGCCTTTTCTTGCCTTATCTTGCCTTTTCTTGCCATATCTAGCCTTTTCCTTGCCTTTCCTTGCCTTTTCTTGCCTTTTCTTGCCTTTTCTTGCCTTATCTTTCCTTTTCTTTCCTTTTCATTCCTTTTCTTACCTTTTTATGCCTTTTCTTGCCTTTTTATGTCTTTTCCTGCCTTTTCCTTGCCTTTTCCTTGCCTTTTCATACCTTATCTTTCCTTTTTTTTACCTTTTCTTGTCTTTTCTTGCCTTTTCTTGCCTTTTCTTGCCTTTTCATGCCTTTTCCTTGCCTTTTCTCGCCTTATCTTGCTTTTTCTTGCCTTTTCCTTGCCTTTTCTTTACTTTTCTTGCCTTATCTTGCCTTTTTTGTGCCTTCTCTTGCCTTTTCCTTGCCTTTTCTTACCTTATCTTCCCTTTTTCTTGCCTTTGCTTGCCTTTTCTTTACTTATCTTGCCTTTTCTTGAGCTTTCATGCCCTTTCATGCCTTATCTTGCCTTTTCTTGCCCTTTCATTCCTTATCTTGCCTTTTCTTGCCTTTTCATGCCTTTTCTTCCATTTTCTTTCCTTTTCTTTCCTTTTCATGCCTTTTCCTTGCCTTTTCTCACCTTTTCTTTCCTTATCTTGCCTTTTCTTGCCTGTGCTTGCCTTTTCTTGACTTATCTTGCTTTATCTTGCCTTTTCTTGCCCTTTCATGCCTTATCTTGCCTTATCTTGCCTTTTCCTGCCCTTTCATTCTCTATCTTGCCTTTTTTTACCTTATCTTGCCTTTTCTTTCCTTCTCATGCCTTTTCTTTCTTTATCTTGCCTTTTCCTTGCCTTTTCTTTCCTTTTCTTGCCTTTTCTTTCCTCATCTTTTATTTTCTTTTATTTTCTTCATTTCCTTTCCTTTTCTTGCCCTATCTTGCGTTATCTTGCCTTTTCTTACCTTATCTTGCCTTATCTTTCCTTTTCTTGCCTTTTCATGCCTTTTCCATGCCTTTTCTTGCCTTTTCTTGCCTTTTCCTTGCCTTATCTTGCCGTATCTTTCATTTTCTTTCCTTTTCTTGACTTATCATCCCTTTTCTTGCATTTTCTTGCCCTTTCTTGCCTTTCCTTTCCTTACCTAGCCTTTTCTTACCTTTTCTTGCCTTTTCCTTGCCATTTCTTGCCTTTTTCTTTCCTTTCCTTGCCCTTTCTTTCCTTTTCTTGCTTTTGCAAGCCTTTTATTGCCTTATCTTTCCTTTTCTTGCTTTTTTATACCTTTTCCATGCCTTTTCTTATAATTTCTTGCCTTTTCTTGCCTTATCTAGCCTTTTTCTTGCCTTTTCTAGCCTTACCTTGCCTTTTCTTGCCTTATCTTTCCTTTTCATTCCTTTCTTACCTTTTTATGCCTTTTCTTGCCTTTTTATGTCTTTTCCTACCTTTTCCTTGCCTTTTCCTTCCTTTTCCTTGCCTTTTCCTTACCTTATCTTTCTATTTTGTTTACCTTTTCTTGCCTTTTCTTGACTTTTCTTGCCTTTTATTTCCTTTTCTTGCCTTTTTATGCCTTTTCCTTGCCTTTTCTTGCCCTATCATGCTTTTTCTTGCCTTTTCTTTCCTTTTTTTTTGCCTTTTCTTGCCTTTTCCTTGCCTTTTTTTACCTTATCTTTCCTTTTTCTTTCCTTTGCTTGCCTTTTCTTTACTTATCTTGCCTTTTCTTGTCTTTTCATGCCTTTTCAAGACTTTTCTTGCATTTTCTTTCCATTTCATGCCTTTTCCTTGCCTTTACTTTCCTTATCTTGCCTTTTCTTCAGCTTTTCCTTGCCTTTTCTTTCCTTTTCTTCCCATAATTTTCATTTTCTTTTATTTTCTTGCCTTTCCTTCCCATTTCTTACCCTATCTTGCATTATCTTGCCTTGTCTTGCCTTATCTTGCCTTATCTTTCCTTTTCTTGGCTTTTCATGCCTTTTCCATGCCTTCTCTTACCTTTTCTTGCCTTTTCTTGCCTTTTCCATGCCTTTTCTTGCCTTATCTTGCCTTTTCTTGGCTTATCTTGCCTTTTCTTTCCTTTTCTTGGCTTACCTTGCCTTTTCTTGCCTTATCTTTCCTTTTCTTTCCTTTTCTGGCCTTACCTTGCCTTTTCTTGCCTTTTCTTACCTTCTTTTGCCCTTTCCTTGCCTTTCCTTGCCCTTTCTTTCCTTTTCTTGCCTTTTCATGCCTTTTCTTGCCTTTTCCTTGCCTTGTCTTACCTTTTCTTGCCTTTTCTTGACTTATCTTGCCTTTTCTTGACTTATCTAGCCTTTTCCTTGCCTTTTCTTACCTTTCCCATGCCTTTTCTTGCCTTTTCTTTCCTTTTACTTGCCTTTTCTTGCTTTATCTTTTCTTTTCTTGCCTTTGCTTGCCTTATCTTGCCTTTTCTTTCATTTTCTTGTCTTTTCTTGACATATATGTCCTTTTCTTGCCTTTTCTTTCCTTATCTTTCCTTTTCTTGCCTTTTTTTGCCTTTTCTTGCCCTATCTTGAGTTATCTTGCCTTATCTTTCCTTTTCTTGCCTTTTCATCACTTTTCCATGCCTTTTCTTGCCTTTTCTTGCCTTTTCCTTGCCTTATCTTGCCTTTTCTTTCCTTTTCTTGATTTATCTTGCCTTTTCTTGCATTTTGTTGCCTTTTCCTTGCCTTTCCTTGCCTTAACTTGCCTTTTCTTGCCTTTTCCTTGCCTTTTTTGCCTTACCTTGCCTTTTCCTTGCCTTTTCTTGCCTTTTTTGCCTTTTCCTTTCCTTTCCTTGCCCTTTCTTTCCTTTTCTTGCCTTTTATTGCCTTATCTTTCCTTTTATTGCCTTTTTTGCCTTTTCCTTTCTTTCCTTATCATGCCTTTTCTTGCCATTTCTTGCCTTTTCCTTGCCTTTTCTTACCTTTTCTTGCCTTTTCCTTGCCTTTTCCTTGCCTTTTCTTGCCTTAACTTGCCTTTTCTTGCCTTAACTTGCCTTTTCTTGCCTTATCTTTCCTTTTCTTTCCTTTTCTTACCTTTTCATGCCTTTTCTTGCCTTTTTATGTCTTTTCCTGCCTTTTTCTTGCCTTTTCATGCCTTTTCCTTGCATTTTCTTGCCTTTTCTTACCTTATCTTTCCTTTTTTTACCTTTTCTTGCCTTTTCTTTCCTTTTCTTTCCATTTGTTGCATTTTCTTTCCTTTTCTTGCCTTTTTATACCTTTTCCTTGCCTTTTCATGCCTTTTCATGCCTTTTCTTTCCTTTGCTTGCCTTTTATTTACTTATCTTGCCTTTTCTTGTGCTTTCATGCCCTTTCATGCCTTATCTTGCCTTTTCTTGCCCTTTCATTCCTTATCTTGCATTTTATTTCCTTTTCATGCCTTTTCTTGCATTTTCTTTCCTTTTCTTTCATTTTCATGCCTTTTCTTGCCTTTTCTTTCCTTATCTTGCCTTTGCTTGACCTATCTTGCCTTTTCTTGCCCTTTCATGCCTTTTCTCGCCTTATCTTGCCTTTTCCTGCCCTTTCATTCCTTATCTTGCCATTTCTTACCTTATCTTGCCTTTTCTTGCCTTTTCATGCCTTTTCTTTCCTTATCTTGCCTTATCTTGCCTTTTCCTTGCCTTTTCTTTCCTTTTCTTGCCTTTTCTTCCCTCATCTTTTATTTTCTTGTATTTCCTTCCCTTTTCTTGCCCTATCTTGCGTTATCTTGCCTTTTCATACCTTGTCTTGCCTTATCTTTTCTTTTCTTGCCTTTTCTTGCCTTTTCCATACCTTTTCTTGCCTTTTCTTTTCTTTTCCTTGCCTTATCTTGCCTTTTCTTTCCTTTTCTTGACTTATCATCCCTTTTCTTGCTTTTTCTTACCTTTCCTTGCCTTACCTAGCTTTTTCTTGGCTTTTCTTTCCTTTTCCTTGCCTTTTCTTTCTTTTTCCATTCCTTTCCTTGCCATTTCTTTCCTTTTCTTGCATTTTTATGCCTTTTATTGCCGTATCTTTCCTTTTTTTGCTTTTTCATGCCTTTTCCATGCCTTTTCTTACAATTTCTTGCATTTTCTTGCCTTATCTTGCCTTTTCTTGCCTTATCTAGCCTTTTTGTTGCCTTTTCTAGCCTTACCTTGCCTTTTCTTGCCTTATCTTCCTTTTCTTTCCTTTTCTTTCCTTTTCTTATCTTTTCATGCCTTTTCTTGCCTTTTTATGTCTTTTCCTACCTTTTCCTTGCCTTTTCCTGCCTTTTCCTTGCCCTTTCCATGCCTTTTCTTACCTTATCTTTCTATTTTTTTACCTTTTCTTATCTTTTGTTGCCTTTTCTTGCCTTTTCAAGAAAAGGCAACCAAAGGCAAGAAAAAGGCAAGATAAGGTAAGAAAAGGAAGGAAAAGGAAAGAAAAGGAAGGAAAAGGCAAGAAAAGGAAGGAAAAGGAAAGAAAGGGCAAGAAAATGGAAGAAAAGGCAAGGAAAAGAGTTGAAAAGGCATGAAAAGGAAAGAAAAGAGAAGAAAAAGCAAAATATGGAAAGAAAAGGCAAGAAAAGGGAAAGAAAAGGCATGAAAAGGCAAGGAAAGGGAAGAAAAGGGAAGAAAAGGGTAGAAAATGGCAAGAAAAGGGAAGAAAAGGCAAGAAAAGGGAAGAAAAGGCAAGAAAAGACAAGAAAAGGCAAGAAAAGGCAAGGAAAAGGCCAGACAAGGTAAGAAAAGGCAAGGAAAAGGTAAGAAAAAGCAACATAAGGCAAGAAAAGGCAGGGAAAAAGCATGAAAAGGCCAGAAAAGGGAAGAAAAGGTAAGTAAAGGCAAGAAAAGGAAAGAAAAGCAAAGAAAAGGAAAGAAAAGGTGAGAAAAGGCAAGAAAAGGCAAGATAAGGTAAGAAAAGGCAGGAAAAGGCAAGAAAATATAAGAAAAGGCAAGATAAGGCTAGATAAGGCAACAAAAGGCATGAAAAGGCAAGATAAGGCATGAAAAGGCAAGAAAAGGAAACAAAAGGCAAGATAAGGCATGAAAAGGCAAGAAAAGGCAAGAAAAGGTAAGAAAAGGCAAGATAAGGCAAGAAAAGGCAAGATAAGGCAAGATAAGGCAAGAAAAGGGAAGGAAAGGCAAGAAAAGGTTAGAAAGGGCAAGGAAAAGGCTTGATAAGGCAAGAAAGGAAAGAAAAGGAAAGATAAGGGAAGAAAAGGTAATATAAGGCAAGATAAGGCAAGATAAGGGAAGGAAAGGCAAGAAAAGAAAAGAAAATGAAAGATGAGGCAAGAAACAGAATGATAAGGCAAGAAAAGGAAAGAAAAGGCAAGGAAAAGGCAAGATAAGGCTAGAAAAGGCAAGGAAAAGGAAAGAAAATGCAAGAAAAGGCATGGAAAAGGCATGAAAAGGCAAGAAACTGCAAGATAAGGTAAGAAAAGGCAGGAAAAGGAAAGAAAAAGCCAGAAAAGGAAAGGAAAAAGCTTGAAAAGGCATGACAAGGAAAGAAAAGGTAAGGAAAAGGCAAGGAAAAGGAAAGAAAAGGCAAGATAAGGAAAGAAAATGCATGGAAAAGGCAAGAAAAGGTAAGGAAAAGGTAAGAAATGGTAAGAAAAGACAAGGAAAAGGCATTAAAAAGTAAGAAAAGGCAAGAAAAGGAAAGAAAAGGAAAGAAAAAGGCAAGATAAGGTAAGATAAGGTAAGATAAGGCAAGGAAAAGACAAGAAAAGGCAACCAAAGGCAAGAAAAGGCATGGAAAAGGCATGGCAAATGTAAGAAAAGGCAAGATAAGACAAGAGAAGGCAAGAAAAGGTAAGATAAGGCAAGAAAAGGCAAGAAAAGGAAAGAAAAGGAAAGAAAAAGGCAAGATAAGGCAAGTAAAAGGCAAGAAAAGGAAGGAAAAGGAAAGAAAAGGCAAGAATAGGGAAGAAAAGGCAAGGAAAAGGCTTGAAAAGGCATGAAAAGGAAAGAAAGACAAGAAAAAGCAAAATAAGGAAAGAAAAGGCAAGGAAAGGAAAGGAAATGGCATGAAAAGGCAAGGAAAGGAAAGAAAAGGCAAGAGAAGGGAAGGAAAAGGCAAGAAAAAGGCAAGAAAAGGGAAGGAAAAGGCATGAAAAGGCAAGGAAAAGGTAAGAAAAGGGAAGAAAAGGTAAGATAAGGAATGAAAAGGCAAGGAAAGGCAAGGAAAGGCATGAAAAGGCAAGGAAAGGCATGAAAAGGCAAGAAAAGGCAAGAAAAGGACAAATAAGTCAAGAAAAGGCTAGAAAAGGCAAGAAAATGCAAGATAAGGGAAGATAAGGCAAGAAAAGGAAACAAAAGGCAAGAAAAGGTAAGAAAAGGCAAGAAAAGGCATGGAAAAGGCATGGCAAATGTAAGAAAAGGCAAGATAAGACAAGAAAAGGCAAGAAAAGGTAAGATAAGGCAAGAAAAGGCAAGATTAGGCAAGAAAGGGCAAGAAAAGGAAAGAAAAGGCGAGGAAAAGGCAATATAAGGCAAGAAAAGGCAAGGAAAAGGCAAGAAAAGGCAAGAAAAAGCAAGGAAAAGGCAAGAAAAGGCATGGAAAAGGCATGAAAAGCAAGAAAAGGCAAGAAAAAGGCAAGAAAAGGCAAAAAAAGGAAAGATAAAGTAAGAAAAGGCAAGGAAAAGGCAAGAAAATGTATGAAAAGGAAAGAAAAGGCTTGAAAAGTTAAGAAAAGCAAGAAAAGGAAAGAAAAGGCAAGAAAAGGAAAGATAAGGTAATATAAGGCAAGATAAGGTAAGATAAGGCAAGCAAATGCAAGGAAAAGGCAAGAAAAAGCATGAAAAAGGCATGAAAAGGCAAGATAAGGCAAGAAAAGGAAAGATAAGGCAAGATAAGGTAAGAAAAGGTAAGATAAGGCAAGATAAGGCAAGATAAAGGAAGGAAAGGCAAGAAAAGAAAATAAAATCAAAGATGAGGCAAGAAATAGAAAGATAAGGCCAGAAAAGAAAAGAAAAGAAAAGGGAAGGAAAAGGCAAGATAAGGCTAGAAAAGATAAGGAAAAGGAAATAAAAGGCAAGAAAAGGCATGGAAAAGGCATGAAATGGTAAGAAAACGCAAGAAAAGGGAAGAAAAAACAAGGAAAAGGTAAGAAAAGGCAAGAAAAGGAAAGAAAAGGTAAGGAAAAGGCAAGAATAGGCAAGATAAGGAATGGAAAGGAAAGATATGGCAAGAAAAGGAAAGAAAAGGCATGAAAAGTCAAGAAAAGGCTAGAAAAGTCAAGAAAAGGCAAGAAAAGGCAAGAAAAGGATAGAAAAGGCAAGAAAAGGTATGGAAAAGGCATGAAAAGGCAAGAAAAGGAAAGATAAGGCATGAAAAGGCAAGAAAAGGAAAGAAAAGGCAAAGAAAAGGCATGAAAAGGCAAGAAAAGGATAGAAAACGCAAAAAAAGGAAAGATAAGGAAAGAAAAGGCATGGAAAAGGCATGAAAAGGCAAGAAAAGGTAAGAAAAGGGAAGAAAAGATGAGAAAAGGCACGAATCAGAAAGAAAAGGTAAGAAAAGGCAAGGAAAAGGCAAGAATAGGAAACATAAGTTAAGAAAAGGCAAGGAAAAGGCATGAAAAAGCAAGAAAAGGGAAGAAAAGATGAGAAAAGGCAAGAACAGGAAAGAAAAGGTAAGAAAAGGCAAGGAAAAGGCAAGAATAGGCAACATAAGGTAAGAAAAGGCAAGGAAAAGGTATGAAAAGGCAAGAAAAGGGAAGAAAATTTGAGAAAAGGCAAGAAAAGGAAAGAAAAGGAAAGATAAGGCAAGAAAAGGCAAAAAAGGCAAGAAAAGGGAAGAAAAGGAAAGGTAAGGCAAGAAAAGGTAAGGAAAAGGAAAGAAAAGGAAAGAAAAGGCAAGAAAAGGCATGAAAAGGCAAGAAAAGGAAAGAAAAGGTAAGATAAGGAAGGAAAAGGAAAGGAAAAGGCACGAAAAGGCAAGAAAAGGAAAGAAAAAGTAAGAAAAGGCAAGAAAAGGTGAGAAAAGGAAAGAAAGAAAAGACAAGAAAAGGCAAGATAAGGAAAGAAAAGTCAAGAAAAGGAAAGATAAGGCAAGATGAAGCAAGATAAGGAAAGAAAGGAAAGATCAGGCAAAAAAAGGGAAGGAAAAGGCAAGAAAAGGCAAGGAATAGGCAAGAAAAGACAAGAAATGGCATGGAAAAGGCATGAAATTGCAAGAAAATGCAAGAAAAAGGCAAGATAAAGTAAGAAAAGGCAAGGAAAAGGCAAGAAAAGGCAAAAAAAGGAAAGATAAGGCAAGAAAAGGCAACAAAAGGCAAGAAAAGGAAAGAAAAGGGAAGATAAGGCAAGATGAGGGAAGGAAAGGCAAGAAAAGGTTAGAAAGGGCAAGGAAAAGGCTTGATAAGGCAAGATAAGGCAAGAAAAGGAAAGAAAAGGCAAGATAAGGTAAGAAAAGGTAAGATAAGGGAAGAAAAGGCAAGATAAGGCAAGATAAGGCTAGAAAAGACAAGGAAAAGGAAAGAAAAGGCAAGAAAAGGCATGGAAAAGGCATGAAAAGGCAAGAAACTGAAGGACAAGGAAAGAAAAGGAAGGAAAAGGCAAGAAAAGGAAAGAAAAAGCAAGAAAAGGCAAGGAAAAAGCTTGAAAAGGCATCAAAAGGAAAGAAAAGGTAAGGAAAAGGAAAGGAAAAGGAAAGAAAAGGCAAGATAAGGAAAGAAAAGGCATGGAAAAGGCATGAAAAGGTAAGGAAAAGGTAAGAAATGGTAAGAAAAGACAAGGAAACGGCATTAAAAAGTAAGAAAAGGCAAGAAAAGGAAAGAAAAGGTAAGAAAAGACAAGAAAAGAAAAGAAAAGGAAAGAAAAGGCAAGAAAAGGAAAGAAAAATGCAAGATAAGGTAAGATAAGGTAAGAAAACGCAAGGAAAAGATAAGAAAAGGAAACCAAAGGCAAGAAAAAGGCAAGATAAGGTAAGAAAAGGCAAGGAAAAGGCAAGAAAAGGAAGGAAAAGGAAAGAAAAGGCAAGAATAGGGAAGAAAAGGCAAGGAAAAGGCTTGAAAAGGCATGAAAAGGAAAGTAAAGACAAGAAAAAGCAAGATAAGGAAAGAAAAGGCAAGAAAAGGGAAGGAAAAGGCATGAAAAGGCAAGGAAAGGAAAGAAAAGGCAAGATAAGGAATGAAAGGGCAAGATAAGGCAAGAAAAGGCATGAAAAGGCAAGAAAAGGCATGCAAAGGCATGAAAAGGCAAGAAAAGGCAAGAAAAGGACAGATAAGTCAAGAAAAGGCCAGAAAAGGCAAGAAAATGCAAGATAATGGGAGATAAGGCAAGAAAAGGAAAGAAAAGGCAAGAAAAGGCATGGAAAAGGGATGGAAAATGTAAGAAAAGGAAAGATAAGGCAAGAAAAGGTAAGATAAGGCAAGAAAAGGCAAGATTAGGCAAGAAAGGGCAAGAAAAGGAAAGAAAAGGCTAGGAAAAGGCAAGATAAGGCAAGAAAAGGCAAGGAAAAGGCAAGAAAAGGCAAGGAAAAGCAAGGAAAAGGCAAGAAAAGGCATGGAAAAGGCATGAAAAGCAAGAAAAGGTAAGAAAAGGCAAAAAAATGGAAAGATAAAGCAAGAAAAGGTATGAAAAGGAAAGAAAAGGCTTGAAAATGTAAGAAAAGCAAGAAAAGGAAAGAAAAGGTAAGAAAAGGAAAGATAAGGCAATATAAGGCAAGATAAGGGAAGATAAGGCAAGCAAAGGCAAGGAAAAGGCAAGAAAAGGCATGAAAAAGGCATGAAAAGGCAAGATAAGGCAAGAAAAGGAAAGAAAAGGCAAGATAAGGCAAGATAAGGGAAGGAAGGCAAGAAATGGTTAGAAAGGGCAAGGAAAAGGCTTGATAAGGTAAGAAAAGGTAAGATAAGGCAAGATAAAGGAAGGAAAGGCAAGAAAAGAAAAGAAAATGAAAGATGAGGCAAGAAACAGAAAGATAAGGCTAGAAAAGGGAAGGAAAAGGCAAGATAAGGCTAGAAAAGACAAGGAAAAGGAAAGAAAAGGTAAGAAAAGGCATGGAAACGGCATGAAATGGTAAGAAAAGGCAAGAAAAGGGAAGAAAAGGCAATGAAAAGGTAAGAAAAGGCAAGAAAAGGAAAGAAAAGGTAAGGAAAAGGCAAGGAAAAGGAAAGAAAAAGAAATAAAAGGAAAGAATAGGCAAGATAAGGAATGGAAAGGAAAGATATGGCAATAAAAGGAAAGAAAAGGTATGAAAAGTCAAGAAAAGGCTAGAAAAGTGAAGAAAAGGCAAGGAAAGGCAAGAAAAGGAAAGAAAGGCAAGAAAAGGTATGGAAAAGGCATGAAAAGGCAAGAAAAGGAAATATAAGGCATGAAAAGGCAAGAAAAGGATAGAAAAGGCAAAAAAAGGAAAGATAAGGAAAGAAAAGGCATGGAAAAGGCATGAAAAGGCAAGAAAAGGTAAGAAGAGGTAACGAAAAGGCATGAAAAGGCAAGAAAAGGGAAGAAAAGATGAGAAAAGGCACGAATCGGAAAGAAAAGGTAAGAAAAGGCAAGGAAAAGGCAAGAATAGGCAACATAAGGTAAGAAAAGGCAAGGAAAAGGCATGAAAAGGCAAGAAAAGGGAAGAAAGGATGAGAAAAGGCAAGAATAGGAAAGAAAAGGTAAGAAAAGGCAAGGAAAAGGCATGAATAGGCAACATAAGGTAAGAAAAGGCAAGGAAACGGCATGAAAAGGCAAGAAAAGGGAAGAAAATTTGAGAAAAGGCAAGAAAAGGAAAGAAAAGGAAAGATAAGGCAAGAAAAGGCAAAAAAGGCAAGAAAAGGGAAGAAAAGGAAAGGTAAGGCAAGAAAAGGCAAGAAAAGGCAAGGAAAAGGAAAGAAAAGGAAAGAAAAGGCAAGAAAAGGCATGAAAAGGCAAGGAAAGGAAAGGAAAGGCACGAAAAGGCATGAAAAGGAAAGAAAAAGTAAGAAAAGGCAAGAAAAGGTGAGAAAAGGAAAGAAAGGTAAGACAATGAAAGAAAAGACAAGAAAAGGCAAGATAAGGTAAGAAAAGGCAAGAAAAGTAAAGATAAGGCAAGATGAAGCAAGATAAGGCAAGAAAGGAAAGATCAGGCAGAAAAAGGGAAAGAAAAGGCAAGAAAAGTCAAGGAATAGGCAAGAAAAGGCAAGAAAAGGCAAGAAATGGCATGGAAAAGGCATGAAAAGGCAAGAAAATGCAAGAAAAAGGCAAGATAAGGTAAGAAAAGGCAAGGAAAAGGCAAGAAAAGGCAAAAAAAGGTAAGATAAGGCAAGAAAAGGCAAGAAAAGGAAAGAAAAGGCAAGATAAGTCAAGATAAGGGAAGGAAAGGCAAGAAAATGTTAGAAAGGGCAAGGAAAAGGCTTGATAAGGCAAGATAAGGCAAGAAAAGGAAAGAAAAGGCAAGATAAGGTAAGAAAAGGTAAGATAAGGCAAGAAAAGGCAAGATAAGGGAAGGAAAGGCAAGAAAAGAAAAGAAAATGAAAGATGAGGCAACAAACAGAAAGATAAGGCGAGAAAAGGAAAGAAAAGAAAAGGAAAAGGCAAGATAAGGCAAGATAAGGCTAGAAAAGGCAAAGAAAAGGAAAGAAAAGGCAGGAAAAGGCACGGAAAAGGCATGAAATGGTAAGAAAAGGAAAGATAAGGCAAGAAAAGGCATGAAAAGGCAAGAAAAGGAAAGAAAAGGCAAGGAAAAGGCAAGAAAAGGAAAGAAAAGGCAAGGAAAAGCAAGAAAAGGAAAGAAAAGGCAAGGAAAAGGCAAGGAAAAGGCAAGAAAAGGAAATATAAGGAAAGAATAGGCAAGATATGGCAAGGAAAGGCAAGATAAGGCAAGAAAAGGCATGAAAAGTCAAGAAAAGGTTAGAAAAGTCAAGAAAAGGCAAGAAAAGTCATGAAAATGCAAGAAAAGGAAAGAAAAGGCAAGAAAAGGTATGGAAAAGGCATGAAAAGGCAAGAAAAGGAAAGAAAAGGCAAGAAAAGGCAAGATAAGGAAAGAAAAGTCAAGAAAAGGCATGACTAGGCAAGAAAAGGAAAGATAAGGCAAGAAAAGGATAGGAAAAGGCAAGATAAGAAAATAAAAGGCCAGAAAAGGCAATGAAAAGGCATGAGAAGGCAAGGAAAGGAAAGAAAATGAATGAAAAGACAAGAAAAGGTAAGGAAAGGCAAGGAAAGGTAAGAAAAGGTAAGGAAAGGCAAGGAAAAGGCAATATAAGGCAAGATCAGGCAAGATAAGGTAAGATAAGGCAAGAAAAGGCAAGGAAAAGGCATGAAAAGGCATGAAAAGGCAAGATAAGGCAAGATAAGGCTAGAAAAGGAAAGAAAAGGTAAGATAAGGCAAGAAAAGTCAAGATAAGGCAAGATAAGGCAAGAAAAGGGAGGGAAAGGCAAGAAAAGGTTAGAAAGGGCAAGGAAAAGGCTTGATAAGGCAAGAAAAGAAAAGAAAAGGCAAGATAATGTAAGAAAAGATTAGAAAATAAAATGAAAGATGAGGCAAGAAACAGAAAGATAAGGCAAGAAAAGGCAAGGAAAAGCCAAGATAAGGCTAGAAAAGGCAAGGAAAAGGAAAGAAAAGGCAAGAAAAGGTATGGCATGAAATGTTATGATAAGGAAAGAAAAGGCATGGAAAAGGCATGAAAAGGCAAGAAAAGGTAAGAAGAGGCAACGAAAAGGTAAGAAAAGGCAAGAAAAGGGAAGAAAAGATGAGAAAAGGCACGAATCAGAAAGAAAAGGTAAGAAAAGGCAAGGAAAAGGCAAGAATAGGCAACATAAGGTAAGAAAAGGCAAGGAAAAGGCATGAAAAGGCAAGAAAAGGGAAGAAAAGATGAGTAAAGGCAAGAATAAGAAAGAAAAGGTAAGAAAAGGCAAGGAAAAGGCATGAATAGGCAACATAAGGTAAGAAAAGGCAAGGAAAAGGCATGAAAAGGCAAGAAAAGGGAAGAAAATTTGAGAAAAGGCAAGAAAAGGAAAGATAAGGCAAGAGAAGGCAAAAAAGGCAAGAAAAGGGAAGAAAAGGAAAGGTAAGGCAAGAAAAGGCAAGAAAAGGCATGAAAAGGCAAGAAAAGGTAAGATAAGGCAAGAAAAGGAAAGGAAAGGCACGAAAAGGCATGAAAAGGAAAGAAAAAGTAAGAAAAGGCAAGAAAAGGTGAGAAAAGGAAAGAAAGGTAAGACAATGAAAGAAAAGACAAGAAAAGGCAAGATAAGGTAAGAAAAGGCAAGAAAAGGAAAGATAAGGCAAGATGAAGCAAGATAAGGCAAGAAAGGAAAGATCAGGCAGAAAAAGGGAAGGAAAAGGCAAGAAAAGGCAAGGAATAGGCAAGAAAAGGCAAGAAAAGGCAAGAAATGGCATGGAAAAGGCATGAAAAGGCAAGAAAATGCAAGAAAAAGGCAAGATAAGGTAAGAAAAGGCAAGGAAAAGGCAAGAAAAGGCAAAAAAAGGAAAGATAAGGCAAGAAAAGGCAAGAAAAGGAAAGAAAAGGCAAGATAAGGCAAGATAAGGGAAGGAAATGCAAGAAAATGTTAGAAAGGGCAAGGAAAAAGCTTGATAAGGCAAGATAAGGCAAGAAAAGGAAAGAAAAGGCAAGAAAAGGCAAGAAAAGGACAAATAAGTCAAGAAAAGGCTAGAAAAGGCAAGAAAATGCAAGATAAGGGAAGATAAGGCAAGAAAAGGAAACAAAAGGCAAGAAAATGTAAGAAAAGGCAAGAAAAGGCATGGAAAAGGCATGGCAAATTTAAGAAAAGGCAAGATAAGACAAGAAAAGTTAAGAAAAGGTAAGATAAGGCAAGAAAAGGCAAGATTAGGCAAGAAAGGGCAAGAAAAGGAAAGAAAAGGCGAGGAAAAGGCAATATAAGGCAAGAAAAGGCAAGGAAAAGGCAAGAAAAGGCAAGAAAAAGCAAGGAAAAGGCAAGAAAAGGCATGGAGGAGGCATGAAAAGCAAGAAAAGGCAAGAAAAAGGCAAGAAAAGGCAAAAAAAGGAAAGATAAAGTAAGAAAAGGCAAGGAAAAGGCAAGAAAATGTATGAAAAGGAAAGAAAAGGCTTGAAAAGGTAAGAAAAGCAAGAAAAGGAAAGAAAAGGCAAGAAAAGGAAAGATAAGGCAATATAAGGCAAGATAAGGTAAGATAAGGCAAGCAAAGGCAAGGAAAAGGCAAGAAAAAGCATGAAAAAGGCATGAAAAGGCAAGATAAGGCAAGAAAAGGAAAGATAAGGCAAGATAAGGGAAGGAAAGGCAAGAAAAGGTTAGAAAGAGCAAGGAAAAGGCTTGATAAGGCAAGATAAGGCAAGAAAAGGAAAGAAAAGGCAAGACAAGGTAAGAAAAGGTAAGATAAGGCAAGATAAGGCAAGATAAAGGAAGGAAAGGCAAGAAAAGAAAAGAAAATCAAAGATGAGGCAAGAAATAGAAAGATAAGGCCAGAAAAGAAAAGAAAAGAAAAGGGAAGGAAAAGGCAAGATAAGGCTAGAAAAGATAAGGAAAAGGAAAGAAAAGGCAAGAAAAGGCATGGAAAAGGCATGAAATGGTAAGAAAATGCAAGAAAAGGGAAGAAAAAACAAGGAAAAGGTAAGAAAAGGCAAGAAAAGGAAAGAAAAGGTAAGGAAAAGGCAAGAAAAGGAAATAAAAGGAAAGAATAGGCAAGATAAGGAATGGAAAGGAAAGATATGGCAAGAAAAGGAAAGAAAAGGCATGTAAAGTCAAGAAAAGGCTAGAAAAGTCAAGAAAAGGCAAGAAAAGGCAAGAAAAGGAAAGAAAAGGCAAGAAAAGGTATGGAAAAGGCATGAAAAGGCAAGAAAAGGAAAGATAAGGCATGAAAAGGCAAGAAAAGGCAAAGAAAAGGCATGAAAAGGCAAGAAAAGGATAGAAAAGGCAAAAAAAGGAAAGATAAGGAAAGAAAAGGCATGGAAAAGGCATGAAAAGGCAAGAAAAGGTAAGAAGAGGCAACGAAAAGGTATGAAAAGGCAAGAAAAGGGAAGAAAAGATGAGAAAAGGCACGAATCAGAAAGAAAAGGTAAGAAAAGGCAAGGAAAAGGCAAGAATAGGCAACATAAGTTAAGAAAAGGCAAGGAAAAGGCATGAAAAAGCAAGAAAAGGGAAGAAAAGATGAGAAAAGGCAAGAACAGGAAAGAAAAGGTAAGAAAAGGCAAGGAAAATGCAAGAATAGGCAACATAAGGTAAGAAAAGGCAAGGAAAAGGTATGAAAAGGCAAGAAAAGGGAAGAAAATTTGAGAAAAGGCAAGAAAAGGAAAGATAAGGAAGAAAAGGCAAAAAAGGCAAGAAAAGGGAAGAAAAGGAAAGGTAAGGCAAGAAAAGGCAAGAAAAGGCAAGGAAAAGGAAAGAAAAGGAAAGAAAAGGCAAGAAAAGGCATGAAAAGGCAAGAAAAGGAAAGAAAAGGTAAGATAAGGAAGGAAAAGGAAAGGAAAAGGCACGAAAAGGCAAGAAAAGGAAAGAAAAAGTAAGAAAAGGCAAGAAAAGGTGAGAAAAGGAAAGAAAGAAAAGACAAGAAAAGGCAAGATAAGGAAAGAAAAGTCAAGAAAAGGAAAGATAAGGCAAGATGAAGCAAGATAAGGAAAGAAAGGAAAGATCAGGCAAAAAAAGGGAAGGAAAAGGCAAGAAAAGGCAAGGAATAGGCAAGAAAAGACAAGAAATGGCATGGAAAAGGCATGAAAATGCAAGAAAATGCAAGAAAAAGGCAAGATAAAGTAAGAAAAGGCAAGGAAAAGGCAAGAAAAGGCAAAAAAAGGAAAGATAAGGCAAGAAAAGGCAACAAAAGGCAAGAAAAGGAAAGAAAAGGCAAGATAAGGCAAGATGAGGGAAGGAAAGGCAAGAAAAGGTTAGAAAAGGCAAGGAAAAGGCTTGATAAGGCAAGATAATGCAAGAAAAGGAAAGAAAAGGCAAGATAAGGTAAGAAAAGGTAAGATAAGGGAAGAAAAGGCAAGATAAGGCAAGATAAGGCTAGAAAAGACAAGGAAAAGGAAAGAAAAGGCAAGAAAAGGCATGGAAAAGGCATGAAAAGGCAAGAAACTGCAAGACAAGGAAAGAAAAGGAAGGAAAAGGCAAGAAAAGGAAAGAAAAAGAAAGAAAAGGCAAGGAAAAAGCTTGAAAAGGCTTCAAAAGGAAAGAAAAGGTAAGGAAAAGGAAAGGAAAAGGAAAGAAAAGGCAAGATAAGGAAAGAAAAGACATGGAAAAGGCATGAAAAGGTAAGGAAAAGGTAAGAAATGGTAAGAAAAGACAAGGAAACAGCATTAAAAAGTAAGAAAAGGCAACAAAAGGAAAGAAAAGGTAAGAAAAGACAAGAAAAGAAAAAAAAAGGAAAGAAAAGGCAAGAAAAGGAAAGAAAAATGCAAGATAAGGTAAGATAAGGTAAGAAAAGGCAAGGAAAAGACAAGAAAAGGAAACCAAAGCCAAGAAAAAGGCAAGATAAGGTAAGAAAAGGCAAGGAAAAGGCAAGAAAAGGAAGGAAAAGGAAAGAAAAGGCAAGAATAGGGAAGAAAAGGCAAGGAAAAGGCTTGAAAAGGCATGAAAAGGAAAGTAAAGACAAGAAAAAGCAAGATAAGGAAAGAAAAGGCAAGGAAAGGGAAGGAAAAGGCATGAAAAGGTAAGGAAAGGAAAGAAAAGGCAAGATAAGGAATGAAAGGGCAAGATAAGGCAAGAAAAGGCATGAAAAGGCAAGAAAAGGCATGAAAAGGCATGAAAAGGCAAGAAAAGGCAAGAAAAGGACAGATAAGTGAAGAAAAGGCCAGAAAAGGCAAGAAAATGCAAGATAATGGAAGATAAGGCAAGAAAAGGAAAGAAAAGGCAAGAAAAGGCATGGAAAAGGGATGGAAAATGTAAGAAAAGGAAAGATAAGGCAAGAAAAGGTAAGATAAGGCAAGAAAAGGCAAGATTAGGCAAGAAAGGGCAAGAAAAGGAAAGAAAAGGCTAGGAAAAGGCAAGATAAGGCAAGAAAAGGCAAGGAAAAGGCAAGGAAAAGCAAGGAAAAGGTAAGAAAAGGCATGGAAAAGGCATGAAAAGCAAGAAAAGGCAAGAAAAGGCAAAAAACGGAAAGATAAAGCAAGAAAAGGTATGAAAAGGAAAGAAAAGGCTTGAAAATGTAAGAAAAGCAAGAAAAGGAAAGAAAAGGTAAGAAAAGGCAAGAAAAGGCATGAAAAAGGCATGAAAAGGCAAGATAAGGCAAGAAAAGGAAAGAAAAGGCAAGATAAGGCAAGATAAGGGAAGGAAGGCAAGAAATGGTTAGAAAGGGCAAGGAAAAGGCTTGATAAGGTAAGAAAAGGTAAGATAAGGCAAGATAAAGGAAGGAAAGGCAAGAAAAGAAAAGAAAATGAAAGATGAGGCAAGAAACAAAAAGATAAGGCTAGAAAAGGGAAGGAAAAGGCAAGATAAGGCTAGAAAAGACAAGGAAAAGGAAAGAAAAGGTAAGAAAATGCATGGAAACGACATGAAATGGTAAGAAAAGGCAAGAAAAGGGAAGAAAAGGCAATGAAAAGGTAAGAAAAGGCAAGAAAAGGAAAGAAAAGGTAAGGAAAAGGCAAGGAAAAGGAAAGAAAAAGAAATAAAAGGAAAGAATAGGCAAGATAAGGAATGGAAAGGAAAGATATGTTAAGAAAAGGAAAGAAAAGGTATGAAAAGTCAAGAAAAGGCTAGAAAAGTGAAGAAAAGGCAAGGAAAGGCAAGAAAAGGAAAGAAAGGCAAGAAAAGGTATGGAAAAGGCATGAAAAGGCAAGAAAAGGAAATATAAGGCAAGAAAAGGCATGAAAAGGCAAGAAAAGGATAGAAAAGGCAAAAAAAGGAAAGATAAGGAAAGAAAAGGCATGGAAAAGGCATGAAAAGGCAAGAAAAGGTAAGAAGAGGTAACGAAAAGGCATGAAAAGGCAAGAAAAGGGAAGAAAAGATGAGAAAAGGCACGAATCGGAAAGAAAAGGTAAGAAAAGGCAAGGAAAAGGCAAGAATAGGCAACATAAGGTAAGAAAAGGCAAGGAAAAGGCATGAAAAGGCAAGAAAAGGGAAGAAAGGATGAGAAAAGGCAAGAATAGTAAAGAAAAGGTAAGAAAAGGCAAGGAAAAGGCATGAATAGGCAACATAAGGTAAGAAAAGGCAAGGAAACGGCATGAAAAGGCAAGAAAAGGGAAGAAAATTTGAGAAAAGGCAAGAAAAGGAAAGAAAAGGAAAGATAAGGCAAGAAAAGGCAAAAAAGGCAAGAAAAGGGAAGAAAAGGAAAGGTAAGGCAAGAAAAGGCAAGAAAAGGCAAGGAAAAGGAAAGAAAAGGAAAGAAAAGGCAAGAAAAGGCATGAAAAGGCAAGAAAAGGAATGGAAAGGTACGAAAAGGCATGAAAAGGAAAGAAAAGGTAAGAAAAGGCAAGAAAAGGTGAGAAAAGGAAAGAAAGGTAAGACAATGAAAGAAAAGACAAGAAAAGGCAAGATAAGGTAAGAAAAGGCAAGAAAAGGAAAGATAAGGCAAGATGAAGCAAGATAAGGCAAGAAAGGAAAGATCAGGCAGAAAAACGGAAAGAAAAGGCAAGAAAAGTCAAGGAATAGGCAAGATAAGGCAAGAAAGGAAAGATCAGGCAGAAAAAGGGAAAGAAAAGGCAAGAAAAGTCAAGGAATAGGCAAGAAAAGGCAAGAAATGGCATGGAAAAGGCATGAAAAGGCAAGAAAATGCAAGAAAAAGGCAAGATAAGGTAAGAAAAGGCAAGGAAAAGGCAAGAAAAGGCAAAAAAAGGTAAGATAAGGCAAGAAAAGGCAAGAAAAGGAAAGAAAAGGCAAGATAAGTCAAGATAAGGGAAGGAAAGGCAAGAAAATGTTAGAAAGGGCAAGGAAAAGGCTTGATAAGGCAAGATAAGGCAAGAAAAGGAAAGAAAAGGCAAGATAAGGTAAGAAAAGGTAAGATAAGGCAAGAAAAGGCAAGATAAGGGAAGGAAAGGCAAGGCAAGAAAAGAAAAGAAAATGAAAGATGAGGCAACAAACAGAAAGATAAGGCGAGAAAAGGAAAGAAAAGAAAAGGAAAAGGTAAGATAAGGCAAGATAAGGCTAGAAAAGGCAAAGAAAAGGAAAGAAAAGGCAGGAAAAGGCACGGAAAAGGCATGAAATGGTAAGAAAAGGAAAGATAAGGCAAGAAAAGGCATGAAAAGGCAAGAAAAGGAAAGAAAAGGCAAGGAAAAGGCAAGAAAAGGAAAGAAAAGGCAAGGAAAAGGCAAGGAAAAGCAAGAAAAGGAAAGAAAAGGCAAGGAAAAGGCAAGAAAAGGAAATATAAGGAAAGAATAGGCAAGATATGGCAAGGAAAGGCAAGATAAGGCAAGAAAAGGCATGAAAAGTCAAGAAAAGGTTAGAAAAGTCAAGAAAAGGCAAGAAAAGTCATGAAAAGGCAAGAAAAGGAAAGAAAAGGCAAGAAAAGGTATGGAAAAGGCATGAAAAGGCAAGAAAAGGAAAGAAAAGGCAAGAAAAGGCAAGATAAGGAAAGAAAAGTCAAGATAAGGCATGACTAGGCAAGAAAAGGAAAGATAAGGCAAGAAAAGGATAGGAAAAGGCAAGATAAGAAAAGAAAAGGCCAGAAAAGGCAATGAAAAGGCATGAGAAGGCAAGGAAAGGAAAGAAAATGAATGAAAAGACAAGAAAAGGTAAGGAAAGGCAAGGAAAGGTAAGAAAAGGTAAGGAAAGGCAAGGAAAAGACAATATAAGGCAAGATCAGGCAAGATAAGGTAAGATAAGGCAAGAAAAAGCAAGGAAAAGGCAAGAAAAGGCATGAAAAGGCATGAAAAGGCAAGATAAGGCAAGATAAGGCAAGATAAGGCTAGAAAAGGAAAGAAAAGGTAAGATAAGGCAAGAAAAGTCAAGATAAGGCAAGATAAGGCAAGAAAAGGGAGGGAAAGGCAAGAAAAGGTTAGAAAGGGCAAGGAAAAGGCTTGATAAGGCAAGAAAAGAAAAGAAAAGGCAAGATAATGTAAGAAAAGATTAGAAAATAAAATGAAAGATGAGGCAAGAAACAGAAAGATAAGGCAAGAAAAGGCAAGGAAAAGCCAAGATAAGGCTAGAAAAGGCAAGGAAAAGTAAAGAAAAGGCAAGAAAAGGTATGGCATGAAATGGTATGATAAGGAAAGAAAAGGCATGGAAAAGGCATGAAAAGGCAAGAAAAGGTAAGAAGAGGCAACGAAAAGGTAAGAAAAGGCAAGAAAAGGGAAGAAAAGATGAGAAAAGGCACGAATCAGAAAGAAAAGGTAAGAAAAGGCAAGGAAAAGGCAAGAATAGGCAACATAAGGTAAGAAAAGGCAAGGAAAAGGCATGAAAAGGCAAGAAAAGGGAAGAAAAGATGAGTAAAGGCAAGAATAGGAAAGAAAAGGTAAGAAAAGGCAAGGAAAAGGCATGAATAGGCAACATAAGGTAAGAAAAGGCAAGGAAAAGGCATGAAAAGGCAAGAAAAGGGAAGAAAATTTGAGAAAAGGCAAGAAAAGGAAAGATAAGGCAAGAAAAGGCAAGAAAAGGGAAGAAAAGGAAAGGTAAGGCAAGAAAAGGCAAGAAAAGGCATGAAAAGGCAAGAAAAGGTAAGATAAGGCAAGAAAAGGAAAGGAAAGGCACGAAAAGGCATGAAAAGGAAAGAAAAAGTAAGAAAAGGCAAGAAAAGGTGAGAAAAGGAAAGAAAGGTAAGACAATGAAAGAAAAGACAAGAAAAGGCAAGATAAGGTAAGAAAAGGCAAGAAAAGGAAAGATAAGGCAAGATGAAGCAAGATAAGGCAAGAAAGGAAAGATCAGGCAGAAAAAGGGAAGGAAAAGGCAAGAAAAGGCAAGGAATAGGCAAGAAAAGGCAAGAAATGGCATGGAAAAGGCATGAAAAGGCAAGAAAATGCAAGAAAAAGGCAAGATAAGGTAAGAAAAGGCAAGGAAAAGGCAAGAAAAGGCAAAAAAAGGAAAGATAAGGCAAGAAAAGGCAAGAAAAGGAAAGAAAAGGCAAGATAAGGCAAGATAAGGGAAGGAAAGGCAAGAAAATGTTAGAAAGGGCAAGGAAAAAGCTTGATAAGGCAAGATAAGGCAAGAAAAGGAAAGAAAAGGCAAGATAAGGTAAGAAAAGGTAAGATAAGGCAAGAAAAGGCAAGATATGGGAAGGAAAGGCAAGAAAAGAAAAGAAAATGAAAGATGAGGCAACAAACAGAAAGATAAGGCGAGAAAAGGAAAGAAAAGAAAAGGAAAAGGCAAGATAAGGCAAGATAAGGCTAGAAAAGGCAAAGAAAAGGAAAGAAAAGGCAGGAAAAGGCATGGAAAAGGCATGAAATGGTAAGAAAAGGAAAGATAAGGCAAGAAAAGGCATGAAAAGGAAGAAAAGGAAAGAATAGGCAAGGAAAAGGCAAGAAAAGGAAAGAAAAGGCAAGGAAAAGGCAAGGAAAAGGAAGAAAAGGAAAGAAAAGGAAAAGAAAAGGCAAGAAAAGGAAATATAAGGAAAGAATAGGCAAGATATGGCAAGGAAAGGCAAGAAAAGGCATGAAAAGTCAAGAAAAGGTTAGAAAAGTCAAGAAAAGGCAAGAAAAGTCATGAAAAGGCAAGAAAAGGAAAGAAAAGGCAAGAAAAGGTATGGAAAAGGCATGAAAAGGCAAGAAAAGGAAAGAAAAGGCAAGAAAAGGCAAGATAAGGAAAGAAAAGTCAAGATAAGGCATGACTAGGCAAGAAAAGGAAAGATAAGGCAAGAAAAGGATAGGAAAAGGCAAGATAAGAAAAGAAAAGGCCAGAAAAGGCAATGAAAAGGCATGAGAAGGCAAGGAAAGGAAAGAAAATGAATGAAAAGACAAGAAAAGGTAAGGAAAGGCAAGGAAAGGTAAGAAAAGGTAAGGAAAGGCAAGGAAAAGACAATATAAGGCAAGATCAGGCAAGATAAGGTAAGATAAGGCAAGAAAAGGCAAGGAAAAGGCAAGAAAAGGCATGAAAAGGCATGAAAAGGCAAGATAAGGCAAGATAAGGCAAGATAAGGCTAGAAAAGGAAAGAAAAGGTAAGATAAGGCAAGAAAAGTCAAGATAAGGCAAGATAAGGCAAGAAAAGGGAGGGAAAGGCAAGAAAAGGTTAGAAAGGGCAAGGAAAAGGCTTGATAAGGCAAGAAAAGAAAAGAAAAGGCAAGATAATGTAAGAAAAGATTAGAAAATAAAATGAAAGATGAGGCAAGAAACAGAAAGATAAGGCAAGAAAAGGCAAGGAAAAGCCAAGATAAGGCTAGAAAAGGCAAGGAAAAGTAAAGAAAAGGCAAGAAAAGGTATGGCATGAAATGGTATGATAAGGAAAGAAAAGGCATGGAAAAGGCATGAAAAGGCAAGAAAAGGTAAGAAGAGGCAACGAAAAGGTAAGAAAAGGCAAGAAAAGGGAAGAAAAGATGAGAAAAGGCACGAATCAGAAAGAAAAGGTAAGAAAAGGCAAGGAAAAGGCAAGAATAGGCAACATAAGGTAAGAAAAGGCAAGGAAAAGGCATGAAAAGGCAAGAAAAGGGAAGAAAAGATGAGTAAAGGCAAGAATAGGAAAGAAAAGGTAAGAAAAGGCAAGGAAAAGGCATGAATAGGCAACATAAGGTAAGAAAAGGCAAGGAAAAGGCATGAAAAGGCAAGAAAAGGGAAGAAAATTTGAGAAAAGGCAAGAAAAGGAAAGATAAGGCAAGAAAAGGCAAGAAAAGGGAAGAAAAGGAAAGGTAAGGCAAGAAAAGGCAAGAAAAGGCATGAAAAGGCAAGAAAAGGTAAGATAAGGCAAGAAAAGGAAAGGAAAGGCACGAAAAGGCATGAAAAGGAAAGAAAAAGTAAGAAAAGGCAAGAAAAGGTGAGAAAAGGAAAGAAAGGTAAGACAATGAAAGAAAAGACAAGAAAAGGCAAGATAAGGTAAGAAAAGGCAAGAAAAGGAAAGATAAGGCAAGATGAAGCAAGATAAGGCAAGAAAGGAAAGATCAGGCAGAAAAAGGGAAGGAAAAGGCAAGAAAAGGCAAGGAATAGGCAAGAAAAGGCAAGAAATGGCATGGAAAAGGCATGAAAAGGCAAGAAAATGCAAGAAAAAGGCAAGATAAGGTAAGAAAAGGCAAGGAAAAGGCAAGAAAAGGCAAAAAAAGGAAAGATAAGGCAAGAAAAGGCAAGAAAAGGAAAGAAAAGGCAAGATAAGGCAAGATAAGGGAAGGAAAGGCAAGAAAATGTTAGAAAGGGCAAGGAAAAAGCTTGATAAGGCAAGATAAGGCAAGAAAAGGAAAGAAAAGGCAAGATAAGGTAAGAAAAGGTAAGATAAGGCAAGAAAAGGCAAGATATGGGAAGGAAAGGCAAGAAAAGAAAAGAAAATGAAAGATGAGGCAACAAACAGAAAGATAAGGCGAGAAAAGGAAAGAAAAGAAAAGGAAAAGGCAAGATAAGGCAAGATAAGGCTAGAAAAGGCAAAGAAAAGGAAAGAAAAGGCAGGAAAAGGCATGGAAAAGGCATGAAATGGTAAGAAAAGGAAAGATAAGGCAAGAAAAGGCATGAAAAGGAAGAAAAGGAAAGAATAGGCAAGGAAAAGGCAAGAAAAGGAAAGAAAAGGCAAGGAAAAGGCAAGGAAAAGGAAGAAAAGGAAAGAAAAGGAAAGGAAAAGGCAAGAAAAGGAAATATAAGGAAAGAATAGGCAAGATATGGCAAGGAAAGGCAAGAAAAGGCATGAAAAGTCAAGAAAAGGTTAGAAAAGTCAAGAAAAGGCAAGAAAAGTCATGAAAAGGCAAGAAAAGGAAAGAAAAGGCAAGAAAAGGTATGGAAAAGGCATGAAAAGGCAAGAAAAGGAAAGAAAAGGCAAGAAAAGGCAAGATAAGGAAAGAAAAGTCAAGAAAAGGCATGACTAGGCAAGAAAAGGAAAGATAAGGCAAGAAAAGGATAGGAAAAGGCAAGATAAGAAAAGAAAAGGCCAGAAAAGGCAATGAAAAGGCATGAGAAGGCAAGGAAAGGAAAGAAAATGAATGAAAAGACAAGAAAAGGTAAGGAAAGGCAAGGAAAGGTAAGAAAAGGTAAGGAAAGGCAAGGAAAAGGCAATATAAGGCAAGATCGGTAAAGATAAGGTAAGATAAGGCAAGAAAAGGCAAGGAAAAGGCAAGAAAAGGCATGAAAAGGCATGAAAAGGCAAGATAAGGCAAGATAAGGCTAGAAAAGGAAAGAAAAGGTAAGATAAGGCAAGAAAAGTCAAGATAAGGCAATATAAGGCAAGAAAAGGGAGGGAAAGGCATGAAAAGGGAGGGAAAGGCAAGAAAAGGTTAGAAAGGGCAAGTAAAAGGCTTGATAAGGCAAGAAAAGAAAAGAAAAGAAAAGGCAAGATAATGTAAGAAAAGATTAGAAAATAAAATGAAAGATGAGGCAAGAAACAGAAAGATAAGGCAAGAAAAGGCAAGGAAAAGCCAAGATAAGGCTAGAAAAGGCAAGGAAAAGGAAAGAAAAGGAAAGAAAAGGTATGGCATGAAATGGTATGATAAGGAAACAAAAGGCATGGAAAAGGCATGAAAAGGCAAGAAGAGGCAATGAAAAGGTAAGAAAAGGCAAGAAAAGGGAAGAAAAGATGAGAAAAGGCACGAATCAGAAAGAAAAGGTAAGAAAAGGCAAGGAAAAGGCAAGAATAGGCAACATAAGGTTAGAAAAGGCAAGGAAAAGGCATGAAAAGGCAAGAAAAGGGAAGAAAAGATGAGTAAAGGCAAGAATAGGAAAGAAAAGGTAAGAAAAGGCAAGGAAAAGGCATGAATAGGCAACATAAGGTAAGAAAAGGCAAGGAAAAGGCATGAAAAGGCAAGAAAAAGGAAGAAAATTTGAGAAAAGGCAAGAAAAGGAAAGATAAGGCTAGAAAAGGCAAAAAAGGCAAGAAAAGGGAAGAAAAGGAAAGGTAAGGCAAGAAAAGGCAAGAAAAGGCATGAAAAGGCAAGAAAAGGTAAGATAAGGCAAGAAAAGGAAAGGAAATGCACGAAAAGGCATGAAAAGGATAGAAAAAGTAAGAAAAGGCAAGAAAAGGTGAGAAAAGGAAAGAAAGGTAAGACAATGAAAGAAAAGACAAGAAAAGGCAAGATAAGGTAAGAAAAGGCAAGAAAAGGAAAGATAAGGCAAGATGAAGCAAGATAAGGCAAGAAAGGAAAGATCAGGCAGAAAAAGGGAAGGAAAAGGCAAGAAAAGGCAAGGAATAGGCAAGAAAAGGCAAGAAAAGGCAAGAAATGGCATGGAAAAGGCATGAAAAGGCAAGAAAATGCAAGAAAAAGGCAAGATAAGGTAAGAAAAGGCAAGGAAAAGGCAAGAAAAGGCAAAAAAAGGAAAGATAAGGCAAGAAAAGGAAAGGAAAGGCAAGAAAAGGAAAGAAAAGGCAAGATAAGGCAAGATAAGGGAAGGAAAGGCAAGAAAATGTTAGAAAGGGCAAGGAAAAAGCTTGATAAGGCAAGATAAGGCAAGAAAAGGAAAGAAAAGGCAAGATAAGGTAAGAAAAGGTAAGATAAGGCAAGATAAGGGAAGGAAAGGCAAGAAAAGAAAAGAAAATGAAAGATGAGGCAACAAACAGAAAGATAAGGCGAGAAAAGAACAGAAAGAAAAGGCTAGAAAAGGCAAAGAAAAGGAAAGAACAGGCAGGAAAAGGCATGGAAAAGGCATGAAATGGTAAGAAAAGGAAAGATAAGGCAAGAAAAGGCATGAAAAGGCAAGAAAAGGAAAGAAAAGGCAAGGAAAAGGCAAGAAAAGGAAAGAAAAGGCAAGATATGGCAAGGAAAGGCAAGATAAGGCAAGAAAAGGCATGAAAAGTTAAGAAAAGGTTAGAAAAGTCAAGAAAGGCAAGAAAAGTCATGAAAAGGCAAGAAAAGGAAAGAAAAGGCAAGAAAAGGTATGGAAAAGTCATGAAAAGGCAAGAAAAGGAAAGAAAAGGCAAGAAAAGGCAAGATCAGGAAAGAAAAGTCAAGAAAAGGCATAACTAGGCAAGAAAAGGAAAGATAAGGCAAGAAAAGGATAGGAAAAGGCAAGATAAGAAAAGAAAAGGCCAGAAAGGGCAATGAAAAGGCATGAGAAGGCAAGGAAAGGAAAGAAAAGGAATGAAAAAATAAGAAAAGGTAAGGAAAGGCAAGGAAAGGTAAGAAAAGGTAAGGAAAGGCAAGGAAAAGGCAATATAAGGCAAGATCAGGCAAGATAAGGTAAGATAAGGCAAGAAGAGGCAAGGAAAAGGCAAGAAAAGGCATGAAAAGGCAAGATAAGGCAAGATAAGGCTAGAAAAGGAAAGAAAAGGTAAGATAAGGCAAGAAAAGTCAAGATAAGGCAAGATAAGGCAAGAAAAGGGAGGGAAAGGCAAGAAAAGGTTAGAAAGGGCAAGGAAAAGCCTTGATAAGACAAGAAAAGAAAAGAAAAGGCAAGATAATGTAAGAAAAGATTAGAAAATAAAATGAAAGATGAGGCAAGAAACAGAAAGATAAGGCAAGAAAAGGCAAGGAAAAGGAAAGAAAAGGCAAGAAAAGGTATGTCATGAAATGGTATGAAAAGGAAAGATAAGGCAAGGAAAGGCATGAAAATACAAGAAAAGGAAAGAAAAGGCAAGGCAAAGGTAAGAAAAGGAAAGAAAAGTTAATGAAAATGCAAGAAAAGGAATGATAAGGAAAGTATAGGCAAGATAAGGAATGGAAAGGAAAGATATGGAAAGAAAAGGCAAGATAAGGCATGAAAAGGCATGAAAAGTCAAGAAAAGGCATGAAAAGTCATTAAAAGGTAAGAAAAGTCTAGAAAAGGCAAGAAAAGGAAAGAAAAGGCAATGAAAAGGCAAGGAAAAGGCAAAAAAAGAAAAGGCAAGAAAAGGACAGATAAGTCAAGAAAAGGCTAGAAAAGGCAAGAAAATGTAAGAAAAGGCAAGAAAAGGAAAGGAAAATGCATGAAAAGGCAAGAAAAGGAAAGATAAGGCAAGAAAAGGCATGAAAAGGCAAGAAAAGGAAAGAAAGGGCAAGGAAAAGGAAAGAAAAGGCAAGATAAGGCAAGAAAGGAAAGAAAATGCAAGATAAGGCAAGAATAGGTAAGATAAGGCAAGATAAGGCAAGAAAAGGGAAGGAAAGGCAAGAAAAGGAAAGAAAGGGCAAGGAAAAGGCAAGAAAAGTAAAGATAAGGAAAGATAAGGAAAGAAAAGGCAAAGAAAAGGCAAAGAAAAGGAAAGAAAAGGTAAGATATGGCAAAAAAAGGCAAGATATGGCAAGAAAAGGCAAGAAAAGGGAAAGAAAGGCAAGAAAAGAGAAGAAAATGAAAGATGAAGCAAGAAAAGGCAAGATAAGACAAGAAAAGGAAAGAAAAGGCAAGAAAAGGTTAGAAAAGGTAATATAAGGAAAGAAAGGCAAGAAAAGGCAAGGAAAAGGCATGAAAAGGAAAGAAAAGACAAGAAAATGTATGAAAAGGCAAGAAAAGGCAAAATAAGGTAAGAAAAGGCAAGATAAGGAAAAGAAAGGCAAGATATGGCAAGAAAAGGCAAGAAAAGGCCTGAAAAGGCAAGAAAAGTCAAGAAAAGGAAAGATACGGCAAGAAAAGGCAAGGAAAAGGATTGAAAAGGCAAGATTAGGTAAGATAAGGCAAGAAAAGGAAAGAAAAGGCAAGGAAAAGGCAGGATAAGACAAGAAAAGGCAAGATAAGATAAGAAAAGGGAAGGAAAGGCAAGAAAAGGAAAGAAAAGGAAAGGAAAGGGTAAGATAAGGCCAGGAAAGGAAAGGGTAAGATAAGGCCAGGAAAGGAAAGAAAAGATAAGGAAAATGCAAGGAAAAGACAAGAAAAGGCAAAATAAGGAAAGAAAAGGCAAGAAAAGGCAAGATAAGACAAGGAAAAGGTAAGAAAAGGCAAGGAAAAGGCATGAAACGGCAAGAAAAGGAGAGAAAATGCAAGAAAAGGAAAGATATGGCAAGATAAGGCAAGAAAAGGAAAGAAAAGGCAAGGAAAAGGCAAGGAAAAGGTAAGATATGGCATGAAAAGGCATGAAAAGGCAAGAATATGTAAGATAAGGTAAGGAAAAGGCAAGGAAAAGGTAAGATATGGCATGAAAAGGCATGAAAAGGCAAGAATATGTAAGATAAGGTAAGGAAAAGGCAAGAACAGGTAAGAAAAGGCAAGGAAAAGTTAAGAAAAGATAAGATAAGGCAAGAAAAGGCAAGGAAAAGCCAAGAAAAGGGAAGAAAATGAGAGAAAAGGCAACAAAAGGAAAGGAAAATGTAAGGAAAAGGCAAGAAAAGGTAAGAAAAGGCAAGGAAAAAGAAAGAAAATGAAAGATAAGGCAAGAGAAGATAAGGAAAAGGCATGAAAAGGCAAGAAAAGAAAAGAAAAGGCAAGAAAAGGTAAGAAAAGGCAAGAAAAGGCGCAAAAAGGAAAGAAAAGGAAAGAAAAGGTTAGGAAAAGGGATGAAAAGGTAGGAAAATGTAAGAAAAAGGCAAGATAAGGTAAGAAAAGGCAAGAAAAAGGCAAGAAAATACAAAAAAAGGAAAGATAAGGCAAGAGAAGGCAAGGAAAGGCAAGGAAAATAAAAGAAAAGGTATGAAAAGGCATGAAAAGGAAAGATAAGGAAAAATAAGTAAAAATAAGGCAAGATAAGACAAGATAAAGCAAGAAATGGCAAGGAAAAGGCAAGATAAGGCGAGAAAAGTTAAGATAAGGCAAGATAAGGTATGAAAAGCCAAGGAAAAGGCTAGAAATGGCAAGAGAATGCATGGAAAAGGCATGAAAAGGGAAGAAAAAGAAAGATAAGGCATGAAAAGGCAAGAAAAAGAAAGAAAGGGCAAAGAAAAGGCAAGGTAAGACAAGAAAAGGAAAGAAAAGACAAGATAAGGCTAGAAAAGGCAAGATAAGGCAAGATAAGGCAAGAAAAGGGAAGGAAAGGCAGGAAAAGGAAAGAAAGGGCAAGGATAAGGCAAGATAAGGAAAGATAAGGCAAGATAAGGGAAGAAAAGACAAGGAAAAGGAAAGAAAAGGCAATATAAGGCAAAAAAGGCAAGATAAGGCAAGATAAGGGCAAGCTAAGGGAAGGAAAGGCAAGAAAAGAAAAGAAAATGAAAGATGAGTCAAGAAAAGGCAAGATAAGGCAAGAAAAGGAAAGAAAAGGCAAGGAAAAGCCAAGAAAAGGAAAGATAAGGAAAGAAAAGGCAAGGAAAAGGCATGAAATGGCAAGAAAAGGCGAGAAAAGGCAAGAAATGGAAAGAAAAGGCAAGGAAAAGGCAAGGAAAAGGTAAGAAAGGGTAAGAAAAGGCAAGAAAAAGGTAAGTAAAGGCAAGAAAAGGCAAGGAAAAGGCATGAAAAGGCAAGAAAAGGATAAAAAATGTAAGAAAAGGCAAGAAAAGGAAAGAAAAGTTAAGAAAAGGCAAGAAAAGGCAAGAAAAGGAAAGTTAAGGCATGATAAAGCAATAAAAGGCAAGAAAAGTAATGAAAAGGCAAGAAAAGGCAAGAAACGGTAAGATAAGGCAAGAAAAGGTGCAAAAAGGTAAGACAAGGCAAGAAAGGAAAGAAAAGGTAAGAAAAGGAAAGAATTAGAAAAGGCATGAAAAGGCAGGAAAATGCAAGAAAATGGCAATATAAGGTAAGCAAAGGAAAGGAAAAGGCGAGAAAAGGCAAAAAAAGGAAAGATAAGGCAAGAGAAGGCAAGGAAAAGGAAAGAAAAGGTATGAAAATGCAAGAAAAGGAAAGATAAGGCAAGATAAAGCAAGATAAAGCAAGAAAAGGCAAGGAAAATGCAAGATAAGGAGAGAAAAGTTAAGATAAGGCAAGATAAGGTAAGAAAAGTTAAGATAAGGAAAGATAAGGTAAGAAAAGCCAAGGAAAAGGCTAGAAAAGGCAAGAAAGGGCAAGGAAATGGCAAGAAAAGGCAAGGAAAAGGCAAGGAAGGTAAGATAAGGCAAGAAAAGGAAAGAAAGGGCAAGAAAAGGCATGAAAAGGAAAGAAAAGGCAAGATAAGGTATGAAAAGGCAAGAAAAGGCAAGAAAAGGTATGAAAAGGCAAGAAAAGGCAAGATAAGGTAAAAATAGGATAAGGAAGATAAGGAATGGAAAGGCAAGATATGGCAACAAAAGTCAAGATAAGGCAAGAAAAGTTATGAAAAGTTAAGAAAAGGCAAGAGAAGTCAAGAAAAGGCAAGAAAAGGAAAGAAAAGGCAATAAAAGGCATGGAAAAGGCATGAAAAGGCAAGAAAAGTAAAGATAAAGCGGGAAAACACATTAAAATGCAAGAAATGGAAAGAATAAGGCAAGAAAATGCAAGATAAGGCAAGGAAAAGGCAAGAAAAGGAAAGGAAAAGGGAAGAAAGGGGAAGAAAATGGCAAAAAAAGGGAAGAAAATGGCAAGAAAAGGCAAGGAAAAGGCAAGAAAAGGTAAGAAAAGGCAATGAAAAGGTAAGAAAAGGCATCATAAGGCAAGAAAAGGCAGGGAAAAGGCATGAAGAGGCCATTTAAGGCAAGAAAAGGCGAGAAAAGGCAAGAATAAGTCAAGAAAAGGCATGGAAAAGACATGAAAAGTCAAGAAAAGGAAAGATAAGGCAAGAAAAGGCAAGAAAAGGAAAGAAAAGGCAAGGAAAAGGCAAGGAAAAGGCAAGAAAAGGCAAGATAAGGTAAGAAAAGGCATGAAAAAGACATGAAAATGCAAGGAAAAGGCAAGAAAAGGTAAGAAAAAGCAAGGAAAAGGTGAAAAAATGCAAGATATGGAAAGAAAAGGCAAGAAAAGGCAAGGAAAAGGCATGAAAAGGCAATAATAGGCAAGAAAAGGCATGAAAAGGTAAGATAAAGAATGAAAGGGCAAGATAAGGCAAGAAAGGCAAGAAAAGGAAAGAAATGGCAAGATAAGGAATGAAAGGGCAAGATAAGGCAAGAAAAGGTAAGAAAAGGCATGCAAAGACAAAAAAAGGCAAGAAAAGGACAGATATGTCAAGAAAAGGCAAGAAAAGGCAAGCAAAGGCAAGAAAAGGAAACATAAAGCAAGAAAAGGAAAGTAAAAGGATAGAAAGGCAAGAAAAGAAAAGAAAAGGCAAGAAAAGGCAAGAAAAGGGAAGGAAAAGGTAAGAAAAGGCAAGGAAATGAAAGAAAAGGCACGGAAAAGGCAAGAAAAGGCATGGAAAATGCATGAAAAGTCAAGGAAAAGGCAAGAAAAGATAAGAAAAGGCAGGGACAAGGCAAGAAAAGGCAAGATAAGGAAAGAAAAAGCATGAAAAGGCAAGAAAAGGAAAGAAATGGCAAAAAAAGGCAAGAAAAGGAAAGAAAAGGAAAGAAAAGGCAAGAAAAGGCAAGAAAAGTTTTAAAAAAAGGAAAGATAAGGTAAGAAAAGGCAAGGGAAAGGCAATAAAAGGCAAGATAAGGAAAGAAAAGGCATGGAAAAGACAAGAAAATGCAAGGAAAAGGCAAGAAAAGGTAAGAAAAAGCAAGGAAAAGGCGAGAAAATGCTAGTTAAGGCAAGAAAAGGCAAGGAAAAGGTACAAAAAGGCAAGGAAAAGAAAGAAAAGGCAAGATAAGGAAAGAAAAGGCAAGATAAGGCAAGGAAAGGTGAGAAATGGCAAGGAAAGGCAAGGAAAGGTGAGAAATGGCATGGAAAAGGCAAGAAAAGGCAAGATAAGGAAAGAAAAGGCAAGATAAGGAAAGAAAAGGCAAGAAAATGCAAGGAAAAGGCATGAAAAGGCAAGAAAAGGCAAGATTAGGTAAGAAAAGGCAAGATAAGGAATGAAAGGGCAAGATAAGGCAAGAAATGGCAATGAAAAGGCAAGAAATGTCAAGAAAAGGACAGATATGTCAAGAAAAGGCAAGAAAAGGAAAGAAAAGGCCAGATAAGGCAAGAAAAGGTAAGCAAAGGAAAGAAAAGGAAATATAAAGCAAGAAAAGGCAAGTAAAAGACAAGAAAAGGCAAGAAAATGCATGGAAAAGGCAAGGAAAAGGCAAGATAAGGAAAGAAAAGGCAAGATATGGCAAGAAAAGGCAAGGAAAAGGCAAGAAAAGGCAAGGAAAGGCATGAAAAGGCAAGGAAAGGCAAGGAAAAGCCAAGAAAAGGCGAGATAAGGCAAGGAAAGGAAAGAAAAGGGAAGGAAAAGGTAAGAAAAGGTAAGAAAAGGCAAGGAAAATGCATGAAAATTTAAGGAAAAGGAAAGAAAAGGCAAGGAGAAGGCAAGAAAAGGCAAGATAAGGTAAGAAAAGACAAGATAAGGAATGAAAGGGCAAGATACGGCAAGAAAAGGCAATAAAAGCCATGGAAAAGGCATGAAAATGCAAGAAAAGGCAAGAAAATGTATGAAATGGCAAGAAAATGTGAGAAAAGGAAAGATAAGGCAAGAAAATGTATGAAATGGCAAGAAAAGGAAAAAAAAGGCAAGGAAAAGGCAAGAAAAGGCAAGAAAAGGCAAGGAAAAGGCAAGAATAGGCAACATAAGGTAAGAAAAGGCAAGGAAAAGGCATGAAAAGGCAAGAAAATGGAAGAAAATTTGAGAAAAGGCAAGAAAAGGAAAGAAAAGGAAAGATAAGGCAAGAAAAGGCAAAAAAGGCAAGAAAAGGGAAGAAAAGGAAAGGTAAGGCAAGAAAAGGCAAGGAAAAGTAAGAAAAGGCAAGAAAAGGTGAGAAAAGGAAAGAAAGGTAAGACAATGAAAGAAAAGATAAGAAAAGGCAAGAAAAGGTAAGAAAAGGCAAGAAAAGGAAAGATAAGGCAAGATGAAGAAAGATAAGGCAAGAAAGGAAAGATCAGGCAGAAAAAGGGAAGGAAAAGGCAAGGAATAGGCATGAAAAGGCAAGAAAAGGCAAGAAATGGTATGGAAAAGGCATGAAAAGGCAGGAAAATGCAAGAAAAAGGCAAGATAAGGTAAGAAAAGGCAAGGAAAAGGCAAGAAAAGGCAAAAAAAGGAAAGATAAGGCAAGAAAAGGCAAGAAAAGGAAAGAAAAGGCAAGATACGGCAAGATAAGGGAAGGAAAGGCAAGAAAATGTTAGAAAGGGCAAGGAAAAGGCTTGATAAGGCAAGATAAGGCAAGAAAAGGAAAGAAAAGGCAAGTTATGGTAAGAAAAGGTAAGATAAGGCAAGAAAAGGCAAGATAAGGGAAGGAAAGGCAAGAAAAGAAAAGAAAATGAAAGATGAGGCAACAAACAGAAAGATAAGGCGAGAAAAGGAAAGAAAAGAAAAGGAAAAGGCAAGATAAGGCAAGATAAGGCTAGAAAAGACAAAGAAAAGGAAAGAAAAGGTAGGAAAAGGCATGGAAAAGGCATGAAATGGTAAGAAAAGGAAAGATAAGGCAAGAAAAGACAAGGAAAAGACAAGAAAAGGAAAGAAAAGGCAAGGAAAAGGCAAGAAAAGGAAAGAAAAGGCAAGGAAAAGGCAAGAAAAGGAAATATAAGGAAAGAATAGGCAAGATAAGGAATGGAAAGGCTAGATATGGCAAGGAAAGGCAAGATAAGGCAAGAAAAGGCATGAAAAGTCAAGAAAAGGTTAGAAAAGTCAAGAAAAGGCAAGAAAAGTCATGAAAAGGCAAGAAAAGGAATGAAAAGGCAAGAAAAGGTATGGAAAAGGCATGAAAAGGCAAGAAAAGGAAAGAAAAGGCAAGAAAAGGCAAGATAAGGAAAGAAAAGTCAAGAAAAGGCATGAATAGGCAAGAAAAGGAAAGATAAGGCAAGAAAAGGATAGGAAAAGGCAAGATAAGAAAAGAAAAGGAGAGAAAAGGCAATGAAAAGGCTGAGAAGGCAAGGAAAGGAAAGAAAAGGAATGAAAAGACAAGAAAAGGAAAGGAAAGGCAAGGAAAGGCAAGAAAAGGTAAGGAAAGGCAAGGAAAAGGCAATATAAGGCAAGATCAGGCAAGATAAGGTAAGATAAGGCAAGAAAAGGCAAGGAAAAGGTAAGAAAAGGCAAGATAAGGCAAGATAAGGCTAGAAAAGGAACGAAAAGGTAAGATAAGGCAAGAAAAGTCAAGATAAGACAAGATAAGGCAAGAAAAGGGAGGGAAAGGCAAGAAAAGGTTAGAAAGGGCAAGGAAAAGGCTTGATAAGGCAAGAAAAGAAAAGAAAAGGCAAGATAATGTAAGAAAAGATTAGAAAATAAAATGAAAGATGAGGCAAGAAACAGAAAGATAAGGCAAGAAAAGGCAAGGAAAAGGCAAGATAATGCTAGAAAAGGCAAGGAAAAGGAAAGAAAAGGCTAGAAAAGGCATGAAAATACAAGAAAAGGAAAGAAAAGGCAAGGCAAAGGCAAGAAAAGGAAAGAAAAGGCAATGAAAATGCAAGAAAAGGAATGATAAGGAAAGTATAGGCAAAATAAGGAATGGAAAGGAAAGATATGGCAAGAAAAGGCAAGATAAGGCATGAAAAGGCATGAAAAGTCAAGAAAAGGCATGAAAAGTCATTAAAAGGCAAGAAAAGTCAAGAAAAGCAAAGAAAAGGCAAGGAAAAGGCAAGGAAAAGGCAAAAAAAGAAAAGAAAAGGATAGATAAGTTAAAAAAAGGGTGGAAAAGCCAAGAAAAGGATAGATAAGTCAAGAAAAGGCTAGAAAAGGGAAGAAAATGTAAGAAAAGGTAAGAAAAGGCTAGAAAAGGATAGAAAAGGCAAGAAAAGGTAAGAAAAGGCAAGAAAAGGAAAGAAAAGGAAAGATAAGGCAAGAAAAGGCAAGGAAAAGGCAAGAAAAGGAAAGAAAAGGCAAGGAAAAGGAATGAAAAGGCAAGAAAAGGAAAGATAAGGCAAGAAAAGGCAAGGAAAAGGAATGAAAAGGCTAGAAAAGGTAAGATATGACAAGAAAAGGAAAGAAAAGGCAAGAAAAAGGCAAGATAAGTCAAGAAAATTCATTATAAGGCAAGAAAAGGAAAGAAAAGGTAAGGAAAAGGTAAGAAAAGGAAAGAAAAGGCAAGGAAAAGGCAAGAAAGGCAAGATAAGGCAAGAAAAGGCCTGAAAAGGCAAGAAAAGGCAAGGAAAAGGTAAGAAAAGGCATGGAAAAGGCAAGAAAAGGAAAGGAAAAGGCAAGATAAGGCAGGAAAAGGCAAGGAAAAGGCAAGAAAAGGAAAAAAAAGGAAAGATAAGGCAAGAAAAGGCAAGGAAGGCAAGAAAAGGTATGAAAAGGTAAGAAAAGGCAAGATAAGGTAAGAAAATGCAAGAAAAGACATGATAAGGCAAGATAAGGAAAGAAAGGGGCAGGAAAAGGTAAGAAAAGGCAAGAAAAGGCATGAAAAAGGCTTGAAAAGGCTTGAAAAGGCAAGAAAATGAAAGAAAGGGCAAGGAAAAGGTAAGAAAAGGCAAGATAAAGCAAGAAAAGGAAAGAAAAAGCAAGGAAAAGAAAAGAAAATGCAAGATAAGGAAAAAAAAGGGAAGATTAGGCCAGATAAGGCAAGAAAAGGCAAGATAAGGCAAGGAAAAGGGATGATAAGGCAAGATAAGGAAAGAAAGGGGCAGGAAAAGTTAAGAAAAGGCAAGAAAAGGCATGGAAAAGGCTTGAAAAGGAAAGATAAGGCAAGAAAAGGCTTGAAAAGGCAAGAAAATGAAAGAAAGGGCAAGGAAAAGGTAAGAAAAGGCAAGATAAGGCAAGAAAAGGAAAGAAAAAGCAAGGAAAAGAAAAGAAAAGAAAAGGCAAGATAACGAAAAAAAGGGAAGATTAGGCAAGATAAGGCAAGAAAAGGAAAGATAAGGAAAGAAAGGGGAAGATTAGGCAAGATAAGGCAAGAAAAGGGAAGGAAAGGCAAGAAAAGGAACGAAAATGAAAGATGAGGCAAGAAAAGGCAAGATAAGGCAAGAAAAGGTATGAAAAGGCAAGGAAAAGGCACGGAAAAGGCAAGATAAGGAAAGAAAAGGCATGAAAAGGCAAGAAAAGGAAAGATAAGGCAAGAAAAGGCAAGGAAAAGGCATGAAAAGGCAAGAAAAGGAAAGAAAAGGCAAGAAAAAGCTTGAAAAGGCAAGAAAAGGCAAGATAAGGAATGAAAGGGAAAGATAAGGAATGAAAGGGCAAGATAAGGCAAGAAAAGGCAAAAAAAGGCAAAAAAAAGGCATGAAAAGGCAAGAAAAGATAGGAAAAGGAATGAAAAGGCAGGAAAAGGAAAGGAAAGGCAAGAAAAGGCATGGAAAAGTCATGAAAAAGCAAGAAAAAGAAAGATAAGGCAAGAAAAGGCATGAAAAGGAAAGAAAATGAAAGGAAAGGGCAAGATAAGGCAAGAAAAATGCAAGGAAAAGGCAAGAAAAGGCAAGATAAGGAAAGATAAGGCAAGGAAAATGCATGAAAATGCAAGAAAAGGAAAGAAAATACACGAAAAGGCAAGATAAGGCAAGAAAATGAAAGAAAAGGCAAGGAAAAGGCAAGATAAGGATTGAAAAGGCAAGAATAGGTAAGATAAAGTAAGGAAAAGGCAAGAAAAGGTAAGAAAAGGCAAAGAAAAGGTAAGATAAGGAAAGAAAATGCATGGAAAAGGCATGAAAAGGAAAGAATAGGGAAGAAAAGGCGAGAAAAGGTAAGAAAAGGCAAGGAAAAGGCAAGAAAAGGTAAGAAAAGGCAAGGAAAAGGCAAGAAATGGCAAGATAAGGCAAGAAAAGGAAAGGAAAATGCAAGAAAAGGCAAGAAAAGGCAAGAAAAGGCAAGATAAGGAATGATAAGGCAAGAAAAGGCAAGAATAGGTAAAAGACAAGAAAAGGTAATAAAAGCAAGGAAAAGGCAAGATAAGGCAAGAAAAGGCAGGAAACGATAAGAAAAGGCAAGGAAAAGGCAAGAAAAGGTAAGAAAAGGGAAGGAAAATGCAAGAAATGGAAAGATAAGGCAAGAAAAGGAAAAGAAATTGCATGAAAAGGCAAGAAAAGGAAAGATAAGGCAAGAAAAGGCATGAAAAGGCAAGAAAAGGAAAGAAAGGGCAAGGAAAAGGAAAGAAAAGGCAAGATAAGGCAAGAAAAGGAAAGAAAAGGCAAGATAAGGCAAGAAAAGGTAAGATAAGGCAAGATAAGGCTAGAACAGGGAAGGAAAGGCAAGAAAAGGAAAGAAAGGGCAAGGAAAAGGCAAGAAAAGTAAAGATAAGGAAAGATAAGGAAAGAAAAGAAAAGAAAAGACAAAGAAAAGGAAAGAAAAGGTAAGATAAGGCAAAAAAAGGCAAGATATGGCAAGAAAAGGCAAAGAAAAGGAAAGAAAAAGTAAGATAAGGCAAAAAAAGGCAAGATATGGCAAGAAAAGGCAAGAAAAGGGAAGGAAAGGCAAGAAAAGAGAAGAAAATGAAAAATGAAGCAAGAAAAGGCAAGATAAGGCAAGAAAAGGAAAGAAAAGGCAAGAAAAGGTTAGAAAAGGCAAGATAAGGAAAGAAAGGCAAGAAAAGGCAAGGAAAAGGCATGAAAAGGAAAGAAAAGACAAGAAAATGTATGAAAAGGCAAGAAAAGGCAAAATAAGGTAAGAAAAGGCAAGATAAGGCAAAGAAAGGCAAGAAATGGCAGAAAATGGCAAGAAAAGGTAAGAAAAGGCCTGAAAAGGCAAGAAAAGTCAAGAAAAGGAAAGATAAGGCAAGAAAAGGCAAGGAAAAGGAATGAAAAGGCAAGATTAGGTAAGATAAGGTAAGAAAAGGAAAGAAAAGGCAAGGAAAAGGCAGGATAAGAAAAGAAAAGGCAAGATAAGGCAAGAAAAGGGAAGGAAAGGCAAGAAAAGGAAAGAAAAGGAAAGGAAAGGGTAAGATAAGGCAAGGAAAGGAAAGGGTAAGATAAGGCCAGAAAAGGAAAGAAAAGGCAAGGAAAATGCAAGGAAAAGGCAAGAAAAGGCAAAATAAGGAAAGAAAAGGTAAGAAAAGGCAAGATAAGACAAGGAAAAGGTAAGAAAAGGCAAGGAAAAGGCATGAAACGGCAAGAAAAGGAGAGAAAATGCAAGAAAAGGAAAGATATGGCAAGATAAGGTAAGAAAAGGAAAGAAAAGGCAAGGAAAAGGCAAGGAAAAGGCAAGAAAAGGTAAGATATGGAATGAAAAGGCATGAAAAGGCATGAAAAGGCAAGAATAGGCAAGATAAGGTAAGGAAAAGGCAAGAAAAGGTAAGAAAAGGCAAGGAAAATGTAAGAAAATGTAAGATAAGGCAAGAAAAGGCAAGGAAAAGCCAAGAAAAGGGAAGAAAAGGTAAGAAAAGGCAAGGAAAAAGCAAGAAAATGCAAGATAAGGCAAGAGAAGGCAAGGAAAAGGCATGAAAAGGCAAGAAAAGGAAAGAAAAGGCAAGAAAAGGTAAGAAAAGGCAAGAAAAGGCGCAAAAAGGTAGGAAAAGGAAAGAAAAGGAAAAAAAAGGCTAGGAAAAGGGATGAAAAGGTAGGAAAATGCACGAAAAAGGCAAGATAAGGTAAGAAAAGGCAAGAAAAAGGCAAGAAAATGCAAAAAAAGGAAAGATAAGGCAAGAGAAGGCAAGGAATGGCAAGGAAAATAAAAGAAAAGGTATGAAAAGGCAAGAAAAGGAAAGATAAGGAAAAATAAGGAAAAATAAGGCAAGATAAGACAAGATAAAGCAAGAAATGGCAAGGAAAAGGCAAGATAAGGCGAGAAAAGTTAAGATAAGGCAAGATAAGGTATGAAAAGCCGAGGAAAAGGCTAGAAATGGCAAGAGAAGGCATGGAAAAGGCATGAAAAGGGAAGAAAAAGAAAGATAAGGCATGAAAAGCCAAGAAAAAGAAAGAAAGGGCAAAGAAAAGGCAAGATAAGACAAGAAAAGGAAAGAAAAGACAAGATAAGGCAAGAAAAGAAAAAATAAGGCAAGATAAGGCAAGAAAAGGGAAGGAAAGGCAGGAAAAGGAAAGAAAGGGCAAGGATAAGGCAAGATAAGGAAAGATAAGGCAAGATAAGGGAAGAAAAGGCAAGGAAAAGGAAAGAAAAGGCATGAAAAGCCAAGAAAAAGAAAGAAAGGGCAAAGAAAAGACAGTCAAGGCAAGAAAAGTGAAGAAAAGGCAAGATAAAGCAAGATAAGGCAAGGAAAGGCAAAAAAAGGAAAGACAAGGCATGAAAAGGTAAGGAAAAGGAAAGAAAAGGCCAAAAAATTAAATAAAATACAAGAAAATGCATGGAAAAGGCATGAAAATGCTAGAAAAGGAAAGATAAGGAATGAAAATGCTTGAAAAGGCAAGAAAAGCAAAGAAAGAGCAAGGAAAAGGCAAGAAAATTCAAGATAAGGTAAGAAAAGGAAGGAAAACGCAAGAAAAGGCAAGATAAGGAAAGAAAATGCATGGAAAAGGAATGAAAAGGCAAGGAAAAGGTAAGAAAAGGCAAGATAAGGCAAGAAAAGGCAAGAAAATGTAAGAAAAGGCAAGAAAAGGCAAGAAAAGGAAAGAAAAGGAAAGATAAGGCAAGAAAAGGCAAGAAAAGTTAAGGAAAAGGCAAGAAAAGCAAAGAAAAGGCAAGGAAAAGGCAAGAAAAGGAAAGAAAAGGCAAGGAAATGGAATGAAGAGGTGAGAAAAGGAAAGATAAGGCAAGAAAAGGCAAGGAAAAGGAATTAAAATGCAAGAAAAGGCAAGATAAGGTAAGATAAGGCAAGAAAAGGAAAGAAAAGGCAAGAAAAAGGCAAGATAAGACAAGAAAAGGCAAGATAAGGCAAGAAAAGGGAAGGAAAGGCAAGAAAAGGAAAGAAAAGGAAAGGAAAGGGCAAGATAAGGCAAGAAAAGGAAAGAAAAGGCAAGGAAAAGGCAAGGAAAAGGCAAGAAAAGGCAACATAAGGAAAGAAAAGGCAAGATAAGAGTAAGGAAAAGGCAAGAAAAGGCAACATAAGGAATGAAAAGGCATGAAAAGGCAAAAATAGGCAAGATAAGGTAAGGAAAGGCAAGAAAAGGTAAGAAAAGGCAAGGAAAAGGTAAGAAAAGGTAAGATACGGTAAGAAAAGGCAAGGAAAAGGCATGAAATGGCAAGAAAAGGGAAGAAAAGGCGAGAAAAGGCAAGAAATGGAAAGAAAAGGCAAGGAAAAGGTAAGAAAGGGTAAGAAAAGGCAAGAAAAAGGTAAGTAAAGGCAAGAAAAGGCAAGGAAAAGGCATGAAAAGGCAAGAAAAGGATAGAAAATGTAAGAAAAGGCAAGAAAAGGCAAGAAAAGGAAAGATAAGGCATGATAAAGCAAGAAAAGGCAAGAAAAGTAATGAAAAGGCAAGAAAAGGCAAGAAACGGTAAGATAAGGCAAGAAAAGGTGCAAAAAGGTAAGAAAAGGCAAGAAAAGGCAAGAAAAGGTAAGAAAAGGCTTAGAAAAGGCATGAATAGGCAGGAAAATGCAAGAAAATGGCAAGATAAGGTAAGCAAAGGAAAAGAAAAGGCGAGAAAAGGCAAAAAAAGGAAAGATAAGGCAAGAGAAGGCAAGGAAAGGCAAGGAAAAGGAAAGAAAAGGTATGAAAATTCAAGAAAAGGAAAGATAAGGCAAGATAAAGCAAGAAAAGGCAAGGAAAATGCAAGATAAGGAGAGAAAAGTTAAGATAAGGCAAGATAAGGTAAGAAAAGCCAAGGAAAAGGCAAGAAAAGGCAAGAAAGGGCAAGGAAATGGCAAGAAAAGGCAAGGAAAAGGCAAGGAAGGTAAGATAAGGCAAGAAAAGGAAACAAAGGGCAAGAAAAGGCATGAAAAGGAAAGAAAAGGCAAGAAAAGGTATGAATAGGCAAGAAAAGGCAAGAAAAGGTATGAAAAGGCAAGAAAAGGCAAGATAAGGTAAAAATAGGTTAAGGAAGATAAGGAATGGAAAGGCAAGATATGGTAAGAAAAGTCAAGATAAGGCAAGAAAAGGTATGAAAAGTTAAGAAAAGGCAAGAGAAGTCAAGAAAAGGCAAGAAAAGGAAAGAAAAGGCAAGAAAAGGCATGGAAAAGGCATGAAAAGGCAAGAAAAGTAAAGATAAAGCAGGAAAACACATTAAAATGCAAGAAATGGAAAGAAAAAGGCAAGAAAATGCAAGATAAGGGAAGGAAAAGGCAAGAAAAGGAAAGGAAAAGGGAAGAAAGGGGAAGAAAATGGCAAAAAAAGGGAAGAAAATGGCAAGAAAAGGCAAGAAAAGGAAAGGAAAAGGCAAGAAAAGGTAAGAAAAGGCAATGAAAAGGTAAGAAAAGGCAAGGAAAAGGTAAGAAAAGGCATCATAAGGCAAGAAAAGGCAGGGAAAAGGCATGAAAAGGCCATATAAGGCAAGAAAAGGCGAGAAAAGGCAAGAATAAGTCAAGAAAGGCATGGAAAAGGCATGAAAAGTCAAGAAAAGGCAAGAAAAGGCATGAAAAGGCAAGAAAAGGAAAGAAAAGGCAAGGAAAAGCCAAGGAAAAGGCAAGATAAGGTAAGAAAAGGCATGGAAAAGACATGAAAATGCAAGGAAAAGGCAAGAAAAGGTAAGAAAAAGCTAGGAAAAGGCGAGAAAATGCAAGATATGGAAAGAAAAGGCAAGAAAAGGCAAGGAAAAGGCATGAAAAGGCAATAATAGCCAAGAAAAGGCATGAAAAGGTAAGATAAGGAATGAAAGGGCAAGATAAGGCAAGAAAGGCAAGAAAATGAAAGAAATGGCAAGATAAGGAATGAAAGGGCAAGATAAGGCAAGAAAGGGCAAGAAAAGGAATGCAAAGACAAGAAAAGGCAAGAAAAGGACAGAAAAGGCAAGAAAAGGCAAGAAAAGGCAAGAAAAGGCAAGCAAAGGCAAGAAAAGGAAACATAAAGCAAGAAAAGGCAAGTAAAAAGAAAGAAAGGCAAGAAAAGAAAAGAAAACGCAAGAAAACGCAAGAAAAGGGAAGGAAAAGGCAAGGAAAGGCAAGGAAATGAAAGAAAAGGCACGGAAAAGGCAAGAAAAAGGCAAGAAAAGGCATGGAAAATGCATGAAAAGTTAAGGAAAAGGCAAGAAAAGATAAGAAAAGGCAAGGACAAGGCAAGAAAAGGCAAGATAAGGAAAGAAAAGGCATGAAAAGGCAAGAAAAGGAAAGAAAAGGAAAGAAAAGGCAAGAAAAGGCAAGAAAAGTTTAAAAAAAAGGAAAGATAAGGTAAGAAAAGGCAAGGGAAAGGCAAGAAAAGGCAAGATAAGGAAAGAAAAGGCATGGAAAAGACATCAAAATGGAAGGAAAAGGCAAGAAAAGGTAAGAAAAAGCAAGGAAAAGGCAAGAAAATGCTAGTTATGGCAAGAAAAGGCAAGGAAAAGGTACAAAAAGGCAAGGAAAAGCAAGAAAAGGAAAGAAAAGGCAAGAAAAGGCAAGGAAAGGTGAGAAATGGCATGGAAAAGGCAAGAAAAGGCAAGATAAGGAAAGAAAAGGCAAGATAAGGAAAGAAAAGGCAAGAAAAGGCAAGGAAAAGGCATGAAAAGGCAAGAAAAGGCAAGATTAGGTAAGAAAAGGCAAGATAAGGAATGAAAGGGCAAGATAAGGCAAGAAATGGCAATGAAAAGGCAAGAAAAGTCAAGAAAAGGACATATATGTCAAGAAAAGGCAAGAAAAGGAAAGAAAAGGAAATATAAAGCAAGAAAAGGTAAGTAAAAGACAAGAAAAGGCAAGAAAATGCATGGAAAAGGCAAGGAAAAGGCAAGATAAGGAAAGAAAAGGAAAGATATGGCAAGAAAAGGCAAGGAAAAGGTAAGAAAAGGCAAGATAAGTTAAGAAAAGGCAAGGAAAAGGCGAGATAAGGCAAGGAAAGGAAATAAAAGGGACGGAAAAGGTAAGAAAAGGTAAGAAAAGGCAAGGAAAATGCATGAAAATTCAAGGAAAAGGCAAGAAAAGGCAAGGAGAAGGCAAGACAAGCCAAGATAAGGTAAGAAAAGGCAAGATAAGGATTGAAAGGGCAAGATACTGCAAGAAAAGACATGAAAAAGTAAGAAAAGGTAGGAAAAAGATAGATAAGTCAAGAAAAGGCAAGAAAATGAAAGAAAAGGCAAGATAAGGCAAGAAAAGGCAAGCAAAGGCAAGAAAAGGAAAGATAAGGCAAGAAAAGGCAATGAAAAGGAATGAAAAGGCAAGAAAAGGAAAGAAAAGGCAATAAAAGCCATGGAAAAGGCATGAAAATGCAAGAAAAGGAAAGATAAGGCAAGAAAATGCATGAAATGGCAAGAAAAGGAAAAAAAAGGCAAGGAAAAGGCAAGGAAAGGCAAGGAAAAGGCATGGAAAAGGCATGAAAGGCAAGAAAAGGAAAGAAAAGGCAAGAAAAGGCATGAAAAGGCAAGAAAAGGCAAGATAAGGAAAGAAAAGGCACGGAAAAGACATGAAAATGCAAGGAAAAGGCAAGAAAAGGTAATAAAAAGCAAGGAAAAGGCAAGAAAATGCAAGTTAATGAAAGAAAAGGCAAGAAAAAGGTACGAAAAGGCAAGAAAAGGAAAAAAGGCAAGAAAAGGCAAGAAAAGGTAAGAAAAGGCAAGGAAAAGGCTAGAAAATGGAAGATAAGGAAAGAAAAGGCAAGGAAATGGCATGAAAAGGCAAGGATATGGAAAGAAAAGGAAAGAAAAGGCAAGGAAAAGGCATGAAAAGGCAATAATAGCCAAGAAAAGGGATGAAAAGGTAAGATAAGGAATGAAAGGGCAAGATAAGGCAAGAAAGGCAAGAAAATGAAAGAAATGGCAAGATAAGGAATGAAAGGGCAAGATAAGGCAAGAAAGGGCAAGAAAAGGAATGCAAAGACAAGAAAAGGCAAGAAAAGGACAGATATGTCAAGAAAAGGCAAGAAAAGGCAAGAAAAGGCAAGAAAAGGCAAGCAAAGGCAAGAAAAGGAAACATAAAGCAAGAAAAGGCAAGTAAAAGGAAAGAAAGGCAAGAAAAGAAAAGAAAACGCAAGAAAACGCAAGAAAAGGGAAGGAAAAGGCAAGGAAAGGCAAGGAAATGAAAGAAAAGGCACGGAAAAGGCAAGGAAAAGGCAAGAAAAGGCATGGAAAATGCATGAAAAGTTAAGGAAAAGGCAAGAAAAGATAAGAAAAGGCAAGGACAAGGGAAGAAAAGGCAAGATAAGGAAAGAAAAGGCATGAAAAGGCAAGAAAAGGAAAGAAATGGCAAGAAAAGGCAAGAAAAGGAAAGAAAAGGAAAGAAAAGGCAAGAAAAGTTTAAAAAAAAGGAAAGATAAGGTAAGAAAAGGCAAGGGAAAGGCAAGAAAAGGCAAGATAAGGAAAGAAAAGGCATGGAAAAGACATGAAAATGGAAGGAAAAGGCAAGAAAAGGTAAGAAAAAGCAAGGAAAAGGCAAGAAAATGCTAGTTAAGGCAAGAAAAGGCAAGGAAAAGGTACAAAAAGGCAAGGAAAAGCAAGAAAAGGAAAGAAAAGGCAAGAAAAGGCAAGGAAAGGTGAGAAATGGCATGGAAAAGGCAAGAAAATTCAAGATAAGGAAAGAAAAGGCAAGATAAGGAAAGAAAAGGCAAGAAAAGGCAAGGAAAAGGCATGAAAAGGCAAGAAAAGGCAAGATTAGGTAAGAAAAGGCAAGATAAGGAATGAAAGGGCAAGATAAGGCAAGAAATGGCAATGAAACGGCAAGAAAAGTCAAGAAAAGGACATATATGTCAAGAAAAGGCAAGAAAAGGAAAGAAAAGGCCAGATAAGGCAAGAAAATGTAGCAAAGGAAAGAAAAGGAAATATAAAGCAAGAAAAGGCAAGTAAAAGACAAGAAAAGGCAAGAAAATGCATGGAAAAGGCAAGGAAAAGGCAAGATAAGGAAAGAAAAGGAAAGATATGGCAAGAAAAGGCAAGGAAAAGGCAAGAAAAGGCAAGATAAGTTAAGAAAAGGCAAGGAAAAGGCAAGAAAAGGCGAGATAAGGCAAGGAAAGGAAATAAAAGGGAAGGAAAAGGTAAGAAAAGGTAAGAAAAGGCAAGGAAATGCATGAAAATTCAAGGAAAAGGCAAGAAAAGGCAAGGAGAAGGCAAGACAAGCCAAGATAAGGTAAGAAAAGGCAAGATAAGGATTAAAAGGGCAAGATACTGCAAGAAAAGACATGTAAAAGTAAGAAAAGGTAGGAAAAAGATAGATAAGTCAAGAAAAGGCAAGAAAATGAAAGAAAAGGCAAGATAAGGCAAGAAAAGGCAAGCAAAGGCAAGAAAAGGAAAGATAAGGCAAGAAAAGGCAATGAATAGGCAAGAAAAGGAAAGAAAAGGCAATAAAAGCCATGGAAAAGGCATGAAAATGCAAGAAAAGGAAAGATAAGGCAAGAAAATGCATGAAATGGTAAGAAAAGGAAAAAAAAGGCAAGGAAAAGGCAAGGAAAGGCAATGGAAAGGCATGGAAAAGGCATGAAAAGGCAAGAAAAGGAAAGATAAGGCAAGAAAAGGCATGAAAAGGCAAGAAAAGGCAAGATAAGGAAAGAAAAGGCACGGAAAAGACATGAAAATGCAAGGAAAAGGCAAGAAAAGGTAAGAAAAAGCAAGGAAAAGGCAAGAAAATGCAAGTTAATGAAAGAAAAGGCAAGAAAAAGGTACGAAAAGGCAAGAAAAGGCAAGAAAAGGAAAAAAGGCAAGAAAAGGCAAGAAAAGGTAAGAAAAGGCAAGGAAAAGGCTAGAAAATGCAAGATAAGGAAAGAAAAGGCAAGGAAAATGCATGAAAAGGCAAGAATTGGCAAGAAAAGGCATGAAAAGGTAAGATAAGGAATGAAAGGGCAAGATAAGGCAAGAAAGGCAAGAACAGGAAAGAAATGGCAAGATAAGGAATGAAAGGGCAAGAAAGGGCAAAAAAAGGCATAAAAACGCAAGAAAAGGATAGATATGTCAAGAAAAGGCAAGAAAAGGCAGGAAAAGGCATGAGAAGGTAAGAAAAGGCAAGAAAAGGAAAGAAAAGGAAAGAAAAGGAAAGATAAAGCAAGAAAATGCAAGGTAAGGTAAGGAAGAGGCTAGATAAGGCAAGAAAGGGGAAGAAAAGGCATGAAATGGCAAGAAAAGGATAGATATGTCAAGAAAAGGTAAGAAAAGGCAAGAAAAGGGAAGCCAAGGCAAGAAAAGGAAACATAAAGCTAAAAAAGGCAAGTTAAAGGAAAGAAAGGCAAGAAATGGCAAGAAAAGGCAAGAAAAGGCAAGGAAAAGGCAAGAAAAGGCGAGATAAGGCAAGGAAATGAAAGAAAAGGCAAGGAAACGGTAAGGAAAAGGCAAGAAAAGGCATGGAAAATGCATGAAAAGTCAAGGAAAAGGCAAGAAAAGGTAAGAAAAGGCAAGGACAAGGCAAGAAAAGACAAGATAAGGAAAGAAAAGGCATGAAAATGTAAGAAAAGGAAAGAAATGGCAAGAAAAGGAAAGAAATGGCAAGAAAAGGCAAGGAAAGGAAAGAAAAAGCAAGAAAAGGAGAGAAAAGGTAAAAAAAAAGGAATGATAAGGTAAGAAAAGGAAAGGAAAAGATAAGAAAAGGCAAGGAAAAGGCAAGAAAAGGCAAGGAAAAGGTAGGAAAAGGCATAAAAAGGCAAGAAATGGCATGAAAAGGTAAGAAAAGGCAAGAAAAGGAATGAAAAGGAAAGATAAGGCAAGAAAATTCAAGGTAAGGCAAGGAAGAGGCTAGATAAGGCGAGAACAGGCAAGAAAAGGCAAGGAAAAGGTATGGAAAAGGCTTGAAAAGGCAAGAAAAGGCATGAAAAGGCAAGATAAGGAAAGGAAAAGCAAGAATTGGCAAGAAATGGCAAGAAATGGCAAAATAATGTAAGAAAATGCAAGAAAAGGAATGAAAGGGCAAGAAAAGGTAAGAGAAGGCATGAAAAGGCAAGAAAAGGCCAGATAAGTCAAGAAAAGGCAAGCAAATGCAAGAAAAGGCAAGCAAGGTAAGAATAGGAAAGATGAGGCAAGGAAAAGGCAAGAAAAGGAAAGAAAAGGCATGAAAAGGTGTGAAAAGGAAAGATAAGGCATGAAAAGGCAAGAAAAGGAAAGAAAAGGCAAGGAAAGGAAAGGAAAAGGCAAGGAAAAGGCAAGAAAAAGCAAGGAAAAGGCAAGAAAAGGCAAGGAAAAGGTACGAAAAGGCAAGGAAAGGAAAGAAAAGGCAAGAAAAGGGAAGGAAAGGTGAGAAAAGGCAAGGAAAAGGCAAGAAAAGGCAAGATAAGGAAAGAAAAGGCAAGAAAAGGTAAGGAAAAGGCATGAAAAGGAAAGAAAAGGCAAGAAAAGGCAAGATTAGGTAAGAAAAGGTAAGATTAGGAATTAAAGGGCAAGATAAGGCAAGATAAGGCAATGAAAAGAGAAGAAAAGTCAAGAAAAGGACAGATATGTCAAGAAAAGGCAAGAAAAGGAAAGAAAAGGCCAGATAAGGCAAGAAAAGGAAAGAAAATGAAAGATAAAGCAAGAAAAGGTAAGTAAAATGATTGAAAAGGCAAGAAAAGGCAAGAAAATGCATGGAAAAGGCAAGGAAAAGGCAAGATAAGGAAAGGAAAGGCAAGCAAAAGCAAGATAAGGCAAGAAAAGGCAAGGAAAAGGCAAGAAAAGGTGAGAAAAAGGTAAGAAAATGTAAGAAAAGGCAAGGAAAATGCATGAAAATTCAAGGAAAAGGCAAGAAAAGGTAAGAAAATGCAAGGAAAAGGAAAGAAAAGGCAAGATTAGGTAAGAAAAGGCAAGATAAGGAATGAAAAGGCAAGAAAAGGCAAGGGAAAGGCATGAAAAGGCAAGGAAAGGCAAGGAAAGGCAAGGAAAAGGCATGAAAAGGCAAAAATAGGCAAGAAAAGGCATGAAAAGGTAAGATAAGGAATGAAAGGGTAAGATAAGGCAAGAAAGGCAAGAAAAGGAAAGAAATGGCAAGATAAGGAATGAAAGGGCAAGATAAGGGAAGAAAGGGCAAGAAAAGGCAAGAAAAGGCATGAAAAGGCAAGGAAAAGGCAAGAAAAGGCGAGATAAGTCAAGGAAATGAAAGAAAAAGCAAGGAAAAGGTAAGGAAAAGGCATGGAAAATGCATGAAAAATCAAGGAAAAGGAAAGAAAAGGTAAGAAAAGGCAAGAAAAGGAAAGAAAAGGAAAGAAATGGCATGAGAAGGCAAGAAAAGGAAAGAAAAGGCACGAAAAGCTAAAAAAAAAGAGGAAAGATAAGGTAAGAAAAGGCAAGAAAAGGCAAGGAAAGGCAAGGAAAAGGGAGGAAAAGGCAAGGAAAAGGTAGGAAAAGGCATAAAAAGGCTAGAAAAGGCATGAAAAGGCAAGAAAAGGCAAGAAAAGGAAAGAAAATGCAAGAAAAGGAAAGAAAAGGAAAGAAAAGGCATGAAAAGGCAAGAAAAGGAAAGAAATGGCAAGAAAAGACAAGAAAAGGAAAGAAAAGGCAAGAAAAGGCAAGAAAAGGTAAAAAAAAGGAAAGATAAGGTCAGAAAAGGCAAGAAAAGGCAAGGAAAGGCAAGGAAAGGCAAGGAAAAGGCAAGGAAAAGGTAGTAAAAGGCATAAAAAGGCAAGAAAAGGCAAGAAAAGTCAAGAAAAGGAAAGAAAAGAAAAGAAAAGGAAAGATAAGGCAAGAAAATGCAAGGTAAGGCAAGGAAAAGGCTAGATAATGCGAGAACAGGCAAGAAAAGGCAAGGAAAAGGTATGGAAAAGGCATGAAAAGGCAAGAAAAGGCAAGAAAAGGCATGAAAAGGAAAGAAATGGCAAGATAATGTAAGAAAATGCAAGATAAGGAATGAAAGGGCAAGAAAAGGCAAGAAAAGGAAAGATAAGGCAAGAAAAGGAAAGCAAAGGCAAGAAAAGGAAAGATAAGGCAAGAAAAGGCAAGGAAAAGGAAAGATAAGGCAAGAAAAGCCATGGAAAAGGCTTGAAAATATAAGAAAAGGAAAGATAAGGCAAGAAAATGCATGAAAAGGCAAGAAAAGGAAAAAAGGCAAGGAAAAGGTAAGAAAAGGCAAGGAAAGGCAAGAAAAGGCAGGGAAATGCATGGAAAAGGCATGAAAAGATAAGAAAAGGCATGAAAAGACAAGAAAAGGAAAGAAAAGGCAAGGAAAAGGCAAGAAAAGGCAAGATAAGGCATTGAAAAGGCATGAAAATGCATGGAAAAGGCAAGAAAAGCAAGAAAAAGCAAGGAAAAGGTGAGAAAATGCAAGTTAAGGCAAGAAAAGGCAAGGAAAAGGTACAAAAAGGCAAGAAAAGGAAAAAAAGAAAGAAAAGGCAAGAAAAGGTAAGAAAAGGCAAGGAAAAGGCAAGAAAATGCAAGATAAGGAAAGAAAAGGCAAGAAAAGGCAAGGAAAAGGTATGAAAAGGAAAAAATAGGCAAGAAAAGGCATGAAAATGCAAAGGCAAGAAAAGGCATGAAAAGGCAAAGGCAAGAAAAGGAAAGATAAAGCAAAAAAAGGCAAGTAACGACAAGATCAGGCAAGAAAAGGCAAGGAAAAGGCAAGAAAATGTATGAAAAGGTAAGATAAGGCAAGAAACAGAAAGAAAAGGAAAGATAAGGCAACAAAAGGCAAGGAAAAGGCATGCAAAGGAAAGAAAAGGGAAGAATAGGAAAGGAGAAGGCATGAAAAGGAAAGAAAATGCAAGAAAAGGGAAGGATAGGCAAGAAAAGGAAAGAAAAGGAAAGATGAGGCAAGAAAAGGCAAGATAAGGCAAGAAAAGGAAAGAAAAGGCATGGAAAAGCCAAGAAAAGGTAAGATATGGCAAGAAAAGGCAAGAAACGGTAAGGAAAAGGAAAGATAAGTAAAGAAAAGGCAAGGATAAAGCACAAAAAGGCAAGAAAAGGAAAGAATTGGCAAGAAATGGCATGAAAAGGTAAGAAAAGGCAAGATAAGGCAAGAAATGGCAAGAAAAGGCAAGATAAGGCAAGAAATGGCAAGAAAAGGAAAGATAAAGCAAGATAAGGCAAGAAATGACAAGATCAGGAAGGAAGGAAAAGGCAAGAAAAGGCAAGGAAATGGCAAGAAAGGGCAAGAAAAGGCAAAAAAAGGCAAGGAAAGGACATGAAAAGGCAAGAAAGGGCATGGAAAAGGCAAGAAAAGGAAAGAAATGGCAAGAAAAGGCAAGGAAAAGGAATGAAAAGGCAAGAAAAGGAAAGATAAGGCAAGAAAAAGGAATGAAAAGGCAAGATAAGGTAAGATTTGGTAAGAAAAGGAAAGAAAAGGCAAGGAAAATGTAAGATAAGGCAAGAAAAGGAAAGATAAAGCAAGAAAAGTGAAGACAAGGCAAGAAAAAGAAAAAAAAGGAAAAAAAAGGCATGGAAAAGGCATGAAAAGGAAATAAAGGGCAAGGAAAAGGCAGGAAAAGGCAAGATAAGGCAAGGAAAAGGAAAGAAAAGGCAACAAAAGGCATGGAAAAGGTAAGAAAAGGAATGATAAGGCAAGAAAAGGCATAAAAAGATATGAAAAGGATTGAAAAGGCAAGATAATGCAAGAAAAAGAAAGAAAAGGCAAGGAAAAGGCAAGGAAAAGGAAAGAGAAGGCAAGGAAAAGGAAAGAAAAGGCAACAAAAGGCATGGAAAAGGCAAGAAAAGGAATGATAAGGCAAGAAAAGGCATAAAAAGATATGAAAATGATTGAAAAGGCAAGAAAAAGGCAAGATAAGGCAAGAAAAGGAAAGAAAAGGCAAGGAAAAGCCAAGAAAAGGTAAGATATGGTAAGAAAAGGTAAGGAAAAGGCAAGATGAGGCAAGAACAGGGAAGGAAAGGCAAGAAAAGGAAAGAAAAGGAAAGATGAGGTAAGAAAAGGAAAGAAAAGACAAGCAAAAGGTAAGAAAAGGCAAGATAAGGCAAGAAAAGGAGAGAAAAGGCAAGATCAGGCAGGAAAAGGGAAGGAAAAGGTAAGAAAAGGCAAGGAAAAGTCAAGAAAAGGAAAGAAAAGGCAAGAAAAGCAGGAAAAGGCAAGAAAAAGCAAAATAAGGTAAGAAAAAGCAAGGAAAAGTTAAGAAAAGGCAAAAAAAAGGAAAGAAAAGGAAAGATAAGGCAAGGTAAGGTAAGAAAAGGCAAGATAAGGCAAGAAAAGGCATGGAAAAGGCATAAAAAGGCAAGAAAAGTAAAGATAAGGCATGAAAAGGCAAGAAAAGGAAATAAAGGGCAAGGAAAAGGCAAGAAAAGGCAAGATAAGGCAAGAAAAGGAAAGAAAAGGCAAGGAAAAGGCAAGAAATGGCAAGATAAGGAAAGAAAAGGCATGATAAGGCAAAAAAAGGCAAGATAAGGTAAGAAAAGGTAGGAAAAGGCAAGGAAAAGGCAAGCAAAAAAAGAAAAGAGAAGAAAAGGCAAGGAAAAGGCAAGAAAAGGAAAGAAAAGGCAAGGAAAAGGAATGAAAAGGGAAGAAAATGCAAGAAAAGGAAAGAAAAGGCAAGAAAAGGCAAGGAAAAGGAGCTGAAAGGCAAGAAGAGGCAAAATAAGGTAAGATAAGGCAAGAAAAGGAAAGAAAAGGCAAGGAAAAGGCAAGATAAGGTAAGAAAAGGCAAGATAAGGCAAGAAAAGGGAAGGTATGGCAAGAAAATGAAAGAAAAGGAAAGATGAGGTAAGAAAAGGCAACATAAGGCAAGAAAAGGAAAGAAAAGCCAAGGAAAAGGCAAGAAAATGTAAGAAAAGGCAAGAAAAGAAGAAAGAAAAGGCAAGAAAAGGCAAGGAAAAGGCAAGAAAAGGTAAGAAAAGACAAGAAAAGGAAAGGAAAAGGCAAGAAAAGGCAAGGAAAGAGAAGGCATGGAAAAGGCATGAAAAGGCAAGGAAAAGGTAAGAAAAGGCAAGAAAAGGCATGGAAAAGGCATGAAAAGGCAAGAAATGGAAAGAAAAGCCAAGGAAAAGGCAAGAAAAGGTAAGGAAAAGGCATGAAAAGGCAAGGAAAAGGCAAGAAATGGCAAGATAAAGAAAGAAAAGGCATGGAAAATGCATGAAAAGGCAAGGAAAAGGCAAGAAATGGCAAGATAAGGAAAGAAAAGGCAAGGAAAAGGAATGAAAAGGCAAGGAAAAGGCATAAAAAGGCATGGAAAAGGCAAGAAAATGTATGAAAAGGCAAGATAAGGCAAGAAAAGGCAAGATAAGGCAAGAAAAGAAAAGAAAAGGAAATATAAGGAAAGATAAGGCAAGGAAAAGGCAAGCAAAGGAAAGAAAATGTAAGAAAAGGCAAGGAAAAGGCAGGAAAAGGAAAGAAAAGGAAAGATGAGTTAAGAAAGGCAAGATAAGGCAAGAAAAGGTAAGATATGGCAAGAAAAGGCAAGAAACGGTAAGGAAAAAGTAAGATAAGGCAAGAAAAGGCGAGGAAAAGGAACAAAAAGGCAAGAAATGGTAAGGAAAAAGCAAGATAAGGCAAGAAAAGGCAAGAAAAAGGCACGAAAATGCAAGAAAACGCAAGGAAAAGGCAAGAAAAGGCAAGATATAGCAAGAAAAGGCAAGAAAAGGTAAGGAAAATGCAGGAAAAGTTAAGGAAAAGGCACAAAAAGGCAAGAAAAGGAAAGAAAAAGCGAGAAAAGGTAAGAGAAGGAAAGAGAAGGCAAGAAAGGGCTAGAAATGGCATGGAAAGGAAAGGAAAGGCAGGAAAAGGGAAGGAAATGCAAGAAAAGGAAAGAAAAGGCAAGGAAAAGGCAAGATATGGTAAGAAAAGGCAGGAAAAAGTAAGGAAAAGGCAAGATAAGGCAAGAAAAGGAAAGGAAAAGGCACGAAAAGACAAGAAAAGGCAAGAAAAGGTAAGGAAAGACAAGAAAAGGGTAGAAAAGGCATGAAAAGGTAAGAAAAGGCAAGATAAGGCAAGAAATAGCAAGAAAAGGTAAGAAAAGGAAAGATAAACTAAGATAAGGCAAGAAACGATAAGATAAGGTAGGAAAAGGCAAGGACAAGGCATGAAAAGGTAAGAAAAGGCAAGATAAGGCAAGAAAATGAAAGAAAAGGAAAGAAAAGGATAAATAAGGCAAGAAAAGGCAAGGAAAAGGCAAGCATAGGTAAGAAAAGGCAAGGAAAACTATAGAAAAGGCAAGAAATGGCATGGGAAAGGCATGAAAAGGCAAGAAAAGGAAAGAAATGGCAAGGAAAAGGCAAGATAAGGTAAGAAAAGGCAAGATAAGGCAAGAAAAGGGAAGGTATGGCAAGAAAAGGAAAGAAAAGGAAAGATGAGGTAAGAAAAGGCAACATAAGGCAAGAAAAGGAAAGAAAAGGCAAGGAAAAGGCAAGAAAATGAAAGAAAAGGCAGGAAAAGAAGAAAGAAAAAGCAAGAAAAGGCAAGGAAAAGGTAAGAAAAGGTAAGAAAAGGCAAGAAAAGGCAAGGAAAAGGCAAGAAAAGGCAAGGAAAGAAAAGGCATCGAAAAGGCATGAAAAGGCAAGGAAAAGGTAAGAAAAGGCAAGAAAAGGCATGGAAAAGGCATGAAAAGGCAAGAAATGGAAAGAAAAGGCAAGGAAAAGGCAAGAAAAGGTAAGGAAAATGCATGAAAAGGCAAGGAAAAGGCAAGAAATGGCAAGATAAAGAAAGAAAAGGCATGGAAAAGGCATGAAAAGGCAAGGAAAAGGCATGAAAAGGCATGGAAAAGGCAAGAAAATGTATGAAAAGGCAAGATAAGGCAAGAAAAGGCAAGATAAGGCAAGAAAAGAAAAGAAAAGAAAATGAAAGATAAGGAAAGATAAGGCAAGGAAAAGGCAAGCAAAGGAAAGAAAAGGTAAGAAAAGGCAAGGAAAAGGCAGGAAAAGGAAAGATGAGTTAAGAAAAGGCAAGATAAGGCAAGAAAAGGTAAGATATGGCAAGAAAAGGTAAGAAACAGTAAGGAAAAAGCAAGATAAGGCAAGAAAAGGCAAGGAAAAGGCACAAAAAGGAAAGATATGGCAAGAAAAGGCAAGAAACGGTAAGGAAAAAGCAAGAAAAGGCAAGAAACGGTAAGGAAAAAGCAAGATAAGGCAAGGAAAAGGCAAGGAAAAGGCAAGGAAAGACAAGATATGGCAAGAAAAGGTAAGGGAAAGGCAAGAAAGGGCAAGGAAAAGGCACAAAAAGGCAAGAAAAGGAAAGAAAAAGTGAGAAAATGTAAGAAAAGGGAAGAAAAGGCAAGAAAGGGCAAGAAATGGCATGAAAAGGAAAGAAAAGGCCAGAAAAGGGAAGGAATGGCAAGAAAAGGAAAGAAAAGGCAAGGAAAAGGCAAGAAAAGGTAAGATATGGCAAGAAAAGGAAAGAAAAAGTAAGGAAAAATTAAGATAAGGCAAGAAAAGGAAAGGAAAAGGCACGAAAAGACTAGAAAAGGCAAGAAAAGGTAAGGAAAGGCAAGAAAAGGCAAGAAAAGGCATGAAAAGGCAAGAAAAGGCAAGAAATAGCAAGAAAATGTAAGAAAAGGAAAGATAAAGTAAGATAAGGCAAGAAACGACAAGATCAGGCAGGAAAAGGCAAGGAAAAGGCATGAAAAGGAAAGAAAAGGCAAGATAAGGCAAGAAAAGGCAAGAAAAGGAAAGAAAAGGAAATATAAGGCAAGAAAAGGCAAGGAAAAGGCAAGCAAAGGTAAGAAAAGGCAAGAAAAGGCAATGAAAAGAAACAAAAGGCAAGGAAAAGGCAAGAAATGGCAAGATAAGTAAAGAAAAGGCAAGTAAATGGCAATAAAAGGTAAGAAAAGGCAAGAAAAGGCAAGAAAAGGCAAGAAAAGGCAAGAAAAGGTAAGAAAAGGCAAGGAAAAGGCAAGCAAAGGAAAGAAAAGACAAGATAAGGCAAGAAAAGGAAAGGAAAGGAAACAAAAGGAAAGAAAAGGAAAGATGAGGTAAGAAAAGGTAAGAAAAGGCAAGATAAGGCAAGAAAAGGCAAGAAAAGGTAAGGAAAGACAAGATAAGCGAAGAAATGGAAAGAAATGGAAAGAAAAGAAAAGATAAGGCAAGAAAAAGGCTAGAAAAGGCATGGAAAAGGCATGAAAAGAAAAGAAAAGGAAAGATAAGGCCAGAAAAGGCATGAAAAGGTAAGAAAATGAAAGAAAGGGCAAGGAAAAGGCAAGAAAAGGGAAGATAAGGTAAGATAAGGCAAGAAAAGGAAAGTAAAGGCAAGGAAAAGCAAAGAAAAGGCAAGAAAAGGCATGGAAAAGGCATAAAAAGGAAAGAAAAGGAAAGATAAGGTAAGAAAAGGCATGAAAAGACATGAAAAGGAAAGAAAAGGCAAGGACATGGCAAGAAAAGGCGAGGAAAGAAAAGGCATGGAAAAGGCATGAAAAGGCAAGGAAAAGGTAAGAAAAGGCAAGAAAAGGCATGGAAAAGGCATGAAAAGGCAAGAAAAGGAAAGAAAAGGTAAGGAAAAGGCAAGAAAAGGTAAGCTAAGGCATAGAAAAGGCAAGGAAAAGGCAAGAAATGGCAAGATAAGGAAAGAAAAGGCATGAAAAATGCATGAAAAGGCAAGGAAAAGGCAAGAAATGGTAAAATAAGGTAAGAAAAGGCATGGAAAAGGCAAGGAAAAGCCAAGAAAATGTATGAAAAGGCAAGATAAGGCAAGAAAAGGCAAGATAAGGGAAGAAAAGGAAAGATAAGGAAAGACAAGGCAAGAAAAGGCAAGCGAAAGGCAAGCAAAGGAAAAAAAGGTAAAAAAAGGCAAGGAAAAGGCAAGAAAAGGCAAGAAATGGGAAGGAAAAGCAAAAAAGGAAAGAAAATGAAAGATGAGGTAAGAAAAGGCAAGATAAGGCAAGAAAATGAAAAAAAAGGCATGAAAAGGTAAGATATGGCAAGAAAAGGTAAGAAACGGTAAGGAAAAGGCAAGATAAGGCAAGAAAAGGCAAGGAAAAGGCACGAAAAGGCAAGAAAAGGAAAGAAAAGGCGAGAAAAGGTAAGAAAAGGAAAGAAAAGGCATGAAAAGGTTAGAAAAGGCAAGATAAGGCAAGAAATGGCAAGAAAAGGAAAGAAAAGGAAAGATAAAGCAAGATCAAGAAAAGGAAAGATAAAGCAAGATATGGCAAGAAACGATATTAAAAAGAAAGAAATGGCAAGAAAAGGCAAGGAATGGCAAGAAAAGGCAAGGAAAAGGAATGAAAAGTCAAGAAAAGGAAAGATAAGGCAAGTAAAGGCAAGAAAAAGGAATGAAAAGGCAAGCAAAGGCAAGATAAGGTAAGATTTGGTAAGAAAAGGAAAGAAAAGGCAAGCTAAGGAAAGAAAAGGAAAGAAAAGGCATGGAAAAGACATGAAAAGGCAAGAAAAGGCAAGGAAAGGCAAGGAAAAGGCAAGCAAAGGAAAGAAAAGACAAGAAAAGGCATGGAAAAGGCAAGAAAAGGAAAGAAATGGCAAGAAAAGGCAAGGAAAAGGAATGAAAAGTCTAGAAAAGGCAAGATAAGGTAAGATTAGGCAAGAAAAGAAAAGAAAAGGCAAGGAAAATGGAAGAAAAGGCAAGAAAAGGCAAGATAAGGCAAGAAAAGGGAAGGAAAGGAAAGAAAAGGCAAGAAAAGGCATGGAAAAGTCATGAAAAGGCAAGAAATGGAAATAAAGGGCAAGGAAAAGGCAAGATAAGGCAAGGAAAAGGAAAGAAAAGGTAAGAAAATGCATGGAAAAGCCATGAAAAGGTAAGAAAAGAAAACATAAGGCAAGAAAAGGCATAAAAATATATGAAAAAGAAAGAAAAGGCAAGAAAAAGGCAAGATAAGGCAAGAAAAGGAAAGAAAAAGAAAGGAAAAGGCATGAAAAGGCAAGATGAGGAAAGAAAAGGCATGGAAAAGATATGAAAAGGCAAGGAAAAGGCAAGAAAAGGCAAGATAAGGCAAGAAAAGGCAAGAAAAGGAAAGCAAAGGAAACATAAGGCAAGAAAAGGCAAGGAAAATGCAACCAAAGGAAAGAAAAGGCAAGGAAAAGGCAAGAAAATGAAAGAAAAGGCTAGAAAAGGAAAGATGAGTTAAGAAAAGCAAGGAAAAGCCAAGAAAAGGTAAGATATGGCAAGAAAAGGTAAGTAAAAGGCACGAAAAGGCAAGAAAAGGAAAGAAAAGGCGTGAAAGGGTAAGAAAAGGAAAGAAAAGGCAAGAAAATGCATGAAAAGGCAAGAAAAGGTAAGATAAGGTAAGAGATGGCAAGAAAAGGTAAGAAAGTTAAAGATAAAGCAAGATAAGGCAAGAAACAACGAGATCAAGCAGGAAAAGGCAAGGAAAAGGCAAGAAAAGGCCAGGAAATGGCAAGAAAGGGCAAGAAAAGGCAAGAAAAGGCAAAAAAAGGCAAAGAAAGGAGATGAAAAGGCAAGAAAAGGCAAGGAAAAGGCAAGAAAAGGAAAGAAATGGCAAGAAAAGGAAAGTAAAAGGATTGAAAAGGCAAGAAAAGGCAAGAAAAATGAATGAAAAGGCAAGATAAGGTAAAATTAGGCAAGAAAAGGAAAGGAAATGCAACGAAAATGCAAGATAAGGCAAGAAAAGGAAAGAAAAAGCATGGAAAAGACATGAAAAGGTAAGAAAAGGCCAGGAAAAGGCAAGCAAAGGAAAGAAAAGACAAGAAAAGGCATGGAAAAGGCAAGAAAAGGAAACAAATGGCAAGAAAAGGCAAGGAAAAGGAATGAAAAGGCAAGAAAAGGCAAGATAAGGTAAGATTAGGCAAGAAAAGGAAAGAAAAGGCAAGGAAAATGGAAGATAATGCAAGAAAAGGCAAGATATGGCAAGAAAAGGCAAGGAAAAGGCAACCAAAGGAAAGAAAAGACAAGGAAAAGGGAAGAAAAAGCAAGAAAAGGCAAGGAAAAGGCAAGGAAAGGAAAGAAAAGGCAAGAAAAGGCATGGAAAAGGCAAGGAAAGAAAAGGCATGGAAAAGGCACGAAAAGGAAAGGAAAAGGTAAGAAAAGGAATGGAAAAGGCATGAAAAGGCAAGAAAAGGAAAGAAAAGCCAAGGAAAAGGCAAGAAAAGGTAAGCTAAGGCACGAAAAAGGCATGAAAAGGTATGAAAAGGCAAGTAAAAGGCAAGAAATGGCAAGATAAGGAAAGAAAAGGCATGAAAAATGCATGAAAAGGCAAGGAAAAGGCAAGAAATGGCAAGATAAGGAATGAAAAGGCATGGAAAATGCATGAAAAGGCAAGGAAAAGCCAATACAATGTATGAAAAGGCAAGATAAGGCAAGACAAGGCAAGATAAGACAAGAAAAGGAAAGATAAGGAAAGATAAGGCAAGAATAGGCAAGGAAAAGGCAAGAAAAGGCAAGAAAAGGCAAGAAAAGGGAAGGAAAATCAAGAAAAGGAAAGAAAAGGAAAGATGAGGTAAGAAAAGGCAAGATAAGGCAAGAAAAGGAAAGAAAAGGCAAGAAAAAGGAAAGAAAAGGTAAGATATGGCAAGAAAAGGCAAGAAACGATAAGGAAAAGGCAAGATAAGGCAAGAAAAGGCAAGGCAAAGAAAAGGCAAGAAAGGGAAAGAAAAGGCGAGAAAAGGTAAGAAAAGGAAAAAAAAGGCGTGAAAAGGTAAGAAAAGGCAAGATAAGGCAAGAAAAGGGAAGGAAAGGAAAGAAAAGGAAAGAAAAGGCAAGAAAAGGCATGGAAAAGGCAAGAAAAGGCATGGAAAAGGCATGAAAAGGCAAGAAATGGAAATAAAGGGCAAGGAAAAGGCAAGAAAATGAAAGAAAAGGCCAAAAATGGCATGGAAAAGGCATGAAAAGACAAGAAAAGGAAAGATAAGGCAAGAAAAGGCATAAAAAAGATATGAAAAGGAAAGAAAAGGCAAGAAAAAGGCAAGATAAGGCAAGAAAAGGAAAGAAAAGGCAAGGAAAAGGCATGTAAAGGCAAGATAAGGAAAGAGAAGGCATGAAAAGGCAAGATAAGGAAAGAAAAGGCACGAAAAAGAAATGAAAAGGCAAGGAAAAGGCAAGAAAAGGTAAGAAAAGGCAAGATAAGGTAAGATAAGGCAAGAAAAGGTGACAAAAGGGAAGAAAAGGCAAGAAAAGGCAAGAAAAGGAAAGCAAAGGAAAGTTAAGGCAAGAAAAGGCAAGGAAAAGGCAACCAAAGGAAAGAAAAGGCAAGGAAAAGGCAAGAAAAGGCAAGAAAAGGGAAGGAAAGGCAAGAAAAGGAAAGAAAAGGAAAGATGAGTTAAGAAAAGGCAAGATAAGGCAAGAAAAGGAAAGAAAAGGCACGGAAAAGCCAAGAAAAGGTAAGATATGGCAAGAAAAGGCAAGAAAAGGTAAGGAAAAGGCAAGATAAGGCAAGAAAAGGCAAGGAAAAGGCACGAAAGGGAAAGAAAAGGAAAGAAAAGGCGAGAAAAGGTAAGAAAATGCAAGAAAAGACATGAAAAGGTAAGAAAAGGTAAAATAAGGCAAGAAATGGCAAGAAAATGTAAGAAAAGGGAAGATAAAGCAAGAAAAGGCAAGAAACGACAAGATCAGGCACAAAAAGGCAAGGAAAAGGCAAGAAAAGGAAACGAAATGGCAAGAAAGGGCAAGAAAAGGCAAAAAAAAGGCATAGAAAGGACATGAAAAGGGAAGAAATGGAAAGAAATGGCAAGAAAAGGAAAGAAATGGCAAGAAAAGGCAAGTAAAAGAAATGAAAATGCGAGAAAAGGAAAGATAAGGCAAGAAAAGGCAAGAAAAAGGAATGAAAAGGCAAGAAAAGGCAAGATAAGGTAAGATTAGGCAAGAAAAGGAATGAAAATGCAAGGCAAATGCAAGATAAGGAGAGAAAAGGCAGGAAACGGCAAGATAAGGCAAGAAAAGGGAAGGAAAGGCAAGAAAAGGAAAGAAAAGGCATGGAAAATGCATGAAAAGGCAAGAAAAGGAAATAAAGGGCTAGGAAAAGGCAAGATAAGGAAAGAAAAGGAAAGAAAAGGAAAGAAAAGGCATGAAAAGGCAAGAAAAGGAAAGATAAGGCAAGAAAAGGCATAAAAAGCCATGAAAAGGAAATAAAAGGCATGGAACAGGCATGAAAAGGCAAGAAAAGGAAAGATAAGGCAAGAAAAGGCGTAAAAAGACATGAAAAGGAAAGATAAAGAAAGAAACGGCAAGGAAAAGGTAAAAAAAGGCATGAAAAGGCAAGATAAAGAACGAAAAGGCATGGAAAAGGCATGAAAAGGCAAGAAATGGTAAGATAAGGAAAGAAAAGGCATGGAAAAGACATGAAAAGGCATGGAAAAGGCAAGAAAAGGTAAGGAAAGGCAAGATAAGGCAAGAAAAGGCATGGAAAAAGCAAGCAAAAGAAAGAAAAGGCAAGAAAAGGCAAGGAAAAGGCTAGAAAAGGAAAGAAAAGGCAAGAAAAGGCAAGAAAAGGAAAGAAAAGACATGGAAAAGGCAAGAAAAGGTAAGATATGGCAAGAAAAGGTAAGGAAAAGGCAAGATAATGCAAGGAAAATGCACGAAAAGGTTAGAAAAGGAAAGAAAAGGAGAGAAAAGGTAAGAAAAGGAAAGAAAAGGCATGAAAAAGTTAGAAAAGGCAAGAAAATGTAAGAAATGGCAAAAAAAGGAAAGAAAAGAAAAGGTAAAGCAAGATAAGGCAAGAAATGATAAGATCATATTGGAAATGGCAAGAAAAGGTTAGAAAGGGCAAGATAAGGCCAGAAAAGGCAAGATAAGGCAAGAAAAGGCAAGAAAAGGAAAGATAAGGCAAGAAAAGGCAAGGGAAAGGCAATCAAAGGAAAGAAAAGGCAAGAAAAGGCACGAAATAGGCAAGAAAAGCGAAGAAAAGGCATGAAATGGGAAGGAAAGGCAAGAAAAGGAAAGATGAGGGAAGAAAAGGCAAGATAAGGCAAGAAAAGGAAAGATGAGGGAAGAAAAGGCAAGATAAGGCAAGAAAAGGAAAGATGAGGGAAGAAAAGGCAAGATAAGGGAAGATATGGCAAGAAAAGGGAAGAAAAGGTAAGGAAAAGGCAAAATAAGGCAAGAAAAGGCACGAAAAGGCATGAAAAGGAAAGAAAAGGCGAACAAAGCTAAGAAAAGGAAAGAAAAGTCAAGAAAAGGCATGATAAGGTAAGAAAAGGCAAGATAAGGCAAGAAATGGGAAGAAAAGGTAAGAAAAGGAAAGATAAAGCAAGATAAGACAAGAAACGACAAGATCATGCAGGAAAAGGCAAGGAAAAGGCAAGAAAAGGCATGAAAAGGCAAGGAAAAGGCAGGGAAGGGCAAGAAAGGGAAAGAAAAGGCAAGAAAAGGTATGGAAAAGACATGAAAAGGCAAGAAAAGGAATGGAAAAGACATTAAAAGGCAAGAAAAGGCATGGAAAAGATATGAAAAGGCAAGAAAAGACAAGGAAAAGGAAAGAAAAGACAAGAAAAGGCAAGGAAAAGGATAGAAAAGGAAATAAATGGCAAGAAAAGGCAAGGAAAAGGAATGAAAAGGGAAGAATAGGAAAGATAAGGCAAGAAAAGGTAAGAAAAAGGAATGAAAAGGCAAGATATGGTATGATTAGGGAAGAAAAGGAAAGAAAAGGCAAGTAAAAGAAAAGATAAGGCAAGAAAAGGAAAGAAAAGGCAAGGAAAAGGCAAGAAAATGCATGGAAAAGACATGAAAAGGCAAGGAAAAGGCAAGGAAAGGAATGAAAAGACAAGAAAAGGCAAGAAAAGGAAAGAAATGGCAAGAACAGGCAAGGAAAAGGAATGAAAAGGCAAAAAAAGGAAAGATGAGGACAGAAAAGGCAAGAAAATGGTAAGAAAAGGCTAGATAAAGTAAGATTAGGCAAGAAAAGGAAAGAAAAGGCAAGGGAAATGCAATATAAGGCAAGAAAAGGCAAGATAAGGCAAGAAAAGGGAAGGAAAAGCAAGAGAAGGAAAGAAAAGGAAAGATGAGGTAAGAAAAAGCTAGATAAGGCAAGAAAAGGAAAGAAAAGGCCTGGAAAAGGAAAGAAAAAGAAAGATAAGGCAAGATAAAGAAAGATCAGGCAGGAAAAGGGAAGGAAAATGCAAGAAAAGGCAAGGAAAAGGCAAGAAAAGGACAGAGAAGGCAAGAAATGGCATGAAAAGCAAGAAAAGGAAAGAAAAGGCAAGAAATGGCATAAAAAGGCAAGAAAAGGAAAAATAAGGCAAGAAAAGGTAAGGAATAGGTAAGAAAAGGCAAAAAAAAGGAAAGAAAAGGCAAGATAAGGCAAGATAACGTAAGAAAAGGCAAGATAAGGCCAGAAAAGACAGGGAAAAGGCACAAAAAAGCAAGAAAAGGAAAGTTAAGGCATGAAAAGGCAAGATAAGGAATGAAAGGGCAAGGAAAAGGCAAGAAAAGGCAAGATAGGCCAAGAAAAGGTAAGCAAAAGGAAAGATAAGGCGAGATAAGGCATGAAAAGGCATGGAAAAGATAGGAAAAGGAAAGAAAAGGAAAGATCAGGCAAGAAAGGGCAAGAAAAGGAAAGAAAAGCCAAGATAAGTCAAGAAAAGGCAAGGAAAAGGAAAGATAAGGCAAGATCTGGCAAGGAAAAGGCAAGAAAAGGCAAGAAAAGGCAAGAAAAGGCAAGAAAAGGCATGGAAAATGCATGAAAAAATAAGAAAAGGAAAGAAAGGGCAAAGAAAAGGCAAAATAAGGTAGGAAAAGGAAAGAAAAGGAAAGAAAAAGGAAAGAAAAGGCTAGAAAAGGATTGGAAAAGGCATAAAAAGGCAAGAAAAGGAAAGATAAGGCAGGAAAAGGCATAAAAAGACATGAAAAGGAAAGAAAAGGCAAGATAAGGCAAGATATGGCAAGAAAAGGAAAGAAAAGGCAAGGAAAAGGCATGAAAAGGCAAGATAAGGAAAGAAAAGGCATGGAAATGGCATGAAAAGGCAAGTAAAAGGAAAGAAAAGGCAAGATAAGGTAAGAAAAGGCAAGAAAAGGAAAGAAAAGGCAGGGAAAATGAATGAAAAGGTAAGAAAATGCAACATAAGGTAAGATAAGTCAAGAAAAGGAAAGAAAAGGCAAGGAAAAGGCAAGATAAGGAAAGAAAAGGTAAGAAAAGGCAAGATAGGGCAAGAAAAGGAAAGGAAAGGCAAGAAAAGGAAAGGAAAGGAAAGGCAAGATGAGGAAAGAAAAGGCAAGATAAGCCAAGAAAAGGTAAGAAAAGGTAAGAAAAGCCAAGATAAGCCAAGACAAGGCAAGAAATGGAAAGAAATGGAAAGAAAAGGAAAGATAAGGCAAGAAAAAGGCAAGATAAGGCAAGAAAAAGGCTAGAAAAGGCATGGAAAAGGCATGAATAGAAAAGAAAAGGAAATATAAGGCAAGAAAAGGCATGAAAAGGCAAGAAAAGGAAAGAAATGGCAAGGAAAAGGCAAGAAAATGGAAGATAAGGTAAGACAAGGGAAGAAAAGGAAAGAAAAGGCAAGGAAAAGCCAAGAAAAGGAAAGAAAAGGCATGGAAAAGGTATGAAAAGGCAAGAAAAGGAATGATAAGGTAAGTAAAGGCATGAAAAGACATGAAAAGGAAAGAAAAGGCAAGGAAAAGGCAAGAAAAGGCAAGATAAGGCAAGAAAAGGAAAGAAAAGGCAAGGAAAAGGCAACAAAAGGCAAGGAAAGAAAAGGCATGGAAAAGGCATGAAAAGCCAAGGAAAAGGCAAGAAAAGGCATGGAAAAGGCATGAAAAGGCAAGAAAAGGAAAGAAAAGGGAAGGAAAATGCAAGAAAAGGTAAGGTAAGGCACGGAAAAGGCATGAAAAGGCAAGGAAAAGGCAAGAAATGGTAAGATAAGGAAAGAAAAGGCATGAAAAATGTATGAAAATGCAAGGAAAAGGCAAAAAATGGCAAGATATGGAAAGAAAAGGAATGAAAAGGCAAGGAAAAGACGTGAAAATGTATAAATAGGCAAGATAAGGCAAGATAAGGCAAGGAAAAGGCAAGCAAAGGAAAGAAAAGGTAAGAAAAGGGAAGAAAAGGGAAGGAAAAGCAAGAAAAGGAAAGATGAGGTAAGAAAAGGCAAGTTAAAGCAAGAAAAGAAAAGAAATGGCCGGGAAAAGGCAAGAAATGGTAAGATATGGCAAGAAAAGGCATGAAATGGTAAGGAAAAGGCAAGATAAGGCAAGAAAAGGCAAGGAAAAGACACGAAAAGGCAAGAAAAGGAAATAAAAGGTGAGAAAAGGTAAGAAAAGGAAAGAAAAGGCAAGAAAACGCAAGAAATGGCATGAAAAGGAAAGATAAAGCAAGATATGGCAAGAAATGACATTAAAAGGAAAGAAATGGCAAGAAAAGGCAAGGAATTACAAGAAAAGGCAAGGAAAACGAAAGATAAGGCAAGAAAAGGCAAGAAAAGGAAAGATAAGGCAAGAAAAGGAAAGATAAGGCAAGAAAAGGCAAGAGAAAGGAATGAAAAGGCAAGTAAAGGCAAGATAAGGTAAGATTAGGCAAGAAAAGGAAAGAAAAGGCAAGGAAAAGGCAAGATAAGGCAAGAAAAGGAAAGAAAAGGCATGGAAAAATCATGAAAAGGCAAGAAAAGGTAAGGAAAGGCAAGGAAAAGGCATGCAAAGGAAAGAAAAGACAAGAAAAGGCATGGAAAAGGCAAGAAAAGGAAAGAAATGGCAAGAAAAGGCAAGGAAAAGGAATGAAAAGGCAAGGAAAAGGAATGAAAAGGCAAGAAAAGGCAAGATAAGGTAAGATTAGGCAAGAAAAGGAAAGGAAAGGCAAGGAAAATGGAAGATAAGGCAAGAAAAGGCAAGAAAATTCATGGAAAAGACATGAAAAGGTAAGAAATGGAAATAAAGGGCAAGGAAAAGGCAAGATAAGGCAAGAAAAGGAAAGAAAAGGCAAGGAAAAGGAAAGAAAAGGTAAGGAAAGGCATGGAAAAGCCATGAGAAGGCAAGAAAAGGAAACATAAGGCAAGAAAAGGCATAAAAAGATATGAAAAGGAAAGAAAAGGCAAGAAAAAGGCAAGATAAGGCAAGAAAAGGAAAGAAAAGGCAAGGAAAAGGCATGAAAAGGCAAGATAAGGAAAGAAAAGGCACGGAAAAGGCATGAAAAGGCAAGGAAAGGCGAGATAAGGCATGGGAAAGGCAAGATAAGGCGAGATAAGGACTGGAAAAGGCATGAAAAGGCATGGAAAAGACATGAAAAGGAAAGAAAAGGAAAGATAAGGCATGAAAAGGCAAGAAAAGGAAAGAAAAGGCAAGCTAAGTCAAGAAAAGGCAAGGAAAAGGCAAGATATGGCAAGTTAAGGCAAGGAAAAGGCAAGAAAATGCAAGGAAAATGCATGAAAAAATAAGAAAAGGAAAGAAAGAGCAAAGAATAGACAAGATAAGGCAGTAAAAGGAAAGAAAAGGCAAGAAAAAGGAAAGAAAAGGCATGGAAAGTCATAAAAAGGCAAGAAAATGAAAGACAAGGCAAGAAAAGGCATAAAAAGACATGAAAAGGAAAGAAAAGGCAAGAAAAAGGCAAGATAAGGCAAGATAAGGCAAGAAAAGGAAAGAAAAGGCAAGGAAAAGGCATGAAAAGGCAAGATGAGGAAAGAAAAGGCATGAAAAGGCAAGTAAAAGGAAAGAAAAGGCAAGGAAAATGAATGAAAAGGCATGAAAAGGCAACATAAGGTAAGATAAGTCAAGAAAAGAAAAGGAAAGAAAAGGCAAGGAAAAGACAAGATAAGGAAAGAAAAGAAAGATAAGGCAAGATAAGGCAAGAAAAGGAAAGGAAAGGCAAGAAAAGGAAAGAAAAGGAAAGATGAGGTAAGAAAAGGCAAGATAAGGCAAGAAAAGGTAAGAAAAGCGAAGATAAGACAAGACAAGGCAAGAAATGGAAAGAAATGGAAAGAAAAGGAAAGATAAGGCAAGACAAAGGCTAGAAAAGGCATGGAAAAGGCATGAAAATAAAATAAAAGGAAAGATAAGGCAAGAAAAGGCATGAAAAGGCAAAAAACGTAAAGAAAGGGCAAGGAAAAGGCAAGAAAAGGGAGGATAAGGTAAGATAAGGCATGAAAAGGAAAGAAAAGGCAAGGAAAAGTAAAGAAAAGGCAAGAAAAGGCATGGAAAAGACATGAAAAGCCAAGAAAAGGAAAGATAAGGTAAGAAAAGGCATGAAAAGACATGAAAAGGAAAGAAAAGGCAAGAAAAGGCAAGATAAGGCAAGAAAAGGCAAGAAAAGGCAAGGAAAGAAAAGGCATGGAAAAGGCATGAAAATGCAAGGAAAAGGTAAGAAAAGGCAAGAAAAGGCATGGAAAAGACATGGAAAGGCAACAAAACGAAAGAAAAGGCAAGGAAAAGGCAAGAAAAGGTAAGGTAAGGCACGGAAAAGGCAAGAAAAGGCAAGGATAAGGCAAGATAAGGAAAGAAAAGGCATGAAAAATGCTTGAAGAGGCAAGGAAAAGGCAAGAAATGGCAAGATAAGGAAAGAAAGGCATGGAAAAGGCATGAAAAGGCAAGAAAATGTATGAAAAGGCAAGATAAGGCAAGAAAAGGTAAGATAAGGCACGAAAAGGAAAGAAAAGGAAAGATAAGGCAAGAAAAGGCAAGGAAAAGGCAAGCAAAGGAAAGAAAATGTAAGAAAAGGCAAGGAAAAGGCAAGAAAAGGGAAGGAAAAGCAAGAAAAGAAAAGAAAAGGAAAGATGAGGTAAGAAAAGGGAAGATAAGGTAAGAAAAGGAAAGAAAAGGCAAGGAAAAGGCAAGAAATGGTATGATATGGCAAGAAAAGGCAAGAAACGGTAAGGAAAAGGCAAGAAAAGGCAAGGAAAAGGCACAAAAAGGCAAGAAAAGGAAAGAAAAGGCGAGAAAAGGTAAGAAAAGGAAAGAAAAGGCAAGAAAAGGCATGAAAAGGTAAGAAAAGGCAAGATAAGGCAAGAAATGGCAAGAAAAGGAAAGAAAAGGAAAGATAAAGTAAGATCAAGAAAAGGAAAGATAAAGTAAGATATGGCAAGAAACGACATTAAAAGGACAGAAATGGCAAGAAAAGGCAAGGAATGGCAAGAAAAGGAAAGGAAAAGGAATGAAAAGGCAAGAAAAGGAAAAATAAGGCAAGCAAAGGCAAGATAAGGTAAGATTAGGCAAGAAAAGGAAAGAAAAGGTAAGGAAAAGGCAAGAAAAGGAAAGAAAAGGCAAGGAAAAGGCAAGAAAAGGAAAAAAATGGCAAGAAAAGGCAAGGAAAAGGAATAAAAAGGCAAGAAAAGGAAAGATAAGGTAAGATTAGGCAAGAAAAGGAAAGAAAAGGCAAGGAAAATGGAAGATAAGGCAAGAAAAGGCAAGATAAGGCAAGAAAAGGGAAGGAAAGGAAAGAAAAGGCAAGAAAAGGCAAGAAAAGGCATGGAAAAGGCATGAAAAGGCAAGAAATGGAAATAAAGGGCAAGGAAAAGGCAAGATAAGGCAAGAAAAGGAAAGAAAAGGTAAGGAAAATGAAAGAAAAGGTAAGAAAAGGCATGGAAAAGGCATGAAAAGGCAAGAAAAGGAAAGATAAGGCTAGAAAAGGCATAAAAAGATATGAAAAGGAAAGAAAAGGCAAGAAAAGGAAAGATAAGGAATGGCACAGAAAAGACATGAAAAGGCAAGGAAAAGGCAAGAAAAGGTAAGAAAAGGCAAGATAAGGCAAGAAAAGGCAAGAAAAGGAAAGCAAAGAAAAGATAAGGCAAGGAAAAGGCAACCAAAGAAAAGAAAAGGCAAGAAAAGGCAAGGAAAAGGCAAGAAAAGGAAAGAAAATGCAATAAAAGGGAACGAAAGGCAAGAAAAGGAAAAAAAGGAAAGATGAGTTTAGAAAAGGCAGGATAAGGCTAGAAAAGGAAAGAAAAGGCAAGCTAATGCCAAGAAAAGGTAAGATATGGCAAGAAAAGGCAAGATAAGGTAAGGAATAGGCAAGATAAGGCAAGAAAAGGCAAGGAAAATGCAGGAAAAGGCAAGAAAAGGAAAGAAAAGGTAAGATAAGGCATGAAAAGGTGAGAAAAGGAAAGAAAAGGCATGAAAAGGTAAGAAAAGGTAAGACAAGAAATGGCAAGAAAAGGAAAGATAAAGCAAGATAAGGCAAGAAATGATAAGATCAGGCAGGAAAAGCAAGGAAAAGGCAAAAAAAGGCAAGGAAATGGCAAGAAAGGGCACCAAAAGGCAAAAAAAGGCAAGGAAAGCACATAAAAAGGCAAGAAAAGGCAAGGGAAAGGTAAGAAAAGGAAAGAAATGGTAAGAAAAGGCAAGTAAAAGGAATGAAAAGGCAAGAAAAGGAAAGATGCGGCAAGAAAAGGCAAGAAAAAGGAAAGAAAAGGCAAGAAAAGGCAAGATAAGGTAAGATTAGGCAAGAAAAGGAAAGAAAATGCAAGGAAAATGCAAGATAAGGCAAGAAAAGGCATGAAAAGATATGAAAAGGCAAGAAAAGGCAAGAAAAGGCAAGGAAAAGGCAAGCAAAGGAAAGAAAAGACAAGAAAAGGCATGGAAAAGGCAAGAAAAGGAAAGAAATGTTAAGAAAAGGCAAGGAAAAGGAATGAAAAGGCAAGAAAAGGCAAGTTAAGGTAAGATTAGGCAAGAAAAGGAAAGAAAAGGCAAGGAAAATGGAAGATAAGGCAAGAAAAGGCAAGAAAAGGGAAGGAAAGGAAAGATAAGGCAAGAAAAGGCAAGGAAAAGGCAACCAAAGGAAAGAAAAGGCAAGAAAAGGCAAGGAAAAGGCAAGAAAAGGGAAGGAAAGGCAAGAAAAGGGAAGGAAAGGCAAGAAAAGGAAAGAAAAGGAAAGATGAGTTAAGAAAAGGCAAGATAAGGCAAGAAAAGGAAGGAAAAGGCAAGGAAAAGGCAAGATAAGGAAAGAAAAGGCGAGAAAAGGTAAGAAAAGGCAAGAAAAGGCAGAAAAGGTAAGAAAAGGTAAGATAAGGCAAGAAATGGCAAGAATAGGTAAGAAAAGGAAGGATAAAGCAAGATAAGGCAAGAAACGACAAGATTAGGCAGGAAAAGGCAAGGAAAAGGAAAGAAAAGGCAAGGAAATAGCAAGAAAGGGCAACAAAAGTCAAAAAAAGGCAAGGAAAGGACATGAAAAGGCAAGAAAAGGCAAAGAAAAGGCAAGAAAAGGAAAGAAATGGCAAGAAAAGGCAAGTAAAAGGAATGAAATTGCAAGAAAAGGAAAGATAAGGCAAGAAAAGGCAAGAAAAAGGAATGAAAAGGCAAGATAAGGTAAGATTAGGCAAGAAAAGGAAATAAAATGCAAGGAAAATGCAAGCTAAGGCCAGAAAATGGAGGAAACGGCATTTTAAGGCAAGAAAAGGGAAGGAAATGCATGGAAAAGACATGAAAAGGCAAGAAAAGGCAAGGAATAGGCAAGCAAAGGAAAGAAAAGACAAGAAAAGGCATGGAAAAGGTAAGAAAAGGAAAGAAATGGCAAGAAAAGGCAAGGAAAATGAATGAAAATGCAAGAAAAGGCAAGATAAGGTAGGATTAGGCAAGAAAAGACAAGGAAAATGGAAGATAAGTCAAGAAAATGCAAGATAAGGTAAGAAAAGGGAAGGAAAGGAAAGAAAAGGAAAGAAAAGGCATGGAAAAGGAAGGAAAAGTCAAGAAATGAAAATAAAGGGAAAGGAAAAGGCAAGATAAGACAAGAAAAGGAAAGAAGAGGCAAGGAAAAGGAAAGAAAAGGCAAGAAAAGGCATGGAAAAGGCTTGAAAAGGCAAGAAAAGAAAAGATAAGGCAAGAAAGGTCATAAAAAGATATGAAAAGGGCAAGATAAGGCAAGAAAAGGCAAGGAAAAGGCATGAAAAGGCAAGATAAGGAAAGAAAAGGCATGGAAAAGGCATGAAAAGGCTAGGAAAAGGCAAGGAAAAGGCAAGATAAGGAAAGAAAAGGCACGAAAAAGACATGAAAAGGCAAGGAAAAGGCAAGAAAAGGTAAGAAAAGGCAAGATAAGGCAGGGAAAATGCAAGAAAAGGAAAGAAAAGGTAAGAAAAGGGAAGGAAAGGCAAGGAAAGGAAAAAAAAGGAAAGATGAGTTAAGAAAAGGCAAGATAAGGCAAGAAAAGGAAAGAAAAGGGAAGGAAAAGCAAAGAAAATGTAAGATATGGCAAGAAAAGGCAAGAAAAGGTAAGGAAGAGGCAAGAAAAGGCAAGAAAAGGCACAGAAATGGCAAGAAAAGGAAAGGAAAGGAAAGGTGAGAAAAGGTAAGAAAAGGAAAGAAAAGGCAAGAAAAGGCATGAAAAGGTAAGAAAAGGTAAGATAAGGCAAGAAAAGGTAAGAGAAGGTAAGAAAAGGAAAGATAAAGCAAGATAAGGCAAGAAACGACAAGATCAGGCAGGAAAAGGCAAGGAAAAGGCAAGAAAAGGCAAGAAAAGGCAAGGAAATGACAAGAAAGGGCAAGAAAAGGCAAAAAAAAGGCAAGGAAAGGACATGAAAAGGCAAGAAAAGGAAAGGAAAAGGCAAGTAAAGGAAAGAAATGGCAAGAAAAGGCAAGTAAAAGGAATGAAAATGCAAGAAAACGTAAGAAAAAGGCACAAAAAGGCAAGAAAAGAAAGAAAAGGTGAGAAAAGGCAAGAAAAGGAAAGAAAATGCATGAAAAGAATGAAAAGGTAAGAAAAAGTAAGATAAGGCAAGAAATGGCAAGAAAAGGTAAGAAAAGGAAAGATAAAGCAAGATAAGGCAAGAAATGACAAGATCAGGCAAGAAAAGGTAAGGAAAAGGCAAGAAAAGGAAAGGAAATGGCAAGAAAGGGCAAGAAAAGGCAAAAAATCAAGGAAAGGACATGAAAAGGCAAGGAAAAGGAAAGAAAAGGAAAGAAATGTGAAGAAAAGGTAGGTAAAAGGAATGAAAAGGAAAGATAAAGTTAGAAAAGGCAAGAAAAAGGAATGAAAATGCAAGATAAGGTAAGATTAGGCAAGAAAAGGAAAGAAAATGCAAGAAAAATGCAAGATAAAGCAAGAAAAGGCAGGAAACGACAAGATAAGGCAAGAAAAGGGAAGGAAAGGCATGGAAAAGGAAAGAAAAGGCAAGAAAAGGCATGGATAAGGCATGGAAAGGCAAGAAAAGGAAATAAATGGCTACGAAAAGGCAAGATAAGGCAAGAAAAGGCAAGGAAAAGTCAAGCAAAGGAAAGAAAAGACAAGAAAAGGCATGGAAAAGGCAAGAAAAGAAAAGAAATGGCAAGAAAAGGCAAGGAAAAGGAATGAAAAAGGAAGAAAAGGCAAGGAAAATGGAAGATAAGGCAAGAAAAGGTAAGATAAGGCAGGAAAAGGGAAGGAAAGAAAAGAAAAGGAAAGAAAAGGCAAGAAAAGGCATGGAAAAGGCATGAAAAGTCAAGAATTGGAAATAAAGGGCAAGGAAATGGCAAGATAAGGCAAGAAAAGGAAAGAAAAGGCAAGGAAAAGGAAAGAAAAGGCAAGAAAAGGCATGGAAAAGGCATGAAAAGGCAAGAAAAGGAAAGATAAGGCAAGAAAAGGCATAAAAAGATATGAAAAGGAAAGAAAAGTCTAGAAAAAGGCAAGATAAGGAAAGAAAAGGAAAGAAAAGGCAAGGAAAAGGGATGAAATAGCAAGATAAGGAAAGAAAAGGCATGGAAAAGGCATGAAAAGGGAAGGAAAAGGCAAGATAAGGAAAGAAAAGGCAAGGTAAGGCAAGATAAGGCAAGAAAAGGTGAGAAAAGGCAAGAAAAGGAAAGCAAAGGAAAGAAAAGGCAAGAGAAGGCAAGGAAAAGACAAGAAAAGGAAAGAAAAGGCAAGAAAAGGGAAGGAAAGGCAAGAAAAGGAAAGAAAAAGAAAGATGAGTTAAGAAAAGGCAAGATAAGGTAAGAAAAGGAAAGATAAGGCAAGGAAAAGCCAAGAAAATGTACAATATGGAAAGAAAAGGCAAGAAAAGGTAAGGAAAAGGCAAGATAAGGCAAGAAAAGGCAAGGAAAAGGCACGAAAAGCAAGAAAAGGAAAGAAAAGGTAAGAAAAGGAAAGTAAAGGCAAGAAAAGGCAAGAACAGGTAAGAAAAGGTAAGATAAGACAAGAAATGGCAAGAAAAGGTAAGAAAAGGAAAGATAAAGCAAGGTAAGGCAAGAAACGACAAGATCTGGCAGGAAAAGGCAAGGAAAAGGTAAGAAAAGGCAAGGAAATGGCAAGAAAGGGCAAGAAAAGGGAAAAAAAGGCAAGGAAAAGACATGAAAAGGCAAGAAAAGGCATGAAAAGGCAAGGAAAAGGCAAGAAAAGGAAAGAAATGGCAAGAAAAGGCAAGAAAAAGGAATGAAAAGGCAAGAAAAGGAAAGATAAGGCAAGAAAATGCAAGAAAAAGGAATGAAAAGGCAAGATAAGGTAAGATTAGGAAAGAAAAGGCAAGAAAATGCAAGGAAAATGCAAGATAAGGCAAGAAAAGGCAGGAAACGGCAAGATAAGGCAAGAAAAGGGAAGGAAAGGCAAGAAAAGGAAAGAAAAGGCAAGAAAAGGAATGGAAAAGGCATGAAAAGGCAAGAAAAGGAAATAATGGGCTAGGAAAAGGCAAGAAAAGGAAAGAAAAGGCATGGAACAGGCATGAAAAGGCAAGAAAAGGAAAGATAAGGCAAGAAAAGGCATAAAAAGAAATGAAAAGGAAAGAAAAGGCATAAAAAGACATGAAAAGGCAAGAAAAGGGCAAGATAAGGCAAGAAAAGGCAAGGAAAAGGTAAGGAAAAGGCATGAAAAGGCAAGATAAGGAAAGAAAAGGCATGGAAAAGGCAAGGAAAAGGCAAGAAATGGTAAGATAAGGAAAGAAAAGGCATGGAAAAGACGTCAAAAGGCTAGGAAAAGGCAAGAAAATGTAAGAAAAGGCAAGATAAAGCAAGAAAAGGCATAATAAGGAAAGAAAAGGCAAGGAAAAAGCAAGCAAAAGAAAGAAAATGCAAGGAAAATGCAATATAAGGCAAGAAAATCCCAGATAAGGCAAGAAAAGGGAAGGAAAAGCAAGAGAAGGAAAGAAAAGGAAAGATGAGGTAAGAAAAAGCTAGATAAGGCAAGAAAAGGAAAGCAATAGGTCAGGAAAAGGAAAGAAAAGGAAAGATAAGGCAAGATAAGGAAAGATCAGGCAGGAAAAGGCAAGGAAAAGGCAAGAAAAGGCAAGGAAAAGGCAAGAAAAGGAAAGAAAAGGCAAGAAAAGGCATGAAAAGGCATTAAAAGGCAAGAAATGGAAAAATAAGGCAAGAAAAGGCAAGGAAAAGGTAAGAAAAGGCAAAAAAAGGAAAGAAAAGGAAAGATAAGGCAAGATATGCTAAGAAAAGGCAAGATACGGCCAGAAAAGGCATGGAAAAGGCACAAAAAGGCAAGAAAAGGAAAGACAAGGCATGAAAAAATAAGAAAAGGAAAGAAAGGGCAAAGAAAATGCAAGATAAGGCAGGAAGAGGAAAGAAAAGGCAAGAAAAAGGAAAGAAAAGGCATGGAAAAGCATAAAAAAACAAGAAAAGGAAAGATATGGCAAGAAAAGGCATAAAAAGACATGAAAAGGTAAGAAAAGGCTAGATAAGGCAAGATAAGGGAAGAAAAGGAAAGAAAAGGCAAGGAAAAGGCATGAAAAGGCAAGAAAAGGAAAGAAAAGGATTGGAAATGGCATAAAAAGGAAAGTAAAAGGAAAGAAAAGGCAAGATAAGTCAAGAAAATGAAAGAAAAGGAAAGATAAGGCAAGATAAGGTAAGAAGAGGAAAGAAAAGTCAAGAAAAAGGCAAGATAAGGCAAGAAATGGCAAGGAAAAGGCATGAAAAGATATGAAAAGGCAAGAAAAGGAATGAAAAGAGAAGACAAGGCAAGAAAAGGCAAGGAAATGTAAAGAAAAGGCAAGAAAAGGAAAGAAAAAGTAAGAAAATTCAAGAAAAATTAATGAAAAGGCAAGATAAGGCAAGAAAAGCAAGGAAAAGGCATAAAAAGGCAAGGAATAGAAAGAAAACGCAAGAAAAGGCAATAAAAAGTAAGAAAAGGCAAGATAAGGCAAGAAAAGGCCAGAAATGGAAAGAAATGGAAAGAAAAGAAAAGAAAAGGCAAGGAAAAGACAAGAAAAGGCAAAAAAAGGAAAGATAAGGCAAGAAAAGACAAGGAAAAGGAAAGAAAAGGCATGAAAAGGCAAGAAAATGCTCTTTAAGGCAAGAAAAGGCAAGAAAAGGAAAGATAATGCAAGATATGGCAAGAAAAGGCAAGGAAAAGGAAAGATAAGGCAAGAAAAGGAATAAAAAGACAAAAAAAGAAAGAAAAGGCAAGGAAAAGGCAAGGAAAAGGCAAGAAAAGGCAAGATAAGGCAAGATAAGGTAAGAAAAGGAAAGATAAGGCAAGAAAAGGCATGAAAAGATAAGAAAAGGAAAGAAAAGGCAAGAAAAAGAAAGATAAGCAAGAAAAGGAAAGATAAGGCATGAAAAGGCAACGAAAAGGAATGAAAAGGCAAGAAAACGTAAGATAAGGTAAGATAATGCAAGAAAAGGAAAGAAAAGGCAAGGAAAAGGCAAGTTAAGGCAAGAAAAGGCAAAAAAGGAAAGAAAAGGCAAGAAAAGGCAAGAAAAGGCAAGAAAAGGAAAGAAAAGGAAAGATGAGGTAAGAAAATGCAAGGAAAAGGCAAGAAAAGGCAAGAAAATGAAAGAAAAGGCAAGAAAAGGAAAGAAAAGGCAAGAAAAGGTAAGATCAGGCAGGAAAATGCAAGGAAAAGGCAAGAAAAGGCAAGAAAAGGTAAGAAGAGGCAAGAAAAGGTAAGGAAAATGCAAGAAAATGTAAGGAAAAGTGAAGAAAAGGCAAGAAAAGGTAAGAATAGGCATGAAAAGGCAAGAAAAAGCCAAGATAAGGCAAGAAAAGGCAAGGAAAAGGCAAGGAAAATGCAAGAAAAGGAAAGATAAGGCAAGAAAAGGCATGAAAATACAAGAAATGGCAAAAAAAGGTAAGATAAGGCAAGAAATGGCAAGAAAAGGAAAGAAATGAAAAAAAAGATAGATAAGGCAAGATAAGGCAAAAAAAGGCAAGGAAAAGGCAAGGTAAGGCAAGATAAGGCAAGGAAAAGGAAAAAAAAGCATGGAGAAGGCATGATAAGGCAAGAAAAGGAAAGATAAGGCAAGATAAGGCAAGAAAAGGAAAGAAAGGGCAAGGAAAAGCAAAGTAAATGCAAGAAAAGCCATGGAAAAGGCATGAAAAGGCAAGAAAAGAAATGATAAGGCATGAAAAGACATGAAAAGAAAAGAAAAGAGAGGGAAAGGCAAGAAAAGGTAAGATAAGGCAAGAAAAGGAAAGAAAAGGAAAGATAAGGAAAGAAAAGGCATGGAAAAGGCAAGGAAAAGGCAAGAGAAGGTATGAAAAGGCAAGGAAAAGGCAAGAAAAGGTAAAAAAAAGGCAAGATAAGGCAATAGAAGGAAAGAAAAGGAAAGGAAAAGGAAAAAATAAGGTAAGAAGAGGCAAGGAAAGCCAAGATAAGGCTAGATATGGCTTGAAAAAGGCAAGAAAAGGCTTGGAAAAGATATGAAAAGGAAAGATAAGGAAAGATAAGGCAAGAAAAGGCATGAATAGGCAAGAAAAGGAAAGAAAAGGCAAGATAAGTCAAAAAAGGCAAGGAAAAGGCAAGAAAAGGCATGAAATGGCAAGAAAAGGATAGAAAGGTCATGGAAAAGGCAAGAAAAGGCAAGATAAGGCAGGAAGAGGAAAGAAAAGGAAAGGAAAAGGAAAGAAAAGGCAAGAAAAGGCATGGGAAAGGCATAAAAAGCAAAGAAAATGAAAGATAAGGCATGAAAAGGCATAAAAAGACATGAAAAGGAAAGAAAAAGCAAGAAAAAGGCAAGATAAGGCAAGAAAAGGAACGAAAGGCAAGGAAAAGGTATGAAAAGGCAAGATAAGGAATGAAAAGGCATGGAAATGGCATGATAAGGCTAGGAAAAGGAAAGAAAAGGTAAGAATAGGCAAGATAAGGCAAGAAAATGCAAGAAAAGAAAAGGAAAAAAAAGGCAAGATAAGGTAAGAAGAGGAAAGAAAAGTAAAGAAAAAGGCAAGATAAGGCAAGAAATGGCAAGGAAAAGGCATGAAAAGGCAAGAAATGATATGAAAAGTCTAGAAAAGATAAGAAAAGGCAAGAAAATGAATGAAAAGAAAAGGTAAGGCAAGAAAAGGCAAAGAAAAGGAAAGAAAAGGCAAGAAATGGAAAGGAAAAGCAAGAAAAGTCAAGAAAAATTAATGAAAAGGCAAGGAAAGGCAAGATATGGCAAGAAAAGCAAGGAAAAGGCATGAAAAGGCAAGGAAAGGAAAGAAAAGGCAAGAAAAGGCAAGAAAAGCCAAACAAATGTAAGAAAAGGCAAGATAAGGCAAGAAAAGGAAAGAAAAGGAATGAAAAGGCAAGAAAAGGCAAGGAAAAGACAAGAAAAAGCAAAAAAAGGAAAGATAAGGCAAGAAAAGGCAAGGAAAAGGAAAGAAAATGCATGAAAAGGCAAGAAAATGCAAGATAAGGCAAGAAAAGGCAAGAAAAGGAAAGAAAAGGAAAGATAATGCAAGATATGGTAAGAAAAGGTAAGATAAGGCAAGAAAAGGTAAAGAAAAGGAAAGAAAAGGAAAGAAAAGGCATGGAAAAGGCATGAAAAGGCAAGAAAAGGAAAGATAAGGCAAGACAAAGCATGAAAAGATAAGAAAAAGAAAGAAAAGGCACGGAAAAGGTAAGAAAAGGGAAGGAAAAGGCTAGAAAAGGAAAAAAATGCAAAAAAAGGAAAGAAAAGGAAAGCTAAGGCAAGAAAAGGAAATAAAAGGCATGGAAAAGGCAAGAACAGGAATGATAAGGCAAGAAAAGGCATGAAAAGATAAGAATAGGAAAGAAAAGGCAAGGAAAAGGAATGAAAAGGCAAGAAAATGAAAGATAAGGCAAGAAAAGGCAAGGAAAAGGAATGAAAAGGAAAGAAAAGGCAAGATAAGGTAAGATAAGGCAAGAAAAGGAAAGAAAATGCAAGGAAAATGAAAGTTAAGGCAAAAAAAGGCAAGATAAGGCCAGAAAAGGGAAGGAAAGGCAAGAAAAGTAAAGAAAAGGAAAGATGAGTTAAGATAAGGCAAGATGTGGAAAGAAAAGGAAAGAAAAGGCAAGGAAAAGGGAAGATAAGTCAAGAAAAGGAAACAAAAGGTAAGGAAAAGGTAAGAAAAGGTAAGCTAAGGCAAGAAAAGGAAAGAAAAGGTAAGGAAAAGGCAAGATGAGGCAAGAAAAGGCAAGGAAAAGGTACAAAAAGGCAAGAAAAGGAAAGAAAAGGCATGAAAAGGAAAGAAAAGGAAAGAAAAGGCAAGAAAAGTTAAGAAAAGGTAAGATAAGGCAAGAAAAGGCAAGATCATGCAGGAAAATGCAAGGAAAAGGCAAGAAAAGGCAAGGAAAAGGCAAGAAAAGGCAAGAAAAGGTAAGAAAAGGCAAGAAAAAGGCAAGAAAAGGTAAGGAAAAGGCATGAAAAGGCAAGAAAAGGAAAGATAAGGCAAGAAAAGGCATGAACAGGCAAGAAACGGTAAGAAAATGCAAGATATGGCAAGAAAAGGTAAGAAAAGGAAAGAAATGGAAAGAAAATGATAGATGAGGCAAGATAAGGCAAGAAAAGGCAAGGAAAAGGTAAGGTAAGGCAAGATAAGGCAAGGAAAAGGCAGGAAAAGCATGGAGAAAGTATGAAAAGGCAAGAAAAAGGCAAGAAAAGGCATCAACAGGCAAGAAACGGTAAGAAAAGGAAAGATAAGGCAAGAAAAGGAAAGAAATGGAAAGAAAATGATAGATAAGGCAAGATAAGGTAAGAAAAGGCAAGATAAGGAAAGCAAAGGCAAGGAAAAGGCATAAAAAGGCAATGAAAAGGCAAGAAAATGTAAGAAAAGGAAAGATAAGGCAAGAAAAGGAAAGAAAGGGAAAGGAAAGGAAAGCTAAGGCAAGAAAAGGAAATAAAAGGCATGGAAAAGGCAAGAAAAGGAAAGATAAGGGAAGCAAAGACATGAAAAGATAAGAGAAGGAAAGAAAAGGCGAGGAAAAGGAATGAAAAGTCAAGAAAAGGAAAGATATGGCAAGAAAAGGCTAGGAAAAGGAATGAAAAGGCAAGATAAGGTAAGATAAGGCAAGAAAAGGCAAGCAAAAGGCAAGTTAAGGCAAGAAAAGTCAAAAAAGGCAAGATAAGGTAAAAAAAGGAAAGGAAAGGCAAGAAAAGGAAAGAAAAGGAAAGATGAGGTAAGAAAAGGCAAGATATGGAAGGAAAAGGAAAGAAAAGGCAAGATAAGGCAAGATAAGTTAAGAAAATGAAAGAAAAGGTAAGGAAAATGTAAGAAATGGCAAGAAAAGGCAAGAAAAGGTAAGGAAAAGGCAAGATAAAGCAAGAAAAGGCAAGGAAAAGGCACGAAAAGGCAAGAAAAGGAAAGAAAAGGTATAAAAAGGCAAGAAAAGGAAAGAAAAGGCAAGAAAAGGGAAGATAAGGCAAGAAAAGGTAAGAAGAGGTAAGATAAGGCAAGAAAAGGTAAGATAAAGTAAGATAAGGCAAGAAGAGGCAAGAACAGGTAGGAAAATGCATGGAAAAGGCAAGAAAAGGCATGAAAAGGTAAGGAAAAGGCAAGAAAAGGCAAGAAAAAGTATGAAAAGGCATGAAAAGGCAAGACAAAGGCATGAAAAAGGCAAGAAAAGGCAAGAAAAGGAAAGATAAGGCAAGAAAAGGTAGGAAAAAGGTAAGAAAAGGTATAAAAAGGCAAGAAATGGTAAGAAAAGGCAAGATAAGGCAAGAAAAGGCAAGGAAAAGGCAAGGTAATGCAAGGAAAAGGCAAGAAAAGCATGGAGAAGGCATGAAAGGGAAGAAAAGGAAAGAAAAAGTAAGAAAAGGCTTGAAAAGGAAAGAAAGGGCAAGGAAGAGCCAAGAAAAGGCAAGATAAGGCAAGAAAAGGAAAAAAAAGGCAAGGAAAAGGAAAGAAAAGGCAAGAAAAGGCATGGAAAAGGCATGAAAAGGCAAGAAAAGGCATGGAAAAGGCATGAAAAGGCAAGAAAAGGAAAGATAAGGCAAGAAAAGGCATGAAAAGACATGAAATGAAAAGAAAAGGCAAGGAAAAGGCAAGAAAAGGCAAGGAAAAGGCAAAAAAGGCAAGATAAGGAAAGAAAAGGCATGCAAAAGGCATGAAAAGGTAAGAGAAGGTATGAAAAGGCAAGGAAAAGGCAAGAAAAGGTAAAAAAAGCAAGAAAAGGAAAGGAAAAGGCAAAAAAAGGCATGATAAGGCAAGAAAAGGCAAGGAAAAATCAAGAAAATGCAACAAAAGGCATGGAAAAGGCTTTAAAAGGCAAGAAAAGGAAAGATAAAGCAAGAAAAGGCATGAAAAAGCAAGTAAAGGAAAGAAAAGGCAAGGAAAAGGCAAGAAAAGGTAAGATAAGGCAAGAAAAGGACAGAAAAGGTAAGGGAAAGGCAAGAAAAGGCAAGATAAGTAATGAAAAGGCATGCAAAAGGCATGAAAAGGTAAGAAAAGGTACCAAAATGTAAGAAAAGGCAAGAAAAGGTAAGAAAAGGCAAGAAAAGGTAAGAAAAGGCAAGTAAAAGGCAAGAAAAGTCAAGATAAAGCAAGAAAAGGCAAGGAAAAGGAATGAAAAGACAAGAAAAAGCAAGTGAAGGAAAGAAAAGGCAAGGAAAAGGCAAGATAAGGCAAGAAAAGAAAAGGATAGAAAAGGCAAGAAAAGGTAAGAAAAGGATAGAAAAGGCAAGAAAAGGCAAGATCAGGCAGGAAAAGGCAAGAAAAGGCAAGACAAGTTAAGAAAAGGAAAGAAAAGGCATGGAAAAGGCATAAAAAAAGGCAAGATAAAGTATGAAAAGGCAAGGAAAAGGCAAGAAAAGGCAAAAAAAGGAAAGATAAGACAAGAAAAGGAAAGAAAAGGCAAGGAAAAGGTAAGAAAAGGCAAGAAAAGTCAAGAAAAGGCAAGAAAAGTCAAGAAAAGGCATGAAAAGGTAAGAAAATGTAAGATAAGGCTAGAAAAGGGAAGAAAAGGAAAGAAAATGAAAGTTAAGGCAAGATAAGGAAAGAAAAGGCAAGATAAGGCAAGAAAAGGCAAGGAAAAAGCAAGATAAGGTAACAAATGGCAAGATAAGGCAAGAAAAGGAAAGAAAAGGCAAGAAAAGGAAAGAAAATGAAAGATGCGGGAAGAAAAGGCCAGATAAGGCAAGAAAAGGTAAGAAAAGACAAGGAAAAGTCAAGAAAAGACAAGATAAGGAAAGAAAAAGCATGAAAAGGCAATAAGAGGAATGATAAGGTAAGAAAGGGAAAGATAAGGAATGAAAAGGCAAGATAAGGCAAGAAAACTAAAGGAAAGGAAAGAAAAGATAAGATAAGGCAAGAAAAGGAAAGAAAAGGTAAGGAAAAGGCAAGATAAGGCAAAAAAAAAGGCAAGAAAAGGCAAGATAGGGAAAAAAAGACAAGAAAAGGCAAGAAAAGGAAAGAAGAGGAAAGATAAGGCAAGAAAATGCAAGTTAAAGGCAAGCAAAGGAAAGAAAAAGCAAGGAAAAGGCAAGAAAAGGAAAGAAAAGGAAAGAAAAGGGAAGGAAAAGCAATGAAAAGGGAAGAAAAGGAAAGATAAGGCAAGAAAATGCAAGGAAAAGGAATGAAAAGGCGAGAAAAGGAAATATATGGCAAGAAAAGGCAAGGAAAAGGAATGAAAATGCAAGAAAAGGCAAGATAAGTTAAGATAAGGCAAGAAAAGGAAAGAAAAGGCAAGAAAAGGTAAGAAAAGCCAAGAAAATTAAGAAAAGGCAAGAAAAGGCAAGATAAAGCAAGAAAAGGAAAGAAAAGCCAACGAAAAGATTAGAAAGGGCAAGATAAGTCAAGAAAAGGAAAGAAAAGGCAAGGAAAAGGCAAGATAAGGCAAGAAAGGTCAAGAAAGGTCAAGAAAAGGAAAGAAAAAGTGAGCAAAGGTTAGAAAAGGCAAGAAAAGGCAAGAAAAGGTCAAGATAAGGCAATAAAAGGAAAGATAAGGCAAGATAAGGCAAGAAAAGGCAAGATCAGGAAGAAAAAGGCAAGGAAAAGGCAAGAAATGGCAAGAAAAGGCAAGGAAAAGGTAAGAAAAGAAAAGAAAAGGCAAGAAAAGGTATGGAAAAGGCATGAAATGGCAAGGAAAGGCATGAAAAGGCAAGAAAAGTCATGAAAAGGTAAGAAAAGGCAAGATAAGGTAAGAAAAGGCAACAAAAATGAAAGAGAAGGAAAGAAAAGGAAAGAAAAGGCAAGAAAAGGAAAGAAAAGGAGAGAAAAGGCAAGAAAAGAAAAGAAAAGGGAGGAAAAGGTAAGAAAAGGTAGGAAAAGGTAAGAAAAGGCAAGATAAGGCAAGAAAAGGAAAGATAAGGCACGAAAAGGCAATATCAGGCAGGAAAATGCAACCAAAGGAAAGAAAAGGCATGGAAAAGGCATGAAAAGGGAAGAAAAGTCAAGAAAAAGGCAAGATAAGGTAAGAAAAGGCAAGGAAAAGGTAAAAAAGGAAAGATAAGGTAAAAAAGGAAAGATAAGGCAAGAAAAGGCGTGGAGAAGGAAAGAAAAGGCATGAAAAGGTAAGAAAGGAAAGATAAGGCAAGAAAAGGTAAAAAAGGAAAGATAAGGCAAGAAAAGGCATGGAGAAGGCAAGAAAAGGCATGAAAAGGTAAGAAAAGGCAAGATAAGTCAAGAAAAGGTAAGAAAATTAAAGAAAAGGAAAGAAAATGAAAGTTAAGTCAAGAAAAGGCAAGGAAAAGGCAAGATAATGTAAGAAAAGGCAAGAAATGGCAAGGAAAAGGCAAGAAAAGGCGTGGAAAATGCATGTAAGGCAAGAAAAGAAAAGATAAGGCAAGAAAAGGAATGAAAAGGCAAGAAAAGGAAAGAAAGGGTAAGGAAAAGGCAAGATAAGGCAAGAAAAGATAAGAAAAGGAAAGGAAAAGGAAAGGAAAGGCAAGATAAGGCAAGAATAGGCAAGAAACGGCAAGGAAAAGGCATGAAAAAGAAAGAAAAGAAAAGAAAAGGCATGAAAAAGAAAGAAAATGAAAGGTGAGGCAAGAAAAGGCCATATAAGGCAAGAAAATGTAAGAAAATGCTAGATAAGGAAAGAAAAGGCAAGTAAAGTCCAGGAAAAGGCTTGAAAAGGTAAGAAAAGGAAAGAAAAGTCCAGAAAAGGCAATAACAGGCAAGATAAGTTAAGAAACGGCAAGATAAGGAATGAAAAGGCAATAAAAGGCTTGAAAAGGGAAGAAAAGATAGAATAAGTCAAGAAAATGCAAGAAAATGGAAGATAAGGCAAGAAAAGGCAAGGAAAGGCAAGAAAAGGAAAGATAAGGCAAGAAACGGCAAGGAAAAAAAAGGCAAGAAAAGGAAAGAAAAGGCAAGAAAAGGTATGGAAAAGGCAAGAAAAGGTAGGGAAAAGGCAAGATAAGGAAAGAGAAGGCATGGAAAAGGCAAGGAAAAGGCAAGAAAAGGTAAGAAAAGGAAAGATAAGGCAAGAAAAGGCACGAAAAGGCAAGAAAAGAAAAGAAAAGGAAAGATAAGGCAAGCAAAGGAAAGAAAAGGCTAGAAAAGGGAAGGAAAAGGGAAGAAAGGGAAAGAAAAGGCAAGAAAAAAGGCAAGGAAAAGTAAAGGAAAAGCAATGAAAAGGCAAGAAAAGGAAAGATAAGGCAAGCAAAGAAAAGGAAAAGGAATGAAAAGGCAAGAAAAGGCAAGATAAGGTAAGAAAAGGGATGGAAAGGCAAAAAAAGGAAATAAAAAGGAAAGATGAGGTAAGAAAAGGCAAGATAAGGCAAGAATGGGAAAGAAAAGGAAAGAAAAGGCAAGAAAAGTCAAGATAAGGTAAGAAAAGGCAAGCTGAGGAATGAAAAGGCAAGATAATGAAAGAAAAGGCAAGAAAATGAAAGAAAAGGCAAGAAAAGGCAAGATAAGGCAAGAAAAGTCAAGAAAAGGAAAGAAAAGGCAAGATAAGGCAAGATAAGGCAAGAAAAGGAAAGATGAGGTCAGAAAAGGCAAGATAAGGCAAGGAAAGGAAAGAAAAGGCAAGGAAAAGGCAAGAAAAGGAAAGATAAGGATAGAAATGGAAAAAAAGGCAGAGAAATGGCAATAAAAGGTAAGAAAAGGAAAGAAAAGGCAAGAAATGGCAAGAAAAGGTAAGAAAAGGAAAGAAAAGAAAAGATAAGGAATGAAAAGGAAAGAAAAAGGAAGGAAAAGGAAAGAAAGGGCAAGAAAAGGAAAGGCAAGGAAAGAAAAGGCAAGAAAAGGAAAGGAAAGGAAAGGAAAGAAAATGCAAGAAAAAGTTAAGAAAAAGCAAGATAAGGAAAGAAAAGGAAAGATAAGGCCACGAAAATGCAAGGAAAAGGAATGAAAAGGCAAGAAAAGGAAAGATAAGGCAAGGACAAGCAATGAAAAGGCAAGAAAAGGAAAGATAAGGCAAGCAAAGCAAAGGAAAAGGAATGAAAAGGCAAGAAAAGGCAAGATAAGGAAAGAAAAGGCAAGATAAGGCAAGGTAAAGGCAAGATAAGGCAAGAACAGGCAAGATAAGACAAGGTAAAGGAAAGATAAGGCAAGAAAAGGGATGGAAAGGCAAGAAAAGGAAATAAAAAGTAAAGATGAGGTAAGAAAAGGCAAGATAAGGCAAGAATAGGAAAGAAAAGGCAAGGAAAAGGCAAGAAAAAAAAAAGAAAGAAAAGGCAAGGAAAAGGCAAGAAAAGGAAAGATTAGGCAAGAAAAAGCAGGGAAAAGAAATGAAAAGGAAAGAAAAGGCAAGGAAAAGGCCAGATAAGGCAAGAAAAGCCAAGAAATGGCAAGATAAGGTAAGAAAAGCCAAGAAAAGGCAAGATAAGGCAAGAAAAGGAAAGATGAGGTAAGAAAAGGCAAGATAAGGCAAGAATAGGAAAGAAAAGGCAGGGAAAAGGCAAGAAACGGCAAGATAAGGCAAGAAAAGGAAAGAAAAGGCAAGAAAAGGCAAGAAAAGGTGATAAGGCAAGGAAAAGGCAAGAAAAGGCAAGATAAGGCAAGAAAGGTTAAGAAAAGGAAAGAAAAGGTGAGAAAAGGTAAGAAAAGGAAAGAAACGGCAAGAAAAGGCCAGAAAAGGTAAGAAAGGGCAAGAAAAGGCAAAAAAAAGGAAAGAAAAGGAAACATAAGGCAAGATAAGGCAAGAAAAGGCAAGGAAAGGCATGAAAATACAAGAAAAGGAAAGAAAGGGGAAGGAAAAGGCAAGAAAAGGTAAGATAAGGCAAGAAAAGATAAGAAAAGGCAAGGAAAAGGAATGAAAAGGCAAGATAAGGCAAGAAAAGACAAGGAAAGGAAAGAAAAGGCAAGAAAAGGCATGAAAAGGAAAGAAAATGAAAGTCGAGGCAAGAAAAGGCAAGAAAAGGTAAGAAAAGGCAAGAAAATGGCAAGAAAAGGCAAGATAAGGAAAGAATAGCCAAGAAAAGGAAAGGAAAAGGCAAGAAAAGTCAAGAAAAGGCAAGAAAAGGTAAGAAAAGGCAAGGAAAGGAAAGAAAAGGAAAGATAAGGCAAGAAAAGGCTAATAAAAGGAATAAAAAGGTAAGATAAGGAAAGAAAAGGCAAGATAAGTCAAGAAAAGGCAAGAAAAGGCAAGATAAGGCAAGAAAAGGCAAGGAAAGGAAAGAAAAGGAAAGATAAGGTAAGAAAAGGCAAAGAAAAGGAAAGAAAAGATATGGAAAAGGCATGAAAAGGAAAGCTAAGGCAAGAAAAGGCATGAAAAGGGAAGAAAATGAATAAAAAGGTAAGAAAATGCAAAGAAAATGTATAAAAAGGTAAGATAAAGCAAGAACAGGCAAGATAAGTCCAAAAAAGGCAAGAAAAGGCAAGATAAGGCAAGATAAGGCAAAAAAAGGCAAGAAAAGGCAAGGAAAAGGCAAGAAACGGCAAGATAAGGCAAGAAAAGGAAAGAAAAGGCAAGAAAAAGTCAAGAAAATGCAAGATAAGGAAAGAAAAGGCAAGATTATTCAAGGAAAATGCAAGGAAATGGAATGAAATGGAAAGAAAAGGAAAGATAAGGCAAGAGAAGGCAAGGACAAGCAATGAAAAGGTAAGAAAAGGAAAGATAAGGCAAACAAAGGAAAGGAAAAGGAATGAAAAGGCAAGATAAGGTAAGATAAGGCAAGAAAAGGAAAGAAAAGGCAAGGAAAAGGCAAGAAATGGCAAGATAAGGCAAGGAAAAGGCACGAAAAGGCAAGAAAAGGATAGAAAATTCAAGAAAGGTTAAGAAAAGTAAAGAAAAGGCGAGAAAAGGGAAGAAAAGGCCAGAAAAGGTAAGAAAAGGTAAGAAAAGGCAAGAAAATGGCAAGAAAATGCAAGATAAGGAAAGAATATGCAAGAAAAGGCAAGGAAAAGGCATGAAAAGGCAAGAAAAGGAAAGAAAAGATAAGAAAAGGCAAGAAAAGGCAAGATAAGGAATGAAAAGGCCAGATAAGGCAAGAAAAAGCAAGAAAAGGAATAAAAAGGCAAGAAAAGGCAAGAAAAGTCAAGAAAATGCAAGAAAAGGCAAGAAAAGAAAAAAAGGGAAGATGAGGCAAGGAAAGGAAAAAAAAGGAAAGATAAGGCAAGAAAAGGCAAAGAAAAGGAATAAAAAGGTAAGATAAGGCAAGAAAAGGCAAGATAAGTTAAGAAAAGGCAAGTTAAGGCAAGGAGAGGAAAGAAAAGGAAAGATAAGGCAAAAAAAGGTAAAGAAAAGGAAAGAAAAGGCATGGAAAAGGCATGAAAAGGCATGAAAAGGAAAGCTAAGGCAAGATAAGGCATGAAAAGGGAAGAAAATGAAAGAAAAGGCAAGAAAAAGAAAGATAAGTCATGGAAAAGGCAAGAAAAGCAAGAAAAGGAATGAAAAGGAAAGACAAGGCAAGATAAGGCAAGAAAAAGTAAGAAAAGGTAAGGAAAAGGCAAGAAAAGGCATGAAAAGGCAAGAAAAGGCAAGATATGGTAAGAAAAGGCAAGATAGGGAATAGAAAGGCAAGATAAGAAAGATAAGGCAAGAAAATGCAAGAAAAGGGAAGGAAAGGCAAGAAAAGGATAGATAAGGCACGATAAGGCAAGGAAAAGGCAACAAAAGGTAAGAAAAGGCAAGATAAAGAAGGAAAAGGCAAGGAAAAGGCAAGAAAGGGCTAGAAAAGGCAAGAAAAGGTAAGAAAAGGCAAGGTGAGAAATGAAAAAGGCAAGATAAGGTAAGAAAAGGTAAGATAAGGCAAGAAAATGAAAGAAAAGGCAAGATAAGGCAAGAAATGGAAAAAATGGCAAGGAAAAGGCACGAAACCATAAAAAAAGGAATGAAAAGGCAAGAAAAGGAAAGTAAAGGCAAGGAAAAGGCAAGAAAATGTAAGATAAGGCAAAGAGAAGGCACGAAAAGATAAGAAAAGGAAAGAAAAGGCAAGAAAAGGAAAGAAAAGGTGAGAAATTGTAAGAAAAGAAAAGATAAGGCAAGATAAGATAAGGCAAGATAAGATAAGGCAAGAAAAGGCAAGAAAATGGAAGGAAAGGGAAGGAAAGGCAAGAAAAGGAAAGAAAAGGGAAGAAAAGGATAGATGAGGTAAGAAAAGACAAGATAAGGCAGGGAAAAGGTATGAAAAGGCCTGAAAAGGCATGAAAAGGCATGGAAAGGCCAGAAAAGGCAAGATAAGGTAAGAAAAGCCAAGATAAGGAATGAAAAGGCAAGATAAGGTAAGAAAAGGCAAGTTAAGGAATGAAATGGTAAGATAATGCAAGAAAAGGCAAGAAAATGCAAGAAAAAGGAAGATAAGTCAAGATCATGCAAAAAAAGACAAGAAATAGCAAAATAACGCAAGAAAATGCTAGAAAAGGCAAGAAATGGAAAGATAAGGCAAGATAAGGCAAGAAAAGGCCAGGAAAAGGAATTAAAATGCTAGAAAAGGAATGAAAAGGCAGGAAAAGGAATGAAAAGGCAAGAAAAGTTAAGAAAATGCAAGATAAGGCAAGAAAAGGTAAGAAAGGAAAAGGAAAGGAAAGATAAGGCATGCTAACGAAAGTAAAAGGCAAGAAAAGGAAAGAAAAGGCAAGAAAAGGCATGGAATAGGAATGAAAAGGCTAGAAAAGGAAAGATAAGGCAAGAAAAGAAAAGGCAAGAAAAGGAAAGAAAAGGCCGGGAAAAGGCAAGAAAAGTCAAGATAAGGCATGATAAGGAAAGAAAAGGAAAGATGAGACAAGAAAAGGCAAGATAAGGCAAGAAAAGGAAAGATGAGGCAAGAAAAGGCAAGACAAGGAAAGAAAAGCCAAGAAAAAGGCATAAAAGTCAAGAAAATGTAAGAAAAGGGAAGAAAAGGAAAGAAAAGGAAAAATAAGGCAAGATGAGGGAAGGAAATGCAAGAAAAGGAGAGATGAAGCAAGATATGGCAAGATAAGGGAAGAAAAGGAAAGAAAAGGCAAGAAAAAGGCAAGATAAGGCAAGATGAGGGAAGGAAATGCAAGAAAAGGAGAGATGAAGCAAGATATGGCAAGATAAGGGAAGAAAAGGAAAGAAAAGGCAAGAAAAAGGCAAGAAAAGGAAAGAAAAGTCCAGAAAAGGCAGGGAAAAGGCAAGAAAAGGAAAAAAAGGCAAGAAAGGGCATGAAAAGGAAGAAAAGGTAAGAAAAAGGCTAGATATGGTAAGAAAAGGCAAGGAAAAGGCAAAAAAAGGAAAGATAAGGCAAGAAAAGGCAAGAAAAAGGCAAGAAGAGGCATGAAAAGGGAAGAAAAAGAAAGGTAAGGGAAGATAAGGCAAGATAAGGTAAGGAAAAGGAAAGAAAAGGTAAAAAAAGGCAAGAAAAGGCACGGAAAAGGCATGAAAAGGCAAGAAAAGGTAAGATAAGTCATGAAAAGGCAAGAAAAGGAATGAAAGGGCAAGGAAAAGGCTAGATAAGGCAAGATAAGGCAAGAAAAGAAAAGAAAAGGCAAGAAAAGGTAGGATAAGGTAAGATAAGGCAAGAAAAGGCAAGAAAAGGAAAGAATGAGCAAAAAAAAGGCAAGAAAATGCAAGATAAGGCAAGAAAAGGAAAGAAAAGGCAAGAAAAGACAAGGAAAAGGAAAGAAAAGGCAAGAAAAGGCAAGATAAGGAAATGAAATGCAAGAAAAGAAATGAAAAATGAAAGATGTGGAAAGAAAAGGCAAGAAAAGGAAAGAAAGGGCAAGGGAAAGGCAAGTTAAGGCAAGAAAAGGCAAGAAAAGGCATAAAAGGCAAGAAAAAGGCAAAAAAAGGTATGAAAAGGCAAGGAAAGGCAAGAAAAGGTAAGAAAAGGCATGATAAGGAATGGAAAGGCAAGATATGGCAAGAAAAGGCTGGAAAAGTCAAGAAAAGCCAAGAAAAGGCAAGAAAAAAATGGAAAAGGCATAAAAAGGCAAGAAAATGAAAGATAAGTCAAGAAAAGACATCAAAAGGTAAGAAAAGGAAAGTAAAGGCAAGGAAAAGGCAAGGAAAGGAAGGAAAAGGCTAGGAAAAGGCAAGAAAAGGTAAGATAAGGAAAGAAAAGGCATGGAAAAGGCATGAAAAGGCAAGAATATGCAAGATAAGGCAAGGAAAAGGCAAGAAAAGGCAGAAAAGGCAAGAAAAGGCTAGAAAAAGCAAGCAAAGGAAAGAAAAGGCTAGAAAAGGCAGCATAAGGCATGGAAAGGCAAGGAAAAGGCATAAAAAGGCAAGAAAAGGGAAGAAAAGGCAAGAAATGGTAAGAAAAGGCAAGATAAGGTAAGAAAAGGGGAGGAAAGGTAAGAAAATGAAAGAAAATGCAAGGAAAAGGCAAGACAAGGCAAGATATGGCCAGAAAAGGAAAAAAAAGGCAAGGAAAAGGCAAGATAAGGCAAGGAAAAGGCACGAAAAGGCAAGCAAAGGAAAGATAAGGCACGAAAAGGCAAGAAAAGGAATGGAAAAGGCAAGAAAAGGCATGAAAAGGAAAGGAAAAGGCAAGAAAAGGCAAGAAAAAGCAAGAAAAGGCATGAAAATGTAAGAAAAGGCAAGATAAGTGAAGAAAAGGCAAGAAAAGGAAAGCAAAGGCAAGGAAAAGGCAAGATAAGGCAAGAAAAGGCAAGATACGACAAGAAAAGGCAGGGATAATTCAAGATAAGTCAAGAAAAGGAAAGCGATGGCAAGGAAAAGGCAAGATAAGCAAAGAAAGGGCAAGGAAAAGGCAAGAAAAGGCAAGATAATTGAAGATAAGGCAAGAAAAGGAAAGAAAAGTCAAGGAAAAGAAAAATAAAGGAAAGATAAAAAAGGCTAGATTAGGCATAGTAGGGGAAGAAAATGAAAGATGAGGCAAGATAAGGCAAAAAAAGAAAAGATAAGGCAAGATAAGGCATGAAAAGGCAAGGAAAAGGCAAGATAAGGCAAGATAAGGCAAAAAAGGAAAGATAAGGCAAGAAAAGGCCAGGAAAACGAAAGAAAATGCATGCAAATAAAAGAAAATGCAAGAAAAGGCAAGATAAGGCAAGTTAAGGCAATATATAGCAAGAAAAGGCAAGGAAAAGGCATGAAAAGGCCAGAAAAGGAAAGATAAGGCAAGAAAAGGCATGAAAAGATATGAAAAGGAAAGAAAAGATAAGGTAAAGGCAAGAAAATGCAAGAAAAGGAAAGAAAAGGAAAGGAAAAGGCAAGATAAGGCATGGAAAAGGCATGAAAAGGCAAGTAAAAGGCAAGAAAAGGTTAGAAAAGGCAAGATAAGGAAAGATAAGGAAAGGTAAGGCAAGAAAAGGCAAGAGCAGGCAAGGAAAAGGCAAGGAAAAGGCAATATAAGGCAAAAAAGGCAAGAAAAGGCAAGAAAAGGCAAGGAAAAGGCAAGCAAAGGAAAGAAAAGGAAAGGAAAAGGAATGAAAAGGCAAGATAAGTTAAGATAAGGCAATAAAAGGAAAGAAAAGGCAAGGAAATGGCAAGATAAGGCAAGATAAGGCGAGAAAATAGGAGAAAAGGCAAGAAAAGGAAAGAAAAGGAAAGAAAAGGCAAGGAAAAGGCAAGAAAAGGCAAGAAAAGGAAAGAAAAGGCAAGGAAAAGGCAAGATATGGCAAGATAAGGCAAGAAAAGGCAAGGAAAGGAACGAAAAGCCATGAAAAAGTCATGAAATGGCAAGAAAGGAAATGTAAGGCAAGAAAAGGCATGAAAAGATAAGAAAAGGCAAGATAAGGCAAGAGAAGGCAAGAAAAGGCAAGAAAAATCCAAGGAAAAGGCAAGAAAAGATATGAAAAAGGCAAGAAATTGAAAGAAAAGGAAAGAAAAAGTTAGGAAAAGCGAGGAAAAGGCATGAAAAGGCAAGAAAATGCAAGGAAAAGGCAATAAAAGGCAAGGAAAATGCATGAAAATGTGAGAAAAGGTAAGATAGGGCAAGAAAAGGAAGGAAAAGGAAAGAAAAGGCAAGATAAGGCAAGAAAGGGCAGGGCAAAGGCAAGATAAGGCAAGAAAAGGCAAGATAAAGCAAGAAAAGTCAAGGAAAAAGCAAGAAAAGGCAAGAGAAGGCAATGAAAAGCCAAGAAAAGGAAAGAAAGGCAAGAAAAGGCAAGGAAAAGGCAAGAAAAGACTAGGAAAAGGAATGATAAGGCAAGAAAAGGAATGAAAAGGCAAGATTTGGTAGGATAAGGCAAGAAAAGGAAAGAAAAGGCAAGGAAAAGGCAAGATAAGGCAAGAAAAGGCAAGATAAAGCAAGAAAGGGAAGGAAAGGCAAGAAAAGGGAAGGAAAGGCAAGATAAGGAAAGAAAAGGCAAGAAAAGCAAGGAAAAGGCATAAAAAGGCATGAAAAAGAAAGATAAGGCAAGAAACGGTAAGAAAAGGCAAGGAAAAGGCAAGAAAAGGCAAGATAAGGAAAGAAAAGGCAACAAGGAAAAGGCATGAAAAGGCAAGAAAAGGCATGAAAAGGCAAGAAAAGACAAGATAAGGCAAGAAACGGCATGAAAAGGCAAGAAAAGGATGGATAACTCAAGAAAAGGTAAGATATGGGATGCAAAGGCAAGAAAAGGAAAGATAATTCAAGAAAAGAAAAGAAAAGGCAAGAAAAGGCTAGGAAAAGGCAAAAAAAGGTATGAAAAGGCAAGAAATGGCTTGAAAAGGTAATCAAGGCAAGATAATGCAAGAAAAGGCAAGAAAAGGCAAGAAAACAAAAGGTAAGGAAAAATAAGGCAAGATAAGGCAAGAAAAGGCAAGAAAACAAAAGATAAGGAAAAATAAGGCAAGATAAGGCAAGAAAAGGCAAGGTAAAGGCAAGATAAGGCAAGAAAAGGCATGGAAAATGCATGAAAAGGCAAGAAAAGGCATGAAAAGGCAAGAAAAGGAAAGAAAGGGCAAGGAAAGGGCAAGATAAGGCAAGCAAAAGAAAAAAAAGGCAAGATAAGGCAAGATAAGTCAAGATAAGGCAAGTAAAGGGAAGGAAAGGCAAGAAAAGGAAAGAAAGGGCAAGAAAAAGGCAAGAAAAGGCAAGATAAGGCAAGAAAAGGAAAGAAAAGGCAAGCAAAGGCAAGATGAGGCAAGATAAGGTAAGGAAATGCAAGAAAAGAAAAGAAAATGGAAAATGAGGCAAGAAAAGGCAAAATAAGGCAAGATAAGAAAAGAAAAGGCAAGGAAAAGGTAAGAAAATGCTAGATAAGGAAAGAAAAGGCAAGAAAAGGCAAGGAAAAGGCATGAATAGGAAAGAAAATGCAAGAAAAGGTATGAAAATGCAAGAACATACAATATAAGGTAAGATAAGGAATGGAAAGGCAAGATATGGAAGGAAAAGGCAAGAAAAAGTAATTTAAGGAAAGAAAAGGGAAGAAAAGGAATGGAAAAGGCAAGAAAGGCAAGAAAAAGCTTGGAAAAGGCAAGAAAAGGAAAGAAATGGCAAGAAAAGGAAAGAAAAGGCAAGAAAAGGAATGAAAAGGCAAGGAAAAGGAAAGATAAGGCAAGAAAAAGGCAAGAAAAGGTAAGAAAAGGAAAGATAAGGTAAGAAAAGGCATGAAAAAGCAAGAAAAGGAAAGAAAGGGCTAGAAAAGGCAAGATAAGGCAAGATAAGGCAAGAAAAGGAAAGAAAAGGCAAGAAAAGGCAAGATAAGGCAAGATAAAGCAAGAAAATGGATGGAAAGGAAAGGCAAGGAAAAGAAAGAAAGGGCAAGGAAAAGGCAAAAAAAGGCAAGATAAGGAAAGAAAAGGCAAGAAAAGGAAAGAAAAGGCAAGGAAAAGGAAAGATAAGGCAAGATAAGGTAAGGAAATGCAAGAAAAGAAAAGAAAATGAAAGATGAGGCAAGAAAATGCAAGATAAGGTAAGAAAAGGAAAGAAAAGATAAGGAAAAGGTAAGAAAAGGCAAGATAAGGCAAGAATAGGCAAGAAAAGGCAAGGAATAGGCAAGAAAAGGAAAGAAAAAGCAAGAAAAGGTATGGGAAAGGCATGAAAAGGCAAGAAAATGCAAGAAAAAAGCAAGAGAAGGTAAAAAAAGGCAAGAAAAGGCAAAAAAGGAAAGATAAGGCAAAAAAGGCAGGAAAAGGCAAGGAAAAGGCATGAAAAGGAAACAAAAGGCAAGAAAAGGAAAGAAAAGGAAAGAAAAGGTAAGATAATGCAAAATAAAGCAAGAAGAGGCAAGTTAAGGCAAGAAACGGCAAGGAAAAGGCAAGATAAGGCAAGAAAAAGTAAGATAAGGCAAGATAAGGCATGAAAAAGGCATGAAAAGGCAAGAAAATGAAAGATAAGGCAAGAAAAAGTAAGAAAAAATAAGAAAAGGAAAGAAAGGGCAAGGAAAGGTATGAAAAGGAAAGGAAAAGGCAAGAAAAGGCAAGATAAGGACAGAAAAGGCCAGAAAAGGCAAGGAAAAGGCATGAAAAGACAAGAAAAGGAAAGAAAAGGCATTAAAAGGCCTGAAAAGGCAAGGTAAGGTAAGAAAAGGCAAGATAAGGAATGAAAGGGCAAGATAAGGCAAGATAAAGCAAGAAAATGCATGAAAAGTTATTAAAATGTAGAAAAGGACAGATAAATCAAGAAAAGGTAAGAAAAAGCAAGAAGAGGAAAGAAAAGGCAAGAAAAGGAAAGGAAAGGCAAGAAAAGGCATGGAAATGGTATGAAAAGGCAAGAAAAGGAAAGATATGGCAAGAAAAGGCATGAAAATGCATGAAAAGGAAAGAAAAGGCAAGGAAAAGGCAAGAAAAGGTAAGATAAGGCAAGAAATGGAAAGAAAAGGTAGGAAAATGGCTAAGAAAAGGCAAGAAAAGGCATGAAAAGGAAACAAAAGGCAAGAAAAGGAAAGAAAAGGTAAGATAACGCAAAATAAGGCAAGAAGAGGCAAGTTAAGGTAAGAAACGGCAAGGAAAAGGCAAGATAAGGCAAGAAAGGCCAAGATAAGGCAAGAAAAGGCAAGGAAAAGGCAAGAAAAGGCATGAAAAAGGCATGAAAAGGTAAGAAAAAGAAAGATATGGCAAGAAAAAGCAAGAAAAGGCAAGAAAAGGAAAGAATGGGCAAGGAAAAGGCAAGAAAAGGCAAGGTAAGGCAAGAAAAGGCAAGATAAGGTAAGAAAAGGCTAGATAAGGCAAGATAAGGCAAGATAAGGCAAGAAAAGGCAAGGAAAAGGCAAGAAAAGGCAACATAAGGCAAGAAAAGGCAAGGAAAAGGCATGAAAAGGCAAGAAAAGGGAAGAAAAGGTGAGAAAAGGCAAGAAAAGGAAAGAAAAGGAAAGATAAGGCAAGAAAAGGCAAGAAAAGGCAAGGAAAAGGAAAGAAAAGCTAAGAAAAGGAAAGAAAAGGCCTGAAAAGACAAGAAAAGGTAAAAAGGCATAAAAAGGCAAGAAAAGGTAAGAAAAGACAAGAAAATGCAAGAAAAGGCAAGAAAAGGTGAGATAAGGAAAGAAAAGGCAAGAAAATGCAAGAAAAGGAAAGAAAAGGCAAGGAAAAGGCAAAATAAGGCAATAAAAGCTAAGAAAAGGCATGAAAAAGGCATGAAAAAGCAAGAAAAGGAAAGATAAGCCAAGAAAAAGTAATAAAAGCCAAGAAAAGGAAAGAAAGGGCAAGGAAAGGTATGAAAAGGAAAGGAAAAGGCAAGAAAAGGCAAGATAAGGACAGAAAAGGCCAGAAAAGGCAAGGAAAAGGCATGAAAAGACAAGAAAAGGAAAGAAAAGGCATTAAAAGGCCTGAAAAGGTAAGGTAAGGTAAGAAAAGGCAAGATAAGGAATGAAAGGGCAAGATAAGGCAAGATAAAGCAAGAAAAGGCATGAAAAGTTATTAAAATGTAGAAAAGGACAGATAAATCAAGAAAAGGTAAGAAAAGGCAAGAAGAGGAAAGAAAAGGCAAGAAAAGGAAAGGAAAGGCAAGAAAAGGCATGGAAATGGCATGAAAAGGCAAGAAAAGGAAAGATATGGCAAGAAAAGGCATGAAAATGCATGAAAAGGAAAGAAAAGGCAAGGAAAAGGCAAGAAAAGGTAAGATAAGGCAAGAAATGGAAAGAAAAGGTAGGAAAATGGCTAAGAAAAGGCATGAAAAGGAAACAAAAGGCAAGAAAAGGAAAGAAAAGGAAAGAAAAGGGAAGATAACGCAAAATAAGGCAAGAAGAGGCAAGTTAAGGCAAGAAACGGCAAGGAAAAGACAAGATAAGGCAAGAAAGGCCAAGATAAGGCAAGAAAAGGCAAGGAAAAGGCAAGAAAAGGCATGAAAAAGGCATGAAAAGGCAAGAAAAAGAAAGATATGGCAAGAAAAAGCAAGAAAAGGCAAGAAAAGGAAAGAAAGGGCAAGGAAAAGGCAAGAAAAGGCAAGGTAAGGCAAGAAAAGGCAAGATAAGGTAAGAAAAGGCTAGATAAGGCAAGATAAGGCAAGATAAGGCAAGAAAAGGCAAGGAAAAGGCAAGAAAAGGCAACATAAGGCAAGAAAAGGCAAGGAAAAGGCATGAAAAGGCAAGAAAAGGGAAGAAAAGGTGAGAAAAGGCAAGAAAAGGAAAGAAAAGGAAAGATAAGGCAAGAAAAGGCAAGGAAAAGGAAAGAAAAGCTAAGAAAAGGAAAGAAAAAGCAAGAAAAGGCCTGAAAAGACAAGAAAAGGTAAGATAAGGCAAGAAAAGGCAAGGAAAAGGCATAAAAAGGCAAGAAAAGGTAAGAAAAGGCAAGAAAATGCAAGAAAAGGCAAGAAAAGGTGAGATAAGGAAAGAAAAGGCAAGAAAATGCAAGAAAAGGAAAGAAAAGGCAAGGAAAAGGCAAAATAAGGCAATAAAAGCTAAGAAAAGGCATGAAAAAGGCATGAAAAAGCAAGAAAAGGAAAGATAAGGCAAGATAAGGACAGAAAAGGCCAGAAAAGGCAAGGAAAAGGCATGAAAAGACAAGAAAAGGAAAGAAAAGGCATTAAAAGGCCTGAAAAGGCAAGGTAAGGTAAGAAAAGGCAAGATAAGGAATGAAAGGGCAAGATAAGGCAAGATAAAGCAAGAAAAGGCATGAAAAGTTATTAAAATGTAGAAAAGGACAGATAAATCAAGAAAAGGTAAGAAAAGGCAAGAAGAGGAAAGAAAAGGCACCAAAAGGAAAGGAAAGGCAAGAAAAGGCATGGAAATGGCATGAAAAGGCAAGAAAAGGAAAGATAAGGCAAGAAAAGGCATGAAAATGCATGAAAAGGAAAGAAAAGGCAAGGAAAAGGCAAGAAAAGGTAAGATAAGGCAAGAAAAGGAAAGAAAAGGTAGGAAAATGGCTAAGAAAAGGCAAGAAAAGGCATGAAAAGGAAACAAAAGGCAAGAAAAGGAAAGAAAATGTAAGATAACGCAAAATAAGGCAAGAAGAGGCAAGTTAAGGCAAGAAACGGCAAGGAAAAGGCAAGATAAGGCAAGACAAGCCAAGATAAGGCAAGAAAAGGCAAGGAAAAGGCAAGAAAAGGCATGAAAAAGGCATGAAAAGGCAAGAAAAAGAAAGATATGGCAAGAAAAAGCAAGAAAAGGCAAGAAAAGGAAAGAAAGGGCATTGAAAAGGCAAGAAAAGGCAAGGTAAGGCAAGAAAAGGCAAGATAAGGTAAGAAAAGGCTAGATAAGGCAAGATAAGGCAAGAAAAGGCAAGGAAAAGGCATGAAAAGGGAAGAAAAGGGAAGAAAAGGCAAGGAAAATGCAAGAAAAGGTAAGAAAAGGCAAGGAGAAGGCAAGAAAAGGCAACATTAGGCAAGAAAAGGCAAGGGAAAGGCAAGAAAAGGCAAGAAAAGGGAAGAAAAGGTGAGAAAAGGCAAGAAAAGGAAAGAAAAGGCGAGAAAAGGCAAGAAAAGGAAAGAAAAGGAAAGATAAGGCAAGATAAGGCAAGACAAGCCAAAATAAGGTAAGAAAAGGCAAGGAAAAGGCAAGTAAAGGCATGAAAAAGGCATGAAAAGGCAAGAAAAAGAAAGATATGGCAAGAAAAAGCAAGAAAAGGCAAGAAAAGGAAAGTAAGGGCAAGGAAAAGGCAAGAAAAGGCAAGGTAAGGCAAGATAAGATAAGAAAAGGCTAGATAAGGCAAGATAAGGCAAGATAAGACAAGAAAAGGCAAGGAAAAGGCATGAAAAGGGATGAAAAGGGAAGAAAAGGCAAGGAAAATGCAAAAAAAGGTAAGAAAAGGCAAGGAGAAGGCAAGAAAAGGCAACATAAGGCAAGAAAAGGCAAGAAAAGGCAAGGAAAAGGCATGAAAAGGCAAGAAAAGGGAAGAAAAGGTGAGAAAAGGCAAGAAAAGGAAAGAAAAGGCGAGAAAAGGCAAGAAATGGAAAGATAAGGCAAGATAAGGCAAGAAAAGACAAGGAAAAGGAAAGAAAAGCTAAGAAAAGGAAAGAAAAGGCAAGAAAAGGCCTGAAAAGGCAAGAAAAGGTAAGATAAGGCAAGAAAAGGCAAGAAAAAGGCATAAAAAGGCAAGAAAAGGAAAGAAAAGGCAAGAAAATGCAAGAAAAGGCAAGAAAAGGCAAGAAAAGGTGAGATAAGGAAAGAAAAGGCAAGAAAATGCAAGAAATGGAAAGAAAAGGCAAGGAAAAGGCAAGATAAGGCAAGAAAAGGTAAGAAAAGGCATGAAAAGGTAAGAAAAGGAAAGATAAGGCAAGAAAAAGTATGAAAAGCCAAGAAAAGGAAAGAAAGGGCAAGGAAAGGTATGAAAAGGAAAGGAAAAGGCAAGAAAAGGCAAGATAAGGACAGAAAAGGCCAGAAAAGGCAAAGAAAAGGCATGAAAAGACAAGAAATGGAAAGAAAAGGCATTAAAAGGTCTGAAAAGGCAAGGTAAGGTAAGAAAAGGCAAGATAAGGAATGAAAGGGCAAGATAAGGCAAGATAAAGCAAGAAAAGGCATGAAAAGTTATTAAAACATAGAAAAGGATAGATAAATCAAGAAAAGGTAAGAAAAGGCAAGAAGAGGAAAGAAAAGGTAAGAAAAGGAAAGGAAAGGCAACAAAAGGCATGGAAATGGCATGAAAAGGCAAGAAAAGGAAAGATAAGGCAAGAAAAGGCATGAAAATGCATGAAAACGAAAGAAAAGGCAAGGAAAAGGCAAGAAAAGGTAAGATAAGGCAAGAAAAGGAAAGAAAAGGCAGGAAAATGGCTAAGAAAAGGCAAGAAAAGGCAAGATAAGGAAAGAAAAGGCGTGGAAAATGCATGAAAAGGCAAGGAAAAGGTTAGAAAAGACAAGAAAAATGCAAGAAAAGGAAAGATAAGGCAAGATAAGGCAAGGAAAAGGCAATAAAATGCAAGAAAAAGAAAGAAATGACAGGAAAAGGTAAGATAAGGCAAGAAAAGGCAAGACAAGGAAAGAAAAGGAAAGAAAAGGAAAAGGCATGAAAAGGCAGGAAAAGGAAAGATAAGGCAAGAAAAGGCAAGGAAAATGCAAGAAAAGGAAAGATAAGGTAAGATAAGTTAAGAAACGGCAAGATAAGGAATGAAAGGGCAAGACAAGGCAATAAAAGGCAAGGAAAGGCATGAAAAGGCAAGAAAAGGCAAGAAAAGGCAAGAAAATGCAAGATAAGGGAAGATAAGGCAAGAAAAGGGAAGCAAAGGCAAGAAAAGGAAAGATATGGCAAGAAAAGGCAAGGAAAAGGAAAGAAAAGGGAAGAAAAGTTATGGAAAAGGCAAGAAAAGGAAAGTTAAGGCAAGAAAAAGCAAGAAAATGTAAGATAAGGCAAGAAAAGGCAAGAAAAGGTAAGATAAGGCAAGATAAGACTAGGAAAAGGAAAGAAAAGGCAAGTTAAGGCAAGAAAGGGAAAGGAAAAGGCAGGAAAATGTGAGAAATTGTAAGAAAAGGCAAGGAAAAGGCAAGATAAGCCATGGAAAAGGCATGAAAAGCAAGAAAAGGCAGGAAAAAAGCAAGAAAAGGCAAGAAAAGGTAAGGAAAAGGCAAGATAAGGAAAAAAAAGGAAAGACAAGGCAAAATAAAGCAAGAAAAGGCATGAAAAGGTAAGAAAAGTAAGATAAGGCAAGAAAAGGAAAGAAAAGGTAAGAAAAGGAAAGATAAGGCAAAATAAGACAAGAAAAGGATGGAAAAGGGAAGGAAAAGGTAAGATAAGGCCAGATAAGGCAAGAAAATGCAAGATAAGGGAAGATAAGGCAAGAAATGGCAAGCAAAGGCAAGAAAAGGCAAGACAAGGCAAGAAAAGGCAAGGAAAAGGAAAGAAAAGGGAAGAAAAGGAAAGAAAAGGGAAGAAAAGGCATGGAAAAGGCAAGAAAAGGAAAGATAAGGCAAGAAAAGGTAAGATAAGGCAAGAAAAGGCAAGATTAGGCAAGAAAGGCCAAGAAAGGAAAGAAAAGGCTAGAAAAAGGCAAGAAAAGGCAAGGAAAAGGCACAAAAATGCAAGAAAAGGTAAGAAAAGGCAAGGAAAAGGCAAGAAAAGGTATGCAAAAGGCATGAAAAGCAAGAAAAGGCAAGAAAAGGTAAGGAAAAGGCAAGAAAAGGAAAAAAAAGTTATGATACGGCAAGATAAGGCAAGAAAAGGCAAGGAAAAGGCTTGAAAAGGTAAGAAAAGTAAGATAAGCCAAGAAAAGGAAAGAAAAGGCAAGAAAAGGAAAGATAAGGAAAAATAAGACAAGAAAAGGAAGGAAAAGGCAAGGAAAAGGCAAGAAATGGCAAGATAAGGGAAGAAAAGGCAAGATAAGGAATGAAAGGGCAAGATTCGGCAAGAAAAGACATGAAAAAGCAAGAAAAGGCAGAAAAAAGACAGATAAGTCAAGAAAATTCAAGAAAAGGCAAGATAAGGCAAACAAAGGCAAGCAAAGGCAAGAAAAGGAAAATAAGGCAAGGAAAATGAAAGATAAGGCAAGAAAAGGAAAGGAAAGGCAATTAAAGACATGGAAAAGGCATGAAAATATAAGAAAAGGAAAGATAACGCAAGATAACGCAAGAAAAGGCATGGAAAAGGCATGAAAAGTCAAGAAAAGGAAAGATGAGGCAAGAAAAGGCATGAAAAGGCAAGAAAAGGAAAGAAAAGGCATGGAAAATGCATGAAAATGCAAGGAAAAGGCAAGAAAAGGTTAAAAAAGCAAGGAAAAGGCGAGAAATTGCAAGTTAAGGCAAGAAAAGGCAAGGAAAAGGTACGAAAAGGCAAGAAAAGGCAAGAAAAGGAAAAAAAGGCAAGAAAAGGAAAGAAAAGGTAAGAAAAGGCAAGGAAAAGTCAAGAAAATGCAAGATAAGGAAAGAAAAGGCAAGAAAAGGCAAGGAAAAGTCATGAAAAGACAAGAATAGGCAAGAAAAGGCATGAAAAGGTAAGATAAGGGAAGAAAAGGCATGGAAAAGATATGAAAATGCAAAGAAAAGGCAAGAAAAGGTAAGAAAAAGCAAGGAAAAGGCGAGAAAATGCAAGTTAAGGCAAGAAAAGGCAAGGAAAAGGTACGAAAAGGCAAGAAAAGGCAAGAAAAGGTAAGAAAAGGCAAGGAAAAGGCAAGAAAATGCAAGATAAGGAAAGAAAAGGCAACAAAAGGCAAGGAAAAGCATGAAAAGGTAAAAATAGGCAAGAAAAGGCATAAAAAGGTAAGATAAGGAATGAAAGGACAAGATAAGGCAAGAAAGGCAAGAAAAGGAAAGAAATGGCAAGATAAGGAATGAAAGGGCAAGATAAGGCAAGAAAGGGCAAGATAAGGCAAGAAAAAGGCAAGAAAATGCAAGGAAAAGGCAAGGAAATGAAAGAAAAGGCAAGGAAAAGGCATGGAAAATGCATGAAAAGTTAAGGAAAAGGCAAGAAAAGGTAAGAAAAGGCAAGAAAAGGCAAGAAAAGGAAAAAAAATGAAAGATAAGGTAAGAAAAGGCAAGGAAAAGGCAAGAAAATGCAAAGAAAGGAAAGGCAAGGAAAAGGGAGGAAAAGGCAAAGAAAAGGTAGGAAAAGGCATAAAAAAGCAAGAAAAGGCATGAAAAGGTAAGAAAAGGCAAGAAAAGGAAAGAAAAGGAAAGATAAGGCAAGAAAATGCAAGGAAAAGGCTAGATAAGATGAGAACAGGCAAGAAAAGGCAAGGAAAAGGTATGGAAATGGCATAAAAAGGCATGAAAAGGCAAGATAAGGAAAGGAAAAGCAAGAAAAGGCAAGAATTGGCAAGAAATGGCAAGATAATGTAAGAAAATGCAATATATGGAATGAAAGGGCAAGAAAAGGCAAGAAAAGGCATGAAAAGGCAAGAAAAGGTAAGGAAAGGCCAGATAAGTGAAAAAAAGGCAAGCAAATGCAAGAAAAGGCAAGAGAAGGCAAGAAAAGGCAAGAAAGGCAAGAAAAGGAAAGATGAGGGAAGGAAAAGGCAAGAAAAAGCATGAAAAGGCAAGAAAAGGAAAGATAAGGCAAGAAAAGGCATGAAAAGGCAAGAAAAGGAAAGAAAAGGCAAGATAAGGAAAGAAAAGGCATGGAAAAGACATGAAAAGGCAAGGAAAAGGAAATAACAGGTAAGAAAAAGCAAGGAAAAGGCAAGAAAAGGCAAGAAAAGGCAAGGAAATGGTACGAAAAGGCAAGGAAAGGCAAGAAAAGGAAAGAAAAGGCAAGAAAAGGGAAGGAAAGGTGAGAAATGGCAAGGAAAAGGCAAGAAAAGGCAAGATAAGGAAAGAAAAGGCAAGATAAGGAAAGAAAAGGCAAGGAAAAGGCAAGAAAAGGAAAGAAAAGGGATGAAAAGGCAAGATTAGGTAAGAAAAGGCAAGACAAGGAATGAAAGGGCAAGAAAAGGCAATGAAGAGGCAAGAAAAGGACAGATATGTCAAGAAAAGGCAAGAAAAGGAAAGAATAGGCAAGCAAAGGAAAGAAAATGAAAGATAAAGCAAGAAAAGGCAACTAAAATGTTTGAAAAGGCAAGAAAAGGCAAGAAAATGCATGGAAAAGGCAAGATAAGGAAAGAAAAGGCAAGATATGGCAAGAAAATGCAAGGAAAAGGCAAGAAAAGGCAAGATAAGGCAAGAAAAGGCAAGGAAAAGGCAAGAAAAGGCGAGATAAGGCAAGGAAAGGAAAGAAAATTCAAGGAAAAGGCAAGGAAAAGGCAAGAAAAGGCGAGATAAGGTAAGGAAAATGCATGAAAATTCAAGGAAAAGGCATGAAAAGGTAAGAAAATGCAAGAAAAAGGCAAGAAAAGGCCAGATAAGGTAAGATAAGGCCATAAAAGGTAAGGAAAAGGCAAGAAAGGGCAAGAAAAGGCATTAATAAGGCTTTAAAAGGCAAGAAAAGGAAAGATATGGCAAGAAAAGGCATGAAAAGGCAAGAAAAGGAAAGAAAGGGCAAGGAAAAGGTAAGAAAAGGCAAAATAAGGCAAGAAAAGGAAAGAAAAGGCAAGGAAAATGAATGATAAGGCAAGATAGGGCAAGAAAAGGGAAGGCAAGGCAAGAAAAGAAAAGAAAAGAAAAGAAAATGAAAGATGAAGCAAGAAGAGGCAAGATAAGGCAAGAAAAGGAAAGAAAAGGAATGAAAGGGCAAGAAAAGGCAAAAAATGGAAAGAAAAGGCCAGATAAGTCAAGAAAAGGCAAGCAATGGAAAGAAAAGGCAAGAAAAGGCAAGAAAGGCAAGAAAAGGAAAGATAAGGCAATAAAAGGCAAGGAAAAGAAAAGAAAAGGCAATATATAGCAAGAAAAGGAAAGAAAAGGCAAGGAAAAGACAAGGAAAGATAAGGCAAGAGAAGGCATGAAAGGGCAAGAATAGGAAAGGCAAGGAAAAGGCAAGAAAATGAAAGATAAGGCAAGAAAAGGAAACAAAAGTAAAGGAAAAGGCAAGAAAAGGCAATATAAGGAAAGAAAAGGCATGGAAAAGACATGAAAAGACAAGGAAAAGGTAAGAAAAAGCAAGGAAAATGCAAGATAATGCAAAAAAGGGCAAAGGAAAAGGCACAAAAAGGTAAGAAAAGGCAAGAAATGGAAAGAAAAGGCAAGAAAATGTAAGAAAAGGCACGAAAAAGGCAAGAAAAGACAAGATAAGGAAAAAAATGGCAGGGAAAAGGCAAGATAAGGTTTGAAAAAGTAAGATAAGGAATGAAAGGGCAAGATAAGCCTAGAAAAGGCAAGAAAAGGCAAGAAAAGTCAAGAAAAAGATAGATATGTCAAGAAAATGAAAGAAAAGGCAAGAAAAGGAGAGAAAAGGCAAGAAAAGTCAAGAAAATGAATGAAAAGGCAAGGAAATGATGCAGAAAAGGCAAGAAAGGGCAAGTTATGGAAAGAAAAGGCATGGAAAGGCATGAAAAGGCAAGAAAAGGCAAGGAAAATGCATGAAAAGGTAAGAAAAGGCTAGAAAAATTCATGAAAAGGTAAGAAAAGGCAAGGAAAAGGCATAAAAAGCCTAGAAAATGAAAGAAAAGGCAAGAAAAGGCAAGAAAAGGTAATAAAAGTGAAGATAAGGCAATAAAAGGCAAGAAAAGGAAAGATAAGGCAAGATTAGGCAAGAAAAGGCGAGGAAAAGGCAAAAAAAGGCAAGAAAAGGAAAGAAAAGGCAAGAAAAGGTTGGATAAGGCAAGGAAAGGCAAGGAAAAGGCACGAAAAGGGAAGAAATGCAAAAAAAAAGGCAAATAAAGGCAAGAAAAGGAAAGAAAATTCAAGAAAATGCAAGAAAAGGCAAGGAAAAGATAATAAAAAGCAAGAAAAGGTAAGAAAAGGCATGAAAAGGCAAGAAAATGTAAGATAAGGCAACAAAAGGTAAGAAAAGGCTAGAAATGGAAAGAAAAGGCGAGAAAAGGAAAGAAAAGGCAAGAAAAGGTAAGAAAAGGAAAGATAAGGCAAGAAAAGGAAAGAAAAGGCAAGATTAGGCAAGAAAAGGCAAGTAAAAGAAAAGAAAAGGCAAGAAACGCAAGGAATAGGCAAGAAAAGGCAAGAAAAGGTAAGAAAATGCATGGAAAAGGCATTAAAAGACAAGAAAAGGCAAGAAAAAGGCAAGAAAAGGTAAGAAAAGGCAAGAAAAGGCATACAAAAGGCAAGAAAAGCAAGAAAAGGTAAGGAAAAGGCAAGATAAGGTAAGAAAAGGCAAGGAAAAGGCAAGAAAATATTAGGAAAAGGAAACAAAAGGCATAAAAAGCCAGAAAAGGCATGAAAAGGTAAGAAAATGCAAGATAAGGCAAGAAAAGGAAAGAAAAGGAAGATAAGGCAAGAAAATGCAAGGTAAGGCAAGAAAAGGCAAGGAAAAGGAAAGATATGGCAAGAAAAGGCAAGATAAGATAAGAAAAGGCAAGGAAAAGGAAAGAAAAGGCTAGATAAGGCAAGAAAAGGCAGGGAAAAGGCAAGATAAGGAAAGAAAATCCATGGAAAAGGCAAGAAAAGGCAAGGAAAAGGAAAGAAAAGGATAGAAAAAGGCATAAAAAGGCAAGAAAAGGAATGAAAAGGCAAGAAAAGGCAAGATAAGGCAAGAAAAGGCAAGAAAAGGAAAGAAAAGAAAAGGCAAGAAAAGGCATGAAAAGGCAAGAAAAGGTAAGAAAAGGAAAGAAAAGGCAAGAAAAGGAATAAAAAGGCAAGGAAAGGCAAGGAAAAGGCAAGAAAAGGCAAGGAAAAGGCAAGAAAATGCAAGATAAGGCAGGAAAAGGAAAGAAAAGGCATGAAAAGGCAAGAAAAGGAAAGAAATGGCAAGAAAAGGCAAGAAAAGGAAAGAAAAGGAAAGAAAAGGTAAGAAAAGGTAAAAAAATGAAAGATAAGGTAAGAAAAGGCAAGGAAAATAAGGAAAAGGCAGGAAAAGGCAGGAAAAGGCAAGGAAAGGGCATAAAAAGGCAAGAAAAGGCCTGAAAAGGTAAGAAAATGCAAGAAAAGGAAAGATAAGGCAAGAAAATGCATGGTAAGGCAAAAAAAGGCAAGGAAAAGGCTAGATAAGGCGAGAACAAGCAAGAAAAGGCAAGGAAAAGGCATGGAAAAGGCATTAAAAGGAAAGAAAAGTGATGTGAATCTCGTTACGGATCCACGCGAAAGCCGGATCTATCTACGTTCAGATTGATGGAAATCTCGACCCGTTGTTTGCACCTTTGCAAGAACCTCGGTATGAACAACCTCGACCCGCTGCTATAGGGAAATAAGAACCTTGAATTGATGAAGACGCCACAAACGGTGATGTAGATCCGCTTGATAAGTCGAAGGTGAACGAACGGAATCCCTCCGCTGTGTTCGAACAGTTCCGAAGAACCAAGAGAGCAAAGCCCACGTTTTTGTTACTCAAATTATTCTCCTCATTCTCATTGATAAAGCCTTTATATATAGGCAGATTGTTACAAAGAGATTCCTAATTAAATATAACTTCTAACTAGATAAATATGACTTAAAAAGGGAAACTAAAAAGGAAAACAAGTCTAGTACTCCTATGATTGCTAAAAATGTGATTATCACATAATCACATTCCTAAACTGACTTGAACTCTTAAAGAAACGAAATTCTCAAATTATTGACTTCCTAAATAGACTAGAACTTTTATAAAACGAAAATAACATATAATTAACTTCCTAAACAGACTCAAAAACGAAATTAATCTTCTTGCTGATCAGATTCATATCAAAAAGTCAAGCAAATGTAAGAAAAGGCAAGAGAAGGCAAGAAAAGGCAAGCAAGGCAAGAAAAGGAAAGACAAGGCATGAAAAGGCAAGAAAAGTAAAGATAAGGCAAGAAAAGGCATGAAAATGCAAGAAAAGGCAAGGAAAAGGCAAGAAAAGGCAAGAGAAGGAAAGAAAAGGCATGGAAAAGACTTAAAAAGGCAAGGAAAAGGCAAGAAAAGGTAAGAAAAAGCAAGGAAAAGGCAAGAAAAGGCAAGTAAGGAAAGAAAAGGCAAGGAAAAGGTACGAAAAGGCAAGGAAAGGCAAAAAAAGGAAAGAAAAGGAAAGAAAAGGCAAGAAAATGTGAGAAAAGGCAAGGAAAAGCAAGAAAATGCAAGATAAGGAAAGAAAAGGCAAGAAAAGGCAAGGAAAAGGCATGAAAAGGCAAGAAAAGGATAGAAAAGGCAAGAAAAGGAATGATAGGGCAAGAAAAGGCAAGATATGGTAAGAAAAGGTAAGATAATGAATGAAAAGGCAAGAAAAGGCAAGGAAAATGCATGAAAAGGCAAGAAAAGGATAGAAAAGGCAAGAAAAGGAATGATAGGGCAAGAAAAGGCAAGATATGGTAAGAAAAGGCAAGATAAGGCAAGAAAAGGAATGAAAAGGCAAGAAAAGGCAAGATAAATCAAGAAAAGGCAAGCAAGGCAAGAAAAGGAAAGATAAGGCAGGAAAAGGCAAGGAAAAGGAAAGAAAAGGCAAGAGAAGGCATAGAAAAGACATGAAAAGGCAAGGAAAAGGCAAGAAAAGGTAAGAAAAAGAAAGGAAAAGGCAAGAAAATGCAAGAAAAGGTAAGAAGAGGCAAGGAAAAGGAATGAAAAGGCAGGAAAAGGCAAGAAAAGGTAAGAAAAGGCAAGGAAAAGACAAGAAAAGGCAAGATAAGGAAAGAAAAGGCAAGAAAAGGAATGGAAAAGGCATAAAAAGGCAAGAAAAGGCATGAAAAGGGAAGAAAAGGCAAGATAAGGTAAGAAAAGGCAAGATAAGGCAAGAAAGGGCAAGATAAGGCAAGAAAGGGCAAGAAAAGGCAAGAAAAGGACAGATATGTCATGTAAAGGCAAGAAAAGGAAAGAAAAGGCAAGCAAAGGAAAGATAAGGAAAGATAAGGCAAGGCAAAGGCAAGATAAGGCAAGAAAAGGCAAGGAAAAGGCAAGAAAAGGCAAAGAAAAGGCAAGGAAAAGGTAAGGAAAAGGCAAGAAAAGGCATGGAAAATGCATGAAAAGTCAAGGAAAAGGCAAGAAAAGGTAAAAAAAAAGGCAAGGAAAAGGCAAGAAAAGCCAAGATAAGGAAAGAAAAGGATGAAAAGGTAAGAAAAGGAAAGAAATGGCAAGAAAAGTAAAGAAAATGCAAGAAAAGGCATGAAAAGGTAAAAAAAGGAAAGATAAGGTAAGAAAAGGCAAGGAAAAGGCAAGGAAAGGTAAGGAAAAGGCATAAAAATGCAAGAAAAGGGATGAAAAGGTAAGAAAAGGCAAGAAAAGGAAAGGAAAGATAAGGCAAGGAAATGCAAGGTAACGCAAGAAAAGGCAAGGAAAAGGCTAGATAAGGCGAGAACAGGCAAGGAAAAGGCATGGAAAAGGCATGAAACGGCAAGAAAAGGCATAAAAAGGCAGATAAGGAAAGAAAAAGCAAGAAAAGGCATGAAATGGCAAGAAAAGGCAAGATAAGGTAAGAAAAGGCAAGATAAGGAATGAAAGGGCAAGAAAAGGCATGAAAAGGCAAGAAAAGGCCAGATAAGTCAAGAAAAGGCAAGCAAACGCAAGAAAAAGCAAGAGAAGGCAAGAAAAGGCAAGCAAGGAAAGAACAGGAAAGATAAGGCAAGAAAAGGCAAGGAAAAGGAAAGAAAAGGCATGAAAAGGCAAGAAAAGGAAAGTTAAGGCAAGAAAAGGCATGAAAAGGCAAGAAAAGGAAGGAAAAGGCAAGAAAGGGCAAGGAAAAGGCAAGAAAAGGCAAGAGAAGGAAAGAAAAGGCATGGAAAAGACATGCAAAAGCAAGGAAAAGGCAAGAAAAAGAAACAAAAGATAAGAAAAGGTGAGAAAAGGCAAGGAAAAGGCAAGAAAAGGCAAGATAAGGAAAGAAAAGGCAAGAAAACGTAAGGAAAAGGCAAGAAAAGGATAGAAAATGCAAGAAAAGGATTGAAAGGGCAAGAAAAGGCAAGATATGGTAAGAAAATGTAAGATAAGGAATGAAGGGGCAAGAAAAGGCAAGATAAGGCAAGAAATGGAATGAAAAGGCAAGAAAATGCCAGATAAGTCAAGAGAAGGCAAGAAAAGGAATGAAAAGGCAAGAAAAGGCAAGAGAACGCAAGAAAAGGCAAGAGAAGTAAGGAAAATGCAAGAAAAGGCAAGATAAGGAAAGAAAAGGCAAGGAAAAGGTACGAAAAGGCAAGGAAAGGCAAGAAAAGGAAACAAAAGACAAGAAAAGGCAAGAAAAGGTGAAAAAAGGCAAGGAAAAGGAAAGAAAGGGCAAGATAAGGAAAGAAAAGGCAAGAAAATGCAAGGAAAAGGCCTGAAAAGGCAAGAAAGGGATAAAAAATGCAAGAAAAGGAATGAAAGGGCTAGAAAAGGCAAGATATGGTAAGAAAAGGTAGGATAAGGAATGAAGGGGCAAGAAAAGGCAAGATAAGGCAAGAAAATGAATGAAAAGGCAAGAAAAGGCAAGAAAATGCCAAATAAGTCAAGAGAAGGCAAGAAAAGGAATGAAAAGGCAAGAAAAGGTAAGAAAAGGCAAGAGAACACAAGAAAAGGCAAGCAAGGAAAGGAAAGGAAAGATAAGGCCGGAAAAGGCAAGGAAAAGGAAAGAAAAGGCATGGAAAAGGCATGAAAAGGCAAGAAAAGGAAAGATAAGGCAAGAAAATGCATGAAAAGGAAAGAAAAGGCAAGTAAAAGGCAAGGAAAAGGCAAGAAAAGGCATGATAAGGAAAGAAAAGGCATGGAAAAGACATGAAAAGGCAAGAAAAGGTAAAAACATTCAAGGAAAAGGCCAGAAAATGCAAGTTAAGGCATGAAAAGGCAACGAAAAGGTACGAAAAGGCAAGAAAAGGAAAAAAAGGCAAGAAAAGGCAAAAAAAGGTAAGAAAAGGCAAGGAAAAGGCAGGAAAATGCAAGATAAGGAAAGAAAAGGTAAGAAAAGGCAAGGAAAAGGCATGAAAAGGCAAGAATAGGCAAGAAAAGGCATGAAAAGGTAAGATAAGGAATGAAAGGGCAAGATAAGGCAAGAATGGCAAGAAAAGGAAAGAAAGGGGAAAATAAGGAAAGAAAGGGCAAGAAAATGCATGAAAAGGCAAGAAAAGGCAAGAAAAGGACAAATTTGTCAAGAAAAGGCAAGAAAAGGAAACATAAAGCAAGAAAAGGGAAGTAAAAGGAAAGAAAGGCAAGAAAAGGCAAGAAAAGGCATGAAAAGGCAAGAAAAGGCCAGATAAGACAAGAAAAGGCAAGCAAATGCAAAAAAAGGCAAGAGAAGGCAAGAAAAGGCAAGCAAGGCAAGAAAAGGAAAGATAAGGCAAGGAAAAGGTAAGAAAAGGCATGAAAAGGCATGAAAATGCATGAAAAGGAAAGATAAGGCAAGAAAAGGAATGAAAAGGAAATAAAAGGAAAGAAAAGGCAAGAAAAAGGTAAGGAAAAGGCAAGATAAGGAAAGAAAAGGTTTGGAAAAGACTTGAAAAGGCAAGGAAAAGGAAAGAAAAGGTAAGAAAAAGAAAGGAAAAGGCAAGATAAGGAAGAAAAGGCAAGGAAATGGTATGAAAAGGAAAGGAAAAGCAAGAAAAGGAAAGAAAACGCAATAAAAGGCAAGGAAAGGTGAGAAATGGGAAGGAAAAGGCAAGAAAAGGCAAGATAAGGAAAGAAAAAGGCAAGAAAAGGAAAGGAAAAGGCATGAAAAGGCAAGAAAAGTAAAGAAAAGGCAAGATTAGGTAAGAAAAGGCAAGATAAGGAATGAAAGGGCAAGAAATGGCATGGAAAGGTAAGAAAAGTAAAGAAAAAGACAGATATGTCAAGAAAAGGCAAGAAAAGGAAAGAAAAGGCCAGATAAGGTAAGAAAAGGTAAGCAAAGGAAAGAAAAGGAAAGATAAAGCAAGAAAAGGCAAGTAAAATACAAGAAAAGGCAAGAAAATGCATGGAAAAGGCAAGATATGGCAAGAAAAGGCAAGATAAGGCCGGAAAAGGCAAGATAAGGCGAGATAAGGCAAGGAAAGGAAAGAAAAGGCAAGGAAAAGGTAAGAAAAGGTAAGAAAAGGCAAGGAAAATGCATGAAAATTCAAGGAAAAGGCAAGAAAAGGTAAGAAAAGGCAAGGAAAAGGCAAGAAAAGGCAAGATAAGGTAAGAAAAGGCAAGATAAGGAATGAAAGGGCAAGATACGGAAAGAAAAGACATGAAAAAACAAGAAAAGGCAGGAAAAAGATAGATAAGTCGAGAAAAGGCAAGAAAATGAAAGAAAAGGCAAGATAAGGCAAGAAAAGGCAAGCAAAGGCAAGAAAAGGAAAGATAAGGCAAGACAAGGCATGGAAAAGGAAAGATAAGGCAAGAAAAGGAAATAAAACCCATGGAAAAGGCATGAAAATGCAAGAAAAGGAAAGATAAGGCAAGAAAATGCATGAAAAGGAAAGAAAAGGCAAGTAAAAGGCAAGGAAAAGGCAAGAAAAGGCATGATAAGGAAAGAAAAGGCATGGAAAAGACATGAAAAGGCAAGAAAAGGTAAAAACATGCAAGGAAAAGGCCAGAAAATGCAAGTTAAGGCAAGAAAAGGCAACGAAAAGGTACGAAAAGGCAAGAAAAGGAAAAAAAGGCAAGAAAAGGCAAAAAAAGGTAAGAAAAGGCAAGGAAAAGGCAGGAAAATGCAAGATAAGGAAAGAAAAGGTAAGAAAAGGCAAGGAAAAGGCATGAAAAGGCAAGAATAGGCAAGAAAAGGCATGAAAAGGTAAGATAAGGAATGAAAGGGCAAGATAAGGCAAGAATGGCAAGAAAAGGAAAGAAAGGGGAAAATAAGGAAAGAAAGGGCAAGAAAATGCATGAAAAGGCAAGAAAAGGCAAGAAAAGGACAAATTTGTCAAGAAAAGGCAAGAAAAGGAAACATAAAGCAAGAAAAGGGAAGTAAAAGGAAAGAAAGCCAAGAAAAGGCAAGAAAAGGCATGAAAAGGCAAGAAAGGCCAGATAAGACAAGAAAAGGCAAGCAAATGCAAAAAAAGGCAAGAGAAGGCAAGAAAAGGCAAGCAAGGCAAGAAAAGGAAAGATAAGGCAAGGAAAAGGTAAGAAAAGGCATGAAAAGGCATGAAAATGCATGAAAAGGAAAGATAAGGCAAGAAAAGGAATGAAAAGGAAATAAAAGGAAAGAAAAGGCAACAAAAAGGTAAGGAAAAGGCAAGATAAGGAAAGAAAAGGTTTGGAAAAGACTTGAAAAGGCAAGGAAAAGGAAAGAAAAGGTAAGAAAAAGAAAGGAAAAGGCAAGATAAGGAAGAAAAGGCAAGGAAATGGTATGAAAAGGAAAGGAAAAGCAAGAAAAGGAAAGAAAACGTAATAAAAGGCAAGGAAAGGTGAGAAATGGGAAGGAAAAGGCAAGAAAAGGCAAGATAAGGAAAGAAAAAGGCAAGAAAAGGAAAGGAAAAGGCATAAAAAGGCAAGAAAAGTAAAGAAAAGGCAAGATTAGGTAAGAAAAGGCAAGATAAGGAATGAAAGGGCAAGAAATGGCATGGAAAGGTAAGAAAAGTAAAGAAAAAGACAGATATGTCAAGAAAAGGCAAGAAAAGGAAAGAAAAGGCCAGATAAGGTAAGAAAAGGTAAGCAAAGGAAAGAAAAGGAAAGATAAAGCAAGAAAAGGCAAGTAAAATACAAGAAAAGGCAAGAAAATGCATGGAAAAGGCAAGATATGGCAAGAAAAGGCAAGATAAGGCCGGAAAAGGAAAGATAAGGTGAGATAAGGCAAGGAAAGGAAAGAAAAGGCAAGGAAAAGGTAAGAAAAGGTAAGAAAAGGCAAGGAAAATGCATGAAAATTCAAGGAAAAGGCAAGAAAAGGTAAGAAAAGGCAAGGAAAAGGCAAGAAAAGGCAAGATAAGGTAAGAAAAGGCAAGATAAGGAATGAAAGGGCAAGATACGGAAAGAAAAGACATGAAAAAACAAGAAAAGGCAGGAAAAAGATAGATAAGTCGAGAAAAGGCAAGAAAATGAAAGAAAAGGCAAGATAAGGCAAGAAAAGGCAAGCAAAGGCAAGAAAAGGAAAGATAAGGCAAGACAAGGCATGGAAAAGGAAAGATAAGGCAAGAAAAGGAAATAAAACCCATGGAAAAGGCATGAAAATGCAAGAAAAGGAAAGATAAGGCAAGAAAATGCATGAAAAGGCAAGAAAAGGAAAAAAAGGAAAGGAAAAGGCAAGAAAAGGCAAGGAAAAGGCATGGAAAAGGTATGAAAAGGTAAGAAAAGGAAAGATAAGGCAAGAAAAGGCATGAAAAGGCAAGAAAAGGCAAGGAAAAGGCAAGAAAAGGCAAGATAAGGAAAGAAAAGGCATGGAAAAGACATGAAAATGCAAGGAAAAGGCAAGAAAAGGTAAGAAAAAGCAAGGAAAAGGCAAGAAAATGCAAGTTAAGGAAAGAAATGGCAAGAAAAATGTACGAAAAGGCAAGAAAAGGCAAGAAAAGGAAAAAAGGCAAGAAAAGTTAAGAAAAGGTAAGAAAAGGCAAGGAAAAGGCAAGAAAAGGCAAGGAAAAGGCATGAAAAGGCAAGAATAGGCAAGAAAAGGCATGAAAAGGTAAGATAAGGAATGAAAGGGCAAGATAAGGCAAGAAAGGCAAGAACAGGAAAGAAATTGCAAGATAAGGAATGAAATGGCAAGATAAGGCAAGAAAGGGCAAGAAAAGGCATGAAAAGGAAAGAAAAGGACAGATATGTCAAGAAAAGGCAAGAAAATGCAAGAAAAGGAAAGCAAAGGCAAGAAAAGAAACATAAAGCAAAAAAAGGCAAGTAAAAGGAAAGAAAGGCAAGAAAAGCAAAGAAAAGGCAAGAAAAGGCAAGAAAATGGCAAGAAAACGCAAGAACAAGGAAGGAAAAGGCAAGAAAAGGCAAGATAAGGCAAGGAAATGAAAGAAAAGGCAAGGAAAAGGCAAGAAAAGGAAAGATAAGGTAAGAAAATGCATGAAAAGGCAAGAAAAGGAAAAAAAAGGCAAGGAAAAGGCAAGAAAAGGCAAGGAAAATGCATAAAATTTCAAGCAAAAGGCAAGAAAAGGTAAGAAAAGGCAAGATAAGGAATGAAAGGGCAACATCCGGCAAGAAAAGACATGAAAATCAAGAAAAGGGAGGAAAAAGAGAGATAAGTCAAGAAGAGGCAAGAAAAGGCAAGAAAAGGCAAGATAAGGCAAGCAAAGGCAAAAAAAGGAAAGATAAGGCAAGAAAAGGCAAGGAAAAGGAAAGATAAGGCAAGAAAAGGAAAAAAAAGGCAATAAAAGCCATGGAAAAGGCATCAAAATGTAAGAAAAGGAAAGATAAGGCAACAAAATGCATGGAAAGGCAAGAAAAGGAAAAAAAGGCAAGGAAAAGGCAAGATAAGGCAGGAAAGGCAAGAAATGGCAAGGAAAAGGCATGGAAAAGGCATGAAAAGTAAAGAAAAGAAAAGATAAGGCAAGAAAAGGCATGAAAAGGAAAGAAAAGGAAAGAAAAGGCAAGGAAAAGGCAAGGAAAAGGCAAGAAAAGGCAAGATAAGGTAAGAAAAGGCATTGAAAAGACATGAAAATGCAAGGAAAAGGTAGGAAAAGGTAAGAAAAAGCAAGGAAAAGGCAAGAAAATGCAAGTTAAGGCAAGAAAAGGCAAGGAAAAGGTAGGAAAAGGCAAGAAAAGGCAAGAAAAGGAAAAAAAGGCAAGAAAAGGCAAGAAAAAGTAAGAAAAGGCAATGAAAAGGCAAGAAAATGCAAGATAAGGAAAGAAAAGATAAGAAAAGGCAATGAAAAGGCAAGAAAATGCAAGATAAGGAAAGAAAAGATAAGAAAAGGCAAGGAAAAGGCATGAAAAGGCAAGAATAGGCAAGAAAAGGCATGAAAAGGTAAGATAAGGAATGAAAGGGCAAGATAAGGCTAGAAAAGGAAAGAAATGGTAAGATAAGGAATGAAAGGACAAGATAAGGCAAGAAAGGGCAAGAAAAGGCAAGCAAAGGCATGAAAAAACAAGAAAAGGCAAGAAAAGGACAGATATGTCAAGAAAAGGCAAGCAAAGGCCAGAAAAGGAAACATAAAGCAAGAAAAGGCAAGTAAAAGGAAAGAAAAGTCAAGAAAAGGCAAGAAAAAGGCAAGAAAAGGTAAGAAAAGGCAAGGAAAAGGCAAGAAAAGGTTAAAAAAAGGTAAGATAAGGTAAGAAAAGGCAAGGAAAAGGCAAGAAAAGGCAAGGACAGGCAGGAAAAGGCAAGGAAAAGGTAGGAAAAGGCATAAAAAGGCAAGAAAAGGCATGAAACGGTAAGAAAAGGCAATAAAATGAAAGAAAAAGAAAGAAAAGGAAAGATAAGGCAAGAAAATGCAAGGTAAGGCAAGGAAAAGGCTAGATAAGGCAAGAACAGGCAAGAAAAGGCAAGGAAAAGGTATGGAAAAGGCATGAAAAGGCAAGACAATGTAAGAAAAGGCAAGATAAGGAATGAAAGGGCAAGAAAAGGCATGAGAAGTCAAGAAAAGGCCAGATAAGTCAAGAAAAGGAAAGCAAACACAAGAAAGGGCAAGAGAAGGCAAGAAAAGGCAAGCAAGGCAAGACAAGGAAAGATAAGGCAAGGAAAAGATAAGAAAAGGCAAGAAAAGGAAAGATAAGGCAAGAAAAGGCATGAAAAGGCAAGAAAAGGAAAGAAAAGGCAAGAAAAGGCATGAAAAGGCAAGAAAAGGAAAGAAAAGGCAAGGAAAAGGAAAGAAAAGGTAAGAAAAAGCAAGGAAAAGGCAAGAAAAGGCAAGATAAGGAAAGAAAAGGCAAGGAAAAGGTACGAAAAGGCAAGGAAAGGTAAGAAAATGCAAGGAAAGGTAAGAAATTGCAAGGAAAAGGCATGAAAAGGCAAGATAAGGAAAGAAAAGGCAAGAAAAGGCAAGGAAAAGGCATGAAAAGGCAAGAAAAGGTAAGAAAATGTCAGATATGTCAAGAAAAGGCAAGAAAAGGAAAGAAAAGGCCAGATAAGGCAAGAAAAGGCAAGCAAAGGAAAGAAAAGGAAAGATAAAGCAAGAAAAGGCAAGTAAAATGATTTAAAAGGCAAGAAAAGGCAAGAAAAGGAAAGATAACGAAAGAAAAGGCAAGATAAGGTAAGAAAAGGCAAGGAAAAGTCAAGAAAAGGCGAGATAAGGCAAGGAAAGGAAAGAAAAGGCAAGGAAAAGGCAAGAAAAGGTAAGAAAAGGTAAGAAAAGGCAAGGAAAAGGCAAGAAAAGGTAAGAAAAGGCAAGATAAGGAATGAAAGGGCAAGATATGGCAAGAAAAGATATGAAAAAGCAAGAAAAGAAAAGAAAAGGCAAGATAAGGCAAGAAAAGGCAAGCAAAGGCAAGAAAAGCAAAGATGAGGCAAGGAAAAGGCAAGAAAAGGCATGAAAAGGCAAGAAAAGGAAAGATAAGGCAAGAAAAGGCATGAAAAGGCAAGAAAAGGAAAGAAAAGGCAAGGAAAAGGTGAGGAAAAGGCAAGATAAGGAAAGAAAAGGCATGAAAAAAAAAAGAAAAGGCAAGGAAAAGGAAAGAAAAGGTAAGAAAAAGCAAGGAAAAGGCAAGAAAAGGCAAGATAAGGAAAGAAAAGGCAAGGAAAGGCAAGAAAAGGAAAGAAAAGGCAAGAAAAGGGAAGGAAAGGTGAGAAATGGCAAGTAAAAGGCAAGAAATGGTAAGATAAGGAAAGAAAAGGCAAGATAAGGCAAGGAAAAGGCATGAAAAGGCAAGAAAAGGAAAGAAAAGGCAAGAAAAGGCAAGATCAGGTAAGAAAAGGCAAGATAAGGAATGAATGGGCAAGATAAGGCAAGAAAAGGCATTGAAAAGGCAAGAAAAGTCAAGAAAAGGACAGATATGTCAAGAAAAGGCAAGAAACGGAAAGAAAAGGCCAGATAAGGCAAGAAAAGGCAAGCAAAGGAAAGAAAAGGAAAGATAAAGCAAGAAAAGGCAAGTAAAATGATTGAAAAGGCAAGAAAATGCAAGAAAATGCATGGAAAAGGCAAGAAAAGGCAAGAAAATGCATGGAAAAGGCAAGATAAGGAAAGGAAAAGCAAGGAAAAGGCAAGAAAAGGCAAGATAAGGCAAGAAAAGGCAAGGAAAAGGTAAGAAAAGGCGAGATAAGGCAAGGAAAGGAAAGAAAAGACAAGGAAAGGTAAGAAAAGGTATGAAAAGGCAAGGAAAATGCATGAAAATTCAAGAAAAAGGCAAGAAAAGGTATGAAAAGGCAAGGAAAAGGCAAGGAAATGCAAGATAAGGTAAGAAAAGGCAAGATAAGGAATGAAAGGGCAAGATACGGCAAGAAAAGACATGAAAAAGCAAGAAAAGGTAGAAAAAAGATAGATAAGCCATGGAAAAGGCATGAAAATGTAAGAAAAGGAAAGATAAGGTAAGAAAATGCATGAAAAGGCAAGAAAAGGAAAAAAAAAGGCAAGGAAAAGGCAAGAAAAGGCAAGGAAATGCAAGAAAAGGCAAGAAAAGCCAAGGAAAAGGCATGGAAAAGGCTTGAAAAGTCAAGAAAAGGAATGATATGGCAAGAAAAGGCATGAAAAGGCAAGAAAAGGAAAGAAAAGGCAAGGAAAAGGCAAGGAAATGGAAAGAAAAGGCAAGATAAGGAAAGAAAAGGCATGGAAAAGATATGAAAGTGCAAGGAAAAGGCAAGAAAAGTAAGAAAAAGCAAGGAAAAGGTGAGAAAATGCAATTTAAGGCAAGAAAAGGCTAGCAAAAGGTACAAAAAGGCAAGAAAAGGCAAGAAAAGGAAAGAAAAGGTAAGAAAAGGCAAGGAAAAGGCAAGAAAATGCAAGATAAGGAAAGAAAAGGCAAGAAAAGGCAAGGAAAAGGCATGAAAAGGCAAAAATAGGCAAGAAAAGGCATGAAAAGGTAAGATAAAGAATGAAAGGGAAAGATAAGGCAAGAAAAGCAAGAAAAGGAAAGAAATGGCAAGATAAGGAATGAAAGGGCAAGATAAGGCAAGAAAGGGCAAGAAAAGGCATGAAAAGGCAAGAAAAGGACAGATATGTCAAGAAAAGGGAAGAAAAGGAAACATAAAGTAAAAAAAGGCAAGTAAAAGGAAAGAAAGGCAAGAAAAGGCAAGAAAAGGCAAGAAAAAGGCAAGAAAAGGCAAGGAAAAGGCAAGAAAAGGCGTGATAAGGCAAGGAAATGAAAGAAAAGGCAAGGATAAGGTAAGGAAAAGGCAAGAAAAGGCATGGAAAAGGCATGAAAAGGCAAGATAAGGAAAGGAAAAGCAAGAAAAGGCAAGAAAAGGTAAGAAATGGCAAAAATGGTAAGATAATGTAAGAAAATGCAAGATAAGGAATGAAAGGGCAAGAAAAGGCATGAAAAAGCAAGAGAAGGAAAGAAAAGGCAAGCAAGGCAAGAAATGGAAAGATGAGGCAAGGAAAAGGCAAGAAAAGGTAAGAAAAGGCAAGATAAGGAATGAAAGGGCAAGATATGGCAAGAAAAGACATGAAAAAGCAAGAAAAGAAAAGAAAATGCAAGATAAGGCAAGAAAAGGCAAGCATAGGCAAGAAAAGGAAAGATGAGGCAAGGAAAAGGCAAGAAAAGGCAAGAAAAGGAAAGATAAGGCAAGAAAAGGCATGAAAAGGCAAGAAAAGGAAAGAAAATGCAAGGAAAAGGCAAGGAAAAGGCAAGATAAGGAAAGAAAAGGCATGGAAAAGACATGAAAAGGCAAGGAAAAGGAAAGAAAACGTAAGAAAAAGCGAGGAAAAGGCAAGAAAAGGCAAGATAAGGAAAGAAATGGCAAGGAAAAGGTACGAAAAGGCAAGGAAAGGCAAGAAAAGGAAAGAAAAGGCAAGAAGAGGGAAGGAAAGGTGTGAAATGGAAAGGAAAAGGCAAGAAAAGGCAAGAAAAGGCAAGGAAAGGCAAGGAAAAGGCATGAAAAGGCAAGAAAAAGAAAGAATAGGCAAGAAAAGGCAAGAAAAGGCAAGATTAGGTAAGAAAAGGCAAGATAAGGAATGAAAGGGCAAGGTAAGTAACGAAAAGGAAAGAAAAGGAAAGATAAGGCAAGATAAGGCAAGAAAAGGAAAGATAAGGCAAGGTAAGGCAAGAAAAGGCAAGGAAAAGGTAAGAAAAGGCATGGAAAAGTTATAAAATGCAAGAAAAGGAAAGATAAGACAAGAAAAGGCATGAAAAGGCAAGAAAAGGAAAGACATGGCAAGGAAAAGGCAAGAAAAGGGAAGATAAGGCAATTTAAGGCAAGAAAAGGAAAGAAAAGGCAAGCAAAAGGCAAGAAAAGGTAAGATAGGGCAAGATAGGGCAAGAAAAGAAAAGAAAATGAAAGATGAGGCAAGAAAAGGCAAGATAAGGCAAGAAAGTGGCAAGAAAAATCAAGATAAGGAAAGAAAAGGCAAGATTAGGCAAGATAAGGCAAGAAAAGGGAAGGAAAGGCAAGAAAAGGAACGCAAATGAAAGACGAGGAAAGAAAATGCAAGATAAGGCAAGAAAAGGAAAGAAAAGGAATGATAAGGAAAGATAAGGCAAGATAAGGCAAGAAAATGCAAGGTAATGCAAGAAAAGGGAAGGAAAAGGAAAGATATGGCAAGATAAGGCAAGAAAAGGCAAGAAAAGGCAAGGAAAAGGCAAGATAAGGAAAGAAAATCCATGGGAAAGGTAAGAAAAGGCAAGAAAAGGCAAGAAAAGGAAAGAAAAGGCAAGAAAAGTAATGAAAAGGCAAGAAAAGGCATGGGAAAGGCAAGAAAAGGCAAGCAAAAGGCAATATAAGGCAAGAAAAGACAAGATAAGGCAAGAAAAGGCAAGGAAAAGGCAAGAAAATGCAAGATAAGGCAGGAAAAGGAAAGGAAAAGGCAAGAAAAGGCAAAATAAGGAAAGAAAAGGCATGAAAAGGCAAGAAAAGGAAAGAAATGGCAAGAAAAGGAAAGAAAAGGAAAGAAAAGGCAAGAAAAGGTAAGAAAATGAAAGATAAGGTAAGAAAAGGCAAGGAAAAGGAAAGAAAAGGCAAGGAAAGATAAGGAAAAGGCAGGAAAAGGCAAGGAAAAGGCATAAAAAGGCAAGAAAAGGCCTGAAAACGTAAGAAAATGCAAGAAAAGGAAAGACAAGGCAAGAAAATGCATGGTAAGGCAAAAAAAGGCAAGGAAAAGGCTAGATAAGGCGAGAACAGGCAAGAAAAGGCAAGGAAAAGGCATGAAAAGGAAAGAAAAGGCAAGCTAATGCAAGAAAAGGCAAGAGAAGGCAAGAAAAGGCAAGCAAGGCAAGAAAAGGAAAGACAAGGCATGAAAAGGCAAGAAAAGTAAAGATAAGGCAAGAAAAGGCATGAAAAGGGAAGAAAAGGAAAGAAAAGGAAAGAAAAGGCAAGGAAAAGGCAAGAAAAGGCAAGAGAAGGAAAGAAAAGGTAAGAAAAAGCAAGGAAAAGCAAGGAAAAGGCAAGTAAGGAAAGAAAAGGCAAGAAAAGGCAAGGAAAAGGCATGAAAAGGCAAGAAAAGGATAGAAAAGGCAAGAAAAGGAATGATAGGGCACGAAAAGGCAAGATATGATAAGAAAAGGTAAGATAAGACATGAAAAGGCAAGAAAAGGCAAGGAAAAGGCATGAAAAGGCAAGAAAAGGATAGAAAATGCAAGAAAGGGAATGATAGGGCAAGAAAAGGCAAGATATGGTAAGAAAAGGCAAGATAAGGCAAGAAAAGGAGTGAAAAGGCAAGAAAAGGCCAGATAAATTAAGAAAAGGCAAGCAAATGCAAGAAAAGGCAACCAAGGCAAGAAAAGGAAAGATAAGGCAGGAAAAGGCATGGAAAAGGAAAGAAAAGGCAAGAAAAGGCATGGAAAACACATGAAAAGGTAAGAAAAGGTAAGAAAAGGCAAGGAAAAGGCAAGGAAAGGTAAGGAAAAGGCATAAAAAGGCAAGAACTGGGATGAAAAGATAAGAAAAGGCAAGAAAAGGCAAGAAAAGGAAAGATAAGGCAAGGAAATGCAAGGTAAGGCAAGAAAAGGCAAGGAAAAGGCTAGATAAGGCGAGAACAGGCAAGGAAAAGGCATGGAAAAGGCATGAAAAGGCAAGAAAATGCATGAAAATGCAGATAAGGAATGAAAAAGCAAGAAAAGGCATGAAATGGTAAGAAAAGGCCAGATAAGTCAAGAAAAGGCATGCAAATGCAAGAAAAAGCAAGAGAAGGCAAGAAAAGGCAAGCAAGGAAAGAAAAGGAAAGATAAGGCAAGAAAAGGGAAGGAAAAGGAAAGAAAGGCAAGAAAAGGCATGAAAAGGCAAGAAAAGGAAAGTTAAGGCAAGAAAAGGGATGAAAAGGCAGGAAAAGCAAAGAAAAGGCAAGGAAAAGGCAAGAGAAGGAAAGAAAAGGCATGGAATAGACATGAAAAGGAAAGGAAAGGCAAGATAAGGAAAGAAAAGGTGAGAAAAGGCATGGAAAAGGCAAGAAAAGGCAAGATAAGGAAAGAAAAGGCAAGAAAATGCAAGGAAAAGGCATGAAAAGGCAAGAAAAGGATAGAAAATGCAAGAAAAGGAATGAAAGGGCAAGATATGGTAAGAAAAGGTAAGATAAGGAATGTAGGGGCAAGAAAAGGCAAGATAAGGCAAGAAAAGGAATGAAAAGGCAAGAAAATGCCAGATAAGTCAAGAGAAGGTAAGAAAAGGAATGAAAAGGCAAGAAAAGGAAGAGAACGCAAGAAAAGGCAAGAGAAGCAAGGAAAATGCAAGAAAAGGCAAGATAAGGAAAGATAAGGCAAGAAAAGGCATGAAAAGGCAAGAAAAGGAAAGAAAAGGCAAGGAAAAGGCAAGAAAAGGCATGATAAGGAAAGAAAAGGCATGAATAAGACATGAAAATGCATGGAAAAGGCAAGAAAAGGTAAGAAAATGCAAGGAAAAGGCAAGAAAATGCAAGTTAGGGCAAGAAAAGGAAAGGAAAAGGTACAAAAAGGCAAGAAAGGGAAAAAAGACAAGAAAAGGCAAAAAAAGGTAAGAAAAGGCAAGGAAAAGGCAAAAAAATGCAAGATAAGGAAAGAAAAGGTAAGAAAAGGCAAGGAAAAGGCATGAAAAGGCAAGAATAGGCAAGAAAAGGCATGAAAAGGTAAGATAAGGAATGAAAGGGAACATAAGGCAAGAAAGGCAAGAAAAGGAAAGAAAGGGCAAAAAAAGGAAAGAAAGGGCAAGAAAATGCATGAAAAGGCAAGAAATGGCAAGAAAAGGACAGATTTGTCAAGAAAAGGCAAGAAAAGGAAACATAAAGCAAGAAAAGGCAAGTTAAAGGAAAGAAAGGCAAGAAAAGGCAAGAAAAGGCAAGAAAAAGGCAAGAAAAGGCAAGAAAAGGCATGAAAAGGCAAGAAAAGGCCAGATAAGTCAAGAAAAGGCAAGGAAATGCAAAAAAAGGCAAGAGAAGGCAAGAAAAGGCAAGCAAGGCAAGAAAAGGAAAGATAAGGCAAGGAAAAGATAAGAAAAGGCATGAAAATGCATGAAAAGGAAAGCTAAGGCAAGAAAAGGAATGAAAAGGCAATAAAAGGAAAGAAAAGGCAAGTAAAAGGCAAGGAAAATGCAAGAAAAGGAAAGAAAAAGCATGGAAAAGACATCAAAAGGCAAGGAAAAGGAAAGAAACGGTAAGAAAAAGCAAGGAAAAGGCAAGATAAGGAAGAAAACGCAAGGAAATGGTACGAAAAGGCAAGGAAAAGCAAGAAAAGGCAAAAAAAGGCAAGGAAAGGTGAGAAATGGCAAGGAAAAGGTAAGATAAGGCAAGATAAGGAAAGAAAAGGCAAGAAAAGGCAAGGAAAAGGCATGAAAAGGCAAGAAAAGGAAAGAAAATGCAAGATTAGGTAAGAAAAGGCAAGATAAGGAATGAAGGGGCAAGAAATGGCATGGAAAGGCAAGAAAAGTAAAGAAAAAGACAGATATGTCAAGAAAAGGCAAGAAAAGGAAAGAAAAGGCTAGATAAGGTAAGAAAAGGTAAGCAAAGGAAAGAAAAGGAAAGATAAAGCAAGAAAAGGCAAGTAAAAGACAAGAAAAGGCAAGAAAATGCATGGAAAAGGCAAGGAAAAGGCAAGATATGGAAAGAAAAGGCAAGATATGGCAAGAAAAGGCAAGGAAAAGGCAAGAAAAGGCAAAATAAGGCAGGAAAAGGCAAGATAAGGCGAGATAAGGAAAGAAAAGGCAAGATAAGGAAAGAAAAGGCAGGAAAAGGCAAGGAAAAGGCATGAAAAGGCAAGAAAAGGAAAGAAAAGGCAAGATTAGGTAAGAAAAGGCAAGATAAGGAATGCAAGGGCAAGATAAGGCAAGAAATGGCAATGAAAAGGCAAGAAAAGTCAAGAAAAGGACAGATATGTCAAGAAAAGGCAAGAAAAGGAAAGAAAAGGCCAGATAAGGCAAGAAAAGGTAAGCAAAGGAAAGAAAAGGTAAGATAAAGCAAGAAAAGGCTAGTAAAAGACAAGAAAAGGCAAGAAAATGCATGGAAAAGGCAAGGAAAAGGCAAGATAAGGAAAGAAAAGGCAAGATATGGCAAGAAAAGGCAAGGAAAAGGCAAGAAAAGGCAAGATAAGGTAAGAAAAGGCAAGATAAGGCGAGATAAGGCAAGGAAAGGAAAGAAAAGGCAAGGAAAAGGTAAGAAAAGGTAAGAAAAGGCAAAGAAAATGCATGAAAATTCATGGAAAAGGCAAGAAAAGGTAAGAAAAGGCAAGGAAAAGGCAAGAAAAGGCAAGGAAAAGGTAAGAAAAGGTAAGAAAAGGCAAAGAAAATGCATGAAAATTCAAGGAAAAGGCAAGAAAAGGTAAGAAAAGGCAAGGAAAAGGCAAGAAAAGGCAAGATAAGGTAAGAAAAGGCAAGAGAAGGAATGAAAGGGCAAGATACGGCAAGAAAAGTCATGAAAAAGCAAGAAAAGGCAGGAAAAAGACAAATAAGTCGATAAAAGGCAAGAAAAGGCAGGAAAATGAAAGAAAAGGCAAGATAAAGCAAGAAAATGCAAGAAAAGGAAAGATAAGGCAAGAAAAGGCAAGGAAAAGGAAAGAGAAGGCAAGAAAAGGCAATAAAACCCATGGAAAAGGCATGAAAATGCAAGAAAAGGAAAGACAAGGCAAGAAAATGCATGAAAAGGCAAGAAAAGGAAAAAAAAGGAAAGGAAAAGGCAAGAAAAGGCAAGGAAAAGGCATGGAAAAGGCATGAAAATGCGAGAAAAGGAAAGATAAGGCAAGAAAAGGCATGAAAAGCCAAGAAAAGGCAAGGAAAAGGCAAGAAAAGGCAAGATAAGGAAAGAAAAGGCATGGAAAAGACATGAAAATGCAAGGAAAAGGCAAGAAAAGGTAAGAAAAAGCAAGGAAAATGCAAGAAAATGCAAGATAAGGAAAGAAAAGGCAAGGAAAAGGCATGAAAAGGCAAGATTAGGCAAGAAAAGGCATGAACAGGAAAGAAATAGGAAGATAAGGAATGAAAGGGCAAGATAAGGCAAGAAAGGGCAAGATAAGGCATGAAAAGGCAAGAAAAGGACAGATATGTCAAGAAAAGGCAAGAAAAGGCAAGCAAAGGCAAGAAAAGGAAACATAAAGCAAAAAAAGGCAAGTAAAAGGAAAGAAAGTGCAAGAAAAGGAAAGAAAAGGCAAGAAAAGGCAAGAAAAGGCAAGGAAAAGGCATGAAAATTCAAGGAAAAGGCAAGAAAAGGTAAGAAAAGGCAAGGTGAAGGCAAGAAAAGGCAAGATAAGGTAAGAAAAGGCAAGATAAGGAATGAAAGGGCAAGATACGGCAAGAAAAGACATGAAAAAGCAAGAAAAGGCAGGAAAAAGACAAATAAGTCGAGAAAAGGCAAAAAAAGGCAAGAAAATGAAAGAAAAGGCAAGATAAGGCAAGAAAAGGCAAGAAAAGGAAAGATAAGGCAAGAAAAGGCAAGGAAAAGGCAAGAAAAGGCAATAAAACCCATGGAAAAGGCATGACAATGCAAGAAAAGGAAAGACAAGGCAAGAAAATGCATGAAAAGGCAAGAAAAGGAAAAAAAAGGAAAGGAAAAGGCAAGAAAAGGCAAGGAAAAGGCATGGAAAAGGCATGAAAAGGCGAGAAAAGGAAAGATAAGGCAAGAAATGGCAAGAAAAGGCAAGGAAAAGGCATGAAAAGGCAAGATAAGGAAAGAAAAGGCATGGAAAAGACATGAAAATGCAAGGAAAAGGCAAGAAAAGATAAGAAAAAGCAAGGAAAAGGCAAGAAAATGCAAGTTAAGGAAAGAAATGGTAAGAAAAATGTACGAAAAGGCAAGAAAAGGCAAGAATAGGAAAAAAGGCAAGAATAGGCAAGAAAAGGCATGAAAGGGTAAGATAAGGAATGAAAGGGGAAGATAAGGCAAGAAAGGCAAGAACAGGAAAGAAATGGCAAGATAAGGAATGAAAGGGCAAGATAAGGCAAGAAAGGGCAAGAAAAGGCATGAAAAGGCAAGAAAAGGACAGATATGTCAAGAAAATGCAAGAAAAGGCAAGCAAAGGCAAGAAAAGGAAACATAAAGAAAAAAAAGGCAAGTAAAACGAAAGAAAGGCAAGAAAAGGAAAGAAAAGGCAAGAAATGGCAAGGAAAAGGCAAGAAAAGATGAGATAAGGCAAGGAAATGAAAGAAAAGGCAAGGAAAAGGTAAGGAAAAGGCAAGAAAAGGCATGGAAAATGCATGAAAAGTCAAAGAAAAGGCAAGAAAAGGTAAGGAAAGGCAAGGACAAGGCAAGAAAAGGCAAGATAAGCAAAGAAAAGGCATGAAAAGGCAAGAAAAGGTTAAAAAAAGGAAAGATAAGGTAAGAAAAGGCAAGGAAAAGGCAAGAAAAGGAAAGGAAAGGCAAGGAAAAGGGAGGAAAAGGCAAGGAAAAGGTAGGAAAAGGCATAAAAAGGCATGAAAAGGCATGAAAAGGTAAGAAGAGGCAAGAAAAGGAATGAAAAGGAAAGATAAGGCAAGAAAATGCAAGGTAAGGCAAGGAAAAGGCTAGATAAGGCGAGAACAGGCAAGAAAAGGCAAGGAAATGGTATGGAAAAGACATGAAAAGGCAAGAAAAGGCATGAAAAGGCAAGATAAGGAAAGGAAAAGCAAGAAAAGAAAAGGCAAGAAAAGGCAAGAAATGGCAAGATAATGTAAGAAAATGCAAGATAAGGAATGAAAGGGCAAGAAAAGGCATGAAAAGGCAAGAAAATTCAAGCAAACGCAAGAAAAGGCAAGAGAAGGCAAGAAAAGGCAAGCAAGGCAAGAAAAGGAATGATGAGGCAAGGAAAAGGCATGAAAAGGCATGAAAAGGAAAGATAAGGCAAGAAAAGGCATGAAAAGGCAAGATAAGGAAAGAAAAGGCATAGAAAAGACAGGAAAGAAAAGCTAAGAAAAAGTAAGGAAAAGGCAAGATTAGGAAAGAAAAGGCAAGGAAATGGTATGAAATTGCTAGGAAAGGCAAGAAAAGGCAAGAAAAGGGAAGAAAAGGTGAGAAATGGCATGGAAAAGACAAGAAAAGGCAAGATAAGGAAAGAAAAGGCAAGAAAAGGCAAGGAAAAGGCATGAAAAGGCAAGAAAAGGAAAGAAAAGGCAAGATTAGGTAAGAAAAGGCAAGATAAGGAATGAAAGGGCAAGATAAGGCAAGAAAAGGCAATGAAAAGGCAAGAAAAGTCAAGAAAAGGACAGATATGTCAAGAAAAGGCAAGAAAAGGAAAGAAAAGGCCAGATAAGGCAAGAAAAGGCAAGCAAAGGAAACAAAAGGAAAGATAAAGCAAGAAAAGGAAAGTAAAATAATTAAAAAGGCAAGAAAAGGCAAGAAAATGCATTGAAAAGGCAAGATATGGCAAGAAAAGGCAAGGAAAAGGCAAGAAAAGGCAAGATTAGGCAAGAAAAGGCAAGGAAAAGGCAAGAAAAGGTAAGAAAATGTAAGAAAAGGTAAGGAAAATGCATGAAGATTCAAGGAAAATGCAAGAAAAGGTAAGAAAAGGCAAGGAAAAGGCAAGGAAAGGCAAGATAAGGTAAGAAAAGGCAAGATAAGGAATGAAAGGGCAAGATACAGTAAGAAAAGACATAAAAAAGCAAGAAAAGGTAGAAAAAAGATAGATAAGTCAAGAAAAGGCAAAATAAGGCAAGGAAATCCAAGCAAAGGCAAGAAAAGGAAAGATAAGGTAAGAAAATGCAAGGAAAAGGAAAGATAAGGCAAGAAAAGGAAAGAAAAGGCAATAAAACCAATGGAAAAGGCATGAAAATGTAAGAAAAGGAAAGATAAGGTAAGAAAATGCATGAAAAGGAAAGAAAAGGAAAAAAAAGGCAAGGAAAAGGTAAGATAAGGCAAGGAAAGGCAAGAAGGAAAAGGCATGGAAAAGGCATGAAAAGTCAAGAAAAGGAAAGATAAGGCAAGAAAAGGCATGAAAAGGCAAGAAAAGGAAAGAAAAGGCAAGGAAAAGGCAAGATAATGAAAGAAAAGGCATGGAAAAGACATGAAAATGCAAGGAAAAGGCAAGAAAAGTAAGAAAAAGCAAGGAAAAGGTGAGAAAATGCAAGTTAAGGCAAGAAAAGGCAGGGAAATGGTACGAAAAGGCAAGAAAAGAAAAAAAAAGGAAAAAAAGGTAAGAAAAGGCAAGAAAATGTAAGAAAAGGCAAGGAAAAGGCAAGAAAATGCAAGATAAGTTAAGAAAAGGCAAGAAAAGGCAAGGAAAAGGCATGAAAAGGCAAAAATAGGCAAGAAAGGGCTTGAAAAGGTAAGATAAGGAAAGAAAGGGCAAGATAAGGCAAGAAAAGCAAGAAAAGGAAAGAATTGGCAAGATAAGGAATGAAAGGGCAAGATAAGTCAAGAAAGGGCAATAAAAGGTATGAAAAGGCAAGAAAAGGACAGATATGTCAAGAAAAGGCAAGAAAAGGCAAGCAAAGGCAAGAAAAGGAAACATAAAGCAAAAAAAGGCAAGTAAAAGGAAAGAAAGGCAAGAAAAGGAAAGAAAAGGAAAGAAAAAGGCATGAAAGGGTAAGATAAGGAATGAAAGGGGAAGATAAGGCAAGAAAGGCAAGAACAAGAAAGAAATGGCAAGATAAGGAATGAAAGGGCAAGATAAGGCAAGAAAGGGCAAGAAAAGGCATGAAAAGGCAAGAAAAGGACAGATATGTCAAGAAAAGGCAAGAAAAGGCAAGCAAAGGCAAGAAAAGGAAACATAAAGAAAAAAAAGGCAAGTAAAACAAAAGAAAGGCAAGAAAAGGAAAGAAAAGGCAAGAAAAGGCAAGAAAATGGCAAGAAAAGGCAAGGAAAAGGCAAGAAAAGATGAGATAAGGCAAGGAAATGAAAGAAAAGGCAAGGAAAAGGTAAGGAAAAGGCAAGAAAAGGCATGGAAAATGCATGAAAAGTCAAAGAAAAGGCAAGAAAAGGTAAGGAAAGGCAAGGACAAGGCAAGAAAAGGCAAGATAAGCAAAGAAAAGGCATGAAAAGGCAAGAAAAAGTTTAAAAAAGGAAAGATAAGGTAAGAAAAGGCAAGGAAAAGGCAAGAAAAGGAAAGGAAAGGCAAGGAAAAGGGAGGAAAAGGCAAGGAAAAGGTAGGAAAAGGCATAAAAAGGCATGAAAAGGCATGAAAAGGTAAGAAGAGGCAAGAAAAGGAATGAAAAGGAAAGATAAGGCAAGAAAATGCAAGGTAAGGCAAGGAAAAGGCTAGATAAGGCGAGAACAGGCAAGAAAAGGCAAGGAAATGGTATGGAAAAGACATGAAAAGGCAAGAAAAGGCATGAAAAGGCAAGATAAGGAAAGGAAAAGCAAGAAAAGAAAAGGCAAGAAATGGCAAGATAATGTAAGAAAATGCAAGATAAGGAATGAAAGGGCAAGAAAAGGCATGAAAAGGCAAGAAAATTCAAGCAAACGCAAGAAAAGGCAAGAGAAGGCAAGAAAAGGCAAGATAAGGAAAGAAAAGGCATGATGAGGCAAGGAAAAGGCAAGAAAAGGCAAGAAAAGGCATGAAAAGGCATGAAAAGGAAAGATAAGGCAAGAAAAGGCATGAAAAGGCAAGATAAGGAAAGAAAAGGCATAGAAAAGACAGGAAAAGGCAAGGAAAAGGAAAGAAAAGCTAAGAAAAAGTAAGGAAAAGGCAAGATTAGGAAAGAAAAGGCAAGGAAATGGTATGAAAATGCTAGGAAAGGCAAGAAAAAGCAAGAAAAGGGAAGAAAAGGTGAGAAATGGCATGGAAAAGACAAGAAAAGGCAAGATAAGGAAAGAAAAGGCAAGAAAAGGCAAGGAAAAGGCATGAAAAGGCAAGAAAAGGAAAGAAAAGGCAAGATTAGGTAAGAAAAGGCAAGATAAGGAATGAAAGGGCAAGATAAGGCAAGAAAAGGCAATGAAAAGGCAAGAAAAGTCAAGAAAAGGACAGATATGTCAAGAAAAGGCAAGAAAAGGAAAGAAAAGGCCAGATAAGGCAAGAAAAGGCAAGCAAAGGAAACAAAAGGAAAGATAAAGCAAGAAAAGGAAAGTAAAATAATTGAAAAGGCAAGAAAAGGCAAGAAAATGCATGGAAAAGGCAAGGAAAAGGCAAGATAAGGAAAGGAAAGGTTATATGGCAAGAAAAGGCAAGGAAAAGGCAAGAAAAGGCAAGATTAGGCAAGAAAAGGCAAGGAAAAGGCAAGAAAAGGTAAGAAAATGTAAGAAAAGGTAAGGAAAATGCATGAAGATTCAAGGAAAATGCAAGAAAAGGTAAGAAAAGGCAAGGAAAAGGCAAGGAAAGGCAAGATAAGGTAAGAAAAGGCAAGATAAGGAATGAAAGGGCAAGATACAGTAAGAAAAGACATAAAAAAGCAAGAAAAGGTAGAAAAAAGATAGATAAGTCAAGAAAAGGCAAGAAAAGGCAAGAAAAGGCAAAATAAGGCAAGGAAATCCAAGCAAAGGCAAGAAAAGGAAAGATAAGGTAAGAAAATGCAAGGAAAAGGAAAGATAAGGCAAGAAAAGGAAAGAAAAGGCAATAAAACCAATGGAAAAGGCATGAAAATGTAAGAAAAGGAAAGATAAGGTAAGAAAATGCATGAAAAGGAAAGAAAAGGAAAAAAAAGGAAAGGAAAAGGTAAAATAAGGCAAGGAAAGGCAAGAAGGAAAAGGCATGGAAAAGGCATGAAAAGTCAAGAAAAGGAAAGATAAGGCAAGAAAAGGCATGAAAAGGCAAGAAAAGGAAAGAAAAGGCAAGGAAAAGGCAAGGAAAAGGCAAGATAATGAAAGAAAAGGCATGGAAAAGACATGAAAATGCAAGGAAAAGGCAAGAAAAGTAAGAAAAAGCAAGGAAAAGGTGAGAAAATGCAAGTTAAGGCAAGAAAAGGCAGGGAAATGGTACGAAAAGGCAAGAAAAGGAAAAAAAAGGAAAAAAAGGTAAGAAAAGGAAAGAAAATGTAAGAAAAGGCAAGGAAAAGGCAAGAAAATGCAAGATAAGTTAAGAAAAGGCAAGAAAAGGCAAGGAAAAGGCATGAAAAGGCAAAAATAGGCAAGAAAGGGCTTGAAAAGGTAAGATAAGGAAAGAAAGGGCAAGATAAGGCAAGAAAAGCAAGAAAAGGAAAGAAATGGCAAGATAAGGAATGAAAGGGCAAGATAAGTCAAGAAAGGGCAATAAAAGGTATGAAAAGGCAAGAAAAGGACAGATATGTCAAGAAAAGGCAAGAAAAGGCAAGCAAAGGCAAGAAAAGGAAACATAAAGCAAAAAAAGGCAAGTAAAAGGAAAGAAAGGCAAGAAAAGGAAAGAAAAGGAAAGAAAAAGGCAAGAAAAGGCAAAGAAAAGGCAAGAAAAGGCAAGAAAAGGCATGGAAAAGGCAAGAAAATGCATGAAAAGGCAAGAAAATGCATGAAAATGCAAGATAAGGAAAGGAAAAGCAAGAAAAGGCAAGAAAAGGTAAGAAATGGTAAGAAATGGCAAGATAATGTAACAAAATGGAAGATAATGAATGAAAGGGCAAGAAAAGGCAAGAAAAGGCATGAAAAGGTAAGAAAAGGCAAGAAAAGGCCAGATAAGTCAAGAAAAGGCAAGCAAATGCAAGAAAAGGAAAGAGAAGGCAAGAAAAGGCAAGCAAGGCAAGAAAAGGAAAGATGAGGCAAGGAAAAGGCAAGAAAAGGCATGAAAAGGCAAGATAAGGAAAGAAAAGGCATGGAAAAGACATGAAAAGGCAAGGAAAAGGAAAGAAAAGGTAAGAAAAAGCAAGGAAAATGCAAGATAAGGAATGAAAGGGCAAGATAAGGCAATGAAAAGGTAAGAAAATGCATGGAAATGGCAAGAAAAGGAAAGAAAAGGCAAGGAAAAGGAAAGAAAAGGCAAGGAAAAGGTAAGAAAAGCTAAAAGAGGCAAGGAAAATGCATGAAAATTCAAGGAAAAGGCAAGAAAAGGTAAGAAAAGGCAAGGAAAAGGCAAGATAAGGAATGAAAGGGCAAGATCCGGCAAGAAAAGACATGAAAATGCAAGAAAAGGGAGGAAAAAGACAGATAAGTCAAGAAAAGGCAAGAAAATGCAAGATAAGGCAAGCAAAGGCAAAAAAAGGAAAGATAAGGCAAGAAAAGGCAAGGAAAAGGAAAAATAAGGCAAGAAAAGGAAAGAAAAGGCAAGAAAAGGAAAGAAAAGGCAATAAAAGCCATGGAAAAGGCATGAAAATGTAAGAAAAGGAAAGATAAGGCAAGAAAATGCAAGAAAAGCCAAGGAAAAGGCAAGATAAGGCAAGAAAAGGCAAGGAAAAGGTATGGAAAAGGCATGAAAAGTAAAGAAAAGGAAAGATAAGGCATGAAAAGGCAAGAAAAGGAAAGAAAAGGCAAGGAAAAGGCAAGGAAAAGGCAAGAAAAGGCAAGATAAGGTAAGAAAAGGCATTGAAAAGACATGAAAATGCAAGGAAAAGGCAGGAAAGGGTAAGAAAAAGCAAGGAAAAGGCGAGAAAATGCAAGTTAAGGCAAGAAAAGGCAAAGAAAAGGTACGAAAAGGCAAGAAAATGCGAGAAAAGGCAAGAAAAGGAAAAAAAGGCAAGAAAAGGTAGAAAAAGTAAGAAAAGGCAAGGAAAAGGCAAGAAAATGCAAGATAAGGAAAGAAAAGACAAGAAAAGGCAAGGAAAAGGCAAGAAAAGGCAAGGAAATGAAATAAAAGGCAAGGAAAAGGCAAGAAAAGGCATGGAAAATGCATGAAAAGTCAAGGAAAAGGCAAGAAAAGGTAAAAAAAGGCAAGGACAAGGCAAGAAAAGGCAAGATAAGGAAATAAAAGGCATGAAAAGGCAAGAAAAGGAAAGAAATGGCAAGAAAAGGCAAGAAAAGGAAAGAAAAGGAACGAAAAGGCAAGAAAAGGCCAGAAAAGGTTTAAAAAAAGGAAAGATAAGGTAAGAAAAGGCAAGATAAAGCAAGAAAAGGCAAGTAAAATGATTGAAAAGGCAAGAAAAGGCAAGAAAATGCATGGAAATGGCAAGGAAAAGGCAAGATAAGGAAAGAAACGGTAAGATATGGCAAGAAAAGGCAAGGAAAAGGCAAGACGATGCAAGAAAAGGCAAGGAAAAGGCAAGAAAAGGCAAGATAAGGCAAGGAAAAGAAAGAAAAGGCAAGGAAAAGGAAAGAAAAGGTAAGAAAAGGTAAGAAAAGGCAAGAAAAGGTAAGAAAAGGCAAGAAAAGGAAAGATAAGGCAAGAAAAGGCATGGAAAGGCAAGAAAAGGAAAAAAAGGCATGGAAAGGCAAGAAAAGGAAAGAAAAGGCGAGGAAAAGGCAAGGAAAAGGAAAGATAAGGAAAGAAAAGGCATGGAAAAGACATGAAAAGGCAAGGAAAAGGAAAGAAAAGGTAAGAAAAAGCAAGGAAAAGGCAAGAAAAAGCAAGATAAGGAAAGAAAAGGCAAGGAAAAGGTACGAAAAGGCAAGGAAAGGTAAGAAAAGGCAAGCAAAGGTGAGAAATGGCCAAGAAAAGGCATGAAAAGGCAAGATAAGGAAAGAAAAGGCAAGAAAAGGCAAGGAAAAGGCATGACAAGGCAAGAAAGGGCAAGAAAAGGCAAGCTTAGGTAATAAAATGCAAGATAAGGAATGAAAGGGCAAGATAAGGCATGAAAAGGCAATGAAAAGGCAAGAAAAGTCAAGAAAAGGTCAGATATGTTAAGAAAAGGCAAGAAAAGAAAAGAAAAGGCCAGATAAGGCAAGAAAAGGCAAGCAAAGGAAAGAAAAGGAAAGTTAAAGTAAGAAAAGGCAAGTAAAATGATTGAAAAGGCAAGAAAAGGCAAGAAAATGCATGGAAATGGCAAGGAAAAAACGGTAAGATATGGCAAGAAAAGGCAAGGAAAAGGCAAGACAAGGCAAGAAAAGGCAAGGAAAAGGCAAGACAAGGCGAGATAAGGCAAGGAAAAGAAAGAAAAGGCAAGGAAAAGGCAAGAAAAGGTAAGAAAAGGTAAGAAAAGGCAAGGAAAAGGCAAGAAAAGGTAAGAAAAGGCAAGATAAGGAATGAAAGGGCAAGATATGGCAAGAAAAGACATGAAAAAGCAAGAAAAGAAAAGAAAAGGCAAGATAAGGCAAGAAAAGGCAAGCATAGGCAAGAAAAGGAAAGATGAGGCAAGGAAAAGGCAAGAAAAGGCATGAAAAGGCAAGAAAAGGAAAGATAAGGCAAGAAAAGGCAAGAAAAAGCAAGAAAAGGAAAGAAAAGGCAAGGAAAAGGCGAGGAAAAGGGGAGGAAAAGGCAAGATAAGGAAAGAAAAGGCATGGAAAAAAAATGAAAAGGCAAGGAAAAGGAAAGAAAAGGTAAGAAAAAGCAAGGAAAAGGTAAGAAAAGGCAAGATAAGGAAAGAAAAGGCAAGGAAAATGTACGAAAAGGCAAGGAAAGGCAAGAAAAGGCAAGAACAGGCAAGAACAGGGAAGGAAAGGTGAGAAATGGCAAGGAAAAGGCAAGAAAAGGCAAGATAAGGAAAGAAAAGTCAAGAAAAGGCAAGGAAAAGGTATGAAAAGACAAGAAAAGGCAAGAAAAGGCAAGATTAGGTAAGAAAAGGCAAGATAAGGAATGAAAGGGCAAGATAAGGCAAGAAAAGGCAATGAAAAGGCAAGAGAAGTCAAGAAAAGGACAAATATGTCAAGAAAAGGCAAGAAAAGGGAAGAAAAGGCCAGATAAGGCGAGAAAAGGCAAGCAAAGGAAAGAAAAGGAAAGATAAAGCAAGAAAAGGCAAGAAAAGGCAAGAAAATGCATGGAAAAGGCAAGGAAAAGGCAAGATAAGGAAAGGAAAGGCAAGATATGGCAAGAAAAGGCAAGGAAAAGGCAAGAAAAGGCAAGGAAAAGGCAAGAAAAGGCAAGATAAGGCAAGAAAAGGCAAGGAAAAGGCAAGAAAAGGCGAGATAAGGCAAGGAAAGGAAAGAAAAGGCAAGGAAAGGTAAGAAAAGGTAAGAAAAGGCAAGGAAAATGCATGAAAATTCAAGGAAAAGGCAAGAAAAGGCAAGGAAAAGGCAAGGAAAGGCGAGATAAGGTAAGAAAAGGTGAGATAAGGAATGAAAGGGCAAAATACGGCAAGAAAAGACGTGAAAAAACAAGAAAAGGTAGAAAAAAGAGAGATAAGTCAAGAAAAGGCAAGAAAAGGCAAGATAAGGCAAGAAAATCCAAGCAAAGGCAAGATAAGGAAAGATAAGGCAAGAAAATGCAAGGAAAAGGAAAGATAAGGCAAGAAAAAGGAAAGAAAAGGCAATAAAAGCCATGGAAAAGGCATGAAAATATAAGAAAAGGAAAGATAAGGTAAGAAAATGCATGAAAAGGCAAGAAAAGGAAAAAAAAGGCAAGGAAAAGGCAAGATAAGGCAAGGAAAGGCAAGAAAAGGCGAGGAAAAGGCATGGAAAAGGCATGAAAAGTCAAGAAAAGGAATGATAAAGCAAGAAAAGGCATGAAAAGGCAAGGAAAAGGCAAGAAAAGGCAAGATAAGGAAAGAAAATGCATGGAAAAGACATGAAAGTGCAAGGAAAAGGCAAGAAAAGTAAGAAAAAGCAAGGAAAAGGTGAGAAAATGCAAGTTAAGGCAAGAAAAGGCAAGGCAAAGGTACGAAAAGGCAAGAAAAGGAAAAAAAGGCAAGAAAAGGCAAGAAAAGGTAAGAAAAGGCAAGGAAAAGGCAAGAAATTGCAAGATAAGGAAAGAAAAGGCAAGAAAAGGCAAGGAAAAGACATGAAAAGGCAAAAATAGGCAAGAAAAGGCATGAAAAGGTAAGATAAGGAATGAAAGGGCATGATAAGGCAAGAAAAGCAAGAAAAGGAAAGAAATGGCAAGATAAGGAATGAAAGGGCAAGATAAGGCAAGAAAGGGCAAGAAAAGGCATGAAAAGGCAAGAAAAGGACAGATATGTCAAGAAAAGGCAAGCAAAGGCAAGAAAAGGAAACATAAAGCAAAAAATGGCAAGTAAAAGGAAAGAAAGGCAAGAAAAGGAAAGAAAAGGAAAGAAAAGACAAGAAAAAGGCAAGAAAAGGCAAGGAAAAGGCAAGAAAAGGTGTGATAAGGTAAGGAAATGAAAGAAAAGGCAAGGAAAAGGGAAGAAAAGGCATGGAAAAGGCAAGAAAAGGCATGAAAAGGCAAGATAAGGAAAGGAAAAGCAAGAAATGGCAAGATAATGTAAGAAAATGCAAGATAAGGAATTAAAGGGCAAGAAAATGCATGAAAAGGCAAGAAAAGGCCAGATAAGTCAAGAAAAGGCAAGCAAATGTAAGAAAAGGCAAGAGAAGGCAAGAAAAGGCAAGCAAGGCAAGAAATGGAAAGATGAGGCAAGGAAAAGGCAAGAAAAGGCAATAAAAGGCATGAAAAGGAAAGAAAAGGAAAGATAAGGCAAGAAAAGGAAAGAAAAGGCAAGGAAAATGCAAGATAAGGAAAGAAAAGGCTTGGAAAAGACATGAAAAGGCAAGGAAAAGGAAAGAAAACGTAAGAAAAAGCAAGGAAAAGGCAAGAAAAGGCAACATAAGGAAAGAAAAGGCAAGGAAAAGGTACAAAAAGGCAAGGAAAGGTAAGAAAAGGAAAGGAAAGGCAAGAAGAGGGAAGGAAAGGTCAGAAATGGAAAGGAAAAGGCAAGAAAAGGCAAGATAAGCAAAGAAAAGGCAAGAAAAGGCAAGGAAAAGGCATGAAAAGGCAAGAAAAGGAAAGAAAAGGCAAGATAAGGGATGAAAGGGCAAGGTAAGGAACGAAAAGGAATGAAAAGGAAAGATAAGGCAAGAAAACAAAAGGTAAGTAAAGATAAGGCAAGATAAGGCAAGGAAAAGGTAAGAAAAGGCATGGAAAAGTTATGAAATGCAAGAAAAGGAAAGATAAGGCAAGAAAAGGCATGAAAAGGCAAGAAAAGGAAAGAAATGACAAGGAAAAGGCAAAAAAAGGGAAGATAAGGCAAGTTAAGGCAAGAAAAGGAAAGAAAAGGCAAGGAAAATGATAGGGCAAGATAGGGCAAGAAAAGAAAAGAAAATGATAGATGAGGCAAGAAAAGGCAAGATAAGGCAAGCAAATGGCATGAAAAAGCAAGATAAGGAAAGAAAAGGCAAGATAAGGAAAGAAAAGGCAAGGAAAAGGCAAGATAAGGAAAGAAAAGGCCAGAAAAGGAAAGGAAAGGAAAATGCATGAAAAGGCAAGAAAAGGAAAGATAAGGCAAAAAAAGGCATGATAAGGCAAGAAAAGGCAAGATAAGGTAAGAAAATGCAAGATAAGGTATGAAAGAGCAAGATAAGGCAAGAAAAGGCGTGAAAAGGCAAGAAAGAGGCATGAAAAGGCATGATAAGGCAAGAAAAGGCAAGAAAAGGAAATAAAAGGCAAGGAAAAGGCATCAAAATGCAAGATAAGGAAATAAAAGGAAAGAAAAGGCAAAAAAGGCAAGAAAAGGCAAAAAAAGGCAAGAAAAGGCAAGATAAGGAATGAAAGGGCAAGAAAAGGCATGAAAAGGCAAGAAAAAGATAGATAAGTCAAGAAAAGGCAAGAAAAGGAAAGAAAAGGCAAGATAAGGCAAGAAAAGGAAAGCAAAGGAAAGATAAGGCAAGAAAAGGCATGGAAAAGGAAAGAAAAGGCAAGAAAAGGCATGGATAAGGCATGAAAAAGCAAGAAAAGGAAAGGTAAGGCAAGAAAAGGTATGAAAAGGCAAGTAAAGGAAAGAAAAGGCCTAGAAAAGGCAAGAAAAGGCAAGATAAGGCAAGGAAAGGAAAGAAAAGCCAAGGAAAAGGCAAGATAAGGTAAGAAAAGGCAAGAAAAGGAAAGAAAAGGCAAGAAAATGTAAGAAAAGGCAAGAAAATGTAAGAAAAGGCAAGAAAAGGAATGAAAAGGCATGAAAAGGCAAGAAAATGTAAGAAATGTTAAGATAAGGCAAGGAAATGGCACGAAAAGGCAAGAAAAGAAAAGAAAAGGCGAGAAAAGGTATGAAAAGTAAAGAAAAGGCATAAAAAGGCAAGAAAAGGCATGAAAAGGCAAGATAAGGCATGAAAAGGTAAGATTAGGCAAGATAAGGCAAGGTAAGGCAAGGTAAGGAAAGAAAAGGAAAGATAAGGCAAGATAAGGCAAGAAAAGGAAAGAAAAGGCAACATAAGGCAAGAAAAGGAAAGCGAAGGAAAGATAAGGCAAGAAAAGGCATGGAAAAGCAAAGAAATGGCAAGAAAAGGAACAAAAAGGCAAGAAATGGCATGGCAAAGGCATGAAAAGGCAAGAAAAGGAAAGATAAGGCAAGAAAAGGCATGAAAAGGCAAGAAAAGGAAAGAAAAGGCATGGAAAAGGAAAAAAAAGGCAAGGAAAGGAAAGAAAAGGCAAGGAAAAGGCAAGATAAGGCAAGATAAGGCATAAAAAGGCAAGATAAGGAAAGAAAAGGAATGAAAAGGCAAGGAAAAGGCAAGAAAAGATAAGAAAAGGCAAGGAAAAGGCACGATAAGGCAAGGAAAAGGCATGAAAAGGTAAGATAAGGCAAGAAAAGGCAAGAAAATGAAAGAAAAGGAAATATAAGGCATGATAAGGCAAGAAAGTGCAAGAAAAGGAAAGATAAGGCAAGATAAGGCAAGAAAAGGAATGGTAAGGCAAGATAAGGTAGGAAAAAAGCAAAAGGCAAGAAAAAGCATGGAAAAGTTATGAAATGCAAGAAAAGGAAAGATAAGGCAAGAAAAGGCATGAAAAGGCAAGAAAAGGAAAGAAAGGGCAAGGAAAAGGAAAAGGTAAGAAAAGGCAAAATAAGGCAAGTTAGGGCAAGAAAAGGAAAGAAAAGGCAAGGAAAAGGCATGATAAGGCAAGAAAAGGCAAGATAATGCAAGAAAATAAAAGAAAAGGCAAGAAAAGGCAAGATAAGGCAAGAAAAGGAAAGAAAAGGCAAGGAAACAGCAAGAAAAAGCAAGATAAGGAAATAAAAGGCAAGATTAGGCAAGCTAAGCAAGAAAATGGAAGGGAAGGCAAGAAAAGGAGCGAAAATGAAAGATGTGGCAAGAAAACGCAAGATAAGGCAAAAAAGAAAAGAAAAGGCAAGGAAAAGGCAAGATAATAAAAGAAAAGGCCAGAAAAGGAAAGTAAAAGGTATGAAAAGGAAAGAAAAAGAAAGATAAGGCAAGAAAAGGTAAGAAAAGGCAAGGAAAAGGCATGATAAGGAAAGAAAGGCAAGAAAAGGCAAGGAAAAGGCATTATAAGGCAAGAAAAGGCAAGAAAAGGCAAGATAAGGTAAGCAAAGGCAAGATAAGGAATGAAAGGGCAAGATAAGGCAAAAAAAGGCATGAAAAGACAAGAAAAGGCAAGAAAAAGATAGATAAGTCAAGAAAAGGCCAGAAAAGGAAAGAAAAGGCAAGATAAGGCAAGAAAAGGAAAGCAAAGGAAAGATAAGGCAAGAAAAGTCATGGAAAAGGAAAGAAAAGGAAAGAAAAGGCATGAAAAAGGCATGAAAAGGAAAGATAAGGCAAGAAAAGGCATGAAAAGGCAAGAAAAGGAAAGAAAAGGCATGGAAAAGGCAAGACAAGGCAAGGAAAGGAAAGAAAAGGCAAGGAAAAGGCAAGAAAATGCAAGGAAAAGGCAAGATAAGGCAAGATAAGGCAAGGAAAAGGAAAGGAAAAGGCAAGAAAAAGGCAAGATAAAGAAAGAAAAGGCATGAAAAGGCAAGGAAAAGGCAACAAAAGGTAAGAAAAGGCAAGGAAAAGGCAAGAAAAGGCAAGATAAGGCAAGGAAAAGGCATGAAAAGGCAAGATAAGGCAAGAAAAGGAAAGAAGGAAATATAAGGAAATATAAGGCAAGATAAGGAAAGCAAAGAGAAGGAAAAGATAAGAAAAGACATAAAAAGGCAGAAAATGGCAAGAAAGGGAAAGAAAAGGAAAGATAAGGCAAGAAAATGCAAGAAAAGGCGAGATCAGGTAGGTAAAGGCAAGGAAAAGGCAAGAAAAGGCAAGGAATAGGCAAGAAAAGTAAAGAAAAGGCAAGAAAAGGCATCGAAAAGGCATTAAAAGGCCTGAAAAGACAAGAAAAAGGCAAGATAAGGTAAGAAAAGGCAAGATCAGGCAAAAAAAGGAAAGATAAGTCAAGAAAAGGCAAGAAAAGGCATGGAAAAGGCAAGAAAAGGCATGAAAAGGAAAGAAAAGGCAAGATAAGGCAAGGTAAGGCAAGGTAAGGAACGAAAAGGAAAGAAAAAGAAAGATAAGGCAAGATAAGGCAAGAAAAGGAAAGGTAAGGCAAGATAAGGCCGGAAAAGGCAAGAAAAGGCATGGAAAAGTTATGAAATGCAAGAAAAGGAAAGATACGGCAAGAAATATCATGAAAAGGCAAGAAAAGGAAAGAAATGGCAAGGAAAAGGCAAGAAAAGGGAAGATAAGGCAAGTTAAGGCAAGAAAAGGAAAGGAAAGGCAAGGAAAATGCAAGATAAGGCAAGAAAAGGCAAGATAGGGCAAGATAGGGCAAGAAAAGAAAAGAAAATGAAAGATGAGGCAAGTTAAGGCAAGGAAACGACAAGAAAAATCAAGATAAGGAAAGAAAAGGCAAGATTAAGCAAGATAAGGCAAGAAAAGGGAAGGAAAGGCAAGGCAAGAAAAGGAACGAAAATGAAAGATGAGGCAAGAAAAGGCAAGATAAGGCAAGAAAAGGAATGAAAATCAAAGATGAGGTTAGAAAAGGCAAGATAAGGCAAGAAAAGGTAAGAAAGGGCAAGGAAATGGCAAGAAAAGGCAAGATAAGGAAAGAAAAGACCAAAAAAGGAACGGAAAAGGCAAGAAAAGGAAAGATAAGGCAAGAAAAGGAATGAAACGGCAAGATAAGGCAAGAAAAAGCATGAAAAGGCAAGAAAAAGGCAAGGATAAGGCATGAAAAGGCATGATAAGGCAAGAAAAGGCCAGATAAGTCAAGAAAAGGAACGCAAATGCAAGAAAAGGCAAGAGAAGGCAAGAAAAGGCAAGCAAGGCAAGACAAGGAAATATAAGGCAAGGAAAATGCAAGAAAAGGCAAGAAAAGGCAAGAAAAGGAAAGATAAGGCAAGAAAAGGCATGAAAAGGCAAGAAAAGGCATGAAAAGGCAAGAAAAGGAAAGAAAAGGCAAGGAAAAGGCAAGGAAAAGGAAAGATAAGGAAAGAAAAGACATGGAAAAGACATGAAAAGGCAAGGAAAAGGAAAGAAAAGGTAAGGAAAAGGCAAGAAAATGCAAGATAAGGAAAGAAAAGGCAAGGAAAGGTAAGAAAAGGCAAGGAAAGGTGAGAAATGGCCAGGAAAAGGCATGAAAATGCAAGATAAGGAAAGAAAAGGCAAGGAAAAGGCATGAAAAGGCAAGAAAAGGCAAGAAAATGCAAGATTAGGTAAGAAAAGGCAAGATAAGGAATGAAAGGGCAAGATAAGGCAAGAAAAGGCAATGAAAAGGCAAGAAGAGTCAAGAAAAGGTCAGATATGTTAAGAAAAGGCAAGAAAAGGAAAGAAAAGGCCAGATAAGGCAAGAAAAGGCAAGCAAAGGAAAGAAAAGGAAAGATAAAGCAAGAAAAGGCAAGTAAAATGATTGAAAAGGCAAAAAAAGGCAAGAAAATGCATGGAAAAGGCAAGGAAAAGGCAAGATAAGGAAAGAAAAGGCAAGGAAAAGGCAAGATAAGGAAAGAAAAGGCAAGATATGGCAAGAAAAGGCAAGGAAAAGGCAAGATAAGGCAAGAAAAGGCAAGGAGAAGGCAAGAAAAGGCGAGCTAAGGCAAGGAAAGGAAAGAAAAGGCAAGGAAAAGGCAAGAAAAGGTAAGAAAATGTAAGAAAAGGCAAGGAAAAGGCAAGAAAAGGTAAGAAAAGGCAAGATAAGGAATGAAAGGGCAAGATATGGCAAGAAAAGACATGAAAAAGCAAGAAAAGAAAAGAAAAGGCAAGATAAGGCAAGAAAAGGCAAGCATAGGCAAGAAAAGGAAAGATGAGGCAAGGAAAAGGCAAGAAAAGGCATGAAAAGGAAAGATAAGGCAAGAAAAGGCATGAAAAGGCAAGAAAAGGAAAGAAAAGGCAAGGAAAAGGTGAGGAAAAGGCAAGACAAGGAAAGAAAAGGCATGGAAAAAAATGAAAAGGAAAGGAAAAGGAAAGAAAAAGCAAGGAAAAGGCAAGAAAAGGCAAGATAAGGAAAGAAAAGGAAAGGGAAAGGTACGAAAAGGCAAGGAAAGGGAAGAAAAGGAAAGAAAAGGCAAGAAAAGGGAAGGATAGGTGAGAAATGGCAAGGAAAAGGCAAGAAAAGGCAAGATAAGGAAAGAAAAGGCAAGGAAAAGGTATGAAAAGGCAAGAAAAGGAAAGAAAAGGAAAGAAAAGGCAAGAAAAAGCAAGATTAGGTAAGAAAAGGTAAGATAAGGAATGAAAGGGCAAGATAAGGCAAGAAAAGGAAATGAAAAGGCAATGAAAAGGCAAGAAAAGTCAAGAAAAGGACAGATATGTCAAGAAAAGGCAAGAAAAGGAAAGAAAAGGCCAGATAAGGCGAGAAAAAGCAAGCAAAGGAAAGAAAAGGAAAGATAAAGCAAGAAAAGGCAAGTAAAATAATTGAAAAGGCAAGAAATGGCAAGAAAATACAGGGAAAAGGCAAGGAAAAGGCAAGATAAGGAAAGGAAAGGCAAGATATGGCAAGAAAAGGCAAGGAAAAGGCAAGAAAAGGCAAGATAAGGCAAGAAAAGGCAAGGAAAAGGCAAGAAAAGGCGAGATAAGGCAAGGAAAGGAAAGAAAAGGCAAGGAAAGGTAAGAAAAGTTAAGAAAAGCCAAGGAAAATGCATGAAAATTCAAGGAAAAGGCAAGAAAAGGTAAGAAAAGGCAAGGAAAAGGCAAGGAAAGGTGAGATAAGGTAAGAAAAGGCAAGATAAGGAATAAAACGGCAAGAAAAGACATGAAAAAGCAAGAAACGGTAGAAAAAAGATAGATAAGTCAAGAAAAGGAAAGAAAAGGCAAGATAAGGCAAGAAAATCCAAGCAAAGGCAAGAAAAGGAAAGATAAGGCAAGAAAATGCAAGGAAAAGGAAAGATAAGGCAAGAAAAGGAAAGAAAAGGCAATAAAAGCCATGGAAAAGGCATGAAAATGTAAGAAAAGGAAAGATAAGGTAAGAAAATGCATGAAAAGGCAAGAAAAGGAAAAAAAAGGCAAGGAAAAGGCAAGATAAGGCAAGGAAAGGCAAGAAAAGGCAAGGAAAAGGCATGGAAAAGGCATGAAAAGTCAAGAAAACGAATGATAAAGCAAGAAAAGGCATGAAAAGGCAAGAAAAGGAAAGAAAAGGCAAGGAAAAGGCAAGGAAAAGGCAAGATAAGGAAATAAAAGGCATGGAAAAGACATGAAAATGCAAGGAAAAGGCAAGAAAAGTAAGAAAAAGCAAGGAAAAGGTGAGAAAATGCAAGTTATGGCAAGAAAAGGCAAGGAAAAGGTACGAAAAGGCAAGAAAAGGCAAGAAAAGGAAAAAAGGCAAGAAAAGGCAAGAAAAGGTAGGAAAAGGCAAGGAAAAGGCAAGAAAATGCAAGATAAGGAAAGAAAAGGAAAGAAAAGGCAAGGAAAAGGCATGAAAAGGCAAAAATAGGCAAGAAAAGGCATGAAAAGGTAAGATAAGGAATGAAAGGGCAAGATAAGGCAAGAAAAGCAAGAAAAGGAAAGAAATGGCAAGATAAGGAATGAAGGGCAAGATAAGGCAAGAAAGGGCAAGAAAAGACATGAAAAGGCAAGAAAAGGACAGATATGTCAAGAAAAGGCAAGAAAAGGCAAGCAAAGGCAAGAAAAGGAAACATAAAGCAAAAAAAGGCAAGTAAAAGGAAAGAAAGAAAAGAAAAGGCAAGAAAAGGTAAGGAAAAGGCGAGAAAAGGCGTGATAAGGCAAGGAAATGAAAGAAAAGGCAAGGAAAAGGCAAGAAAAGGCATGGAAAAGGCAAGAAAAGGCATGAAAAGGCAAGATAAGGAAAGGAAAAGCAAGAAAAGGCAAGAAATGGCAAGAAATGGCAAGATAATGTAAGAAAATGCAAGATAAGGAATGAAAGGGCAAGAAAAGGCAAGAAAATGCATGAAAAGGCAAGAAAAGGCAGATAAATCAAGAAAAGGCAAGCAAACGCAAGAAAAGGCAAGAGAAGGCAAGAAAAGGCAAGCAAGGCAAGGAATGGAAAGATGAGGCAAGAAAAGGCAAGAAAAGGCATGAAAAGGAAAGAAAAGGAAAGATAAGTTAAGAAAAGAAAAGGCATGGAAAAGACATGAAAAGGCAAGGAAAAGGAAAGAAAATGTAAGAAAAAGCAAGGAAAAGGCAAGAAAAGGCAAGATAAGGAAAGAAACGGCAAGGAAAAGGTACGAAAAGGCAAGGAAAGGCATGAAAAGGAAAGAAAAGGCAAGAAGAGGGAAGGAAAGGTGAGAAATGGAAAGAAAAAGGCAAGAAAATTCAAGATAAGGAAAGAAAAGGCAAGAAAAGGCAAAGAAAAGGCATGAAAAGGCAAGAAAAGGCAAGATTAGGTAAGAAAAGGCAAGATAAGGAATGAAAGGGCAAGGTAAGGAACGAAAAGGAATGAAAAGTAAAGATAAGGCAAGATAAGGCAAGAAAAGGAAAGGTAAGTAAAGATAAGGCAAGAAAAGGCAAGGAAAAGGTAAGAAAAGGCATGGAAAAGTTATGAAATGCAAGAAAAGGAAAGATAAGGCAAGAAAAGGCATGAAAAGGCAAGAAAAGGAAAGAAATGGCAAGGAAAAGGATAGAAAAGGGAAGATAAGGCAAGTTAAGGCAAGAAAAAGAAAGAAAAGGCAAGGAGAAGGCAAGATAGGGCAAGATAGGGCAAGAAAAGAAAAGAAAATGAAAGATGAGGCAAGAAAAGGCAAGATAAGGCAAGGAAATGGTATGAAAAAGCAAGATAAGGCAAGATTAGGCAAGATAAGGCAAGAAAAGGGAAGGAAAGGTAAGAAAAGGAACGCAAATGAAAGATGAGGAAAGAAAAGGCAAGATAATTCAAGAAAAGGTAAGAAAAGGCAAGGAAAAGGCAAGATAAGGAAAGAAAAGGCCAGAAAAGGAAAGGAAAGAAAAGGCAAGGAAAAGGCGAGGAAAAGGCAAGATAAGGAAAGAAAAGGCATGGAAAAAAATGAAAAGGAAAGGAAAAGGAAAGAAAAGGTAAGAAAAAGCAAGGAAAAGGCAAGAAAAGGCAAGATAAGGAAAGAAAAGGCAAGGAAAAGGAAAGAAAAAGCAAGAAAAGGCAAGATTAGGTAAGAAAAGGTAAGATAAGGAATGAAAGGGCAAGATAAGGCAAGAAAAGGCAATGAAAAGGCAATGAAAAGGCAAGAAAAGTCAAGAAAAGGACAGATATGTCAAGAAAAGGCAAGAAAAGGAAAGAAAAGGCCAGATAAGTCGAGAAAAGGCAAGCAAAGGAAAGAAAAGGAAAGTTAAAGCAAGAAAAGGCAAGTAAAATGATTGAAAAGGCAAGAAAAGGCAAGAAAATGCATGGAAATGGCAAGGAAAAGGCAAGATAAGGAAAGGAAAGGCAAGATATGGCAAGAAAAGGCAAGGAAAAGGCAAGAAAAGGCAAGATAAGGCAAGAAAAGGCAAGAAAAAGGCAAGGAAAGGTAAGAAAACGTAAGAAAAGCCAAGGAAAATGCATGAAAATTCAAGGAAAAGGCAAGGAAAAGGCAAGGAAAGGTGAGATAAGGTAAGAAAAGGCAAGATAAGGAATGAAACGGCAAGAAAAGATGTGAAAAAGCAAGAAAAGGTAGAAAAAAGATAGATAAGTCAAGAAAAGGCAAGAAAAGGCAAGATAAGGCAAGAAAATTCAAGCAAAGGCAAGAAAAGGAAAGATAAGGTAAGAAAATGCAAGGAAAAGGAAAGATAAGGCAAGAAAAGGAAAGAAAAGGCAATAAAAGCCATGGAAAAGGCATGAAAATGTAAGAAAACGAAAGATAAGGTAAGAAAATGCATGAAAAGGCAAGAGAAGGAAAAAAAAGGCAAGGAAAAGGCAAGATAAGGCAAGGAAAGGCAAGAAAAGGCAAGGAAAAGGCAAGGAAAAGGCATGGAAAAGGCATGAAAAGTCAAGAAAACGAATGATAAAGCAAGAAAAGGCATGAAAAGGCAAGAAAAGGAAAGAAAAGGCATGGAAAAGGCAAGGAAAAGGCAAGAAAATGCAAGATAAGGAAAGAAAAGGCATGGAAAAGACATGAAAATGCAAGGAAAAGGTACGAAAAGTAAGAAAAAGGAAAATGTGAGAAATTGCAAGTTATGGCAAGAAAAGGCAAGGAAAAGGTACGAAAAGGCAAGAAAAGGAAAAAAAGGCAAGAAAAGGCAAGAAAAGGTAAGAAAAGGCAAGGAAAAGGCAAGAAAATGCAAGATAAGGAAAGAAAAGGCAAGAAAAGGCTAGGAAAAGGCATGAAAAGGCAAGAAAAGGAAAGCAAAGGCATGAAAAGGTAAGATAAGGAATGAAAAGGCAAGATAAGGCAAGAAAAGCAAGAAAAGGAAAGAAATGGCAAGATAAGGAATGAAAGGGCAAGATAAGGCAAAAAAGGGCAAGAAAAGGCATGAAAAGGCAAGAAAATGACAGATATGTCAAGAAAAGGCAAGCAAAGGCAAGAAAAGGAAACATAAAGCAAAAAAAGGCAAGTAAAAGGAAAGAAAGGCAAGAAAAGGAAAGCAAAGGCAAGAAAAGGCAAGAAAAAGGCAAGAAAAGGCAAGGAAAAGGCGAGAAAAGGCGTGATAAGGCAAGGAAATGAAAGAAAAGGCAAGGAAAAGGCAAGAAAAGGCATGGAAAAGGCAAGAAAAGGCATGAAAAGGCAAGATAAGGAAAGGAAAAGCAAGAAAAGGCAAGAAAAGGAAAGAAATGGCAAGAAATGGCAAGATAATGTAAGAAAATGCAAGATAAGGAATGAAAGGGCAAGAAAAGGCAAGAAAATGTATGAAAAGGCAAGAAAATGTATGAAAAGGCAAGAAAATGCCAGATAAGTCAAGAAAAGGCAAGCAAACGCTAGAAAAGGCAAGAGAAGGCAAGAAAAGGCAAGCAAGGCAAGAAATGGAAAGATGAGGCAAGGAAAAGGCAAGAAAAGGAAAGAAAAGGCATGAAAAGGAAAGAAAAGGAAAGATAAGGCAAGAAAAGGAAAGAAAAGGCAAGGAAAAGGCAAGGAAAAGGCAAGATAAGGAAAGAAAAGGCATGGAAAAGACATGAAAAGGCAAGGAAAAGGAAAGAAAATGTAAGAAAAAGCAAGGAAAAGGAAAGCAAAGGCAAGATAAGGAAAGAAAAGACAAGGAAAAGGTACGACAAGGCAAGGAAAGGCAAGAAAAGGAAAGAAAAGGCAAGAAGAGGGATGGAAAGGTGAGAAATGGAAAGGAAAAGGCAAGAAAAGGCAAGAAAAGGAAAGAAAAGGCAAGGAAAAGGCATGAAAAGGCAAGATAAGGCAAGATTAGGTATGAAAAGGCAAGATAAGGAATGAAAGGGCAAGGTAAGGAACGAAAAGGAATGAAAAGTAAAGATAAGGCAAGATAAGGCAAGAAAAGGAAAGGTAAGTAAAGATAAGGCAAGAAAAGGCAAGGAAAAGGTAAGAAAAGGCATGGAAAAGTTATGAAATGCAAGAAAAGGAAAGATAAGAAAAGAAAAGGCATGAAAAGGCAAGAAAAGGAAAGAAATGGCAAGGAAAAGGATAGAAATGGGAAGATAAGGCAAGTTAAGGCAAGAAAAAGAAAGAAAAGGCAAGGAGAAGGCAAGATAGGGCAAGATAGGGCAAGAAAAGAAAAGAAAATGAAAGATGAGGCAAGAAAGGCAAGATAAGGCAAGGAAATGGCATGAAAAAGCAAGATAAGGAAAGAAAAGGCAAGATTAGGCAAGATAAGACAAGAAAAGGGAAGGAAAGGTAAGAAAAGGAACGCAAATGAAAGATGAGGAAAGAAAAGGCAAGATAATTCAAGAAAAGGTAAGAAAAGGCAAGGAAAAGGCAAGATAAGGAAAGAAAAGGCCAGAAAAGGAAAGGAAAGAAATGGCAAGGAAAAGGCGAGAAAAGGGAAGATAAGGCAAGTTAAGGCAAGAAAAGGAAAGAAAAGGCAAGGAGAAGGAAAGATAGGGCAAGATAGGGCAAGAAAAGAAAAGAAAATGAAAGATGAGGCAAGAAAAGGCAAGATAAGGCAAGGAAATGGCATAAAAAAGCAAGATAAGGAAAGAAAAGGCAAGATTAGGCAAGATAAGGCAAGAAAAGGGAAGGAAAGGTAAGAAAAGGAATGCAAATGAAAGATGAGGAAAGAAAAGGCAAGATAATTCAAGAAAAGGTAAGAAAAGGCAAGATAAGGAAAGAAAAGGCCAGAAAAGGAAAGGAAAGGAAAAGGCATGAAAATGCAAGAAAAGGAAAGATAAGGCAAAAAAAGGCATGATAAGGCAAGAAAAGGCAAGATAAGGTAAGAAAAGGCAAGATAAGGAATGAAAGAGCAAAATAAGGCAAGAAAAGGCATGAAAAGGCAAGAAAAAGGCATGAAAAGGCATGATAAGGCAAGAAAAGGCAAGAAAAGGAAAGAAAACGCAAGGAAAAGGCATCAAAAGGCAAGAAAAGGAAAGAAAAGGCAAGAAAAGGCATGAAAAGGCAAGATAAGGTAAGAAAAGGCAAGATAAGGAATGAAAGGTCAAGAAAAGGCATGAAAAGGCAAGAAAAAGATAGATAAGTCAAGAAAAGGCAAGAAATGGAAAGAAAAGGCAAGATAAGGCAAGAAAAGGAAAGCAAAGGAAAGATAAGGCAAGAAAAGGCAGGAAAAGGAAAGAAAAGGCAAGAAAAGGCATGGACAAGGCATGAAAAGGCAAGAAAAGGAAAGGTAAGGCAAGAAAAGGTATGAAAAGGCAAGAAAAGGAAAGAAAAGTCCTAGAAAAGGCAAGGAAAGGAAAGAAAAGGCAAGGAAAAGGCAAGATAAGGTAAGAAAAGGCAAGAAAAGGAAAGCAAAGGCATGAAAAGGCAAGAAAATGTAACAAAAGGCAAGAAAAGGAAAGAAAAGGCATGAAAAGGCAAGAAAATGTAAGAAATGTTAAGATAAGGCAAGGAAATGGCACGAAAAGGCAAGAAAAGAAAAGAAAAGGCGAGAAAAGGTATGAAAAGTAAAGAAAAGGCAAGAAAAGGCATGAAAAGGCAAGATAAGGCATGAAAAGGTAAGATTAGGCAAGATAAGGCAAGGTAAGGCAAGGTAAGGAAAGAAAAGGAAAGATAAGGCAAGATAAGGCAAGAAAAGGAAAGAAAAGGCAAGATAAGGCAAGAAAAGGAAAGCGAAGGAAAGATAAGGCAAGAAAAGGCATGGAAAAGCAAAGAAATGGCAAGAAAAGGAACGAAAAGGCAAGAAATGGCATAGAAAAGGCAAGAAAAGGAAAGATAAGGCAAGAAAAGGCAAGAAAAGGAAAGAAAAGGCATGGAAAAGGAAAGAAAAGGCAAGGAAAGGAAAGAAAAGGCAAGGAAAAGGCAAGATAAGGCAAGGAAAAGGCATGAAAAATGCAAGATAAGGAAAGAAAAGGAATGAAAAGGCAAGGAAATGGCAAGAAAAGGTAAGAAAAGGAAAGGCAAAGGGAAGAAAAGGCCAGGAAAAGGCAAGAGAAGGTAAGAAAAGGAAAGGAAAAGGCAAGAAAAGGCACGATAAGGCAAGGAAAAGGAATGAAAAGGTAAGATAAGGCAAGAAAAGGCAAGAAAATGAAAGAAAATGAAATATAAGGCATGATAAGGCAAGAAAAGGCAAGATAAGGCAAGAAAAGGCAAGAAAAGGAAAGAAAAGGCAAGAAAAGGAAAGGTAAGGCAAGATAAGGTAGGAAAAGACAAGCAAAAGGCAAGAAAAAGCATGGAAAAGTTATGAAATGCAAGAAAAGGAAAGATAAGGCAAGAAAAGGAAAGAAAGGGCAAGGAAAAGGAAAAGGCAAGATAAGGCAAGTTAGGGCAAGAAAAGGAAAGAAAAGGCAAGGAAAAGGCATGATAAGGCAAGAAAAGGCAAGATAAGGCAAGATAAGGTAAGAAAATGAAAGATGAGGTAAGATAAGGCAAGATAAGGCAAGAAAAGGCAAGGAAAAGGCAAGGAAATGGCAAGGAAAAGCAAGATAAGGAAATAAAAGGCAAGATTAGGCAAGATAAGGCAAGAAAAGGGAAGGGAGGCAAGAAAAGGAATGAAAATGAAAGATGAGGCAAGAAAAGGCAAGAAAAGGCAAAAAAGAAAAGAAAAGGCAAGGAAAAGGCAAGAAAAGGCAAGATAAGGAAAGAAAAGGCCAGAAAAGGAAAGTAAAAGGCATGAAAAGGAAAGAAAAAGAAAGATAAGGCAAGATAAGGTAAGAAAATGCAAGATAAGGAATGAAAGGGCAAGATAAGGCAAAAAAAGGCATAAAAGACAAGAAAAGGCAAGAAAAAGATAGATAAGTCAAGAAAAGGCCAGAAAAGGAAAGAAAAGGCAAGATAAGGCAAGAAAAGGAAAGCAAAGGAAAGATATGGCAAGAAAAGTCATGGAAGAGGAAAGAAAAGGAAAGAAAAGGCATGAAAAAGGCATGAAAAGGCATGAAAAGGAAAGATAAGGCAAGAAAAGGCATGAAAAGGCAAGATAAGGCAAGATAAGGCAAGGAAAAGGCATGAAAAGGCAAGATAAGGCAAGAAACGGAAAGAAGGAAATATAAGGCAATATAAGGGAAGATTAGGAAAGCAAAGAGAAGGAAAAGATAAGAAAAGACATAAAAAGGCAGAAAATGGCAAGAAAGGGAAAGAAAAGGAAAGATAAGGCAAGAAAAGACAAGAAAAGGTGAGATCAGGCAGGTAAAGGCAAGGAAAAGGCAAGAAAAGGCAAGGAATAGGCAAGAAAAGGAAGGAAAAGGCAAGAAAAGGCATCGAAAAGGCATTAAAAGGCCTGAAAATACAAGAAAAAGGCAAGATAAGGTAAGAAAAGGAAAGATCAGGTAAAAAAAGGAAAGATAAGTCAAGAAAAGGCAAGAAAAGGCATGTAAAAGGCAAGAAAAGGCATGAAAAGGAAAGAAAAGGCAAGATAAGGCAAGGTAAGGCAAGGTAAGGAACGAAAAGGAAAGAAAAGGAAAGATAAGGCAAGATAAGGCAAGAAAAGGAAAGGTAAGGCAAGATAAGGCAAGAAAAGGCAAGGAAAAGGCAAGAAAAGGTATGGAAAAGTTATGAAATGCAAGAAAAGGAAAGATAAGGCAAGAAAAATCATGAAAAGGCAAGAAAAGGAAAGAAAGGGCAAGGAAAAGGCAAGAAAAGGGAAGATAAGGCAAGTTAAGGCAAGAAAAGGAAAGAAAAGGCAAGGAAAATGCAAGATATGGCAAGAAAAGGCAAGATAGGGCAAGAAAAGAAAAGAAAATGAAAGATGAGGCATGTTAATGCAAGGAAACGGCAAGAAAAATCAAGATAAGGAAAGAAAAGGCAAGATTAGGCAAGATAAGGCAAGAAAAGGGAAGGAAAGGCAAGAAAAGGAACGAAAATGAAAGATGAGGCAAGAAAAGGCAAGATAAGGCAAGAAAAGGAACGAAAATGAAAGATGAGGCAAGAAAAGGCAAGGTAAGGCAAGAAAAGGTAAGGAAATGGCAAGAAAAGGCAAGATAAGGAAAGAAATGACCAGAAAAGGAACGAAAAAGGCATGAAAAGGCAAGAAAAGTAATGAAATGGCAAGATAAGGCAAGAAAAAGCATGAAAAGGCAAGAAAAAGGCAAGGATAAGGCATGAAAAGGCATGATAAGGCAAGAAAAGGAAAGAAAAGGCAAGGAAAAAGCATGAAAAGGCAAGAAAAGGAAAGAAAAGGCAAGAAAAGGCATGAAAAGGCAAGAAAAGGCAAGATAAGGTAAGAAATGGCAAGATAAGGAATGAAAGGGCAAGATAAGGCAAGAAAACGCATGAAAAGGCAAGAAAAGGCAAGGAAAAGGAAAGAAAATGCAAGATAAGGAAAGAAAAGGCAAGAAAAGGCTAGGAAAAGGCATGAAAAGGCAAAAATAGGCAAGAAAAGGCATGAAAAGGTAAGATAAGGAATGAAAAGGCAAGATAAGGCAAGAAAAGCAAGAAAAGGAAAGAAATGGCAAGATAAGGAATGAAAGGGCAAGATAAGGCAAAAAAGGGCAAGAAAAGGCATGAAAAGGCAAGAAAATGACAGATATGTCAAGAAAAGGCAAGCAAAGGCAAGAAAAGGAAACATAAAGCAAAAAAAGGCAAGTAAAAGGAAAGAAAGGCAAGAAAAGGAAAGAAAAGGCAAGAAAAGGCAAGAAAAAGGCAAGAAAAGGCAAGGAAAAGGCGAGAAAAGGCGTGATAAGGCAAGGAAATGAAAGAAAAGGCAAGGAAAAGGCAAGAAAAGGCATGGAAAAGGCAAGAAAAGGCATGAAAAGGCAAGATAAGGAAAGGAAAAGCAAGAAAAGGCAAGAAAAGGAAAGAAATGGCAAGAAATGGCAAGATAATGTAAGAAAATGCAAGATAAGGAATGAAAGGGCAAGAAAAGGCAAGAAAATGTATGAAAAGGCAAGAAAATGTATGAAAAGGCAAGAAAATGCCAGATAAGTCAAGAAAAGGCAAGCAAACGCTAGAAAAGGCAAGAGAAGGCAAGAAAAGGCAAGCAAGGCAAGAAATGGAAAGATGAGGCAAGGAAAAGGAAAGAAAAGGAAAGAAAAGGCATGAAAAGGAAAGAAAAGGAAAGATAAGGCAAGAAAAGGAAAGAAAAGGCAAGGAAAAGGCAAGGAAAAGGCAAGATAAGGAAAGAAAAGGCATGGAAAAGACATGAAAAGGCAAGGAAAAGGAAAGAAAATGTAAGAAAAAGCAAGGAAAAGGAAAGCAAAGGCAAGATAAGGAAAGAAAAGACAAGGAAAAGGTACGACAAGGCAAGGAAAGGCAAGAAAAGGAAAGAAAAGGCAAGAAGAGGGATGGAAAGGTGAGAAATGGAAAGGAAAAGGCAAGAAAAGGCAAGAAAAGGAAAGAAAAGGCAAGGAAAAGGCATGAAAAGGCAAGATAAGGCAAGATTAGGTATGAAAAGGCAAGATAAGGAATGAAAGGGCAAGGTAAGGAACGAAAAGGAATGAAAAGTAAAGATAAGGCAAGATAAGGCAAGAAAAGGAAAGGTAAGTAAAGATAAGGCAAGAAAAGGCAAGGAAAAGGTAAGAAAAGGCATGGAAAAGTTATGAAATGCAAGAAAAGGAAAGATAAGAAAAGAAAAGGCATGAAAAGGCAAGAAAAGGAAAGAAATGGCAAGGAAAAGGATAGAAATGGGAAGATAAGGCAAGTTAAGGCAAGAAAAAGAAAGAAAAGGCAAGGAGAAGGCAAGATAGGGCAAGATAGGGCAAGAAAAGAAAAGAAAATGAAAGATGAGGCAAGAAAAGGCAAGATAAGGCAAGGAAATGGCATGAAAAAGCAAGATAAGGAAAGAAAAGGCAAGATTAGGCAAGATAAGACAAGAAAAGGGAAGGAAAGGTAAGAAAAGGAACGCAAATGAAAGATGAGGAAAGAAAAGGCAAGATAATTCAAGAAAAGGTAAGAAAAGGCAAGGAAAAGGCAAGATAAGGAAAGAAAAGGCCAGAAAAGGAAAGGAAAGAAATGGCAAGGAAAAGGCGAGAAAAGGGAAGATAAGGCAAGTTAAGGCAAGAAAAGGAAAGAAAAGGCAAGGAGAAGGAAAGATAGGGCAAGATAGGGCAAGAAAAGAAAAGAAAATGAAAGATGAGGCAAGAAAAGGCAAGATAAGGCAAGGAAATGGCATAAAAAAGCAAGATAAGGAAAGAAAAGGCAAGATTAGGCAAGATAAGGCAAGAAAAGGGAAGGAAAGGTAAGAAAAGGAATGCAAATGAAAGATGAGGAAAGAAAAGGCAAGATAATTCAAGAAAAGGTAAGAAAAGGCAAGATAAGGAAAGAAAAGGCCAGAAAAGGAAAGGAAAGGAAAAGGCATGAAAATGCAAGAAAAGGAAAGATAAGGCAAAAAAAGGCATGATAAGGCAAGAAAAGGCAAGATAAGGTAAGAAAAGGCAAGATAAGGAATGAAAGAGCAAAATAAGGCAAGAAAAGGCATGAAAAGGCAAGAAAAAGGCATGAAAAGGCATGATAAGGCAAGAAAAGGCAAGAAAAGGAAAGAAAACGCAAGGAAAAGGCATCAAAAGGCAAGAAAAGGAAAGAAAAGGCAAGAAAAGGCATGAAAAGGCAAGATAAGGTAAGAAAAGGCAAGATAAGGAATGAAAGGGCAAGAAAAGGCATGAAAAGGCAAGAAAAAGATAGATAAGTCAAGAAAAGGCAAGAAATGGAAAGAAAAGGCAAGATATGGCAAGAAAAGGAAAGCAAAGGAAAGATAAGGCAAGAAAAGGCAGGAAAAGGAAAGAAAAGGCAAGAAAAGGCATGGACAAGGCATGAAAAGGCAAGAAAAGGAAAGGTAAGGCAAGAAAAGGTATGAAAAGGCAAGAAAAGGAAAGAAAAGTCCTAGAAAAGGCAAGGAAAGGAAAGAAAAGGCAAGGAAAAGGCAAGATAAGGTAAGAAAAGGCAAGAAAAGGAAAGCAAAGGCATGAAAAGGCAAGAAAATGTAACAAAAGGCAAGAAAAGGAAAGAAAAGGCATGAAAAGGCAAGAAAATGTAAGAAATGTTAAGATAAGGCAAGGAAATGGCACGAAAAGGCAAGAAAAGAAAAGAAAAGGCGAGAAAAGGTATGAAAAGTAAAGAAAAGGCAAGAAAAGGCATGAAAAGGCAAGATAAGGCATGAAAAGGTAAGATTAGGCAAGATAAGGCAAGGTAAGGCAAGGTAAGGAAAGAAAAGGAAAGATAAGGCAAGATAAGGCAAGAAAAGGAAAGAAAAGGCAAGATAAGGCAAGAAAAGGAAAGCGAAGGAAAGATAAGGCAAGAAAAGGCATGGAAAAGCAAAGAAATGGCAAGAAAAGGAACGAAAAGGCAAGAAATGGCATGGAAAAGGCAAGAAAAGGAAAGATAAGGCAAGAAAAGGCAAGAAAAGGAAAGAAAAGGCATGGAAAAGGAAAGAAAAGGCAAGGAAAGGAAAGAAAAGGCAAGGAAAAGGCAAGATAAGGCAAGGAAAAGGCATGAAAAATGCAAGATAAGGAAAGAAAAGGAATGAAAAGGCAAGGAAATGGCAAGAAAAGGTAAGAAAAGGAAAGGCAAAGGGAAGAAAAGGCCAGGAAAAGGCAAGAGAAGGTAAGAAAAGGAAAGGAAAAGGCAAGAAAAGGCACGATAAGGCAAGGAAAAGGAATGAAAAGGTAAGATAAGGCAAGAAAAGGCAAGAAAATGAAAGAAAATGAAATATAAGGCATGATAAGGCAAGAAAAGGCAAGATAAGGCAAGAAAAGGCAAGAAAAGGAAAGAAAAGGCAAGAAAAGGAAAGGTAAGGCAAGATAAGGTAGGAAAAGACAAGCAAAAGGCAAGAAAAAGCATGGAAAAGTTATGAAATGCAAGAAAAGGAAAGATAAGGCAAGAAAAGGAAAGAAAGGGCAAGGAAAAGGAAAAGGCAAGATAAGGCAAGTTAGGGCAAGAAAAGGAAAGAAAAGGCAAGGAAAAGGCATGATAAGGCAAGAAAAGGCAAGATAAGGCAAGATAAGGTAAGAAAATGAAAGATGAGGTAAGATAAGGCAAGATAAGGCAAGAAAAGGCAAGGAAAAGGCAAGGAAATGGCAAGGAAAAGCAAGATAAGGAAATAAAAGGCAAGATTAGGCAAGATAAGGCAAGAAAAGGGAAGGGAGGCAAGAAAAGGAACGAAAATGAAAGATGAGGCAAGAAAAGGCAAGAAAAGGCAAAAAAGAAAAGAAAAGGCAAGGAAAAGGCAAGAAAAGGCAAGATAAGGAAAGAAAAGGCCAGAAAAGGAAAGTAAAAGGCATGAAAAGGAAAGAAAAAGAAAGATAAGGCAAGATAAGGTAAGAAAATGCAAGATAAGGAATGAAAGGGCAAGATAAGGCAAAAAAAGGCATAAAAGACAAGAAAAGGCAAGAAAAAGATAGATAAGTCAAGAAAAGGCCAGAAAAGGAAAGAAAAGGCAAGATAAGGCAAGAAAAGGAAAGCAAAGGAAAGATATGGCAAGAAAAGTCATGGAAGAGGAAAGAAAAGGAAAGAAAAGGCATGAAAAAGGCATGAAAAGGCATGAAAAGGAAAGATAAGGCAAGAAAAGGCATGAAAAGGCAAGATAAGGCAAGATAAGGCAAGGAAAAGGCATGAAAAGGCAAGATAAGGCAAGAAACGGAAAGAAGGAAATATAAGGCAATATAAGGGAAGATTAGGAAAGCAAAGAGAAGGAAAAGATAAGAAAAGACATAAAAAGGCAGAAAATGGCAAGAAAAGGAAAGAAAAGGAAAGATAAGGCAAGAAAAGACAAGAAAAGGTGAGATCAGGCAGGTAAAGGCAAGGAAAAGGCAAGAAAAGGCAAGGAATAGGCAAGAAAAGGAAGGAAAAGGCAAGAAAAGGCATCGAAAAGGCATTAAAAGGCCTGAAAATACAAGAAAAAGGCAAGATAAGGTAAGAAAAGGAAAGATCAGGTAAAAAAAGGAAAGATAAGTCAAGAAAAGGCAAGAAAAGGCATGTAAAAGGCAAGAAAAGGCATGAAAAGGAAAGAAAAGGCAAGATAAGGCAAGGTAAGGCAAGGTAAGGAACGAAAAGGAAAGAAAAGGAAAGATAAGGCAAGATAAGGCAAGAAAAGGAAAGGTAAGGCAAGATAAGGCAAGAAAAGGCAAGGAAAAGGCAAGAAAAGGTATGGAAAAGTTATGAAATGCAAGAAAAGGAAAGATAAGGCAAGAAAAATCATGAAAAGGCAAGAAAAGGAAAGAAAGGGCAAGGAAAAGGCAAGAAAAGGGAAGATAAGGCAAGTTAAGGCAAGAAAAGGAAAGAAAAGGCAAGGAAAATGCAAGATATGGCAAGAAAAGGCAAGATAGGGCAAGAAAAGAAAAGAAAATGAAAGATGAGGCATGTTAATGCAAGGAAACGGCAAGAAAAATCAAGATAAGGAAAGAAAAGGCAAGATTAGGCAAGATAAGGCAAGAAAAGGGAAGGAAAGGCAAGAAAAGGAACGAAAATGAAAGATGAGGCAAGAAAAGGCAAGATAAGGCAAGAAAAGGAACGAAAATGAAAGATGAGGCAAGAAAAGGCAAGGTAAGGCAAGAAAAGGTAAGGAAATGGCAAGAAAAGGCAAGATAAGGAAAGAAATGACCAGAAAAGGAACGAAAAAGGCATGAAAAGGCAAGAAAAGTAATGAAATGGCAAGATAAGGCAAGAAAAAGCATGAAAAGGCAAGAAAAAGGCAAGGATAAGGCATGAAAAGGCATGATAAGGCAAGAAAAGGAAAGAAAAGGCAAGGAAAAAGCATGAAAAGGCAAGAAAAGGAAAGAAAAGGCAAGAAAAGGCATGAAAAGGCAAGAAAAGGCAAGATAAGGTAAGAAATGGCAAGATAAGGAATGAAAGGGCAAGATAAGGCAAGAAAACGCATGAAAAGGCAAGAAAAAGATAGATAAGTCAAGAAAAGGAAAGCAAAGGAAAGATAAGGCAAGATAAGGCAAGAAAAGGAAAGCAAAGGGAAGATAAGGCAAGAAAAGGGATGGAAAAGGAATGAAATGGCAAGAAAAGGCATAGAAAAGGAATGAAAAGGCAAGAAAAGGAAAGATAAGGCAAGAAAAGGGATGAAAATGCAAGAAAAGGAAAGATAAGCCAAGAAAAGGCATGAAAAGGCAAGAAAAGGAAAGAAAAGGCATGGAAAAGGCATGAAAAGGCAAGGAAAGGAAAGAAAAGGCAAGGAAATGGCAAGGAAAAGGCAAGAAAAGGCAAGTTAAGACAAGATAAGGCAAGGAAAAGGCAAGAAAATGCCAAGAAAATGCCAAGAAAAGGCAAGATAAGGAAAGAAAAGGCCATAAAATGGCAAGAAAAGGTAAGAAAATGCAAGGAAAAGGTAAGAAAAGGCAAGATAAGGCAAGGAAAAGGCATGAAAAGGCAAGATAATTTAAGAAAAGGCAAGAAAAGGAAAGTCAAGAAAATATAAGGCAAGATAAGGCAAGGAAAAGGCAAGGAAAAGGCAAGAAAAAGGTAAGATAAGGAAAGAAAAGGCATGAAAAGGCAAGGAAATGGCAAGAAAAGGTAAGAAAATTCAAGGAAAAGGCAAGATAAGGCAAGGAAAAGGCAAGAAAAGGACAGAAAAGGCAAGAAAATGAAAGAAAAGGAAATATAAGGCAAGATAAGGCAAGAAAAGGCAAGGAAAAGATAAGAAAAGACATAAAAAGGCAAGAAAAGGCATGAAAAGGAAAGAAAAGGAAAGAAAAGGCAAGAAAATGTGAGATCAGGCAGGAAAAGGCAAGGAATAGGCAGGAAATGGCAAGAAAATGCAAGAAAAGACATTGAAAATCATTAAATTGTCAGATAAGGTAAGAAAAGGCAAGAAAAGGTAAGATAAGGTAAGAAAAGGCAAGAACAGGCGAAAAAAGGAAAGATAAGTCAAGAAAAGGCATGGAGAAGGCAAGAAAAGGCATAAAAAGGCAAGAAAAGGAAAGAAAAGAAAAGATAAGGCAAGATAAGGCAAGGTAAGGCAAGGTAATGAACGAAAAGGAAAGAAAAGGAAAGATAAGGCCAGATAAGGCAAGAAAAGGAAAGGTTGGGCAAGATAAGGCAAGAAAAGGGCAAGAAAAGGCATGGAAAAGTTATGAAATGCAAGAAAAGGAAAGATAAGGCAAGAAAAGGCATGAAAAGGGATGAAAAGGAAAGAAAGGGGAAGGAAAAGGCAAGAAAATGGAAGATAAGGCAAGTTAAGGCAAGAAAAGGAAAGAAAAGGCAAGGAAAAGGCAAGAAAAGGCAAGATAGGGCAAGAAAAGAAACGAAAATGACAGATGAGGCAAGAAAAGGCAAGATAAGACAAGATAAGGCAAGTTAAGGCACGGAAACGGTAAGAAAAAGCAAGATAAGGAAAGGTAAGGCAAGATAAGGAAAGAAAAGGCAAGGAAAAGTCAAGAAAAGGCATGAAAAAGTTATGAAATGCAAGAAAAGGAAAGATAAGGTAAGAAAAGGCATGAAAAGGCAAGAAAAGGAAAGAAAGTTCAAGGAAAAGGCAAGAAAAGGCAAGATAAGGCAAGAAAAGGAAAGAAAGGGCAAGGAAAAGGCAAGATAAGGCAAGATAGGTCAAGAAAAGAAAAGAAAATAAAAGATGAGGCAAGAAAAGGCAAGATAAGGTAAGAAAAGGAAAGAAACGATAAGGAAACGGCAAGAAAAAGCAAGATAAGTAAAGATTAGGCAAGATTAGGCAAGATAAGGCAAGAAAAGGGAAGGGAAGGCAAGAAAAGGAACGAAAATTGAAGATGAGGAAAGAAAAGGCAAGATAAGGGAAGAAAAGGTAAGAAAAGGCAAGGAAAAGGCAAGAAAAGGCAAGATAAGGAAAGAAAAGGCAAGAAAAGGAAAGGCAAAGGCATGAAAAGGCAAGAAAAGGAAAGATAAGGCAAGAAAAGGTTAGAAAAGGCAAGGAAAAGGCAAGATAAGGAAAGAAAAGGCAAGGAAAAGGCATGAAAAGGCAAGAAAAAGATAGATAAGCCAAGAAAAGGCAAGATACGGCAAAAAAGGAAAGATAAGGCAAGAAAAGGCAAGGAAAAGGAAAGAAAACAAAAGAAAAGAAAAGAAAAGGCAAGAAAAGGTATGGAAAAGGTATGAAAAGGCAAGAAAAGAAAAGATGAGGCAAGAGAAGACATGAAAAGGCAAGCAAAGGAAGGAAAATGCAAGGAAAATGCAAGAAAAGGCAAGATAAGGCAAGAAAAGGAAAGGCAAGGAAATGGCTAGGAAATGCCAAGAAATGGCAAGATAAGGAAAGAAAAGGTATGGAAATGGCATGAAAATGAAAGGAAAAGGCAAGAAAAGGTAAGATAGGGCAAGAAAAGGAACGAAAAGGAAAGAAAAGGCAAGGCAAGAAAGGGAAAGAAAAGGAAAGATAAGGCAAAATGAGGGAAGAAAAGGCAAGGAAAAGACCAGAAAAGGAAAGAAAAGATAATAAAAGGCATGAAAAGGCAAGAAAAGGTGAGATAAGGCAAGAAATGGCAAGGAAAAGGCACGAAAAGGCAAGAAAATGAAAGAAAAGGCGAGAAAAGTCAAGAAAAGGACAGAAAATGGGAGAAAATGTATGAAAAGGAAAGAAAACTCAAGAAAAGGCAAGAAAAGGCAAGATAAGTTTTTCTTTCCTGATCTTGCCTTTTCTTGCTTTTTCCTTGCATTTTCCTTGCCTTTTCTTGCCTTATCTTATCTTTTCTTGCCTTTCCTTGCCTTTTCTTGCCTTTTCTTGCATTTTCTTGCCTTTTATTGACTTATCTTACCTTTTTTTTTCCTTTTCTTACATTTTCATGTCTTTTCTTCCCTTATCTTGCCTTTTCTTGCCTTATCTTGCCTTTTCATTCCTTATCTTGCCCTTACACATCTTATCTTGCCTTTTATTTCCTTTTCTTGCCTTTTCTTTCCTTTTCCTTGCCTTTTCTTGCCTTTTCTTTCCTTTTCTTGCCTTGTCCTTAATTTTTCTTGCCTTATCTGGCCTTTTCTTGCCTCATCTTTCATTTTCTTTCCTTTCCATGCCTTTTCTTGTATTTTCTTTCCTTTACTTGCCTTTTCATGCCTTTAACTTGCTTTTTCTTTCCTTTTCTTATCTGTTCTTGCCTTATCATACCTTATCTTGCCTTTTCCTTGCTCTTTCTTTCCTTTTCTTGCATTTTCATGCCTTTTCCATGCCTTTTCTGGCCTTTTATTGCCTTTTCCTGCCTTAACTTGCCTTATCTTGCCATTTCTTGCCTTATCTTGCCTTTTCCTTGCCTTTTCTTGCCTTATCTTGCCTTTTCTTGCCTTAACTTTCCTTTTCTTGCCTTTCTTACCTTTTCATGCCTTTTCTTGCCATTTCATGCCTTTTCTTGCCTTTTCCTTTCCTTTTCTTGCCTTATCTTTCCTTTTTTTGCCTTTTCTTGCCTTTTCCTTGCCTTTTCTCACCTTATCTTGCATTTTTCTTGCCTTTTCTTGCCTTTTCAAGCATTTTCCACGCCTTTTCTTTCCTTTTCTTTCCTTTTCTTGACTTTTCCTTTCCTTTTCTTACATTTTCTTGCCTTTTCCTTGCCTTTTCCAGCCAGATCTTGCCTGATCTTGCCTTATCTTTTGTTTTCTTTCCTTTTCTTGTCTTTTCTTGCCTTATCTTGCCTTTTCTTACCTTTTCTAGCTTGTTCTTACCTTTTCGTGCCTTTTAGTTACCTTATCTTTCCTTTTCTTGCCTTTTCCTTTCCATTTCTTTTCTTTTCTTGCCTTATCTTGCCTTATCTTGGCTTTTCCTTTCCATTTCTTTTCTTTTCTTGCCTTATCTTGCCTTTTCTTGCCTTTTCCTTGCCTTTTCTTGCCTTTTCTTACCTCATCTTTCATTTTCTTTCCTTTTCTTGCCTTTCTTTTCCTTTTCTTGGCTTATCTTGCCTTTTTTTGCATTTTCCTTGCCTTTTCTTTCCTTTTCTTGCCTTATCTTACCTTATCTTGCCTTTTCTTGCCTTTTTATTCCTTTTCCTTGCCTTTTCTTGCCTTTTTATTCCATTTCCTTTTCTTTCCTTTTCTTTCCTTTTCCTTGCCTTTTCTTTCCTTTTTTTGCCTTTTCCATGCCTTTTCTTGCCTTTTCTTTCCTTTTCTTGCCTTTTCCTTGCCTTTTCTTGCCTTTGCTTGCCTTATCTTTCCTTTTCTTGCCTTTTCATTCCTTTTCCATGCCTTTTCTTGCCTTTTTCCTTCCTTTTCTTGACTTTTCCTTGCCTTTTCTTGCCTTTTCTTTCCTTTGCTTGCTTTTTCCTTGCATTTCCTTGCCTTTTCTTGCCTTATCTTTCCTTATCTTTCCTTATATTTTCTTTTCTTTCCTTTTCTTACCTTTTCTTGCCTTTTCTTACCTTTTCCTTGCCTTTTCATGCCTTTTCCAAGCCTTTTCTTTCCATTTCTTGCCTTTTCCTTGCCTTTTTCTTCCTTATCTTGCCTTTTCTTGCCTTTTCCTTGCCTTTTCATTCCTTTTTCTTCCTTATCTTGCCTTTTCTTGCCTTTTCCTTGCCTTTTCATTCCTTTTCTTGCCTTTTCTTGTCTTATCTTTCCTTTTCTTGCCTTATCTTTCCGTTTCCTTGCCTTTCCATACCTTTTCTTGCCTTTTCATACCTTTTCCATACTTTTTCTTGCCTTTTCTTTCTTTTTCTTGCCTTTTCATGCCTCTTCCATACCTTTTCTTGCCTTTTCTTTCCTTTTCTCGCCTTTTCTTGCCTTGTCTTAACTTTTCTAGCCTTTTCGAGCCTTTTCAATGCCTTTTCTTGCCTTTTCCTTGCCTTTTCTTGCCTTATCTTTTCTTTTCTTCCTGTTTCTTGCCTTTTCTTACCTTTTCCTGCCTTTTCTTGCCTTATCTTTCCTTTTCTTGCCTTATCTTGCCTTATCTTACCATTTCTTGCCTTATCTTACCATTTCTTGCCTTATCTTCCCTTTTCCTTGCCTTTCCTTGCCTTTTCTTGCCTTATCTTGCCTTAACTTTCCTTTTCTTTCCTTTTCTTACCTTTTCATGCATTTTCTTGCCTTTTCATGCCTTTTCCTTGCCTTTTCTTGCCTTTTCTTGCCTTTTTTTGCCTTTTCTTGCCTTTTCCTTGCCTTTTCTTATGTTATCTTGCATTTTTCTTCCCTCTTCTTGCCTTTTCATGCATTTTCCATGCCTTTTCTTGACTTTTCTTGCCTTTTCTTTGCCTTTTCTAGCCTGATCTTGCATTTTCTTGCCTTATCTTGCTTTTCTTGCCTTTTCTTTCTTTTCCTCGCATTTTCATACCTTTCCTTGCCTTTTCAAGCCTTTTCAAGCCTTTTCGTTGCCTTTTCTTGCCTTATCTTACCTTTTCTTGCCTTTTCCTTGCCATTTCTTTCCTTTTATCGCCTTATCTTGCCTTTTCTTGCCTTTTCCTTGCATTTTCTTGCCTTTTATTGACTTATCTTACCTTTTTTTTTCCTTTTCTTACATTTTCATGTCTTTTCTTCCCTTATCTTGCCTTTTCTTGCCTTATCTTGCCTTTTCATTCCTTATCTTGCCCTTTCACATCTTATCTTGCCTTTTATTTCCTTTTCTTGCCTTTTCTTTCCTTTTCCTTGCCTTTTCTTGCCTTTTCTTTCCTTTTCTTGCCTTGTCCTTAATTTTTCTTGCCTTATCTGGCCTTTTCTTGCCTCATCTTTCATTTTCTTTCCTTTTCATACCTTTTCTTGTATTTTCTTTCCTTTACTTGCCTTTTCATGCCTTTAACTTGCCTTTTCTTTCCTTTTCTTATCTGTTCTTGCCTTATCATACCTTATCTTGCCTTTTCCTTGCCCTTTCTTTCCTTTTCTTGCATTTTCATGCCTTTTCCATGCCTTTTCTGGCCTTTTATTGTCTTTTCCTGCCTTAACTTGCCTTATCTTGCCATTTCTTGCCTTATCTTGCCTTTTCCTTGCCTTTTCTTGCCTTATCTTGCCTTAACTTTCCTTTTCTTGCCTTTCTTACCTTTTCATGCCTTTTCTTGCCATTTCATGCCTTTCCTTGCCTTTTCCTTTCCTTTTCTTGCCTTATCTTTCCTTTTTTTGCCTTTTCTTGCCTTTTCCTTGCCTTTTCTCACCTTATCTTGCATTTTTCTTGCCTTTTCTTGCCTTTTCAAGCATTTTCCATGCCTTTTCTTTCCTTTTCTTTCCTTTTCTTGACTTTTCCTTTCCTTTTCTTACCTTTTCTTGCCTTTTCCTTGCCTTTTCCAGCCTGATCTTGCCTGATCTTGCCTTATCTTTTGTTTTCTTTCCTTTTCTTGTCTTTTCTTGCCTTATCTTGCCTTTTCTTACCTTTTCTAGCCTGTTCTTGCCGTTTCGTGCCTTTTCGTTACCTTATCTTTCCTTTTCTTGCCTTTTCCTTTCCATTTCTTTTCTTTTCTTGCCTTATCTTGCCTTATCTTGGCTTTTCCTTTCCATTTCTTTTCTTTTCTTGCCTTATCTTGCCTTTTCTTGCCTTTTCCTTGCCTTTTCTTGCCTTTTCTTACCTCATCTTCCATTTTCTTTCCTTTTCTTGCCTTTCTTTCCCTTTTCTTGGCTTATCTTGCCTTTTTTTGCCTTTTCCTTGCCTTTTCTTTCCTTTTCTTGCCTTATCTTACCTTATCTTGCCTTTTCTTGCCTTTTTATTCCTTTTCCTTGCCTTTTCTTGCCTTATCTTTCCTTTTCTTTCCTTTTCTTTCCTTTTCCTTGCCTTTTCTTTCCTTTTTTTGCCTTTTCCATACCTTTTCTTGCCTTTTCTTTCCTTTTCTTGCCTTTTCCTTGCCTTTTCTTGCCTTTGCTTTCCTTATCTTTCCTTTTCTTGCCTTTTCATTCCTTTTCCATGCCTTTTCTTGCCTTTTTCCTTCCTTTTCTTGACTTTTCCTTGCCTTTTCTTTCCTTTGCTTGCTTTTTCCTTGCATTTCCTTGCCTTTTCTTGCCTTATCTTTCCTTATCTTTCCTTATATTTTCTTTTCTTTCCTTTTCTTACCTTTTCTTGCCTTTTCTTACCTTTTCCTTGCCTTTTCATGCCTTTTCCAAGCCTTTTCTTTCCTTTTTTTGCCTTTTCCTTGCCTTTTTCTTCCTTATCTTGCCTTTTCTTGCCTTTTCCTTGCCTTTTCATTCCTTTTTCTTCCTTATCTTGCCTTTTCTTGCCTTTTCCTTGCCTTTTCATTCCTTTTCTTGCCTTTTCTTGTCTTATCTTTCCTTTTCTTGCCTTATCTTTCCTTTCCCTTGCCTTTCCATACATTTTCTTGCCTTTTCATACCTTTTCCATACTTTTTCTTGCCTTTTCTTTCTTTTTCTTGCCTTTTCATGCCTTTTCCATACCTTTTCTTGCCTTTTCTTTCCTTTTCTCGCCTTTTCTTGCCTTGTCTTAACTTTTCTAGCCTTTTCGAGCCTTTTCAATGCCTTTTCTTGCCTTTTCCTTGCCTTTTCTTGCCTTATCTTTTCTTTTCTTCCTGTTTCTTGCCTTTTCTTACCTTTTCCTGCCTTTTCTTGCCTTATCTTTCCTTTTCTTGCCTTATCTTGCCTTATCTTACCATTTCTTGCCTTATCTTCCCTTTTCCTTGCCTTTTCTTGCCTTATCTTTTCTTTTCTTTCTGTTTCTTGCCTTTTCTTACCTTTTCATGCCTTTTCTTGCCTTATCTTTCCTTTTCTTGCCTTATCTTGCCTTATCTTACCATTTCTTGCCTTATCTTACCATTTCTTGCCTTATCTTCCCTTTTCCTTGCCTTTCCTTGCCTTTTCTTGCCTTATCTTGCCTTAACTTTCCTTTTCTTTCCTTTTCTTACCTTTTCATGCATTTTCTTGCCTTTCCATGCCTTTTCCTTGCCTTTTCTTGCCTTTTCTTGCCTTATCTTTCCTTTTTTTGCCTTTTCTTGCCTTTTCCTTGCCTTTTCTTATGTTATCTTGCATTTTTCTTCCCTTTTCTTGACTTTTCTTGCGATTTCTTTGCCTTTTCTTGCCTTTTCTAGCCTGATCTTGCATTTTCTTGCCTTATCTTACTTTTCTTGCCTTTTCTTAATTTTTCTTGCCTTTTCTTTCTTTTCCTCGCATTTTCATACCTTTCCTTGCCTTTTCAAGCCTTTTCAAGCCTTTTCGTTGCCTTTTCTTGCCTTATCTTACCTTTTCTTGCCTTTTCCTTGCCATTTCTTTCCTTTTATCGCCTTATCTTGCCTTTTCTTGCCTTTTCCTTGCCTTTTCTTTCCATTTCTTGCCTTATCTTGTCTTTTCTTACCTCATCTTTCCCTTTCTTTCCTTTTCTTGCCTTTCCTTCCCTTTTATTGCCTTATCTTGCCTATTCTTGCCTTTTCCTTGCCTTTTCTTTCCTTTTCTTGCCTTATCTTTCCTTATCTTGCCTTTTCTTGTCTTTTCATTCCTTTTCCTTGCCTTTTCTTGCCTTATCTTTGCATTTCTTGCCTTTTCTTTCCTTTTCTTGCCTTTTCCATGCCTTTGCTTGCCATATCTTTCCTTTTCATGCCTTTTAATTCCTTTTCCTTGCCTTTTCTTGCCTTTTCTTTCCTTTCCTTGCCTTTTCCTTGCCTTTTCCTGCCTTTTCTTCCCTTATCTTTCCTTTTATTTCCTTATCTTTCCTTTTCTTTCCTTTTCAAGCCTTTTCTTGCCTTATCTTTCTCTTTCTTACCTTTTCCTTGCCTTTTCATGCCTTTTCCAAGCCTTTTCTTTCCTTATCTTTCCTTTTCTTGCCTTTTCCTTGCCTTTTCCTTCCTTTTCTTGCCTTATCTTGCCTTTTCTTGCCTTTTTCTTGCCTTTTCTTTCCTTTTCTTGCCTTTTCATGCCTTTTCTTGCCTTGTGTTTCCTTTTCTGGCCTTTTCATGCCTTTTCCATACCTTTTCTTGCCTTTTCATGCCTTTTCGATACCTTTTCTTGCCTTTTCATACCTTTTCCATACTTTTTCTTGACTTTTCTTTCTTTTTCTTGCCTTTTCATGCCTTTTCCATACTTTTTCTTTCCTTTTCTTGCCTTTTCTTTCCTTATCTTTCCTTTTCTTGCCTTTCCTTGCATTTTCTTGCCTTTTCGTGACTTACCTTGCCTTTTCTTGCCTTTTCATGCCTTTTCTTCCCTTATCTTGCCATTTCATTCCTTATCTTGCCTTTTCTTGCCATTTCATTCCTTATCTTGCCATTTCTTACCTTATCTTGCCTTTTCTTGCCTCCTCTTTCATTTTCTTGCCTTTCGTTGCCTTTTCTTGCCTTTTCGTGACTTATCTTGCCTTTTCTTGCCTTTTCATGCTTTTTCTTGCCTTATCTTGCCTTTTCTTGGCATTTCATTCCTTATCTTGCCTTTTCTTTCCTTTTCTTGCCTTTTCTTTGCTTTTCATGCCTTTTCCTTGCCTTTTCATGCATTTTCCAAGCCTTTTCTTTCCTTATCTTATCTTTTCTTGCCTTTTCCTTCCTTTTCTTGCCTTATTTGATCTTATCTTTCATTTTCCTTGTCTTTTCTTTCCTTTTCTTGCCTTTTCATGCCTTTTCTTACCTTATCTTTCCTTTTCTGGACTTTTCATGCCTTTTCCATACCTTTTCTTGCCTTTTCATGCCTTTTTCATACCTTTTCCATTCTTTTTCTTGCATTTTCTTGCCTTTTCATGCCTTTTCCATACTTTTTCTTTCGTTTTCTTTCCTTTTCCTTGCCTTTCCTTGCCTTTTCTTACCTTTTCGTGCGTTTCCTTGCCTTTTCTTGCCATTTCATTCCTTATCTTGCCTTTTTTTACCTTATCTTGCCTTTTCTTGCCTCATCTTTCATTTTCTTGCCTTTCCTTGCCTTTTCTTGCCTTTTCGTGACTTATCTTGCCTTTTCTTACCTTTTCATTACTTTTCTTGCCTTATCTTGCCTTTTCTTTCCATTTCATTCCTTATCTTGCCTTTTCTTACCTTATCTTGCCTTTTCTTGCCTTTTCTTTGCCATTCCTTGCATTTTCTTTACTTTTCTTGCCTTTTCCTTGACTTTTCTTGCCTTTTCTTCCTTTATCTTACCTTTGCTTGCCTTTCCTTCCCTTTTCTTTCCTTATCTTGCCTTTTCTTTCCTTTTCCTTACCTTTTCTTGCCTTATCTTGCCTTTTCTTGCCTTTTCCAAGCCTTTTCTTTCCTTTTCTTGCCTTTTCTTGCCTTATCTTGCCTTTTCTTGCCTTTTCGTGCCTTTTCCATGCATTTTCTTTCCTTTTCTTGCCTTTTCTTTACCTTTTCATGCCTTTTCTTACCTCGTCTTTCATTCATCTTTCCTTCTCTTTCCTTTTCTTGCCTTTCCTTACCTCATCTTCCCTTATCTTTCCTTTTCTTACCTTCTCTTTCCTTTGCTTTCATTTTCCTTGACTTTTCTATCCATTCCTTGCCTTTTCTTACCTTTTCTTGCCTTATCTTGCCTTTTCTTACCTTTTCTTGCCTTTTCCTTCCATTGCCTTTTCTTTCCTTATTTTGGCTTTCCTTGCCTTTTCTTTCCTTTTCTTGCCTTATCTTTCCTTTTCTTGCCTTTTCCTTGCCTTTTCTTTCCTTTTATTATCTTTTCATGTCTTTTCATGCCTTTTTCATGCCTTTTCTTTCCTTTTGTTGCCTTTTCTTGCTTTTTCCTTGCCTTTTCTAGCATTTTCCTCCCTGATCTTGCCTTTTCTTGCCTTATCTTGCCTTATCTTTCCCTTTCTTTCCTTTTCTTACCTTTTCTCGACTTTTCTTGCATTTTCTAGCCTTTTTTTTCCTTTTGTTACCTTTTCTTTCCTTTTCTTGACCTTTTTTGTCTTTTCGTGCCTTTTCCTTGCCTTTTCTTGCCTTTTCTTTCCTTTTCTTGCCTTTTCTTGCCTTTTCTTGTCTTTTCCTTGCCTTTTCTTTCCTTTTCTTACCCTATCTTGCCTTTTCTTACCTCATCTTTCCTTTTCTGTCCTTATCTAGCCTTTTCTTGGCTTTTCTTGGCTTAGCTTGCCTTTTCCTTGCCTTTTCTTTCCTTCTCTTGCTTTATCTTACCTTATCTTGCCTTTTCATTCCTTTTCCTTGCCTTTTCTCACCTTATCTTGCCTTTTCCTTAACTTTTCTTGCCTTTTCTTTCCTTTGCTTGCCTTTTCCTTGCCTTTTCTTGCCTTATCTTTCCTTTTCTTACTTTTTCTTGCTTTTTCCTTACCTTTTGATGCCTTTTCCATGCTTTTCTTTCCTTATCTTGCATTTTCTTGCCTTTTCTTGACTTATCTTGACTTAACTTGCCTTTTCATGCCTTTTCTTGCCTTATATTGCCTTTTCTTGCCTTATCTTGCCTTTTCATTCCTTATCTTGCCCTTTCTTACCTTATCTTGCCTTTTCTTATCTTTTCATTCCTTTTCTTGCCTTTTCATGCCTTTTCCTTGCCTTTCCTTGCCTTTTCTTTCCTTATCTTGCCTTTTCTTGCCTTTTCCTTGCCTTTTCTTACCATTTCTTGCCTTATCTGGCCTTTTCTTGCCTCATCTTTCATTTTCTTTCCTTTTCATGCATTTTCTTGACTTTTTTTCTTTTTCTTGCCTTTTCATGCCTTTTCCTAGCCATTTCTTGCCTTATCTTTCCTTTTCCTTGTCTTTTATTATATTTTCTTGCCTGATCTTGCCTTTTCTTGCCGTTTCTTTACACTTTCTTTCCTTTTCCTGACTTTTCATGCCTTTTCTTGCCTAATCTTTCCTTTTCTTGCCTAATCTTGCCTTTTCATTCCTTTTCCTTGCCTTTTCTTGTTTTATCATTCCTTTTCTTGCCTTTTCATTGCTTTTCCTTGCCTTTTCTTGCCTTTTCTTTCCTTTTCTTGCCTTTTCCTTGCCTTTTCTTTCCTTTTCTTGCCTTTTCTTTCCTTTTCTTGACTTTTCTTGCCTTATCTTTCCTTTTCTTGCCTTTTCTTGCCTTTTCTTGCCTTTTCTTACCTTTTCTTGCCTTTTCTTTGCCTTTTCTTGCCTTATCTTTCCTTTTCTTGCCTTTTCTTGCCTTTTCTTGCCTTTTCTTACCTTTTCTTGCCTTTTCTTTGCCTTTTCATGCCTTTTCCATGCCTTTTCTTTCCTTATCTTGCCTTTTCTTGCTTTTTCCTTGCATTTTCCTTGCCTTTTCTTGCCTTATCTTTTCTTTTCTTGCCTTTCCTTGCCTTTTCTTTCCTTTTCTTGCATTTTCTTGCCTTTTCTTGACTTATCTTACCTTTTTTTTCCTTTTCTTGCCTTTTCATGCCTTTTCTTCCCTAATCTTGCCTTTGCTTGCCTTATCTTGCCTTTTCATTCCTTATCTTGCCCTTTCACATCTTATCTTACCTTTTATTGCCTTTTATTGCCTTTTCATTCCTTTTCCTTGCCTTTTCTTGCCTTATCTTGCCTTTTTTTGCCTTGTCCTTACTCTTTTCTTGCCTTTTCCTTGCCTTTTCTTACCTTATATTTCCTTTTTTTTTACCTTTTCTTGCTTTTTCTTTCCTTTTCTTCCCGTTCTTTCCTTTTTTGCCTTTTCTTTCCATTTCTATCCTTTTCTTTCCTATTATGGCCTTTTCCTTGCCTTTTCCTTGCCTTTTCTTTCCTTTCCTTGCCTTATCTCACCTTTTCTTGCTTTTTCCTTGCCTTTTCTTTCCTTATCTTGCCTTTTCTTGCCTTATCTTGCCTTTTCCTTGTCTTTTCTTGCATTTTCCATGCTTTTTCTTGCCTTTTCTTTCCTTTTCTTGCCTTTACTTTCATTTTACTTGCCGTTTCTTGCTTTATCTTTCCTTTTCTTGCCTTTGCTTGCCTTATCTTGCATTTTCTTTCCTTTTCTTTCCTTTTCTTCACATATTTGTCCTTTCCTTGACTTTTCTTGTCTTTTCAAGCCTTTTCTTATCTTATCTTGCCTTTTCTTGCCTCATCTTGCCCTTTCATTCCTTATCTTGCATTTTCTTACCTAATCTTGCATTTTCTTGCCTTTTCATGCCTTTTCTTTCCTTTTCATGCCTTTTCCTTGCCTTTTCGTGCCTTTTCTTGCCTTTTCCTTGCCTTTTCATGTCTTTTCCTTCCCTTTTCTTTCCTTATCTTGCCTTTCTTTCCTTTTCTTGCCTTATCTTTCCTTTTCATGCCTTTTCGTGCCTTTTCATGCCTTTTCTTGCCTTTTCTTGCATTTTCTTTCCTTTTCCTTGCCTTTTCTTGCCCTATCTTTCCTTTTCTTGCCTTCCTTGCCTTTTCTTGCCTTATCTGTCCTTTTCTTGCCTTATCTTGCATTTTCTTGCCTTTTCCTTGCCTTTTCTTTCCTTTTCTTGCCTTTCCTTGCCTTTTCGTACCTTTTCCTTGCCTTTTCTTGCCTTATTTTACCTTTTCGTGCCTTTTCCTTGTTTTTCTTACCTTTTCTTGCCTTTTCCTTGCCTTTTCATGTCTTTTCCATGCCTTTTCTTTCCTTATATCGCATTTTCTTGCCTTTTCCTTGCGTTTTCTTTCCTTTTCTTGCCTTTTCATGCCTTTTCTTACCTTATCTTTCCTTTTCTTGCCTTTTCTTTCATTTTCCTTGCCTTTTCTTGCCTTATCTTTCCTTTTCTTGCCTTGCTTGCTTTTCTTGCCTTCACTTGCCTTTTCTTGTGTTTGCTTGCCTTTTCTTGACTTATCTGGCCTTTTCTTCCCTTTTCTTGTCTTTTCATGCCTTTTCTTGCCTTTGCTTGCCCTTTCATTCCTTATCTTGCCTTTTCTTACCTTATCTTGCCTTTTCTTGCCTTTTCTTGCTTTTTCTTTCCTTATCATCCCTTTTCATGCCTTTTCTTGCCATTTCATGCCTTTTCCATGCTTTTTCTTGCCTTTTCCTTGCCTTTTCTTGCCTTTTGTTGCCTTATCTAGCCTTTTAGTTGCCTTTTCTTGCCTTACTTTCCTTTTCTTTCCTTTTCTTGCTTTTTCTTGCCTTTTCTTACCTATTCATGCCTTTTCTTGCCTTTTTATGCCTTTTTCTGCCTTTTCTTACCTTTTCCTTGCCTTTTCTTGCCTTTTCCTTGCCTTTTCTTACCTTATCTTTCCTTTTTTATACCTTTTCTTGCATTTTCTTTCCTTTTCTTTTCATTTCTTGCCTTTTCTTGCCATTTCTTTTTTTTTCTTTTCATTCTTTTTCTTGCCTTATCTTGCCTTTTCTTGCCTTTTCCTTGCCTTTTCTTACATATTCTTGCCTTTTCCCTGACTTTTCATGCATTTTCCATGCATTTTCTTACCTTATCTTGCCTTTTCCTTGCCTTTTCTTTCATTTCCTTGCCACATCTCGCCTTTTCTTTCCTTTTCTCGCCTTTTCTTTCCATTTACTTGCCTTTTCATGCTTTATCTTTCGTTTTCTTGCCTTTTCTTTCCTTTTCTTGCCTATTCTTGGCATATCTGTCCTTTTCTTGGCTTTTCATACCTTATCTTGCCTTATCTTGCCTTTTCTTGCATTATCTTGCCCTTTCATTCCTTATATTGCCTTTTCTTGCCTTAAATTGCATTTTCTTGCCTTTTCATTGCTTTTTCTTACCTTTTCTTGCCTTTTCCTTGGCTTTTAATGTCTTTTCCATGTCTTTTCTTTCCTTTTCTTGCCTTTTCATGCCTTTTCTTGCCTTATCTTTCCTTTTCTTGCCTTTTCATGACTTTTCCATGCCTTTTCTTGCCTTTTCTTTCTCTTTCTTACCTTTTCCTTGACTTTTCATGCCTTTTCCAAGCCTTTTCTTTCCTTATCTTACCTTTTCTTGCCTTTTCCTTCCTTTTCTTGCCTTATCTTGCCTTTTCTTGCCTTTTTCTTGCCTTTTCTTGCCTTTTCATGCCTTTTCTTGCCTTGTCTTTCCTTTTCTGGCCTTTTCAATACCTTTTCTTGCCTTTTCATGCCTTTTCGATACCTTTTCTTGCCTTTTCATACCTTTTCCATACTTTTTCTTGACTTTTCTTTCTTTTTCTTGCCTTTTCATGCCTTTTCCATACTTTTTCTTTCTTTTTCCTTGCCTTTTCTTTCCTTATCTTTCCTTTTCTTGCACTTCCTTGCATTTTCTTGCCTTTTCGTGACTTACCTTGCCTTTTCTTGCCTTTTCATGCCTTTTCTTCCCTTATCTTGCCATTTCATTCCTTATCTTGCCTTTTCTTGCCATTTCATTCCTTATCTTGCCATTTCTTACCTTATCTTGCCTTTTCTTGCCTCCTCTTTCATTTTCTTGCCTTTCCTTGCCTTTTCTTGCCTTTTCGTGACTTATCTTGCCTTTTCTTGCCTTTTCATGCCTTTTCTTGCCTTATCTTGCCTTTTCTTGGCATTTCATTCCTTATCTTGCCTTTTCTTTACTTTTCTTGCCTTTTCTTTGCTTTTCATGCCTTTTCCTTGCCTTTTCATGCATTTTCCAAGCCTTTTCTTTCCTTATCTTATCTTTTCTTGCCTTTTCCTTCCTTTTCTTGCCTTATCTTGCCTTATCTTTCGTTTGCCTTGTCTCTTCTTTCCTTTTCTTGCCTTTTCATGCCTTTTCTTACCTTATCTTTCCTTTTCTGGCCTTTTCATGCCTTTTCCATACCTTTTCTTGCCTTTTCATGCCTTTTCCATACTTTTTCTTTCCTTTTCTTTCCTTTTCTTTCCTTTTCCTTGCCTTTCCTTGCCTTTTCTTACCTTTTCGTGCATTTCCTTGCCTTTTCTTGCCATTTCATTCCTTATCTTGCCTTTTTTTACCTTATCTTGCCTTTTCTTGCCTCATCTTTCATTTTCTTGCCTTTCCTTGCCTTTTCGTGACTTATCTTTTCTTTTCTTACCTTTTCATTACTTTTCTTGCCTTATCTTGCCTTTTCTTTCCATTTCATTCCTTATCTTGCCTTTTCTTACCTTTTCTCACCTTTTCTTTCCTTTTCTTGACCTTTTTTGTCTTTTCGTGCCTTTTCCTTGCCTTTTCTTGCCTTTTCCTTGCCTTTTCTTTCCTTTTCTTGCCTTTTCTTGCCTTTTCTTGTCTTTTCCTTGCCTTTTCTTTCCTTTTCTTACCCTATCTTGCCTTTTCTTACCTCATCTTTCCTTTTCTGTCCTTATCTAGCCTTTTCTTGGCTTTTCTTGGCTTAGCTTGCCTTTTCCTTGCCTTTTCTTTCCTTCTCTTGCCTTATCTTACCTTATCTTGCCTTGTCATTCCTTTTCCTTGCCTTTTCTCACCTTATCTTGCCTTTTCCTTAACTTTTCTTGCCTTTTCTTTCCTTTCCTTGCCTTTTCCTTGCCTTTTCTTGCCTTATCTTTCCTTTTCTTACTTTTTCTTGCTTTTTCCTTGCCTTTTGATGCCTTTTCCATACTTTTCTTTCCTTATCTTGCATTTTCTTGCCTTTTCTTGACTTATCTTGACTTAACTTGCCTTTGCATGCCTTTTCTTGCCTTATATTGCCTTTTCTTGCCTTATCTTGCTTTTTCATTCCTTATCTTGCCCTTTCTTACCTTATCTTGCCTTTTCTTATCTTTTCATTCCTTTTCTTGTCTTTTCATGCCTTTTCCTTGCCTTTCCTTGCCTTTTCTTTCCTTATCTTGCCTTTTCTTTCCTTTTCCTTGCCTTTTCTTACCATTTCTTGCCTTATCTGGCCTTTTCTTGTCTCATCTTTCATTTTCTTTCCTTTTCATGCATTTTCTTGCCTTTTTTTCCTTCTCTTGCCTTTTCATGCCTTTTCCTAGCCATTTCTTGCCTTATCTTTCCTTTTCCTTGTCTTTTATTATATTTTCTTGCCTGATCTTGCCTTTTCTTGCCGTTTCTTTACACTTTCTTTCCTTTTCTTGACTTTTCATGCCTTTTCTTGCCTAATCTTTCCTTTTCTTGCCTAATCTTGCCTTTTCATTCCTTTTCCTTGCCTTTTCTTGCCTTATCATTCCTTTTCTTGCCTTTTCATTGCTTTTCCTTGCCTTTTCTTGCCTTTTCTTTCCTTTTCTTGCCTTTTCCTTGCCTTTTCTTTCCTTTTCTTGCCTTTTCTTTCCTTTGCTTGCCTTTTCTTTCCTTTCCTTGCCTTTTCTTTCCTTTTCTTGACTTTTCTTGCCTTATCTTTCCTTTTCTTGCCTTTTCTTGCCTTTTCTTGCCTTTTCTTACCTTTTCTTGTCTTTTCTTTGCCTTTTCATGCCTTTTCCATGCCTATTCTTTCCTTATCTTGCCTTTTCTTGCTTTTTCCTTGCATTTTCCTTGCCTTTTCTTGCCTTATCTTTTCTTTTCTTTCCTTTCCTTGCATTTTCTTGCCTTTTCTTGACTTATCTTACCTTTTTTTTCCTTTTCTTGCCTTTTCATGCCTTTTCTTCCCTAATCTTGCCTTTGCTTGCCTTATCTTGCCTTTTCATTCCTTATCTTGCCCTTTCACATCTTATCTTACCTTTTATTGCCTTTTATTGCCTTTTCATTCCTTTTCCTTGCCTTTTCTTGCCTTATCTTGCCTTTTTTTGCCTTGTCCTTACCCTTTTCTTGCCTTTTCCTTGCCTTTTCTTACCTTATATTTCCTTTTTTTACCTTTTCTTGCTTTTTCTTTCCTTTTCTTCCCGTTCTTTCCTTTTTTGCCTTTTCTTTCAATTTCTATCCTTTTCTTTCCTATTATGGCCTTTTCCTTGCCTTTTCTTGCCTTTTCCTTGCCTTTTCTTTCCTTTCCTTGCCTTATCTCACCTTTTCTTTCTTTTTCCTTGCCTTTTCTTTCCTTATCTTGCCTTTTCTTGCCTTATCTTGCCTTTTCCTTGTCTTTTCTTGCATTTTCCATGCTTTTTCTTGCCTTTTCTTTCCTTTTCTTGCCTTTACTTTCATTTTACTTGCCGTTTCTTGCTTTATCTTACCTTTTCTTGCCTTTGCTTGCCTTATCTTGCATTTTCTTTCCTTTTCTTTCCTTTTCTTCATATATTTGTCCTTTCCTTGACTTTTCTTGCCTTTTCAAGCATTTTCTTGCCTTATCTTGCCTTTTCTTGCCTTATCTTGCCCTTTCATTCCTTATCTTGCCTTTTCTTACCTAATCTTGCCTTTTCTTGCCTTTTCATGCCTTTTCTTTCCTTTTCATGCCTTTTTCTTGCCTTTTCGTGCCTTTTCTTGCCTTTTCCTTGCCTTTTCATATCTTTTCCTTGCCTTTTCTTTCCTTATCTTGCCTTTCTTTCCTTTTCTTGCCTTATCTTTCCTTTTCATGCCTTTTCATGCCTTTTCTTGCATTTTCTTTCCTTTTCCTTGCCTTTTCTTGCCTTATCTTTCCTTTTCTTGCCTTCCTTGCCTTTTCTTGCCTTATCTGTCCTTTTCTTGCCTTATCTTGCATTTTCTTGCCTTTTCCTTGCCTTTTCTTTCCTTTTCTTGCCTTTCCTTGCCTTTTCGTACCTTTTCCTTGCCTTTTCTTGCCTTATTTTGCCTTTTCGTGCCTTTTACTTGCTTTTTCTTACATTTTCTTGCCTTTTCATGTCTTTTCCATGCCTTTTCTTTCCTTATATCGCATTTTCTTGCCTTTTCCTTGCCTTTTCTTTCCTTTTCTTGCCTTTCCATGCCTTTTCTTACCTTATCTTTCCTTTTCTTGCCTTTTCTTTCATTTTACTTGCCTTTTCTTGCCTTATCTTTCCTTTTCTTGCCTTGCTTGCTTTTCTTGCCTTCACTTGCCTTTTCTTGTGTTTGCTTGCCTTTTTTTGACTTATCTGGCCTTTTTTTCCCTTTTCTTGTCTTTTCATGCCTTTGCTTGCCTTTGCTTGCCCTTTCATTCCTTATCTTGCCTTTTCTTACCTTATCTTGCCTTTTCTTGCCTTTTCTTGCTTTTTCTTTCCTTATCATCCTTTTTCATGCCTTTTCTTGCCATTTCATGCCTTTTCCATGCTTTTTCTTGCCTTTTCCTTGCCTTTTCTTGCCTTTTGTTGCCTTATCTAGCCTTTTAGTTGCCTTTTCTTGCCTTACCTTCCATTTTCTTGCCTTACTTTCCTTTTCTTTCCTTTTCTTGCCTTTTCTTACCTATTCATGCCTTTTCTTGCCTTTTTATGCCTTTTTCTGCCTTTTCCTACCTTTTCCTTGCCTTTTCTTGCCTTTTCCTTGCCTTTTCTTACCTTATCTTTCCTTTTTTATACCCTTTCTTGCATTTTCTTTCATTTTCTTTCATTTCCTTGCCACATCTCGCCTTTTCTTGCCTTTTCCTTGCCTTATCTTGCCTTATCTTACCTTTTCTTGCCTTTTCTTTCCTTTTCTTTCCTTTTCTTGCCTTTTCTTTCCATTTACTTGCCTTTTCATGCTTTATCTTTCATTTTCTTGCCTTTTCTTTCCTTGTCTTGCCTATTCTTGGCATATCTATCCTTTTCTTGCCTTTTCATACCTTTTCTTGCCTTTTCTTGCCTTATCTTGCCCTTTCATTCCTTATCTTGCCTTTTCTTGCCTTAAATTGCATTTTTTTGCCTTTTCCTTGCTTTTTCTTACCTTTTCTTGCCTTTTCCTTGGCTTTTAATGTCTTTTCCATGTCTTTTCTTTCCTTTTCTTGCCTTTTCATGCCTTTTCTTGCCTTTTCTTTCCTTTTCCTTGTCTTTTCTTGCCTTTTCTTTCTTTTTCTTGCCTTGCCTGCCTTTTCTTGCCTTTTCTTGCGTTTGCTTGCCTTTTCTTGACTTATCCGGCCTTTTCTTGCCTTTTCATGCCTTTTTCTAACCTTTTCTTGCCTTATCTTGCCTTTTTTTGCCTTTTTCTTGCCTTTTCTTACCTTTTCTTTCCTTTTCCTTGCCTTTTCATGCTTGTTCCATGGATTTCATTCCTTATCTTGCCTTTTCTTGCCTTTTCGTTGCCTTTTCTTGCATTTTCATGCCTTTTCTTGTATTTTCTTGCCTTTTCTTGCCTTTTCCTTGCCTTTTCTTGCCTGATCTTGCCTTTTCTGGCCTTATCTTGCCTTTTCCTTACCTTTTCTTGCCTTACCTTGCTTTTTCTTGCCTTATCTTTCCTTTTCTATCCTTTTCTTTCCTTTTCTTGCCTTATGTTGCATTTTCTTACCTTTTCATGCCTTTTTCTGCCTTTTTTTTCCTTTTCCTTGCCTTTTCTTGCCTTTTCCTGCTTTTTCTTTCCTTTTTTCCCTTGTCTTGCCTTTTCCTTGCCTTTTCTTACCTTTTCTTTTATTTTTCTTTTACTTTTCTTGGCTTTTCTTGCCTTTTCTATGCCTTTTCTTGCCTTTTCTTACCTTTTCTTGCCTTTTCTTGTATTTTAATGCCTTTTCCTTGTTTTTTCTTACCTTTTCTTTCCTATTACTTGCCTTTTCTTGCCTTTTCTTTGCTTTTCCGTGCCTTTTCTTGCCTAATCTTGCCTTTTCTTGCCTTTTCTTGCATTTTCTTACCTTTTCTCGCCTTTGCTTTCCATTTCTTTCCTTATCTTAACTTTTCCTGCCTTTTCTTGCCTTTTCATGACTTTTCTTACCTTTTCTTGCCTTTTCTTGTGTTTTCCTGGCCTTTTCTTGCCTTATCTTTCATTTTCTTCCCTTTTCTTTTCTTTTCTTGCCTTTTCTTGCCTTTTCTTGCCTTTTCTTGCATTTTCGTGCCTTTTCTGTGCCTTTCCATGCCTTATCTTACCTTTTCTTGCAATTTCTTTCCTTTTCTTGCCTTTTCTTGTCTTTTCCTTGCCTTTTCTTGCATTATCTTGCCTTTTCTTGTCTTTTCCTGCCTTTTCTTTCCATTTACTTGCCTTTTCTTGCTTTATCTTTCTTTTTCTTGCCTTTTCTTGCCTTCTCTTGCCTTTTCTTGCATTTGCTTGCCTTTTATTGAATTATCTAGCCTTTTCTTGCCTTTTTCTACCCTTTTCTTGCCTTATCTTGCCTTTTTTTTTCCTTTTTCTTGCTTTTTCTTACCTTTTCCTGCCTTTTCCTAGCCTTTTTATGCCTTTTCCATAGATTTCATTCCTTATCTTGCATTTTCTTACCTTTTCATGCCTTTTCTTGCCTTTTTATGCCTTTTCTTTCCTTTTCCTTGCCTTTTCTTACTTTTTCTTTCCTTTTTCCCTTTTCTTGCCTTTTCCTTGCCTTTTCTTGCCTTTTTCTTGCTTTTCTTGGCTTTTCTTCTCTTTTAATGTCTTTTCCATGTTTTTTCTTACCTTTTCTTGCCTATTACTTGCCTTTTCTTGCCTTTTCTTTGCTTTTCCGTGCCTTTTCTTGCCTGATCTTGCCTTTTCTTGCCTTTTCTTGCATTTTCTTACCTTTTCTTTCCATTTCTTTCCTTATCTTACCTTTTCTTGCCTTTTATTGCCTTTTCATGCCTTTTCATACCTTTTCTTTCCTTTTCTTATCTTTTCCTTGCCTTTTCTTGCCTTATCTTTCATTTTCTTTCCTTATCTTTTATTTCCTTGCCTTTTCCTTGCCTTTTCATTCCTTATCTTGCCTTTTCTTGACTTAAATTGTATTTTCTTGCCTTTTCCTTGCTTTTTCTTACCTTTTCATGCCTTTTCCTTGGCTTTTCATGTCTTTTCCATGCCTTTTCTTTCCTTTTCTTGCCTTTTCCTTTCCTTTTCTTTCCTTTTCTTGCCTTTTCAAGCCTTTTCTTGCCTTATCATTCCTTTTCTTGCCATTTCATGACTTTTCCATGCCTTTTCTTGCCTTTTCTTTCCTTTTCCTTGCCTTTTCTTGCCTTATCTTTCTTTTTCTTGCCTTGCCTGCCTTTTCTTGCCTTTTCTTGCGTTTGCTTGCCTTTTCTTGACTTATCTGGCCTCTTCTTGCCTTTTCATGCCTTTTTCTAGCCTTTTCTTTCCTTATCTTGCCTTTTTTTTGCCTTTTTCTTACCTTTTCTTACCTTTTCTTGCCTTTTCCTTGCCTTTTCATGCATTTTCTTGCCTTTTCCTTGCCTGATCTTGCCTTATCTTGGCTTTTCTGGCCTTATCTTGCCTTTTCCTTACCTTTTCTTGCCTTACCTTGCCTTTTCTTGCTTATCCTTCCTTTTTTTTCCTTTTCTTTTTTTTTTCTTGCCTTATCTTGCATTTTCTTACCTTTTCATGCCTTTTCTTTCCTTTTTCTGCCTTTTCTTTCTTTTTCCTTGCCTTTTCTTGCCTTCTCTTGCTTTTCATTTCCTTTTTTCCTTTTCTTGCCTTTTCTTACCTTTTTTTGCCTTTTCTTGTATTTTAATGCCTTTTCCATGTGTTTTCTTACCTTTTCTTGCCTATTAATTGCCTTTTCTTGCCTTTTCTTTGCTTTTCCGTGCCTTTTCTTGCCCGATCTTGCCATTTCTTTCATTTTCTTACCTTTTCTTGCCTTTTCTTGTGTTTTCCTTGCCTTTTCTTGCCTTTTCTTACCTTTTCTTACATTTTCGTGCCTTTTCCGTGCCTTTCCTTGCATTATCTTACCTTTTCTTGCAATTTCTTTCCTTTTTCCTTGCCTTTTCTTACCTTTTCATGCCTTTTCTTGCCTTTGCTTACCTTTTCTTGCCTTTTCCTTGCCTTTTCATTTCTTTTCCATGCCTTTTCTTTCCTTATATTGCCTTTTCCGTATCTTTTCCTTGCCTTTTCTTTCATTTTCTTGCCTTATCTTGCCTTATCTTTGCTTTTCTCTCCTTTTCATGCCTTTTTCATGCCTTTTCCTACCTTTTCTTTCCTTTTCTTGCCTTTTCTTGCTTTATCTTGCCTTTTATTACCTTTTCTAGCCTTTTCTAGACTTTTCTTGCCTTTTCTTTCCTTTTCTTGCCTTTTCAAGCTTTTTCCTTGCCTTTTCTTACCTTTTCATGCCTTTTCTTGCCTTTTCCTTGCCTTTGCTTACCTTTTCTTGCCTTTTCCTTGCCTTTTCATGCCTTTTCCATGCCATTTCTTTCCTTATCTTGCCTTTTCTTTCCTTTTCCGTGTCTTTTCCTTGCCTTTTCTTTCATTTTCTTGCCTTATCTTGCCTTTTCTTGCCATATCTTTCCTTTTCTCTCCTTTTCATGCCTTTACCATGCCTTTTCCTGCCTTTTCTTTCTTTTTTCTTTCCTTTTCTTGCCTTATCTTTCCTTTTCTTGCCTTTGCTTTCCTTTTCTAGCTTTATCTTGCCTTTTCTTTCCTTTTCTTGCCTTTTCTTATCATATCTGTCCTTTTCTTGGCTTTTCTTGCCCATTCATTCCTATCTTGCTTTTTCTTACCTTTTCTTGCCTTTTTTTGCCTTATCTTTCCTTTTCTGTCCTGTTCTTTCCTTTTGTTGCCTTATCTTCTATTTTCTTACCTTTTCATGCCTTTTCTTACCTTTTTATGCCTTTTGTTTCCTTTTCGTTTCCTTTTCTTGCCTTTTCCATGGCTTTTATTGCCTTTTCTTTCCTTTTCTTACCTTATCTTGCCTTTTTCTTGCCTTTTCTTGCCTTTTCTATACCTTTTCTTGCCTTTTCTTACTTTTTCTTTCCTTTTCTTGTCTTTTAATGCCTTTTCCATGCATTTTCTTACCTTTTCTTGCCTTTTCTTGCATATTACTTACCTTTTCTTGCCTTCTCTTTCCTTTTCCTACCTTTTCTCACCTTTTCTTTCCATTTCTTTCCTTATCTTTCCGTTTCTTGCCTTTTCATGCCTTTTCATAACTTTTCTTGCCTTTTCTTGTCTTTTCCTTGCCTTTTCTTGCCTTATCTTTCATATTCTTCCCTTTTCTTTTCTTTTCTTGCCTTTTCTTGCCTTATCATGCCTTTTCTTACATTTTCTTGCATTTTCTTACATTTTCTTACATTTTCTTTCCTTTTCTTTCCTTGTCTTGCCTTTTCGTGCCTTTTCTGTGCCTTTCCTAACCTTATCTTACCTTTTCTTGCCTTTTCTTTCATTTTCTTTCCTTTTCTTGTCTTTTCCTTAACTTTTCTTGCATTATCTTGCCTTTTCTTTCCTTTTCCTACCTTTTTCTTTCCATTTACTTGCCTTTTCTTGCTTTATCTTTGCTTTTCTTACCTTATCTTGCCTTTTCTTTCCTTTTCTTGCCTATTCTTGACAGATCAGTCCTTTTCTTGCCTTTTCTTGCCTTATCTAGCCCTTTCATTCCTTATCTTGCCTTTTCTTGCCTTTTCTTGCCTTTTCATGCCTTTTCCTTGCCTTTTCTTGCCTTTTCGTACCTTTTCCTTTCCTTTTCTTGCCTTAAATTGCATTTTCTTGCCTTTTCCTTGCTTTTTCTTACCTTTCCTTGCTTTTTCTTACCTTTTCTTGCC